>CM072804.1:6897500-9297500 GCA_037013495.1 Hippophae tibetana
AATAATACAATGCCAGAAAAGGGAAAAAAAATCTTTGCAATTTTGACGTTGTATGTGAGAAGTGAGACAAGCTTGGGTTTCTCTTCTCTGATTGTCGTGTACTGGCTTTCCATTTCGCCAAAAGCTTTGGTTAAAACGGACCCCAAATTGAACTGCTTAAAGATTTTTGTGGAAAACAAAATCTCTTATCAAATTTCATGTAGAAGGAAAGCAAGATTCATTAGCTTACTAATGAGCTGTACGAAGAAATGAAGTACTAAAAGTTAAAAAAGAAGAGGAAGAGTATAATAAACAGGGACTACAAAAGAGAAAAGAAAAGAGAGTACCTCTGATATTTGTCGAGACTACAAAATCTCTGGTGAGGTTTTTTATGACCAAATTTTAAAAAAGGTTCTGAAATGGAACAATTCATACTGTGAAGAAACAAGGAGGGGCTCCAGTCGCAGAGAGATGAAACCAACTGATAAAATTGGGTACTGATTGATACAAGTATTGTGATCTCACAATTGGTTCCATCTCTCTTGCGACAGTTGTCCAAATATTGTTTCTGTTAATAATTTCCTTCTTTGTATTCACTCTATTGTGTGTTTGCCTTTTTGATCCCTGGAAGCAATGACTCCTCTTCTCCTTTGTATGTGTATGCACTTGCTAATCAATGTCAATCCAAATGAAGCTGGTAATTGACACCAGAAAATAATATTACTTTCTGGTGTAATTATTACATGGGTACTAGGCTTATCTAGCTGGCTAATAATATAACATTATTTAGACCATGAAAAATGGACTACTTTAGATATTAATTAGGAATCTATTTATTCTTTTATTTCAATTATGTAGCTCGTGAAAGGCTCGTTATTGGTTTCCTTAAATTGGCTACGCAATATGCTCAAATACGTATAGAGGGTAGCTAGCATCTCTTAATGATTCTAGTTTATTAATAAATTATCAAAAAAAATTATTAATATTTGATTCATATTAATACACGTGACATAATTTAATTGACTAATTATTTATACATATTTTCTTAATTAATTTATTATTCTACTTATTAATTTTATATTCATATATATATATATATATATATTTATACTCATAAATTATATTTTATATTATTTTCATATACTTTTATCTTATCATATGTTTTACGTCAGTGAGTGAGGTAATAATTAATGAATTTAATTTAATTTAATAAATACAACTTGGTGTGTGACTATCAATTAATAATAGCAAATATATTACAGAAGGATTGACCAGGGTCTATTCAAACATGTTGAACAATGAATGTAAACAAGGTTCATTTCACAATATTTTGCTAAATTTCAAACGATGATTTGGAAAGGTGTTCATCAAAGAGACCGAAGTGCAAGCATGCTCACATGTTTGAAAAAATGAGACAAATAATCATGAATCTTCCTATTTCCAGCTTTTTGACCAACAATGATATATAAATATAGTTGAAATGTCATACCTACGTAAGGACTTCTTTGTCTAGCCTAATTAACATGCAGGCCACGGGTTAATAATTTCAATTCAATGTATGTGTTTCAACATTCATCCATGCTTAAATACCAATTAGATAAATTTAATAGGATTTGTTAGTTTAATAATATTTTTATTTAACAATATATATATATATATATATATATATATATGAATCTATATTTTTATAATAATATATTAATAATCATTATATTTAATGTTTGGTATCATATTAATTTAAAATTAAAATTAAATTAATTTTTTTAACTTGCACATGAACAAAAAATAAAGGACAAAAATTGTCTTTAAAATTGCTTTCCCTGAGTAAATCAAATTTAAGTCTTCAAGCCTCAATTTCTAATAACATTAAAGCTATTATAAATTTTATTAGGTGTTAATTTGTGAGAAAAATCTTAAATTTTTCATGCAAATACATCATTTTTTTCTTGTTTTTCTCATAAAATCATTATCTTCAAATGGATTCGATTCCTCTAGAGTTTTTCGAGTCTCTCTCTAATTTTTAGGATATCGTTTCATTTTAGAATTAAATTGATTTTTTTTGTTTAATAATGATTAAAAACTTTTTTACAATTTAATTATTTTAAAGACAAATTTACCCTTCATTTTTTTTTTGCTTATATATATTGAACTTGTTAAAATATTTAATTAAATCATGAATTTAGATCATTGGTGTAATTGAAATTAAACATATGGACTAGTGTAATACTATATAAATATTGATTCATATACATATCTTTAGTTTAATAAAGGTATTATTAAAATATCAAACCTAGTTTAATAACCTTAAAAGATAGGGATTAATACTTTTAAACAACCCTAATTCTTCTTTTAGACAACTTTAATTTTTGTTTTGGTATCCTTTTTAACAATTATTTTCATATAAAATACATTAAATACTCTAATTTAAATTATTTGTACATATTTTGATTAATTTTGACATTAATCTCAATAAATTTAAATAACTACCGATTACTACAGCTTTTTTTTGTTTTAACTTAATACTAAAACTATGTAATTTTGTTTAATTTTAATATTCTGTTAGTTTAGATATCCAAAATAACATAAAAATTAAACATGTGTTCGTCGTATGATCACATTATGAGTATTTTAGTAATTTTTATATGTGAAAAATAAAATAAAAAATAAAAAAACATAAACAAACAGGAAAGAAATGGCACTGGAAGAAAATAACTTGAAAAAGATGGGGCTAAAAATCTAGATTATAATGGCTTTGGAAGAAAATGGTGATAAAAATTTCGTAGTTGCATAAAATAGATTGTGTGATTGTGTTGTCTTTAACAAGCGAGGCGATAGGTATCACATGATTTTGTTGCTGTAGATCAAAGTTGGGTTGCAAAGAGGTGCGATAGTAGCTATTGTTTGGCACAGTGATAAGGTAAGGTGAAACAGCGATGCGATAATAGTGTTGTTGAGCACGGTGGCGAGACAAGGCAGAATAGTAGTATGCCAGTTGCTAGTGAATGGTATATTCCTTCTCACATTCACACCTTCATATCTTGCTGTTTTTTTTACATCATGTATGAAAACTACTAAAGTATCCATTAATGTTATCATATAATTATCACATATTTGATCTTTTTGTTATTTTGGATATCTAAACTAATAAAATATCAAAATAAAATAAAATTACATAGTTTTAATAATAAATCTATACAAAATTAATATTTTTAATACTAAATAAAACTTTTACCTATATATATGGAATATGATACATGATCTTAAATCATTACACTATTTTTTATACTTTATATATCTACTATTAAGATTTAAAAAAGTGATTTTCTCTCTTAGCTCTATAATAAATCTTAATCATTGATATATGAAAAATTAAAAAACTAAATAATACTTTATAATGAGTAATCTTATCTCTCTATATAATTAGAAAAAAATATCATAGAAATCTTCTATATTATACTGTTGTTATTATTTAATCCATTAAATTATAAGTGATTTCATTTAGTCATTTAATTTTGAAAAAAATTGATACATATTATATTATTTTTAACATTTTATATTAAAATATTACTTAAAAAATAAAATTTTAATAAAATCTTTAAAATATATGGTTTTTTAATAATAATAATAAATAATATCACTTTTAATCTTAAAAAAATAATATTAATGGCTTAATATAAGTAACTCTACTATCGTGATTTATTTATGTGAATTATGTTCGCTTCCAAAACGCAAATACAACTTTTAAAGCTGTAAAGCGAAATCGTATATTCATCAATGATTTAAAGGTATAAATATTAATAATTATAAAAATTTGTTTTAAAATTTAAAAACAATTTAATTACAATTAAAAATATATATTATTAGAATGTATTTATTTAAATGTTATCATCATTTAATAATATTTTTCTAAATTATCTGTATCTAAAATGATCACCTTATAAGAAAAAAAATATTACGAAAGTTCCTTTATTTAGGTTTTATTAGTATCCTTGTTTAAAAAAATGTATTTTTAAATATCTTTATTTGGGAGAAAGACGTGAAAATTTTTATTTTTCATCAAAATTTCTCTTAAATATAATGAAAAATCATATATGACACATATATATTTATCTTTTTCAATAAATCGATATCTAATGACATATTTTTAATTAAAAAATTACTCAATATTTTAACAATTTTTTTTATCAAACTTAAATAAAATTTTTATTGTTGAATGTATGACTTTAAGTATTAGACAATGAAAATTTTATTTAATTTTGAAAAAAAAAATTCTTAAAAAATTAGACTAATGTTTTTATGTATATATTTATTGAAAAGTATAAATATATATATGATATATGTATTATTATGTTATATCTAATGAAAAATTAATTAAAAATATAACCTTGTGTAGTATATTTTTCCAAACAAAATGACTTAAATGAAATATTGTTTTACAAATAAAGTAACTTAAAAATATCATTTATAAAATAGGATACACTTAACAACACATTTAACGTAAAGAAAAAATAATATTCCCTTTATACTAAGTATAATTATCTTGGCATAATTTTTGGGTAATAAGTATCAATTATAAATTGATTGTAGATTTTAAGTGGTTTTATCATAATTTATATTTTTTAATAATCATTTAAGAATGAATTTCGTTAAAAAAAATAAAAAATTAACCTAATGTTTATTCTACTAAATTATTTAAAATATTAAATTTATTTTTTATTACATGTGTATATATATATATATGTGTAAAAATAAAATAAAAAGTTCTGTTTATTATACAAAGTGTTGTCTGTAACTACACGCATTGCTGTACTACATAGAAATCACAGTAAAAGTATAGATAACTAAAAAATAATTATTGTATTTTAAATATAGAATTATATTATTTTTTAGAGTTTAATATTTAAAAATTTATTAGATAATAAATAATAATAATATATATTTATTATTGTTGATTATTATATCTTAGTAGATAAATTATCAAAATTTTAAAATATTAGCCATGAACAAAAAATTATAAATATATCATGTGATATGATGATTTTTTTTTATTCTATTTAATTTTTATGTTATTTAAATTTTATATTTATATTCAATGTATTTTTAATTTAAAATAATATATTTTTAGGTTTAACTTGTTTTTTTATATATTATTTGTTATTATCTTAATATAATTTTTCTCACTATCCGACAACACAGAAATTTAGCTTTCTTCAATTGTTAAATTATACTGCTAATACTTACGTTACATCTTATTCTATTGTCTTTATTGCTAGTGCTTCTTGCATTATATCATGTCTACATATACTAATATTATTTTATTTTGCAGGGTTTTATAATATTTTGCAGTGTCATTTTTACGGTACATCTAATTGTTCTTTTTCTTTAATGCTTCCTTTTACCGTTCAAGTTTCTTATTTATTACTAACAGTTTCCTTTTGGCTTACTGTCAGTATCCACATTATTTATTGTTTTGATCTATTATTACAGTTTAATTTTAAGTGTAATTTTGTACTTTATTCGTCCTGTATTACATGTTTATACTCATCTTATTTCTATACTGTTTTATGCTTTAATTGTTTAAACTAATGTATTTCATTATCTTTGCTCATTACTGTTTTGTTAATATTGCTCTATTTTTTATTTTATTTTATTTTTAGTATTATTATTATTATTATTATTATTATTATTATTATTATTATTATTATTATAAATGTTAATGTTTATTTATTGCTACTTTATTGCTGAACGTTAATTACTATTTCTTTTCCTAGATGTTTGAAACATGTTTTATACTTTCAGTTTCAAAATTACTTTTTATTGTTTAATAACTTAAATTTTCCTTTTTAACTTTTTAGATATGAACTTTTAATTCATTTATGTTCTAATTACTGTTACTTTACTAGGTATTTAGTCCCATTTTATTTTATTCTGATGTTTTAGTCAAATTTATGGAAAAAAAATATTTATTATTTCTTGTTTCCAACTGTTTCTAGCTATGAATTAATATACGTTCTTGCGGAAATAATTTTGCTACTGTTTTGAATTCTTTTATTTTGGATCAATGTGTGGTACAAATCACTTTCATGACCTAAAACTTTTGATGGTTCAAGACTTGGATCAGAAAGTAATTTGATTATTTTATGCCTGTTGAACTATTATTTGAATGTCATTTAAGACATTGCGATGAAATACATCACCTCACTTGATTGAATTAATTGAAATTATGACATATTTTAAGATGTGGTTTTGACAAAAGGTATTTGGTACGATGATTTTGATACAAAATTTTAATGTTATAAATTATCAAATGTGAATATTAATTTTATATGTATCTTAATTTTTTGAGAATTTTTTTGATATATTTTATAATTATCGAATTAAATCATGTTAATGTTATTAATTATATTTGATTGTTATGGACAATTCTTGTCATTATGATGTCTGACTTTGTAGATATAGGTGTATAAATTCATATTCTAACTCACTCTAAAAAAGTTTTTGAAAATGAAGAGTTGTCATAGATTTATAAATACAACGGAAGCAGAGTTCCTAACTGATGTGAGACTTTAGGTTTGTAAGAACTATAAGTGTTGGTTATTTTCGTGGACAAAATATTTATCTGTAAATTTGTTTTTAAATCAGCTATCAAGTCTATAAAGAAAAATCACACAAATGTTCGAATTCTAGATAATTGTATTTCACATATATCTTTGATAACTACAATACATAAGATTATATTTATGCATTTAATAACACATGTTTATAAATCTGAAATTATTTTTAGTGCTAAAATATTATATAAGATGTACTCTAAACTATAGCTAGAATCTTTAGCATAAAAGATATCATAAAATCTATTTTAAAAGAACTCTTATTTAAATATGAGTTTTCTTAATTAGTAAGTATTACTAATCTTATTTGTAATAAAAAAAGATATTTATCAATCATATATGAGTTTTTTTAATTAATGAGTATTACTAAACTTATTTGTAATAGAAAAGATATTTATTAATTACATAGGATTAAGAGTTTTAATTTTTCCTATAAATAAAACTCATTACTTGTCGTTTTTCCTATAGCTTGATTTCTTTGTTCTATGATTTACTAGTTGATTTGATTTAAGTGTCATATATTTTGAATCATCTAGTTATGATTATTTATTATTAAATCCGTTCTAGAACACACACGGGCACTTGTATTTTTGTGCTAATCATTTTTCAGTTAATTCTTAAACGTATCTGATTGGCGAGAAACTTATTGAAACGTTGATATGGAAATCACTCATGCTAATATTAGAAACTATGAAAATAGAGGAGTTCGTAAGTAAAGTACATTGGGGCAGTATCCTAAGAAGGTTAGCATAAGACCGAGTTTGTACTTGAACATTTGATTTTCATAGTGAAAAGTTGGGTGGTCCGGTGGACCGGTGGTTTTCCTCGCATGTCATAGTTGTGGCCTAGGTTGTTTCCATCTAAAAATATCACGTGTTATTATTTTATTTCCCCACTTTATTCTTATACGTGATTGCATGTTTGGCCGGTTTGTTTAGGTTATTAAGTTATAAATTCGTAAAAATTAAAAATAACTTATTCACCCTCTTCTAGGTTAATTAAGTCCATGTCTTGTAAACTTTCAAGGTTTTTGAATACCCCCCTTCCATATCAGTGAGGTAGAGCAGGCGGAATGTGTCCTAAATGTCAACAGGGGGTGAGCTTTAGGGGTGCCCGAGATCCAAGAACCCAACTTTGATACCATGTAGAAATTCATGGCCTAACTCCCTGCAAAAAAACTCTTTAAGAGAAAGAGTTGATATAGATTTATAAGTACAGAGGAAGCAAAGTCTCTGGCTGATGTGTGACTTTAGGTTCCTTAATAATAGATAATATTAAATAGCAGTTTAGGTTGGTTTCATATTTACTTACTTAGCTATATGCCTAAGCTATTTGGTAAATACTTGATGACAATTACATGTATGGATGACCAATTAAAACGAATATGATGGATGATATTGTCATATTTTTTTAATATGAATATGTTAACAATTGTTTTTTTTATGTGAATTTGGTCGGGTCTAACTCGAATTAGTGACAGATCGACATTAGTGCTTTTAGCCATGTATGCTCATAGAATAAGTTATTCACTTCTTTCAAATAATTTAAGATTTAGTAGAACATAAAGATGACCAATAATGAAATGTTTGTATTAAAGGGTTGTCCAAATTCGATGTAATGCCCTTTAAGTTTAAAGATTAATTATGTTATTAATTCTTCGATGGTTCTTAATAGCTTGTGCTCATTTCGAGCCTTAGGTGGTGATCTCGCATAATCAGTGGAAAGGTCATTGACCCTCATAGTATTGGTCATTTCTTCAATGTTAAGGTATATATTCACTAGTTGAGTGACCTTTGCATATGTAGTTGGAAAATCTTTTACCATAACCCTCTAAAAGGGTCCTTGGCGAAAAGCTTGGTATATTGCTACTGAATTAGAATAGTTGGTCACTTGGATTTCTCGCTATTAAACCTATCAAAGAAATCTTTTAGGCTTTCATCATTCTTTTGGTGTAAGGACATCAAGTGAGCTATGGTTTTTGGCCTTCTCCTTTTTGCCAAAAAATGGGATAGAAATTGCTTTCTGAACTCAGTAAACGTACCAATGGTGCTAGGTTTGAGGGTAAGTTACCAAGCTCGGGCTTTCTCAATTAGGGTGAGTTGGAAGGCTCAACACCTGACTGTATCACCGTAAGCACAAAGGTTCATCTAACCTTTAAAGTTCTCAAGGTGCTATAGTGGGTCTTTATTACCATCATATGAGCTTACACTTGGCATCTTGAATTTATCTATACGTAGGATGACCATGATTTTAGAGATGAATAGGGACTCATTGGAAACAATCAGGTCTAGGAATTGAATTCCATTCAGTCTTTGCTATAACTCTTGTAGTTAGATAGCTAATCGGTCAATGGTGGGACGAAAAGCTATAGGTACGCCCCTAGGCTAATTGTTTATGTGGTGACCATTGGCCATCGATGTTGCATTGTCTTCATATCTAACCTAGACAGAGTGACCTTACTTGTGAGCTTCAAGATGTTTGCATAGGTCAAGACGAGAGGGTCCCAAGAAATCTAAAATGGATAAATAGAAGGATGGGATCTGAGCCTTAGTGAGTGGATGCCACTGGATTGTGTAGGCCAAGACCATTCTTCCATCTCGTGGACTTTGACCTCATCAAGGTGGATCACGTCTTTATTTTGAAGTTGTATGGTTGTGGACTAAATCTGATGCACTGTAGGCATTGGAATATGCTATAGGAACATCCTCTGGTTCAGGGGCTTATAACCCTAGTAGATGTTCCAAGATAGTTTAAAGCACATGATCCATTGTGTTCAGATGAATCTCCTTACATACCTTTTTTTGGTGCTCTATTAGGCATACTATGACCATGGCGATGTGGGGTTGACAACTTATATAGATGGTTACTCAACTTGTTGGACATGAGGGATGACCTCATTATTCCTTGCAGAAACTTGACTACAAGATTCAAGATGTTGGTTTATCTTGAATGGGTAGAAATGTGTGGTTTTTAGAGGTCGTGCATGATGAACTTCTTTTAGAGCAGTTTCCTTCTAAACTTATAGGGGTTTTATTCAAAGACCATCTTGTTCCAAACGCTGAACAACACTGTAAATCTTTTCCTCTCTAGTTGTGATTCAACTAGTAGAATATACTCGTTTTCATAGACAACGTCATATGTTGTATTGATTTTTATCAACATCAATGATTAGTGCACCTCTCGTTTTCTATATATCTAAGAACAGAGAATACAACGTTAGGACCTTGGACTACTACGAGGTGTGATGGATTTTGGTGTTGAGATGCTCAAGTAAGTCCGAGCAATAAGGAGAAGGAGGAGACTGGTGTTTCTCTTTGTGATGTAGAGAGATACAGAAAAAGATATTTACAAGAGAGAGAGTCTAGATCTTAATATCTATAAAAAAGTTGTTATGTATTGAATTAATTAAGTTATGATTAATGGTGAGCATTGGTTAAGAGTTACAAGAGAGAATATATATGTTGATAACTTCTATCTATAAAAACAAATTTATATTTAAATATTGAAGTTTTATCTACTTAATTATTTTATTATCAAAAAAATTAAGAATTTAAATATTAATGATTTATCTATTAAATATTTAATTGATATTAAAATTTATCAATAACTTAATACTAAATATGTTAATTTATAAGTCATTACTTATTAGGACATTTCATATTAAGTTGGATTGCATAAATTATTTTACATCCCCAAGAACCTAATATTCCTTACAAATTATAATTAACCACACTAGAACAAGAAAGTTGATTGTAATTAAAACAAACTTGGCATTAGTACCCCAGTATTCGATCTTTTCCATTTTAACATGTTAAAAGTTTTTCCTAATAACGTTTCTCCAGCTAATCTAGCTTAAGAAATTTTTGAAGCTACTATTAACAACAGGACAAATTACAAATAGAATTTCAAAGTAAATTTGTTTCACGAAAGAATTACATGTTATGTCCAATCATACAAGAAATAGCTAGCTAGCCTAGCTACCACATGGCACATGAAATTTATGCTTAAAAAAAGACGATAATAGCGAAGTAACTGTTTTCAAAATATATATTTTTGATAATTAATTTTATTTTTAAATTTAGTAACTCATTTTCATTTTAATTTATATTATTGTTTTTGAAACTTAAAAAGGTTATTAAAAATTATATTCAACCATTACTTTTCTTTTAATTAGAGAGAGAATGAAAGAATAAATATAAATTTTTACTAAATATTTATTTTAAAATATCTTTATTCAGTGATTTTGAAGAAAAAAAATCAAAAATCAATTATATTGTTTGGTAAGATTTTTTTATCTATGAATTTTTTTTTTTCAAAAACTTATAAAATTAAGAATATTTTTATTTTAATCATTTTCTTCAATATTTATTCATACTAAAGTTATAAGGTTTGATTTTCTATACCGAAAAATATTTGATGAGAAAGAAAAAAAATCATAAATAAAAAATTCGATTAAAAAAAATCTTGTTTTTAAAGATTTATACATATTTTTGAAATGATACTTAAAAATATGAAAATCAAAATCAAAATTATTATCAAACAAAACTCAAATGAATTAGAAAATAAAATAAAAATTAAATAAGTAAGAATAAATAAAACTTGTGATAAATTATAATTAATATAATATATTATTATTGGTAAATATAATTAAATTTACATAATTACATTTATATAAAAGTGATACTTTTTCACCTTTTCAATCATTTATCGTATTCATGCAAGATACCAAAAAGTATATAACATAAGAATTGCACTCAACAAAATAATTGAAATTTGACAAACATGATTTTGATTTTAGTCAAATCAAGACATTGTAGTCAAGTACTTTTGTGATTGAAAAAATTTAATTAATTACATCATATAATATCTTTTATAGATAAAATTTTATTTTTAACTCTATTTACACAATAAACATAATTTTTTTGATATACAATAAAAAAACATATATTTATGCAAATTTAAAAATATGATACATGTATATATGTGTATTTTTTATAATATCAAATACATATTTTTTTAAGGATTTGAATTACAACCAATTAAATAACTAAATCATATAAAAATTATCAAATTATTTAATTTTCTTTTTAAAAATATTGGCTGAGAAGGAAGCCTTAGAAATTTTGAACTTTTGTCTTGGTGTGTATGTAATCTCAGTCTTTCCTTTCCACTCCATGAAAATTACCATAACAATACAATACCACGACCATGAGTTCACTTGTAAGTAAGAATAAGAAAATTACAAACTTATTGGTTCAAAGCACAAACTGATGACTAGTCAACAAGAAACCCTTCTTTTGTTAGTGTTTTTTTTTCTTTTTTTTTTTTAACTCTCTGGTTTACACGTGTTTACATGCCATTCAGAATCGTAATCTCCAAGGAAAAAAGGGAGGAAAAACAGATGTAACATGAGCGAAATTTATATGGGCTCTCAAACACGATGAATGAAATTACATCACATACATAACTAGATCACCCACCGAGTAGTATTGTTTCACAACATAACTAATTAACACAAATTTAAGAGAATATTATTTGAGATAATACTATGAAGTTTCTTTCCTTTTGACTCATGATTTTATTTTTTAAATGAAAATTGCTCAAAAATAAATGAGAACTATATATATAATTTTATTTTCTAAAACAAAAAATATATCATGAAACATCAAATTTATAAGAAAAAAAATAGATTACATAAATTTATTATGACAATCATTAAATACTGTTTTAATGATCATTATCTCTGTGAATGGGATTGTAGGTTGAATTGAAGTAAGAGATTCCATCTAATATGGGATAAGCCAAAATTCCTACATAGTGCCTCTTTAACTGTTTAATAAATATTAATTAAAAGTGTATTGCCCCTTATCATACATTAATTTAATTCAATGCTTATAAAGTAATATTTTTATAGTATCGTACATAACAGCTCGAAATTTTTAACACAATTTTAACTCTGTTTTAATTTAATATATTTTTTTAATTTTAAAAGTTATTTAATAATTAAAATTTTAAATTTATTAATATCTAAGTCTTTAAATAATTTTAAAATGATTTTTCAATATTTTGTCTAGACCTGTCACCACAATAGACTCAATATATATCTAAACCATTTTTTCTCGTACCTAAGTCAACAATTCTTGTGCATAAGGTTAAAAAGTTAAAGTTGTGTGGAAATGATGAGAAATTAGGTAAGGAAATTTTGTTAAGAGACAAGGAGTTACAATAGTGTAAATCTTATATAATGTATAGATAATATGAACATTAAATAATATATTTATATCTTTTTTAATAAATTTAAAATATTATTTTTTTATATATTAACATTTCTTAAAACCGTGAGTCGTTTAATTTAATAATTTTAATTTTATTTGTATAATTTATTTTTCTTTATTTATGTAAAGTTTGTTTTTTTGGAAGATATTTTTTTTTCATATATTGATTAAAACTCTGATATCATCCAAATTTTATTTATAATGTATAGATAATATGAACATTAAAATTTAAAAGATTAATATTTAAAAAATATAAATATTATACTATTTATAAATATTATATTAATATATTTTTTAATTAATATCTTAAGTTAATTTAACACATTAACAAAATATTCTAAAATGCCTTTTATTTTTTACTATTTTTTTCTTTTTTTCATAAAGTTCCTTAGACTTGACCTATATATATGTGTGATTACAAGACGATGAAACTAAAGTAAATTTTAAAGGAAAAACTTTTACCCATATTTACATAATATTATTTTTAACTATTATTAAAAAAAAATTCATATTTATTAATATATATAATACATTTTAGCATAAAAATATATTTTTTGTATTATAAAATAAAATACCTATATATACAAAATTTTAATTTTTAAAATGAAAAATTTATCAAGAACCATCAAATTTATATAAAAAAAAATAGATTATATAAATTTATTATCAGAATCATTAAATACTATGATCATTATCTCTGTGAATGCGATTGTAGGTTGAATTGAAATAAGGGTTCCATCTAAATATGGGGTAAGCCAAAAATGCTATATAGTGCCTTTAACTGTTTAATAAATATTAATTAAACACGTCTGGCACTTATCATACATTAATTCAATTGAGTGCATATAAATTAATAATATTATAATAATAAAAATTACATTATAATAATATCAAATAGTATTTTAATTAACCGTTGAATGATATAATTGGTTGAAATTTAATTCAATTATAAATTGTTAGAACATGATTTTTTTAATAAAAATGTATTAACTGAATATATATATATATATATTAATTTAATTTTTTAATATTTATATTTTTAAATAACTTTATCTAAATACTATAATGATTTTTTAACATTTTGTTTAGAGGAATTGTCACACCCAATATATATCTAAACCAATTTTTCTTATGCATAAGAATGTTTTTAACAATTCTTTGCTAAGGTTAGAAAGTTAAAGTTGTGTGGAAATTATGAGAAATTAGGTAGGGCAAATATGTTAAGAGATAAGGAGTTATGAGAGTCGTAAATTTTGTATATAATGTATAAGTAATATAAATCATTTAATTTTAAAATATTAATATTTAAAAAAAGTAAATGATATATTATTTATACTTATATCTTCTTTAATAAATATAATATTTTTATATATTTACATCAAAAATTAAATAATATAAATATTATAATATTTATAAATATTATAACTAATATATTAAGTTGATTTAATTTAATACACTAACAAGTATTATAAAATCTAAATGATGCCTTTTCTTTTTTATTATTTTTTTTCTTTTTTTCATAAAGATCTTTAGACTTTGACAAATAACATAGTCATATATGCGTTCCCTTCCCTTCAATATGCCCACGGCTTCTACACGGCATATGACAATAAGCTTATATAATTGATTACACGACAATAAAACTAAAGTAAATTTTAAAGGAAAAACTTTTAACAAGTAACTATTATTTAAAAAATATATTTTTCATATTTATTAAAATATATACATATATAAAATACATTTTTAACATAAAGAAATATATATTTTATATTATAAAATAAAATATCTATATATACGATATACCTTTAAAAATTAAACTATATTTATAAAAAATTATATAAGGCAATACACTAAACTTTTATAACATATTTTATGCATGTAAATTGGTGTAATATAAAATTTTAAAATAGTATCTTCTATAGAAATATATATTAATATATTAACCCATATTCTATGAGCTGATATTAGGTTTTTTAATATATATTTTTAGTTTTTACAAGCTATATAAATTTTACTCAATTTTTTTACTATTTATTTTAGAAAAATACTTATAAATCTTCTATACATTTAATATATTTTTCAATTAATGTATATTGTATATAATTTTGTATTATTTATATAAGACAAGTATATATGAATTTTCTGTATGATTTTTAAATTATTGTATATATTTTATACATTTTACAAAGCAAATTCAATATGGAATTGTGAAATTTAAACTATTTATTATCGATATTTATTAATTAAATATTAATTAACTAATTTATTAAATTTAGAAAAAATTAAATATAATAATTAATAGTTTAAATTTTAATATCAAATTTATAAAGAAATCAAAAATATCTATAAATTTAAATTATTGATTAAAAAATTATATATATATATAATACACGATTACGAAATCAAAAATTTAGATTATTTTTTAATTTAACTTTAAAAAAGTTTTTATATTTTTTTGTATTTCTTTACTCGATATAATCATAACAAAGTAAATAAAAAAAATTATTTAAATGATTTAATAAAAAAAAAAAAAAATTGTAAAACAATAGAGAAAAAAGTAACAACTCTACACATTGAATTATTTATGATAATATATTTAAAGTTAGTGCTAGATCATTTTTTTTTATTAAAAATATTTGTGGAAAAAAGAGAAGCTTCATGCAGTGATGCGTTTAAGTATTTTTTTTTTTTCCCTTCTCTTTGCATATTCTTCACTTCTACGTACGGCCGAAATCAACATCTGTCAAAACAAAAGTGGCAAATGGACGGCTATTTTTTATATGATTTAAGACTCGAAATGTTGTATCCCACCACACATCTTCAAACAAGCTAGTCCTGTATGAATTCTGGCCCCAAATTGCCCATGGTTCGCTTAATCATATATGTTTATTGTAAATTAATTCATCTCGCTATAGCCTATAAGCTGATAACCTGTCATTTCAATCTTATTGTACTTGTTTACAGCATTATCAAATTTTCAACTAACAGAACTTAAAAAACAGTTTTTTTCTTTCTTTCAAAATATTTAATAAAATTATTATATATATATATATATAGTTGTTTTAAATTAATTCCTACTAAAACTTTAATATTAGGATCGATTTAACTTATTTTCGATCAATTTTGTTAACAATAAAAAAAACAAACAATTTATGTTGTCGAGACAAGATTCGTGGCTTCATGCCCATGTGCATTTGTAATTTCTTTTTCTTTTTAATTAGTTCGGCCAAATAAGTGCTCTAGCAAAAGCATGCTTTATTAGATGTAGTTTGTCCTCCTCTTGTAATGGACAAATGTTTAAAGGTATGCATCAGATTACTCTGATTTAGTTTTTGTCTTTGTTCTAACAAAAACTATGAGCAAAATCATTTTCATTTACATGAGAACTAAATATCCCATTTCTTGCAACCGTTTCACTACTAATGATAAAAGAAATTTTTATTTTTTTTTACTATTGTTTTATATTTAGAATTAGCAAAAAATAGATACCTCTTAACAATTTCTTCTTCTTCTTTAAGTCTTCGCAAATAAATAAATAAATGTACTTGTTTTAAGAGTTTTTTTACTGTGTTTGGAAGTGGTACTTCGCAATAAAAAGTCTTCTATCTTGCATTGTCTTATGAATTAGCAGGCAGCAATTGATTGGGAAAATGCATCAACTGCTTGTAAATTGTCATGTGAGGAGGTACAAAAAGCTAAAAAAATTCAGAAATAGTGACTCTGAAATAAAATTGAGTCATATATTCTTTATTACAGGTTTACATCAATTAAGTTACAGGGTTCATAGTCATCAATTAAGTTTATTAACATCTCTCAAATTGGATGATTTCATTTTAATACAATCAGTGCCCTTCATTTGTACTCCACTATTTTGTTCAGCGGAAATTTCCTCCTTTATTGACTCTCTACCTTGTCTTTTTGCAACTTTTTTTTTTCTTTTGCTGACCAACAACTATTCTTTGGCTGCTAATTCAGATTCTTCTTCATTTGCCTCTTGTTTGTTTAATGGTGTTTTCTCTTTTGCAGCTTCATTGGCTTTGATCTTGTCATCTTCTTTTGTCTTTTCAAGTCCTTGGATGAGACTATTGAGGCAAATTTCAGGACTACCATGAATAGTCTTGGGCATCAAATGCTCTGCAACATCAGCAGGGGTCATATTTGTTTTCTCCAACAACATACTAACAGTGGGAAACAAATGATGAGATTCAATCTTGAGGTAGTTCTTAGCCAACACCTTGAACGCTTCAAATCTACAGTATGATAACTCTATATGCTTATCCATCCTTCCTTTTCTTATGAGAGCTGGATCTAGTTTCTCCAGATAATTAGTGGTGAAGACAATGAGTCTCTCTCCACCACAAGCTGACCAAAGCCCATCAATGAAATTAAGAAGCCCAGAAAGTGTCACCTGGCTTGCTTTACTATCTCTATTATCCTCTTTTGAAGCTGATTTATCTTTTGGGTTTTTCTTGTCTTTCTGATCTTCTTCATCTTTATCTTCCTTCTTTTCCTTCTTCCTTCTCTGCCCAGTTAAATCAAGAGAACAATCAATGTCCTCAATAACAAGAATAGATTTACTTGATGTTTCAATCAACAGCCTCCTCAGCTCTGAATTATCCTTCACGGCAGTTAATTCAAGATCATAGATATCATAGTTCAGCAGATTGGCCATAGCAGCTATCATACTAGACTTGCCTGTTCCTGGAGGACCATAAAGTAAATACCCTCTTTTCCAAGCCCTTCCAGTCCTTGCATAAAACTCTTCTGCTTGACTAAACGTGATTAAATCATCCATGATTTCCTTTTTCTTTTCTCGATCCATAGCTAGTGTCTGAAATGATGCTGGATGCTCATAAACTACATGACTCCAATACCCACCATTGTTAGTGTAAAGCTTCCTTTGCCTGTTTTTCACCTTAATTGCCACACCTTCTTTCAGTACATGACTAAGGTATGACCCAATAATGAGGTCTCTGTGGCGCTTATGAAAAGTGAGCTTGTAGAATCTTTTCTCATTACTAACATTGAAGAAAGAAACTGATTGTGAATCAGATACATACTTTCCAGAAGCCCACCATAGTTTAATCCCTTTATACTCATCAGAAACCTCTTCATGATCATCCATGCTTAAAACAAGTGACTGGTTGTGCCTTACTGTATCTGCTTTAAGCCGTTTTGCTTGCATAGATGAAGTAGAGCTGAGATAGTTTTGAATGGCAGAGTAAGCTTCACTGCGAGACAGACGCTCTCCGGTGAACTCATTGAATGTGATTTGGATATAAGGATATACAAAACTTAGGAATCTTTGAGAATATTTTTCTAGATAACGTCTAAGGTGATAAGGAAAGTACTGCTGAAATATAGCCCAAATAAACATAACACTCCCAATTATAGATCCTAATTGGGCAAAAGAGTCTGTGGGATTCATGTTTCTGAGATTCTAATTCCTCACTATTTTCTTTATCTCTTGTGTTTGTGTTATTGTCGCTCTGAGAATTGTTTGCTGAGTTTGATATAAAACCATTAAGACATTATCTTTAGAGGGACATGTGTTTTCTAGAGTAGGTTCGAGGAAGTCGGTATCTCTCTTGGACATTCATTGGTTGTCACCTGTCGTCTGTCGTATGTGAATACAAAGAAACAGACTCAACTTGACTGGTAGCTAGCTCTGTTCCGCGTCATTTTTGCGTGTAATGTGTTATTTATTTGTTTTAAAAACAAATGGCTCATCACCGTTGATAAAACTCACCCCTTTAAATTACGCTTATATTGTTAGATTAGAAAAAAAGGTAAAACTTTCCAGGAATAATGATGTAACTTGATTAGAAAATTAATAGTATGAAACCTAAGTTATTAATTGGACAATAAATAATTGGGTTTTGAAGCTTGTATACAGAAATATTGATTTTTAATTTTTATATGATTCAATCATTTATCTTTATAATTTTACTTTTAATTTTTATTTTAAAAATATATAATATTTTTAAATATGTAAAAAATATTTATTTTTATAATTATACGAGAAAAATACGTTTGTAACGTAAAGAAATCTAAATGTAAAATTCTAATTAAATCAATATTATATTGATACATAATGAAATAAAATATGGTAAAAAAAAAAGCAAATGATGCCATAAAGTATTATATATTTTTTCTGACATACATTTTATTTTTCTTCCTCCAACATAAATATTATTTATTAACTTAAAATTTTATTTTTTAATATAAAATATTTATTATTGTTTTATTATATTTATTATTTATTATAAAATTATTAAAATATTATATTTATTTTCATTCTTTATTTAAGATCTTCATTTTTTCATTAAAGATCTCCATATTTTTCATAGGAATTATAAATAAAAATAAAAAATAAATTTTAAATTATAAAAGAAGAACAAGCTAGTCTTGATTCCATTGATTGATATAAATTGTGTGCAATAAATACTTAAATATATGTATTATAATAAATAATATAATAATAAAAAGAAATTTTTTTTTCAGGAAGATTATATTATTATAAACTAATTTTTAAAATTAAAAAGTAATCAAAATTAAAAAAAACTAAAAATAAATAATAATAATTAATTAATTTATAATTAGTAATTAAATAAATATATGAGAAAATATTTAAAAATATTTAATTCACCAATTTTTTATACACGTAAATCACTAAATTTTTTAATATAATTACCAATTAATTAAATCTAACTTTGCATTTATGTCTCTATTAAGTAAACTACACATCATATAATAATTAACTTAATCACACTTTCATTTCAATCAAATTATACATTATTCATTAAGTTTATTAATTATGGATACATACATTTCTATCAAGAAACTATGTATGTTATGTAATCAAGACAAATAATTAAATAATTCTCTCAAATCTATTTAATTGTATTTATATATTAATTGTTAGTCAAACAATTAATAACATAGAAATTAAATTAAATAATATAATTAAATTGAAATTATAATTGGTGTAAAATATTAGATCATCACACCTAGAAAATTGAGTTCATAAGACCCCTAAATTAATAGATTAATAAATTATTTAAATATAATTTTGTTCATAAAACTTATATTTTTCATAAAAATATTTATAAAAATTGATAAAGAAATGAAAAGAAAAAGAAATACAATCAACCTCTTGAATTGTAACATCGGTTTCTTTTTGAATCTCCACTAAAGTTGTATCACTTTTTAAATTTTTCTGTATTTTTCTCTTTTCTTAGCTCCAAAAATTGATTAAAAAATATGTAGTTTTTGATTTATTAGGATTTATGAGACAATTAAGAGTCAAATTAGATTCACGTAGAATATGGATTGTCAAATGAGTTTTAGATCAAGCGCTTACATGAAAAAAAAATTAATAGTACTCGTCAATAGAAACGAAACACATGGCACAGGAGAGTTATTGGGCAAATCAACATGCGATGTGTGGCGTGGGTGGACTTGTCGTTTTCAACGTGTGATGAGTTAGAACCACGTGACACATTATGATTCGCGTTTACGAATTGTGGTGCGCTCTAGTGGAAAGAATGGATGAATGAGGCGATGATGCATGGCACGCCCATTGACCAAGTGGTGAAACTTGGAACGAGTGTTGTGCTAACAAATGGCTAATTTATTAAAAAAAAGTTGCACAGATAGGTATGGTATATTCATTTATCTAATTGTTCAAATTTAACTCATTATTATTTATTTTTAATAAATTAGCCATTTTTTATTTGTGTAATAACCTTTTTGTTTTTTCATTGATCTCAAAGTATGCTCAATTTTGATAAATAGACTCAAATGTATTTCTAATAGCAATAAAAGATATATCAAAATTAAAAATAAATAAAGAAAAATAAAATAAAATAAAATTTAATTTTTAATGTTTATAATCCTCAACAGCGATGCCAAAAACTTGATCGATACAAATTATGTGCAACAAATATGTAAGTATATGTATCGTAACAAATAATATATTAATATGAAAAAATCATTTACACGAATATTATGTTATTAGAAACTAATTTTTAAAACTAAAAAGTCAAAATTAATTATTTTTTTGTTTTCATGTTTTAAGAAAATAAAATTAAAAAAAAAACTAAAAATAAATAACAGTAATTAATTAACTGAAAATTAGAAACTAAGAAGATATATGAGAACATATTTAGGAATACTTAATCTTCCAATTTTATAAACATTTGAATTACTAAAAATTTCTTAATATAATTATCAATTAATTATATTATCAATTGAGTCTAACCTAACATGTATTACTCTCTCATGTAAACTACACATCATATAGTAATTAATTTAATCACATTCTCATGTCAATTAAATTATATAATACTCGTTAAATTCATCAATTATGGATCACATACATAAAAATCATATATCTATGCTAAGAAACTATGCATATTATTTAATCAAGACAAACAGCTAAATAATTATCTCAAATATATTTAATTGTCTCTATATATTAATTATTGGCCAATCAATTAATAATATAAAACTAAATTAAATAATATAATTAAATTGAAATCATAATTAAGGTAAAATATTATATCATCACATATAAAAAATTTAGTTCATAGTACATTTATATTAATAAATTAACTAGACATAATTTTGTTCATAAAACTCATATTTTTTTATAAAAAAAGACATTAAAATTATAAAGAAAAGAGAGAAAAAAAATACAATCAATCTCTTTAATTATATCACTAATCTTCTCTTAAATCTCAAACAAATTATATACAATCAATCCTAGTTTTGAGTATTAGCGAACATATTATTTATTTTCTTTATCCCATAAAATAATAAATTAATTTTTTAGCATGTTATTGAATTATAATTCAAATGTTGTCATAAAATGGATGTCATGGTCGTAGGATTTCTATTAGTCCTTCGCCCCTTTCGAGGTCACGAAGGAGAGTTATATTATTTGTTGGAAGAGTACATTCATATCATATTTTGATTATAAAGTATTTGATTTTTAAAATTAAAATATTTTAATTATAAAAATTTATTATGTAATTACAATGTACTAATAACATAAATAAATAAAATGAATTTGATAACATTTTTTTATATATATGGTGATGGGTTGATGTGATGTAGTTTTCTATCTTCTTGAGTTTATTACAATTGATTAATTTTGTTATTTTCTTTTAGTGTTTACTACAAGTTATTAAAAGAATAAATTTATTTTAATTTATATTTTTATATTTAAATTAAAAAATATCTATATAAAAATGATATTATTAAAAATTAATTAATTTTTTATAAAATAAAATAAAATAAAATTAATACTTTTGAACAATATAATAATTTGGGTGGGTGCCCTTCATCCACGTTATTCAAAGGCTCTTTCGGATCAGAAAGAGAGAAAGAACAGCTACTCTCTATGCCAAGTCAATTGCTAGTACTGCATTTTAAGTCTTGCTTTGTGCCCCTTTCGAAATAAATGTATCAGACGAACTCATTTAGTCGTTAGTATTAGGCGTAAACTTCTGTGCAGCTTCTGCAGGACTTTACTCCAAATATGACATTTCGAACAACTGGCCTATCTATTCAGAAAGTCGGTTGGGACCATCTGCTCTCTGAGATATATGTCTAAAATATTACAGTTGAGCAAGTATAATTAGATGTTTTTTTCTTAAAATATGAACTAAGCTAGAGGACCGTTTAGAATACACCATCATCTCGATCCAATAATGATACTGAATTTTATTGAGTCTCCAAGTGACATAAGGAGATTAGGAGTAGAAGATAGTCTACAAACTATGCTAAAGAGACTAATTTATTAAACATATGAAAAGGGGTAGCAAAAACATAACAAAGACTGCTAATTCACTACCAAATGGTTCTTAATATTTTGCAGGGTTTTAAGACGCACAACTTTGGATTTTGTTTTCTCAAGCAATAGTTCCATTTTCTTTCACAGGTTCTTTATCTGAGTTTCCATTACATTTCACATCTTCTTTAGCAACCTCTTCATTCTTTTTCCCTTCTTTTTCTTGTTCCTCCTTAGCTTTTACTTCTGCTGCTTCTCTTTCAGCCTTCAATTTCATTTCTTCCTCAACCTTCTTTCTCTCCTCCGCCTCCACCTTTGTCTTTTCAATAGCTTCAATCAAATTCTTCAGACAAGAATCTGCATCTTCAGTCAAAGAGTTAGGCATCAAACTCTCTGCAATATCAGCTGGAGTTATATTTATCTCTCCCAACTTAGCTTCTATAGTTTCAAACAGAGGATGTGAATCAACATCCAAATAATTATGGGAAAGAACTTTGAATGCTTCAAAGCTACAATATGACAATTCTATATGCTTATCCATCCTTCCTCTTCTGATAAGTGCAGGGTCTAATTTATCGACATAATTTGTTGTGAAAATAATGAGTCTTTCACCTCCACAAGCAGACCAAATCCCATCAATGAAATTCAAAAGCCCAGAAAGAGTAACCTTACTCTGTTTGCTTTCTTCTTCTTCAATCTTCTTTTTCGTTGGATCTTTCTTTTCTTCGCCTTCTTCCTCTTTCTTTTTTTCCTTCTTCCTTTGACCAGTTAGATCAAGTGAACAATCAATATCCTCAATTACAATAATAGACTTATTTGATGTGTCAATCAATAGCTTCTTCAATTCAGTATTATCCTTAACTGCTGTCAGTTCAAGATCATAGACATCATAATCCATGAAATTAGCCATAGCTGCTATCATAGTTGACTTACCAGTACCTGGAGGACCATAAAGTAAATAACCTCTTTTCCAAGCCTTACCAATTTTTGCATAATACTCTTTCCCTTTTCTAAATTTCACCAAATCATTGATAATTTCCTCTTTCTTTTTAGGATCCATAGCCAAAGTGTCAAAAGTTGAAGGGTGTTCAAAAACAACATGGCTCCACATTGTTTTTCTTCCACCATCCCAATTACCCTCACCTGAGCTGTTAGTATAAAGCTTTCTCTGTCTGTTCTTCACATCTAATGCTTTCCCCTCGTTTATAATATGACTTAGATAAGACCCAGTAATGATGTCTCTGTAGTTTCTATGAAATGTGAGCTTGTAGTACTTTTTCTCATCAGAAGCTGGATACAATGAAAAGGTTGTTCCTTTACTCTCATTTTTGTTAGAGGTCCACCAAAGTTTAATGCCCTGAAATTCATCGGTAACTTCTTCATTATAAGCAATACTAAGGATCGGTGCCTTGCTATCTTTGACATCATCAGCTTGAAATCTTTTAGCTTTTGCAGAGGAATTGGCACTGAGATAAGTCTGAATAGCTTTATAGACATGACTACGTCTGAAACCATCACCAGTATATTCAGGAAAAGTGATTTGAATATAAGGGTAGAAAAAGCCAACCCATTTTTGGGTATACTTCTCAAAATAAGCACGAAGCTGATAGGGAAAATATTGCTGGACCATGGCATAAACAAACATAGCACTTGCCATTGCTGTGCCTACTTGAGACCACATTTCCCCCATGGCTATCATTTTCTTAACTTTCCTAAATAACGAGAATTGCTCACCAAATGAACAAGAGACCGATATTTGTACATCAATGAAGACGTTTGTTATGTATTTATCAACCAAAGAGAAATCAATTCCGTGTTTCTTGACAATCAAGTTAGATCTGATCACTTATTACTGCTCTTTCCTTGCAGTACACTTTTTTCATTACCTGAAACGTCCATGTCCTTAGGGCCTACTTCTTTACGAACGAGTGAGTATGCCTGTGGTCGCAGTAAACGTTCATACAACTAATATACTTTATAGGAAAAACAGATTTCTTTTATTCTATATTTATACATGTATTGAACTTCAATATTTTGTAACTTGTAAATACATTAAGTGAATTCAATTTGATATCAGAGCAGGAAATAAACAAAAAAAAAACACATTTTACCGGTTTTTGAATAGAAGTGCCGCCAAACGCCTCCGTATTCTCGCACTGTTTAGCTCGCGCTGCAGGTGTAGATCTGTCGTCCACCCGCGCTGTCCAGTCCGCGCTGTTCAAACCGGTGTCATTCACCGCGCAGCCCCAAGCGCCGTCGTTCAGCCCCACGCCGTCAGCTTGCGACCCTGCGCGCAGTTCAACCTCGCGCAGCGCCAAGCGACGTTCAAGCCCCGCGCAGTCCCAAGCGCCGTTCATCCCCGCACCCCTGCACGCAGTTCAGCCCCACGCCGTCAGCTTGCGACCCTGCGCGCAGTTCAGCCTCGCGTAGCCCCAAGCGACGTTCAAGCCCCGCGCAGCCCCAAGCGCCGTTCAGCCCTGCACATCAGCCCCGCACCCCTGCACACAGTTCAGCCCCGCGCCCCTGCGCGTCGTTCAGCCCCGCGCCCCTGCGCGCCGTCCAGCCCCCTGCACAGCGTCCAGCCGAAACCTGGTGTGCAGTTTCTTATATATATATATATATATATATATATTTTAGTTCAAAACCTGGATGCAGTTGTAATTTTCAGAGTTTTAATTATCAGCCATTGCAGTTTCTTTAATTTTCAGAGTTTTGAAACCCTAGCCCAGTTCAGCCCAACCCGAGCCCATCAGCTCCTAGCCCATCAGCTCCAAGCCCATCAGCTCTTAGCCCATCTGATCCAAGCCTATCAGCTCCTAGCCCATCTGTTCCAAGCCCATCAGCCCAAACATTCAAACAACCCATTTATCAGCCCAACCCGTAAAAAAAAAAAAACCAAAATTTTTATTCCGCTGCACAATATACTTTTTATTATTATTTCAATGGAAGATTCAAGACAACATCAAGTTTCTAGAATTCATGAAGTTCCAAATTTTGAAGTTTCTGTTAAGAATTCAGAAATTGGTTCTTTCGGGGGTACTAAAGTTAATGGTACAAATTTTCGAACATGGAAAAAAGTTATGTCTGTTTATCTTCGTGGAATGCATAAGATGGAACATGTATCTGGATCAATCAGGGCTCCTAGTCAAGATGATGTAGAAGCCTATACTCGGTGGGAAGATGATGATGGCTTTGTCATGTTAATCCTATTTAGAGCAATCACTGATGATATATTACAAATGGTGGAGGAATGTGAAACTGCTGAGGGTATATGGAATACCTTAAGCGATCTTTATACAAATGAGTCTGACTTTATTCAAGCTCATGAACTCATGTGCAAAGCTGCTGGCATGCAGCAAAATGGGCAACCAATATCTCTTTTTTTTACCAAGCTGAAAAATGTATGGGCTGAAATTGACCAGAAACGCCCATGCAAAATTAAAAATCCAGAAGATCTTCTGTGGTACCAAAAGGAGAAAGAGCTTGAACGAGTGCATGCTTTCTTAAGAGGCCTTGATATAAAACATAATAGTGCTAAAGATGAATTGCTTCGAATGTCATATCCTCCGAGCTTGACTACCGCCTTTACATACATCCGTAAAGACTAATCTCAGCAAGAGAGTCTTCATCAGGCACATGTTGAAGTATCAAGCCTAGCCATTCAAGCTAAATCAAAGGCACCTTTCCTCCAGCAGCAAAATTCAATTTCATCTCATCAGCAGGGCCCTTCACCAGGTTTTACCAATCGCCCTCGTTCTCTCTGCTCTTATTGCAATGAACAGGGGCATCTCTGTGACACTTGTTGGAAACTATATCCACACTTGAAACCAAAACGACAACAAGTGCCTCGTTCTAAAGCAAAAGCAGCTGCAGTGCAAATTGTCCAAGAACCAGACTACTATGGACAGAATCATCCTTTGGAATGTGGAGGTATCCCTACAGCTTCAATAGCTGGTCGTGGTAAGATTGGTATGACCTTAAATGTTTCTCACTCTGTTGGGTCTAATACTTGGATTATTGATTCTGGTGCATCTGATCATATGACTTATGATAAATCTTATTTTAATAAGTTATCTCCCCCACCAGTGTCTTATGTTACAAATGCTAATGGTGAGGCCTTTCCTGTCTTAGGACAGGGGTCAGTTCATATCACTCCATCTTTACAGCTCCATAATGTTTTATATGTACCTGACTTATCTCATCACTTAATATCTGTCCCACAGTTGAATATTGAGTCTAAATGCTTTGTAACCTTTTATCCTATGTATGTGATTTTCCAAGATCTTCTTACCAGGGAAATAATTGGTCGAGGGTATCTGAGGGGCAGATTGTTCCGCTTGGATCAGAACTACGGAGGGGAGAAGCCAGGAGCACGGGCAAGCACTGCATTGACTTCTAGTTCTGATAAGCTAAGTGAAATTTGGTTGTGGCATCGCCGCTTAGGGCATCCGTCTTTTAGTCTTATGAAAAAAACCATGCCTACTTTATTTATTGGTGTTAGTGAGACTGTGTTGCATTGTGAGACTTGTGTTTTGGCCAAGAGCCATCGTGTTACTTATTCTCCTAGTATTTCTAATAAAAGTACTATTCCTTTTGAATTAATTCATTCTGATGTTTGGGGACCATCTAAAGAACCCACTATATCGGGTATGAGATATTTTGTTTCATTTTTCGATGACTGTACAAGGTTATCATGGATTTCTCTTCTTAGAACAAAAGATGAAGTTTTTTCTGTTTTTCAAAATTTTCATACCTTTGTTCAGAGACAATATAATGGCATCATTCGGATCCTCCATTCTGACAATGGGGGGGAATATGTTAATCATTTTTTTCAAAAAAAATTCAAAACACATGGGATTATTCACCAAACTACTTGTCCGCAAACACAGGAACAAAATGGAGTGTCTGAAAGAAAAAAACGTCATTTACTTGATATGGCTCGTGCACTCTTATTTAGTGCTTATATGCCAAAATATCTTTGGGGTGATGCTGTACAGGCTTCTGCCCATCTCATCAATCGTCTCCCGTCTAGTGTCCTTAACGGAAAAATCCCATTTCAGATTCTCGCATCTTACGTATCCTTATCATCCTTTCATAATCTTCCTACTCGAGTTTTTGGTTGTGTTGTTTTTGTGCATGTTCCTAAAAATCAACGTTCTAAAT
Source organism: Hippophae tibetana (assembly GCA_037013495.1). Classification (NCBI taxonomy): domain Eukaryota; kingdom Viridiplantae; phylum Streptophyta; class Magnoliopsida; order Rosales; family Elaeagnaceae; genus Hippophae; species Hippophae tibetana. Next base: position 6,925,325 of record CM072804.1, read on the forward strand.
TAGATGCTCGGGCAATTAAATGTGTATTTGTTGGTTATGGAAGTTATCAAAAAGGGTACAAGTGCTTTCATCCACCAACCAGAAAGTATTATGTTACTATAGATGTTACCTTCTTTAAGGACATGAGTTATTTTTCCTCACCTGATACTGCTCGTCAGGGGGAGAATACATATTTCGAAGAACTGTATCATGGTGAAGAGGAGGCATTAGGTGAGTCACCAACTGATGTTTCAATGAGACCAGATGAGACTTCTAATTCATTGAATCCAGTCATTGCAGAAACAGATGCTTCAAGTATTCAAGCATCAAATTCACTTACAGCAAATGACATTGAAGACAGAACTGTACCCTCAGGCATTACTCCTACCCTTGATCAACAACTCCCTGGTACTGAAGGTCACTCATCTGAGGTATGTACACCTACTGATACTAATAACATCGTGTCTAATGTTGGACAGTATGTGTTACCAAATAGGTCTACTCGAGGTCAACCAGCCAAAAGGTATGAACCAAATATTCATGCAAAATCAAAATACCCAGTAGCCAATTTCATGTCCACTAAAAGATTATCTAAGTCATACAAATCATTTGTGAATCAAATATCTGGTGTATCAGTACCTAACAAAGTGCAGGATGCGTTGGGAGATCCAATATGGAGGAAGGCAATGGATGAAGAGATGGATGCATTAAAGAAGAACGATACTTGGCAACTTGTGTCACCACCACAAGGAAAAAAGGCAGTTGGTTGTCGATGGGTGTTTACTATAAAACATAATGGTGATGGATCCGTAAATCGGTATAAAGCTCATCTTGTAGCAAAAGGGTTTACTCAAACTTATGGTGTAGATTACGATGAGACTTTTGCTCCTGTTGCCAAAATGAACACGATTTGGGTTCTGTTCTCACTTGCTGCTAACCTAAACTGGCCACTTCGGCAGTTTGATGTTAAGAATGCGTTTCTTCATGGAGAATTAGCCGAGGAGGTGTACATGAGTCTTCCACCTGGGTATGTAGTTGATTCTCCTGGTAATTTTGTATGCAAATTGAGGAAGTCTTTGTATGGCCTCAAGCAATCCCCTCGAGCCTGGTTTGGAAGGTTTTCACAGTTCATGCAAAAGGTTGGTTACAGACAGAGTAATTCAGACCACACTATGTTTCTCAAACATCAACGAGGGAAGGTAACAGCCCTAATCATTTATGTTGATGATATGGTAATCACTGGTGATGATACTATTGAGATGGATAAATTACAAAGACAGCTAGCCTCTGAATTCGAAATGAAGGACTTAGGTGAATTAAAGTACTTCTTAGGAATTGAGGTAGCCAGGGGAAGAGAAGGAATATATCTTTGTCAAAGGAAGTACATTATTGATCTGCTAATAGAGACAGGTATGTTGGATTGCAAACCTATTGACACTCCTATTGAGCAAAACCATGGTTTAGCAGAGTATCCAGATCAGATACCAACTGATCGAGCCCGCTATCAGAGATTGGTTGGACGTTTGATTTACTTAGCTCATACTAGACCAGATGTTGCATATGCAGTAAGTGTGGTGAGTCAGTTCATGCACAATCCAAGTGAGAACCATACGAATGCTGTTTTGAGAATTTTAAGGTATTTGAAATCAGCTCCAGGAAGGGGAGTAATGTTCTCTAAACACAACAATCCTCTTGAAGTCTGTGGATTCACAGATGCAGATTGGGCAGGAAGTATTACAGATAGAAAGTCAACATCGGGTTATTTCACCTTTGTGGGAGGAAATTTGGTTACATGGAAAAGTAAGAAGCAGAAAGTGGTGGCACGATCTAGTGCTGAGGCAGAGTATAGAGGTATGGCTCATGGGGTTTGTGAATTGCTGTGGATAAGAACTTTGTTATTAGATTTGGGTTTCGAACTCAAAAATACTATGCAGATGTATTGTGACAATCAGGCAGCCATTGATATATCACAAAATCCAGTACAACATGATCGCACTAAGCATGTAGAGGTTGATCGTCACTTTATAAAAGAGAAGTTAGATGCCAAACTTATTAGTTTTCCTTTTGTTCCCACAGAAGAGCAACTTGCAGATATACTTACCAAAAGAGTCTCCAAGAAGTCATTATATGGCTCACTAAGCAAGTTGGGCATGATTGATATCTACGCGCCAACTTGAGGGGGAGTGTTAATAAATGGTATATTAGTTGTATGCAACTAATATACTTTATAAGCTGTATATTAGTTGTATGCAACTAATATATCTTTTCTTAAAAGCACTTTTAGGAAAAGCAGATTCCTTTTATTCTATATTTATACATGTATTGAACTTCAGTATTTTGTACCTTGTAAATACATTAAGTGAATTCAATTGAACCAACATGCAATTGAAAATTAAAAAACGCGTTCAGACAAGTTCGCTGACATAATGGCTTATGACGACTGCATAAGTCGAATAATGTAACCATTATGACATTTTACAAAGAAAATTCCTTTTCATCAATAATTAAACCTATATTTTTTATCAATTTTTAAAATATTATTTTTAACATTTATGTTAATAAATATGTCATATTTTTAATAAAAAAACAAACCTCTTAAAGCTAAATGTTTTGTGTAAAAATATTTAAAAAAATTAGTGAATTTTTAAAAATATTTTATGATATTTTTCTCTAATTTAAATATAATAATATAAAATAAAATAAATTTAATACTTTTTAAAAATATAATAATTTGGATGAACCATTACAAAATTTGAATAAAGTAATACCTTAAAATGAAAAAAAAAAGTAACGGTGGGTGCCCTCCATCCACGTTATTCAAAGGCTCTTTCAATCAGAAGGAGAAAGTCTACGCCAAGTCAATTGCTGGTACTGCATTTTAAGTCTTGCTTTTTCCCCATTTCGAAATAAATGTATCGTTATTTAGGCAAACAAATATTATGAAATCTGTTAATTATCAATATATTTATGTATTTTTGTTTTGTTTTGATACAAAAGTATTAGTCTATATATATTAAGAAAAATGAAAACTAAAACCTAACTTTAACAGCAGTTGTATTCAATCAAAGAAGCTCACATATTCCCACTATTTTTTGAAATTAAGCTTCATCGTTAGATAAGGCAAACCTTTTGATTCTTGCTCTTCCATATAATAAGATTGCTCCCTCCCCAAAAGTAAAGTATCCAACAGTAAATTTCCTATCCTTGATATTCTCTACCCAGTCTGAATCTGTATATCCAACGACATCCAATTAATCATTCTTTGAAAACATAAGTCCTTTCCCAGGGGAGGATTTTAAATGACGAAGTGTTCACATGACGACATCCATATGGTTTTCACTTAGGCAGTGCATGAACTGACTCACAACATAAGCAGTATTAGGTCGAGTATGAGATAAATATATGAGTTTACCCACTAACCGTTGATATCTATGTTTATCTGCTGGTACTTGGTCCACATATTCTCGAAGTTTATGATTTTGGACCATCAGAATATCGACAGGTTTACAATCTAGTAATCTTGTTTCTGCCAGTAGGTCTAGAGTATATTTCCTTTGGGAAAGACATATACCTTGTTTTGATCGTGTTACCTCAATGCCTAAGAATTATTTGAGGCCTCCCAAGTTCTTCATTTCAAACTCATTTGACAGTTGTTTTTGAAGCCTAGAGATTTCTTCTTTATCATCCCCTGTAATGATCATGTCGTCTACATAAACTATAAGGGCTATTATTTTTCCCAATCGATGTTTTAGGAAAAAAGTGTGGTCAGAGTCGCTTTGTTGAAACCCATATTTCCTCATTGCTGAACTCAACCTGCCAAATCATGCTCGAGGTGATTGTTTTAGTCCATATAATGCTCGTTGTAATCTACATGCAGTTTCTTTTCCTGATGTAACAATATATCCTGGTGGGATATCCATGTAAATCTCTTCTTCAAGGTTACCACAAAGGAAGACATTCTTCACGTCAAGTTGGTGCAATGGTCAATCTAAATTTGCTACAAGAGATAACAAAACTCTAACAGTTTTTAGTTTAGCCACATGTGAGAAGGTTTCCTGATAATCTATACCATGTTTCTGTGTATACCCTTTTGCTATTAGCCTTGCCTTGTATCGATTAACTGACCCATGTGTTTTATACTTAATGGAAAAAATCCACTTACACCCTACCATCTTCCTTCTTTGAGGTAGCTCGCTTAACATCCATGTGTTATTATTTTGCAATGCCTCAAATTCTTCTTTTATAGCTTGAGCCGAGTTTGGATCAGATAGGACTTCTTCAATGCTACTTGGAATTCGATATTATGAGAGTTTTTGTGCAAACGACCTTATAGGTTCTGATAACCCTTGAGTAGATACATAATTGGCTATTGGATACTTAGATTGTCGTTCTTCTCTATCTAAAAAGTATCGATTCAGAGGTTTGCCTCGATTGTGTCTGAAAGGTAGAACATAACCAACATGTGTATCTATAGCATTAGTTTGTAAAGGTGTGATAGGATAGCTTACCTCAGTAGTATTCTTAGCAGAAGGATCATTGGGTACTAGAGAATGGAGGGGTGCATCAACCACTACATCTTCTGGAGATTCGGTCACTAGTTTAGATTCAGTTCTTAGAAGTTCAAGTTCGGGTCTAGGTACTGGCTCATCCATATTGTTGGCATTATCTGAGTATGTCGGATTGTTACTAATGTCTAACATTTCAACATCAAGCCAATTTTGTTCTTCACCATAACTCTCCCCCTAAAAAGGGTAATTGGATACTAATGATGGGAAAAACCATTCAGATTCTAAGAAGGTGACATCCATGGTAATGTAGGTTATTTTAGTAATATGATCGTAGCATCGATATCCCTTTTTTGTACACCATACCCTAAGAATACACATCGTACAACACATGGATCCAACTTAGTTCATTGATTTTTATGGAAGTGGACAAAAGCAACACATCCAAAAATTCGGGGGGGAAGCATCAAAATAGTAGCCAAGGGAACATGATCAGATAACACCTTTAATGAAGTCTGAAATTGTAAGGTTTTTATGGGCATACAGTTCAGTAGATACACAACTGTAGTAACAGCATGGCTCCAATATCTACTAGGCATATGTGCACCAATTAGTAAGACTCGGGCAGTTTCTAAAATGTGTCTATTCTTCCTCTCTGTAGTCTCATTATGTTGTGGGGTTTATGAACATGAGGTTTCATGGAGAATACCATGGTTGTCCAAGTATGTCTGAAATTGTTGATTAACATATTCCCCTCCATTATCAGACCTAAGGATCTTAATTTGTTCAGAAAATTGTGTCTGAATCATAGTGTGAAACAAGTGAAACGTAGAAAATACTTCATCTTTTATGTTTGAGAAGGTAAAGCCATGTCATTCGTGTACAATCATCAACAAAAATTACAAATCAACAATGACCCGATGACGTAGTGACTGGGGAAGGTCCCCAAACATCAGAATGTACTAAAGCAAAATGAGTCACACTTTTATGCATGCTCATATGATAAGTCGCCCTATGACTTTTTGCTAAGATATAAGTATCACATTTGAAATCTGAGTGTGTGACATTTGAAAATAAACTAGGGAGTAAGTGTTTTAAATACCCAAATGATTGATGCCCAAATCGACGATGACATAACCAAATTTTTCGCTCCTTGTTACTAATTGTGTGTTGCATGTGGCTCTTCCTGAACTGAGGTCATCCACGTAATATAAGCCTCCTCTCTTAGTACCACATCCAATGATCTCCTTGGTGAGAATATCCTAAAGAAGACAAAAGTTAGAATACATAAATACTACACAGTTAAGATCTGAAGTAACTTGACTTACAGATATTAGTCTATTTGAAAGATAGGGTATAAGTAATGTATTAGATAATAATAATGAAGGAGATAAAGTCACTATTCCAGCCCTTGTAACTGGATAAGTGACCCCATTGGCATTGGCAACACGACCCCGTCTCGGCTGGGTTGTATTGGAGAGATATTTTGGGTCAAAGGTCATATGATATGTAGCTCCAGAATCAAGAATCCAATCCTTATTATCACTACGAGTAGAGATGTGAAATGCTTTACTTGAAGTACCTAGATCTTGGGAAGATTCGGCTTGAGGAATAAGGGATAATGATCCATTATTGATAGCCATATTAACTCTTCTAGTGGTTTCCCATTTCTTCCGTGCTTGAAGACCATTCCACCAATCTGGATACCCATGTAGTTTGAAGCAATTTTCACGGGTGTGTTTGGAGTTTCCGCAATGGGCATATTTTATATCAACAGACGGTGGATTTCCCGTGGATTTCTTGCTACCCAAAGAAAGAGTTCCTGGTTTTGGTGGCATCGGATTATGGTGTCCCTTGATCCCTTTGAAAGCCATAACTGCTCTGGGAGTCGTATCTCTACCTGTGATCATCACGATTTGCCTGACCTCTTCCCTATGGACGAATCCATAGGCCTGTTCCACCGTAGGGAATGGTTTGATTTGAAGCACATCACTTCGAGTTTTATCTAGTCGATCATCAAGTTCATTGAGGAAGGTATACACTTGATCTTTCTATACAATGGAATTGTATTTTTGTATGTCAATCGCACAGTCCATTGGGTTAGGACGACGAAAATCAATTTCTCACCACAACCCTTGAAGGTCATTGTAGTATTTTTCAATGGATCCACCTGTCTACTTTATACGAGTAACTCGACGGCGGAGATCATACACTTGAGACGTGTTTGTCCCATCAAAGTAGGTTGTAGCAGTAGAATCTCAAACCTGTTTTGCAGTTGGGAATCATATAAAATTTGCAATCAAGGAGGGGTTCATCGAATTGATCAACCATCCCTTGATAATGACATTTTTAGTGCGTCATCTCCTGAATAAGGGATCGGTTTCAACAAGTTGAGGAAAATCCCCATTAATATATCACAGTTAGTTGTTGCTAAAGATATACATCTCCACCACCTGGGACCACAAGGCATAGTTGGATCCTCCCAACTTGATACTAATGGGAGTAGTCGACACTTTAGTTAGTAGAGGTTGTGAGGTGATCTGAGCTTTAGTTAGAACTTCAGTCATTTTTGTAGTCAAATCGTTCAATATGAAATTGGTGGTTAAATCTCTAGATTCTACCATGAAATCTATTAATTTTTTTTACACTTCGTACACCAGCCAAATATATATAGAATATTTTGTAACCCTAATTCATTTTTTTCTATTCGCGTAGCCCTCTGGAGTGCTTTCCTTCTCGTTCCAAGTTTCTCTGAGCTAGAAGAACAACACGGTTGCCCACGACGGCGACTGGACTAGTACATAGAGAGACTGCGACGACCCAACAAGCAGATAGACCTCGAACGTAGGAAATTATGATGGCTCCAACGAGCAGCTAGATCAGTATGGCTCCAACCAGCCACATGCACAAAGGCCAAACACAAAAAAGATGTTGTTGAGGAGATGACGCTATATGTCGGTGCGTTTCAAGTTTCACCAAGGCAGGTGAAAGGTGCAGCTGCCCACAGCGGCGTAGAGAGACTGCGCCAGCTCCACGACCAACAAGCAATCTGTGACCCCAAACCCAGATACAAAGAACGCAACCTCAGCACCGTGTATCGTTGTGTTTTGTTTCTTTTTTGAAAAAAAAAGCGATAGTGGAACCAGCCACACCATCAAGCAACCAACGTTGGACCTAACCAGTTAGAACGATACAATTTAAACAAGTAAACCAGAACGACCATCCCAGATCGAACCGGTGTCGAGAAAAGTGTAAACCAGAACGATCACACCAGAAATCAAAAATCAAAAATCAAAGGGTAAATGTAAACCAGAATGGCCACCCTAGAAATCAGAAATCAGATGGTAAGAGAACAGAAATCAGCGTAGCAGGTAACTATCTTATTTCATTAGTCATCAATAACTTTCTCTAATACCATGACAAATATTGTGAAATCTAGTAATTATCAATATATTCATATATTTTTTGTTTTGTTTATGTACAAGAGTATTAGTTTATCTATACTGAGGAAAATGAAAACTAAAACTAAAACCTAAACCTAGCTTTACACACTCATATTTTACGACTCCACTGACATTATTATCTACTATTCTTTACTCCACTAAACATTGGTGTATGTCACTAGTGCACCACCACAACACACACCAACATAAACTTTTGTGCAACTTGTACAGGACTTCACTCTGAATATGACATTTCGAACAACTTGCCTATCTATTCAGAAAGTCGGTTGGGATCATCTGTTCTCTGAGATATATGTCTAAAATATTACAGTTGAGCAAGTATAATTAGATGTTTTTTTCTTAAAATATGAACTAAGCAAGAGGACCGTTTAGAATACACCATCATCTCGATACAATAATGATACTGAATTTTATTGAGTCTCAAGTGACATAAGGAGATTAGGAGTAGAAGATAGTCTACAAACTATGCTAAAGAGACTAATTTATTAAACATATGAAAAGGGGTAGCAAAAACATAACAAAGACTGCTAATTCACTACCAAATGGTTCTTAATATTTTGCAGGGTTTTAAGACGCACAACTTTGGATTTTGTTTTCTCAAGCAATAGTTCCATTTTCTTTCACAGGTTCTTTATCTGAGTTTCCATTACATTTCACATCTTCTTTAGCAACCTCTTCATTCTTTTTCCCTTCTTTTTCTTGTTCCTCCTTAGCTTTAACTTCTGCTGCTTCTCTTTCAGCCTTCAATTTCATTTCTTCCTCAACCTTCTTTCTCTCCTCCGCCTCCACCTTTGTCTTTTCAATAGCTTCAATCAAATTCTTCAGACAAGAATCTGCATCTTCAGTCAAAGAGTTAGGCATCAAACTCTCTGCAACATCAGCTGGAGTTATATTTATCTCTCCCAACTTAGCTTCTATAGTTTCAAACAGAGGATGTGAATCAACATCCAAATAATTATGGGAAAGAACTTTGAATGCTTCAAAGCTACAATATGACAATTCTATATGCTTATCCATCCTTCCTCTTCTGATAAGTGCAGGGTCTAATTTATCGATATAATTTGTTGTGAAAATAATGAGTCTTTCACCTCCACAAGCAGACCAAATCCCATCAATGAAATTCAAAAGCCCAGAAAGAGTAACCTTACTCTGTTTGCTTTCTTCTTCTTCAATCTTCTTTTTCGTTGGATCTTTCTTTTCTTCACCTTCCTCCTCTTTCTTTTTCTCCTTCTTCCTTTGACCAGTTAGATCAAGAGAACAATCAATATCCTCAATTACAATAATAGACTTATTTGATGTGTCAATCAATAGCTTCCTCAATTCAGTATTATCATTAACTGCTGTCAGTTCAAGATCATAGATATCATAATCCATGAAATTAGCCATAGCTGCTATCATACTTGACTTACCAGTACCTGGAGGACCATAAAGTAAATAACCTCTTTTCCAAGCCTTACCAATTTTTGCATAATACTCTTTCGCTTTTCGAAATTTCACCAAATCATTGATAATTTCTTCTTTCTTTTTAGGATCCATAGCCAAAGTGTCAAAAGTTGAAGGGTGTTCAAAAACAACATGGCTCCACCTTGTTCTTCTTCCACCATCCCCACGACCCTCACCTGAGCTGTTAGTATAAAGCTTTCTCTGTCTGTTCTTCACATCTAATGCTTTCCCCTCGTTTATAATATGACTTAGATAAGACCCAGTAATGATGTCTCTGTAGTTTCTATGAAATGTGAGCTTGTAGTACTTTTTCTCATCAGAAGCTGGAAACCATGAAAAGGTTGTTCCTTTACTCACATTTTTGTTAGAGGTCCACCAGAGTTTAATGCCCTGAAATTCATCGGTAACTTCTTCATTAAAAGCAATACTAAGGATCGGTGCCTTGCTATCTTTGACATCATCAGCTTGAAATCTTTTAGCTTTTGCAGAGGAATTGGCACTGAGATAAGTCTGAATAGCTTTATAGACATGACTACGTCTGAAACCATCACCAGTATATTCAGGAAAAGTGATTTGAATATAAGGGTAGAAAAAGCCAACCCATTTTTGGGTATACTTCTCAAAATAAGCACGAAGCTGATAGGGAAAATATTGCTGGACCATGGCATAAACAAACATAGCACTTGCCATTGCTGTGCCTACTTGAGACCACATTTCCCCCATGGCTATCATTTTCTTAACTTTCCTAAATAACGAGAATTGCTCACCGAATGAACAAGAGAGCGATATTTGTACATCAATGAAGACGTTTGTTATGTATTTATAAACCAAAGAGAAATCAATTCCGTGTTTCTCGACAATCAAGTTAAATCTGATCACTTATTACTGCTCTTTCCTTGCAGCACACTCTTGTCATTACCTGAAACGTCCATGTCCTTAGTGACTACTTCTTTATGAACGCAAATGAAAATTATAAAACGCGTTCAGACAAGTTCGCTGACATAATGGCTGATGACGACATAAATCGAATAATGTAACCACTATGGCTTTTTATCCATAATTAAATCTCTAATAGTAAGAAATCTCCAATTACTTAATGCATCACATGTTCCCAATTTCACATCTGATATCATTTTTTTTTTGTTACATATAAGATTATTCTTTTAATTATCTATTTTCAACTATTTCAGAGGCACAGGCACGAAGAGTTACTGCACTTTCCCTTAACGCGAATGAAAAGTACCAAAATAAAGAGAGAAATTTATTTATAATTACGTTTACTTTACTATTCTTATCTTTCAGAATTCAAATTATATTATCAAAATTTATTTATTTATAATACAATTATAATTGCAATCTAAGTATTTTAACTAATTGCTTGTTTTTGTTGCTTTATGAAATTATATATATATATATTATCTTTTACAATTTTGATAGTTTATAATTTTTTTCAAAGTTTTCATGGACAATAAAATATTTTTGATACTTCCATAAAATTTAATTCTAAATATTTCCATCTATCTTAACATTTTAATATTTTCTTAGTATTTGTTTTTAAATTGCTTACAATTAATTTTCCCATTAACGAAAAATATTAAATTGTCCTATATTTGGGCTTTTTAAATTGGGTCCTGGATTGTCCTTACATTGACCTAAGCGCAAAGCAAAACACCCAGAAAAAATACTATGGATTATATAGTAATTATAAAAATTACTTATATTTATTTTTGATAATTTTTGAAAAATTAATCTTAAAAAAATAAAATAAAATTTATAAACTATTTAAAATCACAATACTATGCATATAATTATTTCAAATAGCATATGATGTCTTTTTATCTACCCCTTTTGTTGACGATATTTAGTTTAGTCAAGAAAAATCAAAAGAAAAAATAAATTAAAATTGATATAGTTGACACTTTTACACCTGAAAATAATTCACTATTTTTTTAAGGTAAGTCTAGGTAAAATGATACCATCATATGTCTTTTAAAAATAATTGTGCATATGTGTTGTGAGTTTAAATGATTAATAAATATAACTTTATCTTTTTATAAAAATAATAAAACTGAAATATCATTAAAAATAAATATATAATCTAAATACGACAATACATTCCCTCCTTTTTTTAAAACATAAATAGAAAGCATGTTGTACGTGATAAATATTTTATTATATTTTTAATAATACATATCTATTAAAAAAACCTTGTTGCTTCTCATTTTAACCTCAATCGTTTTTTATATGCCATTGTTTTTTTTTCCTACCTTGCTTTTAACAACCTTTAATATAAATTGTATGAAGAAAAAAACTATTTTATTGTAAAAAATAATATCAAGCATAAGCACTCCTTAAAGATGTGTTGGATAATGATTTTAATTTTTAATTACATATTTTTGATAATAATTTTTAATTTTTATTTTCACATTTTCAAAGAACTATTATAAAAAATGAGGTGATTCAATCTTTAGAAATGATTTTTTAATTAGATTTATATTTTAAGATTTTTTTTCATTTTCACGTACAATTTTTTTAAAAAGTAAATCAAGTTTTAAGACTTTTGTAAATAAAATTATTTGAAAAAAATGATTAAAAAGTAAAAAATTATAAATAATAAATATAAAATTTATTAATTCTTTATATTTTTTAAATAAAAAACCAGAAAATAGAAAACATTATCAAATACCTTGTAGATATTTTTTTTTTTCACAAAATCAACTATTCTTGTTTGATAAGGATTTTGAATTTTGAATTTTTTCTTTTCTTTTAAATAATTTTTTAATCATATATGTTTAGTAATAATTTTTTATTTTTATTTTTACTTTTTTTAGGAATCACTATCAAATATGGAGTGATTAAATCTTTTAAAAAATTTAAATTAGATTTTTGATTTTATTTATTTTTACAAAATAGTGTTTTTAGAGAAAAAAAAATCAAGTCTTATGATTTTTATATTTATAAATATTTTAATTAAAAACATAAAATTTGTAAATAATAACCAATTTTTTTTATTTTTTAAGTTTAAAAAAAACATAAAGCATTATCATGAAATAATTTTTGATTTTTTTTCTTAAAAATCAATAAGTAAAAATTACTACCAAATATATTAGTAATTATTTTTATAAAAAATATAAATAATAAAACTAACATTTAATCATAAATTATAAATCATAAATTAAAATTGTTATTAAACATTTTCTAAATAACTATATACTAAATATTTTAACTTCATCTTGTACATATTGTTTATATAAAGAAATATTTTAAGTCGTATCAATACAATTTTAATTTGATTCTTATTAGACTATGCAAAGAGCAATGTAACGTCATAAAACAATGTTCTCTGACATTCTTTTATTAAAAAAAATGAAAAAAAATCATTACATGATAAAATTTTAAACTACATTTCGAAAACATGCATAGTAACAGAAGCTTAAATGTACGTATCATCTTAAAATCTCATATTTTATGAGTTTTTTTTAATACTTATTTAAAAAATAATAAGAATCACAAAATTAGTATTCTTTATGAAAAAAAAACCTTATAATTTTATTATTAAAAAAATTAACATATCATTTTAGATATTTAGACTCGTTTAATTTTAAATTTTATCTAATTAAATATATTCAATATCATTTGGACTCTACTTATATTTTTTAAAATTTTTAGGATGTTATTTGTGATAATTTTTTTATTTATTTTCATATTATAGCTTTTGAAGACAGTTCTTGTTTTTAATTTTAGGACGATTAGAATACACACAAAGTTCTTAAATTCATGCCACATACAAAATTATTACTTATAAATATAATCCAGTTTTATTTAGTGATGTAGCTGCTTTTAATTAATAAATTCCTTTCACTTTCTCTCAAATATATATATAATTGCACCGGTGTGAGCCAACAAACCTAATAATATAAAAGATATCGTGTGAGTTTGATTTATATATAATAATAATAAATTGTATTTAACAAATACATGAATACGTAATTTTTTTTAAAATAAGGATGATAATATCCGTCACATTTATTTTTAACCCATAAAAATATACTTAATGATCACATTATTAAAAAACATACATTTAACAAACATACATTTAACGCATTTAAGGATATTAAATAAGTATTATTCATGTTATAAAAAAAATATTTTTAACCTATTTATGAAGATTTATTAAATGGATATTAATCACTTTATAACATTGATTAAAATGGGTTAAACATGTTTTCATCTCACTTGTAACAAAAATGAAACTCTTTGTAAAAAAATCATGCAATGTAATTATATTTAATTAAAAAATAAAAATTTATTAAAATAATGATTCAATTGTAATTAAGTAACTTAAAATTTAAAAAAAAATTAGTTTTCAAACAAAAAGTAGAGTTTAACCAAATAAATTTGATATCAATAAAAGAAAAAAAAACCTTAAATGTTTTCATTTATCTTACAAAATAACACCTTCAAAAACACTCATATATTCTTACTAGTTATGTTGGATAACAATTTAATTCATGATTTTTTTATTTTTTTCAACTAATTTTTTAATGAAGTATGCTTGATAATGATTTTTGATTTATTTTTAAGAAATCATTTTAAAAAAATATGGGATTGATAAATCTTCAAAAATAAGTTTTTCAATCAGATTTCTTATTTTTGATTTTTTTCAAACAATTTTTTAGAGAATAAATCAAATTTTATGACTTTATGAATAAATATCGAAAGAAAATGATTAAAAATTAAAAATTTGTATATAATAACTAAAAAATTTATTTATTTTTAATTTTTTGAAAAAAGCACCACATTATTACCAAATAACTCGTAGGTTATTTTAATTTTTTTTTATCGAACTCATCAATGATTATTATTATTATTATATATTAATAAAAAATTAATTACTTAATTATAAATCAAAATCATTATATTAGAAAAAGTGACTCGATATCGATTTTCTTATCCTGTTTTTCTCGATTACCATCAGAAATATTTGTTACACATTTAGTTTCATTTTGCACCTGTTTAAGAATAAGATTGGAGTGGAAGTAGGTGTTTTGAAAAAGATCCTAGCCGAATAAAGACATGGAACTATCAATAAAAATAAAAATACAAGATAAAGTTTTAGTAAAATAAAATAAAATTATGGGTGTGATGTCATATTGTTTAGTTAGTTTCGATAAATTGTATATTTTAGTTTATTAGCTTTCATAATGTAATCAAATTCTAAGTAAGATGTTAAAAGTCTTGATAAACCTACGGTGAATTTCTATTATATTACAAATAACGTAAAAAAAATCCATTAAATTTAAAAAATAAAACTACTGAGGTTCATTATATTTGAAAAATAGGAAATTAAATATCTTTAAAGACTTCTAATGTCTTATTTTTAAAAAAATAGTGAAATTGTAATAAATTATCTAAAAATAATGATTTTTTTAAAAAAAATTACATAAAATAACATTTAGACAAAGTTTAATATTTAACAAATTTAAAGAAACTTATTGAATGATGTCAAAGGTAAAATAATAGAGTAAAAAATTTAATATTAAAAATATATAAGTGTTATATTTTTATGATTATAAGTTTTAAAGATATTATTAAATGTAATTGATTTTAAAATTATAAATTAAAATAGTTATTAAACTAACCAAATGAGTTCTATCCTCGTATACTGACTTGAAAGAAACTATGAGTAGACGATCTAATTCTTGTCTCTTATTTACATTTACACCAACCATCTAATAGGAGTGACGAAAAAGTAAAAAAAAGAAAAAAAAAAGAAGGGCTACAAATTATGAAGATGTAATGTCAAGTAAAAGTAGAATTGTTTTATTAATTATGTAAAAGAGTGTTATACATATAGTAAGACAGGTTAATTTGATACTTGACCAGAGCATCGAGTACTAATACAATCACATAAAACCTTTTACAAATTCTGCAACTTCACATAATTTTCAAAGCAATGACATTTATATGAATCATTGTTAATTTGATTTAATTAAAACCCATTCATCATTCTGTCAACAAGAGACCATATTAATATGATGGGTTCTATATAGAACTAACTTCTTCACCCCACGTCGAAGGACAGAAAGTTATCATAAACTCGTTGGCCACACAATTCATCAACGGTGGTGGCGAATCAAAAGCATAACTATAGTACGCAGGACAAGCATCCTTAAATATCTTGGAATATTTGTTTGGCCTGCATTTATCAGGGCTTCCATATTCATTCCTACAACAAAAGTTGTCTTTATTAAAAGCCAAGCAAGCACTTTTACATGCCACAACTTGACCGCTATGATCCAACACCTTAAGCTCATTTGGGCATATTTTCTTCAAGTTTTTGGAACAGCCTCCAATTACGCATCTAGGTGATGTGGCCTTTGGAGCAACAGTTAAAGGAAGATTATACCCATCAACCAAGCTTACATCATAATAAGTTGGATCGCCTTGGTCTCCTTGATGAGTAATTTCCAGCAATGTGACTGGTGGTTCACCAATTAGACCATTACATTTTAGTCTTCCATCACAATCGCCTGTTTCACAACCGTAATTAGATTCAAAGTTACAGCCGGTTCTTCCCCAAATTCGGCCGCTCCAGGCCGATGGTACGATAATCTGGTGAGTCTGCCCTGATGGGAGGTAGAATCCGCCCTCAGCGATCACTGGACGGCCTGTGTTTGCTGCTGTTGCCGGCCAAATAGGAAAGTGGCAGTTGTTGTGAACGTAATATGTAATTGCAGCATGAGCCTTTGCATGACCTGCATAATACAATAGAGTGTACATTTTGAGCAATGAACTCAAGAGCTCAAACATAATTAGAAAATAAACTTGATTGTTATGAAATTAACAAATAATATCATATAAAAAAGAAGTACCAAATAACAGGAAATGAAGAACGACGATGATAAATGAAGTATATGGGAAATCAAGTGACTTCATTTTTGATAAAGCGACCGTTTTGTAAATTAAAAATACTAGACGATGTATTTATAGTAAACAATAGTAGGCCTTCTCCATTGTACTTCCATATTTGTTGCGGACAATCTTTAAAAACAAATCAAAGATGTCATTGCTAAGTTGGAATTTAAACCTAACACCATCTGTAGCCTAGCTTAAAAGCTAGCCAAGAATCGTGATCTGTCATTAAACGATTGCATAATAAAAACAGCGGATTAAGTGTGATGTATCTTCTTATTGCTTTAAGACAAGGTAATCAATGGCATAAAGCCATTTGTTAAATTTAAGGTTGCCTGTCATTGTTGGCCTTTCAATTTAGCTGAACAATTCAGACAAGAAAATTGGATAGATTTTATGCTGTATTTTTACTACTTTCTAGGTTTTTTAAGATCAATTATTTTTTTAAAAAAAATCTAGGATTTTTAAGACCAATTCTTTTCTATTTATTAAAAAAAAAACTCAGAAAAATCATTTTAACAATAAATCATTATGATCGATAATTGCTCTTTCCTTTAGTTCTTTTCTCCCCTCCAGATTTTCATTTTGAAAAAAAAAAAGTTCTAGCTGTTTCAAAGAACTTAGCTCATGTGAATTGCATATTATGTCTGCTTCACAATTTAAGAAATAGTTTAGTAATTGAGTCATGAGAAATTAATATTAACGTAATTTTTTTATCGAACAATTCTTTCTTTCAGTTGTCGGTAAATGCAATAAAAGGAAGAAATAAAAATAAAAATAAAAAATAGTTTACAATAAGCAGGTAAAAAGTGGGCGGGCTTCAATAATTTATGCTTAGGCCTTAGCATTCCTTATTAAAAAAAATAAAAAAAATCACGCTCATAAGTAGAGGTTGTGAAATATGCGTAATTTTCTAGCAAGTAATTAAAAGCAAGAAAGGACGTTCTTAACTCCATCTAGGAAGTGTTATTCATATATTGTGTGACGAATGACTTATTTTCATAAGCTCGATAATCATAGTTCCATGTTGGGTTTGGTACATAATAATATGCTCATATTTTTAAAGTGATATAACAATTTTTATTTATTTTAAGATACATAAATAGTTCAATTTATATTTTAAATTAAAGATTTCATCAAATATTTTATACATGTTATATAAATACAAAGTAATTATGTCATAAAGAATGTTTTGTATTTTATTAATATTAATACTTAACAAAATGTGTATATTTGAACTCATATTTTTATAATAATATTCTAATAGTCGTTAAATTTAATTTTAGGTATATTAATAATCTAAAATTAAGATTTAATTGAGAATTTTAACATATAGCACACATATCGATAAATTTTTCTTTAAAATAATTGAAGATAAATATTAACTTTTAGTTAAAAAAATAAAAAAATAATAATTAAAAATTATTAAAAAAATGGTTTAACTCTAAAACCCGACGAAATAAAAAAAAAGTCTTAATTTTTTTTAAAGAAATCAAATCATATTAAAAATAATAATTTTGTGAGAAAAAACCATAAAGAGATAGATGGTTTTGCGATAAAAATTTAATGTTTTTATTTTATATTAAAACATCTAAATAAAGGATGAGACTTATATTCTATAATTAGAAACAAAATACATGCCTTGAAATGATTAGCAATACAAACTAATAGGAATTCTAACTAAATATATTAGCCTAATTATAACAATACAAGAGCCTAAAAACGGATAAATATTTTATATAGCATAAAAATGTACATGAAAAATCATAACAAGTAATAAGTACAGGGGAAATATGTGACCACACTCAAGTACTTAAACTTGAAAAATACACCTAATTTTTTTAAAAAAAATTTAAAGCAAAAAATAAACACTAAAGAACATAAAACAAATTGAGAATCAATATAAGTCATACTAAGTAACAAATAGAACAACTTAGTAAATATATAAGAGTATATATATAATATGATTGAAGAAAGAAAGTTCCAAATACTTCGATACTATACGATAAAAATATGTATGACATTGGACTGATGCAAAAGTCTACGGAATAAATGCTAGGAAATAACTTTAAATATGAGTTTATCCTTAATTGTTTGCCCTTATGTGTATCACATGTTGAATTTTTAACTAATTCTTAATGTTAAATCATTCTTATATTTAAGATTAAATGTATTGACTACTAATATACTGTTATGAAAATATGAACACATATGCATAGCTTTTGTTAAATATAAATACTACTGCTTTACCAAAAACTTTTTTAATAACACAATTATCTTTCATTACATACTATAAAATTCTCAATTTAAAAGACAAAATCTAATGATTGTTGTATCTTAAATTAAATCGAGAGTACTACTATTATATTATTTTAAAAATATAGATTTATATTAATACATTTTGGTTAAAAGGGATACTACTAGGTAATAAGCACACTCTAAGTTAATACCACTACTTCTAAATGTTATTTATTACTATTTGAATAGATGATATGCTATTCCACACTCATTTTATTTTTTTTTTGCTATATTAATAAGTTAGCAAAGAATATTAGTTTTCTACCTTAGTGATATTATAACTTTATTTTAAATACTTTTTTATCGTTATTTTCCAGGTGTTACTTTAATGATACTCATAATACAAAATTAATGCAATTTTTTATCGTATTAGGAATTCTTTTGCACATATACATCTAATGAATGACATTTATGATATTTTTTTACTATTTTTTCTACTCAAACATTAACAACATAGAGGAAGAAGAGAATTTAAAATAAATCAAAAGGCATTAAAACATGTATTTAAAAACTAAAAATGACATGAAAATAAGTTTTTAATGTTCAAATGAAAGAATTGGTAAAAAAATAGCATAAATGTTCTTCATTAAAAGGGGTATCACTAGGTAATAAACACATTCTCTATTAATACCACTACTTCCAAATGTTATTTATTACTATTTGAATAGGTGATATGCTACTCCACACTTATTTTATTGTTTGCTCTATTGATAAGTTAGTAAAAAATATTAGTTTGATACCTTATTGATATCGTAACTTTGTTTTAAGTATTTTTTTATCGTTATTTTTTAGATGTTACTTTAACGATACTAGCAATACAAAATTAATGCAATTTTTTATCGTATTAGGAATTATTTTGCATATATACAATTAATGAATGAAATTTATGATATTTTTTACTATTTTTTTCTACTCAAACATTAACAACTTATTTTCTTTTATAATTTTTGAGTCTTTAAATACTTATTTTAATGTTTTTTTTACTCATTTTTATATATTTTTTCAATATCTCTTCTTTCTATGTTTCCTAAGAGCTCAAAACTTCATATATATTTTGTTTTCTACTCTTGATCAATTTAAATTGAGATTTTTTTTCATTTTCTTTTAAGCATCTTTTATGATTCTAAGAATGATAAAAGATTGAAGTTTATTCCAATTTCAAAGAAAATATTCGATCAATGATCTTAATAATATAATTATTTCTTATAATAACTACAGATTTGATATGTATGGTTAACTATTGAGTTGTGCATATAAACTGTTTTTATACTACTCAATCTATTTTTTCCACACAAATTGCAAATTGCATATCATTTTTTTATTTTTTTTGTATACAAAATTTAAAATTTGCATATTATATTCTTTAAAATAGAACACACATAAAATTTTAAGGAACATCAATAATAAATATGTAGTTATTAGTGAAGTTGAACTTTTAGGTGATAGAAGAAGAAGAGAATTTAAAATAAATCAAAAGACATTAAAACATGTATTTAAGAACTAAAAATGATAGGAAAATAAGCTTTTAATGTTCAAATGAAGGAACTTGTAAAAAAATACCACAAACGTTCTTCATTAAACGCACATGTGTTATAAATGTATGAAAAATTCTCAATAAAATAAAAAATTATATTAAATTGATATCATATATTAAATGTGAGTATTAGTAAAATAACACTTGAAAATAAGAATAAAAAATGTACTTAAAGTAGAATTATAATACTATTAAAATAAAAAAACACCAATAATTAAATTTTTCAAAAATATTATTAAATTTTTCTCGACAAATTATAATACAAATAATACTTCAAAATTAATGAATAATGTTTATTTTTTCAAAGGAAAAACACATATCTGTAAATTGAATCCATTGTTAGCTAACATGAACCAAGGACTCACATGTATCAATTAGTAGTAAACAAAGACTAGCAAATGGAACTCTTAGAGAATTAATCAACAAACCACACCAACTTTATCCAGCTTCGTATCGTGCAAATGTGTATAACACCTCTAGAGCAAGAAACAACAACTAAGTTTAACAAGAAATATCTAGAAAAGATATAACTAGGCAAAACTAAAATACTAAATTAACACCAAGACTAAACATCAAAATTGAAAAACTAGTGAGAGACCAATGGAAAAATTCAACCACCAATGCTGCCACACTACCACCAAACCATCCAAACAAAGGACTATGATTATCTTAGAAACTTAGGCCTAACTCTTAACCCAAAAACTAGTTTATGAGTTAGAGGATTGTCTAGACTTATAATCAGCACTGTTACCTTACTCTTAGCCAATGTGGAACTTAACATCTCCCCTCTACATCGGCTAGAGTCCGGATTTACGGCACGGTCTGGATTTACGATACGAGGGTCAATGAGAGTACGAAGAAGCCAATAGCCTAGCTCTGATACCATCTTATTAAACCGGATTCTTCTCTTAACCCAAAAGTCAGCTTGTAGGTTAAAGGGTGTCTTGATCTTATAAGCAGCACTGTTGTCTTCTCTCTAATCGATGTGAGACTTATTTTCTCAACAAATTAGATGGTTAGATGAAATTGAGGATTTGAATTGAGATGGAATCAAATGAATTTGTCACCTGGCGAGTCCAAATAATTGAAGTCTCTCGGATAAAAGAGCTTTCAATTTCGACTAAAATTGGAAAGAAGTGGAAAAATTAAATAAAAAAATAGATGTGAGAATTGGTTCAAAACTAGAAAAATAGAGAAGAGTGAGATGAAAAAACAAAGAACACATGATCTGAGAGAGAATTTGAGATGGAGTATAGTCAAACAAAGACTAGAAAATCAAGATCACAAATTAGAAAGAAAAACAAAAGAAACAAGACTCACGTTGATTTTTGGCCAAAAAAAAAAATGGATGAGTAAAGAGAAAGCATTCTCGATTATTTTTCATATCAAGATTGAGTTTGGAGGGAGAAAATGAAAACATAATAAAACGGTGATTATGATAAAAAATATTGTGTAAATGTATAGAAATAAAATATTTTTTATTGCTACCATATGGATAATAAGTATAAAATGACGATAATAAATTAACTATTTTACAATAAATTTTGACATTGCACGGAGAGGTAGAGATATTATGTTGAAATTCAATAATTTTAATCATTAAATTATAAATAATTAAATTATAATATTTAAAATAAATATCTATAAAAAATTAATAAATATATAAAAATGTTATTAACACACATTTCAATAAATTCTAACTTATTTAACTAAGAAAATAAAGCTAAATGGTTAGGTAGAAAAAATGCAAGTGGAGGAAACAATTGAAGGAACGAAGAAGTTACGATAATGAATAAGGGATAAAGAAGAATGGGAGAAATCCTAGCTGACTTTCTTGAGAGATTCTCAAACTGGCTTAAAGTTTGACACTAAATGTTTCGTATCTTTGATCACCATATTGTCATTTGTTTCATCATTAAGTCTATTTCCTTATTCATTATAATATGTTATAATAACTACAGTAAACTCCAATAAATAAATTTAATTACATAGATAACTCTTTTATACATGTTTTATTATTAATTATCTTAAATATATATATATATATATATATATATATATATTTATAAAATTACAAAAACATATTTTCATTTTATATGGTGTTTTAAATAAAAAGAATTAAAAACCAAATCAATTCAATAATTAAATTTACCCCATGTGAATACAAGCGACCTCCAACCTTGCGTCTCTTCATTTATGGTAGTACGTAACTACATATTACCAAATTGCATCAACTTCACTGTTTTCGATCTTTCTCCTCCCACTTTCATGTTTATTAACTATTTTAAAATATGATATATATTTGATACAGTACATCATCTCTACAACCATAATATTAAAGTGATGTACTCTTCTTCATTGAACAGTAATAACTTTTCAAGAGTAGCATTGTATTTCTCTAACTTCTCCTTATATTTAAAATTAATTTATATTTCTTTTAAAAATAATAATTAAATTATTTACTTATTTTTTGTGACAATTTAATTATATTATCATTAAAAATCGACTTATGCACAAAAACAAATGATAATCTTTATTTTTTTATTTTTTATTTTTATTTAATTTTTTTCAATTCTTTTAGATATAATATGTTAAAACTAAAAGATATTCGATCTAACGCAATTCGAAAAATAAAAAATTAATTTTATTCTAATTCGTTCACTTTTTAATAATAATATGATTAAAATGTTATAAAAATAAATATAACTTAAATATTATTTTGTAATAAGTAAATAATCGTGATATTATTTTTCTCATTAAATATTTATTATCTATTTATATATATTTACGTCTTATATCTATATTACATATACAAATTAAAATCACACATTTTTTATAAAATATCCTTAATTTTTAACATATTGAAATTTTGTGCCTCTATAGTTTAAATAGATTAAATTAAAAAAATAATAATTACAACCTATTTTAACATATTAAGAAATCTAATTGTATAAGTGCTTATTTTTTATAAAAGTATTGGAAATAAAATAATATGCATACCACAAAAGTTTTATAAAATACAAATGATTCTTTCATTTTACTTCTTAATGAACCATTCTTATTTTTATGTTTTAAAAAAGAAAAATATTACTTTCTAAATGGAAAGAAAATAAATATGTTCACAAGAGCTTTAACTGCTAAATTAACTTAATTTATCATAATATATAAGTTAAGCATATTGGGAAATTAGGATTTA
The DNA here is from genome assembly GCA_037013495.1 of Hippophae tibetana. Classification (NCBI taxonomy): domain Eukaryota; kingdom Viridiplantae; phylum Streptophyta; class Magnoliopsida; order Rosales; family Elaeagnaceae; genus Hippophae; species Hippophae tibetana. Next base: position 6,948,659 of record CM072804.1, read on the forward strand.
ATAAATATAATTTCACAATGTACTTACGTTTGTTGTTTTTCATACAATTATTAGTTTTTAGAAGAAAAAAAATTATATTTACAAAAAATACTTTTAAAACTTAAATATATTTTTTTCCCTAAAAAAATGTTGACACTTAGAAGTGATATTTTATACATGTTTATTAATTAAAAAAAGTTAATTTTTTTTTGTTATGACAAAAACACATATTCTTAATTAGTTACGTTTAAAAATGAATAAATACATTTGGCAGCTAGTTATAACGCTGAAGTTAAATAATTAGGTTAAAATAAATTAAAAGATAGAAAAATAAAACGTAGAAATTTATATCATAAAAACATTCAGAAATAACACAAATATAATGAAAATTATACCATAAATATGCACATATCTTTTGTGACAACCCTATAACACTATATCAGTTACAATACTAAAAGAACAATATAAAGAAAAAAGAAATGAAAAAATTTAAGGGTATCCAGCCCTTTTGATTTTTTAAAAGGCTAAACTAACAATGATCCCTGATTTTTTATATACATATTTTATACTTTAGTTATTTTTTTTCTTATTATTTGATCTTTTTTACTTTTTAATTTTCACATTTTGATACTTTCACTTTTCTTTACTAGTTCATTTATTTTTTAATTTTTTAATTTTTTAATTTTTTAATTTTTTAATTTTTTAATTTTTTAATTTTTTAATTTTTTAATTTGATCCTTTTTTAAAAAAAAATTCAAATTTAATTTCAAGTTGGTTTTAAATTTTAGACTAGATGTTTAAAAATTTAAAATTAAAGAGTCCAAATTATAAGTAAAAATAAGGGGATTAAAATATAAAATAAAAAGATCAAATCTTAAGAAAAATTATAAGGGAATCAAAATGTAAAATATAAAAATAGATAAACTAACCAATATAATACCAAATTATAGCAAAAGTTATAAATATATCATGATAAAAATAACACTAAAGTATAATCAATGATACAAATATATCATTATTGTAAAAAAAAAAAACATATCACAAAACTCATTATTATTGGTACAAATATATCACAAAACTACTCGTTAGTTATACAAATTTACAATAAAAAATATAACATAGTGATATATTTATAATACTATTATACATAGGTATTATTTTTATTACTCGATAGCTTTTATAATAATTTTGTGATATATTTATTAATTTATCCTATAAATAAATACAAAAAAATATTCGTGCATTTAAATCTTTCTAAGATATAAAAGACTAACAAGTAAAAAATAGCAATCATACTTATTCATGTTACAATTTGCCAAAAATAATAAAGTTCAAGGTATTTAGAGAAAAATACTTCACCATTTGAGTTTTTGAGATTTTATAGATATGGGTGTCATATTTAGTTTAAGATCTCAATTTTTTTTCTCTCTAATTAAGATCTTTTATAATTTTACAGAGTAATCTGTTTTAGCAAAAAAAATTAACAACTATATGTATAGGGTGTTAAGTGATAAATAGGAATGCATTGTGTTGACATTATTTTGTGCGTGATAGAGTCTAAATCAATTAGAACTGTGCAAATGTGTTGTCGTGTGTAAACAACGTAATAATATAACTTATTTTACCGCTAATATAATCTTGTAATCTCAACAAATATTAATCAAGAATGAGATCTATTTTTCAATACAATTTTCATTTTCTCCTCTTCCTCTTCCTCTTCCTCTTCTCTTCTTTTCAATAATAATTTATAGTAGAACAAACTGTGTATAAAAAACCTATAATAATTAATTAATAACTTGAATTCTAAATTGAGAAAAAAAATTAAATCTTAAAATAAAAATTATAATCCGTTCGTTTTTTCAATTTTTAGTTATCGTCAGGGAATAAACCTCCCCGCCTCTTGTACGTATCAAATCCCAACGTTTTGGGATTTTCCTCTCACTATTTCCTTCTTCAAAGTTGTGCCTTCTACAGTTTTTGGAGTACGAAACACATTGATTTTCTCATGGACTCTCGGTACTTTCTCGCGCTTTCCCTCTGCTTCCTCTGCCTTTTTCCTGATTTTTCCCTATCCGCCAATCGCGTTCCAAGATGGCTCGGAGATTAAAAAAAAACGTATGCCTATCTATCTTTCTCTGTGTTTGTATAACCTTCTACAAATGATCTTTTGATTTTGTGCTTTTAGGGAGAGATCGGTGCTGAGATTGAAGAAAAATAATTCTCCTGTTATCTTTGATCCCAGTCGGGTCACACAGCTGTCATGGAATCCGAGGTTTTTCTTTCTAGTTCACATTTATCGATATGATCGCAGAATTATGTTAACAATCACTTTCTATTTCATATGTTACTTATTGATATTTGCATGGGCTTTTATATACAAGGGATTTCTGTCGGACGAGGAGTGCGATCACCTAATCAATTTGGTAATATAATTATGGAGTTCGGTATTTGCATTTTTTTTTTCACTTTACATTGAAATTTCAGATTTTATGGATCGGTAGGACATTGCATAAGATCTGAGAAAATGTTGCTTGTTTATGTAAAATTTGGAGCATTAGGCTAGGGATAAGCTAGAGATATCGATGGTGGCCAAAAACGAATCAGGTAAGACTATAAAGAGCGAAGTCCGTACGAGTTCCGGAATGTTTCTTCAAAAGGCTCAGGTTTGTACTCCTTTTCTTTTATTATCCCTCTTGTTATCTTACTCCTGCTTTGAGAAAACATTTACCTTAGAATGTAACTGATCACATTTCAACTAGATGGTGGGCATGGCTAGAAAAGATTAGCGTAAATATTTATCACTGTTACTATGTCAATATGTTTCCCGTTTTAATGTCTTTAAACTACAATCCCGTTAGTTTTGAGTCAAATGATGAATTGGCATCACAGTTCATCAAGTTAGAGAATGCTTTTCACCTGGAAGTTTTGTTGTAAATTGTAAAATGTATAGTTATTGCTGAGACCTTATAAAACTAGTGAAGAACTCCCCTTTCTGAATACAGTATCTACTTTCTTTCTTTCCTCTGTTGACTACTTCGCTCATTTAATGGAACTTGTTGACATTCCATTAATATTACCGTCTTTTCATTTTAGTAAATAAGTTTGTGTATGAGAAGGTCAGAACTCTTGATGATTTGGAAGTCCAATGTAATTAGATGGCTTCAATCATCCATGGAATCAAGTCTCTAGAACTCATTGCCCCAATTCTTTAAGATAATGATATTCATGTGTCATTCTTGAACATCAGAAGTAGAATTCTTAAGGCGCTGCCCCATGGAATGTTCAAGTGGAAACTATTGATTTTTAGTGTTTTTATTGTTACTATTGTTATAAAGAAACAAAATGTTTTTGTTTTATCCTTTTATTCTAATTCTCTGTTAACCAACTGATTTGTTGTTCGAGATAAAAAGTTAATTTCTACAACATAAATCTTTATCTACCCAACTTTTCATGTTTTAGGAAGAATGAGAAATCTTAACTCCGTTGACTTGTTTTGTAGAATCCATTGCTTTATGCCTTGAACTTCATGGAATCCACCACATTCATTTTCTCCTTTTACATTGTGGAATGCATTTTGTTGGGGATCCCCATATTTCAGCATATTGCATGATAAATAAGCCCGACATAGATAGAAAAAAAATTAACTACTTTTTGCAAATATCCTATGTCTTTTAGCTGTTTGAACTTGACAAACTTACTGGTTGTGATGTATTTTTGCGTGAAGGATGACATAATTGCTGCCATCGAAGCCAGACTTGCTGCATGGACTTTCCTTCCTGAAGGTATCGTCACATTTGAGGTTATTTACAATTTTATAAATGTTTACAAAGTAATAACTTCTTTCTCCACTAGATCACAAAAGTTGTGATTAGTGAAAAGAGTGATCCAATTCTTTTTTTCCTTATCATCTTACATGGATTTTTCTTTCCTGTCAGAAAATGGAGAGTCCATCCAGATACTCCACTATGAGAATGGTCAGAAGTATGAACCACATTATGATTATTTTCATGACAAGGTTAATCAAGAATTAGGAGGCCACCGAGTTGCTACTGTATTGATGTATTTGTCGAATGTTGAAAGGGGTGGGGAGACTGTCTTTCCCGAAGCAGAGGTGATCATTTATCTGCGAGTTGCTGCCTATGTGTCTATTAGTTTTAACTTCTTCCTGTTATAATTAGTTGATGCCCTCTTATGATTCCTAATTCAAGAGGCAAAAATGAGTCAACAAAAGGATGATATCTGGTCTGATTGTGCTAAACACGGCTATGCAGGTTTTTAACTCATTATGCAGTCATAAGTTCTTTTTTATACTTTTTAATATCCTAGAATTTATGTTAGTTGATCGAGGAGAGAAACTGGCAAGGGTTTTGGTTTCTTAATTGCTTCACTCTTTGCCCGGTCGAAGAGTTCAATATCATGTATAGCATAGTGCCCATTTTTGCAATGTCAATTACGGTAAGCCATTTTACAGTCAATCATTTGATGTAGGGTATTCTCGACATTGTCTCATTGGGTGTTCTTTAAGCATCTGAAACGTTGCACCTATATACTCATGCAGTGAAGGCCAAAAAGGGTGATGCCTTACTGTTCTTCAGTCTTCATCTTGATGCAACTACTGATCCAAGCAGCTTGCATGGAAGCTGTCCTGTCATTGAGGGTGAAAAGTGGTCTGCGACCAAGTGGATTCATGTGAGATCCTTTGATAAAACAATTAGACAACCTGTCAGTGACAGTTGTGTAGACCAGAACGAAAGTTGCCCTATATGGGCCAGTTCTGGGGAGTGTGAAAAGAATCCCATTTATATGAAAGGTTCTGCTGATCAACCTGGATCTTGTAGGAAGAGTTGCAAGGTATGTTCATCGTAGAGACATCTTGGTTTTACACACGAGGATTAGTCTCTTAAGAACTTTGTATATATTTTTGAGTTCCGGATGCATATATAAAAATTGTTTTCGCTCTCTAGTCTATAATGATACTCTAATCCCTTTTGATTGCTAGCAAATAAAGCGTGTTACATTTAAAGTTGGACCACAGTTGCTTTGCTTGGAGGTAAAACTTGTAGTCACATCTTTTTTTATTCCATCCAATTGTTGAATACATGCAAATTTGTTGATGACCAAGGTACTCGGGAAGTATAAAAATTTCGTATTTGGATTGAGGTGGAAGTTTCCACCCATTAAGCAAATTTTATGCTTCACAACCCAATTACCTTTTCCAGGAGTAATCAGGGTCCACAACTCTATGTATGTGCACAAGGGTCCTAAATAATCGTTAGTTTGTCTACATGGCTACATAGGGATATTGAGAATTGGAAGCGCTAAAATTTGCCCCTAGATGTTAAAAAGTATAAAGAATGGTCAATCCAGATTGCACAATAACAAAGAAGGTGCAAAATTCAGTAAAAAAAATTGTATTCATAATTTAGTGTTACAGGCCAATTAGATGCCGTGATTGTTCACTTTTATGTAATAATCAAATTATGGTTTGAGTTATCAAGACAAACCATTAGGGATATCAAATTGAGGAATTTGTGGGGAAACGGCGGCGTGAAGGTGGAGATCACTCTTCCCTCCCCGCTCATACTCATCCTTGTTTTCCTATAATTTTTTTTAAAATAAAATTTTATATAATTGCATTAGTTTATAAGTTGTCAAAAATATTATTTCTATCACTAAATTAATATTCTAATTGTAAAAATACAAGAAATTAACAAAGACAAAATTTGACTATAACTATTATTTGTACTTGAAATTTTAAGTTTATTATATTTAATTATATAATAAACATATATAATTGAGATTTTATATTGATTTGTACTATTTAATATAAAATTAATATTAAGTTTTTCTTTAGTGGGAATCCAATTCCCGTAAAAAAAAATCAACTTCAATGAAAAATATCCGCCCCTACTCCACAATTTAAATAGGAGGTGGGGTTATCTGCCCGCACCCAAACCCAAACCATAAAATGCATCTAGCCTTGACCACCAATAAAAATGGTCCATGACAAATATCCTATAGTAGACTCACCCACCCTCTATGTACAAAAGGCATAAATAACGTACCTTCTTATATAAAAATGACTAATGCAAATAAAACCACTCGATCTTCTCTAACTTGTGGATGATCATCCTACGAATTATGAACCTGCAAGTAAGCCAACATTGAAGTCATTAAACAATAAATGTCAAGCATACAACGAATGGATTGGGGTTACCGACAACGAATGGATTGGGGTTACCGACAACGAATGGATAACCTCTTGTAGCAAACAAAATTAGACGGCCTAGACTTAAAGTATGAACAAGAAATTATGGCACGACATTCACAAATCCACCATATTTTCACCTTCCACAGTTAGACTTCCAGTCAAACTTGTTGGCTTACAGGCTAAAGTGAGGTTTCTCACTTTCTCTTTTTCTGGGCCCACTTGGGTCCGTAAATAGCTAAGTGTGTCCTGCCAAACCTCCGATCCTTGACCTGCATTTTTAATATAATATAACTGTTAAGAACCAATGAACACTCTATTATCACTAAACTAAGACAAGAAAAGTGAATATTCGGCAAGATAAAATCTGTGAAACAATTTTATTTTTACTCCTCGAAGCAAATTAAAATAATAGGAAACCATTATTTCATATTTATTTTCTTTCCTTTTTCAGCTAGATGAAAAAAGGTGATAGGCACTTGTATGCAGAGAAAAAAGTTAAAACAGTCATTTAGATTACCTTAACGAGGCTACCACATGTATCCAACATGTCCGTTCTCAGAGGATATTCTACCAGCTTCATAATAAACACAAACTGTGATTAGGAGAAAAAAGTGGTAAACTAGAACATGTCTACCAAACAGAAAATAAGAAATAACGACTTACAATAAAGGTGTCCTCTCCAACTAAGCCCGAGTCAGAAATTTGGCGCATTAGTATCCCATAGTCAACTTGTGTATATGGAGGAGTCACACTAATGTAATCGAATTGTCCACCCTTGCCTACACATATAAGCATATATTTTACTTTCTGCATTTTCAAATAACAGAGAAGTAAGTAGTAGTGCATATTTTGGCAAAAGCTTTGTAAACTCAGTAATAGTCACTTATAAAAGAGAAAATATGGTTTCTTATTATCTACTCTATCTTAATTTTCACATGAAGTGCACCACCGTTGCTACATAGTACAAATTAGTAATTACTAATTACGAATTATTTTTACAGAAAGCTAGGGAGCAAATTGTCTATAAGTAGTTTGTATCAGTAATTCCAAATTTCCCCTTTCTTTTTTTCTTTTTAATAGGAATTACCCCAAATTTCCTTTACTACTAAAGAAACACAGTCAATGGTCTCAAGTAGTACTAAAGGTGTCGTGCTCTAATAATACCCTAGTGCACGCTTTGTATTGATGTCCCAACGTAACCTTAGCATTGATTTGAAACCTAGAAGAAAAATCTTTGAGATGTTGGCCTACCATTTTATTATTTTTTATTTTTACTCTTTTTTGAACGTTTGGTCCACTACATTGTTCAGCAACTTTAACATGAACTTTTGGATGCACTTTTTAAATAAAACTGGTGTAATGCCAAGAAACTGAGTAAGCTTATATGAACAAATTTCAAGCACTATTGATCTTATAGTTGTGTATTAAATTTACTATGCCTTCCCGATCCCTTTTCATTCTGTTCAGCATGTAGGATCAGAACTTGGATCAAAGATCCATAAAGAAGATATATAGCTTGGATTGTTCTTTACGTAAGGAATGGAGAGGGAGGGAAGGCTGGCAAGAGAGAGTACTAAAATAAATTATTTACCAACAAATTGCTGTGCACGCTCTAGAAAACTTTCAACACGAACTGAATGTATAACTGAAACATCAAGAAACCCTGTCCATTCCAAGTTTGGGCGCAAAACATTTGAAATAACCCATGGATCCATCTCGACGAAATGTACCTGAATTTTACAGTAGGAGATGGCAAAAGCTGTAGTGAAAATTCAAATGAAATAAGCATGGAAGATGAACAGAACTCATATTCTAAGTAGTGAAATATCCTAGGTCATTGCCTTAAGAAAGTTATTTTATTGACTAAACCTCAGAGCATCCTCGGCTAATTGCTTCAATACCAACAGATCCAGTCCCGCTGTACAAGTCTAACCAGCGACCAGGCCTTAAAGATGCAGGGCAACCACCAGCAGCCTAAATTTTGCAGCAGAAATTGCTAATTACAAAATAGAAATGCATAATGTTCTCAACGGAGTCATCCAGACCTTAAATGAATAAAAAATCCTTTAACCAGCATTGTAAACATGACTCGCAAAAACAAAATTTACAAAATCCATTAACCAGCATTGTAACTAATGACGGTTCCAAACATAACTACCTGCAATATATCGAAAGCTGCACCTTTCACAACTTCCATCATAGGACGTACATCCATGCCTTTTGGAGAGAGCAATTTCATTCTTCTAGCCTTTCCTCCAAGTACCTATAAACACCAATGTATTCAAATGAGATTTCTTTCTTACCCGGCACAAACCTAGATTCATGAAAATAAAATTATAATTCATGATAATGAGGTAGCAAGTACAAAATGATCAAAGGAGTTCTATCTAAGTTCATAGAACTAGTGGACATTTTTCAGAAAACGACTCATTTCGCCATCTTATCCATACAACAAATACACAAAGCATGAAAAATGCAAACCTGAAGCAACTTATGAGTAGTTCGAGGGGGTGTTGCATCCTCCGGTGGGACTTCTTCACCTCTTCCTTTATGTTTCAGCTCTTTTTTCCTCCTAGTCTTAATTCCACGTTAAAAAAAACATCAAAATCGAAGAAACTAGACAATTAAGACATTCACATTCAATTAAATGAACATGAGGTTCAAATATTTATTGGGAATTTTCAACTAGCAAACTGTCTCTCTCACACAGCGCAAAATACGAACCTTGAGAGAAGGTTCGGATAAGAAGTCATCGGGGTTTAGACCATATTTCTCTATGAACTGTTTCTTGGCCTTACTTACTGAACCAACTTCTGATTGTCCTACCAATAAGACAATAAAAAAACTTACGATTCGCAGGAACAACGCCAAAATCTGAACTAATTAAAAAACTGGTACGAAACGAAAAGTTACTGGTAGAGCAAACGACAAAACACCCTGGCCATTGATTTATGCTTCGCCTGGAACGGATTTTAAAGTGGAAAAGATTACACGATGAGGAGCCCGAATTCGTAGTGATATTGATTCGAGCCGAATAAAAAATGGGAAGCGAAGAAACCGCCATCTCTAGAGCTCCAACCTAAGCTTCAAGCTACTCACGGTAACGCTTCAAGCTACTCACGGTAACGCTTCACAGCTTGAAGTACGGAGCGACTAGCTGAATCTACTATTCGATTAAGCCAGCCCAACAAAAGCCCACTAGGCCCATTTTTCATGAAAATAACGTTGAAAAAAATTTAAAAATAAATAGGCTTAGGTGCACATTCTTTTTTTAAACTTTGTACAGGTTTATATTTAGTTTTTAAACTTTGTCTAATTCTATTTTCAATTTTTAAAATTCGTTTGAGTCAATATTCATTTCTTAAGACTTTTTTTCAATAATTCTATCACTAATTTTTTTAATATTTACACTTAAACTTTTATATTTTTTTTTCAATAATTCAGTCCCTAAACTTTTTATTTTATCCCTAAATTAAAAATATTAAGTTGGTAATTGATGGTAAAAAAAATAAAAAATTAAAATCTAAATGTATAAATTAAAAAGTTTAGAAAATAAATTATTAAAAAAATTTAAAGATTTAAGTATATAAATTAAAAAGTTTATGAAATGAATTATTAAAACAAATTCAAACCTAAGTGTCTTGATAAAGTTTAAGGACTCATTATACATTTAAATCAAATAAAAAAATATTTAGAAAAACATAACTAATTATTTAAAAAAAAAATTAAGAAAACTTTTTAGAGAAATAAATCTAGAGAGATATAAAGTTGAGAAAATTGTATGTTAGTTGCGCGCAAGCGTGTGTGTGGGTGTGTATTGGGCATGCATGCGGACTCGGTGCAAGCATGTGTTGGCATGCACAAGACTTCGACATGAATGGGTGATTACACATGTAATTTTGATATTTTTGACTTATTTTATTCATTTTTTTTTTACTTTTTTCATTTTTTTTCAACATTTTGTGATGTATTCTCTCCAATATTCTTCTTCAAGTTTTTAAGCTATTATTTTTGAAATAAAATATCTAAAAAATAATAAAAATACTCGTGATTCCGAAAAGATAAATTTATATAAAAATATGATAAAGTTATACAAATATAAATTTATTTAATAAATTAAAATATATTAAATCATGATAATTTTAGTGATTTTTAAGCACTTGTTATGATGCTATACAAAGGATTTGGGAGGTAATGAAATTTGAAAAATTAAGGGAGTTATTTGGATCAGAGATGATGAAAGGTTTAACTGATTCATAAATATTTCCTTAATTTCTCAAAATAAAGATAATAAGGAATTAATGTTTAGTATCATCCACGTGGCCAGTACACAATCTAAACGACCCGAGATACCTTGTTCATATGGTAAATATAGTATTGTCATTTAACATTTCATATATAACGATATGGTCCTTGAGAAGAGACGATCCAACTCTAATTGAATGACCTTAATAGTATTATAGTACACGATATGTATCATATTATTTGTTATCAACGACCCATAACATAAGTATAAGTGACTTGGTTGTAGTGACTAAACATTTATTTATAATTTTATCATACACGAATTAGTTTCAATGCTTCGAATAAAACCTTTATTATTGTAATTATGACACATATCACACTATATATTTAGGTATAATTCTCAATATCAATAAAGAAGAATTCAAATTTTACTTTTCTTTCATATTTTTAAAAAAATTCTAATAAATTACCATTCTTGCAAATAGTATTAATAAATTTATTTATATAATTAATTACATTTAGATACATACATGTCATCAATAAATTATTTTTTATTATAACAAAAATAATTGAAATATCATATAAAAATTATTTATTATATTAATATAATTAATTATTATAGGATCATTAATCATTATTATTTTAAAAATAGAAATGTAATGACGGACTGAAATACTGACCAAGTATCCTCGTTGTTCGTAAAAAAAAATCCTCGTTGTTCGTAAAAAAAAAATCCTCGTTGTTCGTGTAGATAGAGCTGAAACACGTGCAAAAATGCGCAAATATCTTGAACACGTACTTAGAACTGACACACACCAAATTTCTATTAGTAATAATGGGATCAAACATCGTGGACGCCACTCCATCATCTACTCGTATTTGCCTACTGACCTACGCGCCTTTGAACTAACAGATTGGCAAGATTTGAATTTATAGGACACGTGTTAGTTTGTGAACCGTAAAATTATAATTAAAGGAACGCGTGAGGCCCATATTAACAAAGTTCTAATCAAAATTGATATTCCAAAAGCTTAAACTTTGTCGAGTTATAAGCCAAATAGGACACTTAAAATTAAACCTGTCTAATAGAAATCCCTCTCGGTAAAAATAACAATACGTATCTAAGATTAATTAATTTTTTAAATCGGCATTTTATTCATATTTTTAATCTAATAAATTTAACAAACCAAATTTTTTAAAAATTAGCATTTACTTTATTTATATAATTTAAAAATTAACTAACTTATTATCTTATAATTTATTAAAATAATTTTTTTTAATCTATTTAAAATTTTAAAAATAAATATTTAATTTTCATAAATAATAAAATTACACATATATATATATATATAATTTAAAAATTATTGGATAAAAATATTTATTTATATATAACGAATTTATTATAATATTTTTAAAATAAATAACTAAAAGAATTAAATGTTTAATTACATATCGTGCCAAGCTTGCTATCCGCCTCTTGCTATCAAAGTTTATTTTCTTTTAGATGAAAACTCACCGACTTTAATAGATGGATAAATAAAACACCTTTAAAGTGAATTAAGCAGCACGTGTGGACTGGCTCAGGGAGTGTTTCTATAATCAACTGCTTAAGACGAAGAAAGTTTCAGAGTGAGACGGGCACAAAACCAGGGAGAGATAGAGAGGGAGAGGGAGAGGGAGAGAATGGGAGTTTGCGGTTCAAAGCCAAATCACTGGTTGGGAAAGCGATTGGGATTCTCGAAGAAGAAAAATCGCCGGCAAAGAAGATTTGTTCAGCGGCGTGTTTCATCGTTGGATCAAGGTTTTTTAAACTATTTTTTCTTTAAATACCATAATTTTGTCTGGTGAACAATTTCCCCTCTTTTGATAAACTTGAGCTGATCCGATAAATAGTATGTTTGGCGGCTCGGATATTAATTTGGTTGTCTTCTTATTAATTTGGTTGATTCAGCTAGAGCAAGTTCGGATGTGGCATGGCATGATTGTAATTCAGTTGTTGAATCTGAACGGGACGAAGATTTTTACAGTGTTCGTGATGGTATGTGCGTTTTGGGTTTTCTGTGAGGGAAATTTTAGTTATATGTATGTGTTGGAAATATTAGATTAAAATTGAGTTTTGTGTAATTTTAATTACGTGCAGACGCACTGTCTATTAATGACTCCGAAATTGCCTCTAGATTGAGCATTTCATCGCCAAGAGCTGGTGTTGTGTTTTCAAACCAACAACAGAAATCAAGGGAACTATTGTGTAGAAAGAAAAGTGAAGAAAATGGGGGTAACTATGAAGTTTCTAGCGCCTGTGTTGGTGAAAGTGCATTAGCTGACCGTGGACTTCTTCAAAACACTTGCTTGCCTTGTCTTGCCTCCACTAACCCCTCGGTTGATAAAAGAAGACCATTAAGCCCAGGTCCTCCAAGTTCAAGAAGGAAATTGGCTTCAAAACTTTCCTTTAAGTGGAGAACAAGCCATTATGATCCAACGTTATGTGAGTGCTATTTTTGTGTTCTAATTCATATGCATCTACTTTACTACATGGTCATCTGTTTATGTCTCTTATTTTCGGTTATGTAAACTTGGCCAGGGACTGAAAGGGTATACATGTTTAATTTTTGCACTTTTGAATTAGAAAATTATTTTTAGACAAGAGAGATAAAAACGGGGAAAATAACTTTTTAATGTCAAATCTTGGTTGTGTCTTTGTATAGGGAAAAATTTAGGAATACTTGCGTGCAGGGTATTTATTACTTATTACATGAATTAGTTAAAAGGGTAGTATATGAGGTTCACCATAGTTACTGTAAATTAGTATTGCCTAGGTGATGGATAGGTATAAAACCTTGATATTTTAATAATGGTTGAAAGATATGGCTAGTTTAGCAACATAGTAATCTGCTTATTTTTTTTTTGTCATAGTTTCACCCAAGGTGCTACGACAAAGACCAATAGCAGGTTCTTCTGTTCCATACTGCTCAATAGACAAGAAAATGCTGGATTGCTGGTCACCTACTGAGCCAAGCACCTTCAAAGTCAGGGGCAAAAACTTTCTTAGGTCAGAAAATTTTCAGCTTTGGGTTCATTTTATTGCACTTTAAGTTTACCTCGTAGGAAACGTATGTTTAAAATATATCAGAGATAGCATTTTTCTGCGCATTAACTTTATAGAGAGTTTTTTTTTTTTAAACTTGCTCTCTCCCCTCCCATGCAGGGATAAGAAGAAAGAAGTTGCTTCAAATTGTGCTGCGTTTTATCCTTTTGGTGTTGACATCTTCTTATCTCAAAGGAAAATTGATCATATTGCTCGTTTTGTTGAACTTCCTATTATAAATTCTGCTCAAGACGTCCCTTCTATTCTTGTCATAAATGTTCAGGTGCATATGTATTTCTTTTCTTTACCATAAATGTTTATTCCTTTATGTACTCATTTTCAATGTTGCTATGATTGGTTGTAATGCAAAACTGTGTTTAGTCCTTTCATATTTTCTGACTATTGATTCTAGTCTTAAAATAGGAACATTCTTTTATGCTTATGAACTTTGAGAAGTTTCAATGTATTTAAATAAATTTCTCACTGCAGGTACCATTATATCCTGCTGCATTTTTCCAAGGTGAAAATGATGGGGAAGGAATGAGTTTGGTTATGTACTTCAAGATTTCTGAAACTTATTCTAAGGATCTCCCACCTCATTTCCTAGAGAATATAAATGTAAGATGGATTTCACATTTTTCTGACTCCTAAATTTTATATTGTATCAAATGTTAGTCTTTTTGGTCCATTCCCTGCAATGAGTGCCAACTGAATACTACACTAATGTGTATATATATGACAGTTGTTGGCTATTTTACCTTTCCATTTTATCCATGGCAGAAATTGATCAATGATGAAGTGGAGAGAGTTAAAGGTTTCCCTGTTGACTCAATTGCACCTTTTAGGGAAAGATTGAAAATCCTAGGTAGGGTGGAAAATACGGAGGATCTGAACTTGAGCTCAGCCGAAAGGAAGTTAATGAATGCTTACAATGAAAAACCTGTTCTTTCCAGACCTCAGCATGATTTTTTCCTGGTAATTTTTTAAAAGTCTTCCTAGTGACCATAAATGGTGTGCTTTCTTGAATTTGTGGTTTCCTCATTGTAAAGATGTAATATATCTGCAGGTGTGAAATAATGTGAGCTGACCTAGCTCTCATTTAGAGGGATAAAAAGAAAAAGAAAAAAAGGAACTATTTTAGAAAAAAAATAAAAATCTTATGAGATAGTACTGTAAAAAAGTCTGGGCACTTATCATTTTTGTAATGATTGCGTTGCAGGGAGAAAACTATTTTGAGATTGATATAGATATGCACAGATTCGGCTACATATCAAGAAAAGGAATTGAAGCATTTCACGAGAGATTAAAGCTATGTATTTTGAATTTCGGTCTGACTATTCAGGTAACTTTTATTTCTTTTAGTAAGATGCTTTGTTTGAAGAGTTGACATCTACTTAAAACTTGTGTGATAATACTTTGTGATTTGGAAATAGGCGAGCAAAGCAGAAGAACTGCCAGAGAATATGCTATGTTGTGTGCGTTTGAATGAGATTGACTATTCTCATTATCAACAACTGGGATTTTAAGTCAAGAGCCTCTGTATTTCTTCTATAAAGAGTGCTTCAATTCTATGAAAACTGGTCATGATTGCCAACCTCAAAATTCTTTACCTCCTTTTTCCAATTTTCTTTTCCTCAAAAGAACTCAGTTGCCACTTGCCAACGTTATATCTTGTTGCAGGCTAGCAATTATTTAACTTGTTTCCAATTTTGATTCAGCCTTTTAACATTATTTTGTAAAGATTACACTTTTTTTTTGGATGTACAGTTTTGATCCAATGAAATAATAAAGATTCTTATGAGTAGTCTGTGTTTGGTTTGAATTAAGTTTTCTACTGCTAGTTCATTTTCCAATTTATATGCAGAGGATATGTTCCCTTTCATAAATTTGATTTCCCTTCATCATTTACGGTTTTTCATCAACTACTTTGAATTCGATTATCCAATGATCCATTATTCACTTTCCTGGAATAAAAAGGATTAACTTTCTCAAAAGGGGTATAAAATGAAAATTGAATTCCATTTATCAAATACATTGATGTTATACTTATCAAAGACAAATTTTGAACCAAGAAGAGAGTAAAAAAGAGAGGGAGAAGAAATGCAATATTTGATAGAAATAAAAATGGCTAATTGACCATAAAGAAGAATCTAACTAAGCTGTACGAGAGCCCACGCATCGACCAAAAAGAGCAGAGAGAGAACACCTTGAAACTTTTTTATCAGCCTTTGAATTAAATGATGAATTATGGGCCATGGGTGAATCTACAGCTTTGTTAATTGTGCGGTTTTGTTCTTCGGTTTTCTGTGTGGGTGACGATAAATGAGAAGCCTTTGGTTCTCTTGGCTGAAACGGATCGTCCCAAATGCGCCCAGATGAGCCCTGCCTCCTAAAGGACACCGATGATCTCTGCAACGTTGTCATTGATCAATCTATTCCGCTTCTTCTTTCTTCTCTGTCTAATATTATTTGTTTTCAAATCCTTTTCAACCAACTTAACAGTTTCTTTGGTTTTACAAATTTGTTTCCTTGGTTTGCGGTTGGTCCATTTTCATACAGTTGCTCTAGTTAAAAGGAGAGAAACAGTTCCTAGACCTTGCAATTTTGGGCCACTTCTTTTGTTATAAGCCCATAAAAACATGCTTGGACGTTTCTCCGTTAGGAAGGAGTCCTATTTTTTTGAAAATATTCAGAATTTTTATTTGGTGAGCATATTTGTGTAATATGTACACTCAAGTCACTGAATTAATAACACTTGAATCACTATTCTTTTTAACTGAATTGCTTTGTTCCATTAGGTTACTATGCTACCAAATTTGTGTATAATATTTCAAAAAAAATCTTATATATAATGAGATATGAACACGTGATGAAATGAAGTCATTTTGATTTTTTATTTTTGTAAAAAATGAAAAAAAATGTTAAGAATTGAGGATAAAATAAACGATTAATATTAATATATAGTATACGATATATTATATGTAAAATTTTCTCAATATTTTAAAAAAATACTTAAAATAATATCTTTAAAATTTATAAAAACAAAAACAATACTATTAAGTGAATAATTTTATATTTAAAGATATTATTTTTATTATTATAAATTTTAATTGTGTTAGTTTGTTGGTTTTTTTTTTGTATAATCTATAATCTATAAGTAAAAACCCTTTGCTTATTTTTAACATTTAAATATACGAGAAAGGCGTGCTAGTTGAGTGCTCTATATATTAAAATTTCATCAGTAGCAAAGTGATGAATAATATCATTTTCACAAAAAACTTGAACTAAAAAGCTTCAGTTTAAATACTTACCCAGTAAGAAAACTATCTCATCCTCTCTGTCTAAATCTGCAGTCCGTCATTTTCTTTAGTTTCCCAGTTTTTCTAAACGAGTTCATTAACCTTTCCATATAAGTTACTGCTCTCAAGGAAAACAACCTTATAATTTTCTGATTGTGTTTGTATTGTATAGGAGCGAGTTTTTCCTGTCTTGGACCAAAGAAATTTGCATGACTAATACATGATTGTGGAAGTAATATATACGTGTAGTTAATATTTTATATTAAATAAAGACAATAATATAGTAGAATTAATAAGGATTATGGATATTAGTATTTATTTAATTAAATTTTTAAGATATGAAGATATAAAGTTGTTACGAATTTTAACATATAATTTATTAAATGCCAAATTCTGATAATATCTTTGCTCCTGTTGTAAAAGACAGTTTCTTATTTGTTTTTAAGAGTGAAATATAAATACAATAACAAAAACAAAACACCTAATAAAGGAAAAGAAAAAAAAACATAATTGAAAACCATGTATTACATATTCAGAGTTCACTAACACGAAAAAAAGAATCTAGTATTTAGGACAAAGTATGCATATTTTCATTACTTGTAAACTTATGAGTGTTACATCTTTATCTCACAACTTCCAAGCTTACAAACAAATGAAACATACTAAATAACGGTTAAATTAAAGAGAACCATCAATCTCTTCCCATAAATACATAAAAATATGATGAGATGGACATCTGATCGTTTCATATTTACTTGATCAATGGAATCCAAATGCACCAAAGAAGTTTAAAAAATATATGAATAAATAGGATGAGAGACATTAGTAATATGTGTTTTTTTAAGACAAACTTAAAAATGTGTAAATTAAATGTATATTTTAATGTCTATGTGATAAGAATTTAATCCTTTGAATAAGTTAACTTTTTAAGTTAAAATAACGATCTCAATATTTAAAAAATAATTAAAATGTTTAATATGAGAAGTGATAAGTAGATCAATATAATAACTATATAAAAGTACAAAAATAAACTAAAAGCAAACTCATAAAACTACCTACTATCATCTCAATCTTTTTTTCGGTTTTTATATATATGTGTCTGTGTTAACTCTCTACTCCCATCTCAGTTAACCAACACAAACATATAGGAGTAGACAATAAAGCATCACACTCTTTACCCGCCAATTGGAAAATCCATCTCAATACTATTTCTTCCTGTTTCTGTGTTCTGTTTCTTTCCTTTCTAGTTCTCCCATCTTTAATGGCCGAATATTATCCTTGCATGAAAAATTATGTCTAAAAGGAGAGGGAAAGAGAGTCATGGGGAGAACAAGTAAGATTCTGAGAGCTTTTGTAGGAAGTCTAGTGTTTCTTGGGGTCTTCAGTTGGTTTTTCTTTGTTGGAAATCTAACAAACCATGACACTAGAAGTATGAGAATAAGAGTCCCACCAACTCAAATGTTCAAGCATTTGAATCTCATGAACGATGAAGACAAACATACTCTTCACTGGGTTCCTAAAGCCTTCTATGTTAGCAAGAGAAGAGTACCCAACGGACCTGATCCAATTCACAACAGGTACATATTTTTGTGCTAGCTAGTAATTGAGATAGTGAATATTTTTAGTTTACTGACTCTTGTTTTTGTTTTGGTCTTGACATAGATGTTACACTCAATTCTTACATAAGTGACTCTTTCAAATCAAATCTTATCCTATTTCAATTTTGGTCTTTAATTGATTTATTGTTTCATAATTGCAAAAGTTCTAAACTGAAACGATCTTACTTCTTGCAACCTTTCCTTCATTAATGATTATCAATTCTCAAGTAAAAAATAATAATAATCAAAATGATTGAATTATAATCTTCTTGAAACTCTTTATTAAAAGCTTCTTTATGTCATATAAAACTCTCTTATTTTAATAGACAAAATAAAGTCATTGGGGGAAGGAACTGGACAACTTACTGTGGACCAAAAACTTTGGTACTCTAAGATCTTCGTGGAAACGGTACATTTACTAATAGAACCTGCCTAAAACTTTACCATATAACAATTCTATGTACTCTTTTCTTAGGTAACATAATTTATCATATAACAATTTCATATACTCTTTTCTTACTTAAACATTTGTAACATTTGTGTGTATTACACGTGTTAGAGGTGGGTGCCAAACATTGTATAAGATGGGAAATTACATGTAATGATTGGACTCATAAGTTTTAACAATATTGCCGCTTGGAATTTGTTGTTCAGGAAAGCAGTGAAGACTAGACAACCACCTGATCGAGCCTAACCGAAACACGATTTTGAAACATAACTTGTGTTGCAGGCGATACAGAAGAAGCTACGAAGTTTAATGATCGATCCACAGTTAATAGAAGAACCCGAGTGAGAGTATATGATATTATGGAGTAAGTAATGCCTTGTGCCACTTTAGCAATCGATATTATTAATTTGTTAAGTGAATACAATATTGAATGTTTTAAAAAATTTGAAGGAGACAATTGTTATAATACAAAATTCAGTTAAGTGTTTTGCTTTATAGATAGCCATGCATTTGATGTGAAAGCATATATTCTCAGTTAGCCAGAGGTGAAGAAATTAACCCCAACTCCCCAAGCTTGCTTCTCTTTAGACAAAATAGAGAACGATGAACTTTTGGGGGGGGGTATCCAACTGATATTTTGCTTGTCGTTTCTTAAATTTTGGAAAGTGAGATTCATGGATAAGATTAAGGACTCTACTTTTGTATGTAGAGAGACAGAACAAGTATATACTATTAACTAAATTGAAACACTACCCAAGAAAGGCATTAATCCACTAATCTTCCCCATACATCAAGTAAAGCTTGTAAACATGTTGGTGAATCATTTATTCTCTATGCTTTTCTTCTTTCTTTTTTCTTTAAAATAAAAAATGATACAAAATTACTTTTTTTTTATTATTAAATAAAATAAATATTAAACGAATGAGATTTGAAATTGAATTCAAGACCGGAATCATAAGAACACCCGGATCACAAGATAAAACACTTGTAAACATGTTATTGAATCATCTATTCTCTGCTTTTCTTTTCTTTTTATCGAAAAGATAGATTTCTATTGATTGCAGTGTACAAAATCTATTCACTATGCTATGCTTTGCTTTCTAGTTCTTTACTTCCTTTTCCTCAATAGGCTTTTTTGACTCGTGCTCCGTATTAAAGCATTTCTCATCAACTAAAGTTGCTCTTTTACCCAGAGCAGTGGTAAGAGGAAAAAAAAAAAGCAAACAATTAAAATATTTTAAAAAAAGACTTGAATGCTGTCCGTCCGGGTGGAAATGAAGAACATGATAGAGATAAGGAAGAAGTACACATAAATTAAATTAAAAATATATATTTAAAGAAGAACATGATAGAGACAAGGAAGAAGTACACATAAATTAAATTAAAAATATATATGTCCCTTTGATGAATAAAAGCTATGTATTAGAAACAAATTCTCAAGTCCTAGCCTCGAACACTCGAATTCCTCGACTGTCATTTCATCCAAATCACCAATTGAACCCCTAAAATTCATGTATTGAGTGAGGCTGAGAGGATGAGACCAAAAAAAAAAAGGCTAATTTGTATGAATTTAGATTCTTTAATACTTCCGGTGGAATTATGCTCTTAGTGTCAACTAAAATGAAAATGCTTAAAGAACCGATAAATATGGACAAAAATAAGATTTTTAACATAAAAAAATAAAATAAATATAATAGCTATTTTGAAATATAATTAATTATATTAGTAATAAATTGGCATTAAATAAAACAGAAATGTGGAAAGTAAAAACAAAGGGGTAGCCCTTAGCTCTGTCCACTTTATTTTTTTCTTTTTCTTTTGCTTTTTTTTTTTTTTGGGCTTCTTTTGTGGTTTAATTTTGATTGGTTCGAGAACTAAAGAATCGGTCCAAAGTAAGTTGGATTCAAAATTAGCCTCCTTTTCTTTGTCCATGGGAGACAGATTCCCAACCCGTGCAGTAAATTTTCTGATTGAAAGAAGCAAATGCTTTTTCACCCTCAAAATTTAGACCTAAATAGCACGATTTAAAAGCTATTATTATGGGGTTCCGGTTTATGAAAAACTAGCCACTGCTTCTCTCTCTCTTTTGTGCTAACTGCTAAGGTTCCTATTCGCCAGCTTTATTAACACCCAAGTTTTTTACACTTAAATCTAAAGAAAAAATAATTATAACATTTATGATATTTACATTGAGCTTTTGAGACATCCTTAAAACATGGATATGTTTTTAAGGGAGACTGTAAACCATTAAAATCCATAACATTGACATTGACATTGGATTGGATTGGATAGTAGGTTTACTAGACTCCATTTTCTGAATAGTAGCATTTCCACAAAGAGGTGGTTAGGTATACAATTAGGGTATAAGGTAATTGGCGTGCACATTCAAGTTAAACATAAAAAATTACCAAAAAAAGTTTTTTTTTTTAAAAAAAAAAAACTCACAAGTGCCAAGTCCCAAGTCACAGATATATACTAAGTAAATAGGTTTTAAGTTAAAGTAGGTTTAATTCAATAATTTTTATATAGAATAAATTTAATCCAATTTTTTTAAAATAATATTATTTCAAGCGAAAAATTATATTTATCTTAAAAATAGAATAAAAATGAAAACAAAGAACTTATTTTCTCTCTAAAAAAATACAATTTATCTATCTCTTTCGTTTCAATCTATTTAACTACTAACCTCTATGTCTTTCTTAGTCTTTCTCTATACTCATAATTTCTTTATTTATATAAATTTTATTTTTAATTATTTGAATTTATTAATTATGAGATAAATAAATAAAATATTTTTAATAAAAAAATAGATAAAATTACAGGATGGTCATTGAAAGAATATAAGCATGAATTTGTAAGAAACTTATAGCTATCTTAATTTTACTATATGATGATGTTAATTAATTCGTAAGCTGCATGATTTTCTAACTTATTTATAGAATTCGGAATTGATGTAGTTGTTATTTAAATCAATAATAAAAATGTGGATAATAATTAAAAAAAACATATTTTAAATAAGAAAAAAAATATCAACTTATTAATAACACATTTTTATTAATAGTTAAATTAAACTCTAAACACTAAGGATTAAATTTTAGAATAATTTTATTATTTTTAGTATATATATATATATTTAATTATTTATCATTTTAATTTTATTTTATTCATTTATTAAACATATTAACTTATTAATAACACATTTTTATCTATCATTAAATTAAAAATCATAAGTACTAAATCCTAAACTCTAAACACTAAACTTTTAAATCTATTAAATTTTAGGATAATTTTATTCTTTTTAGTATATATATTTTTAAACTATATATTTAATTATTTATTAAATATATTAATTTTAGATATATACACCATCTTTTGTTACAGGGTCGCAACCCAGTTTAGGTAGGCTCACGGTGTGCATTTTTTTATTATCGAAAATGGGCCGGTACATGCCCATTCCATGGTGTATCAATTTGGGTCGATTGACCCACAAATTGATTTGGACATGAACTGCTATTTTAAATATATTTTTAGCTTTAAACACTAAAATGTTGTTCAAAACAAGTCAAACATTTTGGGTTATTAAATTGACTCAGAGTGGCATAACTATTTCTAGTTAAGTTAAAATTACCATTATAAAATTAAATTCTAATAAAATAATAAAAACTTATTTTTTAAGAGAATAATAACCCTCGGATTATTATAAAATTGCATTCACTTATCTACCGTGACAGTGCCAATCCAAAACCAAGGTGACCTGGGCGATCACTTTATATTCAAACTAAAAGAGAGCCTTGATTAAATGGATTTTTATTTTAAAAAATAAGAATGATAATCTTCACGCAACAAGTCAATAGGACATAAATATAACAATTATATAATTAAAATAAAATTGTATTATAATTTATCCTTAATTATTAATAAATTTAAGCTTTTATTATTTTTTAATATTTTAAATAATTTGGTTTAAAAAAATATCTAATTTTTAATTATTAAACAATTTATTTTAAAAATACATATAATTTTTAATTATGCAAACTAACATATCATTACGATCACAACAAGATACAATATAATTATAAAATCTAATATAATTTAATAAGATAATTAATTGATTATTTTTAAATAACATATCTATATCACATTCACGTGAAATAAAATTTGATAAATGATAAAATTTCTTTTTCCTTAAGTAGTTTTAAGGCTTTTTTTTATGTAAAATATTGACTTTATCTCATTTAATTTAATATCTATTATGTTTATTTTACATTATTATTTTTATTTTGATAACTTTTTTATTCAATGATTAATACTCATCCATTTTCCATAAAACATCTACATAATCTCGTATAAAATAGATTATTCTATTTATTTAAATTTATTACTGTAAATAAATATAAAAATTAAATGCTAAATTTATTAAATTATGTGTAAGAGAATATGGAAATAGACACCTCTAATAAATATATTTTTTCTTAAACTTAAATTATTAAATTCTAAAAAAATATTTAATATATAATTAATCAAGATACTAACCATTTATTTGTTTAAAGTGAATGAGTTCAAATTTTAAATATATTTGAAGAATTTTATAATTTAAATTACGTTTTCAATTTTGTTAGTAGTGTAAATTGTGAAAAAAATATTTCATTTTTTTATAATAAAACCGTTTGAAAGCTTGACTTGTTTTGAACAACATTTTAGTGTTTAAAGTTAAAAATATATTTAAAATACGGTTCTAGTCTGAATCAATTCTTGGGTCAACCGACCCATAGTTTCATAAAATAAATTTTATAAATAAATTTAAATTTATTATTTATTAAGAGATTTTTCATTTTATTTGATAAAAAATAAAAATTATTATTTATTTTTATAATATTTTTACAAATAAAGTAATTTTTAATATAATCTAAAAGTAAAAGCGAGTACATATATGTGCTTTATATTTTTATATTTAATATTCCAATATTTATTAATAAATATAATATATAAAAATAAAAATTTCAATAAAAAAATTAAATGTAATATATATAAAAAAAACCTGTAATAAAAGAGGGTCTTGTACCATAGCTAGCTTGGACCGTACCTGTACCGTGATGAGTAAGGGTGTTTATAAATTGGATCGGATTAGACTAAATTGTAAAATCGGATTGAATTGGACCGGATTGAACGGTTTTATAAATCAAATGATCCGATTCAATTTGTACTAATTTTAAATCGATCGAACTGGACTGGACCAGTTTAATAATATATTAAACAATTACATTATTTTTCATTAAATATATCAAAAAATTGAACCAAATCGTAAACTAAATCAGATCGAACCGTTTTATAAATCAAATAGTCTGATCCAATTTATATTAATTAAAACTGTTTCAAACGGTTCGGTCCGATCCGATTAAAGTTTTTTAACCAAAATCGGACAAGTGAACACCTGTAATGACGAGAGTTTATTTCCAAAGCCATTACAAAACTAATGACTAAAAGACGTAATATATATATATATATATGATTATTTATATTTAATATTAAAAATGATAAAAATAATATATTTAATAATTTAAATATAAATATTTAAAATACTAAAATAACCCTAAATATAAATCTAATATATGATTTTAGGTTTAAGAATTAATATTTAGATTTTAGTGTTTAGGGACCAATAAATGATATTATCAATAATTTAATAATTTTAAAAAATATAAATAATGTATTAAATTTTAAAGTAAAATTACTAAAATTTCATTCTACCTATTCATTACGTAAGAAATAATTATAACTTATTTTTTGTAACGTCGGAGGATTAGGAAATGATTACTTTTATTTTACAATAAAATTAATTTTTAATGTAAAATGATTTAACATATTTTTATTTTATTAATTTAATTATTTTTGTATTTTTTTTGTTTGAATAAATGAAATATAATTAAAAAAACTCATACATTTATAGATAAAACTTGAACTCTAGAACTTCAAAATTTTCAAATGAACTTCAAGTTGTTGAATTATAGCTTATTGTCTCTAATTTATAGATTTAATATTTAATATATTAAAATATGCATGATTTATTTTTATCTAATTTTTTTTGGTTATGCCACTTTTTATATATGAGGTGTGTTAGGAAGTTCATGAGTAACTCATTTATATTTTTTTATTGAATTTATTTAAACATTTAGTCCATGTTTGATAATCATTTCAATTTTTAATTTGTAAGTATTAATTTTTAGAATTAAATTTTCAATTTAAAAATATTTTGGACAAAAAAATTATTTGATAACTAATTTCTAATTTTAATTTTGAAAAGTAGAAATTTAAAATTGGATATTTCTTGTTGGATAACTAATTCTTAATTTTTAATTTTAAACTTTTTAAGTTGAGTTGTGCTACACTAAGTATAACTTTTAATAGAAAATTTGAAATTACAAATCATAATTATTTTTTTAAAACTAGATATCTAGAACTTTCTAATTGTATATAAAATGATTCATAATATTTAATGAGGTAGTACTATTTATATTTAAAATATGAGTCTAAAATGTTTTACCCAATCTGAAAAATAATTTATAAAATGAGCATAGCTTTCAATAGAAGACTAGAAGTCTTAAATCATAAAATTTATTAGAAACTAGACTTCTAGAGTTTTCTAATAGTATATGAAATGATTTATAAATATTTGTGAATCAATATAGTTTAGTCTCTAATGTAATTCATCACAAATAATTTATATGAAATTTATAGTTAAATATTTGTGATACATAAATCATAAAATTTATCATAAACATTCAAGTTTATTAAAAACTAGACTTTTATAACTTTCTATTGATATATGAAATGATTTATAATTTTTTTTTCAATCAATACATTTTATATTTTAAAAATAAAAAAAATTATTTTGAAACTAAATATTTATCAATAAAATATGTATTCATTTATATAGAAAACTCTGAAATCACAAACTGTAATATTAAAAACTATGAAATATGAAATGACTCATAATATTTTATGAATTAGTACAATTTATATTTCAAAAATGTTTAATAAAATATGAGTAATATTTAATAATATGAGCATAACTTCTTAAAAAAACTCAAAATTTCTTATAAAATAGGATATTTTTTTAATAATATATAAATTTAATTATAAATTATTGTAAACTAATACAATTTACATTTCAAATATGAGTTAACAATCATTTTTTAACCTCAATTATATTGTGTATATTTTGAAGTTATTATTTGTGTTAGAATTTTATATTTATTAGAATATTATAATATAAAATTAATTTAATTTAATTTTATCTTTTCTTTTATTTTTAAAAAATCAATTGTTACTTTTTATATTTATTAATTTGACTAATATTTAAATTTTGTCAACTTTGTAATAATAATTAACAATTGTATTTTGATAACTTATTCATTTTTTATTTTATTTTTAACATTTTAATTGAATATGTCTTCATCAAACGAGTTACTCGTTTAAATTCGTGAGCTAAATGAAGTAGTTTTTTTTTAATTTATGAGTTCAATTAATTAATTTTAAATGAGTCGAACTAGATTAATTAACTTGTTTGATATCTCTAAGTAATTATGAAATTTAACTATGTGTGAATATCTATTCATGATATTGGAATGGATTTCTCAAAATGTTAAAACATTAAGTCTTTAACTATGATCTTCAGTGGGTTCATTTTTATTCCAATTTTCAAGTAATTTTTTTACCTCTATCTTATTTCTTCAATTTTTAGGATTTATAAATAATTAAATTCGGTGATTTTAAATGATGATCGATCTCTCACAGATTTATGTGGCAAACATTTTTTACTTTACCAACTTCTTTTCATACATCTCGTGGAGAAATATTATAAGGTTGATTCTTTTTTTCATTATTTCAAGGATTTCGTTCACAAACTTTGCTTCTTCTTTTTTTCTTTTTCTTTTGTGTGTAATGCATAGTTAAATTTAAGGTTACCTTTGAGGAAAATAATGTAGCATTTATTGCTTTATTTGGGATTGTTTTTCCTTTTCGTTACATTAAATTCATTATCAAATGTGTCTTGAAAGTATCAAAGTTTGTATATTTATCTTTATATATAATATGTTGCATTTATTATAATTTATATAACTTATCAAATATTACTTGTTACATCCACGTGTATTATTGTATGTAATCTATTACATCTATTGTAACTCTAATGACTCAAAGATTATAACATGTTACATCTAGATATATTTAAATATGTAATATGTTACATCCATCATAATTCATGTAACTTATACATATAATTGTTACATTCACTTATATCTTTATATGTAATTTGTTACATACATTAAAATTTCGATGAAATCGTATACGTGATCGGTATGAATGTTACCTTGATATCATTTTATTAAAGTTATAAAGAAGTTTTTTTTTTGTTTTTATTATTATATAATTTAATATAAAACTATAAATTTTTGCATAAATTAATTTTAGTTAAAAAAAATTATCAGGAGTTGAGTGCGTGCTAGGAGCTTGTTCTATATGTGTTGAATATCAACAGTAAATCAAGGCCAAATCCCAACTAGTTATTTTGGGGTCACAAATAGACTTTTACCCTGAAAAGAGTGGTGCAATTGAATATATATTTTCTGCAATGGATGAAAACAACTTGGTAGCAGTGGAAAGTAAATTAAGAAAGCTATGGTCCCGAATAGAAGGCAGGTGAAGCCTCGTGCATATCACTGTATACTGTAGCTATGATTATGAGATCTTTACCAAAATCACACATCGTATATATATATCATTACTAGTCCCTTGGAATGGCGCAGCCCATGAAAGCTAAATAATTGAATGTGTCTTGAAAGTTATTGGTTTTAGTGACAAACAGTCATATTCAGGCAAGTCATGACTCATGAGCTAAATAAGCCTACAAATTGTGGATGGCTCAGCGGCAATTGCGTATTGTGAAGGTGAAGACTAAAAGAGCAATTGATTATATGAAAAAAAACATAAATGTTCGGTATTTTCCGTTTATATTTGGATCAGATCATAATAATTTGACATATTAAATGTATGCCAGGGCACTGATTTGCTCTTTGTGAACGTGTAGAACTTATTTACCCTGCAAATCGCCGTCGTCATTACTTCCATGGACCTCTGAACTTGAGTTTCCTTTTCAACCGATGGTGAGGTGTACTCGATCTTCCCCACCAGCTTTATCAACAGTTAACATTATAGAAATTTGAAATAACTAAATAGTGTATCACTTGGCGTAATATTACGACCAGCTCTTCGTAACATATTTAAATCGGGAAAAGGGTATTTCAGCTCACATCTTTAACGATGCAATTTAATCTCCTATTAAGCAGTACAATTTCAATATTTTTATAAAAAAATTCTCAAAATTTTATTTTATAAAAGCAATAAATTTGTATTTTTTCAATTTGTAAAAAAAAGTGAGATAATACGGTAAAATGATTTTTTTTTCATTTTTTGGACATAATTAAAAACATATTTTTCTGACGTACGTATAATGTGCGAATTTTAAGTTTCTATACATTTATTTTTGTGTCTAATTTTATTATATGCAAATGAAAATCTGGATAGATATGCTATAAATTCTTTAAGAGAGAAATAGTAATAAATTTAATTAATCATTATATATTGCAATTTGGAGCATAAAGTATATGCAATTTCTAATAATGAGGAGAGAAATGTACATGGTTGGGAATGTTAATTGGAGAGTTGGACCACTTATAGTACTCCCTCTTAAAGAAGACTTAGATTATAGATTGTCGATTTGGATATAATGAGAGCTTTGTCAACTTAAAACCAACAAGACAAACGAGACCAGCTTTGACTCCACATGACACACTCCTTCTCTCTAGGGGCCATCGATGGAACTATATCAACTTATATAAGGTTCATGTCCTTGTTTCAAAAATTCATTTGCTTTTTTGGCAGGCGATTGATTGATTCAAAGATCATTAGTACAACATTTGTCTTCACTTTCACTAAAAACAAAAGGACAAGGTGGTCAACTTGTAGGGGATCAACTTTAGTACTCCGCTCCATCGAATGAGAATTCAAAAGTGGTCCAAGAGAAAGCAGATGGGATCCAAGCAGTACAAACCGAATGAAGTTTTAGGTCATCATCAATCATCATCCAAACCATGGTTTTAAAACTTCTTTATTGTTTTCCCATTTATGGATTTCAATCATGTTTTATATCAACACGTTTTTTTTCTTCATTCAGATGGGAAAGAAAATGAATATCTAGATGATGTTCTTCTACAGTCCATAAAGGCAGATCCATGTCTTTCAACTAATGAGTTAAGGTAAAGTTTTGCTAGACTTAGCAAGGAATTGATAATACTTAATTTGCTTCTTTTTAAATTTTTCGGGTTCTCATCTCAAATATGAAAATTGTGTCTTATACTAAATTCAGAATATTTGTGGGCACTTGGAATGTTGCGGGAAGGTCCCCTGTAGGTAGTTTGGCAGTAGACTTGGATGAATGCTTAAACCTTAAGGATACGGCAGAAATGTATGTTCTAGGGTTTGTCGTATCAGTCTTCTTTTTTTTCTTCTTCATCATTTTGCTCTTGGTTGTCGATATGACATAAGATGTATAATTTTCACGATATTGCATTAGTTTCAAAATTGCAGATTTCAAGAGGTTGTACCTCTGAAGGCCAGAACTGTGATTGGAGCAGAAGACCTCACCGAAGCAGCTAATTGGAACCTGCTCATAGGTAAAACTCTCAACGACAAATATGGGTGCCCTTGGTTGACATCCATGTTTAATCCAACCTCAGGTGGTAAAAGCCAAGATGGTAGTACTCCGACGACAGAAGGAAAAACTCAAGACCTGAAGAGAAAGAGCAGCAGTAAGTATGAGCTAGTGGCAAGGAAGAAGATGGTTTGAGTGTTCATAAGTGTATGGATGAGAGATGAATTGCTTCTCAAATATAACATTTCAAATGTAAAAGTTTGTTCAGTGGCATGTGGTATCATGGGTTATTTTGGAAACAAAGGCTCTGTTTCAGTCAGCATGTCAATTGAAGGAACTACTTTTTGCTTCATTGTTGCCCACTTAACTTCTGGTGAGAAGAAAGGTGATGAAGGACGAAGAAATCACCAAGTTCAAGAAATTTTTAGGCGTACAAATTTCCAACAGCCCTCCAAAGATGATCTTTGCATCGATTATCACCCGTAACCATCTTAGGGCACGAGTAAGTAACTCTCTCCATTATCTTTATAGATAAGGGTACAACTTGGGACACACCTGAAATGTATGAATAACTGCAAATGACTAAAATCTCATAAATAACAAGTAAATATTAACATAGTTCATTTACAAAAATGAGTATTTAAGTCTGTTGAAGAAGAATAAGTCTCACCTCGATTAAGGAGAAAGCAACAATGTTGCTTATAAGACTGAGACACCCATAAACCTATAAGTTGATTTTTGAGTTAAGAGAAGGACTCGGTTCAATAAGATTGGTATCAGAGCATGATACCCTGGCGGTGGAAGAGCTACTCGTCACTACCACCTCTGGCAACAATAAAACCACTATCATCCGTCGATGTAGGACTTATTTCCTCAACAAAGTCAATATGTAAAGTCGGATTTTGGAAAAAACTGACTTATAATAAATTTAAAGTCGATTCGGTGTAAAATCGACGTTATCCACGTAACGTAGCGTCGGTTGACACCTGAAACCGATGCTACACACATGGATAAATTCTTTTCTCTTCTTTCTTCTCCAGACAGAAACTATTCCAAACGCTGCATAACTCTCAAAAACCCAAACCTCTTCCACTTCTCCCCCACTCTTTCTCATTTTTCAGCCACCAACGACTACCAATTCCAACACCGGTTAATGAATTTTCTTCCTCTCTAACTAATCTTTTAGATCAACTATTTTTTTTGAGCAAAATACCCAAAAAATTTATACTCATTTCTCACTTACAAAATACCATTTTTTCTTCATTTTCTTCATTTTGTCACTTCATTTACTTTTTTAAGTATTTCTATTAATTTTACGCACTTATTATTCATATTTTTTTCCTGTTATTATGTGTATACGTTTTTGTATTATATATGTAGGTTTGTATTATAACATTAGGAGAAGAATATAATGATCATGAATAATATAGACAACACTATGGTAATTTTTCTCATATTAATTAATATTTTATTTTTTAAATATTTGTATTATTTAAACTATTGGCTAAACTTATTTTGGTTTTTTTCTGTTATTATGTAGTGATAGAATATTGGTTTTTATTTGAGTATAATAGAAAATGAGTAAATTTTGTAAAAAAAAAAAATTAAAATCAAGTAATCGCGTGAACTCACTTTAATACATCTTTTTGTAGTCGTGGTAAAAATTATAATTTCTTAAATTTGTTAGTATAATTAAAAATTTCTTACTTTCAAGTTTCTAGTAAATATTAATATAATTCCATATATTTTGTATATGTGGTCCTTAATGAAGTGAAATTCATTTCAAGCATCTAAATAGCAAAATAGATTTTGAAAACATAATTTGGAAATATAGCTCATTATGTTGTCTAATTTTTTTTTTTTGAGATAATACACAAACTAAGCATTAGTGGGTAAATCATGAGGTAAACTTTTTGACATTGGAACGAATGATTAAACTCTCACGTGATGTTTGGTTGGAGGGAATGAAAATGAATCATAATTGATTCCTTCTCCTCTCTTTAGAAATCATGATTTCATTCTCATCTCAATTTTATTCCAATTTTACCCTCACTTCAAATATAACCCTAAAATCAAATCTTAAATCCCCAAATCCAAAACCCAAAACTCTAAATCCAAATCCTAAAACCCTAAACCCTAAAACCCAAATCCTTAAACCCTAAACCCCAAATCTCAAAACTCTAAAACCTAAATCCCAAAACCCTAAACCTAAAACCTAAATCCCTAAACCTTAAATCCAAAATCCCTAAACCTTAAATCCTAAATTTCAAATCCTAAATCCCTAAACCCTAAATCCCAAATCCATAACCTCAAAACCCTAAACCCTATTTAGAAAAATAATTATTTTCTTTTTAATTAAGTAATAATTATTTAGAAAAATAATAATTTTAATAATGTATTTTGTCTAACGAAAAAATAGTAATTAAATGACATTATTTGAACTTTACTGAATGTAATGATATTAAGGCAAATTATAGTTTTTTTTCATTTCATTCTAGTGACAAACCAAACATTGTAATTCTGATTCCGAGCTTGATTCCAGTGATCAAATCAAACAACATTCTTTCCTTTCCTTTCCATTTCATTCCATTCTCATTCCAATTCTAATTTGGATTCTGATTCCATTCTGTGAATCAAACGTCACCTCAAAGAAACAATATATATATATTTGTTTGTTTTTGTTTTTTTGTAGTCGGATATTTTGGTTTGTGGACCTCAACTACAGGTTATACATGGAGGATAATTTTGCTAGGCAACTCATTAACAAGCAAGATTGGAGAGCATTGAAAGAGTTTGATCAACTTTGAAGAGAACTAGGACAAGGATGGGTGTTTCATGGTTGGCAAGAGGGAGATATAACATTTGCACCTACCTACAAGTATTCTACATCAAACTACGATAGGTAATGTGGTGCCTTTCCAAACAGATTAGGAGAGAAGCAAAGGACTCTTTTGGTTCTATAAAAGTCTTGCTTCATCTCAATAGAAAACACAGAAGCTGAGAGAAAAGAAAACATAAAACCTCAACAAAAAATTTTCTTAGAGAAGAAATTGAGAGAGCCAATTTATGAAGTTAAAACCTAAAAATTGAATATACATATTTGTTGTATTTTTGTGAGAGATCCACCTAAAGGTGAAGTTTGTAATCCCATCTTATTATAATGAAAGTTTTAAATGGCCTACGGGTTCCGTAGTTGCTACTTTCATTTAAGAAAGTTTTTCCATGCAAAAAATCTGTAGTGTTATTTTTGTTATATTTTTGTTTGAGAAGTTATCCTAGGTGTATGAAATTTATTTTTTTACAACCATCTATTTTTTTCCAACAAAGTGGTATAAGAGCTTTTGGTTATTTTTAGTGAGAGTATTGTTCACATATACAATACTATTCATATATGTTGTATTGTACTATTCAACCGCACTATTCGCAGAGTACTATTCGAAAGGTACTATTCATCATAAAAGTACCAAGTTTGACGAAACCTTTTGGCTGACGATTCAAATGAAGGAGAGCACAAATAATATGATAAAGTTAACTGCATTTAATTATGCAATTTGGAAGCCGAAGATAGAGGATCTTTTATACATTGAAGATCTATAGAAGCCAATTATAATGTCGAAGGAGAAAGAAGTAACCAGTGCAGACATTGAATGAGCAGTTTTGAACCGAAAGTGTGATGCTCAAATCAAACAATGGATCGACAAGAGCATTTTTCAAAATTTTGCTAATGAACACGATGCTTATGTTCTTTGGCAAAAGTTGGAGAAAATGTATGCGAGAACAACCGTATAGAATAAAGCTAATATGATGCGAAAATTAGTCAATTTGAAGTATAAAGACGGAAGCAACGTATCAGAACATGAGTGAGTTCCAAGGCATTATAGATCAACTCAACTCTATGAAGATGGTTGTAGATGATGAGCTACAAGCGTTGTTGATGTTGAGTTCTCTACCAAAAAGTTGGGATACTCTAGTTGTATCAATTAGCAACTCAACTCCTGATGGAAAGCTTACCATGGATATGGTAAAAGACAGAATGCTAAACAAAGAGTCTCGGCGAAAAGATGAAGGATATACTCCTGACACTGAAGCGTGTGTCATGCAGAAACAAGGCAAGCAAGAATGGCACGGGAGAAGTAAAAGTAGAAATCCCCGTAACCAAAGTCGAAAAAGAGAACAATCGAAGTCAAGATCAAGGCATGACAAGAAGTGTCATCACTAGAGCAAGCCTGGACACTTCATTCGAGAATGTAGAAGGTTAAAGGCGGAACAATCCAGAAATCAGGAAGTAGAAACCTGAACAAATGACACCACAACTGTCACTAAAGAAGTTATCATTGTTCGAGATGTTGATTATGTCAATTTTACATGTCAAGACACTACTTGGGTAGTTGACTGAGGCACTTCCTATCATGTCACCTCACGACGGGAATTCTTTTCAACCTACACTTAAGGTGATTTTGGAAGTGTGAGGATGGGAAATGATGATGCATCAAAAAATTTCGGCAATGACAATATTTATCTAGAGACTAATCTTGGATGCAAATTACTTCTAAAAGATGTGAGGCATGTTCCTAATATCCGTCTCAATTTGATCTCTACCGATATACTTGATGATGATGGATACAATAATTATTTTGGTGAAGGAAAGAAGTTCCTACCGAGTTATGGCATAAGCGACTCGACCACATGAGTGAAAAAAGTCTCAGAATTCTTTCCAAGAAGGAGCTCTTGCCAGGAATGAAAGGTACACCCTTGCAAACTTGTGTTGACTGTATTATGGGAAAACAACATAGAGTTGCATTTTGTAGTCTCGCACCATCTAGAAAGGAAACTATTCTAGATTTAATACACACAGATGTATGTACAATGAGTTGTAAGTCATTAGAAGGTGCTCACTATTTTGTGACCTTTATTGATGATCATTCTAGAAAAGTATGGACTTTTGGTTTGAAAATTAAAGATCAAGTAAATGAAGTTTTCAAGCAGTTTCATGTAAAAGTAAAGAGAGAAATTGATAGATGTTTGAAGTGTATACGTGTAGATAATAGTGGTGAGTATCGTGGATGAAACTTTGGCACTATAAAAACATTGCTTCATCTCAATAGAAAACACAGAAACTGAGAGAAAAGAAAACATAAAACCTAAGCAGAAAAGTTTTTTAGAGAAGAAAATTGAGAGAGTCAATTTATAAAGTTAAAACTCACAAATTGAAGATACATATTTGTTGTATTTTTATGAGAGATCCACGTAAAAGTAAAGTTTGTAATCTCATCTTATTATAGTGAAAGTTTTAAATGGTGTACGGATCTCGTGATTGTTACTTTCATTTAGGAAAGTTTTTCCACACAAAAAATCCTTGGTGTTATTTTTATTCTATTTTGATTTGGGAAGTTATCATGTGTGTGTGAAATTTATTTCTTTACAATAATCCAATTTTTCTCAACAATTTGCATGCAGTACATACTACCTAATGATAATACTGTAAGTTCTCTAAGATAATACAAGTAACTATATCTTCCAAGAGGCTATTATTGGAGACATTTCTGATGAAATAATCAGCTAGAAGTTTTAGTGAAAGCAAAAGCAGGGACCAAGCAGATATTAGGGAGACTAAATCTATATTGCTGTCGTTTGAATTATCACCAACAGAGTTAAGAAAATTGTAAATCAAATGATAGTTAATGCAGATAGACATTAAATGTATCAATATTTCATTATTTGTCTTTTCCCCTGCAGCAACCAAACCTCCTTTTAGGATTTCAAATTTGAGAACTGCAGGTTAGATGAGTAGATGCTACAGATTCATGGAAACAAATACACGTTGAATATATCTAATTAAGATACGTACATACATTAAAACTAACTGTGGCAATGGACATATATGCTAAAAGAGAAACTATAAGCAGTGTTCAAGTGTTCTTAAATGTTTTATGAAAATGGCCCCAAGGCCAGCAACAACTCTGTAAACTTGTAAAAACAAAATCACTTTTAGAGCGCCTCTTAAATGCAAATCAGCCCTCAAATATATGACTCTTCAAGACAAAAACCAATACCATATATCGTGTGATAGAAGTGTAATGGAATCGTATGTACTAAGTTCTCATTTGCGATACCTGTTAGGAAACATAGACATCAAAACGTAGCAATATCAAATACACTACTCACAGAAAAACTTAATTTGCTTCTTTTGCCTGAAGAATTTCGGCCAGTGCCTCTGAATTATCAAAATGACAACTGGAGCATATACATCTCCTCTGCAACTCCTCACCAAGGGAAGCATAGAAATTTACCAATTCAGAAGCATGCTTGTTTCCAATCAAAACAATATTTTAAGCAGGGATTTTTCAAGCTCTACAGTAATAAGAGATAAACACCATGAAAGAATTATAATAAGTCAGAAAAGTCATTTGTTTTTAATTAATTAATTTTTTTTATTTTGGAATAAACGTCATTTGACCGAGTTAATAAAATAGAACATGGCATAACATCTGTTTAATATATTGAACAGAAATGGAGAAATTCCAATTTTCAAAAGTTGTTTTATTGTAATATATTGCAACCTGCAAGATGCTACCTGTGTTGCACTTTGCCTCAGCTGTGATAATAACCAAAAGAGCATGAACTCGTGACCGAGAAATTCATGGACGGCCAATATCAGTTTTTCTTTCCAATGACAATTTTAAAGTCAAGTATGATTCTAGCAATGAATATCAATAAAGCTCAAGGAACATTTTGCTGTTCCAACTATTTATATGCTTAGAATTAGTTTAGAATACCTACTCGTAGTAAACACATGAAATTACCAGTTTTCTTTACATGGAATTAATCTCATCGATCCCCATTCCATAGTCCGTTTTCATAGGGAGCATATATAATTAGATTTTACATGCAATTTCCTTTAAAGAGGATATCTTGTCAAGTCCTGAAAAGCTCTTCTTCTTTTTCACTATCACCTCAATCAGAGACACCTTCCCTCCCAATAAATCAAATCCCGTTGTATCTGCATGAGAACCAGACTTCACAATATATTTGAGTTGATCTAAAAGAAAGACTTCAACATTGCCATTCCGGGTTATTCCCTCAGACAGCTATGCTTTGTTAGCATTCATATCGTTCAAGAGACCAGTTTCTTACCTGCTTTTGATTATCATTTGCTGATTGGTATTCTTGTTCCTCCTTAAATGTTTCGGATATTATTTGAGCTAGCATGTCCTTAAGAATTCTTAATTCAACTTCAGTATCCTTTACTTCTACAAGTTCTTATGAAAAAGGTGATAACATTATTTAAGTTTCTAAAAGAGTACATACGTAAGCATCTGCCTAATAACTGGAATGGTTAGGGCAGAGCTATCACCTGCAACAATACTAAAGTAACAATCCTTGCGCATACTACAATTAATTGTCTCATGAAACTTCCTGCATTTGTCATAAAGCTCAATATGAGTACTAGGTACTTGAATGAACGGTAGATGCTCTGAATAGTCCAATAAAAAATAACAAGAACACTATTGAAATTTTACCGAATCTTGTTAAGGCCTATACAATAAAACGGAGTTATCCCGTTAACAGGTCGTTACCAAATCAAACAATGAGTACAAGGAGAACCAAATGAAACCCACTGATAAACATCAAATTTTCACAAACACAACCACACCAAAAATAACAAGGAATAAATACGAACAAAGAAAATAAAAAATCAACACACAAAATTTAATGTGATTATTCTCTAAATAATGGAGCTTACATCCATAGTCCAAACCCCCCAACAATATTCTATTATGAATTAAAGAGGATTACAACATATGATATTTAATAGTATTATAATTATCTACTCTCATAATCATACAAACATTACCTAAATCCCCTTTTAATTTCAAGAATACACCCAATGCCTCACACTTCCTTATTGGAGATACATTTTGATTCTTAAACTAATAATAGATTGAATAAGAGAGAGCAATACTTTAAATTCTAGGGCACCAAGGGTTTTTATCCATGCCCCTTTGGTCTTTTACCAAAAAGGCCCTCAAATCCAAGAACCCATGTGTAAATTCTCGTGTCCATGTTCATCATTTCGCGTCAAAACTTACAAGCTTGATCGATCGACCATTCACCACTAAAAATTCAAAAATTGGGCAAAAACTCTTCCATCGATGCACGATCAATTTTCTTGCTAGATCGATCGAGATACACAGAATCAATTCCAATTTTAATGTACAATACTCCTAGTCCAACCTTTAATGCTTGATCACTTATATTGATTTTCAAACATCCTTATGAATTTGCATAACACATTATAATTCTCCACCTTGATGTCAATCTTTGAAAATAACCATTATTCGGGTCCTCAACCACCTTTCAACTACCATGAATAGATAGTCACCTTCACCAAGTAACACCACTCGACCAAGGTAACAAGTTCAATATCTATTAAGTTTTTAACCCTTTGATTTATAATCAACTTCATCTTAAAATATTCTTCAATAACCTCCTATATCAACTACATCAGCCATGAAGCTTCATTCACATCCACCAACCTGGTAACACATCTTACCATAATAGAATACCAAATCTCAATCGGTTATATCATGATCTCATAACTCATTGAACCAAATAATATCACTTTTAAATAAATAATATAATAGTATATGTATTTTTAATTATAATTAAATATTTTGGTTTAAAAACAAAAAAAAAACAAAAATAGATATTGCCATCAAGTGAAATTCTACATATATAATGTTGAAATCTTGTGTAGGTTATAGTGAGCTATGAACTTAATGAAAAAAAAATAGTTTGTTGCCCTTATTGTCTAATAATGATTGATATATAACATTTAGTTTTATGAATTTTTTAAAAGTCTTTTATATT
The DNA here is from genome assembly GCA_037013495.1 of Hippophae tibetana. Classification (NCBI taxonomy): domain Eukaryota; kingdom Viridiplantae; phylum Streptophyta; class Magnoliopsida; order Rosales; family Elaeagnaceae; genus Hippophae; species Hippophae tibetana. The sequence continues at coordinate 6,987,103 of CM072804.1, forward strand.
GACACTAAGGAGCTTTTTAGATGGTACTATCCTATGTGTCATCTTGCTTTATCATATTTGTTATCTATATTTGAAGCATTTGTTAAACATAAAAATCTTGATTTTTTTATGATGTTTATGAGTAATGGAAGAGAAGATAAAAAAATATTAAGAGATTATTTCAAAAATATTTATATTAACTACATGCATGGATCCAAGAATCAAACCACGTGGTGTTGAAATTGAACTTGATAGATTTTATAAAAACTTTAACATGATATCCCCTTAAACTTACGATTTATTATGAGCTTAATGAAAAAGACTTGTGACATTTATGTCTTTAAGTTTTGAAACAAAAAAAAGGAACTTATAGCTTGTCTTTCTCAACATAATGTAGTAGCAACATGTTTTTTGAATTGAACACACACACACACATATATATGTATATATATATCTAGTGATATGAAAATTGGAGAGAGACTATCATACATTTGATATCTTAGAATGGGAAAACATGTGAAAGTTATTTTTAACACTTTCTATAATGATGTGTGATATACTAACACATTCGGTGTTTATTATGCCATCAAAATTTGTATTTAGTGTTAGCGGTAGAATTCTTGATCATAGGAAAAGTAGACTTAAAAGAGATATATTTAATATTTGATTTGCATGAAAGATTGGTGTGATGCAAGGTAAGTGACATGACATTTTTTATTACTTGATGATGGGTAGATGAATATTTAGAGCTTTACGAAGATTCAAATGAAAAAAGGCATTAAATTAGAGGTATTTAAAAAAGACTCTTGATTTAATTTATTTTCTTGATGTCTTCGTTGCCACCATTACATATTATTGTTTCAAACTATTAAACTTATGTAATTATTATACATGAGTTACCTTTATTATTTAGTTTTATATAATTTCAAGGAAAATGGAGAATCAGTGTTCATACTCTTTACACGTATAATAGCATGGGATTTTGATGTATTCCTCATGTTAAACTTTATATATTGCTAGTTCAAATTTTTATAGATTTTGATTATTTATTTATTGATAATTTTCTTGTTAAGAATTTATAATTATTTATTATTTAAAAATTATAAAGTTGACTTATGGCAGTCGAACTCGTCCTATACCATGTAATTCTTAAAGGATTTGAACCAAAATGATGCGTGTTTAATTATTCAATGATAATTTGTATCAATCAATGATTTTTTTTAATTAGTATTGTAATTTGGAATGATAATTTTTTTTTAAAAATGACATACTTTTTCATTAAATAAACATTTTTATGATATTTGTGTTATTTTTATTATTATAATTATCATTTTTTTTCTTATTATAAATAATCATTATTTTTTAAAAAAATAAACTCTTTTTTTTCTTTTTTTCAAGATTAATAAGCACATTTCAGTCGAAGATAAAGTGAAAAGTCATTTTCAGTTTTTGAAAAAACATAAATGAAAAATCAAAATAAAATATAAGTCAAAATAAAATATCATTAGGGGGTGAAAATGACTTAAAAATAGAAACAACAAACCCATTAGTTCAAGCTAAATCCTAAACATATTCGGTTAAAGTGGGAGGTGCCTTATATGGAACGAACTTCAACCATATTAATATCTTATTTGGGCCTTTAATTAGTTGTTGGGACGACCTTGATTGTCCTGATTTACATGCCTAGTTATGGGCCTGGCTCTTGAATCTTGGCCTAGTATGATCATGTCATACAAATCGTCATTTATTGGGTTTTGTCACTAGAGTATTGAAGCTCAAACCGAAGCTTATAGTATTAATTACCCATCAAAAAAATAAAAAAATAAATTTCGAGTCCACGTATTTATTTTTTTATAAAAATATAATATAATTCTGAATTTTCTAAAATTTGTGTTAAAGTCTGTATGAACGAAACATGTGATGCCTAATCCCTTATCATGATCTTCATAATATTCACATTCATTATAAGAGCCATTGTTCACATTACCCATAAAATATCTTCATAATATTCACATCAGTCATTGTTCATTATTCATAAATTATATAATAATGTAATATTTTAATATAATAAAATTTAAAATTAATATACTTTTATTTTATAAAAATAAATACATAATATTTGATAAATAGAATAATATAGTTGATGTATATATTCTAAGAGTAATAAATAATAATTCTTATCCTAATTGTTTTTTTTGTCTTTAATCGATGTAAGCATTTAATTTTTTAATATCTAATATTCTCTTAAAATGTGTGTCTTATAAAAACACCTCACTTCGTATTTTTCTATTAAGGAATTTTTCTAAGATTCATGTATTTTTTTCGAGAAAGACTTATAATTTTTTGACCCAATAATTAATTTAAGTTAAGATAATATGTCAAAATTTATAAGAAAAAATAAACCATTTAATTCCAAAAGTTAAACTCATACTAGAAATTTTCATAATTCTTATAAATGCCACAATATATTGTTTTTAATTAATATGAATTTTATTTTTTTATCAACAATTTGCATATAATATATTTTTCTAGAAAAATTAATTAATTTGAAAGATACTTCTAGGTACATATGATGTAGCTGGTAGTAGGTATGTGTCTTTGTTTTGATCATTTTATTAGTTTAAAGACAATTCACACCGGCCACTTAGTCATATAATTAACACAATAAGCTCGTATTATTACCCTATAAGGTATTAATTGGTTTTTAAAGACAAGTTTAAACATTAAAAACAATACCTATTAATCTCTTCTATCTAGCTATACGTGGTAGGGGGGACCGTTGTATTTCTTAGTTTTGATTTCTATTATATATATATAATGTTGTATACATGTAGTACATTGTTGTATATTATATACATATACGACTTCTATTAGCAAAAGTATGAAAACTTAAACTAATATGGAATAAAAGTGTTAATAGTTAAAATAAAAATAATATATGCGATTATAAATGAAACACAATAGTTGAAAGGGGCCATCTAGCACATTAAACCTGTTTTTATAGGAGGTGGTATATTGCACCTACATATGTATCACAATATTTTCATCAGTTAAAAATAAAGATTAAAGTTTATAAAATATTTTAATTATAATGTCACAACTAATTAATAAAAACATGGAAAAAAATTTGTTGAAAATAACATACTAAGTTACCCCGCAACTCCCTACAATTGGGGAGAGATATGATGTGCTAAACTGATATGATCCCAATTTAAATGAAGTTGTGTTATTTTTATTATTTAAAATTTTAAGAAACGTTAAAATTGTTATTTTCCAAAAAATATGGTGTTCACCTTGTAATTAAATATTATAATTAGTCTATTTTTGCTTTGAGTAGCATATTTGAAAAAGATTAGAGTAACATCTAGCATACAACTTAGCTGCGCTTAACCAATATATAAAAAGGTATCTTTGACTCCTAGGTATACATACTTGTTGTACAATTCGCATATCACTAGTATAGGATTAAAATTGACAAGAATGGTTCCGAAAGAGATTTCATAAGTGATAGCAAAAGAAATTGATACCTTATGCCATAATTTTCTTTGAATACTTTCCATGTTATTAACCGAATGATTTGTTAAACTATTAGGATATTTTAATTAAATTTTCTTTTTTACTAAAATAGTTTGTAAATAAAATATTATTTTATCACGTTAAATCTTACTATTATATTATATGTTTTTTTTTCTCTATAAAGCATCGATTTTTTTTCTCTCTTTTCCACGAGGCATAAAGGTTGTTAGAGCTTAATTTAGAAGCATAATAAAGCAACCATTAATTCTATTATTTTATGTTTATTACTTTTTTGATGAATTCTTTTTTCCTTTCTACAAATCAGGATGCCCTTATTTTATATTTGAGTTAGCACTACAGAAACGTTTATATTAGGAAGCTTTGCACCTCACAGTCACATGTATGCTTTAAATTTCATATATATAATGCATATAATGATAAATCCTAACCTTACATTCCACGTCTAAAATAAGTGATTATGTTTGAACTAAAAAAAAAAAGTAAAAACACACAATGCCATAATATTCGTGGAAAATTGCAATCTAACTTTATAGCATAAGGCAAAAAAAAAAAAAAATATTCCCTATCAACTTGGATCCATCAACCCAAACTCTACCTCTCTATTTTGCTAAAAGTATAATAATTAGTAATCTTATCCATATCTTTACTCATTAAAAATCCATTTAATTTGCATAAAATAATGATTATACCGACATAATTATGGTGGGTTACATTATTGTTAAGTTTCTTCGAATCTTACATTGGTTAGGAATTCGATAGCACTGTTACTTATAAGTTTGGATAACTCTTAACTTAACGAGATTTTATTAAGTTGAGTTAGACTTAAATTTATAACATGGTATTAGAGTTGAGATTGGTTTGATTAGTGACTTCAGCTTTGTTCTTAATAGTTCTCACTGTGGTCTTGTGAAACCACCTCTATCTTTGTAGGTTGTTAAGTATCTTTCAATTCCACATCGGTCAAGAGTTCAGCAATAATGTTGTTTATAAATTTGGGTAATTTTTAACGCAATGAAATCTTATTTGGTTGAATTAAACTTGAATTTTTAACATAAAATTTTCTAAAAATTGAATAATTATTTTCAAAAATATTTGAAAAAATATATGAAAGTATAATTAATATGGGTGTAAATTGTATATACTTAATATTCATATTTGAATAAAAGAAAAGAGTATCGAATTGGTCATAAACGTAGAGCCTACCACTTTCATGCATTATTGCACAGAGCATCATATGTAAATTATATATATACAAATTTTAAAAAAATTAATATTCATTTTTGAATAAAAGATAAGAGTATCGAATTGGTTTTAAAGGTAGAGTCTACCACTTTCATGCATTATTGCATAGAGCATCGCATGTAAATCATATATACACGAATTGAAAAAAAATTGAAAAGTAGAGATTTTCTAATTCACTTATTTGATTTAATTATTACATTATAAATATTAATTAATTAAAAATAAACTATATTATTTTAATATTTTTACGTTAAAATATTACTTTTTAAAAAATAATATCTTATAAAAAATTATAAAAATGTGTTTGTAAGTCTTAATTGGCCATTTTTTTAAATAATGAGTATGTAATAACATTATTTTTAATTTAAATGAACAAAAAATATCAATGATTTAATATAAGAATCTATATGATCATTTTTTATAAAAAAAAAAGCATTTTTTTATACTGGTACACTACAATTGATGCGTCAGATATTAACTAAAATAGCATGTTACATTTTTGTGATCTATAATTAATTTTTATATTGATTATAATAATAATAATATAACTCATAATAAATAAAAAAATTCTAAGAATAAACATGTGTATATAACTACATTAAAGATAGATATGATGCTGTTTAGCCACACACAAAAATAGATAGATGCTTTGTGTTTCTCCTTTTTTTTTTTTTTTTTTTTTTTTTTTAGAGCTATGCCCTCCTAATTGATCTTCTGAATATTGTACATCGCCTTTTTTTTAATTGATTTAATTAATTTTTAGAATGATGATGTACGAAGGAAAATTTTCGAATTAATTTGTGAAAAAAGAAGTTATTTCGAACTGCTAATGGGCCCTAGATTTTGGCTACAAAAACGAGATAATTAGTTGGTTTGAGCAGTACTGCAGCTACGATAATGTGTAGTGATTTATCATTAATCTTTTCCTTAATTACTGTAATTTGACTATCCATGTATTTATTATATGACACGATGTGCACTTACCAGTTTTGCGAATGGAGCATGACAAGAAATTTGAACAAGCTTATATGAATCAAAATTTCCTTTTTTTTTTTTAATGAATACACTATTTATACACTTATAATTAAGATTTAAACTTTAAACATTCTATATATATTCAAATAAATTACATACTTAAATAACTTAATTGCCTAAATAACCAATTTTTAGCTATACATTCATATCACTTTAGTACTAAGATACCCTCAGTTTAATAATTTTTTTAATAATATATTACATAATTATACATTTATTTATTAAGTATCACGGTCTTTAAATATATATTTAAAACATAAGATAATTTGTACACTTCCACGGATTTTAAGTATTGAATTATGAGATTAGAAATGTTTTGTCAAAAAAATTCTGACAAGAAAACAAAAAAATTTTGTTAACCAAAATTTATTATATATAATTAGGTCTCATAAATTAAAGATTAATTTTATGCTCTCTCACGCTAGTAAATTCCTTAAAAATTAAAATCGACCTGTAAGTAAGTACTTTTTTTATTTGGCTAAACAGTAAGTAATTATTGTTTAGCTATACGTAAACATGTTAAAAAACTCATTTTTTCTCCTTCGTGTTTATACTTATAAGACATGGAGAGAAGTACACAAGTAATTTATCCAAATGGTCTAACATTATTAAATCTTTAACTTGTTTCTCTAGTTGAGGTGGTAGGATCAGACTTTTATCCAAATGTTTTTATATACACATATCAATTCCTTACATATGTGATTTCTATCCATGCATCATAAAATTACAACACTGAAAATTTAATAATCGGGATTTAATTTAGAGATTTGAATACATACATAGCCTCAACACAAATACCATATTAATTAAAGTAGGTTGGTCAAAAACTCTTTATAAAACTTAAAATTATTAATAAAACATTAAACAATGATTTTATACATCAACCATAATTTTTTTTTACATATTAATTAGTAGGTTAATATATATAATGACTCATGGCCATTTGCAAATTGGGGCTAAAAAAGGAATTAAAAAGAAAGAGTGAAAGTACATTAATCTCCATCCGTTATAAATTAAACTATGATTGTTGATGGGATTTAAGTGGCTGGAACGGCTAAAAGAATAATGGGAAAATGACAAGAATGAAAGAGAAGCTTAATTATGTTCCCCTGTTGAAAAATACATGATAAGCAACTTTTATACCATTATACATGTATCAACTAATTAAATTTGTTGATAAAAACTAGTCAAAATTTATATGAGATGAAATGACAATGGAGAGGACTATTGCAGAATTTGGGATATATTATTGCTTTGAAATTTGACAACTATTGGACCATTGGTAGTGCTTGTCATTTTTCCTAGAAGATCATTACTTAGAAGATGAGGGAAAATTGATTTCCATGTTTGGCAAGAGAATCTCTAATAATATAAAGGCTTTTGTTCTTTTCTGTTTATAAGTAATTGAAATAAAGCAAAGGAGTGCATAGGAAATTAGCAATATATAGCAGGTGTAGATTACTCTCTAGACTGTCAATTATGGTCCCTTTGTTTGGAAACCTTAGAAGCACTTTTACTGAACTACGTTAGTTGATGCACCACCTTCCACTCTCGATTAGAGATAATACTTACATCGTTGCCTCTGTTGTTGGGTGCTAAGCAGGCGCACTAACTACTGCAGATGCTGATATAGCAACTCTTTTTTTCTGCCGAACATTAAAAAAAAAAACAAATTTTTAACCTTTTTTATACTCTACTTAATAAGTTTTAAGAGCGAAAGCAATATTTGTGAACAAAATATTTAAATGTAATTTAGTTTTTATACATGTTAGATTTTATATTAAATACATTTTGCACATAGTTTACTTAATCGATGGAGACATGTATATCAATCAAGGTAAATAGATTGATCAAGATATGATGTTCGATCAATCGAACACTAAATCGATCGAGAAATAGGTAGATCAATCTACCTATCTCGAGATTTATTTTTTAATACTATAGATCAATCAAGAATTGATTAGATCGAATCAAACGACAAGGTTTCAACATTAACTTAATTGTTTATTTGAACTAAACATTCTAATTACTTTTTTTGTTTCTATAATTTAGCTATATGATTTGTTTTATGGACATAATTTTAATTAAAATTTAATCTAATATTAGGACATCAATCTTTCCTATATAAAAAACCCAATATTCTATATTTTAATCAATCATAAGAGCATCAATTTTTTAATTGTAAAGTTTTCTCTTTCAAATTCCACTGCAACAAATTTCTTTAAGCTTATTTATTTAATTTGTAAAACATTGGTAGTTGTTTTTAATTGGTTAATAAGCCTAATTAATTTATGATATTTTGATTAAATATTCATATAATTTTTTAAATTTTATTCTTGAATTATTTTATCAAATAATTATGCGTGTAATATTATTAAACTTGTACTTAATTTGCTTATTTTAGAGGTTGTTAGTGATTTCATTTTTATCTACAATTATATTAAATCATCTAATTATAATTGTTAATTGTTTAATCCAATTTAGGACACACTTTGCATTTGTTTTTTGTGCTAACATTTCAAGTGTAAGCTAAACGGTTCGATAACTTGAGTTTATCATAATATTAATCCGGATCCAAACACTTTATTTATAGTGACTCTTAAAGAAAGCATAGGTTTGTAAATAACTTACTCGAAAAAAATCTATTAGTAAGTAATTTGAGTCATAACCTTGTAATCGAACATGTTTTTACCTAAAAATTTCATATATTATCTTATTTTTTTATATTATTTTTTTACAAAATTTAAATTTATTATATTTTGGTTAAGTATTTAATCATTCTCTTTTAACTAATTAGATATGTAATTAAACAAATTTTCATCTTGATTATTATAGCCTGCCTAAATTTTCATAATTTTAAGAAGTTGCTAATTCTTTTTTTCTTTTCTTTTATCATAACATGCATAAAGGTCGTGAGTTTGCACCTCTTTTAGCTCAAAAACTTGCACGTCAACTCGGAAGAGGTACGATAAAAATTGGTTAGGCATCAAATAAATAAAAATTATGATAAGTACTTTTATGTATGAGAAAAAATATTTTTTTTACCTGACATAAGCGCATATAAATAATATAGCATTTTTTTTATAGATAAATTGTAACTAAAACTACATTCAATGTAACCAAAAACAAATACAACCTTAATATCTTACGTGTGATTTTACAAGGAGAAATAAAGAGCATTGCTTTTCAATTTCTACGATATTTATCACAATAATAACAAATTGTGTGTTATAAATTATGAAAGATACGAGGATACCATATAGGTTTTTTTTATGATTTTGGAATCTTGTAAACGCAATTTACAATTAAATAGAAATTTCTTTCTTTCTTTTTAAAACATAAATGCTTTCAGGATTATGAAAACATATTTTGTACTTAGTAAATGATAGATATATAAATGATTGTTAGCTCTTCTTACCCTAACTTAAATTAGTGGGAAAATTAGTTTTTAAATAACTTCTAATATAATATTATAATTAAAAATCCTTGTATTTTAAAACATAATAATCTCAAATATTGAACTACAATTGTTTGACATACATAATGTATATAAGTAATATTTATATGAGAGTGATAAATGTATAAAATAATTTTAGCTTTCTTCTATCAGCTTAAACTTTTGAGAATTGATTTCTCAATAATTTTTAACAAAAACATTTATAATTAATTAATTTTTTTTAAATTTTTTTTTGACTAAAGACCAAACAAATATACCTTAATATTAAGATTATAATTAAAAAGTCAAGAAAAATAAAATGAGTAATGGTATTGTTGCAACTAATTTTATTATTGTCAAAATAAAAGTATAAAATGATCATTTTATCTCTATTATTAATTATAATTTAGTGTTACTATTATTAAATAAAATGTGCATTAATAAATTATTATTGTGCTAATAATTATTTAAAATTGTGATAATATCATCACCCAATAAACATAATTATAATTATCAATACACATTTTTATTTTATTATTTTCATTTTATAAATAAGATTATATGACTCTTACTTGAGTGTTAATGTAATAATATTGACAAAATTATTTTTATTATTGCCACAATAATAGTACATAAAACTTCTATTTTATTTATATTATTAATTATATTTTAGTAATTTAATTATATGAAGCTTATTTTAACATATTAAAGTTATATAGTTTTAGTCTTATTTACATGTATATGAATTTTTTTGAAAAAAAAATTATATTTCATTCATTTAAACAAATAAAAAAAATGTTAAATTATTATATATTAAAAAAATTAATTTTGTTGTAAAAGCCGAGAGTAGTAAATTGTTTATCCTCAAACATTACCAAAAATTAGTTATAGTTATTCTTTACTTAATGAATGAATAGCATAACATTTTGATAATTTTAATTTCACAAATTTAATACATTAGTGATATTTATTAAAATTATTACATTTTAATCATATTATTGTTACATTTTAGATGTTTTATTCATCTCTTTTCCATTTTTTTATTATATTTTTTTTTTCTAAAACTTAAGTTGAATTAAAAGAAATCTTAATAGTAGGTGCCATCGTAAGTAGATATTTTAACATAAAAATATCTTAAAAATTTAAACAAATAAAATAAATTAAAATTATCAAAATTTGAATAAAATAACTAAATTGTATGTAAAAGTAATATAATTAAAATATACTAATTTAAATTAAATTTAATAATATATTTTTTAATAAATTACCTTTAAATTTTATTAAAAACAAAAAAAAAATTCGTAAAATAAAAGTTAATTAATTTTAGATAAAATATCAACAGACGTTAAAAATGCAACTAGCCTCTCATCCGCCACTGGCCCGCATGGCCGCATGCCTCGTCTACTTTTCTGTGGTCGTTTTCTTATAATTTATTTTGAAAAACAATATATTTTTTTAAAAGTTTATTATTAAATTTAATAAATTTTAATTAAAAATAATAGTTATATAATTAAATTTATTTTAATTATTACAATACAATATTATATTATCTAAAGTAATAATATTAAACTAATAAAATTAATTATTTAGATACGAAACATATTTCAAATACCAATATTATTAATCAATAAATCTAATCAAACCATTTTAAATTATAAAATAATTTAAATTAATAATGCACATTTTATCATAAATATTTATTAATTTACAAATCCAATATCTTTAATAATAACTATGATACATTTTGTCCTATTTTTTTATTAGTGGGAATTTGATTTTTATATAATGTCTAAACCTTCTATAAACAATCCCTGCCGCACCCCTCCCTGCAATATTTAAAACGCGATCCTTATTGATATTCCTACCTATACGAGAATGCATAATTGAATGATTAAATTATCTATTATATTACATTATAATTAATTAAAAATGTTTAGATAGATAAAAAATAAAAAATACACTTAAAATAACAATCTTAAAAAACTATTATTTGTTAATACAAACTAGAAAGTTTTTTTATGTACAATTATTTCTTCTTTTTTCTACGTGTTATCAAAGAAGGAAAATTAACTTGCTTCTCCTTTATTATTATCTTAGCATCTTCAATCTTTGAAATAGCTGAAGACAAGCCGCTAGGATCAGAAGCTGAAAATTCATCAGTACTTTCCTTCATGAATATGCATGAGGTGGATATCAACCCAAATCAAAGATTAAACTCAGTCTTGTTGAATGAGTTTAATTACTTGCCTTGGTCAAAAGCAGTGTCTATGACTCTAGGTGAAAGGTCCAAGTTGAGGTTCATAAATGGAAGCATCGAAGTACCGGATGTTTCCTCACTAACCTATGAATCATGGCTTATAAGGATGAGTTGGTTATGTTATGGCTCCTAAATTCTATGGAACGTAAATTAGCTGAAATATTCAGTTATTCTGAATCTACATACCAACTATGGGAGACGGTCAAGAAAATGTATGGCAATCAAAACGATGTTGTACGAGTTTTTCAATTAAAGAAGGACATCTCAGATCTGCAACAAGATGGCAAGCTTTTTGTACAACTCTTAGGAAGCATGAAAAACATGTGGAATGAGTTGGAAATATATCGTCCTTATACAATCGATATAGCTCTGCTACGAAAGATAGCGGAAGAAAATAAGATATTTCAACTTCTATCCAATCTCGATTCAACATATGAAGATATACGATGCCACATACTCATGAATACTGAACTTCTTTCCTTCACCAATGTACGTGCGACAATTCAACGTGAAGAAGTAAGGAGGAAAGTCATGAACAAGGGTACAATGACTAGTGCACCTGAGGTAAGAGCCTATCTAACCAACGAGAGGAAGTACAAAGAGAAGCATCCAAACTTGAAGTGTCAACACTGCAACTATACAGGCCATGTTAAGGACACATGTTGGATTCTACATCCAGAATTAAAACATGATTTTATAAAGGATAATGGTTTACAGAAAGTGAATCGTACTACACACCGTGCAAATCATGGTTTTGCCTTTACCTCTAATGGGTCTGATCCATTCAAGAACTTCACAACGAATCCAGCTGAACTCATGAATGAGTTTATGTTATATCTTCAAAGCAAGACATGAGGAGCTAGAATTGACTGTGTGGATAGCATAGAAGAAGGAAACTCGACAGCATTACTAGGCAAGTTTGTGGGTTTCTTGGCAGATACAAAACTCATACCACACGAGGACATGCAAGATATCATAAAAGCCTTTAAAACTGCTCTTAAAATAAATATGTTGCATGATTTTTGGGTTGTAGATTCAGGTGCCACAGATCATATGACAAACCATGTGTCAAAGTCTCATAAGTTTGAAAAATTAGCAAATCCTTCTCAAGTTTCAATTGCAAATAGTGAGAATGTAAAAGTTTTAGGAAAGGAAAAAATAAAATTAATGTGAGATGAAATCGAGTCGGTGGTTTTATATGTACCTTCCTTTCCCTTCCAACTTCTGTCTGTAGGAAAAATCACAAATACCTTGAATTGCTTAGCCATTTTTCTCCTCACAATGTCATTTTTCAGGATTGTGCCACCAAAAAGACGATTGGTGAAGGGTTTTACTTAGATGGTCTCTATTACATATCCAAGAGCAATCCCAGAGGGTTTCAAGCCAAGTTTAACCCTATCCAAGAAAAGTAATTGTGGCATCAACGTTTAGCTCACCTTTTTCCACCAATTTTGTCAACTTTATTTCCAAACTTCAGAAATGATGCAATTGCATGTGAAATTTTCCACTTGTCTAAGGCCACTAGATTGCCTTTTAATTCTTCTTTGTCTAGGGTTAGTAAGTGTTTTGAACTAGTTCATCAAGATGTATGGGAACCAACTAATGAATCTTTTGATGGTTATAAGTATTTTGTGATTTTTGTTGATGATTTCTCTTGAGTCATATGGTTATATCTTTTAAAGTCTAAGAATGAAGTTATGGAAGTATTTAAGGACTTTCATAACCTTGTTAAAAATCACTTCTCCTCTAAAATTCAAACCTTAAGGTCTGATAATGGCACTGAATACATGTCCCATATCATGAAACAATATTTGAGCATTCATGGCATTATGCATCAAACAAGTTGTGTTGGCACACCTCAACAAAATGGTGTAGCTGAACACAAAAACTAGGACTTACTTGAAAAAACTAGAGCATTAATGCTACAAATGAATGTACCAAAGAGATTTTGGTCCTAAGGGGTTATGAAAGATGCTTACATCATCAATAGATTACCCAGTCGAGTTTTGGATTTCAAGTCTCCCCTAGAGGTCATGAAAGGAAGGAAAATTAACCTCTCACACCTTAGAGTATTTGGCTGCATATGTTTTGTACATATTCAATTTCATCATCGAGATAAATTGGATCCTAGAGCTGCTAAATGTATTTTTCTTGGTTATTCATCTACACAAAAGGGATATAAATGTTATAATCCCCAACTTAGGAGATTAATTATGTCTAAAGATGTTCGATTTTATGAAACTAACCCTTTTTTCAGCAAGTCACATGAAATCACAAGTCTAAGGGATGGCATCTTGGATGTGTTTCCATTACCAAGAATCGAACTTGAGGCTCCACAACAATAAGATCCCAGTCATGTCAACATTGATGCATCTCTCACTGAAAGTAACAATGAAGGGTCTCGTCTTAATGGTACACTGCATGAAGATGGTGATAATCAAGATGATCCTCACAATATGGTACAAGATGTGAACGAGTATGAGATAACTCCTCCTGCTCCACGACGTAATCCAATGTGTGTTAGGCATCCTCCCACAAGACTTCAATACTTTGTCACCTACAAACCCATATATCCCATCTCAAATTATGTGTCATATAAGAGAGTGACACCAGCCCATGCCGCATTCCTCAGCACTATATCGAGTTACAATGAGCCTCAAAACTTTCATGATGCTAACAGTCAAGAGGTGTGTAAGGAAGCCATGCAAGAAGAACTTAAAGCCCTAAATCAACACAACACATGGAGCATCACCAAACTTCCAAAAGGTAAGAAAGTTATGGGTTGTAAATGGATCTATAAGCTCAAATTCAAGTCAGATGGATCAATTGAGAGGTATAAAGCAAGATTGGTGGCTCAGGGATTCATTCAAACATTCGAGGTGAATTACAAAGAAACATTTTCACCTGTTGCAAAAATGAACACGGTAAGAGTGCTAGTGTCTGTGGCTGTAAATAAGGGGTGGTCAATGTACCAAATGGATGTGAAGAATGCATTCTTGCATGGTGATCTCAAAGAAGAAGTCTATATGACATTTCCACTCGGGCATCCTCAAAGCAATGAACTGGATTTAGTGTGCAAATTTCACAAATACATTTATGGTTTGAAACATTCCCCACGAGCTTGGTATGCCAAGTTAAGCTCAGTTCTCACTAGTGTTGGTTTCAAAAGCAGCAATACCGATTCCTCACTATTTGTTCGCACAAGAGCTATGAGAAAATTGGTTGTGCTGATTTATGTAGATGATCTGATAATTACAGGTGATAATATTGACGAGATTTTCAACCTTAAACAGTCCCTCAAACAAAGGTTTGCAATTAAAGACCTTGGGATATTAAAGTACTTTCTTGGTATAGAAATGGAAACCTCGCACAAGGACTCTTTCTTAACCAAAGAAAACATGTCCTAGATTTGCTCAAGGAAGCTAACATGAGCAATGTTAAACCAGCCATTACCCTTCTTGACAGCAAGCTCAAACCTAGCTTAAAGAGCACACCATTCACGGATATAAGTTATTACCAGCGACTGGTTGGTAAGTTGATCTACCTAACAATCACCAGACCTGACATCACATATTCTGTAAGTATTGTGAGCCAATTCATGCACTCCCTGACACTTGAGCATTTAACCCTTGTTAAAAGGATCTTATCCTATTTAAAAGGATCAGTGGGTCGTGGTATCATCATGAAGAAGAATGACAACACACAAATCATGGGGTATTGTGATGCTGATTGGGCAGGGAATGCAATCGATCGCAAGTCCACCACTGGCTACTGTACATTTATCGGTGGAAACTTGGTCACATGGAAGAGTAAAAAGCAAACTGTCATCGCCAGATCAAGTGCCGAAGCTAGGTATCGTGCAATGACTTCAACTACGTGTGAGTTGATATGGCTTAAAGATCTTCTGTGTGATTTAGGTGTTCCTACAACTCTTCCTATGTCCTTATTTTGTGACAATCAGGCAGCCATGCATATAGCATCAAACCCAGTGTTTCACAAGAGGACGAAACACATTGAAGTGGATTGTCATTATGTTCGTGAACAAGTTCAATCATAGGTGATTCAGACACATTATACAAGAAGTTTTGAACAACTGGCTGACATCTTCACCAAGCCCTTGGCTTCTCATCAGTTTCAACGACTTTTGTCCAAGCTTGGATCCACAAACCTTCTGGATCCAGCTTGAGGGAGAGTATTGGATATTAATCCTTAATTCAAGGAATAAAACAAGGATCTTAATTCAATGAATAAAACAAGGACCTTAATTCAAAGAATAAAACAATAATCTTAATTCAAGGAATAAAACAATGAAGTAAAACAAGGAATCCTTAATTCAATGAGTAAATCAAGGAATGCTTAATTTAAAGAGTAATTGAAGGAGTAAAATTTCAATATAAATAGATATACAATTGTAATGAAAACATGAAAGAAATAATACAACTTTGAGAGAGCTTGTTTTATTTGGCAAGGCCTTTAGGCCTTTGGATTTGACCTTTGGCTTTGGCGTTTTCAACTCAAATTTTCAACAATAGTAAAAAAGTATTGTTACACAAATGAAAATTAAGATGTTTTTAATTAGAGAAGTTAAACTAACTTAGCAAACTTATTTAAAATTTACTCATTAACAACTTTCTAATTCATTTGATAAATATTTGTTAAATTAAAAAACTAATAAATAAGAGAAAATGAAGAAGTTATAGAATATATTTGTTAATTATTACAAAAAAGTTAATAAAAATACAAAAATGTTAAAAATTAAAATTTATGAATTAATTATCAAAGAATCATATCTAATTTTTAAGTTTTATTTTTCAAAATTGAAACTAAAATTGATTATCAAATAATTTTTCTTTTCTAAAATATATTTTGAAAATGAAAATTTAGTTAAAATTAGAGAATTAAAAATTGAAATAATTCTCAAATATAAATTACATATTTAAATAATTTAATTGAATTTAATAAAAAAAATTAATAAGTTATCTAGTTCAATTAACACGTAAATGAGTCCAATTTTATTTAAAATAAGATAAATTTGAATAAATTGTGGGAATTTAACTTAGTTGGCAACTTTATTTCTAAACGAGGGGAAGTAGTAAATAAATAAAGGCTTTAGAGAAATAAGAATTGAACATTGCACTATGAATTGCGTAACTGAGGGCAAAATACTACAAAGTACATCATTGATTGTGCTATTCATAGCAAGCCATTACATCTTGTCTATTAGTCACAACGCAACACCTGTACTTTTAAACAAACTCTCTGTGACAAAGAAAACCAACCAGGACACTAATCAATACTAACAGCTATAATAACTTTTGCTGAGTTGGCATGGAGGAATTTTTACAAGTCCTTCAAGAGCTGTTGACTGATCTTTCCAAGCAAACAAATCGCTGCAGTATTGTATCTATCGATTATCGAATGAACGAAGTTTGCTGTGCGTAGATGCAAGACTGTCGTTACTCTATTACATATAGATACTCTCACAATTCTCACAATTTTTAAGCTTTAATTTATAAAATAGTGGTAATCAGAGCCAATAACATCCCTTAAACTTTAAAAAAATTAACGAAAATAAATAATAATTTTTATACATAAAATAATAAAATTAAGAAATAAAAAAACTTAAAATACAAGACATCTGATGACAATGTTTTCACAAAAAATAATAATTAACACAAAAAAGAGATTAAATTTTAAGAAATGAGATAAATTCAAAAATTTATTATTATCAAAATTAAGAAAAATATTTTTTAAAAAATATATAATATATTTTGAAATATGTAATAAAAAATAAACATTAATATTACATATACAAAATGAAGGTATAACATATTATTAATTGATAAAGAAACAATTATGAATAAATTATCTAAAATTTATCACAAGGATAAAAAAAAAGTTGAATACATTTGTTTAGAAGGAATATAAACATTAAAAAAAATACATGTTAGAGAATGAATAAATACAACAATAAAGTTAACACTATAGTATAATAGAATAATAAATAGAAAATATGTTTTAATATGAATGATTCATGAAAATTTAGAATACTAAAAATTAAAATTCACAAGATACTATAGGTTTGTTATTAATGTTAATGATAAAACTTAAACAAGGTATTAAATTTAGCTTATAAATTTGAAAATGAGATTTAATAAAATAATAAACTCATCAATTTTCAATAAATTACATATTAGGATATTCATTAATAAACAATTATATTAGTTCAATATATGTATCAAATGAATTCATAAAAATATATAAAACTTTCTAAGAAATTAGATAAATAATAAAACCAAAAATATTAATAGAATTTGAAATATTAGAAGAATGAAACTTAAATGTTAAAAAAAATGTCTGATACTAAAAAAAACAATGTAACAAAAAATAATAGTGTATTAAGGTTTACGTTTATAGATCATGAAAAATAAACATATAATAAAGAAAGATATGTTATAGATCTAAAACAAGAATTTAAAATAACAAAAACATTAGTCCATGACGTAATTATGATAGAAGCCTAATAAACATATAAAAAAACAAATAACAATAATAAAAACTTTAATTCTTATAGTTGAAAAACTTGATATCAAGAATAAAACAACAAGTTCTTACAAGGTATAAATGAAACACAAAAAAGAACTTCTAAAATAAATAAAAGGATATAGTTATAATAAGAAATTACAACAAGATATATATAAAAAAAAATTTATAATCAAAAAAGGGATGTAACTAACATATTAAGGGTAATGAAATCATAGGTTAAAAATTTGATCTATTTGTAAGAAAAGAAAAACCACCTAATAGATTAAATGCATTCATAGCTAAAAATGAGAAAAGAAAAAAAAATAAAAATCCAAAGAAAAAGAAGAAGAAATCATCTCAATTTTATGGAAAATACAAAAGAATGAGAAAAACACTTTGGACCTTAAGAATGAGGACATAGAAAAGTTAGTCAATATGTTAACCTTAACAGTTAAAGAGCTAGGAAGATATTATGATGAACAACTTTGTACAAACAAAAAGAAAGTGATGAAACACAATCAAGTCTCCGATAATGATGCAAAAAACTTGATGAAGTAACAATAAGACCGACATCAGGTTAGTTATACCGATCTTGTGTACAATTTTGTTATATATTTGTAAAAAATTTGTAAGTACACAAATTATTTTATTAAAAATAATAAATATATTCTTAATGTCGACCTAAGGAAGAAAAACCATAATCGACCCATTAAAGTCAAGAATGATAATTATAACTTGAGTCAATTAAGGATCTAATAAAATATTTATTTATAACATTGATAAATAAGAAAATAAATACGAAGAAAATAGTTATAAGTCTCTATGAACATAAACATAGAAAGATTATAAAAATAAAATAATGTCTTAATAATAAACTTAAAGGCCTGGCTTTCAATAATAATATGAATGAAGTAGCAATTAACGATATAAAAATAGTTATCTTTAATTTAATATCAGAACCATAGGAAAGAAAAATATATCATTAAATAAAAATTTAACGTAGTTAATATTAAAAACATTAGTGACATTAATACAAAGTAGAGGGGATCTAATTGAAGTAAAATAAAACCTAAAGGGTATCATTAATATAAGGGAAAAAAAAGATGTTAATGATAATTATCCTTAAAATCATTTATTTATTATTTTGCTATAAATAATGATTTATATTAAAATGATAATAAAAACAAAAAAAGTTTGTTATATATATGTATTTAGCGCTAGTTAGTCTCATAAAAATTTCAATTCTAATTTATAAATTTTGAAATTAGGTATTTTAATAGCTCATTATTCAATTTTCTATTTGTGATTTTTAAATTGAAACTAAAGTTCAATACTAAACAATTTTTATTTTCTTTGATTAATTATGTTTCATGTCTCTAATGTATTAAATTTATTATAAATATATCCACTAAGTGTAAAAAGTTAAAAACATACTCATAAATTATATTAAACTATAATTATAGACATGTTTGATACAAATATATTAGAGTTTTTTTAAGTTATGAACATGTTTGTAATAAATATGTTTATAATTTTAGAGCTTCATTAGTAACTTTATAAATGTTATGGACATGTTTATAACAAACTTAAGACGTTGGGACTTAAGTCGTAATTAACCTTATTTTTTTATTTTTTTTAAAACTGATTTTAGATACAAAATTTAATTACAAAACTACTAACCTTCTTTAAAATAAAATATTGCACACTAATGTAGTGAGTTACATTATATGTTATTTGATTCCACATTTTGTCAATAAACTTTTAAAACATGTATCATTACACTACAAGATAATTAACAAATAATTTAAAAGTTAGAAATTAAAATTATTATCAATCAAAAAACATGATTTTGATGAAGAAAAAAATATTTATGAAAATTAATAAAATCAAAGATAGTTTTTTTTTTTTAATATTGTGATTAAGATGCTGGAGTTTTTAATTATTGATGGTTGGCTTGAGGAATATAGTTTATAAAAATTAATTATATGAATCTCTCAAACTCAATGAGTAAACCTTACTATGCAAAACTGGCAACATCACTGATGGGAAAGCTATACGTCTTTAGATGCGATTTCAAATAAGATTTTATAAACTTTTTGAAAGTTTATTTGGTGGGGATTGTGATTAGGATGCAACTTCATTTTCTATGTTAGCATGCGTATTAGCTAGTGATATTGCATAAGAGATGTTCCTGTACGTTCGACTTTTAAATCGAAATAGCTAGCTAGCTAGGGACACTCATGTGACACAATTAAAGCAAAAACAATTCACTATCTGCGATGTTATATAGGACTCGATAAGGGACTTTTTAAAAGCAAAAAATGGTTCCATTGCCGTGCTTTGGTTTCACATGTTGAAAAGGCCAAATCACAATATTGCAAGTTAATGTAGAGAAAAGCATTTCATAAGTGTCCCAACTTTTAATAAAAGTAAATACTTTTATCTTTTTAACTATCTATTTCTAAGAATATTTTATTGTCTTGTAAAGACTTTTCGAATTGAAAATAATGATGCTTCTAGCTAGTTCCTAGAGATAGAACATTTTGGGAGATCGAGAAAAACAGTGTTGATGTTTTTAGACATGCACCGATGCATTTAAAAACTAAGATTTTGAGTAAGTCGTGCAGTAACACATATTTTTACTTAATTTTGCACTACTAATATTAATAATATGTCACGTAGAATTATTTTAAAAAATAAATAACTTCATTTTTTTAAAAATAATTTCATCACATGAGATAATATAAATTATATACATGTAATATATATATAAATTTATGTATTATTACAAGCAATATAAACACATAAATATAACAATAGGTTATTCAAAATTTTAGTATAAGTTTGAATTTTAATTTTATTCCAAATTATTTTAACTAACTATATATAGTACTTTCAAAGTGATTTTATCTCTTAAAAATATATTAATTAATATTGTTAAGTTTTCTTTAACCTCACGTCTCACTTTGATCAGGAGTTCGACAACAGTGTTGTTTATAAATTCGGATAATCGTGAACTCAATAAAATCTTATTAAGTCGAGTTATACTTGAGTTTTTAACATTGTATCAGAAATTGGTCTTATTTGATGGGTGACTTGAACTTTGTTCTTAGCATTCTCATTGTGGCTTCGTGAGACCACCTCTATCAATGTGTAGGGAGGTTGTTAAGTTTTTTTCAATACCACATCGTTTAAGAATTCGACAACATTGTTGTTTAAAAATTTAGACAATCTTTAACTCAATGAAATCTTATTAGATTAAATTAAGTCTGAGTTTCTAATAAATATTAAATTTTATTTAGAATTACTTTTTCTTTTAATTAAAAATTATTTTTAATGATATAAAATACTTTTTAAAGTATTTTTGACATAATGATTCCAAAATTTAAAGAAGTATTATTATTGATTTTACAAGAACTAGTTATACTTATTTCTTGTGAGATATAATTTTAGATGTGTGTTTTTTTTTCTAAAATAATTACTAATTACAACTCATATTACTTTTAACATTTTTTATTCGAAAACCAAAATAGCAAATCACTCTATTTTAAACCGCAAATCTTAAAGCTACTTATAAAAAAATGTTACATGTTAAAAAAGAATAATAGTAATTGTTGATAGGAGCATTGTGTACTTTTGAAGAAAAGTATAATGCCCTTTTAGTGGACGTTACGTATATAATAAGCTAGAAGGTTAAAAAGCATTGGTTGAAGCTTTAAGCTTACTCCAAGCATACAAAAACTCAGTACAAGATATAGCTTTGTAAACCTGTAATGAAAAAAATAAAATTATGAACTAAGTCTCTCAGTATTAATATGTAGTTAATATATCAAATTTAAAAATATATATTATTATCTCTTATCTTTGAAAAAAATGACATTTAATATGAAAATATTAAGTTATTCGTTTTAAAATTTGGTTATAATAATTTTATTTTAATATTTTATTAATTTGTTTATTTATAAAATAAAACATATATTTAAATAATTTAATATTATAATATTATTATTGGTGACTTTTTAAATAATTTTAAATTAAATTTATTTTTATTCTTGTTAATAAGTCATATTTTATCGCGTTTTAATTATTTAATTATAAAAATAATATTTTAATAAAAAAATATTATTTATCCTTATTTATCTCATATTATTAAAATTAATGGATTAAAAAATATCTTTTAAAATTTAACAAACTAAATAACCTTAACTTTTTAATTTTGAGTACTTCTAAGAACTCTTTAAAAAATAAAATAAAAAGAGGGAGCTTTATAAATCAAGTAGTGTGGTACAAAAATTGTTCCAAAGAAGAGAGTTTGAGCGAAAGTTTAATATTAGGCATAAATTTGGTAAGTTATGTTTTCCATGTTACAATTCGATTTGAATAATTAGGTTTGAAAAAGTTTGATATTACCACACAAATATTTTAGTGTGTGACGTAAATCAAATAATTATATATATTATTCTTATAATTATTAATTAAATATATTAAATTAATTTTTTTTATAAATATTTTAACCTCATAATTTATAGATTAAATATTATTAATCTTTTATTATAAAATTTTTATAGTCTATCAAAATTATTAAAATTAAACATTTATAATATTAAAATTTTAATTTATATATATTAACAAGAATATTATGATATTTTTTAAAAAATTATGAAAATTTTAATATTTAATGTAATAAATTATAGGATTAAATTATATATATATATATATTATTCTACACTCATCGTTTATTCTCTTTGAAACGACACTTTATAATTAGATACTTGGAGTTTGACTAAACTAAGAATAGTACAATTAAAAGTTTGGCGCATTTTTAAAAATTTAGTTTATAATATCGACAGATATTATGCATCATTGGACTAGGATCGATTGGAATTTTATTAGGTGGGTTACAATTAATTGAGTTTTTATTAGTTTATAAATCGAATTGAAATGTAAATTAAGTGTCTAACTAATCAAGTTTAAATGTTTATTTATTTAAAATAGACTTTATCTTTCTTATTTTGGAGAATTTTTTATTAAGTAATCATTTTAAAGAGAGTCAAAAATATATATAAAATATTAATAAAAGTAAAAAAAAATTATAGTATCAATGATATAAAGGTGAGTATAAATATTAAATCTATCTTTTAGATTAATAGTACTCATCTCTCGGTATTTCTAAAGTATAAAAAAAAGGTTCGAGTCAATTACAAATGCTGTGATAAACTTTTGTTGACTATAAAGTTTTTTTTTTTTTTTTTTATGACTGAAACTCCATTATCTCCGCATAAATATATGAATATATCCGATCTACTTCTTTCTTTCTTTATTTCTTTTAAAATAATAGAAAGAAAGCACATATTTGAAACTATGTAATTAATAATATTAAAAGATGATTTTTTTTTAAATAAGTGATTTTGTTGAGGATTTGTTTAAACTTTAGGATATTCATATAGATTTTAATTCAACGAGTAACCCAATAATATTAGATTTGTTTGCATTTAATTAATTAATTTCATATATTTTAATCACGTGTATATCAATCCCACGTGCATAATTTCTATATTATAATTATAATCACATCAATCGAACCAGAACGTCATTCCTTGCGTTATTGATGTTCCAAAAATCTCTAGTACGAATAATAATGCTAACAATAATATCTTATATACTTTTAAAAATAAAAATAATATCTTATATTTTTTTTAATTAATAGTTTAACATATCATTTACCTATCATAATAAGTAAAAACATAGATAAAAAAATATTATTTATGCTATGAAAAAGGAATTTTTTTTATACTAAAGATACATGTTTTTTTCTTATATTTTAGAAGATTAAAAATAAAATTCAATATATAATAAAAATTAATTCATATAATTAAAATTAAATTAATATATTTTTAAATTAAATACATTAAAAAAAGTATCATGTATGTTAGTGTTATTTTTTTTATAGTTAAATTTACATATTTTTTAATATCATAAAAATATTAAATTATTTTCAATTGATTTATTTATTTATTTAAATAATGCAGATTCTCACATGTGTAACTTAATAATTTAAAACTCCAATGGTATATGCCTACACATGATGCGGACATAAATTTTATGAAGAAAAAAAAATGGTGTGCCAGTCCAATCTTTGCTATGAAAACTTAAATTTTTGTCTTCTACTGTTACATTTAAAAATCAATAACAAGGCATAAATATAATAAGTACGTTCTTATCCATTTGTTACTCTGAACAAGAAATTGCAATTTTTTAGGCTCCATATTTCAGAATATATATGACTGGGATTTACTTTTACAATTATATAAACCCCCTAATTATTAATAAAAGTATTTATATTATTAAATGTGAAACATATTTTAAAAATTAAAATAAATTTAATTATTTATTTTTTTATTCATAATAACTAATGAAGTAAGGAAAGTTTTATAATTACTATTACTATTTTTTTTTAATTCCAGTATCTATTATTCTTATCCAAATTGTAATTTCATTTCTATAAAACATACTCCATTCAATCCCTTGATATAAGGTAAAAAATAAAAATGTGAAATAAAATTTAAGTGTTGGATTTTTCATATTGATAGAGAAAAATGGAAAATTATGAATTAATTTTCAAATTTATAATTATTATTTTAAAATTTTAAAATTCAATCAATTTCAAAAGAGAATAAAATTTGAAATTGGATATCAAATTTATCTTTTTTAAAATTTAGAAATTAAACTGAGAGGAATGTTTAGGATACATAAATATTTCCTCACTTTTAGATTAATAATTTATATGTTGTGTTACTTGTCTATTTTTTTTATAAAAAATAAATTATTTCTTTATTTTTAATATAATTATCATAGGTTATATGAAATTTGAGAAGATAACAAGTGTAGATTTATGTGTTATTAATATTTCTTGAAAACTAAAATATTTAAGTAGGATTTTTTATTACCAAAGAGTTAAATATTAAATGCACATAAATTTATATTTATACTGTTGTTATTGATTAAAAATAATATTAAATTTGTTAGTTAAAATATGAGTTTACTAAATTTATTTGAATAAAAAATAGAAAAATTAGGTAGCCTAATTTTGTTGAATGAATGAATGTTTGACATATGAAATGAGAACTTGAAGGCTATAAATATAGCTTCATTTCTTCATTGTTAATCATCCCAAAAATAGAAAAAAAAAATTATATGAGAAATTTTAGACTGAAAGAATTTTGTGAGAAAATTCTCTTGAGATTGTAATTGCTTGTCTTTTGGGTGTGTCAGAAAATCATTGAGAGTGTGGTTGTAACAATTTTACATATAGTGAATTTTTTTATGGTTGTCTTTTGACAACGAAATTAGTTTTTCTCCAATTTGGAGTTTCCACTATAATTCTTGTGTTGTATATTCTCTATTTTTCTATTATTTGATATTCTGCTAAGGAGTATCTTAGGATGAGGAATTTGTGATTATATCATTTGATTCAAATTTTCTAACAACTCGTATCAGAGCCAATTTCAAAGAAAGAAGGAGAAATGTGAGAAGTCAAGATTGACATTGAGAAATTTGATGGGAGAATCAATTTTGGCTTGTGGCAAGTACAAGTCAAAGATTTATTGATTCAATACGGATTACACAAGGCATTAAAGGGGAAACCAGTCCCTGTTAATGTTATTGAGTCTAGTAAAACCAATATAAGTGATGAAGATTGGGAAGATCTTGATCTAAGAGCTGCAAGTGTAATACAGCTTTGTTTGGCCAAAAATATTCTTGCAAATGTGCATGGAATATCTATGGCCAAAGAACTCTGGGAAAAGCTTGAAGAATTGTATCAGGAAAAAAACGTTTCAAATCAGGTGTATCTGAAAGAGGAGTTTCATACTTTGCGTATGAATGAAGGAACTATTATGTCTGACCATCTCAGTGTTCTCAACGGTATTGTCTCTGAGCTGGAAACCATTGGAGTTAAACTTGATGATGAATATATAGCTTTAAGGCTCATCTGGTCTCTTCCATCTTCTTATGATCACATGAAACCTATCTTGATTCATGGAAATGAGAAAATAATTTTTTCAGAAGTTACTAGCAAGTTGTTTTCTGAAGAAAAAAGGCCGAGTGGTGGAAGAAATGTTTCGCCTGAAAACTCAGCATTGGTAGTTGACAATCGAAAGAAAAACAATTTCATGAAAAAGAAGATAGTGTGTCCGAATGGTGGAGCTAATTCGACAAGAAGCTTAAATACCAACGATGATGCTAATAGTATGTCTGTTTTCAAAGACTATAGTGATACTCTTTGAAAATAGCATGTATATTCTCATGGCATGCCGTTAGTCTTTAAATATTGTCATGAAAGAGGGTGTGCTACTGGTAGCAGGTCTACAACTTTGCACACGAGCATTAGCTTGGTATAGATGCAAGGTGTGTGGTGGAAATGATGTCGATGGTTGATGAATTCTCGAGAAAACCAAGTGTGAGAGTTGTATCATAAATTTCAACAAGTTTTTTTTTCGACATGAGTCGATGTGAAATTCTTGGAATTGATGATTAATTCTAAGTTGGTGTACTCTTTATGGTGAAATATGATAATTTTAGGTGTAAAAAATTATGAATGTTAGAATAAATAGTGTTTTAATGATAATTATGTTTATTTTTAATCAAATTGAAGATCGGTAGGATTGATTAAAAATAATAGAAAGAATTATGAAGTTAAAATATTTTTAAATTAAGAATTGGGTTAAATCGGAGCCGTCGAACATAAAATATAAATTAGCCTTTAAACTTATCATTTATTTATCATTTTTAAAAGTAAATTATTATATATATCATATAAGGTGAAATAGATATTAGAAATCTAAAAAAAAAAACTTATCATTTTTAAACTTATCGTTTATGTATTATCAGAATTCTACGTAAGCACATTGATGGCTGTAAATTTTATCTGAACACAACAGAATAGTAGATCGCTGATCTATTTTCTAGGACAATTAATTTGTATTAATTGTTATTTAATTTCATTGTTTGTATTTGTACAGTGCCAAGGTCGTGTTTGCCAAATTGCCACGTGCGCTTTTGTGCTCAAACACAGTTACATTGCCTCATCCGATGAGAACTCAGACATAACGGTGGGATCGAGTTAAGTAACTAATCAAATTTTAATTAACATGGATTTTTTTTAAATAAATTTTAATTTTAAAAAATAAGTAAAAAATATTTTGATGAAACGAATTTTCAATATCATATTCAATAATAAAGTCTCAAAATTATACATATATATTTTACAATTAACTCCAATTCTATAATATATAAAATAACCTAGATATATATAAAAAAACAAGTTATTTGCGTCAACTATAGCATACATTTTCCTAATTACTAGAATCTTTTGCTAATTTATTGGGATTTGTCTTCAACACTTTTCAAAATTCAGAGTATATTACCTACCAAAAGTATCTCAAATTGGTAGTATCTCAAATTGTGACAACCTAAAGACTTAGGTGAATAAATCTAAAGTTTGATATATTTTATTCGTTTATGAAAAATTAAATTTAAGACAATACGTAGAATTATTTGATTGTCACAAAATAAAATGATTGACTGATAATGTTTTATCTCCAAATCTTTTAAAACATTTTTAAGTCAAATAATTTCAAAACATGTAAGAGTAATATAGCGATATTCTACTTCAACGATTGATCAATTCATTATTGTTTGTTTCTTTGTCTTTCTAGAGATGGGTGATTCTCCCAGAAATACACAATACCATATTATTGACCTACACGTGTCCTTGCAATGTGACCAATTCACATCACAAAAAGCTCTTAACTATAGTTTACTTATCATTGATAGTAGAATACCTTTTCCTAGTATTTGCTTTAAGTGCTTTAGAACTCCATGTGTTGCTTAAAGGTAAGGTTGACGTGAGTTGTCCATGAATTTATTTAGGAAATGAATATTTCTACAAGTCACCTATATGTTGAAGGATCATTCAAGTGGCATCCATCAAATTTTGTAAGAGCCAAATTTTATTCTATTGGAAACCTTATTGGTTTAAGTCCTAAAAACTTAGTGTCTTTCAATATTTCTTATGCATATTTCCTTTGTGAACGTAAAATGCCCTTTGAAGACCTTGACACTTTTATGCCAAAGAATTATTTAAGTTGGCCAAGATATTTTAGTTTGAATTTATAATAATTGCTTTGCATCTTCAATTGTTGTAGATTGTTCCTTGCCAAAATAACATCATCTACATATACAAGGATGGCTATGAAACAACCGTTTTGGAATCAGACAAATAATGAATAGTATGCCCTTGGATTGGTACAACTTTGAGGGTGGATCAGAGCTTTAAAAACCATTGTATAGAGGCTTGTTACAAGCTATATAATGACTTGTTGAGTTTTCATTCTCGAGTCTCCACCTTTCATCAAAAACCAAGAAGAAGTGACATATAGACATCCATATCAAGATAACCATATAAAAGTGTATTGTTTACATCGAGTTGGTGAAGATGTTACCTTTGAATTGCTAAAATACTAAGTAATATTTGAATAGTGACTAATTTTGCAAGGGGAGCAAAAGTCTCATGATAATCGAGTCCTTCGACTTGGCTATACCTTTTGGAAACCAATCGAGTTTTGTGATGTTTGATGGTACTATTAAGTTTGAGTTTGATCTTGTAGACCTATTTATACCTTATGGGTTTCTTGCAAGTAGGAGAGACAAAAGTGTCTAAATATAACTAGATTGTAATGATGAAATTTCATTATGTATGATTGTACACTGTTTAGGATCCTTCATAGCTTGCATGAAATTAATGGGTTCTTTTGCAATGGGTAAGGAATTGATAAATATCTCATGTGATGGGATAACTTATCATATAAAAGGAAATAAAAAAGGTGATGTGGTGTACCTAATTTTTCGACCATGCTTAAGGCATATGATTGGTTTGATCATGATGGAAGGATTACTTCTATATGAAAATCCTATAGAAAGGTAGGTAATTTGATTTCTCGAGTTGGGTAACGACACATTAGATGTGGTGTATGAGTAGGAGCCAAATGTGTTCGATGATGTATAACTTGGAGAGGATGTGTTAGTAATTACTTGCTCGTTATTTTTTAAAAGGATATGTGTGAATGTTTTAGAGTTGTATTTATCATAAAAAAGAGATTGTATAGAAGTGGGAGTAAAAGTACTTTCATTGGCAACAAAAATGTGTTTAAAAGGAAATTATTTTTCAAAGAAGATGACATCTCAAGACATAAAATACTATACCAAGTTCAAGATCATATAGTCTATATCCCTTTTTTTCCATAAAGATAACTAAGAAAAATATACCGACTACCATGAGATTAAAATTTAAATGGTTTGTGTCCATAAGTGGAAGCAAAACTTAAATATCTAAATATTCTTAAATGAGAATAATTAAATTGGGTATTAAATATTTCTCATAAGGTGTTTACACGAGTGCGAATTATTAGGTTTATTGTACTTCAAATTAACTCATCTTAATTTTCTTTTGAAAGATGAAGTCTTAATGTCGTATTCAATAATAATGTTTTTAAATTTATATATTTATATTCCACGATTAACTTCATATTTTATAAAATAGCCTAGATTTATATAAGAAATGAAATAAGTTATTTACTTAATTATAACATTTATTTTCTTAATTATTAGGATCTTTTTAAATTTAATGGGATTTGTCTTCAACGTGATTATCAATGATAAAAAAATTCAAAGTAGATAAACAGTGATGTGATTATTCTTTCCTTTTAACCACGACTTCATTTATAAAAATTTCCATTTCTAATTGAAAATGCAACTAAGGGTGGATCCAAATTTGTTTTTTCCTTTCGATTAGATTGACATACTGTTAGGAAAATCACAATTTTAATACGAACTTAATCAAGTTCTAAATAGAAGAATTAAACCTATTCTACTTCTTTGTGTGAATCTTCTAGGAAACAAATAAATATAGCTCAAAAATGAAAACATGCACAAAATCAAAACAAGTCATTTACGTGAAAAAACCTTTCCGGTGTAGAAAAGAAACAACCACGGTACTCATCTCCAAAACTTCCACTATCAAGAAACAATTGTACAACAGTTCTATCTAGGTAAAACTAGAGGCAAACAATCAATAACATCATCAAGAATACACTTCTTGGAAACTAATAATTATTTCAAGAAAAATGGAGAGATCTAACTCAATTCGTAGTCACTGTTCACTACTCAGAATTTCCTAAACCAGTGAAGAAAATCCAAATCCCACTGTACATATTAAAGAGTATTGAGTCATGAATCTGCCTGCAAAATTTCAGCTTAATCGGACCACAAACGACCTTCCACAGAGCACTTGATGAAAGCTTGCTAGAGGGGGAGAAGCTGAAAAACTGCTCTCAGTGTTTTTGCTAGCTACTACATTTACTGCTGCTCTTAATTTTTCTCTGTAGAAATGTACACTCAACAAACCCTAAATAGGTTTATTAATGAAGTAATGAATGACACAATTTCCCTTCTTACTCAATGGAATTTTAAGCCACATGAGCTTCACTCGGGCTCCTCCAAATAAGAGAAAAACGTAACAAATCTACCCATTTTCCGATTAAATAGAGGGATCCGTCATCCCAGAAATTGAACAACAAACTTCAAGTTTTTCTCTTGACATTGATTTTGTCAGCATGCCAGATCCATTCTCATCAATATGGATTTTCTCAAGTTCAAGCAACTTATTGTTAAGAATATCCCTTATCCAATGATACCTCACATCAATATGCTTTGATCTTGAGTGAAAGGCCGAGTTCTTCGCTAGGTGGATAGAACTTTGATTATCTCAGAACAACACTTATTTCTGTTGCTTGAAACCAAGTTCTCTCAAGAACTGTTTCATCCCCAACAATTCCTTACAGGCTTCCGTTGCTGCAATAAACTTCATCTCTGTTGTAGAATGTGCAACACACTTTTGCAATCTTGATTGCCAAGAAACTGATCCACCAGAGAAAGTAATTAAATAACCTAAAGTACACTTACGATAATCTTCATCTCTTGTCAAATCTGAATATTGTATTCAACTAACACTGGTTTTCCACTTCCAAAGCTAAGTGTTAACTTGTAAGTACCTCGAAGATATCTCATAATCCACTTTACTGCATCCCAATGCTCTCTTCCTGAGTTTGAAAGAAAACAACTAATAACTCCAACCGCATGAGCTATATCTGACCTCACACATATCATTGCATACATTAAGCTTTCTACTATTGAGGCATATGGAACATTTTCCATATCTTTCTTCTTTTTATCTATTGAAGGGCATTGACTCGATCTCAACTTAAAGTGATTAGATAAAGGATAAGAAACCACTTTAGCTTTATCCATATGAAACCTTTCAAGTACCTTGTTGATGTACCGTTCCTATGACATGTACAACTTCTTTCTTTTTTTATCTCGACAAATTCAAATACCAAGAATTTGTTTTGTTGGCCCCAAGTCCTTCATGGCAGAGGACTTACTCGACTGCTTCTTCAAATTATCAATTCTTGAAGAATTTCTGCCAACAATCAACATGTCATCAACATAGAGCAATAAAATGATAAAGTCATCATTATAGAATTTTTGCACAAAAACACAATGATCAGAAGTAGTCTTCTTGTAATCATGTTCCATCATAACTGACTCAAACTTCGTATACTATTGTCTAGGTGCTTGCTTCAACCCGTAGAGGTTTTTCTTTAATCGGTATACATAATCCTTTTTTCCTTTAACCTCAAAACCATCTGGCTGCTCCATATAAATCTCTTCCTCTAACTCACCATGAAGAAAGAAAGTTTTCACATCCATTTGCTCAATTTCTAAATCCAAGCTTGCTGCTATACCTAGAACAACACGTATGGAAGACATCTTCACAACATGAGAGAAAATATCATCAAAATCAATACCTTTCTCTAACTGAATCCCTTGACGACCAGTCTAGCTTTGTATCGTGGTTGTGAATTGTATTCTTCTTGTTTCACCCTGTAGACCCACTTGTTCTTCAAAGCTCTCTTACCCTTAAGCAACTTTACCAGCTCAAACGTGTGATTGTCATACAGTGACTGCATCTCATCTTCCATCACTTCTACATAACATTGAGGTTCTCCCTCATCTATCAATAACACATACTCATTTGTATCATATTGTGTGGAAGGACGTCGGTCTCTGGTAGACCTCTTAGGTGGAATTTCTGGTTTTGGCAACTGATGAGTAGTCTGATGATCTGTTTCAGCTTGCATAACTGCATCATTTGAACCCTATTGGTCATCTTGAACATTTTGTTCCATCTGTACTGATAAAGGAACATTATCTAGGTCAATCAAATCATCGTTATATTGATGGACTCCTTTTTCTATCTTCCCAACATCTCGTATAGTTTGATCTTCTATAAACACAACATCACGACTCCTTACCAGTTTTTTCTCAATTGGATCATAAAATCTACATCCAAATTCATCCAGACCATAACCAACAAATATACGCTGTCGTGTCTTCACATCGAGCTTAGATCTCTCATCTTTTGGTATATGCACAAATGCCTTGCAACCAAAAACATAGAGATGATCATAAGAAACATCTTTGTCAGTCCAAACTCTATTTGGTACATCAAACTAAAGAGGAACACATGGTGTGAGATTAAGAACATGTATAATTGTATTCAAAGCCTCACCCCAGAAATATCTTGGCAACTGAGCCTGCGAAAGAAGACATCTTACTCTTTCAACCAATGTTTTGTTCATTCTCTTAGCCAACCCATTTAACTGAGGAGTCTTGGGAGGTGTCTTTTGATGTCGAATGCCCTGATAGCTGCATTACTCATCGAAAGGACATGAATACTCTCCCCTATTATCTATTTTGATACACCGTAATTTCTTCCAAGTCTGTCTCTCCATTAAGGCTTGAAGTTGTTTAAACATATCTAATACTTTATCTTTGCTCTTCAAAGTGTACACTTATAACGTTTTTGAACAATCATCTATGAAGATCATAAAATAACTGGCACCACCCAAATTTTTTATCTTCATAGGATCACATACATCTAAATGTACCAAATTAAGTATGTATTGTTTTCTTGAAGGAAGTGAACTCTTGAAAGACAACTCTATTTTACTTACCTACCAAACAATGAGTACATTTGTCACAACATTAATAACTAAACATTAGAAAAAAAAGAAATCAAAATTATCATATACTTTTATAATTATATTATTTAAAACTTATTTGTAGTTATTATATCTATATGTTGCATATTTTGTCATTATTCTCGTTTCAATAATGTAAATTTTTAGAAGCTTTTCATTAATTTAAAGAATATTTTAAATCTAAAATTTATCACTTAATTTAATTAATAAAATTATTAAGTTAAGATTAAGAGTAATTAATTTTTCTTAATTTTTTTAAAGAGATTGCAATTCCTCCTCACACCCCTGTTAATGCGACCAACTAATGGAAATTTCCTAAAATTATATTGGCTAGCAAGAGTAATGCTAGCAAAATTTCTTATGCACTCTTTTTTACATTATACGTGTGCTATGATAAAATATCTAAAAATAATAAACCAATTTTTTTATCATGATATGTCACGTATATAAATCTAATAAATAATTCAACGGGTACAGGAAAAATTAGTTGGCTTTCCTCTGCGAGCAATAAACTAAATAATTTAATGGATTCTTTCTTTAATAAATAAAATTAAAAATTATTAAATTATTTTTAATTTAATGATAAAAAATATTTAATTTACCTATATTATTTTACATATGCTAGTTAAGTGTGACTAAAAATATTAATAAAAATAAAATATAATAATTTTTTTAAAATTTATAACTATAAAAATAATATCTTTTATATTTAACTCATATATTCTACAGATTCACTATTTTAATAATATTAGGGTTATATTTTTTTTGTACATTTATTATCCATATTTTTGAAGTGTTATCTTTATATTAAAAAATGTACAAATTTAGTGTAATTTATTATTTAATTATAATAATAATACACATGTAATATTCAAAGGTTATTTTTAGATAATCAATTAAAATTAATGATTAATTGATTATTCATAAATACTTTCAAATATCATTTAATTAATTAATTATAAAAAAATATAAAAAATTCTTAATTAAATAACAATTTGTATATTTTTTTAAATGTGATATCATCTCAAAAATATAATTAAAAATTATACTAAAAAGTAAAATCGTGGTACGATTAAAATAGTGAAACTCATTTCTATCATTAGAAATAGTATATCATATTATTTTACATCTAACGTTATTTAATTTAATGTTGTTTGAATTAAATTTATTTAATATTTAATGTAGTTTAATTAAATTTCATTGAATATTATAAAATTTATATTTTTATTACGATAACATTTTTATAATTTTTCAATTTTCAAATTATTGATCCTATTTAAATATA
Source organism: Hippophae tibetana (assembly GCA_037013495.1). Lineage (NCBI taxonomy): Eukaryota > Viridiplantae > Streptophyta > Magnoliopsida > Rosales > Elaeagnaceae > Hippophae > Hippophae tibetana. The sequence continues at coordinate 7,021,560 of CM072804.1, forward strand.
TAAAATCTAAAATTTAAATTTAAATTACAATTCATATGCAATATAGTTTTTTTTTAACAAGAGGCAATATTTGACTTTCTTTTATTGCTATAAACTTTCGGTTATGTTAATACTATATTAGCCAATATTAACCAAGTAAAAGTTAACTTATTCTTTTTAAGTACTTATATTTTTTATTAGGAATTTAACCTCAAACAAATTTTTAAATATATTAGATCCGTTTATTATAAATTCGTTGATCCTGATTTGTTAACTTTAACTAGAGTTATTTAGATAATTTTTACTAATAACGACGTGGATTGGCCTCCTCCCAATACGATTTCGTTTTTTCCGTCTTTGAATTTTTATGATTTTTTTATTTAAAATAAAAATATAAATACATGTTTTAATTATAAATTAATGATTTGTTTAGATTTCAATTGATCTCTTGTAAAAGTAATTTTATCTATTTTTAAATATCTCTAAGTTTTTAAAAAAATATTTTCTCAATAGTATGTTATTAGAGACAATCCAGTAGGAATGATAGCAATAAAAGATTTATTGTCATTCTTGATCACAATGTTCGGATGCCAGTATGTATTATATTTTTCGATCTTTATAAACTTCTAATAGACCAAATTAATAGATTTATTAAAATGTAACTAGGAAAGTGCTACAGGGGACTTGTTTGAAAGTTTCAATTGAATTTTTGAATAAATAATCTGAAATAATTATATACATAATTTGAAAGAAGAAGAATTAATATATATATATATATTTATATATATTCGAACATGATTCTCCGACTCAAGAATCATAAACCAATTAGCTGTAAGACATTCATCGGGTTATATACACATTATCGTCCTCAGAATAATTTTAGTGAATCATGCATCTCTAGTTAATTAAAGTCAAGTCTAACAAACAAATATTAACCACTAAACTCCTGGCTCTTAATAAATAGGGTAAACTAATTTTATTTAATTAATTTACTTATTAATTAATTAAATTTTATCACATTAATTAATTAATAACCACATCAATCAATTAATATTAGTTAACACTTGAAGAATGTAATCACAATAAGTTATTTATATGTAAATGAAATAAGAATCAGATATCTTTTTAATAGGGAAAAAAATTTAAATATATTTATGTAAAATTAATTAAAGCTTAAGTATCTTAAAAAATATTTATCTTATTTAAATATATTTAAAAAAAATGGCAAAACATGGTGGGTACTATCGATTAGGTCAGTTGTTGATTTATTTCATAATTTAATTTTACATTATTGGTTTTGAAAAAAATCAAAATATTAGCATACCTATAAGCTCTTAAAAAAATGAAATTCAAGCTTATATTTAATGCAATCGATTTGAAGATTTTTGACTATAAGAAATGGTTTTATTGATGATGAATAAATGAATGTTTACAACCTATTTTACGAAAGAAAAACAAAATTATAATAATTAAAAACAAACACAATTACGGAGAGACATGTTCTTCGACAACCTGCTCTTTCCTACCAAGGTGTTGGTGGCTACTTCCAACTGAATTTTGAAATCTTTAACATTCCCCCTCAAGTTGTAATATATATTAATTATTCCTAACTTATTAACTTGTTAACTGCTGGTTGTTTTAATGTAGAGATATGATAAGTTTTGATCATTCTAGCTTGAATCTTTTCTCTTACTAATTGACAATCGATCTCTATGTGTTTGGTTCGCTCATGAAACACTGGATTTGATGCAATGTGAAGAGCTGCTTGATTATCACAATATAATTTGGTTGGTTGGGATTTTTTGAAACCCAAATCATCGAAAATGTATCATAACCAGGTTACTTCACAACATGTTATTGTCATAGAGCGGTATTCTGATTTTGCACTTGATCATGAGATCATATTTTGTTTCTTATTCTTCCAAGAAATTAGCGAGTTTCCAAGAAACATACAATATCCTATGGTTGAACGTTGTGTATCTGTGCATTTTGCTCAATCTGCGTCACAGAAAGCATTTAGTTGTAATGAACTAGTTGCTGAGAAAAAAAGACCTTGCCCTAGTGTGTTCTTGACATATTGTAGCACTCGTTGAGCTTTTTCTAAATGTGGTTGACGTGGTTTATCCATATATTGATTGAGAATGTGCACGGTATACACTAAGTCAGGCCTTGTGATGGTCAAGTATATTAATCTCCCAACAAGTCTTCGATAGGATGTGGGATTACTAATGAATTCCCCTTTAACCTTGCCGAGGGATAAATTTTGTTCCATAGGTGAATTGGTAGATTTGGCACCAAGATAACCCATATCCTTCAATATTTCAAGTGCATACTTGCGTTGTGACAGAACAATTTCCTTCATGGAACGTGAAACTTCTATGCCCAAAACATACTTTAATTCACCGAGATCTTTAAGCTTGAATTGTCTCATGAGATGATTCTTAGTTTTTTCAATATCTTGTACATTGTTTCCTGTTATGATTATATCATATACATAGACAACAAGAGCAGAGAAGGAATTACCACGAGTTCGGACAAATAGTGGGTGATCATACTTGGATCGGTTAAAACCAGTTAACTTAAGTGTTATTGATAGCTTGATGAACCATTGTCGTGAGGCTTGTTTGAGTCCATACAAAGATTTGTGTAGCTTACATACTCGTGTTTCCTCCTTTCATCTGAATCCAAGTGGAAGGGACATGTAGACATCTTCATGAAGATCACCATGGAGAAAACATTGTTGACATCGAGTTGTCGAAGATGCCAATTTTGAATAGCAGCAACGGAAAGAAGAAGTCGAACAATAACAAGTTTGGCTATTGGTGCAAAAGTTTCTTGGTAGTCAAAACCTTCAATCTGACTGTATCCTTTGGCCATTAACCGAGCCTTGTATCGTCCTACAGAGCCATCAGGATTATACTTGACTTTGTAGACCCATTTACAACCAACTGGTTTCTTGTTTGGAGGAAGTTGTTTAAGTGTCCAAGTGCCATTAGTTTCAAGAGCATCCAATTCTTGTTTCATGGAAAATCGCCATTTTGGATTATTGAAAGCTTTAGAAAAGGTGGTTGGTTCCTTGAGAATGGAAATAGAAGTAGAAAAGGCACGATGTGTAGGTGATAATTGGTTATAGGTAAGTATATTAGATAGAGAATAAGAAGTACCTTTGTTATTGGACGATGCTGAGTTAGACGAAGGGAAGAACCGAGAAGTCAAGGAAGCTTCTACATGATATTTTTGAAGGTAGCTAGGAACATTAGTGGATCGATGAAGTCTATGTGTGACTGGTGCTGGAGGAGTCATGTGTGGTGGAGAAGTTAGTGATGATGTTTCTGGAGATGAATTTTGAAGATGAAGAATGTTTGAGTTGATTGTTGGAAGGACAGATGGTGTATGATGAAGTGATGTATTTGGATTGGTTGATTGGCGAATGTTAGGTATGTCATCATAAATAGTATTTTCCGATGGAAGGAATAGAGTTGGAGTGTTGATAGCGGAAATGAAATAAGGAAATACATGTTCATGAAAGATAACATAACGAGACACTAAAGTTTTGCTTGTTTCTAGATTGTAGACATGATAACCTTTTATCCTAGATGAATACTCAATGAATATGCATCTATGTGATCTAGCATTAAACTTGGTGAGTCGATCATGATGTGTAGACACAAAATAAAGGGAACCAAAAACACGAAGATGTTTATACCTAGGAATTTTGTGAAAAAAGGACTTCAAATGGTGTTTTATCCTTGAGAACAGGTGTTAGAGTATAATTTATGAGGTATGTGGCTGTAAGAATGGCATCTCCTCAGAATTGTTTAGGGAGATTGGCTTGAAAGAGCAACGAACGAGCAACATTGAGAAGATAATGGTGTTTGCATTCAACAACACCATTTTGTTGAGGGGTAGAGACACAATTGGTTTGATGAAGGATTTCTTTGGTAGAAAACAACTAGGTCATAGAGAATTCTGGTCGATTGTTGCTACGAATGATTTTAACTCTGGATGAAAATTGTGTTTCAATAAGATTAATGAAGGTGGTAAGAAATCTGTGTGCATTAGATTTAGCATGTAAGAGATAGACCCATGTGCATCTTGAGTAGTCATCAACAATAACGAGGAAATAATGTGCTCCATTAAGTGCTGGAATGTGATAGCCACCCCAAATATCGACATGAATCAGTTAAACAAGTGCTTTTGTATTGATGGAACTTAGAGGAAATGGATTACGAGTTTGCTTAGCTAATGGACAAATAGAACAATCACTAATGGAACAAAAATATGTGTTGATGAAAAGTGAAATTACACGCAAACTGTTATTAATAGATGAGAGTTAGTGGAAGTAGTATTTGAAACGGAGAAACATCCAACCTTTTTAGAAATACTCAGGTAGTAGAATCCTGCTTTCTCAGTTCCCATCCCAATCGTCGTCCCTGAGCATTTGTCCTGAACAAAGCACATACTAATAATGAAGGTGACATGGCAAAATGTAATTTGAGTTAGTTTGGCTACTGAAACTAAGTTTAATTTGAAGGAGGGAACACACAAGACATTATAGAGTACGAAATTATTTGAGAAATGTACAGTGCCAATATGTGTGACACGGGCAAGAGAATGATCAGGTAAATGCACATGCCGATTAGTGACTGGAATGCTAGAGCTCATAAGGTTTTGGGAACAGACCATGTGATCAGTTGCTCCTGTATCAAAAATCCAATGAGTTTCTAAATGGAAAACAGTTGCACATAATGTGTTACCTGAAGAAGTAGTCATTTGACTTGCCATGATACCTGATTTGGATTGATTGTGAAGTGTAAAAAGCTCTTGATATTGGGCAGATGTAAGGTTGTATGATGGTATCTTTGTGTCGAAACAGCTTTCCTAAAGGTCAATATGATGAGCTTTAGAGAGGAAGTCATAACTTGTATTTCTCTTATCTTGAATTGCTCCTTTATTCTGACACATGTTGATGTCATGTCCATTCAAACAAAAAAAAATACATTTGAGACGCTTTTGACAGTTTTCAAATTTGTGTCCATTGAGACCACAAAAATCACATTTGAGGTGACTTCGAAAATTCTCAAAATTATGGCTTATATTGTTGCATTGATTGCATTTGAGATGTGGGTTTCATGGTGGGTAATTTTTGTAAGGATATTGTGGACGATTATCTCTGGCAACAAGTGCGGTAGCTTCTGGCATCATTCCTATAGTTTGCGTGGAGATAACTCTATATTTTTCATCTTGAACAATGAGTGAATATAACTTATTTACTGTAGGTAAAGGTTTCATGAGCAAGATTTTCCCACGTGCTGATTTGTAAATCGTGTTGAGCCCCATGAGGAACTTTATGGTTTGCTGCTTTTGTTGCTATTCTTGTTGTTTCCTTCCAGAATTTTCTCCACAATATGGAAGAGGACATAGTGTATCGCGACTATCCCATAAGCTTTTCAATTTGGTGTAGTATTCTCCAATGCTTACACTTTCTTGTATGCAATCATGGATTTCTTGCTCAATGTGGAATAGGTGCACACTATTGGTGTGTGAAAATCGTTTCTTCAATTCTTCCCATAGCTCATATACAGTATCATTATACATGATACTTTCTACAATTTTAGGCGATATGATATTGAGAATCTATCCTTTGACAAGAATGTTACAGCGAGTCCATTGTTTGATTTCTACTTGAAAGTTTATTGATGACCTTTTGATTGTACCATCAATAAATCCTTCTTTGTTTTTTGTGATTAGAGTCATGAGCATCACATGACTCTAAATGTGATAATTTTCTTGATTTAAGGATTGAGTTACTAGAGTTATGCCTACTTGGTCTGAATGGTGTAGATATAATGAATGACTAGGGTTATCATACCACTTTTGTAAAGTAGGGTTAATATTGGTAGTTATAGACATTATTGTTGAGTAAAATAAATCAAAAGAACGGGATATGATTTAGTGTGTTTTAGACAATAATAACTGCTTATGAAATAAATAATGAACTGAAATATGTCTTATCTTATAAAAAATGAGTCAAGAATTATAAAACTAGAATTTTCAATCGTAGAATCAGTCGAAAAATAGGTGAACTAATGTTTAGAGTGGTTGGAATGACGGCTACAACGCTGGAGCACTGAACCATATGGAGTACCGGATCGGACGAACAATGCGTCATGAAGTATAACTTATAACTAAAAAAATTATTAACATGATTTATCTTCTTTGTATATTGTTATTTAAAAATTAAAGTAATCTAATATATACCAATTTATAAATCAATATGGTGTACTTACTTAAAGTGATTGAAATTTAAAAACAAATAAAAAAACAAAATGTATGAAAGAAAAAAATCAAAACATGTTTATTGCTTCCTCTAAAAAAATATTATTTTACATATAGTATTAAATTTAATAATTAAAAATAAAATATATTAATTAATATATAATATAAGATAATATAATTAAAATTAATTAATTTAATTTTAATCGATTTTACAAAATACAAACTTTTATATATAATAATAATCAAACTCAATTATATTGGTATTTAAAATTGGATATTTGGATTCAATCAATTAAAAAATTTAAAATAATAATAATAATAATAATGCTCACGGTAGAGACCAGCGTCTTTAGGTTGCTAAATTTAGTTCTAATGAAATTTAAATATATAAAGTAAGAGATGCTTAGGTAGTTATGTAGTCGAAATGTCCTAAAGAGGTGGGTCACAGTGTCCCTCTTATCGTCATTAATGACGTTATTAAGAAGAGGGGGTTCAAAGTCAACAATGATCTTCTCTCATCAGCACATGTCATTTCACCTCAGATTTATTTTAATATGATAGGCCTGTCCACATTCTATCATCAGCAACAAGTTGCAGAGGCACAACTATATATAATACAAATAGGCCTTCTTATTGACTCGTTCCCAACTCTCCCTACTCTCTCTAGTCTAAAGTCGGGCAACCCCTTTGTATTTCGAAACAAGCCAAAAGCAAATATAACAGTATACCACACTACACCACTCAGGCGGAGAATCTTACTATTGTTTGGTCTCCTAGAAAACGCCGGAAAATGGGACAAGAAGGTAATCCTACTTCCAGGAAGAGGAAAACTGGTAGGTCTTTCGGCTCTATTTTCATGCATGCAGATAAGGTGGATTTATGTTTGATGACCCTCGGCTTATTTGGCTCTATGGGCGATGGTTTTGCAACGCCATTGGTGCTGTTAATCAGTAGCAAATTGATGAACAGTGTAGGCAAAACATCAACTTCGGTACAAGATAATTTCCTCAATAACATCAATAAGGTAACTCTTTCAATCTCTATCTCTCTTATTGTTCATTAATCAGATAGTTTAAAACTACGAGCACATGTGCGAAACCGCAATTGACTAATAGTTTGTTTGGTATGTAACAGAATTCAGTTGCTCTGTTGTACTTGGCATGTGGGTCATTTGCCGCCTGTTTCCTAGGTGGGGTCTCAGTGTGATCATACCAGTTTTTTGTTTGTTCAGCTACTTGTTGATAATTAATTTTAATTTTTTCTTTTTAATTTTCAGAGGGATATTGTTGGACAAGAACAGGGGAAAGACAAGCAGCGAGAATGAGGGCAAGATACTTGAAAGCAGTGCTAAGGCAAGATGTGGGTTACTTTGATTTGAACGTGACAAGCACTTCTGAAGTAATAACAAGCGTCTCTAGTGACAGCCTTGTGATTCAAGATGTTCTTAGTGAAAAGGTTTTGGCTTTATATTAAATTCATAATTTATTTTTTAACACCATATAAAATTAATTTATAGCAATTTGATGCGATTTTTAATATAAATTGTCTATTTGACTGTTTCTATTCATGCCACCAGCTCCCAAATTTTCTAATGAATGCGGCAATGTTCATTGGGAGTTATATTGCAGCTTTCATAATGCTATGGAGACTAGCAATTGTGGGATTTCCATTTGTTGTGCTTTTAGTGATTCCTGGATTAATGTATGGAAGAACTTTAATGGGATTGGCTAGGAAGATCAAGGAAGAATATAATACAGCCGGAACCATAGCAGAGCAATCAATATCTTCGGTCAGAACCGTCTATGCTTTTGTTGGAGAAAACAAAACCATAACAGAGTTCTCTGCAGCTCTACAAGGATCAGTGAAGTTAGGGCTAAGACAGGGCTTGGCAAAAGGCTTGGCAATTGGAAGCAATGGTATTGTCTTCGCTATTTGGTCTTTCATGTGTTATTATGGAAGCAGAATGGTTATGTACCATGGAGCTCAAGGTGGAACTGTTTTTGCTGTTGGTGCTGCCATAGCCGTTGGTGGATTGTAAGATTTTTTGTTTTTATTATTGAATTTTCCAATTTTTTTTTTTTTGCTTAAATTCACTAAACAAATATATAATCTGAATTGGGTTAACTTAAATTTTCTCTTTTTTTTTCTGGTTGTGATAAACAGAGCATTAGGTGCTGGTTTATCCAACTTGAAGTATTTCTCAGAAGCATCTTCAGCTGGAGAACGTATAATGGAGGTGATAAAAAGAGTGCCGAAGATTGATTCAGATAACATGGAAGGTGCAATTTTGGAGAATGTTTTAGGAGAAGTTGAGTTTAAGCATCTAGAATTTGCATACCCATCAAGACCAGAAAGTATAATTTTTAAAGATTTTTGCTTAAAGATTCCCGCAGGAAAGACAGTGGCTTTAGTAGGAGGGAGTGGTTCAGGTAAATCAACAGTAATATCTCTGTTGCAGAGATTTTATGACCCACTTGGGGGAGAGATACTTCTCGATGGGATAGCCATTGATAAGATGCAACTCAAATGGCTAAGGTCACAGATGGGTTTGGTAAGCCAAGAGCCTGCTTTGTTTGCCACAACCATTAAGGAAAATATACTTTTTGGCAAAGAAGATGCCAACCTTGAAGAGATTGTTGAGGCTGCCAAATCTTCCAATGCACATAATTTCATCTCTCAGCTGCCTCAGGCATACGAAACTCAGGTTAGTTTTGCTTGTCGCTTAGCTTATCTTTTCTACTTTTTTAGAGAATTCTCCTTACCACTTCATAAATTCATATGTAATAGTATTAATGAATCTATATATTTATATTAAATAAAAAATTGTTTATAATTGTTAATACACATCATATAATTCTAATTCTATTGATTATGTTAATAATTGTTTAACGATTATTAATAAATGAAACTTCTTTTCATTGATAATATATTATAATACAATATAATTCAATTCAATTCAATTATTTATTTATTTTCTCTATAAACAAAAGGTGTGTTTTCCGTCCAAGGTACTAGTTAGCTATTAAAATAATATTTATTTGGAATGCATTTTTGTTAAAAATATAAACAAATAGTTGTGTTTTCCGTGCAAGGTACTAATTAGCTCTTAAAATAATATTTATTTGGAATGCATTTTTGTTAAAAATTTACTGTATTATAAATTAATAAATTTGTAGAATCTTAGTTTTATAAGAAATATTGCAATGAAGAATAAAAATAAACCTTAAAAATTAATAGATTAATAATTAATGAAAGCATAGTCATGTTATGTAGTTAAAGTTTTCTCTTGTCATTTGAGTGTGGTTTGAAGGTGCGGATTATAATGTGCCTTATAATGAGTTAATGACTTTTGTGATATAAGTTTTTTTTTTTAAAAGATCTTCAATAGACAAAAGGATGGAAATTAGTAAGGATCGTGTCGATTACTTTAATTAATAAACAGATCGTGTTTTATTCTAGATAAAATCGTTCTTACATATGAATTGTTAAGCTTCTTTTATATTTTAAATGTGACTTAGATTATTATTTATTTAAATGTGACTTAGATTTTTATATAAATAATATTTGTCATTAATTTAAAATACAAGGGTATGTTAGTCTTTTTGTTTGCAATATTTGAACACAGTAATATCACTGTATACTATCATTGGTGGTATTACTTGAGCTTGAGTTGCTTTTATATTAAATAAGGATGACTTTATAAGCTTATATTTATTTTTAAAATAAAAACTAATTTATATTTTTTTTTACACTTTATCTATTATTAATAAAAAAATGGTTTTATAAAAATAAATGATAATTTTTTATATTTAATTTAATTTTTTCACTATAATTTATTTAAATTAAAAAAATTTAGTTAAAAAAATTAAATAAAATAAAAACTATAATTTATTTAAATTAAAATAGCAATAATTTTTTTAATAATAATAAAAATAAAATATCATAAAAATAAGTAAATAACATAAATTTTATTTTAATAAAAAAAACTTAAATTTCATTTAAAACAAATCCTGTAGATATATTTTTCTTCAATTAATATATGGATAGAAATAAGGCATTTATTACATAGAAAGTACGAATGTGGCCCTCGTAGAGTTTTTGTTACTATCGATCCAAATATGATATGGTATTATGGTTTAATAGGGTCCCCCACTTGCATAACACAAAATAGAGCATGTTTCAACTTTGCTAATCTGCTGTCGCTTTCACTTTTCGGGCCTATTCGGTGTACTGCAATGCGCACCACTGAGTTGCGCCCTGCACTCAAATGTTCCATTGAGTAGCCCCTGCATCACTGCAAGTCTGCAACAGTACCACTGTTCTGTTATATTTTATCTTTTGATTTTTTTTTTCTAGTTAATAAAAGTTATGTTTGTTATTGTGTATCAAATTAATTATAAATATTTTAATATAATAATTTTTATTTAAAATAAATTTTTATTATTAAATTAATATTTATTTATTTTATTTTATTACATCTTAAAATAAAAATATTATTTTAATTTAAAATAAAAAAATAAAATTTTATACTTATAAATTTAAACAGACATAACTATATGTCCAATACATTTTAATTAGGTACTAAATTTTTAAATAATTATATTATATTATATAATTTAATTTTATATTTAAATATATAATCGTATAACATTATACAATTAAAATATTTAATATTATATAAGAAACATGTACTACTAATCTTTTATGAAATTTAAAAATTATATAATAATAATTCTTTATCATTATCACCAGCTCCTTGTACTGGATCTCGAAACCTCACTTTAATAAAAAGTTATTAGTAGCCTAGCTAGCCACTAGATTGAAGGAGGTCAAGCTCACAAAAAATAGTCTACAGTTATTGTAATATGTATATTAAAATTATAAATGGTGAAGAAACTAGTGAATTCATGATTTATATTTAACAGAAAAACCATATAAATATTAAAAAAAATTAATTATTACTTATTTATAATGAAAAAAGATATTACATGTTTTTTTTCCTAATTGTATTAAAATGATTTTCATTTTTTCTATGATATTGAATATTAAAAGTTTAATATTTAAAATTTAGTTAAAAAATATTTTTATTTTATACATATAATTTTATAAATATTACACTTAAAAATATATTTATTAAATTAAAATAAAATACTTAGCCTTCTCACCTACAGAGTCCAATCTAATTCTAATAGCTTAACCCCACGTTTGGTTGGAGGGAATGGAATGGAATCAGAATTGATTCCCACGCTAATTCTAATAGCTTAACTCCACGTTTGGTTGGAGGGAATGGAATGGAATCAGAATTGATTCCCACCTTTGGTAATCATTATTCCATTCCCATCTAAACTTTTTTTTTCCAATTTTACCCTCACCTAAAATATAACCTTAAATTCAAATCCCAAATTTTCAAACCCAAAATTCCAAAACCCTAAACCCTAAACCCAAAATTTCAAAACCCTAAATCCAAATCTTAAAATCCTAAAACCTTAAACCCTAAACCTCAAATCCCTAAACCCTAAACCTTAAAACATAAATCCCAAAACCCTAAAAAATAAATCCCAAATCCCTAAACCCTAAACCCTAAATCCCAAATTCCAAATCCTAAAACCATGAATCCTAAACCCCAAATCCCCAAATCCCTAAACCCCAAATCCTTAAACCATAAACCCCAAATCCCAAATCCCTAAACCCTAAACCCTAAAACCCTAAACCTTAAAACATAAATCCCAAAACCCAAAACCCTAAAACATAAATCCCAAAACCCTAAACCCCAAATTCCAAATCCCAAAACCATAAACCCTAAACCTTAAACCTTAAAATCCTAAAACCCTAAACTCTAAATCCAAAATTCTAAAACCCTAAACTATTTTTAGAATAATAATAATTTTAACCCTAAACCTTAACCTACAAATATAACCCAAATCCTAAATCCCTAAACCCTAAATCACACATCCCAAACCTCAAAACCCTAAACCCTATTTAGAAAAATAATAATTTTAATAATATATTTCTTTTTAATTAAGTAATACTTATTTAGAAAAATAATGATTTCAATAATGTATTTTGTCTGAAGAAAAAATAGTAATTAAATGACATTATTTGAACTTTACAGCATGTAGGGGTATTAAGGTCATTTACAGCTTTTTTTATTCCATTCCAGTGACAAACCAAACACTATAATCCTGATTCTGAGCTTGATTCCAGTGATCAAACCAAACAAAATTGTTTCCTTTCCATTCCATTCCATTCCGATTCCGATTCTGATTCTGATTCTGATTCCATTCCACGAACCAAACGCCACCTAAGAGTTAGGGGCATATATCAGCCAAATTGACCAAGCTCCACACAAAATTGAATTCATTTAGTAGTTTTCGAGTTAAAAAATATTTAAATCAAAACTGACTAATAAGCATCTTAACCCAAACTAATCCAACCAATTATTTGCTAGGTTGGATTGGTTTTATGGATTCAATTAAAAATTCTTTATGTATAAGATGTGTGACTTTTAAAAAAAAAAATCAAAGTTATGTATATATAATATTTAATTATCTTTTATTTAAAAACTTATTAAATTTAAAAGTAATATTGGAAAAATTATTCTTATTTAACTTATTATTTCCTCGCAATAAATTCAATAATTTATACAAAATAAGTGTTATACCATTTGATAGATAGGTATCATAAAATATTGTTTACTAATTATAAAATGTAATTATTACGTATAGTTGAACCTTTCAATATAAAATGTATTTCATAGTTAATATTTTCATAACTTACATATTACAGCCAATTTGAGTTCCAGCTGTTTCAAATTCATGATCCCGAAACTAAAAGGCAAATTTGAGTTTATCGAGTTATAGGCTAAATTAACCCATAAAGTATAAAACCTAATTGGATTGGGTTTATTTTAATTAATTGATGGAGTTATTTCAAATTGTTCATCAGGCTAGAGAAAAATTGGTAACAAAATTAATAATATGGGTGAGATATTTTTTATTATTTAAATAGTGAGGGAGTGATTTTATAAATATCATGTTTATTTAAAAATAATATTTAAATTATTTATTTATTTTTTATGATATTTTAATTTTATTATTATTATAAAATTATTATAAAATGATAAATAATTATTTTTTTCTAATTATTTTAATTATAATTTAATCAAGTTTAAATATTCTATGTAATGAGGTTAAAAAAAATCAAATTTTAATAATAATATCATCCATAAATTAAATGCTTATTCTATGTGAATAGGTCGGAGAGAGAGGAGTTCAGATGTCTGGGGGACAAAAGCAAAGAATAGCCATAGCCAGAGCAATTATAAAGAAACCCAAAATTCTCCTCTTAGACGAAGCCACAAGCGCATTAGACTCTGAATCAGAACGAGTGGTTCAAGAAGCCCTTGACAAAGCAGCAGTGGGCCGAACCACCATAGTTATTGCCCACCGCCTCTCCACAATAAGAAATGCCGATGAAATTGCCGTTGTCCAAAACGGTCAGGTCATGGAGACCGGGTCACACGACGAATTAATCCATCGCCAAAACGGCCTCTATGCTTCACTAGTCCGTTTACAACAAACAGAGAAGCAAAAAAGCTCAGAAGAAGTACAAAACCAAACAACCTCTATATCAAGCTTGGACATAAACAACACTAGCAGTAGAAGACTTTCAATGGTGAGTCGGTCGAGTTCTGCCAACTCATTTGCACCAAGTCGAACTTCACTCACTGGGGATCAAGAAGATATAGAAGATAAAAAACTACCGGTTCCTTCTTTCAGAAGATTGTTGGCTTTGAATTCGCCCGAGTGGAAACAAGCGAGTCTCGGGTGTTTGAGTGCGACATTTTTTGGAGCTGTTCAACCAGTTTATGCATTTGCGATGGGCTCAATGATATCAGTGTATTTCTTGACTGATCACGATGAGATAAAGAAGAAGACTCAAATTTACGCTTTGTGTTTTCTTGGATTGGCTATTTTCTCCCTGTTGATTAATATTAGCCAGCATTATAACTTTGCATATATGGGGGAGTACTTGACCAAGAGGATCAGGGAGTTGATGCTTTCAAAGATGCTTACCTTTGAAATTGGATGGTTCGATCAGGATGAGAATTCTAGTGGTGCCATTTGCTCTAGACTTGCGAAAGATGCCAATGTGGTATGTGTTTGGTCAACAAAATTCCTTTTTTTTTTATGAAGTCAACCAAATTCGTTTGATTAACATACATTTATAAAACTGAACTAAATTAACAGTGGTGATTACCCAAAAAAAAAAACCTAACTTAGCATTGACCCACATAAAATAAATTGTTTCAAATAGGAAAATTCTGGTAGTACACTCCCGTTATTAATCTAAGGATCATTTGTATTTTAATGTAATTCAATATCAATGACAAATAATCTAAGTGGTGTTGGGTGCTCCGGTGCTGGTATATAAAATTACTGTTTTTAAATTTAACACATTTGATTTTGTGTAGGTGAGATCCTTAGTGGGAGATAGAATGGCTCTTCTGGTGCAAACATTTTCAGCAGTGATGGTAGCTTGCACAATGGGTTTGGTGATTGCATGGAGGCTTTCTCTTGTTATGATAGCTATACAACCCCTTGTTATTATCTGCTTCTACACTAGACGTGTACTCCTTAAAAGCATGTCTGGAAAAGCTATTAAAGCACAAGAAGAAAGTAGTAAGCTTGCTGCTGAAGCAGTTTCCAATCTTCGAACTGTCACTGCCTTCTCTTCTCAAGATCGAATTCTCAAAATGCTTGAAAAAGTTCAACAAGGCCCACGAAGAGAAAGTATAAGACAATCTTGGTATGCAGGTATTGGGCTCGGTTGTTCCCAGTGTCTAACATCTGTCACTTGGGCTTTTGACTTTTGGTATGGTGGGAAGTTGATCTCCCAAGGCTACATCAGTGCAAAGGCACTTTTTGAGACTTTCATGATTTTGGTTAGCACTGGCCGTGTTATTGCAGACGCTGGAAGCATGACCTCAGACCTTGCAAAGGGCTCAGAGGCTGTTGGCTCAGTGTTTGCTGTTTTGGACCGGTACACAAAAATTGAACCCGAAGACTCAGATGGTTACCAACCCGAAAAGATAACAGGTCATGTGGAACTCCGAGATGTGCATTTCTCTTATCCATCTAGGCCCAATGTGATGATCTTTCAAGGCTTCTCAATCAAAATTGAAGCAGGGAAATCTACAGCCTTGGTGGGACAAAGTGGGTCTGGTAAATCAACAATTATAGGATTAATTGAAAGATTCTACGACCCAGTTAAAGGTGTAGTAAAAATTGATGGACGAGACATAAAATCTTATCACTTGAGGTCCTTAAGGAAACATATTGCACTAGTTAGCCAAGAGCCAACATTATTTGCTGGTAGTATTAGAGATAACATTAGCTATGGTGCATCAGAAAAAATCAGTGAAGCTGAAATTATTGAGGCAGCAAAAGCAGCAAATGCTCATGATTTTATTGCTGGATTAAAAGAAGGTTACAAAACTTGGTGTGGGGATAGAGGAGTGCAACTTTCTGGAGGTCAGAAGCAAAGAATTGCAATAGCTCGAGCCATACTAAAGAATCCAACCATATTGCTCTTGGATGAGGCAACTAGTGCGCTTGATAGTCAGTCGGAAAAAATTGTGCAAGAAGCATTGGAGAGAGTGATGGTGGGGAGGACTAGTGTGGTTGTGGCACACAGATTGAGTACAATACAAAACTGTGATATGATTGCAGTTTTGGATAAAGGAGTGGTGGTGGAAAAAGGATCTCATTCTTCTCTTTTGGCTAAGGGGACTAATGGCGTTTACTACTCTCTTGTTAACTTACAAACTAGGTCATCTACCACAACTCACCCAACTAATTAATTCAAGTTTATTAGACTTCTCCCTTTTTGTCTTTTTTTTTATTTACTGTAACATCTAAAGTGATGTGCTGAAAAACCTAAGATGCATTTCAATTTTTTTTTTTTTTTTTTTTTTTGGTTTTTGATTGTGACATCAAAATTGATGGGGTGATGAAAGGCCTATAACAATTATTTCTTAATCAATTTAAACATGCACTTAATTGTAATGGTTTCGAGACTTTATTTCATGGCTGCTTCATGTGCTAAACAAGGACCTTATTGTTGTTATTTCCATTTAATGAATGAACTATATATCCCATTTAATTTATATCAAAAGAAAAAATAAAACATATTTTATGTATACAATATATCTTCACATGATAAAAAAACATATATTTAATACCCGAAAATATTACAAATGAAATATTATCCAACGTGTATGATTATAACTTAATAACATAAAAGTTTTCGTTCGAGACATACAAACCATACGTTAGAGATATGATCCAAGTTTTGTACTATTATTAATATATATACAGAAAATTAATTTATAAAAAATTATGCCATATCTTTATTATTATTATTTTCTGAATAAAGTCCAATATAAAGTTACTTTATTATTGTACACTTTTGGATCATTTCCTCCGCATTTGTATGCATCGTTGTTTGATTTGGTTACACACACAACCGAATCATCACAGGCTACCATATATAGTATATGTTTAATTGTTTATACAAGAAAATCTATTATTGATGTGTTATTCCGAATCATTAAGATGCAAATTAAATATTGGGTAAACTTGTTATTTTCTATTAAAAAAATTTATTTATTTTCAATTTACTACTTTAGATGTATTATTTTTTATATTCTTCATATATTCAATTTTATATCAATAAGATATTTTAATTACTATTAACATTAAATTTATAGTAAATAAATTACGAGATTTTATATAATAAAATAATCTCTCTCATTTTAATTCAATAAAAAATTTCTAATTCTTCAATTGATCACTGAAGTGACTTATCACATTCAGATTTAATATTAATATTAACATTAACTAAATATACTTCATTTATGTTGAAATAACAATATAAAATACTAGATTAAAAAAAATATAAAGTGAAAATAAGTTACAAATTTATTTCGTAAACAAATTTAAAGTTTACCCTAATTTTTTTTAAAAACGCAGCTGTTAAATATCTTATTAAAAACAATAATAATAATATTAGTAGATTGTACCACCTCACTTAATTTAAATTTGTTGTTCGTATAATCGTATCTACCCTTTCTTTTTGAAAAGAAGAAGAAAAAACAAGAAGAAACCATATCTTCTTGAGGGATGCCGATTAATTCAATTATCCAAAAGAACGTTTTCCCCTACTCCCCAGCATGGACCTATCCAAGATGAACCTGTCTCTACATGAACATTTCTTTGCCAAGTTTCATAAATTGCCTCATATATATATATATATGCATGTATTTCCATTTCTAAGTTCTCTGTTTTTTAGCATAATACTGGTCTAGTGGGCTTCATCACTGTTCAATTTAATCTCACATGCTATTAAGAAAACTCTTGTTAGAAATGTCAAAAAAATGTAGTTTCAATTATCCGCATAGTCAGTTTAATTTTTATTTGATAAATTTCAAAAACGAGTACGATTTAAAAAAAAAACATAAATATAATTGTATTTATTTTTTTCTATCGCCTTTTTTTCTTAAATTTGCATAAATATTTTTGTTTAATTTGTCATATAAGATGCATATGATAGGTTTAATATATATATATATATATTATTCAAAGTAATTAAAAATATATCAATATTAAAATTAAATATTTTAATTAGACGAGACATAAATTTACTATAATACACATTAAAAATAAAGGATAACAATGTTCCATTAATCCCCGTAAAAACAAGCAAGCAAACATCACAAACAGCACTATACTTCATATCTTCAACATCGATCATAGAACAAAACTCAAATGTCCAATCTTCTTCATCTATTTATTGCTATGTCCACCAATCTCTCAGTGATTCTCCCACGCCTTCTTATTGTCTCGAGACGTAGCCTTCGCAAGAACAAGTTCATAGATTTCGTGGGTAAGTTATCTTTTTCATTGATTTTCTTGGGGGAACTACTAATGAACTATTTATTATTATTTTTTTGAAGAATATTATTAATTAATGCATCTTTTAATATATTAATATAAGGTGAATATCATTTAGATCTTATTGTAAGATATGGTCCAGTACCAGTAATTGTTTCCGAGTTTCCGGGATGCATAAGTTAAGACAGTTTTGAAACAATTCACGGAGTTCTTCTTTGTGAAGGTGAAGATATTGACCCATCTCTCTACCAATCAGATACCAATATATCGGGTCTTTCACTTGAAGAATTGGAAGAAAATAAGAGACTTCAAGCAAGTGATACTTTAATTGATAAAGAAAAAGACTCAATTAAATTAAGACTTGCAAAACTATGCCTTGAAAGAAACATACCTTATTTGGGTATTTGTTCCAATGGCTTTTGCACGGGATGGGTTAATTCTACGATCCTTATGCTTATAATAATCCTGAAGAGGGTAAGTTTATAATGGGGTTACAATTTCACCCAAATTCTGATGAATTTGTTTATCCAGTATGTACAGCTGTTTATCGATCGGGTAATTAAAAACTATTATTTGTTTAAAGTAATGTTGTTTTCATGTTTAAATTAAAATAATTTATTTGTATTAATTTATTAAATATGGATAGGAATTTGTGATACTCAATTTTTTTTGGAATATCATGAATTAAAATTCTTAAAATTTAAAAACAATTTTCTAGAAATACTTAAAAACTCTTTAATTTTTATTTTTGATTTCTTTAACTTGATTATTACATTGATATTGATAAATATTTATAAAAACAACTAATAAATCTATTAAAATAATTTAATTATATACATATCTTTTTAACTAATTCATTTATTTTCTTCTTCCTACCAATTATAAGCTGTATCCTTATTAATTCAGATCCTTATTAATTCAGATAATAAACTTAGAAATTTTCATGAGTTAGACTTCAAATGGTTTAAAATACTTCAAAGAGTTTGTTTTTAATTTTTTTGAACTTGTAAACAATTTTACCAAACTAACCGAAATGGTTTATCAAAAAAGTTGAATAGCTCTACTACATAGTTACAACAGAGCATGTAACAGTTATTAATCAGGAAAAGAAAAGAAAAGTAATCGTCCCAAGTTTCTCTTTCAAATGACATTTATATCCCTACCCGGGAATTACAGCATATCTAAGAATCTCAATTTGAAGATGGAGTAGCGTTCCTTGAGAAAAAATGGCAACAAGTCTTATGGAGGAAATGTTAGCGGATCAATTGTCTGATATAATGGCGTGTTACAATATGATAGGCAAAATCTGTTCGGAAGTTTTGAAGGAAAAGGTTAAATGTGGTAGTCACTTTGTGGCAGAAGCATAAATACACCAACATTATTTGAAAAATTAAAAATAAATAAGCAGAATTTAGATCAATTAAATTTACTATTTGACAAAAGATAAGCTATTTATATTATAAAACAAATAAATGGTATCTATTATCTATCTTTAAACAAATATTCTAACAATTCTTAAATATTATTAATATATGTATATTTTTATATCTCATAAATGAAAATATTTTAAATTACAAACGAAATAACAAAAAATTATTTTTAAAATATTAAAAATAAAAGAAAAATAAATAAAAAAACTTCTTTTATAATTATAAGTAAATTATTTTATAAGATGCTCACTGCAATCAAAAACCTTGTCTATATACAAGTCAAAAGTCTCTAAAAAAGTTAATGCAAAATCAACATATAGCATACAAAACTTATTCTAGACATGAAATACACTTGTCGGTGAACTTAGTTTGGCAATGTACTCTGATTTGTAAGGGATTCGCACGAGTCTTGGAGCAATGAGCCTCGTGAGCTCTGTCTCCCTTTCAATTTTGTTTTTCATATATAAAAGGGGAAGTTTATAGGAATCCGAATCCAATTACCCAAATGTAGTTTTTGCGTACATGTTGGTTAGATTTTAGAGATCGCTAGATTTGGCTAAGCATGTGTCCTGTGTGCATGGAAAACATGAGTTTTTTTTAGGTGTTTGCATGTGTATATTTCTTTTACGTGTCAACTTATTGGACTGAATGACTGTCTTTTTTTTTCTTTTTTTCTTTTAGAATAATGGATCTCTCGGAAATAATCACCTTTAAAAGTTTCAGCACTTCAATTTAGATTAAATTATTTTCTCACAATAATATTTATTATAATAATTATTTATTGATCATAATAATTGAATCTACTTTCATGATTAATATGATTGTTACATGGATTATTGATAGATAATAAATTAAAGATAAATCAACCTTTTTTTGATGTTTTTCTCGAAAGTAACACAATTTTTTTATAAATTAATTATTTATATAGTTTCTTTTAACTTCCTTTAAAATAAAATAAGAAAAAAGATTTTATAAATCTTGTTATTATCTGTAAACATTATTATAAAAAAAAGTATTTTAGTCGATGTATAAAGTTGATTTTGAAAAAAATCAATTTATAATAAATTTAAAATTGATTCGGTGTACAATCGACGCTACACATAGCGTTGGCTGACGTGGCAAACCGATGATACACGTGGACGAAGCGTCGATTGACACGTAGAACCGATACTACACACGTGAATATTTTCTTTTATCTTTTTTCTTTACCAGACAGAAACTATTTCAAGCCTTACATATCCCAAAAACCCAAAATCTCTTTCACTCTTTTTCATTTTTCGGCCACCTATGACCACCGATTTTTGCGTCACTTATTGGATTTTCTTCTTCTCTAACTTATCTTTTAGATCCCTTATTTTTTTTTTGAGCAAAATGCTCAAAAAATTTATACCTATTTCTCACTAACAAAAAACTATTTTTTCTTAATTTTCTTTATTTTATAACTTTATTTACTCCTGTAAGTATTTCTATTATTCCTATGCACTTATTATTCATTTTTTGTGTATTATGTGTTATTATTTATGTGTATAAATTTTTGTATTATATATGTAGGTTTTGTATTATAACATTAAGAGAAGAATATGATGATCTTGAATAACATATGACAACACAATGATAATTTTTCTACTATTAATTAATATTTAATTTTTCAATTATTTATATTATTTAAACTATTTGTTAAACAGATTTCTTTTTCTTGTTATTATGTAGTGATCGAATACAAATTTTAATTTGAGTATAATAAAAAAAGAGTAAATTTTGTAAAAAATAAAGATTAAAAATTTAAAGTCGGTTCACGCGATTAACTGACTTTACATTTTTAAGTCATCGTATTTAAAGTCGGTCGATAAATCGACTTTAAAAGTCCGTTTTGTAATAGTAAAAAATGTATATTATTTTAGAATTTTTATGTTAGCCATGGAAGTAGGACACTTTAGTATAAAAATTGTTATTTTTTGAGAAGACTAAAAAATGTATTTTTTAAATAATTTTAAGACTTAAATTACTCATTTTTTATTATTATAGGATTTGAGATACTTAATTTCATAAAACTATGACTAATACTATCTAACTCAAAATTATGAAATGCATTTAAAAAATGAGACCTGTAGTTTCTAAAATATATATATATTTTTTACTATAAAAAACTATATGGATCACATTTTTGAATGTACTAAAAAAATTTATGTTATACCAAAATATATATATCACGTTGAAATTTAATATGTAAATAGAGTTTAAAAATGATATATTTTTTAATTTTTATATAATTTAATTATTTATATAGTTTTATTTTTAATATTTTTTTAAAAAGTATATTTTTATTTTATTAAAAAAACATATACCCACAATTAAAACTAAAACTCTATTTATGAAAAGAAATTATAATATGCAAAATTTTCCTCCTTTTCATGTCACCGTCAAATGACATTAGCTTACCTAATAATAGTGGATTACTAAGTTAGTTGGAATTAGATAAATGATGCAGACACTTTTGTGGAAAACCTTGATTTGGTGAACCGTGGCCTCCGTGGGACGTACTTTATTGGTGTTTGTGTTGTCTTCTGCGTATTAATATTCATATTTTTTGAATTAAATTTAGTCATTTTTTAATATTATAAAAGAAATTAAATTATTTTTAATTAATATATTTATTTATAATGATAAAAAAATTTAATTAAAAAATAATATGTATAGTATGATATTGAATTCATGTTTTAAATTCTTGAGGGTACCCTTGCCATAAATTTAAACCTCCATAAAAAATCCAATTAACTAGGTCATGCGAATACTGAATTGTTTAGCATTAGTCAACTAACCTTCCCATATTCAACTATCTTCCTCCGTGACTTGAACATTTCCAAAATTTATAATTTATTCCAATTCTCTTTCAATCCCTCTAAAGGCCATTCTCTAATATTATTCAACAAACAATTCATTTCTCAAACACCTTGTCTGCATGCAATGTATAGCAACAATTTCTCTTCCCCTCTATTTACAGTTCTTCTATACATAGCGTTATTGGTTTCCATTCAATTTCCATCATGTTTAAGTTTCGATTGGTTCGCGAGCTGTAGTAACAAATTCGGGTGTGGGATTATCACCAACGTGGGTTTTCCTTTCTGGGGAGATGGCAGGCCTCAAAGTTGTGGTTACCCTCAAACAGAGCTCATTTGTAAGTCTAATCAGACCAAGATTAACATTACAGGTGTTACATACGATGTGTTATCTTTAGATCAAGATAAGCAAATTCTCAGACTCGTAAGAGTTGATTTCTTGAGTGGGTTTTGTTCCCCAAACATGAAGAGCTCAAGTTTTGATACCCAGACATTTGAGTATGCTCCAGATTCTGGAAATCTTACATTGTTCTATAATTGCTCTGTTCCTGATCCTTCAGGTGGTTCCTTAGTCAAATCTGAAATTCCTGGATATTTTACTTGCCCAAATGGGTCTATTTATGACGATGGATTCTTTTCTTTGAACCCTCAATTCAATATAGGGGTATGTAAATCTAGTGTGACAGTTGGTATTCCTAAAAGTTATATTGGGGATGTTCGAAATTCGACAATAATGGAAAAGGCACTTCGGGAAGGATTTGGGGTGAAATACAAAGCAGACATTGGAGCTTGTAAGGAGTGTACTTCATCTGAGGGAGTTTGTGGATATGACTGGAATAAGAATCAAACAGCTTGTTATTGCCAGGGTCAATCTTCTCCTTCTCAGAAGATATGTACCAGATCAGCATCTGGAACTCCACAAGGAAACTCAGGTATGAACGCCCATTAATTTTAGTCCTTCTACAATAATTATGCTGTGGTGATTTGCCCAATTGCCAAGTCAAATTTTCATTTATCGAAAAAACTGATGATCTCTGGGAGAAAATAAAACGCTAACTAAAGGTGGAGATTACACACATGATTATAAATTGAATTAAAACTCTAACTAAAGGTGGAGATAATCTGTATAATGTTTGTTGATAAACAGTATAACATAGTTTAAATTATCTTTTATTTAAATTAATATTTAATTTATTTTTATATTTTTATTACAATTTAAAATAAAAATATTATTTTTAACTTAAAATAAAAGAAAAATTCAATACATATAATTTTATAATTGAAAATTTAGATATATTAAATTAAGATGAATGTAATGTTGATTATTCATTGAACCAATACAAAACAACAATGCAACCCGTATATATAGGCTGAGAAGACTGCAACTGCATTAAGTAAAACTAGTTAGTTTTAAGATGTAAGAGTGTAAACATAGAGTATTTGTATAAATATGAATATATAATACAATTAACTAGATATTAATTCCAATATTTTTCGTCCAATATCTTTTCTCAAATTGATAGTGGTTAAATAATCATCAATTTAATTTAAAATGAACAATGGGGAGAATATTTTGTAATACAACATACATCTATGCAAGAGTAAATGGCGTGAAAATACAACAATAATTAATTAATCTAAAATATTAAAGTTTAAACCAAAAGTATTAGCTATAAGAATATGCTAAAAATGCAAGTATTAGTCTTAATAAATAAGAAAAAAAACTAATAAATTGAATCAAAAATTTAACTCTTAAACATAAATAAGAATGAAATACAATTGCTCAAAATAAAACAACAAATACTAAGAAAAATAGAGGCAATACTATGAAATATCATAAAAAATGAAATAGAAAAAAATGCTATAAACAAGAGAAAACTTTCAAATGATAATTTTGTTTATTAAATATATACTTTATTATTCTTTTAGAATTTTTTATTAATAAACTGATATTATATTTTTCAAAAAATGACTAACTTATTTTATTTTTATTGAGAGAGTTATCGAAAAATCACTTGTGAAAGAAAAGTGATTAAATGTCTCAATGATGTGCATAAAATTACTCTTATAATACTTAATCCATTTTATAATGATATAGATAGATTTAATAGTATTAGATAAAATGATAATTATAATTTAATCAAAGATAACATTACGATAAAATTTATAAATATTACATATGTTTTTATTTATTGGGTTAATTTTTTGAGATTAAAATTCTCATTATTTTTATAGATTTTGATATGGTATTAGAATTTTAATCGATCAGTGAAAGAAAAAAAAATACTAATAAATCTTCTCGTACAAAATGTATAGGATTTAAAAAATAATAATTAAATATAAATAAAATTAATTTAAAATATAAAAATATTAGAATATTTGTTTTATTTTTAATTAACGTGATTTAAACATGAATCTTTAATAACGATAAAGCTAATAAAATTTACAAAATATTTATTTTAGTATTTGTTAATTATCACTATTTTATTTTAATTTTTTATTGTTAAAAATTAAAAAAATATATTTAAATAATTTTTTTCATATTTTATTATTGTTAATTTTTTAAAATAATTTAATATTTTATTTTATTTTAAATTTTTTTAAAGATTTTTATTTTAATTATATTTTAATCACAGGATATAAAATAATAATATTTTAATAAAAAATTAATAAATTAATAAAATTTATATTTAATTAATTTTTTATATAAAATAAAAAAGTAAAATAATATTATTTATAATTAAAAAATTTAATAATATAAATAACTTAATTTAATAAACTTTTGTAGAGTAATTGGGTGGGTGTACTCATATTTCTCGCTAGCTAGATACGGTAGCTGTTAATTAACTTTCCATGTGTCCTCATATTTCTCCGTAGCTGGATATGGTGGTGGCTGTCTCTAGGAGAGACATATCAGGGTAAAAAAAAATTACTAGACTTTTATCCTTTTATCCTTTTTTAAGCAAATAATATTTAATTTAATTTAATTTAAATTTGTTTGGGGAAATTTTTTTGAGTGAGACTAATTAAAAGCAGGGCCAACATAATTTACGTTGATAAATTTAGCGGAGGAGACGCTAGGACATTACTAGGAATATTGATATAAACTTATATATAAAAGCTTTGACTTCTTGTATAATTTAATTTTTTATTACAATTTATCATTTTTTAGATCTCAGATATATAATTTCACATTCATTAATTTCCACAAATCACGTATCTTATTACGAGATGTGTTGGTATAAAATAGTATTAATTTAAATATATCATTTATTATTAACGAGTTAAATGAGTAAATAAAAATATCAAATATCAAATATAATAAATCATAATTTATAATATAAATTTAATATTAGATATCATTCGCATGTAACAAATATAAATTGAACTCATCAGTCACAGAAACTTTGCTTTTGACCCTATCATTAATTTCCGATAGACGCTTCTGTTGAAAATAACTTTCTCGTAGCTTTTATTTGTCAAAGTCCTAATAATAATCACTTCTGATAGATAATAGTGCTTCTTGACAAAATCAGCATGGCCTGTTTCATTTCCATCATCAAATAACTTCAAGGTATCTATATCGATATCTCTCAATATGAACCCCCATAATCTCTCCCAAAGAGTCCTCTTCTTCTGTTCGATTGTAACCCTGATTTTAATTCATATACCGTCGTCTCTATGCGCCGATGACAATCTATATGTAAACTGCAACCAGACCTTTGATTGTTCGGGTCATGAGAATCTTACTTATCCTTTTTGGGGTTCAAACCGGCCAAATTATTGTGGACATCCATATTTCGAGTTGAAAAACTGCACAGAAGATAAGCCAGTGATGACAATAGAGTCATTGAATTATAGAGTTGTCGATCTTAATCAGTCGCAAAAGAGTCTCGTGATTGCGAGGGTCGATTACTGGGAAAATGCTTGTCCTACGGGACTTCATAATATCAGTTTTGATACCAGCATTCTCAATTTTGCTTCCGGGAGTTCACAAGACCTGACTCTGTACTATAAATGTCCGCCTCCCCAAAGTCTTATTCCACCTCCGAGTCTATTCATTTGCGACACTGATGATACGTTGTCGTTTAATTACTTCGTGACAGAGAACATCAGAAGTCAACTTCCAACTGTAATTAACACCCAAACCTGCGAAGAGACAGTCGTTCTCCGTATTTCTTACGCAGAAGTTGGGAAATTATCGACCAACACAACTCTGGTTCCTGCTTTGAAAGCTGGTTTTGGCTTGACTTGGGATGTCAATGAAAGCTCCTGTGATGAATGTAAATCGTCCGGTGGACATTGCGGGTCGGATCAAAATTCATCAAGTGAATTTGTCTGCTACTGCAAAGATGGAACTCAATCATCCAGATGTGGTTCAGGTACCATTTCATTAACTTTCCTGTTTGGTCATTTCAGATATATTGTCTACAGACTCCTCTAGTCTAATTACCTATTAGGACGCTTGGGATAATAGCTCCCGTTTACCTTAGTTTAATTGAATTAAGTAACTTTTTTTATATATAAAATTGTATTTTAACTCGATTAAAAATAAAATTTTATTAAATAATTAAGTTATTTATATATTTAAAATTTATTTTTTTATATTATAAATATACATACATATATATATATATATATATATATATTTTTTTTTTAAAAAAAATTTAACCCTGACATACTCTCGTTATTCTTGACTTCGTCTACTTTGGCGTTCTTATATGAATCCAACCAAAGTTTTCAATGTGTAATGTCCTTTGTTTCCAATTCAATTTTGTAAGATTTCACATCCGGTATTGCGGGTCTCCACTTATGACTTATCTATTCTTGATAAACTTCTAGTTCCTGGAAAAAATTTATACACCGCGTCGTAAGTCCGACCTAAGGCGTCGTTTTCCTCCCAGGAAATTCTCTCCTCTTGTAGTGACCAACACCTTCAGCTGTGGTCCCATTCAACACTTCTTCTAACCGTTCACTGGCGGAGACCTACCATCCCATTGCGCCATACTGGAGCTCCTCGGCTCTACCCACTTCGTCAAATTTTAGTCCTTGCTCTACAACTCTGGAAACAGACATGCCCTCATGAATTCATTAATTCAACTCAATCAATTCCTCTGTTTTTAGCTCGAATGAAGGCAGCGAGGACTTCTTGACTATCGCTTACCATTGTAATTCTTTTATTAAGATTTGGAGGCCTAGAATCTATATTGGTTTTTTCAAGGTTAACATAATGCGGTTGCTAGAATGCTAGACATGCAGATTTAGGAAATACTAATGGGAAGGCAACTTGGTTGCTAACCATGTTGGTGAATGCCACCCCTTTTGATACGCTAATTGAGTTTTTAACTTGCCTGTTCTCTATCTGAAGCCACTTATTTGTAGTCTTGTTATTTATATTACAATCAAAAGGAACTATATATTTATATTATTTAGTTACAATCTGTACTTGTTTGCACAATTTGTTTACTTTCCTTTATTGAGGCGATTGTACTTAATCAAAATTAAATTAGACAGTTCTAATCACCCGAAAGATTTTGGTCCTATGATAAATGATAATTGCTTTTTTAGGGGATAATGAATTCTTTTAATTGTGTGCTTCTTTTGGCATTCTATTCCCAAAATTTGAAGAATCCTTGCCGTGTTAATCTGTGAACTCATGATTCTTCACAAGTTCTATCATCTCAGATTATATCAAAATCTTAGTGTGTCTGGATATTAACTTTACTCATTTCTTATGGCCATTGTTGCAGGTGGAAATAGCAACGTAGCTAAAAGTGTAGGTAATATTTTACTTTAATACCGATATCATTGTTTTCGATGTGATCGTGGCATAACGCAGAAAATTTAAGATATGTTGTGCTTCGTTTTCAGGTCTTTCTATAGCAGGTACATGCATTCTTGGCATATGCATAGGATGGTTATTGTACTTTCTCATACAAAGGAGGAAGAAGCTTTCCATTCAAGCTAAAGATAAAGATATTATAACTTCTCCTTCTAGCAAAAGTGGTCCTACCATCTCAAACAGTTTCTCTCGCAGCATTCCCTCTTATGCTACCTCTAAGTCTGATCTTGAAAAAGGAAGCAGTTACTATGGAGCTCAGGTCTTCAGTTACACTGAGCTGGAGGAAGCCACGGATAATTTTGACCATTCTAGGGAGCTCGGAGATGGAGGATTTGGCACTGTTTACTATGGTGTGAATGGATTCTATTGTTAGGTAGTTAATGTTATAAGTAGTAACTGACGATTTGTTGTTATTACCTCAACTATTCTTTGAATTTCTTGACCAGGCAAGCTCCGAGATGGCCGTGTTGTTGCAGTGAAGCGCTTATATGAAAATAATTTCAAGCGTGTTGAGCAGTTCATGAATGAAGTTGAGATCCTAACTCATCTAGAACACCACAACCTTGTCAAGCTTTATGGATGCACATCAATACGTAGCAGAGAACTGCTCCTAGTTTACGAATATATTCCCAATGGAACAGTGGCTGACCATCTTCATGGAAAACGAGCAAACTCTGGTTTGCTCACTTGGCAGGTAAGGCTGAGCATTGCCATCGAGACAGCTGAAGCTTTAGCTTACCTCCATCGTTCTGATGTAATTCACCGAGATGTAAAATCCAACAACATTCTTCTAGACAATGACTTCCGAGTAAAAGTGGCTGATTTTGGTCTGTCAAGATTGTTCCCTAATGATGTCACTCATGTGTCAACAGCTCCACAAGGAACGCCTGGCTATGTTGATCCTGAGTATTACCAGTACTACCAACTCACAGATAAGAGTGATGTCTATAGCTTTGGGGTTGTATTGATTGAGCTTATATCATCATTGCAAGCCGTGGATACCAACAGGCACCGTCTTGATATAAACTTGGCCAGCATGGCCATCAACAAAGTTCAAACTCAGGCACTGAATGAGTTTATCGATCCTTTTCTTGGGTTTGAAAAGAACTCTTCTGTAAGGAGAATGGCAACAGCTGTGGCAGAATTGGCATTTCGCTGCCTGCAACAAGAGAGAGATATGAGACCTACCATGGAGGAAGTGGTGGCAGTATTGAAAGCAATCAAGAATAAAGACTTTAGCACAGAGAACGTAGAGGTTGTGGATATTAGATCTGATGATGTAGGGCTGTTGAAGAGTATGCCTCCCCCGCTATCACCAGATTCGACCGATAAATGGGTTAGCAGCTCTAGAACCAATTCACTTTAGCACTTGAGCTTTCCTCCTGATATCTTCTGTGTGGGTTGCATTTCTATATTGTTGTATTACGCTTGCTGATAGTAACATGTCATCGAGATAGCTAAACCTTAGTGCTTTTATCCATGATATCGTTTTTATTTTGTTCGGTTGATTAATATTTAGGCAATGTAAATAGTTATTTTATTTCATTTTTATCTGATAGAAAGGACAGCTTTTAGCACTTTTAGAGTGTATTTAAGCACGATCTCTGGGGTTTGACAGTTTATAATACCTGATAAAAATTGTTATTTTATGAGTCCATTTTCTGGTGAAATTTTCTTCTCTCTCTGAATTATTGATCATGTTCACGATGATTCGGATTTTTGGAGTCCCTAACTCATCTGAAGAGTCGTACATTATTGTCCAACTGTTTCTACCCTAAGTGCGTGCTAATATGAATTCCATTGCTTTGTTTATAACAGAGGAAGATAGGGAACATAACTCTGTAAAGTCAACTAATGCTGATCAGTGAGTAGAATATTAATCATGATGGGAAAGTTACAAGGAGTCTAGCCGTCTAATGTAAAATAATTGCCTTTATGGAGAGGGGCAGGGGCGAATACTGTGTTATTTTCCTGTTTGTACGGCTCTTTTCCCTCCCTTTTTTGTAAATTTAAGAATAAGAACTACGTATGATATTTATACTCCATACTGTATTCTCTCTTTCTCCTCTCTTTTCGTACATTTTTAAGTAAGCAGGATCTCTTGTCAAATTTGGACTGACTTAGCAAATTATGTGGGCTGTAGATGCTTTTATACTCTAAATTCTTTTGAGCCCAAATCTATTACAAACCCAACGGCCTACTGGCTACGACATGCGTATTTGCTTCCGAGTTGACGTCTAATCCCAAATACTATTATAATCTCCGGCTTTAGTAAATTTAGATACTAATAATGCATAACTTTATATATATTTTTACATTAATATTAATTATATTATTTCATATACCATAAATATTTTAGAGATTTAAAAAGCTATTTATTTTTCTAAATAAAAAATTCTAATAACACACAAAATTGCATTCATTTATCACAGTTGATCACATATATGAAACAGTCTAATAAGTGACATAAAAACACCAATATATTAACTAGAATATTGAACTTCGTATAACAATAATTAGAATAATTCAAATTTATGGTTTATTTTTGTGTCAATATATTGCCAATATCATTAATAATTCAATTTTAAAAATTTAAAATAAAAAGTTATGTAATTAATTTTTTATATTACAAGAAGTATAATAATATTTTTTTTCTTAAATATTCATAAATTCTCTCATCCAATTTGTCATGTTGAATACATGTGGTCAACTTTGATCAAAAGGAGAAAAAATATTATTAAAAATGATTAAATAGGGTATTATTATTTGAATTTTAGTACTAAAATTATGTGTCAATTTGTGTCCTAATTCCATTCATCACATTGAATCCAGATCGATTAAATTTGGGTCAAATTTGAGCTATTTCAAATAATTCGAAAAAATCGAGTTAAACCCGAGTCAACTTATTATTCCAAAATCAAATTAAAAATATTATAATTTTGTAATATATATGTAAAATATGATAAATGATATTATGACTTAATATTATTTAAATTAAAAATATAATATAAATTATTTTAAATTTTAATATCCTAATTACACGATGTTATAAGATGTTAATGTTAATATATATTTATTTTTTAGTTTTAAATAATATCACAATTTTTGTAATTTATTTTAATGTAAAATTAAATCTAATTAAAGGGTTATATTTTGTTAAGTTTTTGTCCTAAATTTAAACCTAGATCTAATGTTATTGTTTGAAGTTTGTTATTGTTATAAAATTCAAGAACTAAAATATTGGCCCACCTTTTTTTTCTTACACTACTTAATAATTATTATGGTTATTATAATAATTTGATATTATTAAATTTAAATATTATTAATATATTTTTATTTTAAATTAATAAAATTTATTTCTTTTTAAAAAAAAATTAAAATAAGCGTAATACTACTTTTACAAGAGTAGTGATTCACTTATTAAATTAGGGGTCATCTCAAAATATCGATGGAAAACTATTATTTGATACTATTTTACGAGTATGACAAACTTTATTTTTTTCCGATTACATTTCATTTAAGACATGGATAAAAATGTATCATCTTAATTAAAATTTTATAAAAATTATGTCATTTTATAAAAGATTGTAATTTTGTAAATATTTACAATTTAATCTTAACTAACTAAAAAAAGTGTCACTTCATCACAAGATTTTTAAAGGTAACGTTTCATGGTAATTAAACAATATTATAATAAAATTTCCAAAAGTTACGAGTGTCATTTTGTAATTTGATGGACATACTTGCCATCGACTTTTTACATTTTCTTAGGGTCACTCAACTTTTTTAAAGCCTTCTGAGTCTGACTGCCCGCTCCTCTCTCTATCTAACAAACTGCAACTCACTGTTATAAATCTCATTTCTCGCTCCAAAAACAGTTAAAAATTAAGAAACAAAACCTCAAACACCGAATCCGATGTTCTCAGATCTAATCTTCTGTTTCTGTCGATACCATTCATACTGAGCAACAATTTAACCGATAATCAAACCAATATTTTCCCATTCGTATAAAAACAAAATCAGTAAATTAATGGCCACTTTACAGAAATTCAAGCTCTTAGCCACGCAGTGCGCCGTAGCGGGAAGCCCCTCTCGCAGCCCATCGGCGAGTCCAGTCATTCATCTCCGCCGGAGAAAAACCCTACGCATTCTTCTTAGCCGTCCTGAACGCCGCAGACTACCTTGCAAAGGTACTCCGTCCGAGATTTCCGACATCGTTGGTGACAATGACGATCCGCCGACGAAGATCAAAGAAGCCAGGGCTCGCCGAAAGTTGAAGGATCTGTTCATCTCCTCGCCTTCATCACCACTCGAGGATAGGGTTTTCGACAAAAGAAGTGGCCAAGAAGAAGAGCAACCAGAGTTGCTACCGTCAACGGGTAGTCTCGGTGGTGGTATTGGAACTAACCGTGGGTTATCAGTTCGGCGTGGCGGGGTCCGTTCTTTGAGACCAGTAACGGCGGCGTTTCGGTATAGGTTGCTCAGAAGAGCTTGGCGACCTGTGCTCGTTACTATCCCCGAGTAGTATAATTCATGTGAAAATATGTACGAATAATTGGAAGATTCTTTTTTTTTTCTTTTCAATTTGTTTATTTATATCGAAAGTATATTGTATCTATAATTTATGTGTGTGGCACAGAATTTATTGTTTGTCAAAACGAAATAACGACTAGGGATGAAGATGAGGATAGCCAAGAGTGGAAGATTTATTATAGTTTATTTTTGTTGTCGTATTCTTGTAAAATACAAATTTTTATACAATATCTACATTATTTATATATATAATTATTTAAAAATTAAAATATAATTTATTTTTTTAGAATAATTTTAATTTATAGACATACATTTATGTATTATAAATGATTATAAAACATAGTTTGTAATAAAAGCCAGCCCAAACATTTTATAAAAAATCATTAGCAGGTACGTTACCTCAAATTTTTTCTTTAAAATAAATGATAAAATTATAAAAAATAATATCTATAAAATTTATATTAATAAAAATAATATTAAATAAATTTTAATTAAATATGTTAAATATTAAATAAATTTAAATGATTGTATTTTTATTTAGATTATATTTAATTAATTGTTATTTAAAGTAAATGTGTTATATATTTTTTTAATAATAAAAATATATAAGTTATATGTAATAGAGGATAATTTTATAATTATAAATTTTAATAATATTATTATTTTTATTTTGTAAAACAAATTTCATGTAAAATATGTATTGTTATTAAAGGCATATTAAACACTTCACATCTTTATTTTCTTATCTGTATTGCTAAGGAAACTGGTAACCGATCCTCAAACGTCTCATCACATTATCGGTACATAACTACTTTGTGATTTAGAAACAAGTTATCATGTTAGTGTAATAATTTTTTAATTAATTATGTGAGCTTATTTTCTGAACTTTCCAGCTTATAATTAATAAAAATGTTTATTTTTAAGCCTTATATAATTCTTTTTTATATTTTATTTGTTAATTTTTCCTCCTAATCTATCTATATATTTTTTTCAAAAAAAATCATCTATATTTATTTAGTAGCTGTTTTTTATTTATATATAAAAAATATTTTTTTTTGCTAAGCAAAATATGGTTATTACCGTTATGATATTAAACTAATTTTCAATTTTTTACTTAAAAGATTAGTTTATTTGTTAAAAATAACGTATGTTACGTTATATCCATATAATAAAAAAAGTCTCTTGAATCTTATAAAAATATACTTTAAATTGTATCTATTAATTGATACAGCATAAATTTTTTATCTTTATAAAAAAATATTATAAAAGTTTATTTTTTTATTTGTAAAATAATGTATTTATGTTATACCACTTGTCCACTTAAAAACTAAGGGATCACAGTAAATTACTTTACAATATAAATTTATGCGATTATTTTTTTATAAAAGTAAAATGCATTTTATTTAAGATAACATATTTTAGCTATTATTTTTACTATTAATTTCATTTCATTTTTACATGAAAATTACTTCTTTGTAGGCTAATAGTATTCATGGGATTTATTTGTGTATTCATCCTTGAATTATGCTATGCTAGATATAAAATATAATCCTTTGTGTCTCAATTAGCTAGCATGCCAACGTATTCATCCGCGCGTGTTAAAAAAAATATTAAACTAAATTTATTTGTAAAAATTCTAGAATAGATACACCATAGACCAGAGTCCTTGGCAGTGATGCACCATCCACCAAGTATTCGCAGTGGAGAGAAAATAATGAATAGCGAAAAGAAAAAACTTTTAATGATTAATATTGTCTTAAAACTTAATTGAACGGTTAGAAAAATAATATGTAACTTACATCATCATAGAATTTATTACATAACTAGATTTTTCATTGCTATTATAATTTAAATATGCATAAGTGTATATAAATTTAAACTTTAGGACTTATTTTTAAGACGAATGATTGCAAAAATTCATTATTTTTAATAAAATTATACTTTAGATATGTATTTATTATGTATAATAATAGAAATTCATTTTTTAAAAGAATTTATTTGTATTGTCTCACTTTATCAACTTTAAAATTATAGCACCAAAAATTAATTATTTAAAAAAAAGACTTATTTAGTGTATTTTAACGAATTATTTAGTTTCTTGACTTATTGATACTTTTATTTTACACTTTCATTTCTTTTTGTAAATGAAAATTTCTTTTATACAAAATCTACTCATAAATTTTAGTATTTCTATTTATTTCAATTGGAATATATAATTAACTCTTTTGGGGATAATTCGTGTTAGCTGGTCAATTTAAGTTAGTTTGAATTAATTTAATTCAAATTAATTTAACCATTATTCAATTTAAATTTAATTTGAGCTATTAAAATTGAACCCAAACATAAACAAAAAACAAACAAATTATCCAAATTAACTCAAATTATTAATTATATTTTTTTTGTTAAATTTTTATAAATCAATTTTTTTTAATAATTTAATTTTGTTAACTTGACAATTATTTAGGATATTCACATGAATACATTTTATACATTTGTGAGATCCGTAGACTCTAACTCCAACCATAATAACTTAACTTTAAACCAATAGTGTAGTTATATAGTGTGCTTATATATAAGATTTTAAACTTATATATAAGAAACAACTATAATTGAATTAAGAGATGAATATTTTTATTTTTCACCAAAAAACTAATTTTTTAATATATAATTACAAATTATTTTTCTAAAATTTATAAAATATGATAATTATTTTTATTTTAAATATTAAAAAAATTGCAATTTAAATTTTAAATCATAGAGATAGGTGGGAATTAAAAAAATTATAAGTTAAGTAACATTAATTCATAAATTTTTTTTAATTATAAAAAAATATTTTTTATTAACTATCATTAAATTATGACATTTTTTTAAGTAAAGATAATAACCATATTGAAAAATTATATCAATTTTTTTATAATTATGAATCAAACAATTTTAATGAATTATTCTATATTTAAAATATCAAACATATATAATTGTGGTTGAGTTTTAAATAAATATAAATTATGTTTATATTTGTTTTTTAGATTTTTAACATGTTAAAATAAATTTTATATTATTAAGTTACAATTTTTTCAACTTGTTATCACCAATATATAGATTTAATATTTTAAAATATTTACAACTTAAACCCACCTAAAAGATTTCGCGACTCTACCACTACTTTAAACAGAGAGACTTATTATTATTATATTTATTATCATTTAATAACAAACTTAATGTTTTAGTATATCGTTATTTTTTTAATCTTATTCATTATTTAATTTTAATCTCTATTTTATTTTTTTAAATAATAATATTTTAATAATATATTTTTTATTTTTATTTTATAATCCCTTATGCAATAATAATTATACAAAAAAAAAACTAATTTTCTACACTAATCATTATTTGACTGCTAATCGAATTTTGACAACGAATTTTCTTTTTATTAAACCAAAACCAAGCAAACCAACAGAAATAGGTCCTTCAGTGGCGAGACTTTTTTAAGTGTTGGAAACGAGACTGGATGGGGGCAGGATCGGGTTTTACGTCTTCATTTTCACATTAATTATTTACGTGGACGGGATAGATATTGTTCCTTAGAGTTTTGAAAAATTCGTAGGAATCGAACATCAGCAAATAATATATATTTAATATTATAAATTTTATGAATAAAATATGTTTTTAAAAGATTTTAATTACGTTTAATAGATATTAAATGTAATATAATAAATTATAAATATAATTAAATTATTTATTTTGATAGTTATTAAAAATTCAAAATAAATATATTTTTAAATACAATGTTAGATTTTTTTAAGTAAATATAAAAACAGTTATATAAAACTATAAGAAAATTAAATTTGAAGATTTAACGGGACGGAGAATGTCACTCATCCCACAAAAACATTTCCACTTCTGTAAACGTGGACGGTAGAGAATGTACTACAAGCGCAAATTAGTAATTTAGCATAAAAAAGAGGGAAGTCAGTACCCGTATTTCCGGCGTTATATTTAATGAACGAACCGAAACATTAACACTACGAGAACAAAAATGAAATATCTATTATTGTAGTAAAATTAGGATAGTGTAAAATATCTTTTGCAACTAGACTTAATTGAAACTTTTCAATTGTCGCAAAAGGACCTTATTAATCGTCATTAAAGAATCACTCTCTAAATAGGTCGTTGGAAGTTCCAATTCAAAGAATATCTTGACACCCTTCTTTTAGTGTATAAAGCACAATAAGAAAATGAGATTCGATATTGTTAACCTGGATAGCTCTAGTTAAAATCAGGGAACCAATATTATTATTATTTATTATAATTTAAAGCTTAAAGACTTAAAAGTAATCATAAATTAATCCATCTAAATACAAAATTAAAAAAATTAAAAATAAATAAAATAAGAATATTAATACTAACTATTCAAATTGTTCTTAAAATTCAAAAATGATCAAAATTTATTTGTTATTTGTGTTAAAAACTTTGAAACAATTAACAAGACTCAAATAGATATTATATTGTATTATAATTGTGTGTTGAATTTAAAGATTATAAACATCTTTTTATAATCGTGTTTTTTTATTAAAGTATTGATATTGTTATCAGTTTTCAATCCTAACGGATAAATTATAATTCTTTAATGATAAAAATGTTTAAATCATAATTAAATAATCAGTTAAAAAAAATAAATTAAAATTTAAAAATTAGATTATAATGCTAGCATCATAATTAACCTTTAAAGTACACACTAGTATGGGCTGCGGATCCCAACCTGGTTTGGTACACCAATTATATCTATGTGAGTACGAAGGGTATACTTTGCAAACTCCACCAATTGATAGCCTTCAAGAGATTTTGGATCACAAACCTTGTCCTTTCCACCTTCCATACAGCCCACATAAGATAAAAAAACAACGATGCATCAATTTTATCAAAGAGATTCGAATGATAAGACATCCAATATCTTAGTTTTGTCAATGATGGGAAACCCAAATCCAAAGCAAGGGTTATGGTCTTCCACACCTTCCATGAATATTCACACATAACCAATACATGAAGTTCAGACTCGAAATCCTTCCCACATCTGTTACATATTCTGAAAACTGGGCTTTTTTCTATTTGCTAGATTTACTTGTGTGGGTAATATATTATGGATAACTTTCAATGTAAACAAGTTTAACACGATTAGGTACCTTCAGACGACGTCACAAATATGGCCATGGTAACGATAATCTGAATGGAAATTTTCCCCCAAGCTAGATGATCATGCACCCAATGTAAGTTTAGATCAAATCATAAGATTATAAGCACTTTCTACAGAAAAAAAATTCGTCACTTTTAATAGACTAATACAAATTATTAATGTCTCTACCATCAATAAGGGGACAAAGAGAGTTTCTTCTTCTTCAATGGCAAATAAGTTCTCCTTTTATCACTTAGGCATTCCAACATCCAGACATATTTCCTATGAAGGTTGGCAGGCCTAATTAAGTACTTTTCATGCATGACATTCAATTCTTTCACTAGAATGGGCAAAGTATATGAAAATTATTGTAACTATTTAGTAAAGTTTTGAATAATTTAAAATTTTATAATTTATTACTATTATTGTTTTAAATTATTTTATAATAAAATTTTGATAAGTTATTTGTTATAAAAAAGTATATATTTTTTATTATATAAATATAAATTATTTTATTATTTTTTATCTATAATAAAAATAAATTATTATTTATTAAAAGTTAATGAATTATTATATTTTAAGAAAATGGGAGAAAAAATAAAAAAAATTATTAGAAAAATGGAGCTGTTGGAATTAGTAGGATAAGGAGTTAGAAAATGAGAAAAAAAATAAAGAAAATTATTTAATGGGTTATGATTTACCTATTTTTAAATTAAAACTTAATAAAATCTTTTTAAAAAAAATTGAATGAGATATGTCTATTATATACCAAAACCCATTCATATACCGGATAAAGGACAAACATATAGGTGTTCAATATATTACAATTACACTATTACTTGTGTTGGCTTATTAGAGTCTTTTTTTTTTAATTCATAAAAATTTATTAATTATAACTTATTTCTACGTAATTGATTTACATAATCTCAAACGGTTTACATTAATACTTTTTAGAATAGTAAAAGTTTTTTTTTTCTAATTGCAAAAGAGATAAAAAAAAAGAAGTTAATTTTTAATAAAATATATACCAAAAAATATTAATATTTAACATATAATTAAAATATTATTATTTAAACAAAAGTTAATCAGATATTAAAAAATAAATAAGACATAGAATGATATACTATAATATTGAGGTTGTTGAATGATGGAAATAATATTAAATTGATAGTTTTAATTCTTATTAAATTATATGTAAATAATATGATAAATTAAATTAAAATATATATTTTTTCATTTCCTGACACTTTTGGTAAACGCAATAGAATACAAAAATGACATTCTTAAATTACATAATTAAACAACCTAAATAACCTAATATAAGTAATTATTTTTGGTCTTTGTGAAGATAATAAGAGTCATTTTGTTCTTGCAAAAAAACATTTATGAGCATTTTGACAATATATTGTTAATGCTCATAAATTATCATATATAAAACACACAGACATAATAATTAAATTTTAAATTAACGTATTTATAATAAAATTTATTATTTATAATTATAACTAAAATATCAAAATAATAAAAAGTATATATGTAAAATTATTAAATTATTATAAATATTTATATATTTTTTAAGTTAAAATAATAATGTAATATAATTATAATATGTATAATATTTAAATATAACATATTATAAAATAAAATATATATTTATTTATAATTTAATAATAATTTAGTTTATATAATATGCAGAGAATTATAAAATATATCAATTTGAATCCAAAATGAATTATATATTTTTCAATTCGAATCTGATCTAACTCTACAATATATCAATCCAATCTGACTCAACTCAAATTCGATATATCGAATCAAATTTTTCCATTTAAACGTATTAATCAAATTATTTTTCTATCTCTAACTATAATATTAATTCTACAAAACAAGTGTATAATTGTCATTGGACACCAGCTAATTGATTGTAGCATAGATAGCATGTAGCTATAGTTGTTCTTGAAAAAAAATCATACATCAAATACACAATAAACACATATTAATAAATAATCTCACAATCATTCTATAACTTTACATTAAACCTATAACTAACAAATGTATATAACACTATTTTGGTGAATTAAAATTGTACATAAAATATCTTATTTGTAACAAATGAATTTAGATGGACCAAATAAAATTACAAAAACAATGAAAATAAAACAAAATAATGTATAATAACTATGAATCCATTAAGGATAATTTTAAATGGAATGAAATTAATTAAAATTTAAATATAATATATAACTTTAACCCATGAAACATAAGATAAAATAGAACAACTCATTTTACGTCTCTAACAAATAGAATAAAGTTCTTGATTTGCACGCTTCTTTCTTTCTCTTTGGATGCCAGTGTATCCTATTTCAGTAGTATTTCACATTTGGATCGACACGAAAATGAAATATTGAAGATATTGTGTTTTGCAACCCCATTGATCAAGTTGTATTTCAACATAAATGCACAACTGCTTTACAACAATGATTGACAGACAAATAAATGCAGCCATATCATAAGGATTCTAACCTATCACCTAGATTTATCATTTCTTAATCTACAAAACCTCATAGCCTCCTGTAACACCATTGTCCATCCATTTGTATAGAAACAATATCATCTTATTTGGATAAGGGAACGAAGCAAAATATACCAGTGACTGAACATCAAAAGCAGTTCTGCTTAGACCTGCATGCCAACAAGTCCAACACGATTTCATGAACCAAAACTTGAAGAATGTCACCGTCTATTTCTAACCCCATCTCAAATGTTTCGACATCAAAGTCAGTCCACTTGCCCCGAGAATGACTCATCTCCCATTCTATTATCTCATCTGTAGCCATCCCAGCCAAATATGTCCATTTGTTAATATCCTCTGCTATAACTCCAATCATCATCTCTCTAGTCATGCATAGAGGCAATCTTCTCCATGCATTAAACCCGAGGTTACAATATTGACCATATCGTAAGTCTAAACACTCTACCATAGAGTCGAAAATGAACTCCATAAAATGATTCTCTGCTTTGGTGGCCTCCAAACCCTTAATAGTGTTAATATTTGCCCATATAGCATTGGCAATGGTTTCCAGTTCAAGAAAAATGGGACTAACAACAAGATCTTTGACGTATGTGTTTTGCGGTGCCATGCTTCCAAACAACAGTTCAGCATTTAAGATAACATCCTTGGTGTTGGCAATCATACTGTCTGTCAACCTTCCCATAGCAAATGTGATGCTATGTAAGATCTTAGAAATATTGCTGACAAGAATGATCACTTCACTACTAGTCCCAACTTTGATCATTGAAGTAGCAGAATCCGAAAGATCCCCATCAGGTTCTGATAATTGCAACTGATCATCGGAGTATTCCATCGAGCTCAGGTACATCCGATGTCCTGTGATTTAGAAGCAATGAAAGAAAATTCTTAGAACACTATTAATTGTTTAAAAAGACACTGTTATCACCGTGGTGATTAAATATTTGTCTTATTTGCATTCTGAATCCAAATAATTTAAGGAGCCTACCTGAGCTATCATCCAGACTGCTGGAAGAGAATGAAGCCTCGAGAACAGACCCAGGGCTTAGATGATCCTTAAGTGAACTTTTAGTCAAATTCACATTGCTATTTTCCACCTGAGATCACAGCGAAAACATGTATTAGATAAGATGAGAGAAGTAGAAGGTGTACTTCCCCATGAACCAAAAAAACTTCAAAATACAATATTTGTCATATTAGTGATCTATCATGACCCAATCACATGACTTACAAAAAAAAAAGAGAGAGACAGCCAAGCCATACAAAGTAATTCAAGGTCAATGCTAATCTAGCCATAACCCATCAAGCTGTAATATTCGAAAACACTTTGAAGCCAGTCTAAGAGTCTACATGCATGGGTAAAAATATTTGGTATTTCTTTAATAATGTGTTCTTGTATTAAGATATATCTACCTTAAATTAATAAAATATGTAATGCAATTGGAACAAGTGAATTTCATGGCTAGATTAATTATGCCATTCTTTGGTTCATGAATATATATC
Organism: Hippophae tibetana; assembly: GCA_037013495.1. Classification (NCBI taxonomy): domain Eukaryota; kingdom Viridiplantae; phylum Streptophyta; class Magnoliopsida; order Rosales; family Elaeagnaceae; genus Hippophae; species Hippophae tibetana. The sequence continues at coordinate 7,063,617 of CM072804.1, forward strand.
TAAAAAAAATCACTATACATCTCTTGGATACATATATTTGCATTGATGTAAAATATACATGAATGAAAATTAATAAAAAAATGTAGATAAATTTCCCGGAAAAGATACAGCAACTCCTAGAGTTCTGATAGACATGCTACTGATCTCTCTTTTCTGTAAATCTAAAATTTTGCAGTTAATTTGCAATTCTAAAAATCTTATATACCAAAAATTGTAAAAAAATGAAATAAAATGATCAAAATACACAAGCTACGAAGATGAATGAAAACTAAAATCAATTATGAAACCTAAGAGTTCCACATGTTAGGTCATCATGTCCGAATGGCTGCAATTGAAGGCTTGAAGCTTTCAAACTTCACAACGCACATTATGTCATGTTATTCCCTTTAAACCCAGCTCTCTAAAAACCTATTTGAACTAATTAAATATAAAACATAACCTCCAATCAGAAAATTTGGTTCAAGTGTACTCTGATTTTTTTTTTAAGGAGTACTCTGGTAGTGTTTAATCATGCATTCACGATGAAACATACCGTTCATGCAACAATTTCCTGAAGTCAAAAGCAAGTGGGCTAAAAATGAAAGAGAAATGTCTAAAAAATCACTCACCACTGATGGGAATGCTATGTCTGGTCTCTCTGCAATTAATGCAGATATTAGCTCCTGGAGAATCGTAGCAGTTGATCTCTTAGGTGCACCATCAGTAGTCAACTCATCATCTTCTTGACAAGTTAGTTCCTTCAACTTTTGCTCCAAGAGGGAACCTATAGAATCTGCGTCTAATGAGGGTGTTTGAAAAGATTTATTAAGTTCATTGTCCGTGATTTTCTTATCCATTCCCATGGGGCCTTGAGTCTTGTGTCTCATAGGAGAGTTAAAGGTAAAAGAAATAACATCAGAATCATTGCTTTTAGAAGCTCCAACACCATTTTTCTGACCAACAAATCTACTTCTGGCACTTGCGTGGTTCAACGATTGAGAATTTAGTCTAAATCTTTTCTCAGCCAGTGCATTAGAATGAACATTCCTCTGTTTTGTCCACTGTGAACTCGAGCCCTCCCTGCTTTCGACCTGGCCACTAATATTAACTGTCCTCCTCTTTCGCGCAGAGCTTCTTAAATGTGGCAGAGATTCATGCCGGCCATTAATAGCCTTCCGCTCTTGAGCAATCCTAGAAATCTCCATTTTAGAAGTCCTTGGTTGGTTGCGACTACTCAGACTTCGGTTCAGAGCAACAAAATCTTTGGTTTCCTTCCCAACATTTGCAGTAGAAGAGACTCTTCTATTTTGAAAATTGTTTACTGTTGATACATGTGGGATTCGGTCTTTCCTGATCAGCAGCATCTGATCCAGCACTTGACTCTTATGCTTCAAGGTTATTGAAGATGATTCATCATTACAAGGTCTAGATGGGTTGTATGGTGGTTTCCTAGGATCATGGCACTCAGAAAGAAGAGAGTTCCTTTCAGCAATGGGTTTAAAATTAGATTGTGTAGAGTTGCTCATTTCTTCCTTCCTTTGAACAGCAGAAGATATATGTTGGCCCGAACTTCTCAGAGAAACTGTAACCGTCTCTTGCTCATGAGAGGGCATAGGTATCCTAGCCTTGCTTCTTCTTGTACCTTCCTGGTAGGAACCATCAACAAACTTTGAAGTAAAGGGTCGAAAAACAGGTGGACGTTCCTCAGTATTTGGGATAAAATTCATATCTAGTACATTGCCACAATTTTGGCAAGAAGTTTTCCCGGCCAAATCAACAGCATTGGAGCAATAAGCAGATTGTTTAGATGGCTTCTCATCAACCATAATTCCATCTGCTTTAACCTCATAGCTTGGAGGAGCATCACAAATAGAACTGGAATAAGTAAGAGCACTTTTGGTTTTGCTTGCAGATTGCAAACCTGGTTCCAAAATTTTAGTAGCTGCATCGATTAAACGAGAAGTCCTAGAAACAACCTTACTGGACGAAATCCTGGGACTCCTTAATGGAGAGGCTAGTTTTGGGTGGTGATTATGTTTCCTTGACCGTGACAAAACATTTTTAATCTGAATAGCATCAACTCCAAACTTAGAAACTGCCTTTCTCTCAAACTGTCCAGTCTTCTGAAGCTTCTGAGGCCTGGAATCAAACTTTGTGCTTCCTCTCTCCATATTCACAGCTTCTCTTTCAGACCTACTAAAATTACTTGTGTATTTTCTTTCTCCATTATCACAAGCATCATGCAAACAACCCTCCTTGGTCGTGCCACGCACAGCAGGTATTGATTCTAGACCCATAAGCCTAGCAACTAAACCAGGAGCTCTCATTTCATGCTTTCGCTCCAAATCCATGTTGCGATTTGAATGTTTGTTATGTGGGAAACCCCCACTGTTTTCATCAGCAATCTACCATTTAAATACACCAACTATTAGGCAAAATAATACATAAAAAGAAATTCAATTAAGCTACAGTAAACTAATGCATACCAAATGAAGTTTGGAAGTTGGCATCTTCTCGTCCCCTTTAAACTTGTTAGCAGCTTGTTTCGCACGAGCTGTCACAAAGAAACAATACAAAATCGAACTTTTATCTTCACAAAATAGGAAATATTGATACATTACTTAATAAAGAAAAAAAAAGATAGTGAAAAACAAACCAGGGGGAAGCAATTTTCTGGAGAAAAGCTTTTTCTTGGCGAACCTGCGGTTCCAATCAAAGAGCTGAAAGAAGATACCAACACACCCACCAGGCCTATGAGTTCGCTTCTCCGCAACAGTTAAACACGACGTCGTCTTCCTCGCACTATCATTCATTTCTCTCTCTTACCCAAACCACCCAAAAAGATCCACCCAAAAAGATAAGCAACTCTTAGACCAAGGTTCTAATCTTTCAAATCTCACAGATAATAAATCCCAAAATTTCAATGAAATCCGTTAATACAGCTCTGACCTCTGTACCGTTCTAAATCAGCTCAACATTGTAAAACACAACAAAAATTCCTCGTCTCGCTGAACAATTACAAAACTACTTCCCCAATGCATAGTCACATTTCGTCAAAGGCACCTCTAGGACCCAACCACAACCCTCATTACCAAAAATACATAAAAAGTCCAAAACCTTCAAAGAAAAATAAAATATTCAAAATTCAACAAATACCCAGAATAGGGACCAGTTACAATAATTGTAAGGTGAGGAAACAGAGCAGTAAGCAGACACACAAACAAATATCTGCAAAAAAAAAAAAAATTGCAAACCCACGAAAGCCTGAGACACCCGAAAGCAACCTTTCACTCGAAAGCTCCACAAAACGACGACGAAACACAGTAAGTTATCTGTTACAACATAAAAGCACGCAAAGAACCGGAATCTGAGCGGTCTCAAACCCTAAGCAGAATAAAGAGAGCGATTACTTATGATACCCAATCTGAATAAGAAAAAAAAACCATGAAAATTCCTCTGAGGTAAAAGTATCATCATATCCATATGACTGAACTTGTATCTCGGAAACCCAAAGATAGATTGGAGATCTCGACGAAGAGTCTACAGCAATTTCCAGCTCAAAAGCTTCTCACTCTTCCTTTTCGATTTCGTTCTGCTCATGTGAAAGAGCCTAGTCAGTGAGTGACAGAAGTGAAATGGGTAGCGTAGGATACGCATAAAAAAACAGTGCAAGCTTACACGCGTACTGTAGCATTGGACATTGGTCAATAGCATAGAGACATAGAGGGGATAAATTATAAGTAAGGAGTAAATAATGATTATTGTTATCGTTAAAAAAATAGTTGGCCTTAATATATTTTTTTAAAATTATTGTTATTGTTTTTCTCCTCCATTAACTTAGATCAATATATCCATAAATTCAATAACAATGTATAATTTTTCCTTAGAGAAATAGTTGGCGCTTGGAGGTTATTGAGATTTGTGATTAAGGACAAAACTGGACAGAGTGAAGTAAAATCCGAGAATTGTGTCTGTGGTGGTTTCGTTGGGTCTACGTCTTGTCTGCTATCTTGCGCTTGTTAGGAGCGTATGTTTTCAACTTTTCAAAAATCGAAACTTATGTATCTATCTAAAAAAATGAGAAGGTGTGGAATTATCAAATATTTCAATTAATTATAAATAAATAAAATTTAGATCTTATTATATAAATTAAAAGTATTATATAATTTATCACATAAAAACTATTAAAAAAATTGAAACTTATTATGATTAAGTTTTACGCGCAAATAATGAAGCAAGAAGTTCAACGCGCCTTTTCGATTATTTTATTTTTGGCCACTTCATCATGGTTGACAGCTAACTGTACGAACAATCTGTGCAAATGAAAAGAACAGTGATTATTTATAGGCATAATATTGTCTATTTGGGCCCACTTGTATCCAACGCGTGTAAAAAGAAATTTGTCAAAACCTCCTCCTTTTTCCCTAATCAGATCCATTTCGTTTCGAAAAAAAAACAAAATATCGTTTTGAGTTGTAATCTAATGGGATTAAAATGGATACAATTCAGTCAAAATTTTAATTAAAAATGTTTTAAATATAAATATTTTTATCCTAATTCAATAATATTTTTATTTTTTATATATTTTCAGTTAAAAAAATTATTATTCATATGCATCAAACTTAACTTAAAAACAAACATATTTAATAATAATTAATTTAATTAATAAACTACGTATAAGATTTGCATGTAAACTGAACTCAATAGAATCAAGTAGTATTTAGAACCATTCAATTTACAAATCCGATCGAGTTTACTAATTTCATTTTACACCCTACGTGGGCCTAATTCTTTCGTACCTGCACACTTACACGAAACTGTATCCCATCTCTAACACACAAATTGATTATATTGTTATTTTTTTATAATATAATAATTATAATTTGAATAATATTATTAAAAAACTAAAAATTACTATGGGTATAATAATTATAACTTGTAAATATTATTAAAAAAAAACTCAAAAAATATAAAGTTGTAGAACTTCTTAATTAGCTTTTTAATAACTTCAATAAGGCATCGAAGCTCTCCCTAATTGACCATTTCTTGAACTCCTTTATCGGAATTTTTATCACAAAGGGCAGTAAGTAGGTACTGTCCTATTTCTTTCGGACTAAAGCTGCTCGAACGTGGAGGATATGAATCAAACACTGCCAAATAAAAAACTTGAGCTTGCTAGGCATTTTTATCTTCTAAAGATGCTTCCACCTAAGCTCCTCACTATTCTTGATAATGTTCAAATTTGTTGTTATTGTACTCGATCGAGTCTCCTTCCAAACCCCTTTTGAGTTCTATCCCATTCTATTTTACCAATTCTTTAGCTTGTAAGCTGATTGCAAGTGACTAACTTGATTTTAACATTATAAACATCATCATTCTCTAAGTTTCAGAATATATTGTCTCTTCCTTCCCTTAAATGAATGTTCAAAACATGAATAATATCAACTGCCCAAAAACAAGAAATCACCTTACTTATATCCCAACTGGATCCACTAGAGTTCATAAGATCTTGCACCGATAGAAAATTATAATTTGGTTTTTTTATGAGCTTTCCTGGCACCCCATGGCTCCTCCCAAATTTTCACTAAACTTCATTGGCCAATTCTCCAACGAATACTTTCCTTCCAAAGCTTCCATGCTTAACATATGCTTCGTCAACCTCAAAATGGTCTACTACCCAAACCAGCTTCAAGGAAATCTGAATTATATATGGAAATACTTACCTCTAAGTACCTTTTAGAGAAGGGAATATTTAACTGTACAGAGCCTCCAACATTGTTTGGCAAGTACGACCAAATTGTAATGTCTTAGTTTTTATCATTGTCTCTTCTTTCCCTCTTTTTCCTCTACAGAAAACTCTTTTTTGTCTAATTTTCACCATAATTTTCTTAAAAACCAAACAAAATACATTATGTAGCAGGATAGTAAGTACTCATCTTAACGATCTCTTGTTCTCTTCAATAAGTGTGGATAAATCATACCGAACTTTTCCTTAAAACCGCCAACTGTGGCTATGCTAACACCTAAAATTAATATTATTTGTGTAAATTAACTTTCATGTTTAATAATCATTTTAATTTTTAATTTTTTAATTATAAAATTTTTCAAAAAAAAAAAAGATTTATTTGATAACAAATTTTTAATTTCAATTTCTAAAAATTCAAAAAAAAAATACTATTTATTTAATAACTAATTTTTAATTTTTTAAACTCTAAAGTTCATTTATAAACTTATTTTTTATAAATTTTATTAAATTTTTAACTTTTAATCATTTTTAATTAAAGTTAAGTATGATTGGATATAATTAGTTTATTAATTTTTTATATCAAGAAATAAAAAAATAAAAATTTAATTCTAAAACTCACTTTTTTTATTTTAAAATAGATAAATTTTCAAATTTAGAATTTAAATTGAGTTATAAAATGTATATAATTTTAAAATTTATAAAATTAAATTTTTTAATAATTATTAATTTAGCACTAAGCTTAATTCATAATTTTTTATAAATTAAGGTGAGCCACGTATCGAAACTACATGTTACAATTCAAATATAATCTTATCTGAATAAATTTGAAAGTTTTTAATTTGAATATTATCTGATGATATAATCAATTCCAAACTGATATAAATCCAAATAGATCAAATTTTTAGGATCGAATAAGGTCATATTGATATTGGAATTTATTTATGAATTTAAATTTTAAATTGATATTTTTGTAATAAATATTATTATTTATCGTTACAATTAAAATAATAATAACTATGTATGTACAATTATTAAATTATTATATAACATTTATATTTATTTTTAAGTTAAAATAATAATATAATATAATTATATTATGTATAATATTTAAATATAACATATTATAAAATAAGATATGCATTTATTTATAATTTAATAATAATTCGGTCTAGATCGGATATAACGGATTATAAAATCTCTCAATCCAAATTTAAACCAAATTTGAACCTATTGTATAATTTTCAATTAAAATCTAATCAAACTATAAAATTTATTAATTCAATATAATCTGAATACGACGGATCAAATGAAATTTATCAGTTTAAACCGATTGAGTGAATATTTTATTTACTCTCGTTATAAGTTACAATATTATATTTATATACTTAATACGATTAATGTAACATTTGTTAAAAACGTATTATAGTGTAAATTTAATGAAAAATACAAAGTTATAGGGGTTATATATAACGTTTTTAAAATTTAAATCATATGAAATAATCAAAATCTAACATGTAAAAATAATTTTTATTTTAAATTTTGATGATATATATATATATAAATAAAATATTTATATAATAAAAAATAACTCATCAATATTATGTATATTAGGTTTTGTATTTTTAATAAAGATTCATTTACCTATCTAATAATTTAACACATAATCTTTTAGATTTAAATCATATCATATATTAAAAAATAGCAATTTAACCATCTATTCAATTAATATTCATACATATTCACTGATATAATAAAAAAGAGTAAAAGAATTAATGTTAATTTAATCACACATTAAGAATTCTATACGAGTCAAAAGCAACATCATAATTGAGCACGAGGCTCACAATTATTTTGAACTTAGGCTACATGTATTGTCTACACAAGTTTAATTTAACTTTAAAGATATATGTATAGAAAATATAATATAAATTAGACATTGATTTTGACACTATTTATTGGATTTGAAGTTTCAACATAAAATATTAATTTATTAATAAAAATAATTCCTTTAAATTATATACTCCTGTTATATTTTCAATACACACCCGATATTATTTTATGTTTAATTGCATAATAAAGTCATCTTTATTAGAGTCTTATTTTTAATATCTTTCATGATGTGTAAGTAAATTTTATCTTACAAAAAAACTACGGTTTAATATATATTTAAAAATATGATGTATATATTTTTTTAATATCATAAAAAAATTATTTTCTAAAGTTTGTAAATAAATTTAAAGGTGAAATTAATTCCACAACTAATCATATAAACATCAAATTATAAGGAATAAACTTATAGAATTTTTGTCCTAGTAGTCTCCGAAGTGATGATTAACTTGTAGTCCGTGGTAAAATTCTCAATGCCTCTATCCCCACTGTGGATCCAAAATTCAATTATATTTTATTTATTTTATAAAAAATAAAGAGATTTAAATATTCGTATTTTTTAAAATAATTTCAATTATATTTTATTTATTTTATAAAGGTTTTTAGAGAATAAAATTCTAACTTAAATATAAAATATATAATATAATATATTATATATAATTAACATGAACTTAAATATAAAATAAATATATATTTATTAAAATATGATATATAGTTTGAATAACGAGAGTAAGAATACAATATTTGTCATCATCACATCTTATATTATAAAATAAGAATAATCATTTTACATTTTTCGTTCCAGATTTTTTGTTCCCACCATTGTCTCTACTGAGGTAATTCCCACAAAAAAATATCCCATTAAAAAAATGCTTAAGTGCAAAGTCGGTAGGTGCACGCATATAAAAAAAAAAATTAGAAAGGTTACAACATACATCACCCCCTTTCGACATATTCAGAGTTATAACAGAAGGGTTCACTTTTGTCAGGTCATTAAAGTCAGGTTTTATTAGCTTATAGATAATAATAATTAAACATATTTAATAATTTTAATTTCCTTAATTATATTACGCTAACCTCAAAAATTACATATTAAAACTTAATTGACCAGAAACATTACAGAAGGGTTCACTTTTGTTAGGCCAGTGAAGTCTGGTTTCACTGTCTTGTGGATAATAATTAAACGTATTTAATAATTTTAGTTTCCTTAATTCCATTACGCTAACCTCAAGAATTACATATTAAAACTTAATTGATCATAAATATTACTTAAAAGTGAATTTATAATATTTTTTTAGTAATTCTCTGCCATTATTATCTATGTCTTTTTGGGTAATCAGTCTAATGAAATTAAGCCCAAGAAACGACCTTGTAGCACAGAAACTCACGTTCGAAAATGAAACCTGAAACAATCTTGTAATACAAAATCTCTCCTTCGTTAGAACCGATCGATATATCAAATATACATCTATACTATGTAATTATTTTCCACTGTGCCAATTGCCAACTAAGCTTCGAAGTTTACTTGTTTTATGGGCCTAAATTGAGCATTAGGCCTTTTTTTGTTCAAGGTGAAGTGTAAGTTTCAATAGCTTAACCTCCTGCAATCTAGTTTAGATAATGAAATAAGAATAAAAATGAGAATGATAACGAGATTAGAGGAGTGTCACTCTTTATATAATAAAAGGGGCACGTTGTTCAATTGTAATTACAATACATAATAAATCACCAAATCTGTGGCACCATAGACTAGATCACATGAGTGAGAAGGGGATGTAGATTATGAACTCAAAGGAAAAACTTTCAGGTCTATAGTCTGCAGAGATAGACATGTGCGAAGATTGCATACTTGGAAAGCAAAAGAGAGTCAGATTTTAGACAAGTTGTAGAACCCTAAAGAAGGAAAGGCTAGAGCTTATTCACTCTGATGTTTGGGGCCCAACGACTATCTCATCCATTGGTGTGAAACACTACTTCGTGACTTTCATTGATGATCACTCTCGAAAGGTATGAGTTTACTTTCTAAAGCATAAGTCTGAAGTATTTGAGGCTTTCAGAAGATGGAAAGCTATGGTGGAAAATGAGACGGATTTGAAGATCAAAAAGCTCAGAACGGATAATGGTGGTGAATATGAAGACACCATATTAAAAAAAAATTGCTATAAGCATGGGATCATAATGGAAAGAACTGTGTCAGGCACGCCTCAATACAATGGTATAGCTAAGGATATGAACCAAATATTGAGAGCCAAAAGCATTCGTATACAGTCAGGTCTACCGAAGCAGTTCTTGGCATAAGTAGTCAACACGACAGCTTATTTAATCAATCGAGGTCCATCTCTTCCATTGGAGCACAAAATACCAGAGGAGGTATGAAGCAGAAAAGAGGTAAAACTATCACATCTAAAAGTTTTCGGTTGGGTAGCATTTGTGCATATTAGTGATCAAGGTAGGAATAAGCTTGATCCCAAATCTAAGAAATGCACCTTCATTGGCTATGGTGAGGATGAGTTTGGCTACCCCATTTGGGATGACAAAAACAAGAAAGTGATCCGTAATATAGATGTGATTTTTAATGAAAAAGTGATGTATAAGGACATACATAAAACAGACACCAACAACTCAAAGCAGAATGAGTCAGTATTAGTAGATGCAGATGATGTCCTAGATAGTTCCGTGAAGGAACCAATTGTAGCAAGTCCTCATCCGGAGAAACTCATTGGACAGAGTAGTGCGCAGCAGTCCAACACATCATAGCCTCTTATTACAACTCTTGTATTGAGAAGGTCTTCTCGAACTCATGTGTCTAACAAGAGATACATTAACTATATGTCGCTGACTGATGAAGGAGAGTCTGAATGCTATGATGAAGCTTGTCAGACTCGAGATGTCAGTAATTGGGAGCTTGCCATGAAATTGAAGTTGTGCTCAACTTCAGTTGGTCTGTTAGAGTAACAAGACTAGAAAAGTTGATGCATTGATTGAGGTGTGAAGACAGATTGAAATCAATCTTCAAGTGGGAGATTGTTATAAAGCTCCTTAATTTAAGGAGCAAAACATGAAGCTTAATTCAAGGAGCAATTCAAGGAACCATTAATTTAAGGAATAATTCAATGAGTGAATTTTTCTATAAATAAATGTGTAATTGTAATGAATTAATCATCCAAAGTGTTCATTCCAATTGAGAGAAAAACTTAGAGAAAAAAACTTTTGTGAGAAAAAATTGAGAATAATTTTCTTGGGTGTAATTGGGTTATGAGTTGTGAGTATTGTAAACACATTGTGTAATTTCTTCTCTTTTAGTAAAAAGATTTACAACAGGTCCATAGATGTAAACAAGATTGACTGAACTCCGTTATCAAATTTGTGTATTATTTTTATTCTTGATTTCTTATAAATATAACTTATCAAAAATTTACTTAATTTTTCAACATCATGCGTATACATATTTAACTCACTTTCCCGGAATCTCATTGAGTTATATATAGCACTTGCATCTAAATTATAAAAAGTATAATATAAACATAAAACATGGTAAATGAAGTTATCTTTTAAACTTCCGAGGTGGTCATAATCAATCACTTGCTTTGGCTATTGTGAACGAATCGTAAAAGAATTGGAAAATTTATTAGGAATCGAAGCCATATGGGTAGGTGCACGCATATAAAAGGTTACAACATACATCACCCCTTTCGACATATTCAGAGTTATAACAGAAGGGTTCACTTTTGTCAGGTCATTAAAGTCAGGTTTTATTAGCTTATAGATAATAATTAAACATATTTAATAATTTTAATTTCCTTAATTATATTACGCTAACCTCAAAAATTACATATTAAAACTTAATTGACCAGAAACATTACAGAAGGGTTCACTTTTGTTAGGCCAGTGAAGTCTGGTTTCATTGTCTTGTGGATAATAATTTAACATATTTAATAATTTTAGTTTCCTTAATTCCATTACGCTAACCTAAAGAATTACATATTAAAACTTAATTGATCATAAATATTACTTAAAAGGGAATTTATAATAATTTTTTAGTAATTCTCTGCCATTATTATCTATGTCTTTTTGGGTAATCAGTCTAATGAAATTAAGCCCAAGAAACGACCTTGTAGCACAGAAACTCACGTTCGAAAATGAAACCTGAAGCAGTCTTGTAATACAAAACCTCTCGTTCGTTAGAACCGATCGATATATCAAATATACATCTATACTATGTAATTATTTTCCACTGTGCCAATTGCCAACTAAGCTTCGAAGTTTACTTGTTTTATGGGCCTAAATTGAGGATTAGGCCTTTTTTTAAAGGTGAAGTGGAAGTTTCAATAGCCTAACCTCCTCCGGTTTAGTTTAGATAATGAAATAAAAATAAAAATGATAACGAGAATGAAATAGAAATAGTTTTAATTGATATGATCCCTTGAATTTAATAAAGAATTAGTATTATAATATTTGATTTATAACTAAAATGAAATAAAAAAACGCTATATATTACTTTAATATTCTTATATTTAATAAAATTTAAATAATATCGTATAATTATTATTTTTTCGTTAGATAAAATATATTATTAAAATTATTATTTTTCTAAATAATATTTAGGATTTTGAGGTTGTGATTTTGGATTTAAAGATATGAAGTTTAGAGTTTTTAAGATTTGAGATTTGGGGTTTAAAGTTTTGAGATATGTGAAGTTGAGGTTTAGAGTTTTTAAGATCTGTGAATTTGAGATTTAAAGTTTTAGGATTTGATATTTAAATTATATTTGTGGGTTAATATTATTATTTTTCTATATAGAATTTATGATTTAATGTTATATTTAAGTTTAAAGTAAAATTGAAATACAAATAAAATCATAATTACTTAAAAGAGGAGTATAATTCTTTCTATTTTAATAATCAATTTATATTCTATTATCACTTTTTACCAAAATAAACACAAAATTTAAAGAATTTAATTATGATTCTATTCTATTCAATTCAATTTTAATCCGTAAGTTAAACTTGAAATAAACTAAATTCATTTCTTAGATTCTACAAAATAATACTAATATTTAAAATTATTAAGAATATGTGCTTTATTAGTATAGGTGTGCATATGTAGGTTTTGTGGATGTAATCAAAATTTCCCTAAACTAAAGTGGGGAAACAGTTAACCCATGAAGGTGTCCGTGACTCCATATTGCAAATTTGCAATGTCCGTATTGGAGCCGGGGGAGTTTGGAAGATGTTCTTTGTTATAAAAAATTAATTGTTGCCTACTTATACTTTTTATTTTCTAGCACAAATTTCTTTTTTCTTGTAGACAAAACCATGGAGGTTTTATTCTTTACTCTCTATTTTTTTAAAAATAAAATTGCACAATTCATAGACACTAGAATTGTATAATTAATTTTAAGTTTTGGGTGTTTTGGGATAAGATTTTGATATTATTGTAGAAAAATGTAACTATTTTTTTAATGACATATTTATTCAACATATTTTTAAAATAACAATTAAATTATTTATATTATTAAAAAACTCAAACTCTTTTAACTAGTTGATAGATATGTAATTTAACTGGTTGGGTAAAAACTTGAATGATTCGTTATAATTTGATTCGATTTGAAGTTCTATTAAAATTGAATAAATTTGATAATTTTAAAAATAAGTTTAAAAATAAATATTTATACTATAAACACCATCCGAATGGACTAAAAATACTAATTAATTTTAAATTTTATAAAATATATATAATTTTAAATATTTTGTGACATTATTTTATAATTTTTTGTATCATTTAAACTCAAACAATAACTTATGTCAATTCAAAATTCAAAAAATTAAACCATCTTTAATCCATTGATTTAAAAATCTCAAGATTATATATTAACCGAAAATAACCAATTCAAACCCAAAGTTTCAAAATTAAGATAGCCTAAATTTACATCTATACATTTTGGTACGCAAATAATCTATCTAGAAGGATGAGTTGGAGTGGTGTGAAGCTGGTGGTTGGAGGTTGGAAATCAAGATTGATGGCTAATAATTTAATAGTCCTTACCAATCCATTGATTTGGATTAGATCGTCTAAAATACGCTTTAATTACTTTCATCATACGTTATTACATTTCACTTTTGCTTAACGACGTTGACTATGGTTCCCAACGACTCCACTCAGCCCGCTACCTATGATTTGCTTCAACTACCTTATTCGCATTTCACTTTTGACTTTAAAATATTGAGTTTTTTCCATCAAAATCACAATTTTCTATTAATGCCAAATCATTTTTTTTTAAATTGTGATTAAAAAATTGAATAAGAACACACTCCACATCAATCAATATAATCAATAATAAACAAAAGAGTTAAATAGATATCAAAAACAGAAAAAAACAAAACATTAATAATAGTTGCAAGCTTAATTTGAAATTTACTTAAAACACGTTGCGCCAAAACTTGCCTTGAAAAATAACATCATTTCTGTGCTTCCAAATTTATCACCGGACAAAAACCAACGATAATTTATTTACTTGCATTACATAATTAATAATTATCTGATATACATACTATTAATTAAATCTTAATGTTATTATTAGATAAAATTTATCATTAATAAATTATTATTATAATTATAACAATTTTGTTTATCATAATATCACTTCCCAATACATAATGCTTTTAACCAAATTCTAAAGTTGGATACAATTGTCAAAGGCTCCAAAAAATTTCCTTGGGTGTGAGGACTCCAAGGTTATTGATCATATTGAGTGTAAGATTCATGAACTAGCAAGAGATGCGAATCAAAACTAATGGTATTAGTAATCATTATGTACATTTTAACCATCTTAAATCCACTCATGCATATAGGATGAGACATGGTACCATCTCGCCTATTCCACAACCGATAACATTAAGCACAATGTAAAATAATCAAAATCATTGGTTACTTTTCAAGTTCCAACTAATATAGACAAAAATGTAAATATAAAATACAGAGGGAGTGTTGAGAGAATAAACTATACATTAACAAAATACAAAAAATAGCTTATGTTTATAAGTAACCTCTTAAAAGCTTTCATGATGGACGAATGGAACTAATTTTACTACTCTCAGTAGCTGTACTCAAGGCCTTCAGTAACTGTCACATGTAGTCTGCTTGATGGATTCCAAGAGGGTTAAACGAAGTGGCTTACATTTTGGTTAAATGGGCTTTTGATCGTGGAGATGAGTTGGACACTACAAGCAGAACTATGCTTCCTCAGCAACGACACTAGGTAGTTTAACTGCCTTTCCCGGTAGCAAAAAATAAAAAATATAGGTGTACATCATCCAATTGATTAATTCGACCTATCAAATGATATCTTAATCGATAATTATTGTATTAGATCAATTTGTAAATATGGGTTTGATAAGTTTGAAATGAAATTCTCTTACTACTATATGGTGATAATAGATTTGTTTTATAAATTAAATAAATGATTGAATTTAAACTAGATATCTTGAAACCTTAAATAGATGAGGTAAACTAAGATCAAAATTCAAGGTTAGTCATGGAAGACAAGTTAGATTGATTTTAAATTGGAGTGTGTATCAAGAGAAATCAAGTGATTTTATTTAGGAATAAGTGAAAAAATAAACAAATTCTACATCGATAAAATATCAATTAAAATATAATTTTATAAATATATGAATCAATTTATATATGTTTATAGATATACTGAATCTTAAATTAAATTAAATTTTTAAGACTAGATATGGTTAGAATTATTGTGCAATGACAATATTTTCCACCAGGATTAATGATATTTGTTTCATATAATCATATATATTAATATTTTACTCCACTGGTATATAATTCAATTGAGGAGAGAACAAGTCCTCCAAATCAAATTGAGTATAACAAATGTTATAAGGAAGGATACTCTTCAAAAGCAGATTTAAAAGAAAAATAATTGTAAAAAAAGAAAAAAAACACAGCAAGCTAGCTGGGACAGACATGAAAGCAGTAGGTTACCTGTCTTTTTGTGCTCAAAACCATGTGGCTTGAGTTATACCATTCCTTGTCCTTTTCTTTGCTTTCTTTTTATTATCCCTTTAATTGTCTTCTTCATTGGATAGTAATAAAAGACATTCACTCTTTTTCTTATCATAAACTCTTAAAACAAATAAATATCTTAAAAAGTTCGTAATTAAACATGCAACATGAAAATCAAAGAAAAATTAACACACCAAATAATTCAGACAGACATAACTCCTCCCCCACAAACATTTTCAGATTAGACAATCTGATTTAACCAATTAAAACACACTAAAACTTTTTCTTGCTCTTATCTTTTCCATTAGCGGAGAAGATAGAACCTAAACCAAACAAGTTAGGTGTCGGAACATTCAAAATAGGATTGATTTGAAAAGTAGTACTATTCCCATAAGACCCATGACCAAGCTTCTTCAATGGAGGCTTTTGATAAAAGTTATTACTACTTTGTGATAGCTTTGTGGTTACATTTTTCTGGGAATTCTGTTTACTACTGTTTGAAGCTTCTTTGGATAAAATTGATGTTCTTTTCACACTTGGTGCAGAATCAGCAGAGCCAGTTGAATTGCTTCGAGATAAAAGTGGTAAATTAGGACACAAGCTTTTACCATAGCCACTACCACAGCTACTACTCCTCTTGAACCTCCAAAATGATTTGGATCCACTTTGCTGCTTCTGATGATCATCAGCTTCAATATTGCTTGACAATTTTCTATCTTTATTACAGCAAGCTTCTTTCTTTAAGCTTTTGTTACCATCAATTGAAAAGGTTGGTTGAGGAAGAGATCGAGCTTGTTTTGGTGCAGTATTGTTTTTCTTGATTTGAATAGGCAGAATTTTTCCATCTAAGAAAAGCTCGTCGGCAGATGAAGATTGTTGTTCAAAGCTCTCTCGAACACAGAAATCAAAATCAATGCTTGAATTCAAACCTGAGGAGTTTGATCTCAAAGGGTGTTGTTGTTCTATTGGAAGTACTGCTTCATTATGATCAGATTGGATGAAGTCATAGGAAAATGAAATTCTTGGACTTACCCCAACCATGGTTGATTTTTCTTGGCTGCAGATTTCAATCGCCATTTCTGTTGCAAAGATTTTCAGTTAATTAAAAGATGTAACAAAAACACTCAAGAGTACCTCAGAAGCCAGGATGTTTAATTAAAAGCAAATTAAATTAAAACCTGAAGATCAATTATTATAAACAAGAAGAACTAGATCCTGAGGAGAAAAAGCTTTGGCTTTTTATGCATTGAAGAAAACAGAGCACGTTAAAATAAGTCAAACCTAACGAATTAAAGGCTACAGAAATTGAAAAGTCTTGTATTTACAAGTCACAAAAAATAATATGTCAAACACCATATACATGTATACCCTTGAGGGCGTTGAATTTAAGGATTAAAATTTCAGATATTCCACAATGTGAAAACCTCGAAACTCCTTGGTAATTGAGAGAGGATAAAAAATAAAATAAATAAATAAGGGAGATATTAAAAAGGGTTGGTTAGAGAAGAAACTGAAACTGAATTTAGGGAAAAGTTGAAGATTTCTATAAATAAAAGACTTGGAGAAATATAACAAAGGTAATTTCTGATTTCTGACTTCTGACTATCCCAATGTGTGAGCCTTTTGTGTTCATATATTTGTTTGCTTGAGTTTGAGTCTTAAAGATAATTGAGAGGGAGATAAGGGGACGTGCAGAGGGTTATATATATATATATGCGCGCGCTTACACTTAGTCGGCCTTACGCGTAGGTAGTGTAGGATGGAATTGTCGGGTTAATATACATTTTTAGTAGAAAATTACTTCATTAAAAAACAAAAAAACTTTAGAATTTGTTGAAGTAAATGAAATCATATACTTTAGAATTATTTTTAAAAAATATTTATTTGATAATTACTCAACTTTACAAATTTAATAAAAAAATATATAAACAAAAACTCATAACACTTCATGTTTAATAAATTTAACTACCAAAAAAACAAATATCATACTTATAATTTATAACAATAAAAATAATATCTTAATAATATTAAAGACATTTAATTAAATAAAGTTTAATATTAAATAAATATAATTCAAATAATTGATATTAAATATGAAATGATATGTTAAATTTTTTTAATAATAAAAAATATTATTTTTATTATTCTTTAAATTTTTTTAATCTTAATACTCCATGAATTATCAAATAAATAATTAATATAAGATATCTAACCTCAAAAGTCATACCTAACGATTTAGATTTCCTATTCTTCTAAGAAAATGTCAAATTAAAGGCATAATACGTTAAGCAAAATTTGTAGTAAACTCGATAGTTTAATTAATATATTTTAAAAAGAAAAACCTCACATCTTTATATAACTTAGATTATTCAAATTGTTTTATATTTAATATATATATATATATGTTAAAAATAAAACTTATACTCCAATTTATATATCCAAATTATAGGTTATTGTCTACTAATAAAGAAGATTCTCTTTTATAGGCCCATGAAATAACCCAAGTCATTATAGAAGATAGCTTAAAAGCCATTTTCGTGCTATATAGTAGCAAGGCCTCTATAAAGAGATCTTTATTATCTCCTCGCTACAACTTGACACAAACACAATCCGAAAAACACGTATAACGAGGAGTACCTTTCTCTTTGATTTAACTTGAAAATAAGGAGTTATGTTAAGGAATTAAAAAAGAAAAAAAATATATAATACAATTAAAAAATTATAATTACAAAAATCATATATTTTACATTAATTTAATATATTTTTATTACGAAGAAATTTTTTATATTTAACATTATTTAAATTGAATTCCATAAAATTATATTCATTCAATATTAAATTTTAATTAATTTAACCCAATAAATATTATTAAAATATTATTATTTTTATTATAAATTTTAAATATTAATTAATATATTTATTTACTTCTTTTTTATCTGTTAAATTCTTAGACTTTATGGACGCCATGGCCCAAGGCATATTAAAAACACAAATTTTTAGGTCATTTTTATTTAATTATTGATTCTTTATGATTGAGATTCTGGCTAACATTTTGCATCTGCGAAGACTCTTCATCAGAATGGCATAATTTTCAGCACAAATTACTCATTTGGGCCCTTCTAAAACATATGACCCACAATTCAATCCAACTAAAAGCTTAACTTGTCATTAGGGTTGCAAAAAAATTTAACAAATTAAATTCACGTGAAAATTATACAATTGGATATAAGAATGATACTAATAAAATAAAAAGTAAATAACATAAAATATGAATTTATATTTTATAATATTAGTGGAAAAAAAGATGAAGATTATATTTATTTTTCACTTCTTCGAAACTATATACTCTATTTTAATATATATATATATATATATATTATTTTTAATTTTTATTATGAATTTAACTATACATTTGAATACAAACTAATCATAAATAATATATTATATTTTCTATATTTTATCTTTTATTGTGTTTTTATTCTATTAGAATATCAATACGTTTTATTTTAAAAAAATTATTTATTTAAATTTTAAAATTTTAAAATCTTATAATTCATCTTTAAATCATGTTTTTATTCCATTAAAATACCTATAATTTGTATATATAAATTATTTAAATTTTAAAATTCTAAAAACTTATATATTTTTTATAATTTATTTTTATTATTTTAAAATAGTTTGTAATAAGATTCTAATAGTATTATTTAGTATAAAAAGATTATGTAATTATTGTTAAATACATTTTATTTTTCTCAATTTCACATAAATATTATTTTTTTTATTATTTATTGGTTCAAATTTTTTTTCATTATAATATATTTATTAATGGCTTATTCTTTTTATAGTTTTTTATTTATAATAAAAAAATAATATTTAAAATATCATTTAAATTCTCAATCCGTATTTTTTATTTTTTATTTAATAACTATAATCTTTAATATATCCTCGTAAAAATATTAAGTATATATAGGAGACAAATTTTAAATTGAAGATAAAAAAGAAGAAAGAGGTTCCGACTCCACCTCACTCCGTTAATAACTCTATCTGTAACATCTCAAGGAAAATCGCAGGGGTGTAAAAATTGTCACCATATTATCTCCCAAAAAAAAAAAAAAAATTGTCACCATATACTCATAAAAGTTGCATGTGTATACGTCTTTCAATAATTGCTTCTCATTTCTTGAAGCAATTTACTATACGGATTATTATTTATGGTTATTTTTAAGGGGGTTAAAAGATTAATAATTTAATTGGATTGAATATCAAACTTAAATTATATTTTTTTATATATACGTTGGTTAGTCTAAATAGGTTTAAAAAATATTAAAATTCACCTTATTAGTTTAGAGGTTCAGAAATTGTGTAATCTAAAGGAAACCAATCGAAATTATAATATTAATATATATTAATTTTTTAAAATATATTTTTAATTATTATTTTATATATTATAATTATAATCTTAATTTTTTTTAAAATTATATAATCTAAAACTAATTAGTAAAAAATTTCACTTAGATACTTAGTCATTCTCATAACTTACTTTTCATGCTTCACTAAAATTATTCTTAATTTAGTCCAAAATCTTAAAATTAATAATATTTTTTACATTACTTTATATGCTAGATGTTATTAATTAATAATATGATATTTCCCTTACTTATAGAACTCCATTTGATAATTCTATATTTACATAATATTTATTAGAATCATTTTTTTTATTATATGCTATGTTTTTTATGTTTCAATCGTAAGATACTTTTATATCATATTTTGATTATAGATTCAAAAATGTTAAACAAACTTCTCTCAAATCGAATTTATAGGTTGGTTAGAATATTAGTTTTTGGGATCAAAAATCAGTTAAGATTTTAGTTTTTTTAAAACTTACAAATCTAATATCTAAACTATACTTAATTTATTCGATAGTGTGTATTAAATATGATATATATGTATATATATATACTGGAACCTGCTAGAGTACAAGTGAGACCATATCTTCGTCTAGAAGTTTAATTGATTTGAAGCATGTAAATGAATGTTTTAACGTCATCACTTGCCCCTCGATTATCACTTTGAATTAATGCTAAGCAAAAGAAAATTGACACAGAAGTAAAACTCAATTATTATCTATGCTATATTTTAAATAAGTACTTACGTACACACAGAGACATGTCATGGATGAGTACTGTTCTCATACCATTGAAGTACCTACAACAAAAATATTTGTTACATTACCATACAAATGATAAGAAGATGTCCAAAAATGGGTTCCTCCGGATAGATATATACGTTCACAATTCTGTATAGGGAAAGGGTTTCTGATCGATCGCCTATAATAGCAAAATATATATTTCACTTTTTTTAATTCAAACAATAAGTACCTGTGTTTTAGTGTAAATGTGGGACTTAGATGTGAACCTTACACTTTGATCACTAAGGTGAACAAATAGATATTTGGTGAGGTATATATGAAAATTGTAAAGCATGGAAATAGTTAATTTTTCTGATAATTAATGGTTGTGCATATATTTATGGCTTGCTCATAAATTTACAGAAATGGATGGTCTTCATTTTTTACTTAATTGTTTCCACGTCTTTGTTCATGGTATCTTAAGTAATTTTTGAAAGTGCCAAACATTAAGGTTATTTAGTCTCATTCTGGTTGAATTACACAAATGATCTTTATATTTTTGATATATTGTACACTTTTGCATTTTTCTTATTTTTTATGACTTAGTCTCTTTATTTTTTTTAATTTTTACACTATGGTTCCCTTATTTTTCTTTTTTATAATTTGATTTGTTTATTATTTAATTTTCACACATTTAGTCCAAAATTTAAGACCAATTTGAAATTAAACTTCAATGAAAATGTTTATAAAAAAATGGATTAAATTGTAAGAAAAAAAGTAAGTTGATTGAAGTATAGAATATGAAAAAAAAATTAGGGATCATTTGTATAAATTTTAGCCCATTATTGTTGATAGGTAATTTTCATACCATATATTATTTGATTTAAAAATAAAAAAAAATAACTCAATCATTTCCCAAGAAAAAGATATATAATTAGGAGTGTAATGTAAATTTAGTCTCTTTACTTATATAAAAGATGTTATTTAGACCCATAAGTTAGATAAGGTCTCATTTAATCTTTTTTGTTTTAAAAAAATATTTAATAATTTTAAATAATTTTAAAAAAATTATCAAACGTATCCTTGTTATTTCATTTTTTACTATAAAAAATTACTTAATTATTTTCTTTAAAAAAAAATTATTAATACTATTAAAAGTTCTTATATGGCTCATTTTTTTATAAATAAAATAACTAATGAATAAATTTTTCATAATTAAAATGATTAATAAACTTCTTCTTTATTAATGATAATTTTTCTTAATTTAAATTACTAAATAACACTTTTATTTAAAAAAAACCTCAAAGTATTTATTTTTATAATTAGAGGTATACTTTACAAAAAAAGTTAAATTTGTGGATAAATCCAACTTTCACTGAATTCATATTTATTAGATGATGAACTTTTAAAAACTTATAATTTTTTAAAAATACATAAGTAGGTTTTCAAAATTTTAAATTATATAATTTAATTATTAATTTTTTAGAATTTTATAAATAAGTGCTTAAATTTTATCACAAATTACAAATGTGTATATTGGTTGTGAAGCTAAATTTATCTGCAAAATTTTTAAAGTTTGATACTAAATGTGAATCCACTAAAACATTGAGACTAATGATATAATAAGCCTAAATTTTTATAAAGAAAGATATGCAAGGACACTTGGATGAGAGTGATCACAATGATGTGGAGCTTCTCCTAATTTGGACTTGAGATCGGGCAATAGGGAACAAGAGAGGAAAGGCTTGGGGTGAAATGTTAGTGTGCTCTTCTCTTGTTGTGATTATGGATGATAAAAATATCTACGTGACTATTTATTCTATTGATTTAAATAAATAACTTTTGGATTCAATGTTTATAATTATATATATATATATATATATATATATATATATAATCAATAAATCGGATCAGATAGTATCGTGACGGTTCAAATATGAATATTTTAAAGACTAAAGGAATCATTCATTTTCAACATATTTTTTTATTTTTACAAATATTTGTTTGAAATTTTTTTTATTATTAATAATTATTTTTAAAATTTACTTATCTTATATATTTATTAATCTTTCTCTCTCTTATAATTTTTATAAATCTATCTATTATTATTTAAAATTTGTTAAATATAAATTTAAATATCATCATATTCATAACTATTTATTTATTCTTATATTTATTATAAATGATTATTCTTTTCTAATTTTTGAGTAATTAAATTAAATTTATTTTTTTATTTATAAATAAAAAAATCTCTTGGATTTTATTGAATGTGTGTAAATTATGTTCAATTTATAGATAAAATCAAGTTAATAATATAAAAATATTTATTATTAAAGTATTAATTTTTTTAAATTTATATGATTATAACATTGATAAAAAAGTTAAATAAAAATAAAAATATGTTTATTATAAAAGTAAGAAAGTCTCTAAAACAGAAAGAAATAAGACATTTTTCTACTATATATAATGTTTTTTTTCTCTTTTAATTTATCGATTTAAAGTATATAATGTATGATGTTTTAGTTTTAAGAAAAAAATAAAAAAATATGGAAATAATTTAAATCGAATCATGGATTAATACTTGATATAATAAATCAAAATAAATTATATCATATGAGATCTTTTAAATAATAGATTGAATCAGATTCTAATTCAATATCTTTAATTGTGAATCTGATAGATTAATAGTAGCATATGTAAAGAAAGAGCTGGATCAATTGTTCCTTAAAAAGTATAAGAAGAAGAATATCAGTAGTTATATATAGGTTATATGCTTAAATGATTTCATATTATTTCAATTTTATATTTGACTCATTTTATTTATTTTATATGAAATATGAAAATATTATTTTTATGTTTTTATTTTTATCAAATTGGATTAAATTATAGTTAATTAATATAATGTTTAACTCTATTTGTAAATAATATAAGATGTCTAACTCAGCCTATTTTCTTAAAAAACTGTGGCCATACTAAACAAAATGAAGATTATTGAAAGAAAAAGAAAAAGAAAAAAAATGTGCAAAGACGGGAAGAAAGTCCTAATCTTCTTTCAACCTTATCACTTTTCAACTAATTTCTACGCACTTTGCCATGTGAGCAAACTCTAAAAGCACTAAAGCAGCAACATATTACCTAGCTTTAATCTAAAGTAATGAATAATTCACTATTGAAGACCCCACCTGGAGATCTTGTCACTATTCTCTCTAGTGCTGGTTAGTGCATTATTGACATTGTGAAAGTTACCAATAAACATCGATTAAGCTAGCTATAGCAATGGAGAGAGTCCAAATTCTGAAGCCTCTTATAAGCTCTGATTGCCTGTTTATCTTTGTTTTTTATACCCACTTTTTATTGAAACAAGCCATGGAAAGCCAGATTCTATAATAATTGCGTAAAGATATTCATCATTTCTCAGCAAAGATGAAAAAGAAAAAAGAAAAAAAATATTTATAACACCTTTTAAAATTTAAAACTTAAAATTTATGCAATGCTAGTATATTTTTACAAAAGGAATTCTGGTTACAAAATTTTTAAATTTTAAATTATTTAAATTGAATTCTATCTTATTAAAATAGTTCAATATTATATATATTTATATTTTTTTTATGTAACATGTTATATTTATATTTATTTTTATACGTAACACACTAAATACATATTCAACGGATCACCAACGTTAGCTGTCGGAGTACTAATTGGATCATTGGAACACAA
Organism: Hippophae tibetana; assembly: GCA_037013495.1. Classification (NCBI taxonomy): domain Eukaryota; kingdom Viridiplantae; phylum Streptophyta; class Magnoliopsida; order Rosales; family Elaeagnaceae; genus Hippophae; species Hippophae tibetana. The sequence continues at coordinate 7,088,096 of CM072804.1, forward strand.
ATAGGAGTCACCAAAGTTTCATTAAAATCATCTACTAAGATTTAGTATTGTCATGGGTAGTAATTCTTGAATATGTAGTAAGACCTAACCATGGTATCATTTTATTAAATATAAAAAATTAAGGTTTTTTGGTATTTTTATTGAATAATTTAATAAAAAACTATGAGTTTTGAAATGAAATTTTACTGGATAGAAAAAATCATAAATCTATAGAAAATGAACTATTTAGTGTAAAACCTAATAAAATTTGTATGGTATAGAATATTTTGGTGGATTAAATGGTAAAAAAAAATGCAATCGGTATCCTAAAAGAATAAGACATTGTAAAAATAGAAAAGAGAAATGATTCTAATAGAATTAAAATATGGTTAATAATATAAAATATTGAGCTAAAGAATGTTAGAGAAAAATAAGATAACCTCATAATTTCTTTAAAAATGATACTAATATAAATTTTATAAATAATATAAAATTATTCTTTTTAAGGATTAAATAAACGATATGTTATAGAATAAAACTCTCTCTGTATGATGTGACTATTCTTCTGCACCTCACTAGATATAAAAAGAAAGATAAATGGGAAAAAGAGAATTATTAATATATATAAAAATAAATGTATACGTAAAACAAAGAAAGAAAAGGATGGCAGTACTGTTTGTTAATGAGAAAAACTAGTGGTGAGGAATTAAGTGGTAGTGCCTTACAAATAAGAGATATGGGGTTATTATCATTCATCCCCACCAATTTGGTGACAGCTTTAGTTTTGATCTTCGGAAGGTGTTATTGTTAGACACCTTCACATGGATAAGGGATTGAAGTTGAACATTGTAGCAAAAAGCAAAGCATGTTTAATTCCAGAGTTGTTCTGAACAGAAATTGACCTGATTATATGCATATTGGAAATATACTTCTTCTTTTTTAAATAAAATGAAATTAATTATTTCTTCTCGGGTTTCCAATAGAGAAGAGGATTAAAGTTAAAACTATACTTTTCATCTCAAATTATTGTTGGTGTGTGTTGTGGTGTATGTTACAAACAGTGGCAGACACAAATGCTCAGTGGAGTAAAACATGCAGCAGACAATAATATTAATGGAGCCATAAAACATGGATGTGCAGAAATTATGATTATTGTTTAATTCTCATTTTTTCTTGTATACATATATGTTAACTCTTGTAAAGAAAAGTATAACAGAGAAATACAGAAACTATTAACATTAACAACAATAAGTTGACATGATATCAGAGCAGAGTTATTGGTTGTCCTAATGAAAGAATAAGTTACCTGCTACGTTGATTCTGTTCTCCTTTGACTGATTTGGTGTGATATGCTCAACAGATTGTATTAATCTGTGGATATTTGGTTGATTATTGGCCAAGATTTGGGGTATCCGTTCAAGCTGCTCGTTGGAGTCATCACAGTTCCTACATTCCATTCTAGCTACTACTGTGGGGCGTTTGTACTGTTCTTCAGCCCTACAATTCTGTAAAACAAAAAAAAAACAAAAAATTTGCAGTGATCAGATTGATGATGAAGATGGTTCCCAGTATCGACGAAAAACTGAGAGTAATCTGCACGCATTAGTTCCTGTAAACAAAAAAACAAAAAGAAAAAGAAAAAAAAACAGCTTCAGTTCCTTTGCTTTCTGTGAACTTTTTGTTCAGATTTAGAAATCACAAGCTGCTCGTTGATCGTCCATCAGAAGAAGGAATGCGCTACTCTGCCAGGAAGAAAACATTTAGGGTTATATCACAGCAACACAAGCCTTCAACAACTATGGCGTCACACCAGCTGGAACGCAGTCGCAGAAGCTGCTGAGGAACACAGAGGAAGCTGCTGAGGAATGCAGAGGAAGCTGTCGAGGAACGCAGAGGAAGTTACTGAGGAACTCAGAGGAAGCTGTTGAGGAATGCAGAGGAAGCTGCTGAGGAACGCAGAGGAAGCTGCGCGAATTTGGAAGGAAAAAAATTAGGGTTACGCAGAGGAAGGAAGCTGCGCGATTTGAAAAAAAATGTTAGGGTTACGGAATGTTGTATATATAGTGGTGTGCGAAGTGTAAAAAAAACTAGGATATATTAATGAAGATTTTCCTCAACCTGCTGAAACCGACCCCTCATTTAGGAGATGACGCACTGAAAATGCCATTGTCAAAGAATGGTTGATCAATTCGATGGACCCCTCCTTGATTGAAAATTTTATCCGATTCCCAACTGCAAAATAGGTTTGGGATTCTGCTACTACCACTTACTATGATGGGACAGACACGTCTCAAGTATATGATCTTCGCCGTCGAGTTACTCGTACGAAGCAAGCGAGTGGATCTATTGAAAAATACTATAATGACCTTCAAGGGTTATGACGTGAAATTGATTTCCGTCGTCCTAATCCAATGGAGTGTGCGAATGATATACAAAAATACAACTCCATCCTACAGGAAGATCAAGTGTATACCTTCCTTGATGGGCTTGATGATAGATTGGATAAAACTCGAAGTGATGTGCTTCAGATCAAACCATTCTCTACGGTGGAACAAGCCTATGGACTCATCTGTAGGGAAGAATTCAGGCAGACCGTAATGATCACAGGTGTAGATACGACACCCGGAGCAGTTTTGGCTTACAAAGGGATCAAGGGACACCATAATCTGATGCCACCAAAACCAGGAACTTTTTTGGGTAGCAAAAAATCCACGGGAAATCCACCGTCTACTGACATGAAATGTGGTCATTGTGGAAACTCCAAACACACCCGTGAAAAATTCTTCAAACTACATGGGTATCCATAATGGTGGAATGATCTTCAAACAAGGAAGAAAAGGGAAACCACTGGGAAAGCTGATGTGGCTACCAATACTACATCACTATCCCTTATTCCTCAGACCGAATCTTCCCAAGATCCAAGTATTTCAAGTAAAGCATTTCATACTCGTAGTGATAATAAGGATTGGATTTTAGACTCTGGAGCTACGGATCATATGACATTTGACCCAAAAGATCTCTCCAATACAACTCAGCCGAGACGGAGCCGTGTTGCCAATGCCAATGGGGTCACTTATCCAGTTACAATGGCTGGAACAGTGACTTTATCTCCTTCATTATCATTATCTAATACATTACTTGTACCCTCTCTTTCAAACAAACTAATGTCTATAAGTCAAGTCACTTCAGATCTTAACTGTGTAGTATTGATGTATTCTACGTTTTGTCTCCTACAGGATATTCTCACCAAGGAGATCATTGGGCGTGGTACTAAGAGAGAAGGGTTATATTATGTGGATGATCTCAGTTCAGGAAGAGTCAATCACATGAAACACACGGTTAGTAACTAAGAACGACAAATTTGGTTATGTCATCGTCGATTTGGGCATCCATCATTTGGGTATTTAAAGCATTTACTACCGAGTCTATTTTCAAATATTCCACACTCAGATTTCAAATGTGATACCTGTATTTTAGCAAAGAGTCATAGGGAATCTTATCCTATGAGTAAGCATAAAAGTATGATTCCTTTTGCTTTAGTACATTCTGATGTTTGGGGACCTTCCCCGGTAACTACATCGTCGGGTTATCGTTGGTTTGTAATTTTTATTGATGATTGTACACGAATGACATGGCTTTACCTTCTTAAACATAAAGATGAAGTATTTTCTACATTTCACTTGTTTCATACCATGATTCAGACACAATTTTCTACAAAAATTAAGATCCTTCGATCTGATAATGGGGGAGAGTATGTTAATCAAAAATTTCGAACATACTTGGACAACCATGGTATTCTCCATGAAACCTCGTGCTCACAAACCCCACAACAAAATGGGACTGCAGAGAGGAAGAATAGACATATTTTAGAAACTACTCGGGCCTTACTAATCAGTGCACATATGCCTAGTAGATACTGGAATGATGTTATTACTACCGCTGTGTATCTACTGAATCGCATGCCCACAAAGACCTTACAATTTCAGACTCCATTAAAGGTATTATCCGATCATGTTCCCCTGCCTACTATTTTGATGCTTCAGCCCGGCATATTTGGATGTGTTGTTTTTGTCCACCTCCACAAAAATTAACGAACTAAGTTGGATCCATGTGTTGTCCGATGTGTATTCTTGGGGTATGGCATACAAAAAAAGGGTTACCGGTGCTATGATCCAATTACTAAAAGAACCTATATTACCATGGATGTCACTTTCCTTGAATCAGAATGGTTTTTCCCATCACCGGCATCCAATTGCACTCTTCAGGAGGAGAGTTATGGTGAAGAACGAAATTGGCTTGATGTTGAAATATTAAACACTAGTAATGATCCAACATACTCGGATCGTGCCAATAATATGGAAGAGCCAGTATCTAGACCTGAGCTTGAACTTCCAAGAACTGAAGCTGAAGTAGAATTGAATCTCTAGAAGATGAAGTGGTTGATGTACCCCTCCACTCTCTAGTACCCAAGTATCCAATAGCAAATTATTTATCTACTCAAAGGTTATCAGAACCTATCAGGGCATTTGCACAAACACTCTCCTCGTGTCAAATTCCAAGTAGCATTGAAGAAGCCTTATCTGATCCAAAATGGGCTAAAGCTATAAAAGAGGAATTTGAGGCATTACAGAAGAATAACACATGGGTGTTAAGCGAGTTGCCTCAAGGGAGGAAGATAATAGGATGCAAGTGGATTTTCTCCATTAAGTATAAAGCATATGAGTTAGTTGATCGATACAAGGCGAGGCTTGTAGCAAAAGGATATACACAGAAATACGGGATAGATTATCAAGAAACCTTCTCACCTGTGGCTAAACTAAAAACCGTTAGAGTCTTGTTATCTCTTGCGGCAAATTTAGATTGGCCATTGCACCAACTTGACGTAAAAAATGCCTTCCTTCATGGTGATCTTAAAGAAGAGATTTACATGGATATCCCACCAGGATATACTGTTACATCAAGAAAATAAACTGCATGTAGATTACAACGAGCATTGTATGGACTAAAACAATCACCTCGAGCATGGTTTGGTAGGTTGAGTTCAGCAATGAAGAAATATGGGTTCCAACAAAGCAACTCTGATCATACTATTTTCCTAAAACATCGATTAGGGAAGATAACAGCCCTTATAGGCTATGTAGACAACATGATCATTACAGGGGATGATAAAGAAGAAATCTCTAAGCTTTAAGAACAACTGTCAAATGAGTTTGAAATGAAGAATTTGGGAGGGCTCAAATACTTCTTAGGTATTGAGGTAACAAGATCAAAACAAGGCATATGTCTTTCCCAAAGGAAATATACTCTGGACCTACTGGCAAAGGCAGGACTACTAGACTGTAAACCTGTCGATATTCCAATGGTTCAAAATCATAAACTCGGAGAATATGTGGACAAAGTACCAGCAGATAAACAGAGATATCAACGGTTAGTAGGTAAACTCATATATTTATCTCATACTCGACCTGAGATTGCTTATACTGTTAGTGTCGTGAGTCAGTTCATGCACTGCCCAAGTGAAGACCATATGGATGCGGTCATGCGAATACTTTGTTATTTAAAATCCTCCCCTGGGAAAGGACTTATGTTTTCAAAGAATGATCACTTGGAAGTCCTTGGATATACAGATTCAGACTGGGCAGGGAATATGAAGGATAGGAAATCTACTGCTGGGTACTTTAATTTTGTGGGGGGTAATCTTGTTACATGGAGGAGCAAGGAGCAAAAGGTAGTTGCCTTATCTAGTGCTGAAGCTGAATTTCGAGGAATGGTCAAAGGAATATGTGAGCTCCTTTGGTTGAAAAAACTTCTAAGTGAGTTGGTGTTGCTCCTAACTCTGAAATGAACTTATTTTGTGATAATAAAGCAACCATTGCCATCTCTCACAATCCAGTTCAACATGATCGCACGAAGCACGTTGAAGTGGATCGGAACTTCATCAAATAGAATCTTGAAGAAAAGATTATTAAGCTTCCATTTGTTAAATCAGAAGATCAATTGGCTGATATACTCACAAAATCTGTGTCTGCAAGGAACTTTTACAGCTCACTTGACAAGTTGGGCATAAGTGACATATATGCACCAACTTGAGGGGTAGTGTTGGTGTGTGCTGTGGTGCATGCTGCAAACAGTGGCAGATACAAATACTCAGTGGAGTAAAACATGGAGCAAACAATAATATTAGTGGAGCCATAAAACATGGATGTGCAGAAATTATTATTATTGTTTAATTCTCATTTTTTCTTGTATACATATATGTTAACTCTTGTAAAGAAAAGATTAGAACAGAGAAATACAAAAACTATTAACATTAACAATAATAAGTTGACAATTATTACAAGACAACGTGCTAAATTATTACTGTATGTTTCAAATGGATCGTATATTTAATATATATGTAAATAAATTCTAATTATATGCCATATACTTCAATATTTTTCTTAAAATTACTTCATTTCTTACTCTAACTAAACTCATTCACATCCAAAGAGATAACTATACCTCAATTTCCCATTAGAAGCAAATATTATTACATATTGAACATATGGTGTAAAAAAGTATAGGATAAGCTAAAAAAAGAAATGTGCATGACGCTTATGAGTTAGGAAAATACTTTTTATTTATTTTTATCGAAGAGATAAGCATATTGTAATATTGCTTTAAAGTCTTACTCTTTATTTTAAGAGAATTTTATATCTTAAAGATTTTATTGATTATTATATATAATATTTTAGATACATAAGAGATAGTGTAATAAGTGAACTAGATACATGATTTGATAAACATTATATTTAATTGATTAATTAGAAAATAGGTAATCATATATGTATATGTAGGCTGGTCGATACATGCAAATCGCTCTAAGTTTTCAAATAGTCAACATAAGGTGAGAATCGAGGTTGTGTTGAGACCTTATAATTCCATCTGATCTTGATCTTTAAAATCTCGCAATATATTAACGTATTGTTTTAATTGACTATTTTATGTGTTTTATTGAACTCTTAGATTCAAACAATCATTAAATTATTCTTATAACTCTTATAACGTTAGATTCAAACAATCATTAAATCATTCCTATAACATCCTTGTATTATAGTAGTGTAACAATATTTATTAAGTCCTATATATGTTACATATTTAATACTAAACTTTAACTATTTTATGCTGCTATTATGATTTCAGATTCTCGGTTAACAAATGAGCTTTTGTTACTGCTGGTTAAGCAACTCAGTTGATATCCTTGTTCACTGAAATATAGCTTTAAAGTTGTCGTCAAGATAAGGTGTGTTTACTTTTCTCACGCAAAAAAAAAAAAAATGAATGAACTTTTGTTGGGGCATGCGTTTTGTTACAATGCTAAGCCTTTTTCTGAGCGAATGGTTGTTTAGGCCAAAAATCTACACGTTAGGCCAATGTATATTTTTCGTCCTATTTTTGGCACTCCTTTATTTTCTATGTTTGGAGAGGGGACGATCTAAAAAAATGTTAAAAAAAAATCAACATTACACAATTCCATACTAAATATTCTTAGCATCCCAATTTCAAATTTCATGGCTAAACACTCCAGATTTTCTGGGTAACCCCAAAATAAATTAAAAATTGGAGTTTAGTGTGGAGAAAATGGCAATATTTTAATTATTTTGGTTTCAATTGAAGCTATAATATTTTTAAATTTCATCATTTTTAAATCAAAATATTTTCTTTGTATGGTGCAGAAATGAGATTTCAAGCTTTTTATTATATACATATATATCTCTATTTTTCTAAACCTTTTTATTTGTTATAACTCCAAAATAATAATTTAGCATTAGTTAATTAAGTATGAATTTAGCATATATATTTTTCATTATGTATAATAATTAATTTTGATGATGTTATATTTATTGGATTAATCGACTATTTTTATTATATTACTAGACATACTCATATCAATCTAACAATTATAATATTTAAGTAAATATTTTGCAATTATTAGAAAACTAAATGAACTTTTTTTCCATTAGGAAAATCCTCTATTTCTTAATACCGTAAATCTCAATTTTTTTTCTTCATAAAACCAAAATACAAGTGTAACCAAGACTAGTCATGGTAATTAAATACTAAAAGGGAAGAGTTATAACACCTTGACCTTAAACCTTCATTTTACTTTATTCATTTTTAAAGAAAATCACGATAAACCTAAAAATAACAACGTACTATGACCTATTTTATTTGTTCAATATTTATAGCCAAGGTATATCCTCACTCCAATCCTTTCGTGCTAGAGGTTTTCTTGTGGCTTGCTCAAAGGGACCTAAACTAAGCTTTGGGATGAATAAGATACCCGAGACCAAGAGAAAAAGAACACTGATAATAATTAAATCTATTTAATATATAGTTAAATAAAACTTAAAATGTCCAATGATCAATTTCATACAATAAAAAAAGGACCGTTTGAATACTTTGTCACTCAGATTTGTAGGAATGTTAGAAAAATGATAGAAAAAAAGACATGTTTATTCAAATAATATTTTTAATACTAATTTATACACCTTTAAATTTAATATAACGATATTATTTTTATTGTTGTAAATTTTATGAGTGTTATTTTAGGTAAATTTTTCAAACAAAATCTCAATGGGTAAATCCCATCCATTATTTTAGTAAAAACTCAAATTATGAATTTGATATCATTAAGTCTTTTAGATTTAAAATTAATTTTTTAATCTCTTAATTTTGAGGAAAAAAGTTAATTAATAATAACTAATATTATTTTAATAATTGTTCTATTAAAATATAATTTTTTAATTTCAAGTGATTAAAACACAATAAAATATGAACCATTAATAATATTAAAAGTAAAATTTAGTATGAAATTATTTAATAAAAATAACAATAATAATACTCTAATATAAAAATATTTAATTACATATTTTTATTTTTTAAAAAATAAAATATTAAAATAAAAATAGTGATAATAACAAAATATTGATAAGAATATTTTGTGAATTTTTTTCATATTAACTATCATTTTATCACTATTTATGCAGATAGGATTGACAAATCATAATAACATTTGAATAAAATTACTTAAAGTATAAATGTTAATAAATATATATAAAAACTTAAATTGATGAATGATTTATAAAATAATAATAATAATTAATTATAACTAAAGATATATATATATATATATATATATATTATTAGATTGTATTTATTTAAAATTTAAAATCGTTTAATAATTTTTTTATGTAAACTATATATATATATAAGATTAGTTGTCACAATTTATTTCATCATAATATATTAACCGTTGAGAATTGAGATTAAAAGTAATGATTTTCTCTCTTTATCTTTTATAAATATCAAATATTTTTCTCTCTTATATTTTATAAATCTCAAATATTGAGATATGATAGCGTAACAATATATATATTTATATACACACATACATGATCATTCTCAAAACAAATTATTTAAACAAATATTTTTACTAATTGATCTTTGATGGGTCTAAAATATATCAAATATTTAATCTTATTTTTTTTTAATTTTTAAAATTAATAAATTGTGTCATTGTTAATATAATTACAATTAAGAATCATTACTCATAGATGATTGAGTATATTTAATTATTAATTATTAGTTTAAAAATAAAATTTTAAAATGTCACAAATAAAATAAACGAGTATTTTTGATTTTTTTTTCAAAAAAATAAAATAACATAATAAAAAGTATAAAATTTTAAATTAATAAGGAAATCATATAATTATGGGGTTATCCTTATTATTAGATTACAATTAGATTTGATTCAATTTTAAAATCCCAAATATATTATATAATTTTAAAGTATCTATTTGTTTTTCTCAAATTTAGTTTTAAGAATTTAAGTTCGCCTAAAATTTCTTATTTTTTTCTTATTTTGTAATTGATTAACAACTCGTTTATTAATCAATCAAATTTTTGAACAATAAAAATTATGACCACTAGATTTAATTCATTTGTTGTATTATAATAAAAAAAAACAATCAAATTAGATTAAATTAATATGGTTAACAATTTTTAACTTAAGCATTTAATTTTAATTATAATAAAAGTTACAACTTGTTACTTCAATTATAAAAATTATCAATTTTATATTAACTTTATAATCTAATAATAAACAAAAATAAATATTGAAATCGTTGTACATCTAATTCAAGAATTAACATGTTTTGACGTTTTGACATGAAATTAAACACATTAAATAATCAATAATTAAAACTTTATTCAAATTATAACATAATTAATATATATTAAATAATAATTTAAGACTTGAAATTATTCAGAATCATAATAAATATTTTAATTAATCATAAAATTTAATATATGTGTAAAAATAATTAAACAATTCATAACTATAAAAAAAAAAGATATAAGAATCTTATTGGTTGATGAAAAATTGAAGCAAAATCAATTAGATACATCAATATCTAAACTTGTTATTTAATTTTTGTTCAAATGTTTTTTTAAAAATACTCCAAGATAATTTTCTAATTTTTCTAAATTTCTCTTATTGTTTTCTTCAAAATATTATTATGTGGATATTTATACTAGTTTTATTTTAGATTTTATGTTCAAATTAAGTATGAACCGTAAGATAAAATCAAATGTATGTTTAATAACGTGCCATATGTTACACAATGAAATAAGCAAGTTAACAGTGGCAACCAGGTGACGCGTTGGGTGAGAGGTGGCTTCGAGGTCATTTGGCACGAAAGATTGAGGAGTGGACCAAACGACATGTCGTTTGGCGTTGTCCAAAGGAAATAATGTGAGAGAGAGACATTATGTGGCTTGTAGCTCTTCAAAACTCATTGTTTTGGGCTCTATTTTTCTAAATGTATTCGCATTCGTTTAAGTGCATCCACATTCTATATAAATCCACATTTCGTTCTAAATATATACCTCTGTTAAATAAAGTTCATAAAAATTCTAATAAAATCTCAAAAAATTTAAAAATTTATATTTTCTTATAAAATATAAAATAAACATTTCAAACATACGAGAACAATAAAATAAACATAAATAGGAAGAATTTAATAACTAAAAATATGTATAAATTATGATTTATCAATCTCAATTTTTAAATAAACATAATCCAATATTTTATATATTTTTAATTGTAATTAAATATATATTTTATTTTAAAAATCAATTATTAATTTAATTTTATATATTTATTAACTTCTATATCTTTCAATATTTTAACCGATAATTATAATTTTTTAATATTATTTATCTAAATTATTTATCATCTAAACGTATCTAATACGAGGATAAACACAATTGGACAATGGACACTGCACCATTTATTATTGGTTAATGGTGAGTACTTTTTTGATAAACTATCTCAAATAATTCCCGTATAACTCATAATAATAAAATATAACATAGATTAAGGTTAAATTATATTAATTATAATTATAATAAAATATAATATAGATTAAGATTAAATTATATTAATTTTAATTTAAAAAAGTATTATTATTTTTATTATTATAAAATTTAAGATGATATATATATTTTTTAATTTCTATTGTATTGGTAGGTGGGTTTTTTTTTAATGTTCATCATCGCCTTGTTAATTTGCAGCTATAATTAGTTTCACCTTCTTTTTTTCTCTGGCCGATCAAAATCTTCAATATTTCAGGATTCATTACTTTCCTTGGCTTGTCTAAGATTGAGATTTGACTTCCAAACATATTTTTTTATGGTAGGGTGATATATTTCCGTTTTCTAATTAATAGCTTAAATTCTTATCGCAATTACTTTTGAACAGACTCCTAAGTACAATTCCTAATTAATATAATTTTGCTATCACAAAACTAATTTTGTTACTAAAGATATTATGATTACCTAATTTAATTAATATAATTATTAGATTAAATATTAGAGTTTTTATAATTTTTTAAAATAAGTATTTTAATATTATAATTTATGAATTAAACACATATAATCCAATTATTTATAAAAGTTAGATATTAAACGTGTTTTTATTTATACATTTGATAGATTAAAAATAATCATTTTAATAAATTTTAAGAATACAATTTTTTATTTTTTATAATAATAGAACTAATAGTATTTAACTCACAAAATTATAGAACTAAAAAACTTATTTTAAAATATTATGAAAATTTTAATATTTAATTCGATAATTATAGAATTAAAATCCTAATTTAACAACAATTACGTGAGCCTTTTATGATGTATGTAATCATGAAACTGTATATGTATGCAAGTTAAGGTAATTAACTTTATTCATGATTATACTTGTTGGATTTTTTTAATTTTGTAAAATTATATTTATTTTATTATAATATTATAATTTTTATTATTAAAATAATATTTATTATCCAAAAAATATTTAAATTTCATGCTTTTATTAAAAAAATGATTTAAGTGTTTATTATAAAAACAAAATAACTAAAATGTTTTACCCAAATAAACAAATTACTCCTAAAATAATTAATCAATTATAAATTTTAAAAAATTGAAAATCATATTATAAATTTTGTGATTGGGATCAAATTATTTGAAATAATTTTTAATTAAAATAATTAATAAATCAAGTCACATAATAATTAAATTAATTTAAGGTTAATTTATTTTATTGTAATTTTAGAATTTTTTATTAATTAAAAAGTTGTTAAAGTATCCCTTTTTATTAGGAGAATAAAAATAAAATGGTTAAACTATTATAGTGATATAAACAAAATTAATTCTAAAATAATTAATCAATTATACTTGCCATGTGTTTTTTTTTTCTTTTAGTAGTTAAAAACATAAGGTGCGTGGATTGTTTTTTAATTAGCTTGCCTTAAAAAGTTCGAAACAATGATATTTTTTGCCTGAGATTTTATCATTTCTTTGTGCAACACAACAAAATCTAAACATTAAGTAAAGAACCAAAAAACAAAATCTAAATATTGAATTTTCCATTCTTTTTTTTTTTTTTGGAAAGCCATCCTCTTAACATACGAACAAACATTTCTACTCAACTTTCATCCTAGCTATAAAAGGACAAATATGCGCTAGGTATCATCAACCAAATAGTATTTAATTATATAGTGCCTTGCCTACATCGATCTCTCTATTAATTCCACTACCATGAAGGTTCTGCTAATGCTCTTGAACATATTGTTCTACATCATTTTCATTTGTATCAAGGCACAAGCGACCATTTCCTCAGCTAATATTGAAAAACAAACACAAACAAGACTAGATCATAGTCTTAGTAATCATAATCTAGGCATTGGATCAATCGTCAAGTTCCATCAGGACCAAATCCGCTCCATGGTCACCAAATTCTACGTACCCTCAAAGTTGAAGATGAATGAAGTTCTAAAAGAACCAACATACAGTAATTATCGTTTTGGAACCAAGCATGAAGTTCCAACAGGACCAAATCCAATCAATGATGGTCAAGTCCCAGCCCCAAATATGATACGATATCATATATATCTAGCAATCTCAAATGCTTTCGAGGGTATTAAGAGTTAGCTAGCAAATATATATATATATATATATATATATATATATTTGTTCAAGAGGAATTTCATTACTTAGAAACCAAAATACAAGATGAAAAACAGGTCTATATCCATATGAATTATAAGAAAACAACTATATGTATAGGTTAATGTTCCAATTAATTCGAACAATCCAAATGATTCTCTTCAAGTCTATATCCATATGAATTATAAGAAAACAACTATATATAGGTTAATGTTCCAATCAATTCGAACAATCCAAATGATTCTCTTCTGATCCACCACTCTACAACAAACAATACAAAGAGAAGGAATAATATTGTGCATCCTTAAGGATTTGTTTAAACCTCTATTGCACAATAACATAATTAATTTTCACTATCCAACTTATATACATTTTGGAAGTGAAGTGGATAGAACACAAAGTAATCACAGGCCAAACAAATTTCTCCATCACTTTCAATAAATCTTGTTTTGTTTGGAAACCTTCCATCAATGCATCAAAAATCATAAAATTTGCAAGCGAAGCACTAAATATGCAACTAGTTGCTTTCTTAGAACCTATCACAAATAAGTAATAAGATGCTCCAATTATAAAATTTGAAGCACAATTGGATTATCCTTTTCCTCTATTAAAGTCGAATTTTTTTTTCCTCTTTCAAACACCTTGTTTTGTATGTTATAGAATAGAAAAGAACTCCTTGTGTGTACTTGCAAAACTAACAAGTAGAATTAACATACATATATGATATCATAATTTATGCATGTATGAGAGACTACATTCACAAGAAGAAAAAAAACAAATATGATATATGATAATCCTATAAATAAAATGACTTATTTATCATACTAAAGTTTCGTTTCGTTTTTGTCATTTTTCTCTTGCAAATATATATATTGTTATCTTCCTGTGTACTATAATTAAAGTTCATGAATACCGATCTAAAATTGATTGAACTATATAAGTACATATGACAAAAGAATGTTATAAGCTTAATTTCAACCTCACTCGCAGGCCTCCAAATATATCCCATGAGAACTAATTTAATTTTTGATAACTAGCATTACTTCAATTAATATTTTTAATTACATGCGTTAATCTCTTCCTAATTTCAATTCACATGTTCAATCACAAAGTACGATTTGGTAAAAAAATCAATTATTTAAAAATCATTTTCATTTGAAAAAAAATATCAAATGATTGGGTTTTTTTATTTGCATATGTTAACCGACTTGAATCGAATCTATTTGATCTTAAATGGTTAAATTCAAACTGTACTAAAAGTCAGATTAGGTCTGATTCGAACCAACGTGTTGTCATCTCTAAGTGCGTGGGCATATTGTGTATGTTGTACTGCATAACAATGCAACTATGTAAGAAGTGACAAAAACGAAACGAAAATACTTGTGCAATATGGGATGTGTAAACAAAGTTTAAACTGCTGGATTATTTTCAAAGAAGAGATTTTCATATTTATGGTAACAAAAATTCTAACGAACTATTAAACTCTCACGTCGACTGAGAATCGGGTTCACGCTATGCATATAAATAAGGACAGTCTTGCATCTCATAGCCTAGGTTTTGAAATAAAGTTAGACCTAAATTTAACATGCTATCAAAGCAAAGTTACCCGATCGGTACAGTTGTTTCGTCATTGGTGAGTGATACATTCCGACACTTATACTCTATAAGCTCAACATCCACATCGATCTCAAGGGAACAGACTCTTGTTGATGTGTGAAAGAGTGTTAAAGTCTCACGAGATCGTGTCCACGCTCGCATATAAATAAAGACAATCCTCCATCTGATAACTTAGATTTTGAGATAAAGTTAGATCTAAATTTAACACAAACCTAGAATATAACTCAATTTAGTAAGAATCTCTAACTAAACGAGCATCTTACAAATTTTAGGTATGATTAACCTAATTGTATTCTTTTATGACATAGATAAAGAAGAATCAACTTTTAAATAGAATATAGAAGAATATGTTTTTAAATTATTAAGAATATAAAAGAAAGAGATAATAGAAAACTTTCTCAAATGTAAAAATGGGTTTATTTGCTTGGATCCCTAGTATATGGAAATATCTTATTTATTAATAGAATAAAATTCCCTTACCAGCAAGTTTATACAAAATTAATGTGAAATATAAGATAAATAAGAAGAGTACGTAATTACTTTAACTTCGGCTACTAATATTTTTTCTTTAATAAATAAAAACCTCTTATTTATTTAATTTTATCTAGAAGAATTATCTTGGAGTTAAGAAAGATCCTTATATTAATTCACTATCTTAAAACTAGCGTATGGGTTTAGTGCTTCTACACTGACCACAATGGAGGACACATTTATTGAAATGTATACTTAAATTTATGAAGGTGAAACAGATATGTACAAGACAAAATTAATTCTACCTTTCCCAAGTTGAGTAATCATAGAGAGAAAAATATTGTCCACATCCTTCACATACTTACAAGAACTAGCTATATAGGAAGCTTCCTGAGAAAATCCTGAACCACTTCTTCTCTTCACAGGGCCATCTCTCCAGCCAAGAGGATCTGTGTAACAATCTAAAATCTCAATCATATGACAAATATCATTTTCCGAGGTTCCAGAAATGATCGAGTATAAATTTTCTTAATTATAGTTCAGTACACCACAGATTAAATTAAATTAATCATAGTTTTTTTTTATATTATCATAATTTAAATTATTATTATTATTATAATAATAATAATCAATTAATGTGTGCTAGATAATCAGGCAAATGAAATGATCAAAAAGTTAAATCAGAAAATTCCTATACTGGTCAAAAAGCTATCTAGAAAATTGTTACTTTCAACCAAATCCAAGCATTAATAAAAAATACCATACGGCCTTTGCAGGTTATAATTATTTCGTCATGTCAATAATCTCAAGTTTTTGTAATTGGTTATTGTTTCGTGATTATGAAAATATTTTAATATATAAATGTGTCAAAAATGTATATCATTTTCTTTTGTTATTAAAACTAGAGATCACAAAATAATTACTAATTCATTTTGAAATTAATTTTTTTATATGCATATCGTGTCAATGCTTACTAAGTATACTGTTAGAATA
Source organism: Hippophae tibetana (assembly GCA_037013495.1). NCBI lineage: Eukaryota > Viridiplantae > Streptophyta > Magnoliopsida > Rosales > Elaeagnaceae > Hippophae > Hippophae tibetana. The sequence goes on from CM072804.1 coordinate 7,104,698, forward strand.
TTTACCTAAATTAAAATATATTTTCGTACATAAATATTTAATTAGTTTTATTTTTAATTTTCTTAATAAAAAATATATATTGATTTTTCATGACGTTAAAAAATATATATATATATTTTATTTTTAAGGGGATTTAAAATTAAATTTCATGTACAAGGGGTTATATTGTTCAATTTTTTATTGCGACTCTCATGCTACATTACCAATTACTAATAGTTTAATACGCAACAATCAAGTTGTTTCTCTCATTACCACTAAAAAGTGGTCGTTTTCCTCGTGGTTCCGTCAACATCAAAATATTAAATACACATGATAATTAATAATGAAAATAATATAACAAAATCAAATTTGATGGGTGGTTATTTTCATGCTTCTCTTTTCTTCCCATACTTGACACATGTATATATATATATATATATATATATATATATTGGTGAATCGGACGAAGTACGACTTAAAAAAAAATCTATAATTTATATGAACACAGATGACTCACAATTTGTTCATGTTTCTTAAGTCAAGAAATTTTGAGCTTTCACCGTATACGTCACTAATTCGTTTGCAGAAGATTCAGATTCATAAAAACTGTGAGGAAGAATCTAAAGATTATATAACTCACAAATATATAAATATAAGAGAGGACTCACAGTTCAGTTAAATTATTTAAGAGAGAAAGGTTTAAAGGTATTGGTCCTTCAAAGCCACTTGCTTCCATCTCTCTCTTAAACAGTAAAATCTAAATATATTCAGATCACACCTGAAGAACTTTATATGACTAAAATAAATATGAAATTCGTAAAAGGAGAAAGAATAAGTTTTCACAATATACGAAGTTGTTTCCAGCTGCCAATATAGTTGGGTATTCTTCATGTGAAGTTGTTATGCTTATCCTACTACAAATTGTAGAAGAAAAAATGATTTAATATTGTCTTCACATGGTATCAGAGACTCTCATATATCTCTAAAAAATTTATCAAAATTTTGCCTCTTTATCACAGTCAACTCGGCTCACTTCAACCCGGTTCCAGGCTTGTTTTCAACTCCTCTTTTCATTTTTAAAGATATCTCATTTATACTGTTTCTATATATTTCCTCCATTATTTTGTTAAAATTGATCGAAATGATTTCCCAAAACCAATCTCTAACACCTTTGATGATACTAACTACCTAGCCTGAGCACAAGCAATGAAAAGTTTCTTAAAATGACGTTTCATAACTGGTGATATCTCTATACCCATCCAAAAAACCACTAAAAACAACTCCTTATTTGCTGACCGTCTTGAAGACTGGGAGAGTAAACACCATCAAATTATTACATGGTTCCGTAACACCACCTTACCCTCCATCCATGGTGAATTTGGGCGTTTTGCCAAAAAAGTTTGGAAATTTCTTGAAGCTCGCTTCACTATAATAGATTTGGCTAACCAATATCAACTTCTAACAACTCTTCATACCAAACGCCAAAGGGCTGATCAAACCATTAACCAATTTCTCTCTGAAATGCATACTATTTGGGATCAACTCGCTCTCTCTGAACCAACTTGGACGAACAAGATTGATGCTGAAATGTTTGCAACTTATCGTAATCACCAACGTCTTGTTATTTTTCTCATGGCTCTCCATGATCGATTTGAACCTGTTCGGGCTTCCTTACTCCAATGGAGTCCTTTTCCATCCTTAGATACTGCTGTGACCGAGCTTCGCTCTGAAGAAACTCGGATGAGGGTTTTCAAAGTTCATCATATAGATTCTGTTCTTGCCACTCCCTTTTATCGCCCTAAAGAAGGTTCAAAAGAGGACTTCAAACATCAAGACTGCACCTACTGTCACAACCTCAATCATGAGCTTCTTACATGTCCCATTCGGGTATGTATATATTGTCACAAGAAGGGTCTATGACACTTTAACAGAGATTGCTTTCGTAATCTCTCTCAGTATTCCTCACAACATGCTTCAGGTAAAAATAGTAACTCATCTATCACTGTTGTTGAGGATAATCATGAAAAATTTACCTTCTCTATTCAAGAACTTGAAGGTCTTCTTAAACATGTTCTCTCACAATCAAGTAATCCTCCTTCTACTGCCTTGTATTTTGATTCTGCTTGTTGTAACCATATGACTCATGATACTCACATCTTCTCTCCCACACAATCTCTCGTCATGTCATCTTTTGGGAACATAAAATGTTTTCCCTTATTGACGAGAGATGCGCAATCGTTTAGAGATAGGGTCCCAACAACGATAGCCTTTGTGTTATATTCCATACCCTAAGAAACAACAAAGGCGAGCACGAGGTTCTAATTTATTGCGTTCATGAGGGTGAAGAAGAACAAAACAGGCACAACCAAACACTTTGAGCAGTTCATAAGATGGAGAAGTACTATAGAGACGCTCATAAAGGGATTGATTGTGAATAATAGGCATGAGAACACGATGGATGGTATAAACCGCTGTAAGATCTACTTCACCCCAAAAACGTTCAGGACAAGAACTAGAAATGAAGAGAGTATGAATAGTATTAAGAATATGTCTCTGTTTTCGCTCAGCTCTTCCATTTTGTTAAGATGTACCAGGACAAGAATATTGAGAAAGAGTCATTTTGTCGAAGAAAATTTAAAAACTTTGTTTCTTTATATTCCATAGCATTATCAGCTCTAAGTACTTTGATATTTTGAGAAAATTGGGTTTTAACCATTTGGGCAAAATCATAATAAATTTTGGGTAATTCAGATCTATGTTTCATGAGAAAAATCCATGTGAATCTTGAATAATCATCAATAAAAATGACAAAGTAAACACATCCCCTCATAGTAGGATGTGGGGATGGACCCCAAACATCAGAATAAATTAAGTCAAAAGGGGAGACAGAAGTATAATCACTTTTATTAAAACATAAAGCAGGTTGTTTTTCCAATTGACAAGACAAACAATTTACATTATTAGAAATAGAAACATATCATAATTTACCAGAAGATGCTAAGGGACGAAGACGTCCTATAGACGCATGACCTAGATGAGCATGTCATAGGTTGATAGGAGTAGTAGAAGCAGCAACAGAAATATGAGGAGAATTGGGTAGATGAAGGTCGATAAGTTCAAATAATCGTCCAACCTTACGGCCTATCCCAAGGATCTGTCTTGTCTGTGGATCCTACACATGACAACCAGAAGAGATAAAATTTAGAGTAAGGTTAGGAATATGAAAGATGTCAGAAAGTGATATAGAAGATATGGAAACTTGTCCTACAACATTAACATGCATATGTGAACCATTGGCAGTTTGAATTAAAGGTTTGGAGATGAAAGATTGTGTGGGAGAGAAGATGTGAGTATCATGAGTCATATGGTTACAACAAGCAGAATCAAAATATCATAAAGATTTACCTGATGTGAGAGACAAGGCAGTAGAAGGAGGATTACTAGATTGTGAGAGAACATGTTTAAGAAGACCTTCAAGTTCTTGAATAGAGAAGGTAAATTTGTCATGATTATCCTCAGAAACAACAACAGTGATAGATGAGTTACTATTTTTACCTGAAGCATGTTGAGAGGGATTCTGTGAGGAATGCTGAGAGGGATTACGAAAACAATCTCTGTTAAAGTGTCATAGACCCTTCTTGTGACAATATATACATACCCGAATGGGACATGTAAGAAGCTCATGATTGAGGTTGTGACAGTAGGTGCAGTCTTGATGTTTGAAGTCCTCTTTTGAACCTCCTTTAGGGCGATAAAAGGGAGTGGCAAGAACAGAATCTATATGATGGACTTTGAAAACCCCCATCCGAGTTTCTTCAGAGCGAAGCTCGGTCACAGCAGTATCTAAGGATGGAAAAGGACTCCAATGGAGTAAGGAAGCCCGAACAGGTTCAAATCGATCATGGAGAGCCATGAGAAAAATAACAAGACACTGGTGATTACGGTAAGTTGCAAACATTTCAGCATCAATCTTGTTCATCCAAGTTGGTTCAGAGAGAGCGATTTGATCCCAAATAGTATGTATTTCAGAGAGAAATTGGTTAATGGTTTGATCAGCCCTTTGGCGTTTGGTATGAAGAGTTGTTAGAAGTTGATATTGGTTAGCCAAATCTATTATAGTGAAGCGAGCCTCAAGAAATTCCCAAACTTTTTTGGCAGTGTCAAAACGCCTAAATTCACCATGGATGGAGGGTAAGGTGGTGTTACGGAACCGGGTAATAATTTGATGGTGTTTACTCTCACAATCTTCAAGACGGTCAGCAAATAAGGAGTTGTTTTTAGTGGTTTCTTGGATGGGTATAGAGATATCACCAGTTATGAAACGTCATAGCTTGCGTTATTTCAAGAAACTTTTCATTGCTTGTGCCCAGGCTAGGTAGTTAATATCATCAAGGGTGGTAGAGATTGGTTTTGGGACATCATTTCGATCCATTTTAACGAAATAATGAAGGAAATATAAAGCAAATATATAGAAACAGTATAAAGGATATATCCTTAAAAATGAAAAGAGGAGTTGAAAACAAGCCTGGAACCGGGTTGAGGTGAGCCGGGTTGGAGTAAGCCGGGTTGGAGTGAGCCGGGTTGAGGTGAGCCGAGTTGGAGTGAGCCGAGTTGAGGTGAGTCGGGTTGGAGTGAGCTGAGTTGAGGTGAGCCGGGTTGGAGTGAGCCGAGTTGAGGTGAGTCGAGTTGAGGTGAGCCAGGTTGAGAGTGAACTGAGTTAGGGTGAGCCGGGTTAGCTGTGATAAAGAGAGGCAAAATTTTGATAAAAATTTTAGAGGTATATGAGAGGCTCTGATACCATGTGAAGAGTATAGAGAGATAAGAAGAAAGAATGATTTAATGTTGTATTGATGTGTTTGATAATGTACATAGAGAACTCTATTTATAGAGTTGTAACAAGTGTAGTACAAGTGCAATACAAGTGAAATAGTAAGTGTAGTACAAGTGAAATAGTAAGTGTAGTACAAGTAAAATAGTACAAGTATAATACAAGTGAAATAGTGGAAGTGTAGTATAAGTGAAATAGTGGAAGTGTTGTATAAGTGAAATAATACAAGTGTAGTACAAATAAAATATAAGTGAATTACAATATCAAATATAACTTAACAATGTATACATACATACATACAACATTTGTAATTTGGTTAGATTATTAGCACTAAGATAGCTGCCGGAATTAACATGACCAAATGGTTGTTAAACTATGGAGCTATACATTATCTAAGAAAATTGAAAATGGAATTGAATACACAAGAAAAAGCAGCAAAGTGAAAGAAAAAAACTTACAGAATTTCCATGTTCACCAACTTTTGAAGCTCTGCAGGAACAGTTCCATAAAACATGTTGCTCTCCAACGCTCTGAAAAGCATAATTCTTTTTATGGTCAACACAAGGAAAATAAAAGGTGTATTTACAATGAATTTAAAGGGACTTGAAAGGAGACAAAGATCTAAACCATACAATGCTCTGAAAGTAGTTATGTTTCCTAAATGATGTGGTATTGGTCCTGATAATCTGTTCACACTGAGGACCCTGCATTCAAACCCTTCCATTAGTCAAATTACAATGTGCATCACATTATAGACAGCCATAATAAAACATCTGATGTTGTCAATCAATCCAACATAAACAACATCACCATTAAAATTACCTTATTTTACTCACAATCCAAACATTATGCAAACTTAAAACAATTAGAACTTTTATTTAAAAATTAAAATGAAAAATAAGTATGCATCCTTCTAGGGAGATTAAAGAACGTTGATATTTCTCCACGGTCATAGGAAACCTGAATATGGTGCTGACACAACATCACCATTTTTCTCCATAAATATAAAACACAACAATGCGCATCAACTCTTCTTCTTCTCCATCCAATCAAGCATCATAGGTTATTAATTATGGTGTGAGTAACTTATTTTAAAAATAAAAATAAAAAAACATTACCATAGAATATCCCCTTTAACTTTTCTAATATTCTTTACCATACAAAGACACATCTTTTAATATCGTTACATCTATGAAAATATTATTGAGACAATTACCAAACATGGGTTGGCCTCAAAAATCACAATTATTACAACTTGTTTTCTTCAACTACAACTAGATCACTCTCATATATCTTGTATATATACAAGTTCGACATTGATTGAATAATGATGCCTTGTGCATATCCGTACATTGTTCAAACCCATCGTATTCTAGCTCCACCATATGTATTACCAATCACATCACAATTCATGTCCAAAAGTTATATAATGTATTACAATATCACAGTTAATGTCTATTATACCAAAATTAACACATTCATTTGTGAACGAATATGAGAATGAAGAAGCATTAATGGCAAGGACATGAGCAATTGAGATTTGATGAAGTACAAGTACAAGTTAATAGCATCAAGACTCTTTATCATTTCGACTATGCTTTTTGGAAAGCAAAATATCCCAGGAAACAAAATGAAGATGACAATGAAGATTGTCAAAGACTCAAAATATTCATCCTGGTCGAAGTACTTGATGAACTCTTGTCACGTATCAAAACAAAAGGTGATGAGAATCTTGATCTCGGATATTTCTAGAAGTGTATTCCTCTTAGTAGAAAAAGTCTAAAGATAAAATAATGTGTGTATATTTCATTACATACATAGTAATATTTATATGCTATCTTTAGTATGAAGAAGTGGACACTTACAAAAATTCCAACTTTGTGGAATCACATTCATTGGGTACCGGACCACTAAGGTAGTTCTCGCCTAAATCACTGTAAGCAAGAAGAAATAACTATATTGTACACAGAGCTAACAAAGGAGCTTGAAAAGGCCTAAAAAAAAGTATAATATGGAAATATCTTCTTACACGTTCTTAAGGTACACTAGCTTTGCTAATGCTAGTGGAAGCACACCATCAAAATCTTGACCTGTAAGAAACCTTCATGATAAGATGCAGAATGTCAGTAGGAAATGATAATTTTTTTTAAGGTGAACATTTTAAACATTACTTGTCTAGTTAGGGAAAGAGAAAAGCATTCACATATGGATCTCTGAACCAAACCCCATCAAAATCCGGAATAAAAAGTTGAAACAAACCCCATAAAATCAACAAAGCAATGAAAATAAAATACCCAGTTAAATCAACACAAAAGAATAAAAAAGTAAAGAAATCTGCCGAAAAAAACAGAGCTGCAAAAATTAAAAAAAAACATTTAAAATCATGATAAAAAACACATAAACTACCCCAAAGCAAGAGAAACACAGTCAATTCCTTCGCAAATATCACGCAGCATAGAAGAGCGAGTGGAGCTAGGAGTGAGGCGTGAGGCGTGAGGCGTGAGGCGTGAGGCGTGAGGCGTGAGGCGTGAAGGAGAAAGGCGTACTGGTAGATTGAAAGTGAAAATTTCATTTCGTGTAGAAAAAATATACCGCTTTTTTTAAAGATTTAAAGCAGTTTTTACTTTATTTTAAAAAAATAGATGTAATTTATATTAATTATTAGTCATAATAATAAGTTATAATATCTTCTTCTTTTTTGCTAATTTTTTACTATAATTTTTTTACTTTATACGACCATTTTTAACAATTGTGTAATTAAAAAACAATTATTTTTTTTATTTTAATAAAATGCAATAAAAATTCTATATTGTAGTAGTTACCTATCAATATACCAAAAGATAAATCATTATTGTATATTTTACTCTTCTAGGAAATTTAGAATAATGGTTCGCTAGTAATCTCATTACTCATATTATAATTTACTTTTCTCCTATTTTATTCACACATTTAAACTAATATTGCATGATCTTAGAGGTAAACATTTTCCGCACAAAAACCACTGTAATATTATTACTTATCAACAAATTTTACCCACGTGCATGTAATCTACTATAATTAGAAGGTAAGTATGTATTTTAAATTTTAATAAATGTATGAAAAATATAATTATTTTTAAAAAAATACATACCTTTATAAATAAATAATTTAGATATCTCCCCATTCTTAATTAATACAAATAAAAATTATTTATATAATATTTAATTTTTTTGCTTTATCATTTAGCATTCATATATATTCAATGGAAAAATTCATTGCCTTTTTTTAATTTAAAAAATTAGAAGTTTAATTGATTAAATCGTGAATTAATTCAACAAATATAAAAAGTAAATTTTTTTTTTGGAATGGAATACAAAATATAGTGAAGACCTCTTAAACAAAAACAAATACATAGTAGATGGATGAAAACTTGAAATCTCGCATTATTTTGATTTTTTGACATAAAAATTCTAGAAAATAAAAATCTTTGAAAAACTCAAAGACAATATTAAAAAATATATGATGAATACAGATATACATATTTGTGAAAAATGTTTTAAATATATTTTCATTATTTTATTTGAAAGAAAGAAAAAGCATATCTTCATTTGAGGATAATTCGGTATTTTCATTAATATATTATCATTTTAAATATTTAAAAAAAAGATCATCTAAGATTTTAAAATTCTGTTGTACTGATTTCTGTCAAAATATTCTCTGATAATTATCATGTATTTTCATATTCTTTCTGTTCTGTATTTCTTTTTACAAGAGTTTACAATATATGTATTTATGGAAAACGAAAAGTAAACAATAACCATAAAACCTGCACATCCAGGTTTTATGGTTCCACTAATATTATTGTCTGCTCAATGTTTTACTCCATTGAGCAGTTGTGTCTGCCACTGTTATAGCACACACCAACACTCCTCCTCAAGTTGGTGCATATATGTCTCTTATGCCCAACTTGTCAAGTGAGTTGTAGAAGTTCCTTGCAGACACAGATTTTGTGAGTATATCAGCCAATTGATCTTCTGATTTAACAAATGGAAGCTTAATAATCTTTTCTTCAAGATTATGTTTGATGAAGTTCCGATCCACTTCAACGTGCTTCGTGCGATCATGTTGAACTGGATTGTGAGATATGGCAATGGCTGCTTTGTTATCACAAAACAAGTTCATTTCAGAGTTAGGAGCAACACCAATCTCAGTTAGAAGTTTTTTCAACCAAAGAAGCTCACATATTCCCTTGACCATTCCTCGAAATTCAGCTTCACCACTGGATAAGGCAACTACATTTTGCTTCTTGCTCCTCCATGTAACAAGATTGCCCCCCACGAAAGTAAAGTACCCAGCAGTAGATTTTCTATCCTTCATATTCCCTGCCCAGTCTGAATCTGTATATCCAAGGACTTCCAATTGACCATTCTTTGAAAACACAAGTCCTTTCCCAGGGGAGGATTTTAAGTAACGAAGTATTCGCATGACTGCATCCATATGGTCTTCACTTGGGCAATGCATGAACTGACTCACGACACTCACAGCATAAGCAATATCAGGTCGAGTATGAGATAAATATATGAGTTTACCTACTAACCGTTGATATCTCTGTTTATCTGTTGGTACTTGGTCCACATATTCTCCGAGTTTATGATTTTGAACCATTGGAATATCGACAGGTTTACAATCTAGTAGTCCTGCCTCTGCTAGTAGGTCCAAAGTATATTTCCTTTGGGAAAGACATATGCCTTGTTTTGATCTTGTTACCTCAATACCTAAGAAGTATTTGAGCCCTCCCAAGTTCTTCATTTCAAACTCATTTGACAGTTGTTCTTGAAGCTTAGAGATTTCTTCTTTATCATCCCCTGTAATGATCATGTCGTCTACATAGACTATAAGGGCTGTTATCTTCCCTAATCGATGTTTTAGGAAAAGAGTATGATCAGAGTTGCTTTGTTGGAACCCATATTTCTTCATTGCTGAACTCAACCTACCAAACCACGCTCGAGGTGATTGTTTTAGTCCATACAATGCTCGTTGTAATCTACATGCAGTTTCTTCCCCTGATGTAACAGTATATCCTGGTGGGATATCCATGTAAATCTCTTCTTCAAGGTCACCATGAAGGAAGGCATTCTTCACGTCAAGTTGGTGCAATGGCCAATCTAAATTTGCTGCAAGAGATAACAAAACTCTCACAGTTTTTAGTTTAGCCACAGGTGAGAAGGTTTCTTGATAATCTATCCCATGTTTCTGTGTATATCCTTTTGCTACAAGCCTCGCCTTGTATCGATCAACTAACCCATCTGCTTTATACTTAATGGAGAAAATCCACTTGCATCCTACCATCTTCCTCCCTTTAGGCAACTCGCTTAACACCCATGTGTTATTCTTCTGCAATGCCTCAAATTCCTCTTTTATAGCTTGAGCCCATTTTGGATCAGATAAGGCTTCTTCAATGCTACTCGGAATTTGACACGAGGAGAGTGTTTGTGCAAATGCCCTGACAGGTTCTGATAACCTTTGAGTAGATACATAATTTGCTATTGGATACTTGGGTTGTCGTTCTTCTCTTTCTGGGGAGTATCGATTTGGAGGTTTACCTCGATTGTGTCTGAAAGGTAAAACATAACCAACAGATGTATCTATAGCATTAGTTTGTAAAGGTGTGATAGGATAGCTTACCTCAGGAGTGTTCTCAGTAGGAGGATCATTGGGTACTAGAGAATGGAAGGGTACATCAACCGCTTCATCTTCTGGAGATTCAATTACTACTTCAGCTTCAATTCTTGGAAGTTCAAGCTCGGGTCTAGATACTGGCTCCTCAATATTATTGGCACGATCCGAGTATATGGGACTCGTGTCTAATATTTCAGTATCAAGCCAATTTCGTTCTTCACCATAACTCTCCTCCTGAAGAGTGTAATTGGATACCGGTGATGGGGAAAAACATTCTGATTCGAGGAAAGTGACATCCATGGTAGTATAGATTCTTTTAGTAATTGGATCATAACATCGGTACCCCTTTTTTTGTACACCATACCCCAAGAATACACATCGGACAGCACATGGATCCAACTTAGTTCGTTGATTTTTATGGAGGTGGACAAAAGCAACACATCCAAAAATTCGGGGTGGAAGCATCAAAATAGTAGGCAAGGGAAGATGATCAGATAACACCTTTAATGGAGTCTGAAATTGTAAGGTTTTTATGGGCATTCGATTCAGTAGATACACAGCTGTAGTAACAGCATCACTCCAGTATTTATTAGGCATATGTGTACCGATTAGTAAGGCCCGAGCCGTTTCTAAAATATGCCGATTCTTCCTCTCCGCAGTCCCATTCTGTTGTGGGGTTTGTGAACATGAGGTTTCATGGAGAATACCATGGTTGTCCAAGTATGTCCGGAATTTTTGATTAACATACTCCCCTCCATTATCAGACCTAAGTATCTTAATTTTTTCAGAAAATTGTGTCTGAACCATGGTGTGAAACAGGCGAAATGTAGCAAATACTTCATCTTTATGTTTGAGAAGGTAAAGCCATGTCATTCGTGTACAATCATCAACAAAAATAACAAACCAACGATGACCCGATGATGTAATGACCGGGGAAGGTCCCCAAACATCAGAATGTACCAAAGCAAAAGGAGTCATACTTTTATTCATGCTCATAGGATAAGACGCCCTATGGCTTTTTGCTAGGATACAAGTATCACATTTGAAATCTGAATGTGTGATATTTGAAAATAAACTGGGGAGTAGGTGCTTTAAATACCGGAATGATGGATGCCCAAATCTACGATGACATAGCCAAATCTGTCGTTCCTTGTTACCAACAGTATGTTGCATGTGATTGGCTCTTCCTGAACTGAGATCATCCATATAATATAGCCCTCCTCTCCTAGTACCACGCCCAATGATCTCCTTGGTGAGAATATCCTGTAGAAGGCAAAAAGTAGAATACATCAATACTACACAGTTAAGGTCTGAAGTGACCTGACTTACAGACATTAGTCGGTTTGACAGAGAGGGTACAAGCAAAGTATTAGATAATGATAATGAAGGAGATAAGGTCACTGTTCCAGCTCCTGTAACTGGATAAGTGACCCCATTTGCATTGGCAACACGACTCCGTCTTGGCTGGGTTGTATTGGAGAGATCGTTTGGGTCAAATGTCATGTGATCTGTAGCTCCAGAGTCTAGAATCCACTCATCTTTCTCACTACGAGTAGAGATGTGAAATGCTTTACTTGAAATACCTGGATCTTGGGACGATTCGGCCTGAGAAGTAAGGGATAGTGAGGCATTATTGGTAGCCACAGCTGCTCGCCCAGTAGTGTCCCGTTTCTTCCGTGCTTGAAGATCATTCCACCATTCTGGATACCCATGTAGTTTGAAGCAGTTTTCACGGGTGTGTTTGGAGTTTCCACAATGGCCACATTTCATGTCAAGAGATGGTGGATTTCCCGTGGATTTCTTACTACCCAAGGAAGTTCCTGTTTTTGGTGGCATTAGGTTATGGTGTCCCTTGACCCCTTTAAAAGCCATAACAGCTCCGGGTGTCGTATCTACACCTGTGATCATCACGGTCTGCCTGACTTCTTCTCTACGGACGAATCCATAGGCTTGTTCCACCGTAGGGAATGGTTTGATCTGAAGCACATCACTTCGAGTTTTATCCAATCTATCATCAAGTCCATCGAGGAAAGTATACACTCGATCTTCCTGTACGATGGAGTTGTATTTTTTTATATCAATCGCACACTCCATTGGATTAGGACGACGGAAATCAATTTCACGCCACAACCCTTGAAGGTCATTGTAGTATTTTTCAATGGATCCACCCGCTTGCTTCGTACGAGTAACTTGACGGCGAAGATCATACACCTGAGACGTGTCTGTCCCATCATAGTAAGTGGTAGCCACCGAATCCCAAACCTGTTTTGCAGTTGGGAATCGGATAAAATTTGCAATTAAGGAGGGGTCCATCGAATTGATCAACCATCCTTTGACAATGGCGTTTTCAGTACGCCATCTCCTAAATAAGGGGTCGGTTTCAACAGGTTGAGGAAAATCCCCATTAATATATCCTAGTTTATCTTTGCCAGAGATATACATCTCCACCACCTGGGACCATAAGGCATAATTGGATCCTCCCAACTTGATACTAATGGGAGCAGTCGACGCTTCAGTTGGCGGAGGTTGTGAGCTGATCTGAGCTCTAGTTAAAACTTCCGTCATTTTCGCCGTCAAATCTTCCAATATGAAATTGGTAGTTAAATCTCTAGATTCCGCCATGAAATCTAAATTTTTTTTTCTTCCGTTTTTCCTTTTTTTTACAATTCGTACAACACTATATAAAGAAAAATTTCTAAACCTAAATCATTTTCGCAGCCCTTCGTAACCCTAAATCCCCTTCTTTTTTTTCTCTCTCGCACAGCCCTCGCGCAGCCCTTGCGCAACCTTCACGCTGCCCTCTGCAGCGCCTCTCTTCTTCTGATGGAAGAGCCTTAGCCGACTACAAGCATCCAGCCGGAGTCAGCCCTCTACTTGGTCCTTCATCTCTGTGAAGCGGCGCTCTTCTTCTTCTTCGTTCCAAGTTTCTCCACGATGGCGGCTAGTAAGAGACGTTGGCCACTGCGACAGCTTCACGATAGCTTCACCAGCCCCAACGAGTAAGAGACGTTGGCCAACTGCGACAGCTTCACGAGTGGTTCGAATGAGCAGCTAGATCAGTATAGCTCCCTGAAGTGTTCTATTGAGGTTGCAACGGCGGAACTGACGTTGAGAAGAAATGGTAACTCTGAATACTAGATGGTCGCAGCACTGGTGAGGCTGCACTGTCTACCTATCCCCTCAGGTTTTGTTGTTACGCCTTACACAATGTTCTTTGTACTGATGTTGTTGTTTTACTTGATATTTTTTTTCCAGTATTGCAACTGATCGGTTTCAGAAATAAGAAATCAGAAACCAGAAACAGCTTCGGGACAAATACAAACCAGAGATCAGAACTCAGCAAAAAAAACGAAAACAGGTGCTACAATCAGCAGCCACCCAGAAATCAGAAATCAGAATTCAGAAATCAGAAATCAGAAATCAGAAATCAACAAATCAGCAAATCAGCAAATCAGATTCAGAAATAAGCGGGTAGTTTCATCAGAAATCAGCAGGTAGTTTCATTAGTCACCAATAACCTGCTCTGATACCATGTCAAAATATTCTCTGATAATTATCATGTATTTTCATATTCTTTCTGTTCTGTATTTCTTTTTACAAGAGTTTACAATATATGTATTTATGGAAAACGAAAAGTAAACAATAACCATAAAACCTGCACATCCAGGTTTTATGGTTCCACTAATATTATTGTCTGCTCAATGTTTTACTCCATTGAGCAGTTGTGTCTGCCACTGTTATAGCACACACCAACAATTTCTAACTAGCTTACACGCTTTCAGTTACTAAAATTATAAGTTTGTTTTAAAAATTAAATTTAATCTGCTAATGAGTAATATATATATATATATATATATATATATATATATATATATATATATATATATATATATATATATATAGTTATATATTAAAAAAGTTGCGTTAAATAAGGTATAAAATATAATCAGATATCACTTGAGTGAACTTTTTATTTATTTATTATTTTTGGGATAGAAAGTAGTTAAAAATAAAGAAGGAAACTCAAAAACCAGCGTGAAATGGGAAGTTTTCTACGGGAGGAGACGAGGATTAGATTCAGACCTTTTCACGCGGGACCCCAACGTGCCTCATTTTTGTTATTTTCATTTTTCTGTTAATTCTCTTCTCTTTCTCTTTCTCTATTTCTTATTTACTCTCTCCTTAGCTTTCTTTCTTTCTCTCACAAGGTTTTTTTTTTTTTTTTGCCCCTCTCTCACGGTACCTTTTCAAACGCTTCAAAAATTAGCATTAACTTTGCCTTTTTATTCTCTTTTCGTAAGCACAGGGAATACAAGCATATATTCAACCACTAGTTCTTGTTGCTTAAACGGCTTCCCCTAGTTAATGGACAATTTACGTCCTTCTTCAATGAAGCACCGACAGAACAAAGTTCAGAGGCTTCTTTGTTCTGTTCAGAATTATGATTGGGGGCCAAAGGGCGGCAATTCACTCGTTGCTAGGCTCTTTTCTCGTAACTCTGCCTCCCCAATTGACCCTGAAATGCCATACGCTGAGTTTTGGATGGGTACCCACGAATCAGGACCTTCCTTTTTGGTTCAAGATGAGGAAGAGAGCAATGGGTTTGTTTCGGTTGTTTCAGAGACTGAAAGTCTCAAGTCCTGGGTCCTCAAGAACCCGAAGGTGCTTGGGGAGAAAGTGGTACAGAAATGGGGTGCTGATATTCCTTTCTTGTTTAAGGTATTTTCTATATCAATTTCTTCTTTTCTTCGTCCAATTTTGTTGGCTTTTTGGGTCGAATTTTCCTATTGGACGAGTGGATTTTTTATTTTATTTGGGTGAAAGTTGTTGGGTTGTTCTGTTCTGTTTGTTTGTAGGTGCTTTCAGTGTCAAAGGCATTGTCAATACAGGCTCATCCTGATAAGGAGTTGGCCAAGGCTTTGCATAAGTTGCACCCAAATGTTTATAAGGACGACAATCATAAGCCCGAAATGGCACTTGCTATAACTCAGTTTGAGGCTCTCTGTGGATTTACAAGTCTCCAGGTCTAGTATTTTTATTCTCACATCTGAATATCTGATACTGTTCCTATCGATAAGTACTGATAACTATAATATCTCAATTTATTTTCCCCTTTTTTCTTTTACTACTTTTAAATAAACGGAAAGAAGGATTATATTCTTAAATTAATAGATTAATAAATTAATAAGATGATTGGATATTTGAATGGAACCTTCATTTAGTATTTTTCATATTCTTTTAATGTTCGTGGGTCTTAAGTGCTCTTCAACTCCATGATTTTGAAATATAGAAATAGATGAAAACTTTAGCCCTTTTGATAGGTTTTATATGGATTCGTACATATGCGTCTTCATTGATTCCAACTTTGATTGCCCATCTTACATTGTTTTGTGAATTAATTGCGATCATTTGTGATATGTTAAAAGTCATTGAAAAACCAAATCTTTCAAAAGATTAAACTATAATGATAAGTGTCAATAATATTTTTATATATTTATTATTCCCCAATAAATGTTAGCTCTATGATATACATTTGGTTCATGTTAATTGATTTCATGAATCACGAGCAGATTTGTGATTTTACCCCTCATAGACCATTATATTTTTATAAACTGTTTGTGCATAAATCTTCAATGTGCAAAAATAATATTGAAGTCTTGTTATTTGGTGTTGCTATCAATACTGATTTCTCTGCATGGCCTCAGTTTAGATGCATAACAGGATATAATACCATTCAGTTTGCTCTGTTTGAATAAACAGAAGACTCATTTTGAGCTAAAACTTATTTATTATGTCATCGAATATGTTTTTACTGTTTCACGATCCCTATAATTTAAATTTAAATGGTGGAATCTATTTTTTCTTTGCAGGAACTGAAGTCTGTACTTCGTAATGTTCCTGAGATTGTAGAAGTAGTTGGCAGTGCCTATACAAACCAATTATTGCATATCAATGATTATGAGGAGGAGAAAGTAAAATCTGTTTTGCAATCGGTTTTCACCCAACTCATGTTAGTTGGCAAAAATGATATATTTGAAGTAACATCCAAATTGAAAAATCGGTTGCTTATGGAAAGTCAGGTAAGTAGATATTATGAAAAATTTGCAAAATTTTTTTGTTGTAATATATATAGTTTAAATGTTGCAAGTTGGAGACCTAATCTGTCCATTTTGTTCTATGAGCATCTGATGTATATTTTAACTGTTATTTGACTCTGTTCATCAGGCGAGGCAATTGACAGAAAAGGAAGAGCTGGTTTTGCGGTTGGAGAAGCAATATCCCGCTGATATTGGTGTTTTATCAGCCTTCTTTTTTAATTATGTGAGACTCAAACCTGGAGAAGCATTGTATTTAGGAGCAAATGTGCCCCATGCTTATATATTCGGTGAGTGTATTGAATGCATGGCAACTTCAGACAATGTTGTAAGGGCCGGCCTTACTCCAAAGTACCGAGATGTGAAGACTCTTTGTTCCATGCTCACATATAAGCAGGTGACATATTCATTAAGCTTCTCATTGAATTCTGCTTGTTTGGTAAGTCTGTTGAGGTATCTGTTTCATTGGCTCAAACCAATAAAGCATGTACCATGAACCCAATTTTGCTTTATATACTGCAAGGGGCTTCTTTTATCGCTCTACATCTGACATCCTTTTCTATTGCAGGGATTTCCTGAAATTCTCCAAGGAGTTAATATAAGCCCATACATAACAAGGTACCTCCCACCCTTTGATGAATTTGAAGTTGACTGTTGTAATCTTCCCCAGGGAGAATTGGCAGTGTTTCCTGCAGTTTCGGGTCCTTCGATTTTCGTGGTCACTTTTGGTGAGGGAAACCTGAGTACTAGTTCTGTCAAAGGAAAAGTCATTACTGAAGGTGATGTTCTTTTTGCACCTGCCAATACTGAGACTAACATAACAGCTGCGTGTGAGTTGCTACTGTATAGGGCCGGTGTAAACAGCAGGTTTTTAGAACCCTTGTGAGTCATACTATGGAATGGAATATTTTAGTTAAAAACAAGGGGAAAGTAAAAGAATAAAGAAATAGTAAAGAACATATGTATTATTTAATTTATCAATGTCATATGTTTATACACGTATTCATTGACACTAATGTGCAAAATAAACAATATCAGTATGTATGATCACCTGCGTTAGTAATATATGTTGATATAAGGAATGGTATTTACTTTTTCTCTCTGCCAAGCAGGAAAAAGAAGTTAATGAGTCTCTATTTAAGTAAACTCTCTTAACCTATTCGTTGACAGTTAAAAAATAAATTGGTCTGAAACCTGAATTTACATAGATGGTTTGAGTTCCACGGAAAACTAATTTGTTTAAAATATTTGTTAAAGGTACGCACCGTTACCTAGACCTCACTCAAACCAATCAAATGGTCTTGATTGTGGAACAAACAATTTTATTTGCCTACTATTAAAAATAAAATGAATTTATTCAACAATAACTCACCGTCTTACTTAAGTGACTTGTTCCAATCTTTTTTTAGATCAAATGGTATTACTGTGTTATAAATGTGTGATTAATAAGAGAAGTGAAACTTACCATTAAATCCATTAAATCACTGATAAATTTATCACACTTAAAATTGGTTTTCTTTATGAGTCATTGGTATACCATACCTATCATCTTAACCATAAACAGTTCAAGCCTATTTCTTTATGAGCAATGATCGTAGAAGAAGTAAAGGTGAAACTTAAAAAAATCGATGGTACAGATTTGGGTTTTAGAAAATACAGATAGAGAATTATATATATCAAAGAAATCTATATCAACCCCTCTCGGGGAAGAAGCCAAAGGCTATGAAGGAAGAATATTTGAATCTTCTAGACAGACAAGCTCTCGGAGTTATTCGATTGACGTTATCTCGTAATGTTGCTTTCAACATAGCAAAGGAAAAGACCACGGTGGGTCTTATGACAGCTCTTATGACAGCTCTCTCCAATATGTATGAGAAATCACCAGCCTCAAACAAAGTACACTTGATGAGGCGTTTGTTCAATTTACGGATGACGGAAGACACATCGGTAGCTCAACATCTCAATGAACTTAACACAGTCACAACCCAATTGAGTTCAGTGGAAATTGAATTCGATGAAAAAGTATGAGCATTGATACTTTTGTCTTCTCTACTAGAAAGCTGGAATGCTACTATCACAACTGTGAGTAGCTCGTCAGGAAACAATAAGTTAAAATTTGATGATGTTCGTGATCTGGTTCTCAGTGAAGAGATCTGATGTAGAGAGTCGGGTGAATCATCAACCTCTTCAATTTTGCATACAGAGTCAAGAGGAAGAAATTCAACCAGAGGGAATGGACGTGGCAGAACAGACTATTGAGGTAGATCAAAGGACAGGAGGTCCAAATCCAGGAATCCTAATAATTCTCATAGCTCAAAGACTATCGAGTGTTGGAATTGTGGGAGAACTTAGCACTACAAAAATCAGTGCAAGAGTGCACCGA
Source organism: Hippophae tibetana (assembly GCA_037013495.1). Lineage (NCBI taxonomy): Eukaryota > Viridiplantae > Streptophyta > Magnoliopsida > Rosales > Elaeagnaceae > Hippophae > Hippophae tibetana. The sequence continues at coordinate 7,123,641 of CM072804.1, forward strand.
AGGACAAACAAGTGAAGGTAGAGGCAAATATTACTTCCACCTCAGGAGGAGATGATGCATTGATATGCTCTTTGGAGAGCAAGGAAGAATCTTGGGTGTTAGACTCTGGAGCATCGTTCCATGTTACTTCATAGAAAGAATTCTTCGAGAAATATGTCCCCGAAAAACCTTGGAAATGTATATCTTGGTGATGACCAACCATGTGCTATTATTGGCAAATGTATAGTGACGATTAAGTTGAACGGGTCTGTTTGGGAGCTGAAAGATGTCAGACATATTCCCGACCTAAGAAGGAACTTAATCTCAGTAGGACAATTGGCCAGTGAAGGCTACACTACGATCTTCCATAGTAATGATTGGAAGATTTAAAAAGGCGCAATAACAGTTGCTTGAGGCCAAAAGAGTGGCACTCTTTACATGACAGTAGGGGAACGTTGTTCAATTGCAGTTACAATAGGCAATGAAACACCAAATCTGTGGCACCAGAGACTAGGCCACATGAGTGAAAAGGGGATGAAGATTATGCATTCAAAAGGAAAACTTCCAGGTCTACAATCTGCAGAGATAAACATGTGCTAAGATTGAATACTTGGAAAGCAAAAGAGAGTCAACTTTCAGACAAGTGGCAGAACCCCAAAGAAGGAAAGACTAGAGCTTATTCAGTCTGATGTTTGGGGATCAACGACTATCTCATCCATTGGTGGGAAACACTACTTTGTGACTTTCATCGATGATCACTCTCGGAAGGTATGTGTTTACTTTCTAAAGCATAAGTCTGAAGTATTTGAGGCTTTCAGAAGATGGAAAGCTATGGTGGAAAATGAGATGGGTTTAAAGATCAAAAAGCTCAGAACCGATAATGGTGGTGAATATGAAGACACCAGATTCAAAAAATTATACTATGAGCACGGGATCATAATAGAAAGAACTATGCTAGGCATACCTCAACACAATGGTGTAGCTGAGCGTATAAACTGAATGTTGATAGAAAGAGTCAGAAGCATTCATATAAAATCAGGTCTATCGAAGCAATTCTGGGCAGAAGTAGTCAACACGGCAGCTTACTTGATCAACCGAGACCCATTTGTTCCATTGGAGCATAGAATACTAGATGAGGTATGAAACGGAAAAGAGGTAAAACTATCACATCTAAAAGTTTTTGGTTGTGTAGTATTTGTGCATATCAGTGATCAAGGCAGGAATAAGCTTGATCCCAAATCTAAGAAATACACATTCATCGATTATGGTGAGGATAAGTTGGGCTACTGCATTTGGGATGATGAAAACAAGAAAGTGATTTGCAGTAGAGATGTGATTTTCAACGAAAGAGTGATGTATATGGACACGCATAAAATAGACGTCAATGAATCAGAGCAGAATGAGTCGGTATTTGTAGATGCAGATGATATCTCAGATAGTTCCGCAACATAACCAATTTTAACAAGTCCTCAGCCACATGAACTTTTTGGACAAAGCAGTACGCAGTAGTCCGACACACCACAACCTCCTACTCCAGCTTCTGTATTGAGAAGGTCTTCTTGACCTCATGTGCCTAACAGGAAATATATGAACTATATGTTGCTAACTGATATAGGGGAGTTTGAATGCTATGATGAAACTTTTAATACTCGAGATTCCAGCAAGTGGAAGCTTTCCATGAAAGAAGAAATGTAATCTCTCATATCCAACCATACATGGGAACTAACTGAGTTACCTATGAGAAAGAAGGCATTTCACAACAAATAGATGTATTAGGTGAAAGAGAAGCATGATGGTTCCAAGAGATATAAAACCCACCTAGTTGTCAAAGGGTTTCAATAGAAGGAAGGAGTTGATTACATTGACATTTTTCGCTCCCATTGTGAAGCTCAATACTATCATATCAATGTTGAGTATTGTAGCCATTGAAGATCTTCATCTTGAACAATTGGATGTGAAGACTACATTCCTTCACAGAGATATAGATGAAGAGATATACATGTACCAGCCAAAAGGTTTCTCAGAAAGAGGGAAGAAGAACATGTTGTCAAAACTTAAGAAGAGTTTGTATGGCCTGAAACAAGCCCCAAGATAATGGTACAAAAAATTTGACAGCTTCATACACAAGAAAGGTTTCCAAAAGTGCAATGCTGCCCATTGTTGCTACTTCAAGAGATATAGGTCGAGTTATATCATTTTACTACTTTATGTTGATGATATGTTAGTAGCAGGTTCAGATATTGATGATATTAAAAGGTTGAAGCACCAATTGTCAAAGGAGTTTGACATGAAAGACTTATGTCCAGCAAAAAAGATTCTTGGAATGCAAATCACAACAAATAAAAAGAAAGGATCCTTGCAGTTATCTCAAGCAGAGTACATCAATCGTGTTTTGCAAAGATTCAACATGGGTGATGCCAAACCAGTTAGCACACCCTTGGCCAGTCACTTTCACTTATCCAAGGATCAGTCCCCTCAGACAAAGGAAGAGAGAGAATTCATGGCTAAGATTCTTATGCCTCAGCCATTGGAAGTTTGATGTATGCAATGGTCTGTACAAGACCAGACATTGGCCATGCAGTGGGAGTTGTTAACAGATTTATGTCAAACCCACGGAAAACTCATTGGGAGGCAATCGAGTGGATTTTGAGGTATCTACAAGGCACCATAGAATAGTGCTTGTACTTTAGTAAAAGAGAGTTAAAATTACATGGCTACGTAGACACAAACTTTAGAGGTAAATTTGATCACTCAATAAGCACCATCGGTTATATATTTACTATTGAAACTACAACTATTAGTTGGATGTCACAAATACAGAAAATTGTCACTCTATCCACTATAGAGGCTGAGTATGTAGCAGTGATTGAAGCTAGTAAAGAGATTATATGGCTTTAAGGTTTGTTAACTGAGTTAGGATTCAAACAGCAGAAGAATGTTTTGCACAGTGATAGTCAAAACGCAATACACTTGAGGAAGAATTCAACATTTCATTCTAGAACCAAGCATATTGGACTTCGTTATCACTTTAGCAAATCCATATTGGAAGATGATGTGTTAATACTGGAAAAGATTCAAGAAAGGAAAAATCCAATGGATATGTTAACAAAGGTGGTAACTATTGACAAACTAAAGTTGTACTCAACTTCAATTGGTCTGCTAGAGTAACAAGACTAGAAAAGTTGTTGCATCGATCGAGGTGTGAAGACAAATTGAAATCAATCTTCAAGTGAGAAATTGTTAGAGATTGTTATAAAGCTCCTTAATTTAATGAGCAAAACATAGAGCTTAATTCAAGAAGCAATTGAAGAAGCTATTAATTTAAGGAGTAATTCAAGGAGTGAATTTTCCTATAAATAGATTTGTAATTGTAATGAATTAATCAACCAAGTGTTCATTCCAATTGAGAGAAAAGATTTTGTAAGAGAAAATTGAGAGTAATTTTCTTGGGTGTAATTGGGTTGTAGGTTGTGAGTACTGTAAGCACCTTGTGTAATTTCTCTCATTTCAATAAAAAGATCTACAACAGGTCCGAAGATGTAAGCAAGATTGGTCGAACTCCGTTATCAAATTTGTGTGTTATTTTTTTATTCTTGTTTTCTCATAAATCTGACTTATCGAAAATTTTCTTAATTTCTCAACACAAGCCTATTTATTCCCCGGGCTATTTGTCATCTCTTTCAAAAGGAACTCTTATGATTACCACAATAACATGCTCTTTTGGAAAATATTGTTGTATAAATTTATGACTTCCAGTATACAAATGTATGAGTGAATGAATACATGTGCTAAGAAAGGAAGTAATTTATTTCATTTCAAAAGAAAACACAATGGACTTCCACAATTTTATTTTTTATTTTTTATAATAGGAACTTCTACATTATTGAAGCAGCTTTTATTTTAATGTTTTGTTCATGAATTAACGAAAATGTGCAAAAGTGATATAATTTGACATTTATCAATGAGCCACAAAGAGGATGTTATATATGTCAATAAGCTTTCAGTTCGTTAAAGATTATCATAAAAGATTAAATACTAGTATTCATTGTTCGATTGGATAAATTATTTTTTAAGAATAAGATCAATGAATATAATAGTAAATATGGTTGAAGGGTAGCAAAAGGATGAGTTAACAATCCTCATCTTTAACTCAAAAAGAGAAAGGAAAAAGAAGAAGTTAATGCTCTAGTTATTAACAAAAACAAATCGAATCCTAATACTGCCAAAGTTAAAGAGATGACCTTTGTTGCATGATATGATGAGAAGTATATACTTTCATGCAAATCAAATATTAGGTGTAGTAAAAAAACACAGCACTTGAATTTGAATTATTCTTTTTGAAGTGGGTGTGTCGAAGAAGAACAATATTGAAGAAATAAATCCCGAGTAGATTGCCTTAAATTAGAGAACTAAAAAACTTTTTTTTCATGCCAAGGTTGCTCAGAGAAGGTAGAGGCATGTTGTATTAGGTTTGTAAAATTCAAATGTCGACTAAGTTACTGAGAAGGCATGTATTGAGAAAATTTCTTACTCTTACTTTAAAGAACTTCTTGAAAACTACTCTCATTTCGATTTTTTCTTATTGTGTGTTGATGGTAAAGTTATGGTAGTACAAAATCAATGTTTGACTAGGCACTTTGTTTATTGTGATGTAATTTATGTTGACAACGTTTCTTTCAATATAAAACTTTGCGGACTGTTCTTAATTTCACAAATATATTTTTGATTCCAAAAGTTGAATCTCCTAAGAATATGTCGTGTTTAAAATCAATTAACTTATACAAAGTGATTTATAAGGTAAATGTTAAGATTCTTGCTAATTGATTGAAGAAAGTCATTTCAAGAGTCATCGGTGTCAACCAAAGTGCTTTTGTTCCTTGCCACTTATTTTTTAACAATATCCCAATGAAGATAAGAAAAAAAAGAATAAAAACATTTGGTTTTGAAGCTTACTATGAGCAAAGCATACAACAAGATTGAGCGAGGCTTTTGGGGTCATATGATGAGAAGGTTGGGTTTTCGTGGAAGGTGGGATTATTAGATTTTGACTTACATCTCCACAGTCACATATTTTTGTGTTATAAATGGGGAATTAGTTGGATTTTTCTAACTAGGTAGCAATATTTTCCAAGGTGATCTTATCTCGTTCTTTTTGTTCCTTATTTATTCTAAAGGTTTTTTTGTCTCTTGGATCGAGAATTGCATCAAGGTACTCTTAGTGATTTGAAGGTGACTAGGACTAATTCTATGGTCTCTCATCTTCTATTTGAAGATGATTCTTTGATTTTATTACCAGAATTTGTTAAGGGAAATTCAATAATATTTGGGTATTTCGTGTAATTTTGAACTTAACAAATATCTATGACTTCTTGCTTTATTTGATAGATCGAAGAAGTCTCAAATAAATTATATTTTAGATTATATTCATGCAAAAATTAAAAATTGTCTTTTAAGTTCTTTTCTCTGTTTGAGAAATAAGTCATGTTAAAGTTAGTAGTTTGTGTAATAACTAATTTTGCAATGAAATATTTTGTCAGATTTGGAAAGTATTATGCAAAAGTATTAGTGAGTACATCTACCAACAATAGGAAGACTCATTGGCTACCTAGCACAAAGTATACTCTTTAAAGAAGACAGGTGGTTTAGGGTTCAAAAATCTAAGGGCTTTTAACTTATCTATTGCTGCTAAGTAATGTTAGCGACTAATAAAAAATCACAAAACATTGTTTCCACAAATCTTCAAGCATAGTGATTAGTATTAGGTGATTAATTAATAAGCACGTGTTATTGATATTTTAGACGATTCTTGAATTTCTAACCTACTTGCTTTTCGTACTTTCTCACCACGGATTTATGGTGTGGGTTGGATGTCCCACTTTATTGATGTTGATTGAGGGTGCTGGAGGGTCTCGCTCTAAACCAACTTTTTGGATGGAGTGATGCCAATAAAATACTTTGGATAAAGATTACTCCTCATTTGAAAGATGAACTTGTTTGAAACTTTATTTGACATGATCAGTATTATGTAAACTCAATTTATTACGTGACTTGTGATGTAATAGGAAAGAACATTCAGAGAGATAATAACGTGGATAAACTCATTTGTAAGCTCAAAGTTCCACCAAAGGTATGTGACGTCATTTGGCATTATCTACATGGTGTATTAATGGTGCGGGAATCGTTTGTTGAAAACATGTACGTTGTGAATGATATTTCTTATCATTTGTACAGTGAGCACGTTGAATCAATAACGCATTTGTTGGTCGGGTATCGTAAAATTAGCCTTATCCTTACTACTTTATGCCGTGCTTTTGCTTTCTGAGAATATGTCAATAGCTCTATTCTAAATTTATTTCAATCTTTTTTCATGTGGCACATTCCCAATAGAAGAGTCAAGAACTATTGGCAACAATTTATTTGATTTTCTATAGGATACGACTTTGTCAAAATGATATGATTTTAGGCAACTATTTTTTTATCCTTACTTGGGGCCACGTCTGATTAGACATGATCACTAGCTTTATGTTAGCGGTTTTAATGGCTTCGTTGCTTGTGTTTGTATTTGTGTTTTGTGGTGCTTTTTATCCATATTAGTATCAATGCTCAACTTTTTTTGAGTATACTAAAAAAATTCAGTATCTTATAATTAAAAAAAAAATCCCATTTAATTGGAATTTATAATTTAATAAGAAAAGAAAGCATAATGAAATTGTTTTAAACACGTGCTAGGAAGTTAGAACCACCACGCCAAATATCATCAAACCAAGATTTATAGATTAAAAATGGAGCTCATAGATGCTTCAAGGACATATTAGAATCAAAAAAATTGAAGAGTAAACAACCTATTCAACTCTACCACAATAAATGACAAATCAACAACAGCTATTCAGGCCTCTGTAATTGGGTATTCAAAAACCACGTCTTTCCCAGTAATCTTCCTATAAACTCCAGCCAAGGTCTCCAATTTGTACTCAGTGTTGTTGCTCTCCTTTGGGTCTAAGAAAACCCGAAATGAGAGATTTGACATTACTATAAACAGGCATACTTTGATACCATACAGCAAAAAAAAAATCATCTACACTACTTTGTTGTTACCGTGATTATCTTGGATCCATCAATTCGGTACCTAATGCGCTTCCCAACTGGATGCACAATATCCTCCAGAACAGCATCATGAACAGCTGTTAGAGTGAGTGTGCGAGGCTGCTGAACAGAAGATCCCTTCTTTGTGGTCTCACAATCCTTCTGGTGGCAATTATAACTACATCCTACAAATAGGGTCCAGAAATAGTAGCACTCCGAGAATTAGAATCCCAACCAAGCAATCAATGAAAATTAAAAAAATTACATGTATCACTTACACTTCATAATACCATCAATACAATAATCGTAGCATCAATGGGACCTATCAAAAAGTATGCCAAGTTGTTCAACTTATCTGGATTAAGATCAAAGGAACATATCATGTATCACTATTAGTATCCCAATTTGCAAGAAAAAAAAAGGAAAAAAATTGTTTTTTTTTCTGAAACCGTAGACTTACAAATATACTTGCCTTTCCACTGAATTTTTTCTCCAATTCTCTGACAAATCGTAGATGAATTTTGCGGAAAGCCTCTCTCAATCTGTAGGGAACACAGATGACCACAGCCTTGCGACTTCCATTTACATCAACTTGACTGTACAATGCTTCTCATATTCAGTCATAAAATACTGACTCAAAGTGAACTGAATTCACAAAGCAGAATTTACGAAGAAATCCTTCAAATCGCTCTTCCAATCCTGATTAGTATTCTCCAAATCAAACAAGTACTGAAATACATCAACAGACACAATTACGACAATTTGGGCTGTCGAAGGATCATATCAAAATTTTGACCAGATATCAACTATAAATTAAAAGGAAAATAACCTGTGCAACTGTCTCCTCAAACTCTGTAGGCTCAGCATCACTGTCTTTATGAAGCTTCTTCCTTTTAGTAAACGTATTTGAAACTCTGCTGGGCAAAACTGCTTGGTTACATCCAATGAATGAAAAGTTATCATTTTAGGTTACTCGAGGAATCATATAGTTGTCTTGAAATGTAGTCAATACTCAATAGCTTCAACCTGTCTACATCATATTTAAAGTATTAACAATAAAACAGCTTTAAATCTACAAACCTTCCCAATTCCCAAAACATGGTAATCAATAACAATCCTAAAAAATTGCTTGTTAGAAAAATATCCTTAAATGACAATACAAAAATAGTCACGTTACGTTTAGTCTACTCAAATACCCAGCAATCAATTACCTACTTGAAAACGTCTAAAAATCTGAAATTTATGATAATGCTGATTCAGAAGTCGCGGAAAAAAAGGACTTAATAGAATCAATGGTATATAAAATAAAGCAAAGATGACAAGTTAGATTATAGCAACTATCTTACAGATAAAACAAGCCACAAAACAAAAAAATAAAAATGCCGAAACATCCTAATTGAAGAATGCGTACCGTGAAATGAAGCCGGCCGACTAAGTTTGAGGTAATGGGGGCGCTTGAGCTAGGGGTCGTATACTGACGCGAATCATTTTGATTGGAAATGTATGGGCCGCACATTGTTTTAAAATCGGATTGGGCCACACATTGTTTTAAAATTAGATTGGGCCACACATTGTTTTAAAATAGATTGGGCCATTCATTGTTTTAAAATAAGATTGGGTCATTAAATATTATCGAACTCGGTAGTATATAATTTGATTTTTTAGGTAAATAAAATTTAAAATTAATATAATTTTTTAAATATTTAATTTAATTTAAAAATAAATAAAATCTGATTGATGATAAGTATATTTTAAGAATAATAAATAACATCTCATTGTTTGTGACTTTTAACTATAACAAAAATAAAATTATTCTTTTGCATTCTGAAAAATATAAAAAGTACTTAGTGATCTATTCAAATAAATTTTGAAACTTAGCAAATATTGAGAGAACTATATAATGTATTATGATTATCAATTTTATCACACGCTATATCATATGATGGAGAAACAATCTTAGCAAGGATGAGATGTCATAACATCTTATTTTTCAATTAGTCAATTAATAAATGTCTAGCAAGATTATAAATTTTTTTCTTAAATGTCCACTTTACACTATCTGCTTTAGAAAAATAATTTTGTATCTATTCATGAAATTGTAGTACATTAAACAGTTCCATTACAAGATAAAAACAAAAGCAATTGACAATCACAAATATCTTTCTATGTTGTTTTAGTGATAGCATTAGCAATAATCTTTTTTCTTTATGGCCTTTCATTTATTTGTATAGATTATTTTTAACAATGATATCAAGTCTTCAAACGATCAAGTAGATTTGTTTGTGGTCCAAATTGTACGATTTCTTATCGTTATGTACCCAAATTCGAATATCACTAGTGCATATTTTATTTATTTAATAAAAAAATGATTAATTCTTTTTTTTTTTAAATAAAAAACTTCAATCTACTTGAATCCAATAAAAAACGTAAATGTAAAAATTTACTTTTAATTTTACAACTAGGTATTAAATTGTATCAATTAGATACAAAGTAAATATTCAATAAAAAATTTGTGCTTTTTTTGAAATGTATATATTTAAGATAATTTTTAAGTTATTTTATCTAAAATTTTAACTTAAGCATCACTTTTATTTTGATTATTTAGACATAAATATTTAAGGAAACCACGTAAGTTTTCAATATATAATATGAACATTGCACCACCATCGTAGACCAACGTTATATTGATGAATTCTATATTAACAATGAGTTTACTAATCATAAAAGGTTAATATAACGAGTGATTACATTCATTATGCTTATAAATTCTACAAATTTTATCATAATAGTATTTTTAATTAATGTATATTTTTAACCTATTTTATTATAACAAAAAAATGTATTATTGGTCTCCAAAATTTAACTAAATTCACACATAGTCTCTAAAATTTTAAAACATATCGATTTGGTCCTTAAATTTTTAAAATTTCACATATAGATCTTTAAATTTTTAAATTATACGATATATATTTCTAACTTTTAATACTTTACACATACTTAATAAATTTTTGATTCATAAATATGTATTCTAGTAGCAAAATTATGACCTATTTGTGGAATTTTAAAAGTTTGGGAATTAAAGTGTATGATTTAAAATTTTGATGACCTATGTATGAAGTTTTAAAAGATTGGATATCAAATCATACTTATATGTAAATTTAGTTCAAATTTGGAGACCAAGTCAAGAAATTTCTGTCGATACCTTACACAACAGTTTAGCCTTTATTGCATTCTTAGATTACTTGTGTTTTTTTCTTTTGTAAAACTCATTTGAATTTTTTTGTGATGTTATATCCTAAGTTTTTGACCCATTTAATTGAAATTCTAATATTGTAATATTAAAATCCATAATAATTATGAACTTCCCAATCATAAAAAGTTAACCTAGTAAGTAGAGACACATATATTTTTTATAAGTTTTACCATAGTATTGTCTTTTATTAATACGAGACATCTCATCTCTAAAATTTTGTGAGTGATTAGGCTTAAGGTTTTTGGTTTAATAAACTAAAATATCATGTTAAAGTCAATATTAATCATAAATCTTTCAATCACAAAAAGTTAATCCTAATGAGTAGATATATGTGTGTTTCTTATAAACTCCATCCTACTAATATTTTTTATCAATGTATGAAATTTTATGTCTTATATTTCCCTCAAAGTATAAATCTTTATCTCTTATAAAAGTCTATTACTTTGTAATTTTAATCTATTTTATTATATTCTTAGATTATTTATCTTTTTTTCTTTTTCAAATTCTATAATATACAATTTATTACGTCTCATATCTCAACAATTAAGATTTATAAGAGAATAAAGAGAGAAAATTATTCCTTTAAATATTAACCATTGAAATAAGGTAATGCAAAAAGTCATGGATATGGATCCTATCCATATATATAGAGAGGGGGAAGAAGAGAGAGAGAGAGAGAGAGAGAGAGAAAAGTGGTAATATCTCATATTTGTAATAAAATTTATAAAAATTATGAATATCACCTATGAGATTAACTTTTTTTGGATTTGATAGCTCAGAGTTCGTATGAATTTTGACATAATTTCCCCCGAAAAAATAATAAACAAAATAAATAAAATTGCATTGCAAAAAAAGAAGACAATAACTCAATAGGATACAATAAAATAAATTTAAAATAAAAAAAATGATGGTTAATGTTAAATATAATGTTTCATATTAATTAAATATAATATTACGTCATAGTTTATAAGAAATATTAGTAACTTCATCTATCAAAATTAAACTTTTAAAGTTTAAAAACTCATGATTGTTATGAATTTTGACATGGTATTAGAACTTTATTTAAATGAGTTAAAAATCTTAAGTATTTAAAAAAAACGATTGTATAATAATTTTTGTTATTATCATAATAAAAATATATGAAATTAATAACATGTTAATGTCAATACTATATGTTAAATAAAATTATAATTAATAAAATATTATTATGATCATAATAATTTATATTGAAAATATCACTATAAATTACTATTTTTGATATGTATTAGCCTATGATATTTAAATTAATGATTGCAAAAAGAGATGAGAGATATACTGTACATGTTTTTATCCTACTGGTAGTAGCTATCTACTGTCAGAAACTCTAGCAGTGTTTGATAGTGTGTTCAAAAGTTGTATATTATTAGATGACTGGTGACTTGGTGAGTTGGTGTCATGGTCATATGAAAAAAGTCGCAAATATCCGACCTGTTCAAATTAGCATTCAGAAAAATCCCTGGTTTTCCATAAAAGGCAAATATTAAGCCATCAAGTCATGACCCACCTGAATAAATTATTGGAGGAAATAAATTAGAAAAATATAATTAATTAAAAAAAATCATTCTTTAATGCGTTAAGTGACTTTCTTGATCGCACTTACTTTTAGAATAATCTTGTTTTATATTAATTTGAATTTATATAACATGAGGATGGATTGAGCACGCAAAGAACGTGGTTAATAAGAGAGACTTAAAAATGATTAAAGCAAATACACACGTGCTGGTGTAGAAATGGAATGAGTGGGTCTCACTGATCTTTTCAGGTGGGAGTTAATGGTTGAGGCTAAAATAATAATTATATAGTAATCATATTTTTATAATAATTTTAATTATTATTATAATAAAAATAAATAAAATTAATGCATATTAATAATTTTAATACGCAACACATGTCTAAACATGTAGTCATATATTGAATGTAAATTCAATTCGAATACGAAAATAATTAAAATGTTAATAAAATTTATTTAAATGCATATAATAAAAAAATTATTTTTATCACAATTCATAATATCATATAATTTAAATAGAATATTATTAATCCAGAATCTTTTGATTCAAAATATTACATTAATGGAATGTTTACACTGAGAATAAAAATATAAGAACAACCCGTTAAAAAGGAGTTTTTCATTTTATATTCTCTTTAATAGTTAAAAGAGCGCGAATCGTATTGAAACTTGGAACAGAAAGGGAGATACAGTACTGTTTCATCCATCATCGTCGTCATCCATTCCTTAATTAATATAAGATGAATCATGACCAGTAGTAGTATACATCATCGTCGTCGTCCATTCCTTAATATCGTCTTCCTTAAAATTAATTTTTCCTATATTTCTTGAAAGCCCTACCGGTTCCGTTCCATCTGTAGCCAATTCATTGTTAATTTTAGTTGATACTGATATCGACGTCGACGTCATCGTATTTTCATAATTAATTACTTGCTCTTCATGATGATCTGCCAGCTGTGGATTATCGGTGAGCAAGCTGCTATCGGGAAAAGGAAAATTGAGCTTGGCTCTAGGCCCGCGAAATTCAATGGCAGCTTTGTCATAAGCTCGAGCTGCCTCTTCCGCTGTTTTGAATGTTCCAAGCCAAACACGGATGGCCCTTCTTGGGTCTCGGATTTCAGCCGCCCATTTACCCCATGGCCTCTGTCTCACTCCTCTGTACTGCTTCTTTGCTCTTTTAATCTTCTTCAAGGCAGCCACTTTCTTCTTTGTCCCGTTTTCCTTAATTTCGCTCTCATCGTATGCATTGTCTTGAGATATTGTTGGTGCGAAGAAGTTGCAGCCTAAACAGCCGTTGATTTTGCAGATATGACACATGTCGAGATCGGAAGGCGGGAATATGATGGTGTTCTGCCAGATGCTTGTAGAAGCTGTGGTGGACGGTGGATCGAATACGTTTGAGGAGGTGGTTCCTGAAATGACGTCTCGCAGAGTAGAAACTATGACAGAAAGCTCTTGCTCTGGTGTAAGGGGATTCCTGATGTGGGTCATTATTAATGGAGGAAACTGATGATTTTATGGAGCTTGGGTCGGGGTCGACGAAGAAGTGTGCATATGCGGTTGTGTCGTGAGCTGAATTTGGGAGATTGTACGTGTTGTTTTGAGTGAGTATCGTCAAATGTGGATGAGACGGAAATTTGAAAAAAGTAATGCGTGTGTATATATAGAGGGAAGGGAGTGACGTGACACTAAACAGACAGCTGTGATACTTAATCGTCCAGACGCGGGTCTTTAATTTGGAAGTACACACGTGAGGATATGTAGCTGGCAGTGCGTTCGTAATAGGGATTATTATTATCACTGTAATTTATTTTTTTAATAAGGGTACTATAGTTAATTTTTTAAAAAATATGTACTAATTATTACATAATATCGGGATAAATGGTGTCTGAATTCATTTTTTTACAAATAAATTACTTTATTTTATTTTTTATATTAATTGTCCAATTTATTTTGCTTTTAAAAAAGATTAAATCTATTTTAATTTATATTATTATTTTTAAATTATATAAAACACATATGATAAGTGTATCATTAAAAATCAACTAATTTTTTTTATTTATTACGAATTTTTTTACACACAAAAATCCACGTGGCATTAAAAAAAACTACATAAAATATGATATATTTGTGAGTATAAGATTGTTGTGTTAAAGATAATATTTGAAAATTTTAATAAAAAAAAATTGGTTGATTTCCAACCATAGCCCTTCTCATATAAATTTTTCTCTAATTTAAATATAATAATATAAATTCAAATAAATTTGTTATTTTTCAAAAACAAAATTACTTAACATAATTACTAAAAAAAATAACTAAAGCATTTAGTTTTAAAAAAAGTGACTTAAAAGAACATTTTATTGTTGTCAAAAAATATTATTTTTTAATATACATGATATATAGGATAATTAGAAGGATATAACTAGAATCTAAATGCTCAAACTATCATGAGTTAGAGCCATCAATTTTGATGGAACCATAACATGATTTCTCAATATTTTTATCTTCTTCTCTTTTAAGTAAAAGTTGAAGCTTTACTTTCCTTTAACAGCTTAAAATGAATTCTTCTACTTAGACCATTTTGTTTCTTTAGACATATCATTGTGATGACATATAACCATCAATAACTTCAATCTTTAAATATGAAAATAAATAATGGGTATTTACTTTCATGGGTTGATTCTCATTATGATTATTACTAGCAAGGATGTAAATGTTAAGGAGGTAATAATGTCTATTTTTTATATATCTTAATATCAAAACATGATATATATATCTTTCAATCAAATTATCACAAGATTATAAAAAATATCATTAAAATATTACTTAAATATTTTTATGTGACTAAAATGTTATGAAAATTATAGATATTGTACCTATATTATAGCTAAAACGTGGAACAAAATATAAAAAATATTCATTTCTGTTTTATTTTTCATATTTTTAGTAATCATTTCAATTCAACTTTTTCACTTTTACATAAGAGAATATATATATTTTTTCTTATTTGTAGCATTTTTTCCATACATATAAAATGAATAAGTTAAAAAGATGATAAATTATATCATATATTATTCTGTTCAATGAACAACCAATTAAAACATTAGCATCAAATCTAATTCTCAACGATAAAGCCAACATGTATGTTTTATTTTCTACTCTTTTATATTAATGTTATAATATGTAAATTGCATTGAAAGGTAAATCAGGTTATATTCCCCTAACTATGTATACTTTTAAAAATAAATGATTAATGAAATTTGATTTTATACTTTCGAGATTTATCTATTTATAATAATCAATACATTTAGATAATATACTTAATTATTTTAACATGTTTGTTAACTACTATTTTAATTAATTGGTTAACTTATTGATTCATATAAATATTTGAAGTATAAAAAATATATGTATTAAACAAAAATTAGTTTAAAATATAAATAGATGATTTGTTTGATGTTTTATAAAACTTTTCCATAATTTTTGTATTTTTTTTATTAAATTTTTATCAAAAATGACAATATCTTAAATATTTTCGTAAAAATTATATCTTGATATATTTACTGATATTAACATTTCAAACATTGATTACTAATTCTAGACTCGTACTATGCACGCGTTAGTATTTTAAACATTTATTAAAGTAAATGAAATGTCCTCCTAGCATATATCATATAGATTAAAAATACACTTATATGTATTTTTTTTTTTTTTACTTTTTTTGTATTTTTGTTAACATGGCAATACAAAAGCTAGTTTGTTAACTATTATTTATCAACCAATAAAATACTAATTTGCTTAAATAATAATATTTTTTATTTTTAATTATATATATAACAAAATTAGACTCATTTATACAACAGATAAGCTAATCAACATATTACATATCCCCAATATAGAAAATATTTTTCTAAATTAGATTTTTATTGCTTTCGTTATTAAATTATCGATTATACCCTCACCTACATGGCTATTAGACACGCATGGAGAGGCACAGAATCTTTTGAAAGATGAAAGTATCCTACTCCAATTGCTTGATTTATCCTCTCTTTTTACCTGCCCATCACTGTAATTTTACAACACCATCTCTTTCTCATATAAATCATTCATCTATCTATTGTCTCCCCCTATAAGTAACACTAAATGCATCTTTTATTTTCAAAAATCAAAGAATTCATGACAGTTATATATTTTTTTATTTAATTTTGTGTTCAAATATCAAAGTAGTTTACGCAAAGGATACCGGTCAAAAAGGAAAAGAATTAAAGTAATTTATAAATATGGCTAAACAAGTAGATAAAATAAAATGCATATAAATAATAAAACTTTATACATTTTAGTTTTAACATTAGCTTCAAATAAATAAAAATAAAATTGTCAAAAAATAGCTACATGCATCCATATGCAACTTAAAAAAAGAAAAAAAGTTATTTTCTACCGACCAGTTGTTTTGACAAAAATAAATTTAGTAATTATCAAATAAATATGAAATCACCAATTATCCTTTCTATAGTACTAATGGATAGGTTATGAAAGTTTCCACATGTATAATACTGAGTTAATTCACAAATTTTAATTATAATTGTAACAATCATTAAACATTACATCAATTCTATAGCAAACAAAAATAGGAACTAAAAAATTGAATAAATTTATTGAATATGATCAGTTTTAAAAGCACGTAAAATACTTGACATGGAAGGAGATCCAAAAAACCAAGAAGCTTAAATGGAAAGAAGCAGAGAAATAGAGAATGTGTGAGAGAGAAACATAGGAATGTAGAGTTTAAAGTAAAGTTGGGTAACATTATTGTTGCTGCCTTTTGTTTTTCATATTGCACGCGCGATTGGAACCATATAGGAGTGACTTGCAAAGTGGACCATTTCCTATGTATATTTTTTCTAAGTTTTTTTTTAATGTAGTTATGTAACTATATTAATTAAGAGTATATATCATAAATTAATTTAAATTTAAGTTAAAATTAAAATCAAATCAATAAAATTAATCGTTAAAAAATAAGAATTTATCTAGTTTAATAACACCTATGAAACTAATACAAACAAAACCTTTTGAATTTGGTTGGATTCTAACGAGTGCATTGATTTTTGTGTTTTAAGTTTTTTTATATTATCATCAATTTTTTTTAAATATTTTTTTAATAATTAAATAATTATTATATTAAATTTTATATTTTATATTTTAATTAAAATTGATATCTAAAATGATTTTTGATTTTTTATAAATATAAATAATCAAAGATGATGTATTGTAATTCTAAATTGTATTTTAAATCATATAAAAATTGAGAATAAATATTAGATAATGTTGAAGATTAATTAAAAAATAATAAGTGTCCAATTTATATAATTATTAGTTTTATTAATATAATTTTTTTTTACTTTTTTTAATAAAATGATTATATTAAAAGTAAGAAATAAAAAATATATAATATAATTTAAGTATAAATTTAATTAATTTTTATAAAAAAAATTAATATTAAGAATTGAAACAATCTCTCATCAATCTATTTTGTAATTTATAAATTCAAATTAACCAATTCATAACGAGAAAATTGAGTAATAAGAAAGATTGATTTGGATTGTATGAGTTAGATCGATTTAATTTTAAACACCTCTATTATATTTCTACTAGAAAAGAGAGAGTTGGACATTTCATTAGAAAAAGTCCAAATTACCCTTACTTTTAACAATTACACAATATTATCTTCAATTTTTTTTAAATATTTTGAATAAAAAGTCAATAATATCACTCTATTTTAGTACATTTGGAAACTCTATTTTATTTCACAAATGATAAGTCAATAATACCACAATTTTTATATCATTCAAATAAAGTATTAAAAAAATGAATAATACACTCAAGTTAATATATCATTAAAATAAAATAAAATCATTTTTAGTACATATCTTAACTCCATTTGTTCATTTATTTTGTAACTCCCTATTATTATTTTTATATATAAACTAATGATTATAATTCTTTAAATTATAATTGTGAGAGTTGTAACTCATATCATTAATTTCATTAAAAATGTATTATTATTAACAAAATCAGTATTAAGCTTTTATTATTAAATAGTTGTCATATTTTATGTTCATAACTACTCCAAAGACAACAAGAATTAAACTAAAAATATTATCAATGGGTAACCTTTTGCGTTCAATTAATTTATTAATTCATTTAATATTTATTAATACGCTAGAATGACAATAATCATAATGTTCCTATAAAATAAATGTACATCTTTTTCACTTCAAAATGCTTCATGTTAATTTCTTAATTCATTAAAGTCTTTTCTTCTGTCTTATAATTTTTTGGCTTCTAATACCCATTTGCAATGAAATATAAATATATTAAATTGGAAAAAAGGAAATAAGAGCGTGAGGCATAAACTCCATTTGCGTTTGCTATTTATATGTCTGCACTTGTTAAATCTTCTCTCTCTCTCTCTCCTTTTTCTTTTGCTATTTTATACAATTTTGTTTTCTCATGAATTGACTTATTCATTTCATTGATGTCTTCGTGCTTTTAACTGTAAAATATATTATATTTTAATTTGATACACGTATAGGTCTTTCTTTTACAGGTTGTTAGTAGGTTATTATAGTTATAAGTTGGAAACCTCGTATCAAATCTTGAAATAATTTCAATTATCTTATTAATTCATTCACCAAAAACAATAATTTTATCATAAAACTTTCAAATTATTTCTCATAAAATACAACTTTGTATTTAGTGAATTATGATCACGATAACTTATAAATTATAAATGGGAGATAAAATTACTTTTATACGTATATAATCAATCACGTTTAAAAACATAAAAATATTAAGTAATGATGGATGTATTTATAAGATTAACGAGTATTTAGAGTGTTTTTTACATTTTTTTCGCCATTTCTCTTTTCATATATCTATAATTTTATTATGTTTTATGTCTACAAAGCATGATGTAATTTATAAAAATATTTAAAATATTTACTTTGTTATAATTATACATATAACATATAAATAATGATAAAAATATACATAATTTTTATATATAATTGCATAATTATCTATATGTTAACATAAGACGTATTAGCCTTATATCTACCAAGAAAATATCATAAAGAAGCTTTGGTATGACATTTGTGTGCATTCACATTTTTTTGGAGAAAAAAATATATTAAATACTCTTAATTTATATATTTTTTAAATATCCATAAATATCAAATATGTTAATCCATGTTATTTGATCGTTATTAAATATGTTTAGAATCAAAAGTATATTTTATTTATTTTAAAATTATTTTTTAAATATTAAATAACTAATAAAATGAATATAAATATAAAATATTTAATTTTTTTTATAATGATACAAAGGCATAAAAATTATAAAAATGATAAATAAATTCATATAAAAATAAAAATATATTAACATGAGTTTACAAATTAAAATACATTAATATTTTTAGTATTTATCTTAAATCATAAGTAATAAAGTAATAATTTTCATTTTTTATTTTGTCAAAATGATTTAGAGTCTACTTTTATTTTCAAGAGAACACTTCCATCTTAATCATGTGAAATGAGTAATAAAAGTAACAAATTTAACTAATTTATAAAAGTCTTCAAAAATTGAGAATAAATTATAAAAAAAATAATCTTTAGAAACTAGATAATTACTTTATTTATTATCTATTCCTAATGTTGAGAGGAAATTGAAAAAAAAAGTCCAATTTATTCCTACTTTTAACAATTAGACATTACCCTACATTTACTTTAAATATTTTAAATGAAAAGTTAATAATATAATCCAAATGAATATATCATTAAAATAAAATTAAAAAAACTATTAATCATAATTAATTATATATATAAACTAAAATTATTATCAACATATGAATTTTTGTATTTCATTAATTCTTTTATTTTGTATTACTATATAGCAATGACAGTGAATCATTTATCTTCTTATAAATGTATATATTATTCACTAGGAAATGCTTCATTTTATTTTCTTTTAATAATATAAAGGCATAAAAATTGTAAAAACCAATAAATAAATTCACATAAAAATAAAAATATATATACATAATCTTACAAATTAAAATACTTATAATGAATGAATGTTTTTAGTATTTATCCCAAATCACAGGTAGTAAAGTGATTAGTTTTATTTTTTTATTTCTTAAAAATATTTTAGAGTATAATATAATTTTAATATAAGTAACCAGATATTTTTCAACTTTAACATGTGAAATGAGAATAAAATTAACAAATAAAATTAATTTATAAAACTCTTTAAAAATAGAGACTAAATTATAAAAAAAAAATATGTTTAAGGACTAAATTATCTGTTTATTTATTATAAAAATTTCAATTATTATAAACACGTATTTTATTTATTTTTCCTTAAAAATATTGATATATATATGAACTAAACACATATTCTATTTTTTTCCTCTGATATATATGAACTAAACACATATTTCATTTTTTTCCTTTGCAAGTATTGATATATAAACTGAACGCATATTTTATTTTTTATTTACAAGTATTGATATATTGTTTATGAATGCAGTTCAATATATGTTTTTTACTAATCAAATTGTCATAACTTCAATAAATTATATTATATGTTATATATTTTAATTTTTTTTACTAGTACTAATAAGTTGGAATGAAGAGTTTTAAAGTCAAGTTGTTTCTAAATTGATCACTTTAACAGCTTTATATTTTAGTGGTTTATTATAAGTTGTTTAATTTTTAAAATAAAAAAATTGGAAAAAAAATATTACTTATACCTTCAAGAAGTGGGTGTTTTTATTAAAAAAGTTTAACCGCACTAGTAACCCTTAATTTTTTTAATATTCTATTGATGCCTTATTATTTTTCTTATAATGTAGTCTCTTTATTTTTAATTTTTTCAATTTAGTTATCTTATTTTTAAATTTTACAAATTTTGTCCAAAATTTAAGACTAACTTAAAATTAAAATTTAAAAATATAATAAATAAACGGGACTAAAATATAAAAATAAAACTACGAATTAATTGTAAGAAAAATTAAAGAGATCAAAGATTAAAAATTAAAAAAAAAGGATTAAATAATAAAAATAATTGAATTGAAATTTTTTAAATTAACGTAAACAATATAATCTATTCAATTTATGAATATAAGATTTTTTAATTAAATAAAAAATTTGATACAAAAAATATTAGCTCAACCACTGTGAGTCGCTTCAACCTACGAACTAGGTGCTTCAACCAGTCATTGATGGGCACAACTAGGCACAGGACGTGTCAAGATACGGGCACGAGAGAATCACTACACAATTATGTTAAAATGTCAGAATTCTGTTAGCACACTAGTGAACTTTATTCACACATTTTCTCTCTCGTTTATCTCTGAAATGTTACGCTATATATAGCCCTTAAGAAATGAAATAAAGAATATGAAGAATTATACCTAATTTTCCCTCTTCCTCTGCAGTTTCTTTCTCTTCTCTTTCATCTTCTCTGCCTTAATTATAACAGTGGTATCAAAGCTGATTGCGAGAATGGATGCTCGAGGCAAATCCAATATCGAATTTCGCAATGACATAATAGAAACCCTTGCACGTCATGATAACACGTTACAAGCAGTGCTTACTGAGTTGCAAGCAATGCACGCAACTCGTAACTTACCTGAGGATAAACCTTTTGCTAGAGATGAAACCAACTAATCATAATCCCATACTTTGTGATCAGTTACGGAGAACAATCATCCCCAATTGAGGCTGACCTTCCCAAGGTTTGCTGGAGAGGATCCCACATGCTGGATTTATAAGGTTGAGCAATACTTCAAGTTCACAAATATAGCTACTGACCAACAAGTACAATTGGCTTCCTTCCACTTGGAAGGCATCGCGTTACAATGGACCAGTGGCTCACAAAATTTTGTGGACCTCTTACCTGGGAGGAGTTCTCCAAAGCTGCACAACTAAGGTTTGGACCCACAGACTGTGAGGACCCCTCAGAAGCACTATCTCGCCTAAGACACATTACGAGTGTGGAAGCATACCAGGAATCCTTCAAGAAACTCTCTTATTGTGTGGATGGATTACCTGAAGAGTTTATAATTGGCTGCTTCATCGCAGGATTAAGGGATGAGATTCGAATTGATGTTAAAATCAAGCAACCCAAAACTCTGGCTGATGCCATTGGTGTGGCACGATTAATTGAGGAAAGGAATTTCTTACAGAAGAAATATACGACCATCCCTCGTTATCAATTACCTATCAAAACCGCCAAACCAGCAACTAACACCAAACTGGGGTTGTTAGAACCTACTCTTGCTCAATGCAGTGGCTCCACTCAACCCATAACCTTTCGAAAGTTGACCAACCAAGAGGCATGTGAGCGGCGAGAGAAAGGATTATATTACTACTGTGATGATAAATTTGTTATTGGTCACCGCTGTGCACATCTATAACTCTTTATAATGGAAGAATTGAACCAGAATGATACAGAAGAGTGTGAGGAATCCACACCACTATTGAACCCCCAGGTATTACTACCTGAAATCTCCTTCCATGCTATAGTAGAAATTGAGCATCCTCAAACCTTACGTATTATGGGAAAACTAAAAAATAAGAATGTGTTGGTATTGATAGATGGAGGCAATACCCATAACTTTATCGATGAGGCCTTAGCTACCCAATTTGGCTTACCAATAGCCAAGGGAAGGAAACTGGAAGTAATGGTGGCTAACTATGAGAAATTAGAATGTGTTGGACAATGCTGTAACCTCACTCTCATCATTCAAGGACATCCTATAGAGGATGATTACTATGCCCAGGTAATACTACTTGAAATCTCTTTCCATGCTATAGTAGAAACTAAACATCCTCAAACCTTACGTATTATGAGAAAACTGAAAAATAAGAATGTATTGGTATTGATAGATGGAGGCAGTACTCATACCTTTATCGATCAGGCCTTAACTACCCAATTTGGCTTACCAATAGCCAAGGGAAGGAAACTGGAAGTAATGGTGGCTAACTGTGAGAAATTAGAATGTGTTGGACAATACTACAACCTCACTCTCATCATTCAAGGACATCCTGTAGAGGTTGATTACTATGTGTTACCAGTGGTAGCATGTCAACTGGTTCTAGGGGTTCAATGGTTAGAAACCCTCGGGCTTATTCAGATGGATTACAAGAAGCTTATTTTAAGTTTCAATTCAGAAGGAAGTTCACATACCTTCTAAGGGTTGGGAAGAGTCAATATGATAGCCCTAAACCCTAAGGAATGCTAGAATTTACAAGGTGTATGGTTACTCCTGCAAATAAGACCAACAACCAACCATTAGAAACCTTCCCAAATATACTATCCTAAGATAAGTAAGCTACTGACTAAATTTCCTAAATTTTTTGAACCAGTTGTTAGCTTACCTCTTGCATGGGTACATGACCACCGAATTTCCCTACAAATTAACTCTGAACCAGTGAATGTTAGACCCTATCATTACCCACACTATCAAAAAACTGAGATTGAAAGGATAGTGTATGAGCTCTTGCAATCCCAAATGATAAAACCGAGTAATAGCCCATTTTCCTCACCAGTGTTGCTTGTCAAGAAAACATATGGCACCTGGAGATTCTGTGTGGATTATCGAGCTCTAAATGCCCTTACTATCCTTGGGTTAGGAGGCTACTACAGAAAATTCATTCAACACTTTGGAGGATTAACTGCACCCTTAACTCAACTGTTGGGAAAAGAAGGCTTCCACTGGAGTGGGGCAGCTGAGATGACCTTCCAACAGCTAAAAAAGGATCTCATATCTCCTCATATCCTGCACCTACATGATTTCTTGCAATGCTTTGTGATTGAATGTGATGCTAGTGGTATCGGTCTTGGGGCAATCCTCAGCCAAGAGAATAGGCCAGTAGCATATTTTAGTGCAACACTCAAGGGATTGGCCTTAGCCTTGTCAACTTATGAGAAGGAAATTTTAGCTATGGTCAAGGCTATTAGATTATGATGCCCCTACCTATTGGGCAAACCCTTCACCGTGCGAACCGATCAAAGAAGCCTTAAGTATCTGTTGGAATATAGAATAACCACCCATGCTCAGGCACGTTGGTTAAACTTATGGGCTATGATTATGTGATCAGGTATAAAAAAGGATCTGAGAACAGTAGACCTGACTCATTATCCAGAGTAGTAAAATTTCAGTACCTATCTGTCTCACAACCTCTAGCAGCTTGGTGGACAACACTCCAACAAGAAGTTCAACAAGACCCTTTTTATGATAAGCTGAGAATCACAATTGCCTCAATAGATACTTCTTACCTCTATTATCGTAATGGTGTTTGGTTAAAAAAAAGCAAGGTTTACCTAAGTTCCAAGTCTACCCTGATACCAAAAATTCTTATAGAATGTCATTCCTCACCTATTGGAGGACACATTTTGGATTTTAGAAAACACTGTCCAGGGTTAAGCATAATTTTTGTTGGCCAAACATGCAATAGAAGGTAAAAGAATTCCTACGAGAATGTGGCATATGTCAGCGGTTCAAAAATGATTGTATGACACCTGTAGGGTTGCTACAACCCCTACCAATTCCCACAAAGATATGGTTTGATATCTCAATGGATTTCATTGAAGGGCTTCCCATGTCCAAAGGCAATATCGTGGTTATAGTGGTAGTAGATCGATTGACAAAATATGCACACTTCATTGCTATGAAGCATCCTTTTACTGCCTTAGTTGTTGCCAAGATATTTGTGTCTAATGTAGTTCGACTGTATGGCATTCCCACTTCTATAGTGAGTGATCGAGATAAAGTCTTCATAAGCTCTCTTTGGAGGACCTTATTTCAGTTGCAGGGTACACAACTATGTATGAGTTCCAGCTATCATCCAAAAACCGATGGACAGACTGAGGTGGTCAATCGAGCCTTATAACAGTACCTACATTGCTTTGCTAGTGATAAACCAAAATTATGGGTGGAGTGGATACCATGGCCAGAATTCAGCTACAACACCTCAATACACTCATCCACCAAAACCACTCCATTTGAAGCCGTTTATGGAATCCTTCTTCCCCATCTTGTGGCTTACAACCCAGGTACCTCAAACATCCAAACTGTAGATGAGTACTTGCGTGATCGTGACACCATCCTTAGAGAACTACGTCACAACCTTATACAAGCTCAAAATTGGATGAAGTGCCAAGCCGATCAACATAGAAGAGAGATCACTTTCCTTGAAAAGGACTATGTTTACCTAAAACTACAACCGTACAAACAAACTTCTGTTGTATTTCGCTCAAACATGAAGCTAATTCCACGATTTTTTGGATCTTACCAAATCCATGAAAGAATTGGTTTTGTAGCCTACGATTGGTACTACCACAGGTTCTCATGTACATAATGTGTTTCACGTTAGTCTACTAAGAAAACACGTTGGAACTTATAGAAATGACTCACAAAGTGGACCATTTCTTATGTATATTTTTCAAAGAATTTTTTTCCAAGTAATTCTGTATTATTTTATATTTTATTAATTTATTATAATTTTTTTAAATCAAAACAATAATAAAAATTATTTAATTTTTAAAAATAAAAAAATTGAAAAAAAATTACATGTCGTATTGCATAGGGGTTAATTTTGGTTGTTTTTTTTTAATTAAAAAAAGGTTGAATTAAATCCTTAATTTTTTATATACTTTATATTTTGTCCCTTATTAATTTTCTTATAATATAGTCTTTTTAATTTTCTTTTTTAATTCTTATAACTTGATCTATTTATTTTTTAATTTCATAAATTTTATACAAAATTTGAAACAAACTTAAAATTAAATGTTAAAAATATAAGAAAAATAAAGGAACCAAAATATAAAAAATAAAAATATTAAATTGTAAAAAAAATGAGGAGATCAAAATCTAAAAATTCAAAATAAATGGACTAAATTATTAAAAAAATAGTAAATTAACTAAATTGTAAAATATGAATTTTTTAAATATTATTTATGTCTTTACCAAAAAATATTGCATACAATATGACAAATTTATTAGTATAAGGTTGTACTATTAAAGAATAATTAAAAATTTACTAAAAAAAATATTTAATTGATTTCAAACAATTATCGCTTATCAGTTATCACGGAAGGGTTTATGTATTTAGAAATTGAATTACTGGTGGGGAGCAACTAAAAAACAAAGTGTTTAAAGTAGTTCAATTACAAAGCAAAGTAACTTTTAAAGCTATTCATTTAAGTTGTGAGTTATTGATGAG
The DNA here is from genome assembly GCA_037013495.1 of Hippophae tibetana. Classification (NCBI taxonomy): domain Eukaryota; kingdom Viridiplantae; phylum Streptophyta; class Magnoliopsida; order Rosales; family Elaeagnaceae; genus Hippophae; species Hippophae tibetana. Next base: position 7,149,794 of record CM072804.1, read on the forward strand.
ATTGTATTAAAAAAATTAGAGTTATGGCACAAATATGATTTTGGGTAATGTGATGGTGATATGAGTGATTTTAATTTTTAATTTTTATTACAATTTTATGATCAATTTTATATAAATCCATTGGATACAGATATCAATTACCTGAATATGAATATGACTATTAAATGGATCTTGCTAAAACGTAGAGGACTATTATCTTCATGACTTGTAATAATATTGAGTATCAGTGGTGTTTTAAGTAAGTTTTTAATTTTATGATGCATTAATTTATATATTATAATATAATTAATATTTTATTAATAAATGATTATATAATTATTTTAATATCTTAAATTTTTAATCCAACATCTAATTTAATGTTATTGTGTTATTTAATATATATATATAATAATTTGATATAAATAATAAAAAAGATATTATAAAAATTCCTTACATTAAGTTATTTGTGTCATTTAGTTTTTAGATTAAAAATTGTATTAATTAATTCTTAATTTTATAAAAACGAAAAATTATATTATTTTATTGTTTTTTTAATAAAATATTATTATTTTTTCATCAATCATTAAAAAATGAGTTTTTAGTAATGGTAAAATTACAATTAAAAATTCACAAAAATATTTTCTTTTATTTTTTGTTATATATCACTTTTTATTTTAATGTTTTATTAATTTTTAATTTGAATTTTATTATTGTTAATTTTTTTATAAATAATTTTATGTATTTTAATTACTTAATACAAAATAATAATATTTTAATAAAAAATTATTAAAATAATATAATATAATTTTAATAAATAATTTTTTATAAATTTAAGAATTAAAAAAAATGTTTTTAATTTAAAAAATTAGACGATGTAATATCACTCGTATGTGATATCTTACCCTATATAATATTACTCTTTCTGTGCTATATCACATTTCTTTTAATTTGGTTAAAAAAATAGTCATTTTTTAATGTTAAAAAACCGCAACTTGGGCTTTGACTCCATAAACAGAAGACATCCTATTTGGGAAAAAACATGACAGTTGACAGCTAATAACTTAATGGTCAGAGAGGTCCCTTTAGGGGGAAACAATCTTCAACGTGGTTGATTAAATCAAAAGGTCAAACTCTACTTGGCCGGTTGGTTTTAAAACTTTAAACTGCGGAATCTGTTTGACCTAACACGCGCTCTGATTCGATTCTAACTAATATCAATAAATATGAGTTATTTATTATTATTTATTATTAAATATTAAATATTTATTTATTTTAAATAAAATTACATTAATAATTTTTTTCTCAACCAATCAAATATTCAAATCCTCTTTACAGTCTAATCTCTTGCCATAATCATCTCTCTTTCCCCAAAAGAAAAAGTTAAATAGCGAAAATAGAAATACATTCAGAGCTATTTAGTTATCATATAAATAATATTTATATCTTATAATTATTATTTTTAATAATTTAATCTTATTATCATTAAAAAATTACTTATAAAAATAAAAATAAATTTTATTTTTATTTTTAAATAATATTAGATAGAGATTATAATAACTTAAATAAATTATAAATGAAATAATTAAAAAATAAATAAAAACATAAAAATTAATTATTTATTTTTATACGGTTATTTTTTTATAACAATAAGAATAAACTATTTAAAAATATAAATATAAAATTTAAATATCACTTTTAAAATAAATATAAAACCTTACCTTTAGCTTCACTAATGAAAAATTGTTGAGACCTCGTTACTCACTACTCTCTACCTGTGTTTCTGCATTTAATTTTTATCTTTTTAACGGACATCCAACTATTTTTTACAGATCTTTCCGTGGTAGTTTCATTTCACATAAGCGATAAAAGAAATAAAAAAAAACATATTATATATACTCATTTCAGCTAGCATAAAATATACTTCATATAGTTCTAAAAATATTTTTTTACAATTTCTACCGTGTTTGGTAGAAATCGCTTTTAGATGTCAAAACTCAGACATGCTTTTATTGAATTTCAGAAGAAGGAAAAAAAAACCCTAAATTAATTTTATCCATTAAAATTTTAATCAATAAAAAGTGTTAATTTAAGTAACTATTCATCATACATGTCTAGTAAAGTAAAATTTAAAAATTTCACATTATATTTACCCCGCAATGAGCTCTTAATCCAATTCATTATATCATCGGTAATGAGTGTTCAATCAGCAGTTTAATCGGTTGCGTAAATAATGTTTGAATGAGGATTCACAATTGCACACAGGCCTTAAGTTAGTTATATGGAATTCTCGAAAGTTATTCACAATTCACTATATTATGAATGCCGGATCAGATTGATTGGTCTTCAAAAACCTTCTTGGTTTTTAATACATTGGTGCTCTGTTCATTTCTGCAGGAGCCAACTGATGCTGCTATAGCTTTGATCTTCATACAAATCATAGGAGGTTTCATAGATTTGAAAGGTTGAATCAACCTATTTCAATTTCGGCTACTTCTCATCGCAATTTCAAGATATGAGAGATATGGCTCGGCTATCTCATTTTAACTGCAGCGCTTTGCATCATCAATGTTGTAATAACAATGTGAAATCGAAACGGAAACGGAAACTAGCAAACCAGTCTTGTTTGATGAACAAGACAAGAGACTGCAACAAGAAGGCATATGAAACTCACACTGATAAAATAATGCGTACCCAAGACTACTCATGAAATTTGGAAAAGCTATGCAAACTCTTCATTCAAATAAGTTGAATCTCAATTACATTGTTTGCTTTTTGCTTTATCTTTTCAGTGCCTTAGTAAGAACATGAGTAAGAATTCCAATGGGGCAAAATAGCAGGCAAAGTGAAACTGAATGTCGAGTCTCAATTTGGTTTTGCAGTCCATCATGAAAAATTTGCCTGAGTAAACGAGAATTGAGTGTTAAGAGAACTTCATATTCAACATACATGCAGAAAGTATCATAAATGGTGAGAAGAGATACCTTGCAGCAAAAAGATCAACAACCAACAAGTGAATCCATGCAGAAGCCAAAGTCATCTCACTGGAGAACATCTTCGCAATACCAGGCAACTGCAGCAGGAAAAAGGTCAACATCAATGAAACAGTTAGATTTTGCTTTTTGGACAGTAGAAAAGTTTATCTATGTTCTTCCCGAGTACATACCTCTGGCAACCAATATTTACTTGCAAAGATCAATCGTACTGTTTCAGGTTTCCATGAAAGGTACAGTAGATATGCGTATAGAAGTCCAAGTGCAACATATGGTATGCTACTTTCTATAGATTTCTTTGTCTGCATTCCGTATCACTTCAATTATTTAGGAACACCACATGAATATAACTATATAAGCATGGATAAAATTTACTAACACTGAACCTAGTGTAATGTCATGAACTGAACTTAAAGGTAGAAAATATCAACCACGAAGAAAAGTCATACTATTTCAGCTTTAGGAGCTAGAACCATAAGTGTATAAAATGGGAGAACTGTTATTGTTCCCAAGCTAAAAACACTGCTAGCAATTTGAGAATTTGGCAACCCTGCAAAGAGAAGCAAAACATCAATTTCTTTACTATTTTTTAATAAAATTATCATTTGGATACAAGGCAAACTCCAGACTGCCCTACCCTTTTAATAAGTGAAACAAAATACCATTATTAATAACAAAAAAACTTTGTAAAAGACTAATAACAACAACTGGTCATAGTTTAGTTTGGAGAAAGAATGGTCATAGATAAAAATGGGACAACTTTATATGTATTTTGTTACAAGAAGTCTTCAAAAAATTTGCATTGTTATCAAATGGCAGACAGAGAAATCTACAAGCGAAGTTAGGACCAACCAATCATGTAGGAAAAGCTGACATCATTCAAGCTTGCATTGCTATCAAATGGCAAAATCGGAACATTGAATTTCAAAGTTCCTAGAGAGAAGATTCACCAAGCTATGGCTTCAGATACAGAGTAAATAAACGAGCATGGTTTGAGTTCTATGATTAATTGTTTAAAAGGAAGAGCAATAATGGTGGTTAAATTGTTATGTAAACGCCATGGTCCAACTGTCAATTCATAGCAGGTGTTTACTGTTTAGATTCTACGGACTAAAAATATATGAATGTAACAAGTAGGATTTTTAGAACCAGAGACTTTAAAACATTGAAAGATCAATTAAACTCCCACAGGATGAAGGTGTGTTTGAGACAAAAACTAATGGTCAGCTTCAGCTTGATGCTCTTCACAATAACAAAATAGAAGTGGATTCCATACAAAGGAAAAGAAAGAAGAAAAAGAGATGGGACTCCTCGGCAGATAGCACAGCTGGATAAGATAACCAAATCGGGCAATTTCAGAAAAATTCAAGCAAATTATTGTACAGGGAAAAAACACTTTAGTGTATGCTAATATGCAACGTTTATCCGAGTAAGAAGCTCCTGTTTGCAACATTTCTCAGGAGTCGGGACTATGATATTACAAAACTTAGTAAAAATATTGGAAAATAATATTTAAAATAAATTAGAGTTTTCAAACGTGGTGGGATTAATTTCAAAGATGCAAACAAGAAAATATAGCTGACAGAGAATGACTAAATCTAGCAGAATATATAGGGTTAAAAAATATCACATGATGCATGAACAGCAGAGCGTTTTTCGTAAGGAACGAATTTCTCAAATTTTGTTCGTCTGAAGTTAACTTTTGATCCTCCCACAAAACTCCAGTCTCCATGTAAGTCAGCCCCTATTTTCAAAACCTGTCGTCCAAATAATTTGGAACCACTATTTTTGACTGAAACGGCTAATTTTTGAGTCATTCCATCAATAGGCCAGGATTTTGAAGTCGTCCTCAAGGGTTCAATCTATAAAAGATAAAGCAAGTATATAAGGTCCTCATCTAAGATAATACCAACAGTTTATGATACCTTAAACTGTTACTACTGTTGAGATTGATAAAGCTAAAACCAGATCAATTAAGCAGCAATACTGCTGACGTTGAACATCTAGAAAAAAACAACAATTTCAAACCAACAGGAAGTTCCTAATCGAAGTATTATTTCCGCCCCAGATAAATTAAATTGGAAATCGAGCAGCCTATATACATAATACAGATAATTAACGCTAACTGTTTCAAATACCCATAACCCATTCTCCAACTAATTAACAGGATCATGGTATGAATGCCCAGATAACGAGAATTAGTAAGAATCCAAATTGAATATTAAGTTTCTTACTTATAAGATCTGCCTTGCAAGTGGGTAGGGGATAGGAGCAAAAGAAAATTGGAGGAGCGAAACAAAGAAAGGAAGATTGAATGTAGAAATGCAAAAGGCGTACCTTGAATGAAAATGAAGAATGACAAAAACAATTAGAAAGAGCCATGAGCGGTGCAAAAGCGAAATAGGCTGAGAGGCAGCACAGTCCAATTCAAGAATAAAAGTTCCTTGGTTCGATTAAAAATATACTACCCATTTAGCGGAACGCCGTGCTCGCAAACGCTACTCAGAAAGAGAGAGCCCACTGACAGCACCAACAATAATAGGAATATAGCAAAAGTATGGAATAGTGAGCAAATAGCGCAATAATTTAGCCAAAATTAAGCGAACAATGGTTAGTGGTATCCCAACTTGGTTTTTATTTGTTTCTATTCAAGGATGTTGCGATTGGTGTCAGCTCCCAACAATGAACAAATAAAGGAAACTTGGACGATATACTGTGACGGAATCGAACATATTACTTTTTATCGTTTACTCATGTTCTACTATTTTAGTTGAGATTTCAATTGAAGAACATAGATGTTCCGTACCTTAGACGGACCAAGCTCAACATAAAATGGGACTAGACTGTTTTGGTTTTACCCGGCCAGTCCATTCTGGTTTAGTAAAAAAGGAAAAGGGTAATAAGTCCTGTAACAATTAGGTCTAAATTCTTCGTTAGGCATTTAATACTTGCTTATAATTTCAATTAAGTATAATGAATTTTTAAATTATAAAGGCTTGAAATTTAAAATATAAAAAAAACACGGTTTCATTATATGTGAATTCAAGATAAAGATTAGGTTTTACAATTAATATTTTATCTAAAATTTATTAACATTTAATTCACTATAAATTATCTAATTTTTTTATAATAAAATTGAAAGGTAATCTATAACAAGAAATACAAATTAAGTCATTCTAGTTTAATAAATTGAGTATATTAATAACTTTACTTTAAATTGGTGTAATTTTATCATATTAATTTTATATTTGTAAACATTTTAATCATTTTAGATAAATTTTGATGATTTTAATTTATTTTATTTTTCACCTTTTTAAAACTTTTTGAGACATTTTTTTTTATCTTGAAACATCTACTTGTAAAACCCATGCTATTAAGATTCATTTTAATTCAACTTAAATTTTAATAATAAAAAAATATTTTAAAAAAATAAATTGACAAAAAATGATTAAAACGTTCAAAATACAACATACAAAACTAAAATATACTAATTTTAATAAATATGACTAATGAATTAAATTTGTGAAAATAAAATTATAAATTATCATGCTACCCATTCATTATGTTCAAAATAAATACAATTTATTTTTTGTAATACTAAGGATTAAAAAGCGATTTTTTTCATTTTACAACAAAACTAAGTTTTTAATATATAATGATTTGAGATATTTTTATTTTATTGATTTAATTATTGTTGTATTTTTCAATTGAATGAATAAAAAATAATTTTTTTTTTCAAAAAAACTCATATACCATAAATAAGACTTGAAATTTAGATAACATATTTTTTTTCATTTAAAATTTTAGGTAGGGAGAAAAGTGGCGTGAACCACCTTTATCCTCTATACAACTACCCTTCCAGACAGTGTCCATCCCTATCCAAAATACACCCCCTTCCAAGTTCAATGACTCCATCCTAAAAGCAAAAGTACCTTTTCTCGAAAGACTTGACATGGCTTGAACACTTGGTATTGTCGTCTTGATTTTTCAATCGGACCTTTTTACGAATGATATCAACACAGGGAAATGTCGCTTTATGCTCTTCTTAATTCCCATTTTTGAAATAAGTAAAATACTATTTCTAGGGGTCCATTGAGCATTGAGTTCCCATTCACAAATTATTTCGTTTTCTTTTTTAGACTTTCCTCAACATGATCACAATTCAGGGGTCTCTTGAGTCTCCGCAAGAAATAAGACCTAGAAAAGGGCACAGTCTAGTTGAATTTGAAGCATAAAGTTCAGAGTCTCAACACATTGTAATAATACTTTATAATCAATCAACAATAACGATCAATATAATCAACTAAAATGATATGGAAAACATCACCTTCCAGTGTTTCAACCTTAATAATCTGTACAAGCAATATAAAATATTTAAAAGATAAAAAAATATACATGCAGAGTGAGATTAGCTGTTTGTATTTTTTGGGCAATGTTCGCCAAGCCATGAAACGATGTCATTCAAAACTTGCACTATAGTTTCATCTGGCTCACCCTCAAGAAGAGAATGAAAAGCATCCTTGTAAATTTTAAGCTTCTTATCTGAACTACTAGCTTTCTCATACAATGCCTTGCTCACAGATGGATCAGTAACTTTATCAGCCTCTCCATGCAGAATTAATAAGGGTAAGGAGATCTGAAATGACATAAATATTCTGAATAAAGGTCACAAATTCAACATAGTATCCGTACGCAGAATTTCCCCAAACCTAAGAATATTGCAATTAGTATATAGTAACCAGACTTGGAGAGACATGCAGGATTTAAAGAAAAACCAGAGGACCATGTGATTAACAGTTCATACAATGTCTTAAAACAGACGAGAAATTGCAAAATTGACTTACTTTTTCCAATTGGTGTTCTATGTCTTGCGTAGTTCTTAGCATTTCCAGAGCAGTTCGCAGGCGGGGTTTATCTTTGTAAGCAATAACATTATATTTCGTCTGTATTTATAGAAAAAGACAAAAAAATTGGTCAGCAATTCAATTGAAGGGTAAGACAAGTTTAAAGCAGAATGAGTAAAGATGAGATATAACATTAGAATCAAGCTAATGCAAAGGCAGCAGGGAGAGTAAGGAGGGACTCTCAATTTTTAAATCCACGCCTTTTTGTATCATGCAGCAATGCAGCATCATATGGTACAATTTTAAATCCTGCAAATCAATTACTAAGTGAATAGTCTCACCATTTCTCTCTTTTTTAGGTCCTTAAAGGCTGCCTCAGCCAAATCCTTTTCTGGAACCAATTTCATCTTTGGAAGAAAGTTGGCCATCCCAATTAAGATTTGAGTTACTAGCCATGGAGGAATCATATCATCTGCAATCTATGGAGGATATTTTCCATCAACGAAAGGTGCAAAAGTAACATAAAGGAGTCCAAATATTAGAAGGTCCAGAAATTACTTTACACATCGGTGCAACAAGAATTGCACCACTCCATGCATTAGGTTGTTTTAGATGGACTTTCAAAGCCACAGCCCCACCCATGGACTGTCCAAAGAGGAAGCTTGGAAGACTGCAAAAATCAGAGTTCTCTGCCATCAAATAAGCATATTGACATTAGATAAAAAAAAAAGTGCCATACAACAAAGTAATTTATGTTTCAGACCATCTACTTGTAGTTTTACATTACATCGTAGGGTCAATTTACAAATAACTTTAGCTAAAAACTAAAATAGAAAACTAATCTCACTGGTTTGGAAAATTACTTATCCCTTTAGATGACATCAAGGAAGACGTTTTCAAAAAGTATAATAGAAATTACGAAATTTAGGGTCTATGTTGGAATCAAACAATATTTAAGGGTGATTGCCTATTTTCAAAGCTAGAGAGACGGTTTGTTATTTCACCAAGACTGGAGAATGTTTCAATTAAATTCTGTACATCAAAAACACTGACAAAAACGTGACCCAAAAATAGAAAACACTGACAAAAGGGAAAGAGAAACCAAACCAAAAAGAAGTTGAACATGGATATGGTTTAACAAAACTTATTGCAACAAAGAGTTGAAAGTAAAAATGGAAAGTACGCCAGATATCAAATCTAGGACTACATATGTACTAGTTTCGAGAAGTGATGTGTGCACCAGATGAATGTAATTTTGTAAATGTGCCACTAGAGTTATAGATAATGACAGAGGATAGTATGAAAAAGCAATTTTCTTTTTCGAGTGAACTGATTATTCATTTTGTTTGCTTAGTTTTGTCAAAAGTCCAATGGGAGATGAAACACATCTAAGACTCTGTTAATTTTGGAAACATTGTCACTCCATCTAAAGCAAGATGAACAAATTCGTACAAATATAAAATTACAGAAACCTAAGTCTGGTTAGGTCAAAGCAGAAAGTTCATAACTCTTTAATCCTTTAATTCACATCAACGCCTAAACCTGTCATCCAAGAAAATTTTATCCTCTATGTCAATGGATATAATACTTCCAAGTTCCAGCCAAGATATCTTCACACCAATATATCACAAAGAGGAGCCCCGCCCATCATGGATGGACTCTTGACAATGTATTTTTGCCGACTGTCAAATCCAGCATGGGTTTCTCAGTTTACTTGACATTTGCTTTTATGTTTCATGCCCCACCTATTTTACTTCATTTTTTATAGGAAGAAGGAAAACAAGCTTTGTGGAGTTTATCATCATCCAATAGTCAATTTTTCTAGGATAAGGATGTCAGAGGTCTTGTAACTTAAACAAATGGAGTATATAAGCCCCATAGCTTTTTTGTGAATCACATAAGCATTGTTACTTCCATAAAATTAACATTAAAGTCTTATTTTGAACGTTGATTGAAAAATTAGATTAAATTCTATCATTTGCTAATCATATAACCAAATTTGTAAAGTTATCTCTAGTCATTTATCATCACCCTAATAATCTCAATAAAATTGTTATTACAGAAATATTCTCACAAATTTGATAACATAATCAGCAAATGACAGCATCTAAACCAATTTCTCAATCAACAGTTAAAATATAACTTTATGTTAATTTTATAAAAACAACGAGACCTATGTGATCCAATAAAAAGCTAAGAAACTTATACGCTCCATTTTTGTAAACTACAGGACTCCTGACGCCTTTTACCCATTTTTCTACCCACTACTTCTAAATTCCTGAAGTTCACATGTAGACTCAAATTCTGGCTTGTGACAGTAAGTTCTAGATGCCATGCAGCCAATGCCAAATATCAGCAGAAACAAAGAGGAAGGAAATATGATTCTGAAGTCAACAATTCTACAGTTTATCCTGCTAATAGCCTCTACTTCACCAGAGTATCAAGTGCGCATCCATACAACCAAGGCACTAGTCGACTCACTGACAGCACATGATGTTCTCCATACTTTTTAAGTTTTAAACTAAGGTAAAATAATAGCAAAACCCACAAACCTTTGACTTTAGAATAATGCTCAATGACATCGTCCACAATCCTGTCAAAGCTGGGAACATAGCAATGAAGACCCTCTGAAAGACCAAACCCTGGATAGTCCATTGCAAATACTCCATATCCACATGTTGCCAACTTCCTGGCAATTCCTGTCGGTGTTGTGAAATAGTAAGTTTTCAATAGCACGACATGTTTTTATTTGAAAACCACCCATCATTAAATTTTAACCCAATGCTTCAAGCAACCAACCTTCAAAGAAAAAAGTACAAGTGTCACCATAACCATGACAATAGCAAACTATTGCTCTTGGCTGAGTTGTTTCTGGAAGCCAACTTTTTGAGAAAATTTCCAATCCCCTAGAGTTCTTCTCATATACCTGTACTACAGAATATATTTGGCATCATCTTCATATGATAACTGTAGCAGTTTCAAAGATCTAAACAGAAATCCTATAATGCTTATAAACAACTAATCTAGCATGAAAAGTAAAATCTTTTCCAGAAACTAATAACAATTTACATTTACCAAAGCCCTGTGATTCAATGGCATGAAACCAATTTGAGAATGTAGAAGGTTTGGGTTAGAGTCACTACCACGGGTATACGAGTAATGTAGTTATTTAAAAACAATAAAAATTTACAATCATGTTACGACTTTCAAGCTGCTGCTACGGTTGTCAATCAAAATAAAGAAAGTAAAACCCCAAAAAGAGATGAATATACAAATATTTTCAACAGTGGCACGTGGAAATATCTAAGTACAGGGGTCTATTTCTTAGCCTTTTTTCAGTACGAGAACTTGTAAAAGAACAACTAACAGTAGAAGTTCGTTACCTAAATATTGAAGATACAACTTACCTCCTTCATTTTTAACCCTTCAGCTGGTATCTGCAAGCAAGAAAATCAAACAGATAGGGATAAAGAGTTACTAGTTATTCACAAATGATGAAAGGAGATATATTAAAATTTCATGTGTAAAGAATATGAATTTTGATGATAGGAAAAGCTGCATAATGTCAGTGAATTAACTGCAGAAGAAGTAAAATCGTCTTAAAAATCATGTATAGTGAAAGAACTTAAAAAGCTGTATTCAGACACAACAGTAACAGTTTTCAAAGCGTTAGCCAAATTTGTATTATCAAAATCTATGTTTTCACATTAATTTTTTAGGGAGGACAGCAATATTTATAATTGTTTCTATTTAAAATATTAAAATAATATAATTTTTAATTTTTATAAAATTAAAAAATTAAATAATACCCATTATAATTTAATTGATCAAATAATACAAATTACATATTACATTACACTTTCCTCAATGTTTTATTATCAGTGATCCATAAAAAATTATAGCACACATAAATCCAATGCCAATCATCATTATCCCAGGGTGAAACAATTCCCAATCTCTTAAATTTAAACTCGACATAAATTACACCCCTAAAAAAAAAAGGACCCAAAAATTTAGATAGAGTAAATAGATATAGAGAAAATAAATTAACAGAAGTAAAGCAATAGGGAAAGCAACCAAAACAATACTTGGAACAAAATATGATCAATTCCGAGCTGTATATTCTTAAAAGCCTCGCGAGCTTGTCTTCTAGCAGGAGCTTCATCCATATTAGCATCTAAAAGCTTTTGCAATTCCCCATCGACGCCTGGGAACCTCACTTGTTGTGGCGCCATTATTTTACTTGGACTCTTGGTCTCCGTTTGGAAACAAAATCGGAGCTTCAACTTTACAGCAAGTTGCCAACGGCTAATGTTTACGCGAAATCAAGAAAGTAGAAACAAAAGCGAGGTTCGAAGATAAATGGGTGGAACGTTGAAGGGTCTAGAAAAGCGATGGCGTCACTTTGAAAAACTTCTGAGGACTTCAACGCCATTTGGGTTGCTTTTCTTTATTTGTTTGTTTTTTTTAAGCTGTTTGTTTACGTATTAATGTATGTATGTTTATTTTTAGGTGAAAATTATCCGAAGGGTGATTAAAAATATGTTATTTATATATTTTATCTCTTGTTCTTTTTTTAATAAATATATAAATTATTTAATTTTTAAAATTAATATAATTTAATCACATAATTACGTGATTAAAATGTTTATGTTTTAAACACTTTTATTACATAATTATAAAATTATACGATTAAAATATATAATTCTTAAAAACCAAGGGATTTATGTATCATTTATAAAAATTACTTGATTAAAATATCCTAACAACACAAACAATAATTTGAAGAATTTGTCACCTTATTTTTATTATTAAGAGATTAAATAGATTTTTTTAACACTAAACTTTAAATTGTTATAAAAATATCATTAAATTTTGATTTGTTATTTTTATATCATTAAATTTTATAATTATTACAAAAATATCATCAACTTCGATCAGTTATTTTTATTATTAAGAGACTAAATAGATTTTTTTAACACCAAACTTTAAATTGTTATAAAAATATCATTAAATTTTGATTTGTTACTTTTATGTCATTAAATTTTATAATTATTACAAAAATATCATCAACTTCGATCAGTTAATGGTAAGTTATATATATGTTGATGTTATTTTTATTATATTTTCAAAGTTTAACTATAAAAAAGTAACAAAAAAATCGATAATATTTTTATAATATTTGTAAAGTTTAATGATATAAAAATAACAAATCAAAATTCGATAGTATTTTTTTAACAATTTCTAAAATTTGGTGGTAAAAAAATCTATTTACTCTTATTTTTAACAAACATATTTTATTTGATATGTAATTATTAATTAAAATAGTAAGGATTATTATTTTTACCTATAATTATTTATTATATCATTTGTGATATTAAGGCAACTTATGTAAATAGATTTTTTCTTGCAAATATGAAAAAAATTATTTTAAATTTAAAGATCATTCCACAACCGCGACTACTTAAGTATATAATTTGCCGCAATGTTACACTTTCTAAGGATCCAAGATATGTTACAACTATTAAAATTAGGAAGATTTCTTCTAAGAATAGAAAAGCTTGCCAATAAATGTTGGAACAAATGTTATACTGTCTCTTTTTCATATTTAATCAGAATGGGCACCTTAAATACATGTTTTGTTTTGTTGCAGGTTAGAGATGTTGTCTTTTACAGCCACTATATATGTTGACTAGTAATATATAAATAAACACTTTGTATCTTTCATAAAATTTTTGTTTTTCATAATTTGTCCCAAATAGGATAAAGATCTCTCTCATTTGGTTTGAGTGAAAACATTTTATACGTGGAGGCAATCGAAAATTTTCCCGACTTATTATAACTCTAAATAAGCTTATAGTGTAATTCTTCCTTTCGGTTTCTAAGTCTACTTATGAAATGAATAGAGCATCTTTCATAAATGTTTTTAATAAGTTCTTAATTCCAACCATATATGGGAATGCTTAAAATCAGATACTTGTGTTGAGAAATTATGTAAATTTTCGATAAGTCGGATTTATAAGAAAGTAAGAATAGAAAAATAACACACAAATTTGATAACGAAGTTCGGTTAATCTTGCTTACGTTTCCGAACTTGATGCAGATATTTTTACTGAAATATGAGAAATTACACAAAATGTTTACAACACTCACAACTCACAACCCAATAATAACCCAAGAAAATCACTTTCAATTTTCTCTCACAAAATTTTTTCTCTTAATTGGAATAAACACTTTGGATGGTTAATTCATTACAATTACACATCTATTTATACGAAAATTCATTCCTTGAATTACTCCTTAAATTAATAGTTCTTTGAATTGTTACTTGAATTAAGCTTCATGTTTTGCTCCTTAAATTAAGGAGCTTTATAACAATCTCTCACTTGAATACTGATTTCAATCTGTCTTCATACCTCAATCAATGCAACAATTTTTCTAGTCTTTATTACTCTAGCATACCAAATGAAGTTGAGCACAACTTCAATTTGTCAATAGTTACCACCTTTGTTAACATATCTGCTGGATTTTTGCTTCTTTGAATATTTTCAAGTATTAACACATCATCTTCCAATAGGGATCTGATGAAGTGATAACGAAGTCCAATATGTTTGATTCTAGAATGAAATGTTGGATTCTTTGCCAAGTGTATTGCACTTTGACTATCACTGTGCAAAATATTCTTCTCCTGTTTGAATCACAGCTCAGTTAACAAATCTTGAAGTCATATCATCTCTTTACTTGCTTCATTCACTACTACATACTCAGCCTCTGTAGTGGATAGAGTGACAATTTTCTGTATTTTTGACATCTAACTAACAACTGTAGTTTCAACAATAAATATATAACTGGTGGTGCTTCTTCGGTGATCAACTTCACCTCCAAAGTCTGCATCTACGTAGCCTTGTACTTTTAACTCTCATTTACTAAAGTACAAGCACTTTTCTATGGTGCCTCAAAGATATCTCAAAATCCACTTGACTACTTTCCAATGAGTTTTCCCTGGGTTTGACATAAATCTGTTAACAACTCCAACTGCATGGCCAACGTCTGGTCTCGTACAAACCATTACGTACATCAAACTTCCAATGGCTGAGGCATAAGGAACCTTAGCCATGAATTCTTTTTCTTCCTCTGTCTGAGGGGACTAATTCTTGGATAGGTGAAAGTGACTGGTCAAGGGTGTGCTAACTGGCTTGACGTCGCCCATGTTGAATCTCTACAAAACACGATTAATGTACTCTGCTTGAGATAACTGTAAGGATCCTTTCTTGTGATTTGCATTCCAAGAATATTCTTTGTTGGACCCAAGTTTTTCATGTCAAACTCCTTTGACAATTGATACTTCAACCTTATGATATCATCCATATCTGAACCTGCTACTAACATATCATCAACATAAAGTAGTAAAATGATATAACTGTACCTATATCTCTTGAAGTAGTAACAGTGGTCGGCATTGCACTTTTGGAAACTTTCCTTGTGCATGAAGCTGTCAAACTTTTTGTACCATTGTCTTGGGGCTTATTTTAGGCCATACAAACTCTTCTTAAGTTTGCACACCATGTTCTTCTTCTCTCTTTCTAAGAAACCTTCTGGTTGTTACATGTAAATATCTTCATCTAAATCTCCGTAAAAGAATGCAGTCTTCACATCCAACTATTCAAGATGAAGATTTTCAATGGCTACAATACTCAACACTGATATGATAGTATTGAGCTTCACAACAAGAGTGAAAATATCAGTGTAGTCAACTCCTTCCTTATGTTGAAACCCTTTGACAACTAGGTGGGTTTTGTATCTTTTGGAACCATCATGCTCTTTTTTCACCCGGTACACCCATTTGTTGTGAAGTGCCTTCTTTCCTATAGGTAACTTAGCTAGTTCCCATGTCTGGTTGGAGATGAGAGATTTCATTTCTTCTTTCATGGCAAGCTCTCATTTGCTAGAATCTCGAGTCTGACAAGTTTCATCATAGCATTCAGGCATCTTTCCATCAGTCAGTAATATATAGTTTATGTATCTTCTGTTAGGCACATGAGGTCGAGAAGACCTTCTCAATACAGGAGCTGAAGTAAGAGATTGTGGTGTGTTGGAATGTTGTGTACTACTCTGTCCAACAAGTTCCTCTAATTGAGGACTTGTTACAATTGGTTCTGTTGCAGAACTATCTGGGACTCATCTGCATCTGCAAATACTGACCCATTATGCTCTGAGTCATTGGCGTCTATTTTATGCATGTCCTTATATATCACCCTTTCGTTGAAAATCACATCTCTAGTACGGATAACTTTCTTGTTTTCGTCATCCCAAATGCGGTAGCCAAACTCATCCTCACCATAGCCGATGAATGTGCATTTCTTGGATTTAGGATCAAGCTTATTCCTACCTTGATCACTGATATGCACGAATGCTACACAGCTGAAAACTTTTAGATGTGATAGTTTCACCTCTTTTCCGTTCCATACCTCCTCTGGTATTCTATGTTCCAATGGAACAGATAGGCCTCAGTTGATCAAGTAAGCTATCGTGTTGACTGCTTCTACCCAGAACTGCTTCGGTAGACCTGACTGTATACGAATGCTTCTGGCTCTTTCTGTCATCGTTCGGTTCATACGCTCAGCTACACCATTATGTTGAGGCGTGCCTGACACAGTTCTTTTCATTCTGATCCCGTGCTCATAACTTAAATTTTTGAATCTGGTGTCTTCATATTCACCACCATTATCAGTTTTGAGTTTTTTATCTTCAAACCCGTCTCATTTTCCACCACAACTTTCCATTTTTTGAAAGTCTCAAATACTTCAAACTTATGCTTTAGAAAGTAAACTCATACCTTCCGAGAGTGATCATCGATGAAAGTCACAAAGTAGTGTTTCCCACCAATGGATGAGATGGTCGTTGGTCCCCAAACATCAGAGTGAATAAGCTCTAGTCTTTCCTTCTTTGAGGTTCTACAAGTTGTTTGAAAGCTGACTCTCTTTTGCTTTCCAAGTTTGAAAGCTCTAGATCTAGAAGTTTTCCATTTAAGTGCATAATCTTTATCCCCTTCTCACTCATGTGGCCTAGTCTCTGGTGCCACAAATTTGATGTTTCATTGCTTACTGCAACTGTGATTGAACAACGTGCTCATGCTGTCATGTAAAGAGTGTCACTCTTCTTGCCTCGAGCAACTGTCATTGTGCCTTTTGAAATATTCCAATCATCACCATGGAAGATCGTAGTGTAGCCTTCACTAGCCAATTTCCCTACTAAGATTAAGTTCCTTCTTAAGTCGGGAATATGCTTGACATCATTCAGCTCCCAAATAGGCTCGTTCAACTTAATCTTCACTACACTTTTGCCAATAATAGCACATGGTTGGTCATTACCAAGATATACCTTTCCAAGGTTTTCGGGGACATATTTCTCGAAGCATTCTTTCTATGAAGTAGCATGGAACGATGCTCTAGAGTCTAACACCCAAGATTCTTCTTTGCTCTCCAAAGAGCATATCAATACATCATCTCCTCCTAAGGTGGAAGTAACATTTGCCTCTGCCTTCACTTGTTTGTCCTTCAGTGCACTCTGTCACTGATTTTTGTAGTGCCCGGTTCTTCCACAATTCCAACACTCGATAGTCTTCAAGCTATGAGAATTATGAGGATTCCTGGATTTAGACTTCCTATTCTTTGATCTATCTCGGTAGTCTATTCTACCATATCCATTACCTTTGGTTGAATTTCTTCCTCTTGACTTTGTATGCAAAACTAAAGAATTTGACGATTCATCTGACTCTCTACGTTAGATCTCTTCATTGAGAACCAGATCACGAACATCGTCAAATTTCAACTTAAACCTTCATGACAAGCTACTCACAACCGTGACAGTAGCATTTTAGTTTTTTGGTAAAGAAGACAAAATAATCAATGCTCGTACTTCTTCATCGAATTCAATTTCCACTAAACTCAATTGGGTTGTGACTGTGTTGAGTTCAATGAGATGTTGAGCTACCGATGTGCCTCTCGTAATCCGCAAATTGAACAAACGCCTCATCAAGATTCCAATCTTCTTCCTTCATAGCCTTTGGTTTCTTCCTTGAGAGAGGTTGATATAGATTTCTTTGATACAAATATTCCTTTATTTGTATTTTTCAAAACCCAAAATCTATGTCATCGAATTTCTTGAGTTTCATCCTTCTTTCATCTGCGGTCATTGTTTCCACTCAAATCTGACTTCCTCCAGGTCGTTTATGACTATTTCTACAAACCACCGTGTATTAGAACACCTCCGTCAACGAACAAATATCGTCAACAAAATTTCACTATTCACCACCAAAAGCTCTAATACCAGTTTTTGGGAAATTACGCAAATTACCGATAAGTCAGACTTATGAGAAAGCAAGAATAGAAAAATAACACATAATTTTGATAATTGAGTTCGGTCAATCTTGCTTACGTCTTCGGACCTGCTGTAGATCTTTTTACTGAAAGAAGAGAAATTACACAAGATGTTTACAACACTCACAACCCACAACTCAATTACACCAAAGAAAATTACTCTTAATTTTCTCTCACAAAAGCTTTTCTCTTAATTGGAATGAACATTTTGGATGATTAATTCATTACAATTACACATCTATTTATAGGAAAATTCATTACTTGAATTACTCTTTAAATTAATGGTTCCTTGAATTGCTCCTTGAATTAAGCTACATGTTTTGCTTCTTAAATTAATGAGCTTTATAACAATCTCCAACATCTTGATGTGTAATCAATGACCAAATTAGATAGGGTTCTTTGTTTAAAGTTTTGAATTTTTGGTACCCATGGATCTTTTAGTGCTTTTATATTGTTTTCATTGCCTACTTGAAAACATAATTCTTTTTGTAAGGATTTTCTGGTTCCACATTTTTTTCTCCATATATATAAATCTCCACTTTTGACATCAACTTCCATGAAATTATTATTTCTACAATATTTGGATCTCATCACTTGCATCCAAAGCTTGTCATTATTATTAGCTATGAACCATCCCAATTTAATTAATAGAGCTTCATTTAGTAATGAAAAGGATTTGAAGCCTAATCCACCATAACCCTTAAGTTTGCAAAATATATCTCATTTCCTATATGGCTAAGTATATATCTCATTTCATAGTGCATTAGTTCTGATTTCCTTTTCATACTAGATTTTACACAATTTTGATTTTTCCTCATATGTGATAATCGAAGAGAAGAGATGATCAATGTCATTGAGAATTTCACGATGACTTATGAAGAACATGACTTGAAAGTGATTTACATTTTCATCACCAACCTATTGTCTATCATATGCTCAGTGTTTATAATTGTTTCGTAATGCATGGATTAAATTCCTTTTTCTTTTTAACATTGTAGATAGAAGGAAAAATCTTGTGTTTTTATTCCCTTCTTTCACCTAAATCTCTTTATTTTTATTTCCATATTAAGTCTTGACTTTCTAATTCCTCTTCTAATTGTATTTGTAAAGCTTGAATTTGCTTTAAATTTCTTATGTTCAATTCACTTTCTTGCATTTGCTCTAGCTCCATTAGCTATGTTTCAATTAGTTTGATCATTTCATCGCACATATCAAATTTGAGCTAATTTCATGATCTAAGCTTGTTTGTTATTATTATAATGTCTTACATTCTATTACAAGCTATCATTAAAATCAAACATAATAATATCACATTTTTATTGTTATAAACCAAAACCATTAAGTATGTTTACGTTAATAATTATGTCTTGAAACATAAATTAGTAACAAGTAGCAACCGAGTTGGGCATTAGTTGGGTTGGATAGGTATTTTTCAACCCAAACCTTAGATCAAAATTGACGTATAGGTATGTCAAACGGATCCAATTAAAAGCATTATCTATTTTTAAGATTTTATTGGTTTCAACGAATTGTATTAAAAACATGTATATATTAATTAAATATGTAAGATATTTTGAATGAATGTAAAGTTTTATTATGTAATATTTTTATTCATTTATTTATAAAATCTTATTTTAAGGATAAACTAAAAAACATATAATAATATTTAAAAAAATATCAAATAAATTATAAAAACTTAAAAGAATAGTAATTTATTATATAAAATTAATTTTTTAATTATATTATATAAACGGTTAAGTTAGATCGAAGAGGTTACAAACCTCGTCACTAAAAACAGACCGAATATACCAAACGGCGTCGTCTGTACTTGACTTTGGTAAACGATGAAATTTCCCACTCATGGTTATAAATAAATATGAGTCCTATGTTTAATGTTACTCCCACTTTCCTCGTGGCAACAAATCCTCAGCTGCCTTCGTGCTCCCGAGGATACTCTTCTGGTACCTGTTTCTCTTTCTCATATTACTTTATGCTAATTTATAATTATAATTTTTATTTTAAATATACATAATCGTTCACATATATTCCGTTATTCATAATAATTTTGAATGTTTGTGAAGTTAGTTTTCTTGGTATTTAAAAAATTATTTGGAGCTAATTTTTCTCTCTACAGACCTGCACTTACTTTTTACCTCTGTTTAATTTCCTATTTTTAGGAATTTTGCAAACCCAACTTATCTGTATCTAACAGATCTGACTGGTATATTAGATGTGAATTTTCCGTATTTTTATTCAAGAATAAGCTGGATTTTTCTATGTTGTATGATCGAGTTTTGTTTTAGATGGCTGTTTTGAGGTTTTTTGTTGTCGATAACCCTCACTTACAGCCTTATATAATCCACGATTTTTCGTACGGTGCTATTCCGGACCAAGGTTTGTTGTGTGGTCGAGTTTTGTTCTAGCTTGGTTTCTTCAGAAACCTCGTGCTTGTAGATGGTTTCAGTGTGGGAATCGTACCCTAATCCAAAGAAAGCTTCGTATTTTTTTATAAAATAAGGTCTGGCTTAGATCTGATGTCAAAGTGTATGAAATTGTATTTATTTGTTTGACTGCTGGGGAAATATGGTTGAATTATTTAAGCGGAAGGGTTTGGTAAAATTTTGGTTATCCTATATTTTCTATGTTTTTGATTATATGTATATATATATATATATATGTAATTTGACCCCAGAGGTCCGAAGAAAGTTTAATTTATTGATGAATTTATAGTCATGTGCTTAGACCTTAAAATTGTTGAAATTAATGCATGCTTGCTATCTCCTTTCTGTTTTGCTTGGGTAGGTAGGCCTTCATCTGTGGAACTTTATAATTACGAAGATGAATCATTGTATTATTCAGTGGAATGCTTTTGTGGGCTGTGAAGAGACTAGAGGTTCTGTCTTTTTCTCTGATCCAAAAGAGCCTGTTGTTTGCCCTAAACCTCGGCGTGTTGGAATTCTTTCTATTAATCCTATGAGGTATATCATTTCTACACTGTCTTTTGATAAACTGTTTGAGAAATTTATTTTAGCATTGAACCCAGAATTCTAGAACTCTCAGTTGATTGTATTTTTCCCTGTGGTTTTTTTGCAGCCCGCAATCTGAGGCATACGGGTCCAAAGCCGGGGCAGATCTTCTAGACCTCATTCTCAAGAAGGTAATGGTTCTTTCTTTTTACATTGGTTGTGTAGCTTGTTTTAAATCAACGATCTTGGCACTATAATTTTTATGCAGGTATATCTTGGTCTTTTTGCTCTTTCTTATGGTCCATGGCTTGATTATATGATTTGATGTTTCTTCTGATCGTTTTGTAATGGTTTAATATGAAAGTCATATGAGTTTCTTATTTGATGTTTCTTCTTATCATTTTGTAATGGTTTAATATGAAAGTCATATGAGTTTCTTATTTGATGTTTCTTCTTATCGTTTTGTAGTGGTTTAATATGAAAGTCACTTGAGTTTCTTAAGACCCTTACATTTCTGTCACTTAATGGGTTGTCTTTATTTTATCGTTTCCAGAGATGTCTAGGTTTAAGATCGCAATATTTGTGGAATGCTAAACTGAGCACTTTAATGTAGTTTTTTTACTTGCTGTGAACTTACTTTTCTATTTTACCTTTTTTATTTTCAGGGTGATTCTTCTTTGTTAAGTGATGTATGTACTTCATTATGAATTTCTGATTGTATACTTTACTTTGGTTTCTACAGGAGAGTTACGAGGAAGAACAGTCCACAGCTCATGTAGCTTCTTCACCTCCAGTCTTTTTTGGCTCTCCTCCCAGCAGGGCTGCTAATCCATTAGTTCAAGATGCCCAGTTTGGAGATGAGAAGCTTGCTCCTTTACAAGTACTGCCATCTTCATCAGGATTACTGTCACCATCATCAGCAACCCATAAGGGAGGCTGTGTTAGAATGAAATTTGGGTTTAAACCTGCCACAGTTAGAGTAGAAGGATTTGATTGTCTTAACAGGGATTGCCAGAATTCTAGCATCTCTGTGGTGGCCTGAAACTTCAGCAATCTAATTGTATATAGAAGGAAGGTAAATGCCACAACAAATGGTAAACATAGAAATACTTAATAAGAAGGATATTTTGATAAGCATCTGCCATCAGAGATGCGTTAGTACTGTATATACTATATGTTCTGTTGGTGATAATGTTATCGCTAATATCTATAAGAAGTTGAACTTGCTTATAAATTGAGGAAGATATGAACTTGTTTAAAGAGCTTGGCCCTTATTTGTAATATAAATTCATTTTTTAAAGACCGAAGTTATAATCTGTATAAATTATCCAATTGCTGAGCTTGGCCACGTTCCCTGTAAATGTATCCTGTATTTAATTTTATTTATCAATTGCTAAGTATTGTTGTGCTCCTCCACCTCTATGTTGTGTATCGTGCAATGTTTAATGAAAATGTGTCGTCTTAAAAATATATATATATATAATTGAAACCATAATTCGTGGACGAAGACTAGAACAAGGTGGTGTTTTGACTCGTTCTGCAATGAAAATTCTGGTTATATACACAACATCCAAGTACATATTCAATTGACACTGGTACTCGAAGGTTTGTGAAATTAACCAGATTTGCTCCTTTGCAATTGTTTTCAATCCAAAAATTGTTCTAAATGGATCTTTGTACTGTTAATCCCATTGCAAAAAAATTAGTACAAAATTACTGACCCCAAATAATTTATCCCAAATTTCCAACGTTGTAATGAGAGGACAAGGGTCTATATCAGAAGAAAGTCTATATTCTCACAATCTGTAAATGGCACTATCTCACCTATTGCTTATGGTAGGTGGTCAGTAATGCCGTATTGCCGTTGATCTTATTAATTACTCTCTCTCTTCTTCTTTTCCCTTTTTTTTTCAAATATTCTTTCTTTCTTTTAGTTTTAGTTTTATATCTTTTAGGATTTATATCACCATGTACACAGCAAAAAATAATACTTGTTATTTTTCAGCTATTATTTATTTTTAATTAAAAAATATTATATGTTTTATTTTATAAAAATATGCTCAAATTATTGTGTATTAAAAGTTTAAAATTTAAAATTCAAGTTATGTACAATTTTGTTTTATATATTAATTTATTTATAATTTCATAAATATTACACTTAATTTTATTTATCAAAAATTTAGGTAAGATATATGTATCTCCTAATTGCTATATACATTTGTCCTTGTTATTAACTAACTATAACCTTTCCAGATATACCAATATGAATATAATATTAGATATATATGATATTTTATTCATTTAAAATTATGATATTTTATAAATTAAGCTTATAGAATCAATGAATTTAGTTAAAGACATGAATGCACTCCTTGTAACAATTCAGGAAATAAATTAAATGAGATAAATATTATTAATCATCAATGCTAAGAGCGGATCCAAAAGATATTTATGTTTGCATATTATAATTGATGATGTAATTAAATTCTCTTTCTAATAAATTTTTTTTATTTTCTTTAAAAAAAACCTTGATAGAGATTTTATGACCACTTTAAATATCTAGTAAATATTTCATATAATTTATAACACAAAGACTAAGAACTTTTCCTTGAATATTTTTGATTCTTTTTCCTTGCCTTTTATTTTTGATCCCTAATATATTTACAGTCAAAAATAAATATGCATTTAAAAATTAAAACTCATTTAAAGTATTTAGAAATAAGATTCATCTGAACATATATTCAAGAATACTATCAAAACTTTTTTGTGAGACATAACATGATTTACGTGTATTTCAAAAATAATCCGTCATAATTATAGTATATATGTCAACATATGTGATTTTGAACTATAATACAAAAATATAATATTTTGTTCAAAGATAATAAAAAATAATAAACAGTCAAAACTAGAAACACTTTTAAAGAGATTATATTCTCTAAATGAAAACTCAAAAGTTCGTGAGAGACTTCAGAAGAAAATATACCTATGAGCTATTGCATTGGCTTTAACCGATCTGAATTAACCATGATTGTTTTTATTCGTAGACTAGCTATTTTATAAATTACAATAAGCAAGACTTTTTTAATATGTTGAAGAATCATTAATTAACATTAATTAATCGTGATCGGAGATTACCAACCATTCAGCATTTAAATATCATTGATTGGAGTTAACCTTTGTTAGCATGTCATTGATTGGTATAATCATTATTGACTGGCTATTGATGTTTGGTTCGTTTAATTGGATATAGACCAAGTCAAATTCATTTGGGTTGAATCCATGTTGACTTCATTATGTTGTTGAATGCAGATAACATCACTTTTATATGAATGAAATGTGAAATGTGGACGGAGATGGTAATATTTTGAAAAAATAAATAATAATTGTATCAATTTTTGTAATATTTTTAGAAATATATATATATATATATATATATATATATATATTGATATTTTTTCTCTAGAAATTTCGATAACATATAAAGTGAGTTGGTTTGAATGTAATCTAACAACTTTCATTATCTCACGCACATCTTTAAACTTTTAAGTGTACGTTCTCTTGTGTTCTTTTTTATGAATAAAACATTAAAACGTGTTTATTTATTTTAATTAGTTATTAAAAATTTCCTTTGGATAGTTTTTAATTTTTTTTTGCTTAGACTATGTTTACGTTCATGTTTATATGATTTTTTTTAATGTTTTTGGATCGAAATTATACACTAACAATATATTCTACGAAGAGGTGCTAGAAGCTTAAAATTAAAAAAAAGTTTATGATTTTGCCGACTGAGGTAGAGCATATTCGGTCCAAACAAGCCTATAGAAGTTGCTCTATTTAACACCTCACTTTGTTACCATTTTTCTCATAATTAAGGCATTAAGCTTTCTTCCTTGAGTTGGCGCATCCTCAAAACAAAAAGCTGCTTCCCTAGCTAGAAGTGAAGCTCAAAGCTGAAAAATGAGAATGCCAAAAGTGAGCTCAATATATAGAGGCCAAAAGATGATAAGATCAAAGAGAAACAGAGAAGAAGCTGCTTTGAGCATGGTGGAAGATAGCTCTAAAAAAACTATGATTACTGCTAAAACCATCTTGGAAAACTGTCAAAGTGTCATTAAAGTTGCACTCAATGTTCCTTCTAAGGACAATGCTGATAGTGATACGAAGAAGTTGAAGAACAATAATATCCTAGTAATTGAGAAAGAGCCAAAGTCAATATTGCCTTTGGTGAAAAAAGAGGCCAATGTGGATGCTATTAACATAGACGAGGGGGAAAAGGAAACAGAGGAAGAGGCAGGAATGTTCTGGGAAGAATTGGAACTTAGTGATTGGGAGGCAAAACAAGATCAGAGCTTGTGGAAAACGAGGGACTGGGAATGGATTTGGTATCCTTATTGGGATGATATAACCATTAATAATCATGACCATTGGGGTCTTGATCTTTCCAACGAGGATCATCAAGAGACTATTTGGGAAGGTGATCTTTGGCAATTCCCACCTCTACCCAACTTCAAACATGTCCCATTACTATGAATGATATCCAATTTCCGCATGCAATGTATGTGGGATTTAGTGTTCTAAATTTGTGTGTGTGTGTGTGTGTGTTTTTTAATTTAGTACTTTCTTGTTGCTTTTTATTTGATTCGGTACCAAGAAAGAGTCCAAGTGTATGTACTATGTAGCAGGGGGGCAATACTAATTCCAAGTGACTTTATGAATCTTAATGACTACTGCTTCTTTAAATTTGTTTTTCTTGTATATATATGCTTGTTTGTCTTAAGGAAGAGGATTTTTTTTTCCTTCCCCCTTTCAATTTAGCTAACAAGAATGCAAGGAATGGAAAAAAGGGGAGGAAGGGAAAATATGTTTTTTTTTATTAATTTAAAAGAAGTTATTCATTATGTTGTGATACCCAAAAAATTGTGTATACCAATAAGAAGTAGAAGAAACCTCCTCTGAGGAAGCTGAAATTTAACTCAAATGCTGCTATGGTTGGATTGGATCGGGTGTTGCTATGAGGAACTCTGATGGAATTAAATTCAATCCCTATTCTGGTGGCAGTTTCACTTAAGAATAGTTATTTTCTATTTATGCTCTGAACTGCATGCTCTGGCTTGGTTGCCTAATCCTTGTTTGATGGTTGGAAGAAGATGGAGGGAGAGTGATATCTTTTCCACCGATATATATTTTGCATACATTCAATTAAGTGTTAAATGAGTTTCATTAGTTTAACTTACTTAAACTCCAACATATTAAACAATTTGCAACTTAGCTTAATGAATTTAATTGAGCTAATTTTTATATGACTTGAGATGAGTTAGGTTATTTATTTAATTTTTTTATTAAATTATTTAAATTATTTTAAAAAATAAATAAATAATAACTTTTTTATTCATTATGGTGGAACACTTTACTTTATAACTAAAAAATATATTTACAATATATATATATATATATATATATTTAACAAAAATAAACATCAAATAAGTTATGAGATGCTCATTTGGTTAAAAAAAAATTAGCTTATAAATTTAATGAAATAATTTTAAATAAGTTAATTGAATAATACATTTGAATTAGGTTAATATAATAAATTAGTATTGATTTTTTATTTTTATTAAAAAGAAAAAAAACTAGATACATAAACAACATAACGACTATGATTAACATAAGATATACAATATATCATATTTAAAAATTTCTCAATTTTGTGAATCAAGCCAGTGGTGTGAAATGAATCACTTAGTTCAATTGACTGCTCTCATTTAAGGTTAAATAATTAAGTTCAAAAATCATAACTCATCTAATTTATAAACTCTTAAGCAACTGGATAGCTAATTAAATAAAATATATTTATAAAAAATAATTAATTAATATAATATAACCATGAAAAAAATCCTTAAAATATAATTCTTTTCTTCTTGATTCACAAAAATATAATTAAAACATAATATGTATACTAACATTTTTTTTCTTAAACAAAATTATAGGTATTTTTTTATTTAATTAATTTATTTTAAAAAAAAACATAAATGAAGTTGTTCAAGTTATCGAGCTCACCTCATTTAAAGTGATTTAACTTTATTTCAACTTACATAAAATTTAAATAAATTATGATAAATTATTAGATATCGTGGGACTAACTCAACTCGTTTGTTATCTATCACCAGAGACAAATCTACATATTAACGAGGAACACGTGTTATACCTCGATTTTTGATAAATAAATTTTTGGATTAATATTTATAAAATTATAAATAAATTAATATATAATATAAAATTATCCTTCATCTTAATTTTAAATTTTAAGTTCTTAAAATTTAATATATTAAAAAAATCAATAATTTAAACATATTTTTACTAAAATATCTTTCAATTAAAAATATTTAATATTATTTTTTATTGTATATATAATATCTTTCTCAGATGTAAAAGACAACATTTCAATCACCTATTTACATTATAAGGATAATGTATGCACGCCTTTTCGGTTAGTAAGACACTTAATCCAAGATTTAAATTACAAAATCAGAATTTATACTAAAAAAAAAACATCAATACCCTGTTTAAAATTATACAATCACTTCCTATTCAGATTTTCAAATTTTATAATTTGATATATCAAATCCAAACCGAATTATTATTAAATTATAAATAAATACATATTTTATTTTATATTATGTTATATTTTAATATTATACATATTATAATTATATTAGATTACTATTTTAACTTAAAAATAAATATAAATATTTATAATAATTTAATAATTATCCAAACATATTTTTATTCTTTTGATTTTTTTAGTTGTTACTATAAATAATAATATTTATTACAAAAATATAAATCTTAAATTTAAATTTTTATATGTTGTGTTTTACATATAACAATAATTCATAAATAAATTTCAATATCAATATGCTCTTATCCGATCCGAAAAAATCCGATATGTACGAATTCAGATTAATTATGATTAATTATATCATCGGATCGAATTCAAATTAAAAAAATTCAAATTTATTCGAATTCAAATAGACCAAAAACTTAAAGTTTTGATCTGTTATTTACCCCTATGTAAGTTTAGATTGCTAATGTTTTTTTTATTTTGATACTATAAATTTATAAATTATTTCAATTTTTAATTAATATCTTTTAAATATGTAAATTTTAATCATCGGTATTTATTATACTAAATCTAACAATATTTATAATTTACTGAGAATTTCTATAAAACTAATACTAATTATTCCATTTTAAAAAATATTTTTGTTTACTTAAATTTATGGCATTTATTATTAACTTTTTTATCAATATTTTTTTAATTATTTAAGGTTAGGAGTTTTTATTTTTTGTTTTTTTCGATCGAAAATAATTAAGTTGAAGATAAAAGATAAATAAGATTTAATGGATAGGGATGATCAGGTGTTATGCCAGTTATGATATGATAAAACAAATACTCATTTAAATATTGAATTAATCATTTTTGTAAAAAAATATTTAATTGAAATAATTTAACTTAAACGGTATTGTAATTAAAATTTAAATATCTGGAAATTTTCAATTAAAAATTGAGTTGATTTGAAATACTAAAGTAAAACATGTATAACATGTTTACTTATCAATAAAGGAAATTAAATTATCTGTAATGATTATCTTTCATTTATTTGCTTATAAAAGAGCCCACACACATTAATAATCAAGTTGCTAGATCTTCGAAAACTTTATCCCCTAAAAAAGTTACAAACTAACTTCATACTTAAAAATACAAAGTTTATCTTCTCTAATTAACTTTTTAAAATAAATATTTTTACGTTAAAAACTATAAAACAACTATCCAATTAGGATTTCAACATAGTATAAATATATACTCAAAAACATTCTAATTTCATTTTTTAATTCTCTCAATTTTTAATTTATTCTTTTCAAATTTTATTTAAAATTATTAACTTGTTATAAACTAGTTCATATAATTTATCATAAATTTTATTTGTATTATATAAAATATCACTCTTAATGTAAAATTCTTAAACAATAAATCATAATTTAATGATTAAAAAAATTAGGATAGAAAATTTATATAGGCTCTAAACATTAGGAGTGTGTATATTATGGATTGGTTTATATTTGAGTTAAAACATAATCGAATTAATAATATCGATTTTTAAAAAATAAGAAATGATATGATAAAATAAAATCTATAAAACTAATTTAAATCGAATCCATTATATTAGATAAATAACTTATATATTTTAGTTATTTTTTACAATCGATAAATTTAAAAAATATTTATTTTTAATAATTAAATAATTATTATATTAAATATTATACTTTAATAA
The DNA here is from genome assembly GCA_037013495.1 of Hippophae tibetana. Taxonomy (NCBI): domain Eukaryota; kingdom Viridiplantae; phylum Streptophyta; class Magnoliopsida; order Rosales; family Elaeagnaceae; genus Hippophae; species Hippophae tibetana. The sequence continues at coordinate 7,179,288 of CM072804.1, forward strand.
TTGATTAAAATTTTAACTTAAAAGATTTTTATTTTTTTAAATAACAAATGAACAAATATCTGTATTCAATTTTAAATTGTAATGATTAGTACAAAAAATAATATTATTATTTATTATTTAATTTCATGTTAATTTAAAGATAGTTAGTATATATAAACAAATATTTAATTTAAAAATACAAATGTAAAAATTGAATTTTCAACAACTTGAAGCAGATTTGGAGTCTCTTGCTCTCTCTCTTTTTTTGTTTTTTGAGGGAGGGGTTGAATTAGGTTGAAAAAGTAAATAAGATTATTAAATTAAGCTAATAAAATAAAGAATGATTATTTAAAAAGAAAAATGATCGGAATAGTTCTTTATTCTTTTGAATATATAAATAGTGTTGATCAATGATAAATTAGGATATTTTATATTAAAATAAATTATATTTAAATATGGATAATTTTGTTTTTAGGATTATTTGTAAAAATTTAAATTAAAAAAAATTAACGAACTAACATACATTAAAATGACAAGAGGAAAACAAATGGAGATTGAAATGAAAAGTTCGAGCACATCTTCTACATTTTCTGAGAAAAATTAAAATTAAAATTCAATTTCATTTATTTTTGTTGTTCCAGATCCGACAATGGGGATGACTTCTCAGGACCTCCACCAGTACAACTGTTGCAACCCATTAATGCCCATATACGTGGTTGTCAAGTGTCGAGTCTTTGATGTTACCACCGGTAAATATTTCTACGATCCTCGAGGTCCCTACGCCAAGTTTGTTAGGAAGGACGCTAGCAAAGCTCATAGAACTTGTTATGGATTCTTTAGTTGTGTCCTTACTTTAAATTTTGTAGTGTTTAGTATTAAACGAATAATAGACGTGCGATCTTAAGTATGTAAGCAATCCGCTATGATACAGGGAGATAAAAGAACTAGTTCAACAATTATCTGGGTCCAAAAAGTTTAATAAAACGCATTACTTTATCGACGTAATGTTTAGTTGTATAAGTACGAGATCTTAAGTTGTAAGATCTGACATGTTAACTCTATTATAACGACTTGATCATGATTTTTTTTTACTATAGACGACTTAATATAACACATTATTTTTTTTTAATGATATTAGTTTATGTATCATATTATTATGTATCCTTTATACATACAATTTTATGTGCATAGGATGTAAATAAATTATTAAAATAATAAATAAATGATATAATTTGTCAATTTGTGTAAAAATAAATCATAATCGAAAAAATATTATCAAAATTTTCTTCTTTTTAATCTTTTTATAAAATTAAATAATAATTATTTAAAAAATAATAATCTTAACAATATAAAATAATAATTAAATTTTATAAAATATAATAATATTTTTTTATTTTATTTTAATTATAAACAAAACAATGAAATGATGATTACTTATTTGATACAATGATCAAAACAAACACAGTAATAATAATACTATTTTATTTACCTTACTACCAAACACTCCTTAAAATTATATCCAATTCAATTTATTTAAATTAAATTATAATTTTTAAATTTAAATTAATTTAATCACAGTAAAAAATACCATATAATTTAAGCTACCGAATTGAGTTATTTAAATTAGATAGAATACATCTATTTTTGAACACCTCCACTAAACATTCAGTAAACCTCGCACATGGTTCTTGTTTCCGTGGTGCTTTTCTCTTTGCAGGAGATGTATGAAAAAGTTCATAGATAAGTTACAAATGATTTTAAGCAATGCCACGTCTAGTCGGTGGTGGGCCTCATATATTTGCATGACACCGATACACGTGGCCGACATAAATTGACACGTAAACTTTATGTGTCAGAAAAACTCTCGCCATTTGTAACAAGTCTCTGACTCTAATTTTTTTACATGAAAAATATATCCATATTCATAACATAAAAAATTATCAACAAAATCATTACAAATATATCATTTAAATATTTTAATCGCATCACATAATATTTAAAATTAATATATTTTAATCTTTAATATTGATATATTTCAATTATATTTTTTATAAAAAATTAACATTATAATCACATAATTATAAAATTACGTAATTAAAATATTATAATATCATAATTTAAAAATTAAATAAATTATATATTTTTTATAAAAATTAAGTGAAAAAAATATTTTAATAATATAAATAAAAATATTTTAAAGTTAGTGTAATTAATTTAATTAATATTTTATTAATACATACTTTCAAAATTATTTTATAATTTTACATTTTAACTTTTTTTAATTAATAATAATTATCGTATTATTTTGTATATATATAGCAATACTCTTCAGAACTCTTCGTTTTTTATTACCTTTTTCATCTTACTCTATTTCCGATAAAATAAATAAATATATTTATTAATTATTATTATGTTGTTCGCTTATTTTTAATCTAAACTCATATTCTCACTAATAATAATAAAATACCCTAGTAAGTTGAATCCTCATACACAAGCTCATAATCTACTTATTTAATAATAACTTATTGCCTTTTCACACTTATTTATTTTTATAATGTAATTATCATGTATAACATTTTACTTTTACTTCACTCATAAAAATTATATGTTGTTTTAAATTATAAAAAAATGACATATATTTTTATGAGACCATATTTTATAAAAATTATGTTATTTTGAAAATAGTTTTTTTTAATAAGATTAAAAATTGAAATATGTTGATAATTGAATGGAAGATAAATTACTTAATTCAATTTAAATAATTTTAATTAAACAATATTATATTTAATTTTTATCTAATTGTAAAAACATATAAAACATATAGAAGTGATACTAATTTTATTATTATAAATTTTAATGATATTATTTTAATTATTTTCATAAAATATTTTATAGAAGGTTACTAATGAAATGAGAGTAAAGATATTTCATAACTCAAATTGTTATTTTTATAATTATTTTTATTATAAATTTATTTAATAATACTATTATATCATTTAATACAATTTACATGTTATAAATTTAATAAAATTTATAATAAATTATCAAAAGTCAATTTATTTACATGATTTTATTGCTTCATCGTTAATAAGTAAAATTATTTTTTATTAATAATAATTTTATTTTATAATAATAATATCAAAGCGTAATTAATAATCGGTTTAAAAAATTTATTTTTTATATTTTTATTATAAATTTAATAAAAAATAATTGTAATAATATATTATAAGACGCAATTAACAGTTTGCCACTTGCATGGTCACTATTTGGTATAAAAAAAGATAATGTATTTTTATCAGTTTACAACTAATGTAATAAAAGAAACGATTAATACACACAAAAATGATATTTTTATTATACTTACATTATTAATTATTAAAAATGTGCATTTTTTTTCTAAAATGACTGACAGCATTATTTGTATATATTTTTTTATACGTCCATATCTTATATATTATGTAATTTATTAAAATTATTTTAAAAATTAAAAAATAATTTATTTTTTTAAATAATATTAACACTTATAGTAATATAAAAAATAAAAACATATATAGTCAAAAAGTCGCCATGTAATTACTCCAACGTAACGTCTCTAATTTAATATAATATAACAAGGAAAATGTCTGAGATATATTAAAAAAAACTCTAAAAATTATAATAATAAAAATACATCAAAATAATATTTAATATAATTTAAATAAATAATTTTTAACATTATACAAATTTAATTTAATTAAAATAATAATTTATTAAATGATATTTAATATATGATTACATATCATACTTTTTTTAATAATAAAATGTTATTTTATAAATATAAGTTTTAAATATATTAATTTTTTTAATTTTGTTTTTCAATTTTTATTTTGCTTTAAAAAATTTAATGTATATATAAATTTATATTTTATAATATAATTTATTAAAATTAATAAATAATTATATAGTTATTATAATAACTCGTATAATTAAATATTAATACGATATATATAATAATTAATTTAACACATGTAATAATATAAATTATTATTGTTATAAAAATAAATTATTAATAATAATTTTATTTAATTATAATGATATTAAAATATAAAATAAATATTTAATATATTTTTTATTATAAAATTATGATACCTCTGACTCTGTTCTATATAAATAATACTCTCTCTCATCACACCCTTCTCGTCCTAAGCTGAAAGTAAAGCTTTCTACTTGTAACCGGTCCATAGCAAAGCTTATTCTCTGTGTGGGAAGCTCACAACAAAATGAAAATACCGAAAGTGAGCTCAGTGTACAAAGGGGAAAAACTAAGAAAGAGAAGCAGAGAAGATGCTTTAATGGAAGCAGGCCACAAAAAAGCCATGGTCATGACTGAAAGCAGCTGCAACTTTAACAAGTATGGCAACAATGGAAACGAAAATGTTGCTGGTGGTGTGGCGCTGATGACGAAAATGTCGAATGTTGGGCAAAAGCCAAGTGATCGTACCGAGGCTAAGATGGAGGTAGGACGAAACAAAACGGGACTTACGGGAGAAATAGAAACAGGAAAAGATAGCGGCGTCACGGAGAAAGCAGTGATGGACATAAACGAAGAGGCGGAAATGGTATGGGACGACTGGGAGGTGAGTGATATGGAGATCAGAGAGGGTCACAGTAGTGGATTGATGGAGGAGACTATGGAATTGGGAGGAATTTTGATTCAATATTGGGCTCACCAGGAATTTACATGGAACACTCCAGAAGATAAAGATATTTCTTGGGATGGTGATATTTGGAAGTTTCCACAGTTGCCCAAATCGTAAATTAATATTAATCAAAGAGGAATCCATGTTTTATTTATGTTTTATTTTTCCAAATTATGTTGTTAATGTTTGGTAGTTTAATTTTATGTTTCTTTTCCCTCGTGTAATGAGAAAGGGGCGAATTTTCAATTATGCATGTGTATCATGTCATTATTAGCCAAATAAATAAGAGTAATATATAAAGTCACTTAGATGTTAAATCGTGAATAAATGAGGGTGAAGTGATAAAAAATTATAATTATTTAGATTAAACTTGTTAAATAATATTAAGCTTTATTTTATTGTTATAGATTTTAAAATATAATTTTATGTATTTTTTAAAATATAAATAGTATAATTTGATACTTATATGATACAATTATTCACATAATTTACTTTTAATTATGAATTAAACAAAATATTTTTTTATGTTATATATAAAAAAATATAGATCATATTTTTAAACATGATTAGAAAACATACATTTTTTTATACGAAAAAAAAGTGAATCAAGTAAAAATGAAAATTTAATATATGGTTATCATTGAACATCATTTTATTTTTGTGTCTTATCTATCCATTTTGTTTTTAAAATATTTAATATATTATAACTTAATTCCTAACATTTTTAAATTTGTTAAATTTAATCTAAAATTTTAATTTTCGTTAATTAATTTGACGATGTTATACTTAAATATCATATGATTGAAAAATTGACGACAAAATTTTAATTTTTATTATATTTAATGATAAAATTATGTATTTTAAAATAGTTTATGAACCAAATAAATTGAAATGTCAAATCATTTATAATTAACTATAATAAAGTTAAATAAATTTAATGAAAATTAAAATTTTGGATTAATTTGTAATAAATTTTAAAAAAATTAATTCTTTTTAAAAACTTAACTTATTAAAAATATTATTAATATTAACTTTATTCATCTATTTTTCTCTATAGGTGCGGTTAAGCTCTTTAGTTTATAAATATAAATAAGTATTTTGAGTATTCACATGATACACAATATAAGGCACAATGTGTTGGTGAAGCTTACTTTTCCGAACAAATGCATGCTAAGTTTGAATATTGGTATTTTTCTTTTTTATGTTATTATTTTAGTTGGAATATCAAAAACCAACAAATATGGTAATTGATCTTATGACCAAGTAGTTGTATATGCATATTGTATCTAATGGAATACTATAATGTTTTTGAAATATATGATAATTCTAAGTATATATTTAATTAAAATATTCTAAATATTTAAACAATTATAAATTTCATAAATTGAACCGTATTGAAATAAATAAAAAATCACATAAATTGTAAGATGAATCATTCTATTAGATTCGTTAGTTTGTTGTCAACACCTAATTACTTTTTATACACAATCTCGTTCTTTCTTAATCTTTATATTTTATATATTTTTCTCATATTTTGATCTCTTTGTGTATATTTATATAGAGTGAAGAATTAAATTTATCATTTTATTAAAATAAAAATTATAATTTAATTCGTTAAGTTACAAAATGTGATTTTTAATATTTTTGTTTATTGAAAAAATATTCAAGTAAAATATTTTATATTTTTTAAAATTATTTTATTATTAATTTTTTTTAAATAGTTATTTTTATAAAAATAAAATAAAATAATACATTTTCATAAAAATAATAATCAAATTAAACATTTTACAACCTTACAAACTAAACATTATTTTCCCTCAAAGTAAAAGTAAAAAGACTTGGGAGATATTTTTTTATAAAGATAGTATAATATAGAAGACTAAAACACGTATCTACTGTAACACATATTAATAGAAATTAAAAATTAAAATCCCTATAAAGGATAAAAAAAAAACGGAACCTTAATTAATATTCGGTTCTTCAACCTTAAAATCCGTACAGAAAAGGGAGAAAATAACACACTTAATTAGCTAATTTTAACTGTATCTAAGTAATTAATATAACAAGTCTTCATATTCAACACGTTTTTTATTTATTTTATTTATATAAATACGTTTCATAAAATCAAAAATATTCATATTTAAAAATAAATATTAAAAACATATTTTATTTTTTATTAAATTGTTGTATTAACACAAAATTTTGAATATGAAGCAATAATAAAAATCCCTATAAAGTATGATATTTTTTTTGTTGCTATTTTGAACATATTTAATTTTTTTATTAAATTGTTGTCCACACATATCGGTTAACTAAAAAATCATTATACTAAATCAAACAATTTTAAAGTTATTTGAACGTATCAATCCAATTAAAAAATATATTAATATAATATTTATAAATAATATAATATTTACATTTAAATTATTCATATTTATGATATATTATAAAAAAATTACAATCTAAATTTCACTTTACCCATGAGTCTTCACAAAAGAAATATATAATTAAAATATAATAAAAATATAAATTACTAGATCAAACTAATAGACGTTTTAAAAATATATTAATTTATAAAAAAGAATATGATTAAAAAATATAAATTATTGCGCCAGTCCATGTCAACAATTGTTTTCGGCTCAAGTTACAATATCCCAAACACCAAAAATTTTACTTGCATCCATTCATTATTTATGTATATATTTTGGTTAGTTATGATATATAAAATTTATAATAATAAATTAATATCTAAATAGTATTAAATGAAATTAAATTTCATAAAATTTAATTTAAATATTATTCAATTATACGATATTTAACTTAAAATGATATATTAATTATTTTTTTAACGATAAAAATATATATATTTGATATAAGAAACATTATTTTTATAATTATAAATTTTAAAAGTGTTATTTTTATAATTGAATCTAATAAATTTTACTTTTAAAATAAATTTAATGATTGAAATTAAAAGTATAAAATAGCTGTTCCAACCCATCACATTACCATTTAACTTGGCTGATACATGCCCAAAAATTACTCACCCCATCCTGTTTAAGAAATAGATCCGATTTAGGCTAAAATTCCAGTTAAGAGATTAACTTGATTACTAATTTTGTTTTGTGTTTTTTTTTTTAAAACAAATATGAGTATGTTTTCTTGTTCCAAGACAACTTAAAAGCTTTAGGAAACAAATCATATTCAAATTGGATAATGATGTTTTAACAACATAGGGGTCGTAAAAACCTCTATATTTTAAAGTGGATATCATCGATCACGTCTCTTAAATTTTAAAATTAGTATAGTTTAATTTACTAGATTTTAAAATTAGTTCTTAAATTTTAAGAAAATTGATCAATTAATTAAGAAAAAATAATAATATTTTAATATTTTTTATTAAAATATTATTTGTTATTTATTCATTATGTCAAATTAAAAAATAATGAAAAATAGTATTGAAAACAGAATCAATAATTATCATTTAAAGTATAATAAATTTTAGCTAAATCAAAAAATTAGTAAATTAGAGTGTTTGTATTTTGCATTTTTTTTTTACATAAAAATTAAAGTAAACAAGTTAAATCAAATTCAACTCAATTTCTTCTTTTCAATTCTGCTTTAGTAAACATGCTCTTCAATCGATATTTTTTTGACATTAAGATAGTGATCTGTTAATTTATCTAGTAAAAACTATGTCCACCAGTATACTTTAAGGTTTAAGCTAAGGGTACTCCGACAATTCAATAACTAAGCTCAATGAGTTATCCAACAAAATATTAATAGAGGCTAATTAATTTGCTTCTGGCGTCCTTGCTATATATATGGCTTTCAAGGGTCTTTATCATGATAATAAATTAGCTAGCGTTAGCTAATACTGATCCACTTTTACATTTTATAAATAAAGATCATATCATGATAAAACTTGAGGTACACTTTAGTAAGAATGAAATTAAACAGCAAAATCAAGGTTTCTTTTTTTCATGATCAACCTGAAGTATGAAGTAGAAAGAAAACAAATTTTTTTTTCAAACAAGAGTAGATGATCTCTTGAGAAATTATTAGTTGTCATTAGATTATATTGTTTGAGTATTGTTCACACATGTCAGAATATATGTGTGAAATTTAACCTTGATTGACACGTGTATTTTTTCTTCATTTTTTACTACTCTAGAATTGAGTCATTCCACATATAAAAGTTTAAAACACATGTCAACCTGTTAATTTAAGTACTAATTATATTTATGATATATATATATATATATTATGATTAATTAAAAATAATATTAGGTTTGTTAGTCAAAATAAGAGTTGCTTAATTTAGAAGAAAATTCATAAAAGTTAATTTACTATATTGTCAAAATTAAGTAGCCTAATTTTGTTGAATGAAGAAATATTTGACACATAAAATTAGAACTTGAAGGCTATAAAATATGGTTTCATTTCTTCATTCTTCATCATCCAAAAAATAGAGAAAAAACTTATATGAAAAGTTTTTGAGTGAGAATTTTGTAGGAAAATTTTCTTGAGTTTGTAATTGTTTTTATTTTTTGGGTACGTGAGAAAATCATTGAGAACGTGGTTGTAACAATTTTTCATATATAGAATTTTTTCTCTGATTGTTTTTTGAAAACGAAAGTGGTTTTCTTCAATTTAAAGTTTCCACTATAATTCGTATGTTATGTATTTTCTATTTTTTTTGTTATTTGATATTCTAATGAAAATGATATTAGACGAGAAAATTTGTGATTATAATATTTGATACAAATTTCCTAACAATATATATATATATATATACACGAGCTAACAATCAAAACAAGTATTGATTTTTTTGTTTTTATTTTAAAGAAGGATAATTAAAAAATATATGGAAATAAATAAATATTTATTGGTTTTTGAATTCTGAAATGGCAGTAGTAGATTGGAAATCCGGAAAAGGGGAACACAAATTAGCAGATCATGATTGTCTCGGAAAGGTAACAACGTTGTACATAACATTATATTATATTTAACTTAGAAACGAAGCAATGAAACTGATGCATTGGACTTGACGGACATTGTCGAATCCGATAATACGAATGAAAGCATTCGGGTAAGCTTTCTTGGCCTCCTCAAGGTCCTTCAACACCTGCACTGAGTCTGTGCATCCAAACATAGGCAGCTTCCACATTGTCCAGTACCGACTATCATAGTACCCTGGTGACCTGTGGTTCTCACGGTACACAAATCCATGCTACATACACAAATTGCATTTTGTAAATAATAATAAAATTAATTTATTATTAAATTAAATTGAATATTAGTTAATCTTTTGCGAGAAATATTCAAGTAAGAATTAAAGGTAACAATTTAAAGTTGGAGCTTAAGAAATTGACCTCGGTTTCAATTTTCAAACAAGGAACCCAACCCTGGCGAAGAAGGTAGTCTACTTCCTTAGCCAATTGCTGCTGAGTTAGATCTGGAAGGTAGGAAAGTGTATCGAACTTCTTCTTCCCAACTGAGGGCCAAACGTGCACTAGTACTCAAGTTAATTAACTAATTAACTTCAAAGTTAAATTAAATTTAAGGAGAATAATTAATGGGTTTTTTTAATAATAAATAAATATATATATATATTGTTAATTTGCTAATGTATATATGTACCTGCATGCATTGTACTCTTCCTCCATTGCTGGCCAAGGATGTGATATCATTGTTCTTCCTTGTGACAGGGAAAGCAGAGGTAGACTTGAGACCGGTGAAAGGCGCAACCATGCTGGCTTGCGCAGGGGTGGTGTGGCTCGGGGTAGCAACAGAGGCAGATGAAATCATGGTGGAAGCCATTTCGTATACTTGTCTTTGGCACTTTGCTCTTCTTTGCTAGACTTACTAATCTCCTGACTCTTACTTCTTGCTATATATATATATAGACTATAGACTATAGTGATTCATTATATATTCGGGATACAATTCAGCATCTTTATCCAACGGCCACACATATATTTACTTCATGTCCAAACAAATCTAGACCGTCGGAACACATAAGAGATGACATTAAACTATACTGGTCACATGATGAGGGAGGAAATTTTTCTCAATTGGTAGCCTTATCGTTAGTCACCTCTTTGTTATTGACACGTGGCTGTAAGCTCCACAATCTTATCCCATCCGAGGGAGGACGGGAATGAGTGACATGAACTTGTGACATGTTAAATTGAAAATTAAATGGAGAATGTGAGAGCAATCAATTATATTACCATACATCATAAGATGTAATTGATGTACAAAATGTTAAAAATTATTAGTAAATCAAATATTATCCTAAGTTTAAGCTATTGAAAAAATATAAATATTATTTTTATATATTTATCATTTACACGCAAGTATTAACTCTATATACAAACATTTCCAATTCAACAATTAATATTATTAAATCTTAAACACAAAAATTTCAACTTTGATATCATGTTAAAATTTATTAAAAAACCAACTAACTCAATGCTTACACTATTAACAAAATTATCAATATTATTTTTATACATTTATCATAATACATAAAGTGTACATAGTTCAATCAAGTTTAATTTTTTTAATTTTTTTTTAAATATAATTGAATTGTTTAAACTTATCAAACCAAATGGACCAATAAAATCAAAATAGTTAGTTAAAAATTACGGTTAAAATGTTAAGTTTATAGCTAGTTATAAGTAAATAATTATTTGTTTAACAAATATATCATTTACATTATAATCTTTTAATTGAATTTATTTTCTTATATCAAATACATCATGAGTATGACTTATTTTCTATATTTTTTATTAAGTGAAATAATAAAAAAATTAAATCCAATACCAATGACTCTAATTAGAAACCAAAATATTATGTTTACCTTCAATTTTCAACAACTTATCTCATATATTTTTTTTTCAAATAATAATCATTTTATACATAAATTTATGTATAATAGTTCAATCCAAATTAAACAATTTTTACATTTTGTAAACTATATCACACCAAAATTAGTAAAAACTATAACTAAATTGTCTGGTATAATTCAAATTTTAATTCAAGCTAATTTACTAATTTATTTATCCTCTCCGAATAAAATATATTAAAATAACATTTTCTTCCTTAATTTTGGTAAGCACTTTTCGCTCACTAACACTTTCCATCGTAATTGATTGGATGCATTCTCTTTTTCTATTCCTAGAGCATATAGTTTTTTTTTAAAGTATATACATACAAAAATATCATCAAATTTATGGTAAAAAATACCATTAAATTATTAGATTTATTTTATTTATAATATCAAATTATTTTTATTTCGTTTATACCACCAAACTGTTATATTTATTCAATTTATACCATTCGCTAATCTCTATCTAACGACATCATACGTTAATATTAGATTTAAAACAATTTAGATACTTAAGTGATATATTTAAAATAATTTAGATAATTAAGTGATATATTTAAAATAACTTAAAAAAGTAAACGATATATTTAAAACAATAATTTGTTAAAAATATATAACTTAACTATATGAATCGTTTCAAATCTAATACTTAACTATAATCTCATTAGACGAAAACTAACAAAATTATATAAATAGAATAAATATAATAGTTTAGTGATATAAATGAGATAGAAAATAATTTAATGATATAAATGAAATAAATACAATAATAGAGTGATATTTTTTAGGCCTATTCTCACTTTTTAAGTCTAATCATAACATTATTTAATTAATTTAAATGATATATAAAAAATTAATTTAAAAATATATAGAATTGAATAGATAATCATTTCATTTTTTATCGTCCTAAATTTATGAGATTTTACTTATATCTTTTTTGTGACATTATTAACTTAAAAAGTTAAAAAATCTATAAAGGAAAAAAATGTCTAAAATCAAAATTAAAATGTTAAATTAAAATAAAGTAGGATAATATATGTGCAATAGTTCATCTCATGTTAAAACATATAGAACTGTAAATAATAACAGTGATATTCAATAATTTTTAAAGCTTCAAAATTTATTAATTAAATAAAATTTTATCTATCGCTCAAAACATTTATATATACTTATATGTATAACTACACAATACATTTTAAACTAAAACATAAAAGAGATAATTATTTTGATATTATTTTACTATATATATATTGATACCTTAACACATTGATTTCAAAATTAGAAAAATATGTCAAAATTAGAAAAATCCTCAAAATAATGAATGCGTAATAAGTTATAAAAGCAAGTAAGAAAAGAGTGTATATTTTTAATATTTTTTAAATTATATTTTATGGATTGTAATTTTTTTAAGTAAATTAATTTATCATATATTTAGAAGAATTTTTATTTTTTTAATTCTGTAATAATAAAAAATTATTATAATATTTTTGAGTTTTTTTTATTTTCTTTGTGATTGTCAATTTTTTTTCACATATAATAAAATATTTTCAGAATCTTTTAGCTTTTATTTTAATTCTTCCATTAAAAGATAATTATTAACATATATAATTAATTATTTTTTTTATTAAATATAATTTAAAACATATTCATGAGATTTTTGATAATATATTTTAATACTAAATATAATTTTAAAAATAAATTAAAATTTAATACATATTTATGAGACTTTTCATTTTTCTTTTAACTATACAATAATAAACAACTATTATGATAATCACAAATCTTTTAATTTTTTTTAATTTCCATCAATAGATCATTAATAAATTTTAAATTTATTCACAAAATCAATTATTTTAGGAATCTTTAAATTTTTTATTTTAATTCACTCAATAAAAGATAATTATTACATTTAATCAATTATTTTTTATACTAAATATAACTTAAAAAATAAATTAAATATAATGAAATTATATACTAATTATATTGTATGAAAAAATATATTCAATACAACTCGCCAATCAAAATATGTCATGTTATTTATAAGGTTACGGTAGTCATTTTCATTGGAAAGTGCAAACCTGAAATTGGGTAAGGAAATGGAGGTCAAATTGAAGGAGAACAGAACAAATATCCAAATAATATTTTAAATATTATTATTTTTTATTATAAAAAAAAACCAATAATAAAAGTTTTACAATAAAAAAGAAAATTTTGAGTTATTAAATAATATTTATGTAAAATGAAAAAAAATGTAACAATATCTATAATCTTTTTATGTAAACAACGTTTGTAAAATCTTGTGATAATATAGAATGAAATAATAAAAATAAATTATAAAAAATTATTATAAGTTTTTTTATTTTTAGAATTTAAATAATTTTTATAAAAACATTTGTTGATATTTTAATAAACTAAAAATATAATTTAAAGATGAATTATAAGATTTTAAATTTTTAAAAATACTAAATAAATTTTATAAAAGAAACTTTTTTGATATTTTAATATAATAAAAACATAACTAAAATATATAATATATAATATATTATGTATGATTTTGAGTTTATATATATATAGTTTTAATAATGAAACTAAAAAAGTAATATTCATTATTGTATTAATTTTTATTATAAAATACAGATATCTTGTTTTTGTTTTTTATTTTATTGTGTTTATATTTATCTCCAATCGTTAATTATCACATAAATTTTTTTCGTCAAAAATAATAATAAGTGAAAACCCAATGAATAACCAATTAAAAATTATACAATTATGTATTCATCCTTGGTACAAGGGGTATTATTAATGGAGTGGATATGATTAGAGATGGAATTATTGAATTGCAAACGAGTATTATATCGAATAAATATAAAAGAACAAACTCAATACATGGTTGAACGGGGGTATTCATTCTAATAAAAGTATATTATCCTTTTAAGCCAGAACTTCATACTCAACGTTATCCATTCCTTTGTTAAAAAATATATCTTTCTATTTACATAACTTTTATTCAAAAAGAAAAAAATGCTACAAATTCAAAAAGAAAAAAATGATACAAATGAAAAATTTGATAAGAAAATAATATTAAAAATTTGACAATAAATTTAAATAACATATTTTTTTAATCAAATAATTTTTTAATATGACCTAAAATAGATGAGATAACCCGAAGCATTAATAAAAAAATGAAATTCAAGTATTAATGATTTTAGACTTTTTGAATGGAGAAAAAGGTCACGGTAAGTAATCTGGAAGTATATGATAGAGAAAAAATCAAAAATACGTTCAAAGTTTTCAATATCTTCAAAAATATCTTTAATGTTAAAAAAAACTTTAATATCTCTGAGATTTAAGAATCTTCAAAAATATCTTTATTATTTAACAGAAGTATAAAAAAGTCGTGAAAAATCATATCAATATCTTAACAGTCTTTTATACCTCTACCTATATAGTTTTTTAAATATTATCGTTTAGAATATTATCGCAAATACTCTTAAAGTTTTTCTTTTCTTCAAAAATACCCCTGTTATAATAATTAATTTAATTTTATCAAAAATACCCATGTTATAATAATTAATTTAACTTCATCAAAAATACTTCTGCTACAATATTTAATTTAACTTCATCAAAAATACCCCTGCTACAATATTTAATTTATCTTCATAAAAAATATATCTATTTCTCAATAACACGATATAAAATATTTGCCCAAAATATACATGAAGATAAATTAAGTTAATAAAGCACACAATATCAAGTTAAATATTTTTGGAAAATATTTTATATCGTGTTATTGAGAAGTAAGAGTATAGTAGGGACATTTATGATGAAGTTAAATTAATTATTATAACAGATGTATTTTTGATAAAATTAAATTAATTATTATAGCATACATATTTTTAAAAAAAAGCAAAACATCAATGATATTTGCGATAATATTCTCAACGACAATATTCAAAAAGCTATATAGGTATAGATACAATATTTAAATAATAAGGATATTTTTGAAGATACCTTAAAGTCTTAAACCTCAAAAGGTATTGTAGTTTTTTTTAAACATTAAGTTTATTACTGAAAATATTGAAAAATTCGGAGGTATTTTTGATTTTTTTTCACGGGAGTGATATATGTATAGGAGTGAAATTACCATTTTATCTCTAATATTAAACGGAGATATAACTCTGATCATGATTATAAATATTTTTAATATTAAATAAAATTCAATAGTAATTTTAAAGAAACACTCATTAATATTTGTGATAATAATACATAAGATAGTTAATTAATACAATGGCCTTCCTAAAGTAAGTGGGTTCGTCTCATATTCTGGACTGTGCCTTGCCTTGGGCTTATAGTGGGTTAAAAAACAATCAAAAATTAGGGCTTCGGCTAAAGTTCATTAGGGTTAGGCGGCCTAGCGTAACACACACTTATATATATCCATTTTTTTTTTTATCTAAGATTTTTTTTTATTTGATTTTTCTTAATGTTTTTTTACTCGTTGTTTTTTTAATAATTTTACTTTTAAAAATACTTACGCATTATACATGCACACATATACATCGGTAATGTTCGAACCACATTTTTATAGTATCCACGAGAGCATAACAGCATAACAAGGAGGGTCCTTTTTATTTATTTTGATTATGTAAAGTAAGCATAACATGGAGGGTACTTTTTGTTTATTTTGATTATGTAAAGTAAACATTTTGTTAATTTTGTTTTAACAAATTACATTTAAGTCACTATTTTAATAAAAAATAAAACATAATAATAACTTTTAAAACAATAAAATATTATTTTATTAATAAAAATTATAAAAATAAATTTAATAGGAATAAAATTATTATTTTACTTTAATAGTTTGAAACTAATTTTAAATAATAAAATATTTTCTTCTTTTTTTATTTTTATATCTCCTAAAATATTTTACCATTTTTATGACATTTTTCTGTATAGTATTTTTTTATCCAAATACGGTACTCATAAAAATGCGATATATAAAAATATTCAAAAAATTTAAAATTTAAAAAAATAACTAACAAAAAAATAAAATTAAATATTATACAATTTAAATTCAATTTTAAATTGTTAAAATAAAATAACAATTTTACATCAATTAAATTTTATTTCAGAATCTTTATAATAAAATTATATTTTTTTATTTAAAAATTACAAAAATATTTTATTTTTATAAAAAGAATGAATTAAATACTTTTTGTAAACAACAAAACAATTACCAATTTAGTTATTAAATTTTTTAAATTGTGCACATAAATAAATAAATTTTTAAACTTCACAGATACTTCATATTCATAGCTTCACTATTAAATATATTTATAAAACTAATTTTGTGATTAAATTATATAATTTAAAAATTAATAAATACAAATAATATAACTTATATTATATTAATTACACTATTCTGACTATAACTCCACAACTCAAAACATTACAAAAATAATAAAATATTTAAGTCAACTTTCATGGCGAAGTACCTTTAGTTTGAGAAAAACGTCAACGTTCATCCATGAATATAATATTATTTTAATTTGTACATGTCTATTTGCAGTTTAACCTACTGCTGTCTGACATGTAATTTGGGTACTAATATTTATCAACTAAAACCCAATGACTTAGATGCTTGGTTGAATTGACATTGTTGTTTATGGAAATTAATTATAATTATGTTATATTTTTAAAATTTTAAATTATGTTACAAAAATAATTATAAATATGTTTGATAATAATTTTTATTTAATAATTTTTAAAAAAGTGATTTTTTAAAAAATAAATCAAAAATCACCTATTTGGTGACGTTTTTATGGTTTTTTTTTTCAAAAACATTCAATTTTTGAAATTTTTAATTATTTTTAGTCTATTACACACACATATATATATATAAATCATAAGAATTGATTTATTTTAAAAAAATATTTCATAAATTTTTTTAAAAAAATCAAAAATCTGAAATCTAATTCAAAAATATTCTTTTTAAAATATACCTAATAGAAAAATCACTTAAAAAAATCAAAATCATTATAAAACACATCTTAAATTAAAATCAAGTAGTGTCTCTCTCTATAGTTAATGGTGCTGTACTACAAATAGGGCTCCATTAAAAAGAGACGGTCGACTAGTGCATATCACTTTTATTGTAGTAATTGTTAATAAATTGGATAAAATAATGATGAAATATGCCAGTGAACTTATCCAGGACACCAGTTATGCACTAATAACTAAACCATTAATTAACATTTTTTGTATGTTTATCATTTTAGATAGATTATATATATATATATATATATATATATATCCAAAAGAGTCCTATTTAATATAATTTGTAAGATTTTGATAAAAATATATATCATAAGACAATTATGAAAATTTCCATTTGCCAAGAACTATATATCAGGAAGCAAAAAATGTCAAATTCCCAATCAAAAAACTGTTTTTGAGCTCAAACATTAATAATAATTGAAAGAGAAATTAAAGAAGGGATTTTCCGAATAAGGGTTTGATATTTAATTCAACTATATATAACTAAAAGCTTAGGATCTTTATGGTGATGAGGATATTTTGAATGTTGATATGATATTTTTCCCCCCCCTTTCGAAATCATGCAAAATACGATTGAGATTTGCCTATATATATTTACAAAGGAGCATGAGTTACGTGAAAAAAAGTACATATGTGTTTTAATATTTCTCATACATTCTATATTTTTCTTCCATCAATAATTCTAGTGATTTCACTGAGCAATAAGTCGTAAAAAATACATCAGTAATTTCAAGGATTATATAGAAAATATCATGCCAGTCAAAAAATAATAATAATAATTATACCAAGAAATTTATTTAACCTAAATAAAATATCTGCACAGCTCGTTCTTAGCTCATGATATGTATGATCCAGAGCTAAAATATTGGGTCTTTTACTTTTAAAATTATGTGAAGGAATTAGAGGTCCAAATGGTGACACGGTGTGTGGGGAATATAAAAATTATTTATTATTATTATTATTATTATGGACGTGATTATGTCGTGTTATTAAAATTCAATAAAATATAATATTAACGTAATTTTATTTTATTTTTTAAAATAAATGTCTAATATTTAATAAAAATAATAATATAATTAATGATAATTTATATTACAAAAATAAAGATTAATTAACTAGTAAATTAAAACTATAACGAGTGGACGACTACATGTGCCGATTTTCACCGACCCTTAACAGGGTGGGTTTCTTTTTGGACTTTTTGAACGACAAATTGATGTATCACATTTTTCAATTTGTGCTACCTTTTTCCACCGAAAGTGGTTGTCTGACGTGGATTGCTTCCGTAATTTATCCAATCAAAAACCCTAAACTCTTGTGTATCCACAATAATTAGGAAAAAGTTTTTATGATCAATATTTGTCCTTAACAGGTCGACCTATTAGCGGGAACGATGATGATGACGAATAAATAAATAAAGGAGCGGATTTATCCTCTCATTTTAAGATAAACAACATATAAATAATTAAATAATTTTAATAATGAAAAATTAATATATTTATAAATATGTGTTTAATTTTTATTTTATAAAAAATATATATTATTATGTGTTTCATTTATAAATATATTCAAAATTATTTAATTGTAATCAATTATTAAGTAGTAAAAATCTAAAAATTAAAATTCAAAGAAAAAAAACCTAATTTATTGTAAATAATTTATCTTTAATTTATAACTATTACAGTTAAATTTTTCTCGTTAAGAATTGAACTAATGCCCCACCATTGTTATAATATAATGATAATATTTTTTACAGTTTGATTGAATCAAATATTTAATAGTACACGTATTTTTTATTACGTGCAGTACATATTTATAAATATATCTATAGCTTTACACATGGTGTGTACTGTATATAGTTGTATAATTAGGTGTATTGGTAGATATAAAGTTGACATATAAAGAACAGTTAAAATTTCTGTTTAAAAGTGACCGTGTAGGTAATTTTCTATTTTTTTTTCCTCCTTGTTTAACTTGTACAATATATTTGAAATGTATGTAATAAAATCAAAATTAAAAAATTAATCACACCCAATAAGAGACTTATTATAATAAAAATATAAATGTATAATAGATATGTTAGTGGTTGTTAATTTTTATTTTTTTTGGTAAGGCAAATTATTCGTTCATTAATTAGGCCAACATATGGCGTACAATTCTCAAAGAACATGTCCATGTACCATCCAAAAGCATGAGCAGCGCATTTCTAGTTAGTAAAAATTGTTAATTCAATTTATTTCGTCTAAAAAAATTAACTTATTGAATTTTGAAACTCTTTTTTACATGGGCACACATTCTTTCTATTAAGTAAAAAATACATAAGAATGAGATATCTATTAGAAAAATAATTTTTTTAATATTATAGGAATTTTTTTTTGTAAGCTTAGCTTAAATGGTTTGTAAAATTTAAAATAAAATATAAAGGGTAAAATAATGTAAAATACGAAAATATTTTTATTTAAAATTATTTCAAGAATGATTTACACTTTTATATAAATTATAATACCGAAAATAATATATAATATTAATCAATAAATATAATCAATCAAATTTAATAGTTAAATTACTCGTATTTATATGTACTGATGTGTTATTTGATTTTTGCATGATTTTAAAAGTTATTTAACAATTAAAAATTAAAAATTGTGATAAAATTGATACTATTAATTTAAATTATTATATAAATTAATTAGATTCATTAATTAAGACGTTAATATCCATGTTTTTTTTATGTATAATATAATTTTCGGATATTTATGATAAGAATATATGTATAATCAAATATGTTTTTTTGTTGTTGGTAAAATACATCTAAAATGGAATTTGAAACACATTTGTTTGGTCATTGAGCAATCAACTATTTCCTTTGAAATATGGAATTTGATAGGATAATAGGTTTTAACTTCAAAACTTTTAATAGCGATGCCAATTTTTTCTCGTTCCTTTGATTTTGATGGATACGGGGCAAAAATTTGGTACCTTTATTGTCAGATCAATGTGTTGAGATTGAATCTCGTGGTAACCTCAAATCAAATAACAAAAATTTAAGTTGGTAAATTTTGAAAAAAGACAAAAAAAAATTCATTTTTTTAAATATAAATAAAATAGCTCACATGGGAAAATATCTATAGAATATAAGCTTGAACTTTTAATAGCAATGATATTTGGCTGATTAATTCTTTAATAATGCATGCTTCTATGTTACAATAGGGTTAGCATCGATTCGAAATCGTAAATTTTAGATTAATTTAAATCTGATTCGAAATAAATTATGAATTATTCAATCCGAACAAATTCGAATATGCTAATTTTAAGTCAATATGAATACGATCCGATATAATCCTAAAATTATTCAATTCGAATCCGCTTTAAATGTCAATTTGATCGGATAAGGTCAAATTTTTAATTTAAATCTATTAAAAAAATTACATAAATACGCAAATTATTAAATATCAATCCAATCCGAACCGTTATAAATGTCAATCCGAACAAATCCAAATATGATATAATTTCAACATATAAAATAAAATATTTTTAATACAAATTAAAAAGTAGGTGACAACATGATTAAAAATACATATCTTCCAATTTTTTTTTACCCTTTTTGAACTTATTGATACCTCAATTTCATCCTCGTTACATAATTCTAGAAAACTTAGATGTAAATAACACTTTTTATGCCTATGATCAAGTAAAATAGACTAAAATATCATCATATCCGTTTTAGATATTCCTTCCCAATATTTGTCAAACTTTACCTTCATATCATTAGTCATCTTCATCATAATGTAATACTCACATTTACTACACATATCAAGTTGATCATGAATAAAACAAATACGATCCAAGAAGAAATTAGAAGTCACATATAAAGATCCAAAAAACATTAATGTAGCTTCATAACAAAACTTTCAAAAATTGGACAAAATGTCTAACATTATCCCAATTCATTATAGTTGGAGCTTGTTTAATTTCACCTCGACAAAACTCTTCATAGTAGCCCAAATTAGTGATCTCTAACCTTTCAAATGCTTTTTGAAAATAAATTGCAGAATCTAACATCAAATAATTTGAATTCCATCTTGTCGTAACATCTAAACAAACAAGTTTTTGAGTAGATATTTTTTCCATTTCAACATCACTCTTAATTTTTTGCAGTCTAATTGGCGATCCTCTCACTTATCTTACAACAACACAATTATATTTATTGATATGTTATACTCTTTCAAACCCTACTCAACAATTAAATTCATAATATGTGCATCACATCGCATGTGCAAGTATTTTGATTCTAAAATTGCATTATCCTAGCCATTAACACATTTTTACAAATAAGTAAATACAATATCATTAGAATTTACATTATCACTTATAATACATAATATCCTATGAATGCCCCAATCTAAAAAATATGTTTCAATCGTTCTACCAAGTGTATCACCTTTATGATTTAGAAATTGAAAAAAATTCAAGATTCTCTTTTATAAATTCCAACAATTATCAACAAAATGAGCAGTTAAACACATATAACATAAAATCTCACAAGATGTCTATGTATCAGTGGTAAAACATATTCGTTTACTAGTTATATTCAACAACTCTTTCAATTTTACTTTTTCAGTAACGTACAAATTCAAGCAATCTATTGCAATAGTCCACCGAGAAGGGATTTTAAACAAAAGGTTATAGTTCTTCAATAAACTCCTTAAATCCTTTACTTTCTACGATAATAAATGGTAATTCATCTTTTATTATCATTATAAGAACTATGAGTGTTGGCTATTTTCGTAGACAAAATATTTATCTGTAAATTTGTTTTTAGGCCTACTATCAAGTCTATCAAGAAAAACCAAACAAATGCTCGAGTTCCAGATAATTGTACTTCAGTTATATCTTTGATAACTACGACACATAGGATTATATTTATGTATTTAATAACACATGCTTATAAATCTAAAATTATTTTTAGTGCTAAAAGATATTAAATAATATATACTCTAAAATAAGATATGTTAAAAGATATTAGATAAGATATATATACTCTAAAATAAGATATGCTAAAAGATATTAGATAATACATACTTTAAATTATATTTAAAATCCTTATCATAAAAGATAGCATAAAATATACTTTAAATTATAGTTGAAATCTTTAGCATAAAAGAAAACATACAATCTATTTTAAAAGATATTAGATAAGATATATTTTAAATTATAACTGAAATATTTATTATAAAAGATAACATAAAATCTATTTTAAAATAAATCTATTTTAAATGAGAGTTATCTTAATTAATGAGAATTATTAATCTTATTTGTAATAGAAAAGATATTTATCAATTACATAGGATTAAGGGTTTTAATTTCTCCTATAAATAAGACTAATTGCTCATTGATTCAATCAACCATATAAGAGTATTATTTTAATCTTCTTAATTTCTCTATGTTGTTTTGCAAATATAAGATCATAATTTTTTACGCTTTTTTATTTAATTAATCTATCAAATATTGATAGTTATGTTTGATTGATTAATAAACCTAATTATTTTATGATATTTTGATAATATGTTCTTATGGCTTCTTCTTTATTTTTGTTCTTAAATTTTTAGATCAAATAATTATTTTTGTCATATCATAATTATATGATTTGATTATTAATCTTTAAAGAAGCTATTTTTATTAAACTTGTATTTGATATTTTTGCTTTAAGATTTGTTAGTTGATTTAATTTAAATGACATATGTTTTGAATAATCTAGTTAGGATTATTCATTATTAAATCCATTCTAGAACACATACGGGTACTTGTGTTTTTGTGCTAACTATTTTGCAGTTAATTTGTGAACGATCTGATTTACGGGGAGCTTATTGGAACATTAGTCTGGAAACCGTTCACGCTAATATTAGAAACTGTGAAAATAGAGCAGAGACTCGTAAGTAAAGTACATTGGGTAGTATCCTAGGAAGTGTAGCATAAGACCGAGTTTGTACTTGAAATTTGATTTTCATAGTAGAAAGTTAGGTGGTCCGGTGGACCAGTGGTTTTTCTCTTAGGTTATGGTTATGGCGTAGGTTGTTTCCACCTAAAATTATCGTGTGTTATTATTTTCTTTTCACACTTATATTTACACACGATTGCATGCCCGATTGATTTGTTTAGGTTATTAAATTATAAATTGGTAAAAATTAAAAATAACATATTTATCCTTTTTAGGTTAATTATGTCCATAATTTATAAACTTTTAATCATATTTACCAATTTTTCTCTAAATCTTTCGTCATTAAAACTATGAGGTATAAGAGTTCTTTCTTTATTCCATATTTTAGCACGTGCATGGTTTGCTCGTTTTAGTTCTATTCTCCTTCGATTTGGCTTTGAAAAAGTCAAAAGAGAATGCTTCCCTTTTGGTCAAGTTTAGATCTTATTCAGTTACTTGTGTGTTATTCTACGTCGATAATATTATGATTACAAGATCTCACACTGTTGAAATTCAGAATCTCATTAAGAATTTAGATCATGCCTTTACCTTGAAAGACATGGGTCATCTTCATTATTTTCTTAACATTACAGTGCATCGACTCTCTGATGGTTCCTCATTTCTGAATCAAAGAAGTTATTTTGCTGAGTTATTAGAACAAGTTGGAATGTATGATGCTAAGGCTTGTGTTGCACCTATGTGTACTTCTATCAAAGTTTCTATTTTTGAAGTTGACGTTTTTTGATAATCCAGTATTTTATCGAAGTTTAGTGGATGGTTTGCAATATGTTACACTTACTTGTCCTGACTTGGCCGACGCTATTAACAAAGTATTCCAACTCATCGCTCAACCTCATGTAGCAAATTGGACAGCAACTAAATGTATTTTACGTTATTTGAAAGATACTCTTGATTTTTGATTGGAGTTTAAACCTTCTACTAAGTTGCCTATATGTGAATTTGCTGATACCGATTGGGCTTTATGTCCCAATGATTCTCACTCTACTGTTGATATTTGTGTGTGTGTGTGTGTTTTTGGTGCAAACCTTGTTGTCTGGTTTGCTAAGAAACAATTGAACATGAAATTTGTCCTTATTTGATTTTTGCATGATTTTAATAATTAAAAAATAAAAATTGTGATAAAATCGGCACTATTAATTTAAATTATTATATAATTTAATTAGATTCATTAATTAACACATTAATATCCATGTTTTTTTATGTATAATATAATTTCCGGATATTTATGATAAGAATATATGTATAATCAAATATGTTTTTTTGTTGTTGGTAAAATACATCTAAAATGGAATTTGAAACACATTTGTTTGGTCATTGAGCAATCAAATATTTCCCTTGCAATATGGAATTTGATAGTATAATAGGTTTTAACTTTAAAACTTTTAATAGCGGTGCCAATTTTTTCTCGTTCCTTTGGTTTTGACACGGCACTTCTTTAATAATACATACTGCTACGTTACATGTTGGAACAGAAGATAATTTTTTTTCTGTCGAAGAACACAACATGTGTCTAAAAGTACTTATTATAATGTTAAAATATGTTTTTAGTAGTAAAGGTGTTAACTGTATTCTTTTAAATATGGATTTGAATATTTTTTTTAGTTTCAAAGAATTAGCTAGTGAGTTTACGGTGTAGTCAAAATAGATTGTATTGATTAATATAAAAAAGTTAAAAACAATTTTTTCCCTAATAATAATTATAGTTGAAGTCAATTTCTTTGTTTATGTCATTCACACAAATTTGATAGAACAATGAACAAAGAACGAGAATAAATGACATCAAAGTTATGAAATCCACTGTGACAATTAAGTTAATTCTGTAAAAGATATTTAATTAAAATAGTAAAAAAAAATTAGATACAACATACTTTTTTTTTCTAGTTAGAGAAAATATATTTTATAATTGTATTATAAAATTAGTTATATGAATTAAACTGATACATATATAAGTTACTAGGATATATATTTAAATCTCATAATATATAATATTATCTAATTTATTTATTAGATAATTATCTTATAAAAAAATATACTTTGAATATGTTTTATGTTTAAATTCAAATATATATGCTAATTGTACAATCTTATCATAACAAATTTAAATAATTTGTAACGAAAATAATTGAAAAAAATTAAATACATATATAAACATATAAAAATAAAAAATAATCATTTATTAATATATAATTAATTTTTAATTATAATAAAAATAAATACAATAACTAAATATTGTGTTTATAATGAATATAAAACTTATATAAAGTTCTTTATAATAAAAGTAAAAGAATATTTTAATCAAACAAGCCCATAAATTTTTAAATTATATAAATTTTTAAAATAGTATAAAAAAAACTCACAGGACTAAACTCTTAAGCTTATATTTGTTAAATGAATTGATATTTTGTTACAGTATTTAGAATATGTGAATATTGAAATGACGGAATTAAATTTTATTTACGAAAGTCACAATTTATATTGGTTTCGTAGATCGAGGGGTAAAGAATGGATGGAGAGGAAATTATTGATCGCTAAATTAGTGTTCGTGAGTGATTGAAGGGGAAGCGAGGGAAATACAATAAAGGACGAAGCTGGGTCGTCATCTCAGCAAAATCAATCACGAGACTTTGTACTTATTCTCTCATAAATTAAAAAAAATTACCTTCGATTTTTATATCACTAATTAATAAGATGTACATTGTAAGCAAAAAAATTAATATAAATAATATATAAAATTTTAATTTAAAAATACATATAATTTTTATTTATTTGATTTTTTTGAAATATTATATTTATGATATTATATTTTTATATTTTGTGACATTATCAATTTAAAAAATGATGTATTAAAATATATATATATATATATATAATGTTTAATCTCATATTAAAACATAGAGAATCACAAATATTAATAATAACGTTAAATAGTTTTACAACTTTAAAATTTATTAATTAAATAAAACTTTTTAAAACACTTCAATTTTAAATTTATTAAAAATTAAAACAATTATATACTTAAGTGTTAAATTATAAGAGAGAATTATTTTAATCTCATTTTTCTTATTTGTAATATATGTATTAATATCTAAACGTATTACATTTAAAATTAGGAGAAAAATATAGAAAATATTACAATCCTCAAAATATTAATCGCATTGTAAATTATAAAAATAAATAAATAATAGTCTATTTTTATAAGTTTTTTAATCATATTTTATGTATTTTATTTTTTAAGTATATTGATCTAGTTAATATTTAGAATAATTTTAACTTTTTCTTTTAATTATATAATAGTATGTAATTATTATAATATTTATAATTTTTTTTATATTATTTGTAATAATTTCATTATTTTTTCCCATAAAATCAAGATAAGGAAATTATTTTAATAGTATTTTAGTTTCCCTTTTAACTTCATACAATACATATAATAATATATTATAGTTAAGGTGTATTATAGGATGAAAATGAAAAAAAATAATTTAATACTTATACTAGATTTTTATTAAGTATACTAATATAGCATATTTTGATTTTTTTTCTTGTAATAATATATTATAATGTTCATATTTTTTTTGATTTTTTTTTTTGTAATTATCATTTTTATTAACTCTTTTACATAAAATCAAATATTCTATACAATTTGTTTTTGAATATTTTAGAAGTCTTTTGATTTTTTTTCACTAAAAAATAATTATTAATACATATAATCAATTATTTATATACTAATTCAATTTATAAAGTCAATTAAAATTTAACATATATTTAGATGACTTATAGTTTTCTCTTTTAATTCAGAATGCTAAATAGTTATTATAATGATTACGAGTCTTTTAATTTTTCTTAGTTTTTAAATTTTTTTATAAATTTTAAACACATAAAATCAATTACTTAAGAGTTTTTTAATTTTTTCTTTTAATTCTCTCACTAAAGGTAACTAATACATATAGTCAATAATGTTATACATTAAATATAATTTAGAAAATAAATTCAGTAAAATTTAATTATAATTGAATTATGTTATATAAAGAAATATATTGATACTTACATTATATATTTTTTTAAGTATACTCGTTTAGTACATATTTAATAGAATTTTTATTTTTTATTTTTGTAATAATATACAATTATTATAATGGACTAGAGTCTTTTGATTTTCTTTATAACATTCAATTTTATTAACTATTTCACACATATATAATCAAATATTTTAAGAATTTTTTGGTTTTCTTTCTATTTTTATATTAAATATAATTTAAAACTTAACAAATATTTAGAAGAGTTTTAATTAAATACAATAAACAATTATTACAATGATTATAAGTCTTTTGATTTTTACTTTTTTAAACTTTCTCTTAGATAGCATTATAAATTTTAAATTCAAATAAAGTCAATTATCTTAAGAGTTTTTCAATTTTTACTTTAATTTTATTATTAAAAGATAATTAATATATAGTTATTTATTTTTTGTACTAAGCATAATTAAAAAAATAAATATATTAAAATTAAATTATAATTAGATTATGTTGTGTGAGAAAATTAATTGATACTTAAAATATATTTTTTTAAACATACTATTATAGCACATATGTAAGAGAATTTTGATTTTATCTTTTTTTATTTAACAATAATAAATAATTATAATAATGCTAGTATTTTTTTTATAATTGATCTATATCACCTCATAAGAAAGTATATAAAAGAAAGTATATAAAATTACTTAACTTTTGCTTGGTGAGTCGAAGTGGGGGTAAATGCAATCAAATATTTTAATAATTTTATTATTATTATTTTATTAAAATATAATCATTAATACATACAATAAATTATTTTTATACTAAATATAATTTAAAACATATTTAGAATATTTTTAATTTTATATTTTAATTTAATAATAATAGACATTTATTATAATAATAAGTCGTTTGAACTTGTAGGAACAAATTTATACATTTTAAATCTATTCACGTAAACTTAATTATTTTAAAAGTATTTTTATTTTATTTTTAATTTTCTATTTATAAGATAATTAATACATATAATTCATTATTATTTTTACATTTAATATAATTTAAAAATTAAATAAATAAAAATTATATTATATCATAAGAAAAAGTGATTAATTTTTTTATTTTTTATATGTTATTGAGATATTACTCTTATTGATTGATTTTAGTACTAATCAACCATGATATTTGATAAAAAATGTATTTAAAATTTAATCATTTATTTTTATGTTATTATTTTTTTAATACAAAATGATTAAATTAATATAAAAATAACAAATACACTAAACTTATCTAACTTACATAGTTAATTGATCTGAATGCATTTATCTAAATATATAAATAGGTAACGATATTTTTATAATATAAGTTATTATTATTATTATTATTTTATATTTTATTAATGATAATTATATAATATTAAAAATAGCATAATTTTTAATAACATTATACAAAATCCTTATAATTATTAAATAATATACAAAAGTGTTATAGTTTTTAAAAAAAAATATATTTGTATTAAATTAACTATTAATTTTTTAATTTTATTTTGAATATAATTTTTTAAAAATTTTAATTCTAAAAATGAACTTAAAATATGATGACATGCTTGCCATATTATTACTTAAAAAAATGATAAATTTTTAATTTAGGATCAATATGTATTATTTTTGAAATTTACAATACTTTTGTGTATCGCTTAATAGTTATAGAATTTTTAGGTATTTTTATTGAAAATTATAAACCTTTTAAGATATTTTATCCTAGTAATAACATTTAAGATATAATTAATATTAAAAATAAAATAAATATTTTATTAATAACGAGGATAACAAAAATTATTGTCTTGATATAATTACCCTATATAAACCCCTGCCTTCTTCTGTCGCTCTTATCACAAAAGGCAATCTACTCCTTCCTGCTTCTCATCCCCTGTTTCTGCCATTGCAATTTCTCCTATTTACATCTCCAAGCTTACAACAAAACGCCACCGGTTCATCAACGTCCTCTTGGATATCCCGTTTCTACGCTCTTCGCTGGCTCTCTTTGCTGAATTGCGGCATTACATTCAGAGAATTTAGATGGGTTGCTCTACAACTTCTCGTGGAATCCGATTCTGTTTTTTTGTTTCAACGGATTAACTTTTGAATATCACATCCCAGATTCTGATGTTCAATCTTTCGTTTTTATTCATTGACAAGATTGTAATCTAGGTCTTGAAATTTCCTTATCGTTTGTATTTGGGTTAATCAAGTCATTGGATTCGGATTCTTATTTTCTTTCTTTTTTCTCAACTGTTTGATTTGGGGACCCATCCAAAATTCTCCTCTTTGGCTTGAGTTCTTTAAATTTAAGAAAGCTAGCGGGTTAAAGCTGCATAATAGCAATGGCTGCATCAAAGAAAAGTGGTAAATCCAAGAAGGTTGTTGATGAAACACAGAAGATGAAAGAGTTGGGAACCAGTCAAGACTGGGATATTAACAAGGGAAAAAACATTGGTTTCCACTCAGAGAGGAGGCAATGGAAGCCAGTTTTTGATGAAGCTTCCATGTCACAAAGTCCTCTCAAGAAAATCCGCAGTCCGGAACGTGAAGACCCAGTTCAGTTCCCTTCTTCTTTAGTTCTTCAGTCACCTTCTTTGTCTATTCCCTCATCTATTTCTCCAACTTCAGCTCCAACAGTGGCTCTTTATCCTGCTTCGTCATCTTCAACACTTCAGTTTCCTTTTGCTTTTGACGGGTCTCAACAACCCACGCAATTCCCTCACCAATTTAGAACCACACCTTTGCCAATGATCCGTCCACTGCTGCTTCAACGGCAACATATGATATCTTTTGCTTCCCACCAGCAACATCAACAGAGCATGGGAATGGGATACCCATTCATGTTTAGGGCTTCTTCTGTTCAACCGTTAAACACAACCAAGCTTTACAGAGGAGTGAGGCAACGACATTGGGGAAAATGGGTAGCTGAAATTCGTCTACCTCGAAACAGGACTAGGCTATGGCTTGGAACTTTTGACACAGCCGAAGATGCTGCTTTGGCATATGACCGTGAGGCCTTCAAGTTGAGAGGAGAAAATGCTAGGCTTAATTTCCCCCATCTTTTCCTTAATAAAGACAAAGCTGTTTTTACAGCTCCTAGTTCAACCACAACTCCTCCTCCTACTACTCATGAGAATTCAAGGCCAGAAAACCTGAATTTTCAGGCATCAGATACTTCGAGTGTGCCGCCGTTGCCACTGTCATCTTCTATGTGGTCTCATGAGGATAATCCAAATAACGATTCAAGAATTGGATCAAGCCAGGTGACAGCAATAGGTGAAGTTCAAACCACCACAGTGGGTGGTGATGCGGCTGAAGGTGTGTCACATTCACAAGAATTGGTTTGGGGTGACATGGCAGAGGCTTGGCTCAATGAAATTCCTGCAGGTTGGGGTCCTGGTAGCCCAGTTTGGGATGATTTAGACACTACTAATAATTTTTTGCTGCAACCACATACCCCATTTAGCAATTTAAATCAGCAGGGTTTTAATAATACTAATTCTGAAAACCAACAAGACAGTTTGGGCTCAGCTTCCTCTTCATCCTTTCCCATGAAGCCTTTCTTTGAGAAGGATCGAGATTGAAAGGTCGTCCATAAGATTGATTTTTTAAATAGTAAGGATTTATATTCACCCACTCTTTAGGTAGTATAAGAATATTTAGGCAAACCTCTTAGACTTTTGACCCTGGTTACAAAATTTTCAAATGATATCAAGCTTTCATTTTCAAAAATCTTCCATTTTTCTTATTCTTCTCATCGGTTGCAGATTTTTCATAAACAACCTTTGATCCCTGTTTTGCAGCATTTTCATTGAATTTTTTTTTTTTGAAAGCATGAGTCCTTTCTATAGATTTTCCAAAACACTCAATACACAGTGGAAAGGCTGTATTTTTTTTTTCCGGACTTTCAACTGTGTGGTATTACTATCTTAGTTCATGCTTTGTTTGCATGCATTTGGTTCCCCACTGGTTGTATCATTGGGTTTGCAGACTTCAACTAGGGTCATTATATATGTACTACTCCGAAGCGTGCCATAATTAGCTACTTGTCTTTGTTGGATCAATCGAAGTAATTGGTCAGTTTGAAGAGTGAATTGAAGACCGTATTAGAGGGAAGACAGTTTTGTGATCTCTCCTTCTCAAATGGTTTGTACCATCAAGAGCTTTGTTTTTCTGCTCAAGAGATGGAATCAATACTTTGCAGATAGCTATTGTATATTGTAAACTTAATTATGATTTTGCTATTTTTGTAA
Organism: Hippophae tibetana; assembly: GCA_037013495.1. Classification (NCBI taxonomy): domain Eukaryota; kingdom Viridiplantae; phylum Streptophyta; class Magnoliopsida; order Rosales; family Elaeagnaceae; genus Hippophae; species Hippophae tibetana. Next base: position 7,211,200 of record CM072804.1, read on the forward strand.
TAATATTATTATTATACATGTTTAGTTATGATATTATTGATATTTTAATATTATGATTAGATATTGAAGATGAAGGTGTTTTACCGGCATTTTTATTATTCATGCATGCCCTGTATAATTTTGAATGAGAATGCGGCTACTAAAATTCATTTTTAGAAGCTTTTCAAGCTTTCTCAACTTTGAAGTTATTGACAATCTTACTTGTTTGGTAGTTTTCTCACCAGAATGATTCTTGACAATGATAGCAAATATAACTTACTACTTGCAACCGTAAAAAAGGTACATTTAGAGGGGGGAAAAGTGTTAAAGTGAACTCTGTGATTATATAAATATGTTTTATCATATTATATACTACTGTAAATTGAAGTAAATTATCATTTTGCTGGAATATTTAAGTTTAGGAATGTGATTATTACGGCCACTTTATTTTTTCTTGGTAGAGACACGAAGATTCTAACCCATTTATGATTTAATACGGAATAAGAATTGAAATTATACTTTTAACCTATTAAATTTATAAATATATTATTAAATTAATTATTGTTTTTGTATAATTTGTAATAACGAATTAGATTTTTTTTCAGATATATATATTTACTTTTAACCTATTAAATTTATAAATAACGAATTTTTTTTTATAAAATTAATTATTTATCTTTTTTCTCATCCGTTGTTAAACAAACAACCATACAATTTCCAGAAAAGAGACTAAAGGTAGGATCTTCACCAGCAGATGGAATGTGTCTCTCATTTTTGCATAAAACCTAGAAAAAACATAATAAATTCCCATGATCCATAAGGAATGGTCAAAGGCATAATAAGCTTTCATAAAACTAGCACCACATTTCCACAAGGAGTAAGAAGAGTACAACAAGGAGACAAAAAAGACTCTTAGTATTCAAAATTATTAAGTGTCAGATATATGAGTATATATTTGGAAACCTTCAAACTTTTTTTTTTTTTAAATGCAGAGTTTCAATGCATTACAAATTTTACATATTTCAGAAAGGTTTACATTTAAAATGAAAATGTGGAAAATGAAAAGGTAGGTTAGAAACTTTTTTTTCAGGGTTATTTGTTCGAAAGAAATATCATGGACAATAATTTTTTTTATTTTTTATTTTTTAACAATAGAAAAAACAAAAAAAATGAATATTTTTATAATTAGATCGTAAAAATAATAAAAACGATACAAATATAATAATTTAATTATATATTTTTAAATTTATCATTTATAATAAATTTTTTTACAAAATAATTTTTTTTTTGAATTTTTACACTACAATTACTATATTCAAATCAAAAGACTTTTAAATACTCAAATACATATCTTACACTAGGGTTGGCATTTATAAATTAAATTGTGGAAAACTAATATTTGAAGATTAGTGATTGACTGACTACTTGATGGGGAAAGGTGGGACCAGTCACCGTCCCATGAGATCATTCACATTTCTTAATTTTGACGGCACGATAACTAATTAAGTATGAACTGCTCTTGGTGATAAGAAACATGATATAATTACTAAATAAAAAAAAAAGAAATGATATAATTTGATATTATATGATTGATCAAATAAAAATTAATATAACCGGAAATGATTAAGTTAATTTAAAAATCGAGAATATCACAAATAATGGTGAAGAAGCCCTGGTTTAATTTAACTAATCCTTAGTAATTCCCTTTTGTATGTGATTGGTTTTTTATATAATTAAAATGAAAGTGATGGTAAGAATAATTGGTTTCGTAAAGTTTTATGAATATGCTTAGATATATATATATATATATATCTACTGTATATTAAAGATTATCCCTTCATGGTTTAGACATTCTTCTGTTGCAAGCTACTAATAATATAGTGAAATTTAGATGGTTTTGACTAATAAAAAATAAAAATGAAGAAATTACACATAAACTATATATATATATATATATATATATATGATGATTAAGATTTCGTTATCAAAGATGCATACCAGCAATGCCATAGATTTCATCATTCAATTTGTTTATTAATCTTTTATTAATTGTTAGTAACTTTGTTGTCAATTTCTATTTAAAAAGCATTTTGATTGTAATAATTTAATTTACAAACGAATATATCATAAATTTTATTTAAGTATGTTATTTTTAAAATTATTTTAATTTAGAAGGAGAAGACCAATGATTGTGAATTGGATAAGTCTTTTTTACTAAGTAAAAGCTAAACATCAATTATAGTCTCTTTAGCGATTTATATTTTAATGTCTTGACTTTTTTTTTTAGTAACATTTTGATTCATTCAATTTTTAATTTTTACATATTTAATTCAAATATAGAAATTTTATTAGATTAATCAGATTTAACATGTTAAAAATATTTTTTATTATGATTTAACTCTTTGATTTTTTTAAATTTAACATAATTTGTCCATTTTGGATTAAATTTATGAAAATTAAAAATTTAATCAACTAAATCTAACGGAAAAAATTAAAAGACTGAAATATAGAATTAATAAATGTTTGTAAGTGTTGTTTAGCCTAACTAAATATAAACTTAGAGATGTCTTATGTAATTGAGTAGGTAGTACTACTTATTTTGTTCATTTGGGTCTTTCGTCGATGTTATAAAAGGCTGGCCCAAAATAGCACAAGGGCAAGAAGTTGTATCCTCAGGCCCAGACTGTTCATGACTATTATCAGAAGACTCTAGATGGGTCAGAATATCCATCAATACCAATATATCATATAAACAAAAAATGAACCCAATAGAATTCCATGCTGGTAATTTTATCACATTTTGGCAATCTTTCAGAGACTACTATGTTTTCTTTGGAATTCCAGTCTCTCATCTCTTTAAAGCAGAATGCAGGTCTTCTCAGGTAAATACCATGCTGGTAATTTTATCACATTTTGGCAAGATAACATATACTAGGGATATTTCTACCTCTTCAAAGTTAATTTAGGTTTTGTAGTTATAGCTGAGACATGATAGGTGCTTCAATTTCACCGTGCAAAGCATCAGAGCATTTAAACTGTAATCTACAAAAATTCCAATAGCAATGCAATTTTAGCTAAATGGGTATTCGTAATTGGCTCTAGTTAACTTGAGTTATTTACTTATTATACTTGATTTGATAGCATCCAATGGGCTTAATTAAGCTCTAGGTTGTTAGGAAAAGAGAGACTAGTTGGAAATATTAGAGCCCAAACAGCAACAACAGCACCTGAAATTAACCAGGCTGCACCAGAAGAAAAGAAAATATTGAGAAAAGGAAATGTAATAATAACTGGAGCCTCCTCTGGGTTGGGTCTAGCCACGGCTAAAGTTCTAGCTGAAACTGGAAACTGGCATATAATTATGGGCTGCAGGAACTTCCTCAAGGCTGAAAGAGCAGCTAAGTCGGCTGGCATTCCCAAGGAGAATTACACAGTTATGCATCTTGATCTTGCCTCCCTTGACAGTGTCAGGCAATTTGTGGATACCTTCAAACGTTTAAGGAGGCCACTTGATGTATTGGTTTGCAATGCTGCTGTGTATTTACCAACTGCTAAAGAGCCATCTTTTACTGCCGAAGGATTTGAACTGAGTGTTGGTACTAACCATCTGGGTCACTTTCTCCTTGCACGACTTCTGCTCGATGAAATTGAAGCAATCAGATTATCCATTTAAAAGACTTATCATTGTTGGATCTATTACAGGTAATACTAATTCATCTGCTTCTCACATTCCATCACAAATTCCTAGCTCACTATCTTGCAGTTAACTAAATGTTTTTCACTGTATCAATGGGTAAGATTTGAGGTTCAAAACCGCTGAGTTGGGCAAAAATTGTCCCAAACTTGCGAGTTTTCACCATGTACATACTCTACCTGCTATTTCAAGATATTCTCGACACAAATAAAAATGTGTAATTTAGGGCTAGAATTGCAATAGTAAAGTCCCAATTGTGGTTTTGTTGATATGGGATTATAGGGAACACAAATACCTTGGCTGGGAATGTGCCTCCAAAGGAAAACCTTGGGGACCTGAGAGGTTTAGTAGGAGGATTGAATGGAGTAAACAGCTCGACAATGATAGATGGTGGAGATTTTGATGGTGCAAAAGCCTACAAAGACAGTAAATTGTGCAACATGCTTACAATGCAAGAGCCATAGGCGTTATCATGAAGAGACCGGAATAACCTTTGCTTCTCTTTATCCTGGCTGCATTGCTGAAACTGGCTTGTTTAGGGAGCATGTTCTCTTATTCAGGTTTCTATTCCCTCCATTCCAAAAGTACATTACTAAAGGCTATGTTTCTGAAGATGAAGCCGGAAAAAGACTTGCACAGGTCGGCTAAAAGTAATGTTAATGACATACAAAAGAGTCAAATATTGCAGAAAATAGAATTAAATTAATGAAATTAATTCATGCGTACAGGTTGTGAGTGATCCAAGCCTGACAAAATCAGGGGTTTATTGGAGCTGGAATAAGAACTCTTCCTCATTTGAAAACCAGTTATCCAAAGAAGTTAGTGATGCAGAGAAAGCAAAGAGATTATGGGAAGTCAGCGAGAAGTTGGTTGGGGATTGGCTTAAATAAGTAGGAAACGGTTGAGTTTCATCCATCTTCTTGGCAGAGAAAATATATATAATAAGTTATGTGTTGCCTAGGCATTAGACTTTTTTAGTACATAAAATAGATGTAAAAATTTATATATATCTTAATTTTAAGATAAATATAAAATAATATATTATATTATTATTGATAAATATAATTAAATGTAAATTAAATTTATATATGTGTTCAAAATGGTATACTTTTGAAGATAGAAAAAAAATTGATAATCAACATTTCAATTTGTTTGACTTAAAATGGTATACTTTGAAGAAAAGTCTGCATAGTACAATTAATGCTGTTTAAATAAAATTATTTTGAAATATCTGTAATGCAAAATATTAAATTTAATGTAATTTATTAATAATATTGTATCAAGTTATCATTTGTAAACATTTTTCAAAGTAAAAAGATTATTGCGGATTGCTAAAAGGGAAAGCACTAAGGGGAATGTTTTGACAAAATAAATGCAATTATAAAATACTTTTTCCTTTAATTAACAGTTGTTATAACAAATTAAAAACTCGTAAACAGAACGCTGATTTTGTTACTATTTAAAGTATATTATATTATTTTTATAATTAATTAAAAAAACACTTATGATTAGGTTGCAGAAAACAGAGTGTAACCTTCAGAATGCGAAACTTACAATCTCAAACTACCATTACGTAGGTCGTCCTCAGTTAAAGGCCATGCTTTTAGGAATGATAAGGAAAATAATTCTAAGTATTTTATGTTTAGTTTAATTGTTAATACAGAATAAGTAAAGCATTATAAGAGTTTGGTGAATGCTTATTTCTCTCATATTTTTTAAAAAAATAAGTTTAAATGTTTTCATTTCATACCATTTAAAAATAAAAAGATTTATTTTTTTAATTTATTTTATTTATAAAATTTATTTTAATATTTATTATTATTTTAATTATATTGTTAAAATAAATATAATAATAATAATAATAAAATTATTTTTGCTGAATTAATTGTAATATTATTTGTATTCTCAATACAATTTTATTTTTCCACAATGAACAAAGTCTTAAACTAAGCAAATCAAAATTCTAAGAAGCACTTTGACAATTTATCATCCAATTACTAGAAAATTTTCCATATTTAAAAAGCAGTGCATAGACGTGCACAGCTGTTACCTAGAAAGCGCCATTTAAGCTTATAAAAGTAAGAGGTCAAGGTCGCCTTATGTTAGCAGCAGTTTGGACATGTACAAAAAAGCGACTTGCTTGCTTGCTAATTGACAAAGGAAAGGTCCTGCTTGTAGAGTCTTTTCTTCTCTTTCTTCTTCTTCCCTTTTGCTCTCCTTCAGATCTAAAACCCAATCTATGAATGTGTTCAGTTTCATTCAGATATTTAACTGTCTCACTCCCTCAAATTAAACTCCTAATTTTGATTTTTGACTGAATACAAGCAGAGATTGAAGAGAACAAAGATGGGTTTGGTGGGTATCCAAGAAAATGGGAATGGAGAAATGGGATTATCTGGAGTTTCGTTGGGAACCAAGAACAAATACAGGAGGATGAATTCTGAGCTCACAGAAGATCGTGATGATGCTTCAGACCACCGCCAAGAAAATAGGGGAAGCAGAACCAGAAAATATGTTATGGCTTGTGCCATATTCGCTTCTCTCAATTCTGTTCTTCTTGGTTATGGTATGCTTTTCTTTATTAGCTATGATTTTGTTTTCTGTTTTTATAATTTTTTTCTGGTTTCCTGATTCAGATTGAAGTTGTTTCAAGCATACTTGAAAAAATATCCCAACTTAATATACATTCTCATAACTTGATATACTCTTATCATATGTTCAATTCTATTTCTTGAATGAACTTAAAGTAGTGTTTGGGTTTTACAAATGGCAGATGTAGGTGTGATGAGTGGAGCAATCATATTTATTCATGAAGATTTAAAGACAACAGAGGTACAAGAAGAAGTACTAGTTGGGATTTTAAGCATTATTTCGCTTTTGGGTAGTTTAGCTGCTGGTAAAACATCTGACCTTATAGGCAGAAAATGGACAATGGCCTTAGCTGCTATTATCTTTCAGACAGGTGCAGCAATAATGACACTTGCTCCTTCTTTTAAAGTATTAATAATTGGTAGGCTCTTGGCTGGAATTGGAATTGGCTTTGGTCTCATGATTGCTCCTGTCTATATTGCCGAGATATCACCCACAATTACCAGAGGCTCCCTCACTTCTTTCCCTGAGATTTTCATAAATATAGGCATTTTACTAGGTTATGTCTCAAACTATGCATTTTCAGGTCTTCCTTCACATATTAACTGGAGGATTATGCTTGCTGTTGGAATTTTGCCTTCAATCTTCATAGGTTTTGCACTTTTCATAATCCCCGAATCCCCAAGGTGGTTAGTCATGAAAAACCGACTTGACGAAGCAAGATCAGTGTTGTTGAAAACAAATGAGAACGAAAATGAGGTGGAGGAAAGACTTAATGAAATACAAGTAGCTGCTGGAACTGCCAATGGAGAGAAGTATGAAGAGAAAGCTATCTGGCGTGAATTGTTGATGCCTTCTCCAGTAATTGGCCGGATGCTAGTAACTGGTTTTGGAATCCAATGTTTCCAACAGATAACAGGAATTGATGCAACTGTGTATTATAGTCCGGAAATATTGAAGGAAGCTGGAATTGAAGGCAATTCAAAGCTACTTGCTGCAACTGTTGCTGTTGGTGTGACAAAAACAGTTTTCATATTGTTTGCTATTCTCCTAATTGATAAGCTGGGAAGAAAGCCCTTACTCTATGTAAGCACAATAGGAATGACTATTTGTTTATTCATTTTGGGATTTGCTCTGTCAGTACTCAGGAAAGGACATGTTGGAATGGCACTGGCAATCTTATCAGTTAATGGGAATGTAGCTTTTTACTCAGTAGGAATTGGTCCAATTTGCTGGGTTTTGACTTCTGAGATTTTTCCTTTAAGGCTGCGAGCTCAAGCAGCTGCACTTGGTACTGTTGGAAATAGGTTCTGCAGTGGCGTAATTGCCATGTCTTTCCTCTCCATAGCACGAGCAATTACAGTAGGAGGAACATTCTTTGTTTTCTCTGCAATTTCTGCTCTTTCTGTTGTCTTTGTCTACACGCTTGTTCCAGAAACCAAAGGAAAGTCACTGGAGGAGATTGAGTTGCTTTTTCAGAATGGGCATGGATGGCAAGGAAGTGAAGTCGAGCTGGGAGATGTCGAACATCTTGTGCAGAAAGAATGAAGTGGTTCTCATGGTTCTTTTAATAGTGTAAACTCTTCCCCTTGAATGTTACATGTTGCACAACTTCGAAGTTGATGTGAAATATTATCCATGCCTACTACGCAATCTTCACACAACTGATGGAACTATTATGAGCAGAACTGTTGTAGGAACTTATACTGACCACAGAGAACTTTGCAGCATAAAACCAGCGTCTGGATGAAGATCATAGTAGGTAAATGAAGCATACATACGAAATTATAGATTCATTCTTTGTAATAGAGGTGCATACTGATTATTATCGACACAATGAGTATTATGAAACATATCTGGAATAGTTGAGTTAATAAATTTTCCAACCAGAATATTTCTTGGCTTGATTTTTGAATTCTGTCTTAACATATCATCGCTGAAAAAAAAATCAGCACAATCAATCTCATGACTAGTATAGTACTGGATTCAAATATCTCAGAATAAAGTCAAAGGAACAGCATAAACTAACAATTTTTAAGCTAGTGATTCAAAGCGAATCATGAGAACAACAGTTGAGGCTCACATCAAGTGGAATTCATAGAACAGCCAGATAAGAAGAATTATATAAAATTGCGAACCAAAAGGAGCTTAGAAGATAAACAAGTACTCTCCTTCTACAAAAGTGAGTTACCCCAAAAGAGAATTTTCATGTATGTATTCCTTGGGGCTTCTTCAATCAGCAACTCATATTTAACAATATCAAGTGTCAACTTTCCACTAATGGAATCATACCTAGTAATTGATCATCCAATACAAACACGACAGTGTGTAAATTTTTAAGAGCTTTAATCTAATTGAGTTTGTTCCTAATTGTCTTTTTTCCAACAAAGACTCCAATTTTTGGCATAATATATCAGCTTTAGAATCTAAAGCTAAATGGTGGAACGAATTCTGGTTAATCCAATGATTAATATGAGTCATACATTTCCTATACATTTAGTTATTACAGAGAATTTAAGTATTTGATTCTAATAATTTTTAATAAAATAAGAAACTTGTGTTTTCTGAAAATCTCTCCTCTTCCTCTCATTTGAAGGATATATATATACATAGTTACCTTTACGTACATAGTGGGATGCATTTAGCGATCTAGTTATTACAAATAGTTTACAAAATCGAGATTATTTGTTATAAGTATTTACAAATAAATGGTATTTATATACAGATCGTTAATGGAAAACGACCTCGATATCAAAAGTATCATAATTTTACCAAATTATCATCTCAAACCTCGCTGCTTGATGACGAGATGTTTCGTATTTTGGGTTTGTGTGTTTTTTCAAATTCGTTTGTTTTGTGGAGTTAACTTTTATATCCTCGTTTTATCCTAACGAGGTACCTATATTCATCAAATCGCATGTTCATTACATATTTAATACCAAACAAGTTTCACATAAGTTTTTTTGGTTTTAATTTGATCACCTCCGTTTAAAATTAACCCAATTAGAAATTAGATTGCGACAAATAAAGTTTCGTTTTTTGGGGAATGACCAGCATTTGCGAATTCCAGTCAGATAAAATAAATATAGAAAAATCAAAACAATTCAAAACTGAATAAATTAAAGAGAGAGATATGTAATCGTCCACAATAGACATACCAATTAGTGTTCCTTTGTCTGATTTATTCCCTCCGCAACAATCATTAAAAATCAAAATATCCAAAATATCCAAAATATCATATTATTTATAATACATGACAAAATGAGTAATGGATATACTTTTCTTCTCTCTGTCTCTCGTTTTTTTAATTTGGTTATTGCTAGTAGAGCCTAAGAATATGTCAATATATATATATATATATTCAGATGAACAGTAGGTTGAATGTGATAAGATTACAATACAGATCATGTGAGAGGTGTGTTTTAATTTAATTGTATTCTCACATCTAGTAAAATAAGGTATTCGGAACTGCACGCAAATAATTAATTTAATAATAAACTGTAATGCCAAATATTACAAATTAAAAAAAATAGTATACTCATTTCATTTTTAGTAAAAATATATTTAAATTATTAAAATTTTATTAAGATAATAAATATTAAAAATTAAAAATTAAAAATTTAAATATTTTTTATAATTTCATAAATATTAAAATATACCTCCTTATCTCTATATCCATTAGTAATATATAAAATGAAAACTTTAATTATAATTTTTTAAGTTATACACTTCTAATTTTATAATTATAAAAAGCATTTTAGTCGATAGCCTTTAATCCATAAAAATAAGCCGAAATTTACAACGCATTCATGAAATTACAAAATAACTTAAATACATTAAAAGTGTCCAATTTAAAATATCAAAACTATATTACTATTAAAAAAAAGAAAAAAAGACCTTCAGTGTTGTGCTCTCAGCAGAAAAATCATTTGTCTTTTTCTGTCATTTCACATATTTAGTCTGCTGTGGAGAAGTCTCACTATATTCTCCCTCCCCGTTTGCTTATTATTTTCCTTGTTTGACCATCACAACACATCAATGGAAAACATCCAGCATTCATCTGTTTCAGTTAGAGGACTCAAGCTTCATGTAGCCGAACTTGGAAGCGGTAGTACTCAACAGTCAACACCCTTAAATCAAATTTTGTTATTATTTTCTCTGCCCTTTCTTTTCTTATATTACTTACGAGTAATTTTAATTTCTCAAATTTAGGTTCTAAGGTGGTGGTGTTCATTCATGGATTCCCAGAAATATGGTATTCATGGAGGCACCAAATGATTGCTGTGGCAAATAAGGGCTACCGTGCTATAGCTTTCGATCTCCGGGGCTATGGACTCTCAGATCAGCCAACCCAACTAGATAAGTCTGCTTTCAATCACCTTGTTGATGATGTTGTTGGCCTTTTGGATGCTTTGGGCATCAACAAGGTAATTAATTAAACTCAATCTCTTTCCATATCTGTAACCACTGGTGCTCATAATACTTCGATTCGATCTTTTTTCCCAAGCGCCTTAGTTCAATAGTTTTATTTGATTCTTGCAAATGATTGAGTTTAAATTAGTTCGAGATTTCAACTAATTTATAATCCCTGAACCTTGTTGATTTAAAAGTTATCCATCTAAACTAATGAAGATGCATCTTTCATAGCTTGATTAATTTTCAATAGTAGAGAATCAAACATTATAGAATATTTTCTTGGAAAAAAAAATTTCTTTGAGTGGGCGGAAATTGATTATGGATTCCCTCATATTTCACCATTCTTCCGTTTCAAGTCATAGGTTTGAATTACATCAAATACCGTTTGATGTAAAAAATATCGATACTCTCTATGCTTAACAGTAATACTGGTACTGCATGATGAATATTTTTCATTTTTTAGCATTTAGCTGAACTCTGTCAATAGCTAATCATTGATTAGAAGAATGAATTAGATAAACTTTATATAGACCTTTATGTGTAAGTAAGACAACTTTATTTAGCATTTAGATGAACTACGTCATGAGAATTGTTTGTATGGTGGTAGCAGGCTTTTCTTGTTGGGAAGGACTGGGGTGGTGTACCTGCATATATGGTATCTATAGTCCACCCAGAGAGAGTGTCAGGTGTGGTAACACTAGGTGTGCCTTTCATGCTACCAGGTCCTAATTCTGTTCGCCATGATCTTCTTCCTCAAGGCTTTTACATCACTAGGTGGCAGGTATATTTCCATTTTACTTCATTACAAATTTTGTTCCTTTCCTGATACTGAATAAGTAGTGACTAATCTCAGGAGTCAGGGAGAGCAGAAGCAGATTTCGGGCGTTTCGATGTTAAGTCAGTAGTAAGGAACATCTATACTCTTTTCTCATCAAGTGAGCTGCCAGTAGCTGCCGATGACAAGGAAATAATGGACTTGTTTGACCCATCAACTCCTCTACCACCTTGGTTCTCTGAGGAAGATCTCAATGTCTATGCATCTTTATATGAGAATTCTGGATTCAAATTTCCATTGCATATGTACAGGTAACAATAAGTCTGCAGGAATGCTAATTTTAGCTTATATTTGAGACATGTGTACATTCTCTTTGGAGAAGAACTACAGAAACATAGCATCTCATCTATTTCCATGGAAACCATAGTGTGTGCGTGTCAATGTGTTTCCGAAAATATAGAATATATTCAAATTTGGATGAAAATTACTGGTTGATAAATGAATGCAGGATGTTCAAAGAAGACCCTGGTATAACCGATCCAAAAGTCACAGCTCCAGCATTGCTTGTCATGGGCGAGAAGGACTATGTGTTCAAGTTTCCGGGCATGGAAGAGTACATTAGTAGTGGGCAAGTAAAACACTTCGTTCCAGACTTGGATATCACCTTCATTAAAGAAGGAAGTCATTTTGTGCAAGAACAACTTCCAGAGCAGATTAATCAGCTCATCATCAACTTCCTTGACAAACATACCAGTTGATGAGGACTTACCCAATTTGGCCATCTATGTATTTTGTTGAGACTTGAGGACACAATATATCTAGAGAGCATAAATTGTTCTTTTTTGGCATATGCCGGAAAAGGTTCTGGAAACATATGTCCTCTTGTGAACTTGACTGTACTGAGTAATATTTTCTGTTTCTTGATACATGAATTGTTTTTTTTTGGGGGACATATTATTTCATTAATTCACAAAATAAAGAAATAGAGAACCCAGACAACCAGTGTGAATGCATAGGCACACAGGTTTACTTACTATATTCAAGGAATGCATAAAGATAAGAGTACCCAATGCCTCAAACCAGCAAATATTTACTGCATCGTCAATCTATTGTGTATAATTTTTCTAAAAGCGTGACAATATCATTATTTTCTAATTGAATTATTCATCCAATATTATTCGTCCAAGTGCGCACTGTGACCATCAAATTTCTATTATTGTTTGTTTATATTGCCTTTTTTTCTATCAATTTGTTTTCTTCAATTTTTTTTAATATTGATATTAAATTTTATTAACTTAAAATATTAATTATATATTCAATAATAAATACGACAAATCTAAGTTAATAGAAAAATAAAAACAGAGACAAATAAATAGCTCATTGCTTTAGAAATGGCATCCTTGGACTCATTCATCAACGAATCCGAAGATCAAATCCACCTTAATCTCCATGGTGTTGCTTCATAGGATACCATTAGAAAGTAAAAAAATTAAAAATGTATAATTAAAAATGTGTTTATTAGTAAAAAATTAAATGTTAATCGATATAACGAAGATTGTTATTATTTTAATTAATCAATAAAACTGTGGTTATTAGATACATTTAAATAACTTTATATTTGAATATTATTATTTTAAATTTTATTCTTATTAAAAATTATTATTTTAATCACGTTTTATTTACTTAATATAAAATAATAATATTTTAGTAAAAAAATTATTAAAATAATATAAATTATTTTTAATTAACTATTTTTTCAGAATTAAAATACCAAATCACATAATTTCTAATCTAATAGATAAAATAACATAAATTATATAATATAAGATACCAATATAATATCTTACACTATAATTTATAACAATATCTACTATTTAGCTCCGATTTATAGCCTCGGAATAACTCGACACTAGTTTTAATGGTATCACTTCTTTTTCTATTGAGTAAGGATCAACTATTTATTATTTTTAAAATATATTTTCGATATTTTAGGTCAATTTAATTGTTAAGTTATTAAAAAAGATACAAAAAAGTTAAAGTTTTTAAAAAATTATGTATATTTTATATTTAATTAACCTATAAAATCACATCAACCATATCCAAACAATAATTAATAATTTATCTTAAGTTAACATTTATCTATCAACAAACAACAAACAACAAACAACCAACAACAAACAACAAACAACCAACAACAAACAATATTTTCAACATATTTATCATAGATCAAACAACAGTAGTGAATACATAAACGAAAAACAGCAAAAAGTTGACTATATTATAGTCTAACAACGTAACAATAGAAAATATATATACAAATAATACTTAGCGCACCCAAATGAACATGTGCCGTCTTAGCTCAGCTGGTAGAGCGCATGGCTTTTAACCATGTGGTCGTGGGTTCGATTCCCACAGACGGCGGCGTTATTTTTTGAATTCATTGTATGATGATGATGATGATGATGATGATGATGATGATGATGATGATGGATGATCACACTTATTGAAAGCTATAATTTTTCTTTGAGAAATACTAAAGGCAGGTTGTGTTTAAAGGCTATTTCATTCTTCGGTATCTCCAAAAATAAACACGATTTTCTATCCGAAGTTGGCAATAAATGGCGCCTGATTATGAAACCATGTCACATTTAAAAGGCCCCGCAATAATGCTGAGAATGTAAGTTAGCTTCACTGAAAAGGGTCCTTTCAAGGGCCCCCCAATAATGCACCAGTTTGCTCCCCACAAATGCATCTCTACACGTTACACCTAAAATATTTGATTCGAATTTATATTTAAATATAACATATTAAATTATCATTATATTTAAATATAACATATTTTATTTAATTTTATATTTAGATATAACATGAATTTGAGTCTTATCCTGTATCCCATTCCATTTTTTATTCCTACACCAACGCATATCCTGTGTCCTGTGTTCCCGAAGTTCGAATCAACCACTTTTCCTCTACACCTGATCTTTAATCCAACGGTCAAAATCATCCCACACCTCCTAACAATTTACTCCTTAGAACACAGAAGCTACCCCACCTTTTCTCTTATTACGTCATGCATATGATGCGGTTTTAACTTTGATCAAACTTATCGCGAACTCGGGAAATTTTTCAGAGAACCGGATTTGAATCTGTTAAGAGAAAACGATAGCCGAGTTAGTTTCCGTACAGTTCTTTTTCTGAATTTTGTTTTCTTACTTTCTATCCCTCCAAACAACTACGAATTTTGTTGTTTCTCTGCGAGGAAATGGAGATGTTTATGCTCGATTCATGCTCGCTTGCGTTTCTCTTCTTGGCTGGCGGTGTGCTTGTTCAGGACGGATAAACACCGCGGTTTCTGAAGAACCCCATACGGAGTACGCCTCGAATATGTCGTTTTAGGGCATACTAAGTGCCTTCATTTCTTGGGCATTACTGTTGATTTCTTTCTCTTTGATTTTTTCTCTTTTGGCGTTATTTTATGCATTATTGTCTTGAAACAAGTAGGTTTTATGTATATCTAGTACAATTCTGTTAAGACATGAATGAGCTCCGGAAATGTTTGAATTCGTGTTGAACGAACATGCATCATTTCAATTTTAGGGTTTATTTTTAGTTCTTGCAAAGATTGGACGCCCAAGTTTTCTGGATTGTCTTCGAGTGGACCGTTTCTTCGAGAATTTGAGGAAACTTTGTTTATTTTCAAGATTCAGAGGTTCTTGTTGAACTTTTCTTTTACTGGGAGGACGACTGTGTTTTGGACCTTTTTTACTGCTACCTTGAAAGATTCATCAGAATTTTAATTGGAATCCGCATAATTTCAATTGAATAAATCAGGGATCTGAACTTGAATACGAGTTATTTTTAGTAGCACAAATTTAATGGCAGATAGGGGTGAATTATAGTTTCCTGGACCTAATACGTTGGCCTTTCCAAAAAACTAGTGTTCCTAATCTCAAGGAGCATGCAGCTACAACCATACTCCGCAATGTAAGGTCACAAGGGCACCCCTATGTTGAGCTCCGACAAGATGGGAAAAAGTTCATTTACTTCTGTAATTTGTGTCTAGCACCATGCTGTTGATAATGATGATGTTCTTCAGGTTCCCAAGCATGATTTTGCTATTGTTACCTTTAGTTATAATATGAACTTAGGTAAGACAGGCTTTCTTGATGATGTGAAATATTTACTTCCTCGTCCTACTTCCGAAGTAGAGAACAGTGAAGGCAATGGCAGGAAAAGAAAATCCTTTTCTGACCCTGAGGACACCAGTGAAAACTCGCGTAGTCAGTATGATCCATCTGGGGAAGATTCTTCAGTTTCAAGTGGTGCCACTTCAAGATTATTGTTAGAGTCAATGTGATGATCATCTTTTGTATACACGATTTATGTCAAGAAAATCTCTAAGGAAAGAGTTGAGACGAAAACAGTGAAAAGCTGCTGAAAAAATGTGTGACATCTGTCAACATAAGATGCTTCCTGGGAAAGATGTTGCAACACTCATGAATTTGAAGACTGGACGGCTTGCTTGCAGTAGTCGTAATGTGAATGGGGTAGGAGTCTCATTTACTGGTGTCCTTTTTGTGTTCTCTGTTATTCTTTTCAGAACTCCATATTTTTAATTTTGATACTTGTACATACAACCAAATGTTGTTTGTTGCCATTATAGTCAAAGTTAGGTTATTTACATCATCTAATCATTTAATACATGCAGGCTTTTCATGTGTTTTATATCTTGTACACTTAGTACTTCTATGCGAGATGGAACTAATGACCAGTTGTCCAGAAACTTCTGAAGATACTCCTGAAGCGAGACAAAAAGCTTGAAGGAAAAATGCAGCTAAGGGTGTTCAATCAAAAGAGGATGTTCAGATGAAAGCATTGAATGCATCCTTAAGTTCTGTACTCTGTCCCGAGTGCCAGGGCACTGGTACAATCATTGAAGGAGATGAAGTTGAGAAACCAAATATCCCTGTCACAAAGGTTTGTATATACTGTATTTTTCATCTCATTTTTGTACTATATTTTCCATTCGTCAATCCATTTTGCACTGGTTTCATTCATATCCAAGAGAACATATTATGAATATAAAGAAAACTACTTTGTTTTTTTTTTCTAATTATCTTTTTTTCCCCTTAAATCAACCTTAGATGTTCAAGTATAAGATAAAGGTGAGTGATGCACGCAGAGCATGGATGAAGAGTCCCGAAGCATTGCAGAATTGCTCTACAGGGTTTCATATCGCTTTCCAGTCTGAGGAAAATATTCAGGTTTGTCAATGTTTCTTCTCAACTTCCTTTATAAATGAAAATCATAGTGACCCTATTAACCTTACTTTGCTTGTTATAGGAAATAGTGAAACCACTGAAGTTACTACATTTCTTTGGAGCTTGTGAATAGAGTCAGCTCAGGAGTACAGACATGGGCAAATTCAAATTTAGTTTTATCATGCTTTGTAAATTTCCTTTATGACTTGACTGAACTTGGTGCATTAGTGTTAGCCGGATAGATTGGTATTGCTGTCCTTAATTTTTTATATACTACGCTAATTTTAATATTTTCGTTAACAGTTCAATAAAGACGGTGATGCATTTCAATGTTTATGGTGGTCATAATTGAGAAATAAGCTCTTTTAATTTTATTTTGTTGGAAGCTATAGAAAGTCAACGAATTATTTTGCTTTAGATTAGAATTGGCCAGTAGACTAGTACTCTATAAGATACCAAATGCAAATAATTAAGGATGTCAATGATTCATTCTTTTTCAGAAGAAGACAAGCCGGCTAGTTTGAGAAGAATAAAAAATCCTACTCCCAGATAGCCGGCAAACTTGGTGCAGCAAAATATTGCCTGTACTTGCAAAATCCCAGTTCACCTGCCGGCACAAACTTGGTAGCTTCCTTAATTTCAATGTCTATATATACATACAAAGAATAAAGCGTTATATCTAAAAATGGGTGTTCTCGGTTGTGCAAACGTCTGATTTACGGCCTAATCATAGTTGTGGTTGTTATACTCTTTCTCATGGATATGTCAGGCCGTAAAGCTCGCCCACCATCACTTGCTCAAGTTGAAGGATTTACAAGGGAAAATTGGTACAGTATTAGTAAGACTAAACTTTAGAGAGATTGCAGCTTTGCTGCCAAAATGGCAACCTGTACCACCTTCCGGTCCATCTCTTGGCATTAACTGATATTTATCATCATAAAAATAGACTCCACTCATGTATTAAAAATTAGTGATATTTATGATGATTGGGTTATATGCAGTGTCACAACTCACAAGCTTCATAGTAAATTCACACTATATATAGATGGTCAACAAGTAATGGTAGTGTTGGTTATGGTATATAATATTGTTGATTCATTAATTACATACAATGGTGTAAGTAAGGTCAATCCGCAAATGTATATGCAAATTTACATTATGTTATACAAATAAATCTCTTAGATATTGTAAATATTGAAGGATACATAATAAAAATATCTAATTTAACGATTTATGAAAATACTAAGCCATCAACAATAAACCAAAAAATAAAAATGAATATCAAAAGCAATGGAAACAAGAGCAAACAGTAAAGAAAGAACACATAAAGATTATAGAATATCAATTCAACCAATGGGGTGTGTTTACTTTACTTTTTTCACAATTCTAATAGATCTCACAAGTTCTCACACTCAAACAATAGTGAAAAATCATATTCCTTTCCTTTCTAACATATCTATTAAATATTCAAATGCTCTCGTAGAAGTTCTAGAACACACAATTTAAAATGTAAAGTGTACTGTCTAATCTTATCTCATATCTTATTTATTGTCATTAATGGGTTCATTATTGTCTCATTTTTCTTATTCAACTTACATTATAAATATTTATGTATTATGTATTATGTATTTTTTTTGTATTCTTATTTGTCTTATTTAAACTCATTAGAAACAATTGAGATATGTCAATTAATATTGTCTCATTACCATTTTATTTCATTAAAAATTAAGATAAAATAAAATGATTTTAAAAATTAATAAATTATACCATAAATCTTATTAACATTTCATTTCAATTTATACTTCACACAATACATGCTTATATATGCCCCATTAGAAATTTACAAGAATGCTCGGTCCAAATCAAGCTAATAATATAAACCTCGTGCCTAAATTGGTCATTTCGCGAGAAAATAAATACCTATTTGCGATGCTCGATCACTCAAGTTTGTTAAAATTACACTTCTAATTTTGCAAAGGAACTCCTCATATGAAGCTTGATTGATCAATCCCCTAAAATATCATGTCTCCATTCTATATACTACATATATTTCAATCTTTAATGCTCGATTACTCTTAATAATTTTCAAGCATCATATGTGAATTTGCATCATAAAATTACACATGACACACATTTATTTCAATTTATAACTATATGGTGAAAAGAGAAAGGAAAACAAATGTACTCAAACATATATATAAACTATATGGTGAAAAGAGAAGGAAAAACAAACAAAATCAATATATATATTTGGATAAAATTGTCTACATATTTTAAAATAATGATTATTATTGTCCATAATTATTGTATAATTTATTTAATATTTTTATTTTTTATTAATTAAATAATAAATTATTAATAGTTAAAAATATTGATAATTATATAGATTACAAGCATTTATCTTTTTTATACAATATTATTTATTTAAGTAACATAAGTAATTTTTTTTTTTACTTTTAATTATATTAAGTCTTATTTTTTTTAATCAATTAAGTAATGAAATTTTAATTCCTAAGATATTGATTATCATATATTATGAAGGTATTACAATTATTTATCTTTTTTTATAGAAGATTATTTATTTTAAATAACATAAAAAGTTGTTATTAATATAATACTATCTTAAAATATTATTAAATATTACATTAAACTTTCCTGAATATTTTCCTGAATATTTATTGAAATTAGATATACACATTGCAAAACATGCTATCTTTTTAATACTAGAACGCATTTAATGATTCATTCTCAAAAAAATTAGTAATAATTTTTTTGTTTATAATAAATGATATCAACACAAGATAACACTTGTAAAACACGTGACCTTGATATATATATTCCCATAATTCTAATTGAAATTAAAAGACGTCGAAACTAATTGTAAACCTAGAATTGCTTATATACAAAGCAGCTAGAGTTCAATAAGAATAATAAAAAAAAAAGACATTATTGTTCAAGGTAACAAGATGTGCTACCTTCATGTTCAATATATTGAGATCAAGTTATGAAGGATGCATTTAAAGTGCTAATAATTGGCAATGGTTTGTGAAATAGAGTCTCAAGATATTTAAAAAGCTAAGCCAATTAATTAAATATTCATAGCATTATATCCCTTCGATCATCAATTTATTTGGCTTACTTGTAGCATGTATAATATATCAACTTTAATTTGGAATAAAGCTATACAGAACTAACTTTTAATAAAAATTAATTAGGGGAAGTAATATTTTCGGAATCACGTCATATTAATAAAATTTATGTTATAATTTATTATTTTTTAAAATATATTTTATATTATCTTACTTAATTTTTAATAAGATTGAGATGTTAATAAAATTTTATTAATTTAAATATATTTTTTGTTTTTAATAAAATTAAATGAGACAAACAATAATATAAAAATAATAAATGATTATTTATAATCATAGTTTAATAATAAAAATAATAAAACACATATTTAAGTTCGTTAAGGTTATAATTTAAATAAAATAAGATAATACTATATAATAAATTTATTAAAAATAATAAAATAAGATTATACATTTAATTTTATATCCTAATTAATGGGAGGTACATTACGAATTAGTAATTAAGAAGATGGATTATCAGTTAACATGAGAGAGGGAATAGAGGGTAAAAAAGATTCGTATTTTTTTTTCTCTTTATTTTTCTTGTTTTTTTTTTCTATGTTGCCATTGATTGTTTCAATATGTCATTGTCAACTTGATTCAGTACGAATAAATAAACCTTGAAGTAAAAAATCACATGCTACGACGTATAATAGTGTAAATTTGAGTGTTATTTTAATAATTTTTTAGATTTATTTTTTATACGTACATATTAAATAATAATGTTTTTATTATATTTTTGCATGCAGCTAAAAAAGATAAAAAAAATCATTTTATATAACTAACTATATAAGATAATATGAATAAGATACTTATTATTTGTTTTTAAAAATAAAAAAGTAAAAAAGCAAAACTGTTCTTGTTCTTTTAAAGTATATTATAAAGTGATTTTTTTAAAGTTAAGTATTCCCATAAATCATTGCATAAAAACATATTTTTAAATATATTTGTTAACTTTATTTGTTAAAAATATATTATTTAAGTAAGTAACGATTTTATCATATCTTTCATTAAATATAATAAAATAACATATTATATATTTTTAATAGATATATACTTACATGAAAAAACTAATATTTAATTAAAAATATTATTTAAATTATTTAATATTTTTTTTCAAAATTAAACAAAAAAATTATTATATAATATACAAAGTCATATTAAATGATAAAAAAATTAATTTAAGTTTAATAAAACAATTTATTAAAAAACTAATTTTTAATTAAAAATTATTTTATTAAATATATGTATATTAAAAAATACAAAAATTTAAGTATTATATATATTATTTTGTTAAATTAAATAAAAAATTAATTTTACCACATTTTTTTAAATGAAATGACTAGATAAAAATTCAATTATTATATATATTATTTCGTTATATTTAATAAAAAACTAATTTTATCATTATCTCGTACAAACTTAAAAATACATTTTTTAAATGAAATAACTAGATAAATATACCTTCTATCATCCCCTTTTTAAATAAAGTAAAATCATGTTATAGATAGTAAAGTTAGATATGAAATAATGGTCACTTTCTAGATGATATAGACTTCTCAACGCCAAGGTCCATAGAATTTGAAAGTATAACCAAATTTATTTTTAAGATTGAGATATCCAAAAATAAATTTCTAGATGATATAGACTTCTCAACATGATGGTCCTTAAAAGTTGAAATTATTATCAATTTCATATTAAGAGTTGACATGTCCAAAAATTGTAACATATAGCCACTGCGATCTGCCAAAGTAGTTGATTTTTTTTTATTTTTTTGTCAGAAAATTAGTTGAAAATTGATGATACATAGGAGTAACCCCACAATAGTTAATCATGTTCTAGAACCCACATTAATTGGCCTTTTTTTTTAATTAAATATTTTACACTTCAAAATTAATCATATCTTATATTTTTCTTTTTTTATTAATCAAAGCACATGTTATATATATATATATAGTTAATACAAAAATACCTTTCCTGTGATTAAGCAAAGCCATGATTTTATGTATTGACTAAAACAAAACAAAATTCCTAGGAATTTTTATATTTGATAAGCTCTACGAAAGGATTAGGAAAGAGAAGAAAAAAAATCTGAGAAAGAAGACGGAAAAATTGAACCTTTAAACTAATGATAAATGTTATCTATGACAAAAATTTATTATCATCACAAATAAATAAGATAGCACGATTACTAAAAACAAAATCTATTTGAACCTCTATTAAATTAATCGTCAATTACTACTCATAATTTTCATCGATTTGCATTGCTGAATAAGAACAATGAAGAAAAAAAGTTCATTTATAATCATTTTAATCATTATTTTTTAAATTAAAAATATTAATCATTATACTTTAAATTGACATATTTTAGTTATTTTATTATTATATTTGTAAATATTTTAATCATATTATATATTAATTTTCATGATTCAAGTTAATTTTTCAATTTTTTTGATACATTATTCTATTCAAATATCTACCTACTTTTTGTTCTTAAAAATCAAATTCGATCAAATTTAAGTTTTTTTTTAAATATGATCCAATTAAAAAAAGTAAAATTTGAAAAAAATAATTAAAGTGTTTAAAAATATAACAATAAGATGATTAAAGTACACAAATTTAAAAAAAATATGATTAATAATAAATTTAATTTATAAAAATAAAATAACTAAAGTTTATGCTACTTAAAACTTAATTTATAATTATGACAATATTATCATAATTATTGTTTATAATTAATATAATAAATATGTATAAATTATCAATTATATTTGTAAAATTAATTACTTTGAAGTTGTCAAACAACAAAAAATATATAGTTGTACAAATAATAGAGTTTAGAATTTTAGTAAGACTCTTACTTAATAAAGACATGTATTTTGCATATCTTTATAATATTATGTTAATAATCCTAACATTTAATTTTAGATGTACAAATGATATAAAATTAAGATTTAATTAAAAAATTTAACAAATGTCATACACATTGGTGTAAAAATAAAGGATAAATTCATCTTTATAAAGAATAAATTCATCTTTAAGATTTTTTCTCACCAATAATCCACTTCTCAATCTTTAACAAACTGTTTTTAAGAATATTAAATTTTAAGTACACAAACGACCTAAAATTAGGATTTAATCAAGAATTTTAACAAACGTTATATAAATTGGCAAAAAATGAAGGATAAATTCATCATTAAAATTATTTTTCATCATTAAACACTTCTCAATCTCCAACCAACCATTTCTAACAACATTAAATTTGTTATAATTTTTTGTGTTTATTTGAGACAAAATCCCAAAGAATTATTTTTGCAAAATCATCCATCCAATCCCCTATTATTTTTACGCAAAACCATCATGTTTAACAAGATTTGATTTTATTTAGAGTTTTTTCCATACTCATTCTCAATTTTTTTGTGAATTAGTTTCATTT
Organism: Hippophae tibetana; assembly: GCA_037013495.1. Taxonomy (NCBI): domain Eukaryota; kingdom Viridiplantae; phylum Streptophyta; class Magnoliopsida; order Rosales; family Elaeagnaceae; genus Hippophae; species Hippophae tibetana. The sequence goes on from CM072804.1 coordinate 7,234,478, forward strand.
TGAGGTTAAATTTATTCTTTTTGTTAATAATGGCTGAATGAACCATTTTTTATTTAATTTTATTTTTAAGGCAAGTTTTTTCTTCATTTTTTGCTTATCTATGTGATACATATTAAAAAAATTAATTAAATCTTAATTTTAGATAACTGATACTTAAAATTATAGTATAAATTATTACAATCATCTAATATACCTACCTTTTACAATTATGATATGTTTAGTGTATGATATTAAATTTATTAAGTATAATTATATTGGATTGAATTGTAATTAATTGCATTATAATTAGTTTATATAGTATCTGATGACAAATTATATAATATAGTCGGATAAAATTGATTTTAAATATTTTAATAAAATAATTTATATTATAAAATTTATTTAAATTAATATTATATTTTAATTACATTTTAGTAAATTTTTTTAATATTGTATAATAAATATGACTTTATTAGTTAAATGATTACTTGAAATGGTTTTGCATTTTTTCTTTGATAAGAATACGTGCATTAATAACTATGTTATTATTGGAATAAGAGGAATAAAGTGTGGTTAATTGATTTACCTAACAGTTGAAGCTGATCAATTTTTCATTTAGCATTGATAAGAAGGATCGCCACAAAATCATTCAAATGGTATTTTATTTCGATAGAAATTATTTTTAGCTTATTGAGTATGTGATAACGTATTACTCCGTTAAAAAAAACAAAGAAACAAAAAAAATGTCCATCTGCTACACATTTGTGAGCACTTACTTACTGCCAGCATTAAACATTAAATTGTTGCTCTATCTTCCCCGAGAAGATAACTATGAATCCCACTTGCTGTTTTCATTTGAGACTTTTCTTTATTTCTTTCCTAATAGATTGAAGTTCTTAAACCATATATATATATAAGTCAAGAAAATTAAGTAAATTGATGGTTGAATTCAAATTCAAATTCAAATAAATACCCAAGTCATAGTTTTGCTGCCCGAAACATATCACCATTTAATACTATTTGTGGACAATTGAGCACATATATTTAATTTTATATAAAAAGGATATAAAATAATAAATTTTATATTAATTATAATGGGATATTGACAAAAATTTCTTAAAAAATAATAATTTATTATTTATAAAATTATTTTGACACCTGTCATGCAATAATTACATAAATGCAAATGTGTTTGTTTGTTTGTTTTATTAAAAAAATAAACGAAACATTAAAAAGATAAGATTCGAAATTAAATAAAAGAACTCATACCCGTTCATTAATTCTACTTAAAATTGAATAACACTAACTTGGGTACATGTGTGCACTTAATATTCCGATAAGAACAATCAACCAACATGCCGCATCAATCGGCATTCGATATTCGATAAAGTGCTTGAGAATAAAATAGGAGAATTGTTAAACTGGTGAGGGGATCAATAATACCAAATCAATGATCACGTGGCTTGTGTTCATATTTATATTTAATCTAACTATTTTATGCAACATAACACCGTACGTCCACAGTTTTTTTACTAACCCCTTTGCTTAAATTAAACCACACAATCAATGGACAAAACCAGGGAAAATGGCATTTCAATTATGGTGTTTGCTTGAAATGGGATTCTTCCTTACTTCAAGAGGATAGTCATGTTCTCTTTTACTCAAGATCTAAACATCTCAACACAAATCAATTTTTCAATTACATTGGTGTTACTTTTATTGATGATATAATTATAATTTGTAAGATTACTTATTAACATGGTTAATTAAATTATAAAATCAATCTTTTAAGTCGTGTAAATTTTAGAGTTATTTTAATATTTCTAATATATATTTTACTTATTAAACATACTATTTTTTTACTTTTTTAATTTATTAAAATTTTATTTATTATTAAGTGTAAATACCATCTTTTTTTTTCTGCAATGAAAATTACCACGTAAAAATAAAGTCGTCAATTGCCTCACAGTGCCAAGTGCCAACAATCAACAATCAAAACAATCAGAGTAACTTGAGGTTCCAAAACGGATCTAACATCTACAGCCAGAGTAACCATGCCATATTTCCTTTCAAAACTAAATGGGAAACCAAAAGAAAGACCAAGTCTAAAGAGAACGGAAAATTAAAAAACATAAACTATAATCTTATACTCATAATTTGCATAGATATGCAAACAAAAGAAAACAATAAAAGAAAAAAGAGAGGAGGTAAATGAATGTAGTATTCAGAACAAAATAAGACAAGAAACTACACAACAGAAGAAGAAAAAACATATTCTGTTGAGCGATATATCTGCCTGCATGGCATGCCTCCTCAACCTTGGGCTACTACTCCCTACTACATTATATGAATTCGGATACGTATACAAATTTGTTATCGAGTTACCAAACACTCTTGCATATATCATCTCACCATATACTCCAACTGTGGCGGTTCCACCGGGGCTAATCATTGGCGATGCAGCATAACTGTCACTGTGTGTATAGTTTAGATGTGATTGGTGAGGATAGTTTCTGTAATGAAGTTGTTGAGTTATGTGTGGACTAGTAGTGGTGTTACTACTTGCTCTTGGTGAATCAAACCCACAAGCAGGACCCACGGGCCTTCTAGGTATGACTATGCCAACACTAGGAGCCTTGATTTTACAGGAATTTTTGGTTTGGCCTTTGCCGTAAAGTGGGACAAGGGAGGCTTGAGAAACCTCAGCTTTGCATACAGGGCATTGCTGTGGTTGCTGATCTTGGTTTTGAGAAGAAACACTCTGAAAATGAAGCCATTTGTATATACAGGGCCAGCAATAGAGGTGACCACAGAGGGTCACCACTGGATCATTCAAAGAATCCAAGCAGATATTGCAATCAAAACCACCTGAAGATTTCTTATCCAAATCTTTCACAGCATCAGAAACAGAGTTCCACTTATCAGAAGAAGATTTAGAGTCTTGGGGTGAATCGTCTTGAACAATAGCATCTTCAAAGTAATGCTCTATATCCATCTTATCTTCCAAAAACTAAATTCTCAGGTTCTGAAATCTGTGCATATGGAACAATAAGCATATTAGAATAAGTAGAACTTTATTGCCAATGCAAATACATGTAAAATAAATAAAAAAAATCCGATGTGTTCATGTAAAGAATTAGAAAGCTTATGACATCAAATTTATGAGGAATTATTCACTGGTTTTGGACGAATGGTTAAGACAAATAGCATGCGACAATCATGTGAAATAGATAATAAAAAGACTTAAAAATGGCCTACTTCCTTTATTTTACACATTTAAATTTGTATTTCCATGTTATCATTGATTTGAACCAGCACATCAGCATTGATCCAAAACCAATGTATAATTTGTCCAAATTTATTTGTAATTTATTTGAAAAAGTTAAGGTTATGATAAAGTGCCTATGAGAATTATAAATGATGAATCGCCCAACCAACAACTTGGTTGGTCAATTTAGAGGGACTGTAAAACTGACAAAAACTACTACTTCAAAAAATACCCTTTATAGTTTTTGATACTTAAACAAACATAGTACTAACAAGTACAAACCAAGTGACTTCACAACACCTCAAATATCTAAGCCTTGATACTTATCTACAGTATTAGGTCAGATCTAAGATCTAAAGTTCAGCTTTTCATCTATAACTGAATTTTAAAGTGATATTGACCAAACACCATATGAATGATCTGTATAAAGGATAAACAACTACAAGTCCACTCTGGAATGTGGCACGAGCTAAATTTCCCACAAACATGCCAATTTTGAATTATAACTCTTCTCTGAAATTATGATCATATTATTTAATATCTTAAATTACATAGAAAAACCCCCAAAACAAATTTTTAATTTATTATCAAATTACAAGGACATCCGAATGGCAAGACAATTTAAAAGAAAGGGAATGCCTAATGGTAACCTAAATATGTTGGCTTAACTCAGAACTAAAGTCCAAGAACATACTCGGAGCTTCAGACTAATGAGAAATTTTCGATTCGACAATCAAATCCCAAGCATCAGCTGAAACTCCATGGCTCAAGAAGAAACAACCCTTTATTTTCAATAACTCGCCGAAAATAGACAAAACAACTGTAAACATGAAGAAATATAGACCATTACATACCAGTAGCTTAAAGGTCGGTTATGTTGGCTGTGTAACAAAGACTGAAACTTTAGGTGTGTAACAAGTTTTGGTAGCGGAGCTTCAATGGCGGATAAGAGAGAGAAGCAGGGAGAGAAAGCGTGTGAAAAGAATGAGCGTCTGAGAAGAAAGTAAAGGAATTGAGGTATATATAGAGAGAGAATAACACTCTTCTTCGTTCCTTAATTTTAAATAAATTTAATACATAATTTAATGCATATATGTTTTTTTATAAGATAAGAAAATATATTTTTTAAAAGAAAAAACTACAATACAGACGTGTTTATATACAGCATAAAAATTATGTTTTTTAGAAGTTAAAAATAAAACATGTAAATAAATACTAAAAAAACAAATGCTAATAAGAAATAAATATGTATTAATTTTTGAACTTTGCTTATTTATATTGTTTCATATAATAAAATTATTTAAGAAAATTATTGTTATTCAAGGATAGTCTTAGTAGCTTTCATGTGTTTCATAAGAAAATAAAATTTTAACTAAAAATGTTAATTTATTAGATAAAGTTGAATCATGTATTTATAAATTTATGTTTCATTAATATTATGTTGATATATTATTTGTTTGTTTTTAACTTCTCAATAATTCTCCCTTCAAATAATATCATTTAGTTCTTTAATGTAACATTTGGTTCATGGAAAATAAAAATAGTAATTTAATTGAATATAAATGAAACAATATTATTATTATTATTATAATGTTTAATTTGATTACTATAATTAAAGAATAAATCAGTATTACAGTATTTGTTTTATAAGTAGAATAAAATATGAAGTGTTGTATATCACCTTAATACTACTATATTTAAAAAAAAATTAAATAATGTCATTTAATTGTTATTTTTCATCAAATAAAATATATTATTAAAATTTTATTTTTTAATAATTATTACTTAAAAACATTATTTAGTCTTATAAAAATGTCAAAAATAAGAAAATAAATTGATATTTTTTTGGATTAATATTTATTTGTATGTTTTTTAAGAGTAAAATTAGAATAAAAATGAATATGAAAATGAAATAAAGATGATCAAAAATAGTGGTGGAATTATTATTTCTTTTCTTTTAAGAATAGATTTCATTTTATTAATAATCTATAATATAACTAAACATAGGAATGAATATAACCAATTTTTTTTCATTATTATCAACCAAACATGTTATAAGTCTTTGCTACTCATTTAAGTCAATACAACCCCAAATCTTTAATAATTAACCCCTCCTAAATTTTAATATTAACTCACACTATTTATCCAACGTTTCAAGATTCTACTCAAACTGTTTAAGTTCAACCTTTCTCTTAAACTTTACTTCAACCAATTTTATTTGCATAAGTTTTTGGGTCTTTAAAGTTCAATCTCTAGAATGAGTACACGGAGTTTTAGAGAATTTTATTTCAAATCTAACTATTTTACATATTAGCTCAAGAAAATAACCATATATTCTAATACAATTTAATATACCTAATATTTTTTTTATGTGTTTTATAAGATAATAAACTCTTATTCAAAAAAATTAACTTATTAAATAGAGTTAACTAGTATATTTATAAACTTATATTCTTATTACTATTTTATATACGTGTATTTATTTTCTCTGACACTATATTTAAAGAAAGAAATCTAATATATATATATATATATATATATATTAAAAAAAATAAAAGTTAAAAACTTTTTTATTTTTTAAAACTTTGCTCATCACGCTCAATTGATGATTTTTTTTAAAATAAAATAAAAGATTGATGCGACTATATCCTTGTCCTACGTGGCACCATTTCATTATCTGAATTTATTTTTTTTATCTTTCTTCACCCTTTTTTCTTCTTTCATTAACTTTATCTTTTTGTTTGTTTTCGCCATTTTCTCATGGCATTAGTTTCTTTGTCGGATTTTAATTTTAGAATGATTTGAGATTAGTCGGTAAATTTTTTATTAGTTTTAATGAATTAATGTATAGTATTAAAATCGATGTTTATCTTGTTGTTCCTCTAAACTTCAGTAGATTGCAATGTACAAAATAAGAGAAAACAATAAATATACCTCATTGTATTAGGAGGCAACAGGCGCCAGTGACCTAATAATCTAAATTAATGACATAAAAAGTATGATGATAATATAAAAGTAATATATTTAAGTCTTATTTATGGATGAAAAATACATGTAGGAGGAAGAAAAAAAAGGATAACGAATGAGGTTTACTTATCTTCAAAAATGCCATGTACAATATAAATTGAAAAGGAACGTCAAACACTAGAAGCTGATAGAGAATTTCTAAAAGGAAAAAAAAAATTATTATTAAATTAAATATGAAACTTGTAATATTAAATTATTAAAGTAACGAAAAACGCTTCATGTCCCAACCATGAATTCTGCATTTGATAGTAAATAATTTATTTATTTATTTATTCAAAAATAAAGAGATGCACAGTGTGTCCAATGACAAAAAATGGTCGGGTCAAATATCGTTAGTCTATTTTTCTACTTTGTTTAGAGTCTAGTCTTTACTTGATTCCTGCTAATGAATATTCATTTTTTCATAAAAAAAAGAAAAAAAAATAGTATTATCCGAAAGTATAATATGATTTATTAACAGGCTACTAATCACATTATGGTGTGGGATTAAATGTACTACTAATTCTTATATTATTTAACTCTATTTAATTTAATTTTTATATTAAAAAATTTATCCAATTTAATCTTCAAATTATTAATATTTCATCCGATATAATTATGAATCATTTATCATTTTTACAACCCAATACCACTTAATATAAGTAAATTATTTTTAGAAAATAAAATATGACAATGATATGAAACCCCTAAAATCCATTTCGTACATTTTTTGTTATCTTTTCATTGAAATGAAATAAAAATAAACTTAATATATATATATATATACACATAAACACCACTATTTTTCTTTTTCTTTTTTAAATCAATTTTTTTTTATAGTTTTAAGGAAGTAAATGGATGTACCTTACCTTGTTTCTATTTTTCATCTTTTAAAATTAAAGACATTTTTTATAAAAAGAAATTAAAAAACAACAATTTGTTTCATTTTATGGTCTATATTTATTTATTGCCTTTTCCCCTTTATTTTGGCACAAAAATAAATTTAATAAATTTTATACTTTTAAAATATTGGTATTTTGTTTTAGAAAAAAACTCATTGATCAAAATTTCTTCTAGTTTATTTTGGAAAAATAATAATGATAAAACTATGTTTTACTACCTTCTTTATTAATGAAATTTTTATTTTTCTAAAATCATTAATTTTGATATTCTTTTAAAAAGATAATTAGTTTTGGATAAAATAGGATACAATATTAATAGTTTGAGAACTAAATAACTAAATTAGATGAAAAATTTGTATAGGTATCTACTAAATTTGATAGAGTTAAATAGTATAGGGATCAAGATGCATTTAATTCTTGTGACTGATGCTATCAAAATTATTTTTAAAAGTAACTAAAAAAATTTAATTCAAGAAATATAAATGAAAATTACCCAAAGTTAAAAATGTTTACCAATTTTTCCATATGATATACTACATAATACTCTCACCTTTATTGCTAGTCATACATTATTTTTTGTTTTAGTATGTAGTCGAATTAATTTGGACAAAATGGTTCTTTAGAAATCATGAGGCAAATTAGGATATATGTTTGTACACTTTGGAAAAGCAAACAAAAATCTTCACTATCCAAATATTTATTTATAGTGAAAATCATGTCTCCTATATATTCATCATGATCAATATCATAATTTTTAGGTTTAAGATAAAACTATAAATTAAAAGGAATTTTTGAAATGGCCAAATTTGAAAAAATATTAGCATAATCCTACAAAAAAAAAAAGATTATAAATCAAAAGAATTTAAGAACCATTAATTGCACCAAAAGGCTCGCATGCATAAATATTAAAATTCTATCACCAATGAAGAAAATAATACTTAATTGATGCATTGAAGTTAAAATATAATTTTATGAAGAAAAAATTATTGATTTTTGTAATGTGACTTTTCAACATAATGCAAAAACAAAACAAAAAAAATTGTTTTAGATTATTTTCTTTGACGTTTTTCATCCATTTTCATCTTAACAGTAAAAAAAAACTAGCGGTTTTTAATACATGATGCATCAATAAAACCTTATACGGTTAGCTGTGCTTTATGGAATGGAACAATTAAAGACAACTGTTATACTAAAAAAATGTATTGAAAAAATAATTCACTACTTTTGCATTTATTTATATACGAAGTCTATCTACCCTACTTAATTCAAGAGTAAACATATATATTATTTTACCATTTTAATATTAATATGTGGATGCCGATGATGCTCAATGCAAAAGTTAAAATACAAAAATTGAAATTGAAACTTAAAAAATAAGTTAATATTACAAAAAAAACAGCCTCTTACAATCACCAAAGGCAAATTGTGTCCACCTAATTAATTCAAATTTGGTGTTTTATTCTTAATTTTTTAATTGCTTCGGTTGTTTATCCACCAACTTATTAAGTTGATGTGGATATTGGTGGTTTTAAATTTTTGAATTAAAAAATGGATAAGGTGATAAGTTAAAGATAGGAAGAAATTACATCTTTAATTTTTTATTACTTTCAATTTGATTCTTTATGTGTAGCGTTGCTTCCATGAAAATAATGATAAGATTGAGTGTAAAATAATTCACATCATATGATACAATCTAAGAGGTTTAATAAATAATTTATAGATTAATCCAATTAGTATTAAGTTAACAAATAAATATAAATATCAAATAAAATAAACAACTAATATCTCTTAATTATCTGACAATGAGATAATTAAGTAAATTAAATACTAACAGTAAGACAATTTTATCATTATGGATAAGAGTTATCAATAAATATATTTTCTCTTATATATATATATTCATTATTATTGGCTATTAAAGTTAATTTCGAATAATTATAAACATTAAAATATCTACTCTCTTTTTAAATATCTCTATACATTTCTCAACATCACAAAGTAGAAACATTAGTCTTTCTCTTTTCTCACTACACTTACTTACTTAAACATAGAAAAACTAAAAATTGACACAATTTATGATGGTTCAAAATTCTAAGGGTGTGTTCTGTTTTCAAATACACAAGAAGTAAAGATGCAATCATTGATGTTAATAAAAATCAATATCAACATCTATAAGAATAATGTGCTTTACTACTTGAATCACAATTAAAGATGAAAGGATTTTACAATATTATCTTGTATTCTGAACTAGATAGCTTTTGAAGAAAAAACATTAAATTTTAAAAAAAAATTACTCCAAAAGAAGTTTATTCAACATAGTCTCTAATGATCATACTTCTCTTTCATTTTAAGATAATTATAATTTTGTCCATTTTATTATTGTTTATATTGTACTTATAATTTTAAACCTTATAAATGTAGTAATATAATATGAAAATAATCTTTGATATGGATGCAATTATTTTGTATTGTTTTTATTTTATCGCTACATGTAATATCTATACGCAATAAATATGTAGATAATAACTATTAAAAATATAGTTTCATATCACATAAAATGTGAACTAATGCTATGCATAAAGTGTAAACCAATTACAATTTGCAATTATTTCATTTGCCTTAACTCGGCCTGATTTATTGATTTTTTAGCAATCAACTTTATTAATTGTTCGCTTTTTATTTATTAAATCCACATGTTCAAACAGTGATCTTTTGAAAGGAAAAAAAAAATAACACAAAGTTCTACAGAAATATGTATGTACTGCCAAGTGCCGACTTAATGTGTATTAATTAATCAATTTACAATAATATAATTTAGGCATTTCGGAAATTAATGAATATTATATGTTTTAACTCATCAGAATCTTCTAAGTTGACTTAAACAATTGGGTTAAAACTCACGTTCTCTCTATACCTGCATATCCCATTGCACTACAATTGTTATCTTAAACAACCAGCTAACAAGGAAAAAAGTTGACTTAACTAATTAAGCATCATTATTACTGCAATATTATGATCTGCAGCTACCTAGCTAAGTTTTGAAATTAATTTAAATAAGGAAGTGGCCCGTATATTAAATTAAATTATTGGTTTTGGTGATTTTTTTTATTAAAATATTTTTTTAATATAATTTGTTCTTAATATAAAAGTTAAAATACTAAATAATATCACCCATAATATAAAAAATCAAACGAAAAAAATTAACTAATTTAATAACCTTTATAACAATTTTGTCTTTAAATTATTATTAGTTTTGTAATATTTACTAGATTACGTAGACAACCAATTATATTTATAGCTCATGGCCTTTGCTCATAAGGTCTTGTAGTAAGATCCGGTCCATTGTCAATGTCTTCTAGAACATGCATCCCCTCTAATTTTTGAGATAGCTATGCTGCTCACTCAATTGATGGTTGTTTTGCAATTTAATAGATGGAAAGGTTACTTTTTTATATATATATAATAATAATAATAATAATAATAACAATAACGTACATCGTGCAAGCATTTCACATGGATGTTTTCCAATTCAGTAATTTGTTATTATTTTTTATGTGCATATCATTATTTTGAGAAAATTCTAAGATGTGTCTTATACTCGATTGATGGTCATTAGGTTTAAATATTATTTTTTAATAAAACTTAATGGATGAGATAAGGTCATAAAAATTTAAAGATTTAAATAAGTTAAAATGATATTATTCTATAATATTTTAATGTCTATTATAATTACCGATTCAAACTTTTGGAGATATTTAAAACCACACATGGCTAAACAAAATTGAAGCATAACTTATTAAAGCTAACTCAAATCTATATATAACGAGCCTTATCTTTTCCTTTTTTTTTTTCAATAAAAACTTATCTATTCATTTATTCATTAACTTATATAACATATTAAAATTTTACTACTAATATTTTAATTCACATAATTTAGTCTCGAATATTTTAAATTTAATAAATTTAGTTTAAAGTTTCAATTTTTATCAAATTTATTTAATGATGTTATACTCAACAATCACATCATATAATTGAAATGTTGAAAAAAATTATAAATTTTGTTACTAATTAAGTACTAAATTATGTTTTTTTGAAATAAATTTGGGACAAATTGAATTAAAAAGTTTTATCATAGTTAAATATAATTTAATTTAACGAAAATCAAAATTTTGAATGAAATTTTATCAAATTTAAAAATATTGGAGACTAAGTTGTATAAATTGAAAGCAGGGACATAATCAAGAATACCATTAAAAGAGAACACCACACTTAAACTTAATAGTAAAAATGAATAATTTTGACACTATTTGAATTATTATAATAATTTTTTTGAATTTTTCAATCAAATTATTATAAAATAATATAAAAAATTCATGATTAATGTTCTAAAAATTTACAATTTTTAATATTATATCATAAATGTTATATATCAAATGTGTATTTTTATTGGACTAAAATAAAAACTCAAAATTATGTAAATTAAGTTATATAATAAGACTAAATAACATAACTTAATATCTATTGAGACGAATAAAAATAAATAAATAAAATAAAATAATATAAATTATAATAAACATGTAAAAAAAAATTAAAGTATGTGAAAGAAAAATATATTTGAACAATATTATATGGAATAAATTAAAATTAATAGTTACATAATTATATGCGAAATAAAACGCATTATTTTTTAAAAAAATAACAAAATTATACATTTAAATCTTATAACAAAAAAATGTATCTTATATTTAGTTTATATACTTTTACTATTAAAAAAAATTTGATACATTGTTTCATATCGGACGTAATCCAATTGAATGTTATTTAAGTTGAAATACGATTATTTAAATTCATTAAATGTTTAACTTCGTTCAATCAAACCCGCTCAATATTATTATTATGTTATTAGTATTATATATATATATATATCTTTTAAGTATTATTTGATGTATTTTTTATAAATTTTTTGAAAATATGTTAAAATATTAAGTTACTAAATTTTTTATAATAATAGAAAAAAAGTGAACAAATATAAACAAATAAGTAGTATAATAAAAGAAAAAAAAATATTTAGATAATAAAATTTCAGAGAAAGCACTATTGCATATATTTGTAGAATATAGAAGCATATTTATAAAAAAATTCATTAAAAAGTTAAGAAAAATACATTTTCGTCGCTATTGACGAACCAAATGAATAAATAAATGAAGAGGTGTCAATTTTTTCTTTCGCGAGTGCTTTTTCACATGGTTGTTTCTTAGTAGCTTTTTAAAAATTATAGCAATAGGGAACCGTTAGTCATGAATTTCATGAAGAATATATTGCTTCTTAATTTGAATTAAATATAGATAGATTAAAAAATAAACTACAATTTAAAAATATATGCGCGGACTTTTAAGACATTGTCGGTTTAACCCGCTACCAAGAGGAACATATTCAACCCACTAACCAGCTAGTCCTCTCGTGATCAATTATATATATTTTCATGAATTCGTAATCACAAAAGTAGCTTTTCAGGAAGGTTTACAGTCATGCGATTCCAGTAATGAAATTCAAAGGAATTTAAAGAAAGGAAGAAAAATCATATATTTATTTTTCTAAATTATAAAACTACTCATTGAAATTTAAATCTAGATCTAAATAAGTCCAGTAAATATAATATAATAAGAAGATAATATCATTTATATGGATACAAATTTACCACTAACTCTCAAATCTCAATTGATTACATGCCACTATATTACACAAAATCGGGACAAATCAGAGATTATTAATCAACTCTAATTAATTGGACGTACCTTAATTAAAATCGGCCTAACCTTAATTAACTCTTCCCTCTCCATTCTCCTCAGTCAACATAGTTAAAAAAAAAGCCCATGCCCATGGTCCCTAAAGACCTTAAACGAAACCCAACCCAAAAGAAATAAAGATAGTCAGGAATGAGAGAGCCCCTTAGGGATTACCGGATTAGAGAAAACACTGTTAATGCTAGAGTGGTAGACGGTACACGGAGTCCACCATGGTCTCCACCTCTAGGGCATTCACGTTCAAATGCAGTCCATGTTTAGCGTTTTTTACAAGGACCCACATGGACCCTAAACCCAGAACTCTCAATAACCCATTCTCTCCGTCTGCTTCTCGCTCTCCTCCAAGAGAAGCTTCTCTCGTCACCGACTCTGGTGATGGGTCTATCTCATTGGAGGAATGGCAAGCTTGGGGCACTAAGTCTCCTTTACCTACCGTTGTTTCTACAATTGTTGAGGATTTGAAGGCTTTAGAGAACGATGCTGATGCCCAGATGACCTTTGGTGGCAAAGGTGGTAAACTTAAGGTATTCAATCAAATGAATATATGAATTCGGCTGTTGTGATTCTATGTTGGAACTTCTATTTTTTCATATAATGAAACTATTAATCAATTTACATGTTCTTTGTTGTTTCTTTGGTTGTCATCGCTTCGTCGTCGTCGTCGTCGTTGTGTATCTGAAAAATATTTACTTTATGAATGTTATTTTCTTGAGTCCTTTTGACATGTATGCTTATCCATCAAATAGAATGAAAATGATAATATTATCAATGAAATCGTGAAACTGGACCGAGAGAAGTTGTATGTTATGTTTTGTATGTGGAAAACACCAAAGAAACCTCTAATTTCTGACGAAGAGAGCAACTAACTATAGCCAGGTTACATGGACCCTTCTATTCAAGGACTCCAGATGTCCTAAATTTCTGGATAAGTATTCGGTTGTGGGCAGGAAACACCTATTTTCCTCAGCGTTATGTAAATTTAGGCCAATTTGGAATGTCAAGTGCCCAAACACACCCATACTATGTTATATCCATTTCGACACTGCTACTTCATGGAAATTGAAGAGTCGATTAACATTATCTATTATGAATTTTATCTTCCTTAAAATTTCTTACTGCTAGTGCCGCCCACACATTTTTTTGCCTTCATGTTTCATGCAAGTTGCATGAATATCTCCCTTAAAACTCCTCACTCCAGTTGTTAAAGTCCCACATCGACTAGGGATCGCACCCACGCTGCGCATATAAACAAAGGCAGTCCTCCATCTTATAACCTGGGTTTTGAGATGGAATTAGGCTCAAATTTAACATGGTATCAAAGCAAGGTTATCCGGTCGGTGCAGTTGTTTCGCCACTGGTGAGTGATGCATTCCGCCACTTGGGTTCCATAAGCTCAACATCCCCGTCGGTCTTAAGGGGACAGACCCTTGCCGATGTGAGGGGGAGTGTTAAAGTCCCACATCGACTGGGGATCGCGCCCACATTGCGCATATAAACAAGGGCAATCCTCCATCTCATAACCTGGGTTTTGAGATGGAGTTAGACCCAAATTTAACATGGTATCAGAGCAAGGTTATCCGGTCGGTGCAGTTGTTTCGCCACTGGTGAGTGATGCATTCCGCCACTTAGGTTCCATAAGCTTAACATCCCCGTCGGTCTCAAGGGGACAGACCCTTGCCGATGTGAGGGGAGTGTTAAAGTCCCACATCGACTGGGGATCGCGCTCACGCTACGCATATAAACAATGGCAGTCCTCCATCTTATAACTTGGGTTTTGAGATGGAGTTAGGCCCAAATTTAACACCTGTGCTGTATTTTTTTATTATTGAATTGTTGATGCATGCTAAGTCATTTGATAAAATTTAATGAAGTTTTTTTGATTGATTCAAGTTATGATGGAGAATTTCAATTTTTTGAATGAACCTGCAACTTTAAAATTTTTAATTTTGCTGAAGAGAATAAATAGTTTAAAATTAACTAACTTCATGCACAGTACTCCTACCCTTACTGCTAGACGTAGAATTAACTTAACTGCATGCAACCTCAAGGAATGACTTTTATTTCTTTGTTAATTTCAGGGTAATTTTAAAATGCTGGAGGACAAAAAACATCGAGCCATGTATCAGGCATTGGATGGTTCTGAACAAAAGCTCCAGTTTTATTCAGCTAGGCAGATAGCATGCCGTTTGCTTGGGAGTAGGGGCTACCTTTGTCAAAAGGTATTAGGTGATTTAGGACAGACTATATGTGGGTTTTATTTTATTTTCCTCCCCCATGAACACCTTTGAAACTATCATATTTTTAATTTCACATATATATTATTTTCTTCCATGGATTATTTTACTAGACTTGTCTCATTTTGCAGTGCTGGCTTCCTTTTGAAGATTGTATGTGTTTCAAAATCACTCCTTGCAAACTATGGAATGGAATGAAGTTCTGGTTGTACATGCATCCAAAGGTTAGGAAGTTAATAATTATGAAATGAAATACTTTTTTCAGGCAATTCAACATCATTGGAAAAACCCTAGGATGACAGATTGCTGAAACCATTTTTCAGGATTTCTTACGACAGAACAACACTGGAAAATTATTATGGCAAATATTTGGTGTGGAGTCTGCAACTTTGTGCCTCTTTGGCATCCCTGAACATGAAGAGATCATGTGGAATGCTTTCAAACTTGCAGGTTTCTTTTAGCTGTTTTGATTGTTAGAAGTGTTTTGAAAAATTAATATAACTAATGGTGCTTGTGGAAATTAGATTGTGCGAGATAATTTGATTAGAAAATAACTCATTTAAATTTCAAATATGTGAGTATGACGATCTTTTGTTATTCTAGATAAAGGATTATGGCATTTTTGAAAATCACATTCTATATGAATAAATAGACCTATTTTGTTTTTGCTAGGCACAATAGAACATAAATAGACCTGTTGAACCCCCAAGTTGTCTCCTTTTCGGAGAACTGACTATATTTCAACTTGGCTTCAGGACAAAGCAGTGTTTGGTGCCTTTATCCAAACAAAAATGCAGTAGTTGCATCAGTTCAAGATGCATTTGGCCATGAATCTTTGGCAAATGTGGAATGCAGAAAAACAAGTGTAAGTAATTTTATCAACATAGTTGTAAATACTAGCTTCTGCGTTAATTATGTGAAGCTTGAACTTTATTCTGGAAATATTGATTATCTGACTGATCATTTGCATGAAAGATTTGTAAGCCTTGCTTGCAAAAACAATCACATGTGAATCACAACTTATCTTATTGGTCTTTTATAAAATTTTGGAGTACTTGTCCATTTTAATTGATTAAACCAGTGAAATTAAAGATATGTTCAATCCATGAAATATTTGATATAGCAATTGGCAGAAAATTAAAGGTTAAAAAAAAGTTCCTTTCTTGACAGCTTAAAATCATAAATTGTTGTTCATTGCTGAAAGTTTCTTGGAGCTTCAATTTTTATATATTTTTATGAGACATCTCTCCTCTCATCCTTCAACTTAACAAGATAATAATCAGATTTTGATTTCATTGAACAGACAAATGGTGATCGGATTTTGAATTTCGTTTTAATTGATGGTACATGGAGCAATTCTGCTGCCATGTTCCGGCGGCTGAAGGTAATGCAATAAAGCATTTCCTCATTCTTGTGCCTTTATTATGAATTTTCAATAAGTTATTACTAGCAACATTGTGTTACTATCATCACTAGCTTCTGTCCTAAATACATGATCCTTTTGAATTGTTGAAAGAGTAACATTTAAGTTTTTGACATGACTTTTTCAACAGGAAAAAGCCAATTCAATCTGGGGAGAGGAAGACATTCCTTGTATATCCTTGGCCACTGGTGCTTCAGCCATGCACAAACTTCGGTAAGAATTAAAATGCCGTAGTATGATGTAGTTGTGAATGCAGCTTTTGTTCTTTTATTATTTACTTGTTACCGTTCTTTCTTCTACTCTTTTCTTTCACAAACTATCTGTCATGTATATCTAATTTCCAACTCCTTTCTGGTACAAATATGGCAGGCCCCAACCATCATGGGACCGAACATGTACGGCTGCAGCTGCTATAGGCCTCTTGTCTGAGCTGCAACTTCTTCCACAATTTAGTTATTATGGATTAGATCAACAAGCTGAAGCTATAGAAAATGTTTTGGTTGTGCTGTTAGAAGCTCTTACTACAAGGCGTCTTCGAATGGGACGGTCTATCACTCGTAAAGTAAGACACACCATTGACATTTGTTAACAGTCATCCAAGCTAAAGTATCAAGGTGATTTTGTTAAATAATCTCTCTATTCTTACTTTTTGAACGTTAGTCCAATCTTGATTTTCTTCTGCTATTACATATTTCCTTTTGTATGCTTCCTCAGTGATTTGCGTTTAAGGAGACTAGATCACATGATCGTAGAAGACACCATATTATTGCTTCTGTTGGTTCCCAGTAGCCTCAGAGGGAGACTCAAATGTAGTTATTTCGTGGTTAGCTTTTTTAGTTTTTGCCGCTCTCATTATGTACTTCAGAATTCCTTTTCCATAAATTTTCCTTGACAGTTCATGTCATGTTAACTGTTTTAGGTTTCCACTAATGGTGTGCTGTTGATAGCATCAAAGGCCAGCAACACTAACAGAGTTATCAATAATTCCAGTTCCCAAAAAAGAAAGTGATCAATAAAGCAGTACAATGCAAACGGCTTTCAATTTTGACTGCTAAACCATCAAATTTTTTATTGCTCGTTTACTCAATGATATGGTGAGTTCCGGACTTATGGTTTTGCTGGCAGGCTTCTTCATAACACCCCTGTACAACTTTAAGTTGAAAATACTTTTGTGTTTCGCATACTGGTTTACAAATGTTAAACTCATAGCATTTTCTTTTCTGGAAGCAGTTATCAACGTTAAACTCATAGCATTTTCTTTTTTGCAAGCTGTTATCATTTTCCTCATTCTTCTTATTTGGCTATGAAGTTGAGTAAAGAGGACATAGTTGATGCATTTTGACATGGATTATGGATACCTGGCTGCTACTAGATTTTTCTTTATATTCTACTTTGGGTCACTTTCAAGCATTATTTTTTAGGGTACATGTCTAATTGTTTATTAAAAAAAAGTGTACATGACCTTATGTTGGTGAAGAAGTTGAGCTATGTGATGGCTGAAACTCTGCATATGCTTAGCTTTCATATAGTCAAGCCTTTACTGTTTTAAACAAGTTGAGATCATATACAGCTAGTCCTATTAGCAAAAGATGATGAGATTTGTTATGAGATAAAATTCTGATGTGCCAAAACTGTCATCGGTTAGCAAGATGTAATTTTTCAGAACTGGTCACAGCAAATTGGATTTTATAGATTTCCCGTTTTCGGTTTTTTTACTTGTAACAAACTGATAATGCTTTTAAATAAATAAATAAATAATGGATAATGCTTTGCGCTTATAAAATAGTCCAGTACATGAACAACAATTAGTTTTTGTATCTTTAACGATATATTGTGATCAAGAAACAATAGCTTCAATTTTCTTTATTGACAAACTGTATTTTTAGTTTTCTTGTTCGTGGATGATAATAGAGTAACGCGAGGTGAATAATATATATATATGTATATATATATAACTGACAAAATAAGTTGTAACGTTAAAAAGCCAAACAAGAAAGAAAAAAGTAATATCGAACCAAAACCGAAAGAGAAACTAGGTAGCAGCTGAGTGTTGACAATTTTATACCCAAATTTGTTGCAGCAATTTACTCTCATCCATCCAACTCTATCTTTGTTTCTTCACAAAATATCCAAAAAACTAACGAAGGAAAAAAGGGACAACCATCTCTCAGAAGGCAGGCGGAGATCATCGTCTCCACCATTTGCAAAATCCAAAATAAAAAGAAAAGGAAACAAAAACAATGGCTTATAATCATAGCCTTCTTTTTTTCTTTTTTCTTCTGATGGTCCTGGCCTCGTCGTCCCCGATTTTTCTTTCCAGTACACTTTCTTTCATCTACATTTTGTTTTTTTCATATGCATTTTGTTTTGTTTTTGGTTCTTAATTTCTAATGTATATGGTTATTTTCATTCATGTTACAGATGAGATAATCGAGTCTCATGGACCCATTGCCCGTTCCCTCCTTCAGGTCAAAAAGTGTAATACTTCTATTCTTTTTTTTTTCCCTGAAGTTATTCATCCCAATTGTCACCATCGTATTTTGATCATGCCATGGTATTTTTGATATCTCTCTAGCTTTGCATAAACGACATGATGGTCTTCGATTTTCTCAAATTGGAGCTTAATCCATGGGTTAAGTTTGCATTCAGAATAGAACAATCCGAACAAGCAGCAAAGCCTTTGTTGATTTCCTTAAAGTTATATACACACATTTGATTTACATAATTTGGTAATGGTTGATTCTATGTGCAGCTTGTCCTGTAAACTTCGAGTCACAGAACTATACAATCATAACCAGCCAGTGCAAAGGACCTCAATTCCCACCAAAGCACTGTTGTCAGGCTTTGAAGGAATTTGCTTGCCCTTTTGCAGATTCAATTAATAACTTGCAAAGTGATTGTTCGTCCACCATGTTCAGCTACATTAACCTCTATGGTAAATACCCACCTGGCTTGTTTGCCTCACAATGCAGGGAAGGTAAAGAAGGTCTTGATTGCACTGAAATATTAAAAGCTAAAGATAACAAGAAGAACAATGCTCATATAGCTGCATCTATTTCATCCAAATTGCTAATCCTCCCTATTGCTTTCTCTATGTTTTTATTCCAATTATTTTGAAAGACAATTATGGGACAGCCCCAATGTTTCTCATAATATTTCAGCTTACATATCAACATCAAGTATTCGTATACAAGTGTAAAAATGAAGCAGAATTGTATTATCAAGTATTAAAAAATATTTGTTGAATGAGTCGGCAATTTTTTTTTATCTGCGTTTAAAAATTTAATATTTTTCCTTTCCTCTTTGGACCCATCAGGAGAGCATAGATGTGTAGCAAAAACCATAAACAGAGGTATGTAACAGTTGATATATAACATTCATATTCACTAAAAAATTACAACATTTTAGATAACATTTTCAATATTTCTTTATATGAGACTTGACGGGTTATCCAAAGGCCCAGAAAAATAAGTAAATAAAGACACAGTTCAAACATTACAGTTCTTCGCCTCCCTTGTAAGTTGTAAAGCTATCCTTAAAAATAGGTCCTGAACTGATGTTTTACGAAGTCAAGGGAATTTGATTAAGGCTCGAAGAGCTTAGCATCATCTGTGCGCAGTAACCAATGTTTCTATAAATCTCAACCCATCAAACCTTGGCGCAAATAAATCCGTTGAAGAAGATTTTTCGGAAGATGAAGATGAATTTTCTCGCTTTTCTTTTGAAACATCCTCCTGCCAATTTAAAAACGTCAAACACAGAAAAATAATAAGGGAAAACAACATAACTATAATAGTTATTACATGATGAATACGATTTAACTAGAAAGGACAAAAAAAAAATTACTTAGCAAAGTGGAATTGCAGGAATCAAAAGTAGACATCAACATGGATTTTATCTTTTCATTTTAAGAGCCAAATTCGATCCATTTCAAGTTATTAATCTAATATTGTCCCTTTTTACACATTTTATTCCACCATGGCTAAAAAAATCCAGTTAAGGGTCCTAATAAATAATAATAATATTAGATCTTAAAACGAAATGTAATCTACAGGGTCCTATGTAGATTATTGTGTTTTTAAACACATTTTTATCAATTTCAAACATTATAATTGAATGTACGTAAACAAAATGGGTGAATACAATTTTGAACGAAACAAACCCACAAAATTGAGAAGGGTAACTTCAAAATTATTGGAAAAAAGTATAAGGAATAAAAACCTATGATTGAAGATTCGGAATCATATTATTTCACCTGGTAAGGAAATTGGAACGTGTAATGACAAATGAAACTTGAAGTAGAAGAAGAAGAAGAAGAAGAAGAAGAAGAAGCAGAGAAAACAGTAGCTGAAGCGGCTGCTACTGTCGCCGCAAAGAGAATTTTCTTCTTCATAGAGCTGGTAATGGTGGGAGTCTGAATTCGAACTCCGGAGTCCGGAGATATGGAAAAATTGAGAAAGCTTTTTAATTCTTTTGAAAATGTGACAAAGTTGTGATAGCTAGGCTCTGACGCTTGACAGCCTATAAATAACGCGACTATACCCCCTTCCTACCTCTTAATTACAATTTTGTTCTTCCAATTTTTCATTCCCATCCGTACTAATAATCAGTTTACTTTTCGGTGTTGTTGATATTTCATATTTGGGATTAATTGCTATCTAAGTTACTTCTTTTTATAGATGTATTATTTTAATAACTCGCCTTTAATTATTTTCTTTTTATAAAAGATCAAATTTATTTTAACTTATATTATTAAATTCAATTTAAAAAAAATCATAAAATAAAGAACATTACTTGAAAATAATATAGTATAATTTATACTATAAACTTATTATGATATAGATAAGTATTAGAATGTTCTATTTTAATGACCAAATTGCATATTTTTGGGATATGTTTATATATATATTTTTGAGTATTTTTGAATATAATTTGATTTTTATACGTGAATATACAAATATAATTTAGTGTAATTTTTGTACGTTATCTGAATAATTTGTTTCCTAAATCTATTAGTTGCTTTTTTTTTATTACAAACGCTTTGATTTAATACTTGTAATAATTGACAAAATAAATAATAAATAATAATATATTATCTTAATAAAAAAATATACGTATATATTTAAAAGTCAATAAGGAGGGTGCATACAACGGAAGCTTTTTTTATTTAAAAAAATATGCATATAATATAAAATATCTGTCAATATTAGATTATAATGAAAAGTCAATATATCATGTAAATGAATTATCAATTGAAGTTTCATGGGTATTTTCATGACTCTAAATTTTAAACGATACGGAGTTGTAATATTAAATTCTAAATATATTTATTGGAGATAAAATTAAGAAGTAAATTAAGGAGTGTTAACTTCTTAATTTAAAGAGTAAAACAAGAACCTTAATTTAAGGAATAAATCAAGAATATTAATTTAAGGAGTAAATTGTTGAAGTCCCACATCGATTAAGCATTAGGTTTCTGTTGCACTTATAAGTCTATGGCAACCCTTCCTCTTTGAGAGCTCTTTTGGAGGGAGTTAGGCCATGAATTTGTTCATGGTATCAGAGCCAGGTGTCTTGGTCGGTACCCGACCGATTGTAGGGGATGGACCCTGCGTCGGTGTGAGGGGGAGGCGCTCCATATCCCCGGTCGGAAATCGATGTGAGGGGGAGTGTTGAAGTCCCACATCGATTAAGCATTAGGTTTCTGTTGCACTTATAAGTCTATGACAACCCTTCCTCTTTGAGAGCTCTTTTGGAGGGAGTTAGGCCATGAATTTGTTCATAAATTAATGAGTAAATCAAAGAATTATCATCCTTAATTTAAAGAGTAATTCAAGGAGTAAAATAAGGAATCCTTAATTCAAGGAATAAATCAAGAAATGTTTAGTTCAAAGAGTAAATTTCCGTATATATAGCTATAGAATTGTAATGAAAATATAAAAGAAATAATACAACTTTGAGAGAGCTTGTTTTATTTAGCAAGACCTTTGGCCTTTGGTTTTGGCGTTTTCAACTCAAATTTTCAACATGGTATCAGAGCAAGTCGATCTTCTTGAAAAACAATTGTTATTCCTATATTCAAAGTGTGTTTGACACTCTATCAGAGCGATTTCTTATTCTATTTGTTTTTTTTTTCAAACCAAATTTCTTGGCGATGATTGATTAAATCTCTCTTGCAGCTTCTACCTCACCGATGTGGAGGAGGAGTATTGTGGTAAAAGGAAAGATCCCACATTGAAACCAAGCTCTTGACGATGATGGATTAAATCTCTCTTGTAGCTTCTACCTGCCTGATATGTAGGGAAAGTATTGTTGTAAAAGGAAAGGTCCCACATCGACAATAATAATTTTTTTTTGCTATCGAAATCAGCATTTTTGTTAGTTTTACCTTTGCGGTGTTCTCATCAGTTTCAATGACTTATGTGCAAGTTTAGATTCATAAATCTTATGGATACAACTTGAGGGGGAGTATTGGAGATAAAATTAAGAAGTAAATTAAGTAGTATTAACTTCTTAATTCAAGGAATAAAAACAAGAACCTTAATTTAAGGAGTAAATTAAGGAATTATCATCCTTAATTTAAAGAGTAAAACAAAAAATCTTTAATTTAAAGAGTAAATCAAGAAATGTTTAATTCAAAAAGTAAATCTCCTTATATATAACTATAAAATTGTAATGAAAATATAAAAGAAATAATACAATTTTGAGAGAACTTGTTTTATTTGACAAGATCTTTGATCTTTGGTTTTTGCGTTTTCAACTCAAATTTTCAACAATATTTAGTAAAAAATATAACGTTAATTATATATTTACATTATATAAAAATATATATGTTTTTTTGAATGCGTATCGTGAAATATCGTCTAGTAATTTTTGTAATAATAAATCCACACTTTCCCGGCACGTCGATAGTTGATTTCCCGAGATGAACTTTTGTTTAAGTAAGTCATGATAGGCTGATATTTTTAAGTTGCAATAATTGACCAACGCGTGTGTACAGTATAATGAAAACATGATATTTTAAATTAATATAATTTTTTTAAAAATAAATATTTAATATTTAAAAAATAATATAAGTATTATAAAATATATTTAAAGAATAATAAATAATATATTATAACGTAATATTACATGCAAAGACCGTTCGTTTCACCAGAAATACTAAATAATAGATAAAAAATGATGTGTTGATAAAAAAAAATATAATATAAAATAATAAAAGATAGCAGTATTATTAAAGCAGATGTTATTATTATTAGAACAATATTTTTATTTTTAAAATTTTAAAATAATTATGTCAAAAATAAATATAAATTTTTATGATATCAACGTTTTTATTTTGCTAATTATTACCTTTAATTTTGTATTAATTGAAAAATTATACTAACAAACAGTGTTATGTTTGAAATTTAAAATTTTAAAGGATTACAGTTTTTTTTTTAAATATTGTGACAATTGCGAGCCGACAAAAAAAACCTTATAATTATTTATTTGATCGCCCAATAAAATTTATCCATATTTAAAGAATTTAAATTGGGGATGATTTTGGCTCTACTTAGATTTGCTTGGATATAAATTTTCAAAATTCATAATATATAGATCCGATTACGAATTCATATTTTTAAATTTGTAAAAATCTGATTCAATTCGTATTTATTAAAATATAATATTTTTATATTTATCTATAGATTTTATAAATATATTTTAATAATTTTACTACACTCAATCAAAATTTAAACTCTATTATACACACTAATAGATTAGAATGTGTCTATTGCTTTTAATTTTTTTCATTTCTTGAATGAATTTATTTAATTGATCATTTTTCTTTTTTATTTCTATTTTTTCTCAAAGTTATTAGTGAATTCTTAAAGTTAATTGACAATTTTATTTTTCAAGTGTAATATATTATAGTTTTTAGTTATATGAATTTATAACTAATACAATTTTTTATTAAAAATTATGTAGTTATTAAAAATATCATTTACTAGATTGTATGAATTGATTTTAAATAATCTACACATATAATGGATTGCATAAAATAAGTTACTAATTATAAAATTTATAAATTATACTGATTTGATTCGTGATACATATTAAGCATCGAACAATCCAATTTGATTTGATATATGATTGTTCTAGTTTAGTTCATAAATATAATATTATCTAGTTTTTTTTTCTTTTAAGGTTGAGTAATTTTTTTTAATATTTTATTGAAATAAACAAATAATAAAAATAATATTAAGCAATCAAAAACTCAAA
The DNA here is from genome assembly GCA_037013495.1 of Hippophae tibetana. NCBI lineage: Eukaryota > Viridiplantae > Streptophyta > Magnoliopsida > Rosales > Elaeagnaceae > Hippophae > Hippophae tibetana. Next base: position 7,259,356 of record CM072804.1, read on the forward strand.
ATTAGGTGAAATAATTGATAATAAATAACTAAATCAACAAGTAAACATGCTGAATTTTATAAGAATATAGATGATTTATTTATGTATTTTAATTTAATTATATTAAATTATCTTAATTTGACCTAATTTTTAAGGTTCTAATTTAATTTGATTTAATACTTATAAATAATTTAATATAATCAAATTAAAATATAAAAAATTTGAATCAGATATCCAGCCCTAACTATAACATTTATTGAAGCCATAAAAAGGTATCTTCCTTTATTTCTAAACTCTAGAGTAATATATAAAATTATGATTGCATTTTCACAATCTGAGTCTCCAATAATTGCATATTCAATTTAATCTATAAACAAATATGAGAATATATATGTTTCATGTTTGCTTAAATATTAGCAATGAGATTGTTCATTATGATGTTAAGAATAATTAAAATTTCCATAAGACAATGTTATTCATTTCATGAGAAATAAAAATGAATAATATTTATACAACTTTTTTTGGAGTGAATAAAGTCCAATTTAATCCTTCTTGTTTCTTCTAAATTTACAAAATTGGATGGATTCGTAGTTAATTGAAAAACTAAACGATATAAACCAATTGCATACTAAAACCATTAGGTGCATAGTACGTATACTATTGTCATAAAACCATTGATGTTTGGGATATATGTTTTATGAGGGTAATTATGTCCACAATGGGTTATATCTTTACCTTAGTGTCTATTTTTTTTATTGATTGTTATAATGGAATCTATTATTAAAGCAAAACTTATAACAATTAATAAAAGATTTAGTTTTGTTTTTAAGTAGAAAATAAGGATGAGATAATAGCAAGTATGTTTCTAGTTTTTCAAAAAATTAGGAAGAGATATGATTTATACAAATTTAAAAAAAATTAAGTGATACAATCTCATCTATATATTTATAAATTAATTTAAATTGAATAATATATTATTTTGTGGTTTAAATCTTAATTTGAGAAATTTAATATTCAATTTCTTAAATTTTACTTATTTAAGATCCTAATTTTTCAATAGATAAATTTATTATCCTTAAAAAATATATAAAAAGTTATCATCTCAAATTGATAAAATTAAAAAATAAAATATCAAATTAATCTAAATTAAAAAAATAAAAAAATAAAATTAATTAAATTAATTTTTATTTTTTAACTAGGTCAAATTACGAAAACTATGTAATAAATTTTTCATTCAATCTATTAATTGTTATATCTCATATTGAACATTTTATAGATTTTTTGGATAAAACATAGACTAGCTAATAACAATAATAATAATAAGTGTAAAAGGAGAAGTTTATTATTGTCGCATATAAATGAAAAACCACTAAAATTATAAAAAAAAGAAAGTAAAAACAGGTGAGAATAAATTGAGATAAACATAATCTGAAATAGGTTTAAGTGAGATGGACTGGGATTAAAATTAACACAAAATTTTATTGGGTCATGTTATGGGATGCAAAATATAGATATACGTTAAATCATTTTCATTGTTAATTATTTTTATTATTACTAATCTAATATGGCTATGAAGTCCATACATCTATTCGGTGTTTTAATTCCTTAAAAAAGAGGGAAGCTATTTTATGTTTAGGGTTATATACTTCTCTCTAAACATCTATAATGCTACTTGTATTTTAATCAAAAGTACATAAAACACTTTCAAAGCTGATAAATTTTCATTTTCTTTATAAATAAGATACTACACTCCACCATAGTTAATTATAAGTTATAATGATCAAGGTTCTCTACTTTAATTTGGTAAATTTGCGTCCTTTGGTTCCAAATCCATAAGGTTATGGGACTCTTGGACTCTATTTGCAGCCTTCATTGCCTGGCCCAGGAGCAAAGGAAAAGTTTTCAACTTGATTGCAGTATGAGAGTGAAAAACAAAGGAAGAGATCGATCATGAGAAAGAGAATGTCTTACTTCTTTATCCCATTGAGAGCGCATAGTAATTATCAGAAAAAATAACACTTGTATTACAAACGCAGCTATGATTCCCAACCAAAGGCCCTACACAGAATGTCACAATATATATATGAAATTGATAAGCTTATGCATGTGAAAATCATTTGCTCCTACTTATGTCATGACAATTAAAAACAATGCAAGACATAGAAGAGTACTGATAATTATCCTTAGATAATCATATCTACTAGTTGAATTATCCTTATTCGTTAAATTTTAAGTTGATTTATTAATTCAAAGAGTATTTATTGTGTAATGGAATATTTTACTTTTGAATTAAGGTAACTTTATGTTATTTGTAATATAGAATCATCATGTAATTATAATCTTCTTCTTCCCCCCAGCGCCGCCTTTCAATCTCAGCAGTGTCAATTCAAAGATTAACTATGAAGATCACAAGCAAATTATTAAATGAGAATGGTACTTCACTTTTGCTTTCATGTGAAAGACGAAACCCAATATAATTGCACAAGGAACACCTATACAGTAGAAAGCTGCAAGATTGACATATGCTCCTATAGTTTGCCAACCACATCCTCTAGCAATTCCTGAATTCATCATATATAAGGATTTTCACATTAATCAATAATATATTGAATCAAAATATAGGATATGTATTGAATATTAGTCTTTAATTCAAGGAATAAAACAATGACCTTAATTCAAAGAATAAAACAATGACCTTAATTCAAAGAATAAAACAAGGACCTTAATTCAAAGAATAAAACAAGAACCTTAATTCAAGGAGTAAAACAAGGAATTCTTAATTCAAGGAGTAAAACAAGGAATCCTTAATTCAAGAAGTAAAACAAGGAATCCTTAATTCAAGAAGTAAAACAAGGAATCCTTAATTCAAGGAGTAAATCAAGGAATGCTTAATTTAAAGAGTAATTGAAGGAGTAAAATTTTCTTATAAATAGCTATACAATTGTAATGAAAACATGAAGAAAATAATACAAACTAGAGAACTCTTTTGTGTAGAGTTATTTCTTGTTTTTTCAACATGGTATCAGAGCAGTAAAATTAACTTGCTTCTGCTTTATTATTATCTTAGCATCTTCAATCTTTGAAATGGCTGAAGACAAGCCGCTAGGATCAGAAGCTGAAAGTTCATCAGTGTTTTCCTTCATGAATATGCATGAGGTGGATGTCAACCCAAATCAAAGATTAAGCTCAGTCTTATTGAATGAGTTTAATTACTTGCCTTGGTCAAGAGCAGTGTCTCTGGCTCTAGGTGGAAGGTCCAAGTTGGGGTTCATAAATGGAAACATCGAAGTACCTGATGTTTCCTCACCAACCTATGAATCCTGGCTTAGTAAGGATCAGCTGGTTATGTCATAGCTCCTAAATTCCATGGAACGTAAATTAGCTGAAATATTCAGTTACTCTGAATCTGCATACCAACTATGGGAGACGGTCAGGGAAATGTATGGCAGTCAAAACAATGTTGCACGAGTTTTTCAATTAAAGAAAGATATCTCAGATCTGCAACAAGATGGCAAGCCTTTTGTACAACTCTTAGGAAGCATGAAAAGCATGTGGAATGAGTTGGAAATATATCGTCCCCATACAACCGATGTAGCTCTGCTACGAAAGAGAGCGGAAGAAGATAAGATATTTCAACTTTTGTCCAGTCTGGATTCAACACATGAAGATATACGATGCCATATACTCATGAATACTGAACTTCCTTCCTTCACCAATGTATGTGCGATAATTCAACGTGAAGAAGTAAGAAGGAAAGTCATGAACAAGGATACAATGGCTAGTTCACCTGAGGCAAGAGTCTATCTAACCAACGAGAGGAAGTACAAAGGGAAGCATCCAAACTTGAAGTGTCAACATTGCAACCATACGGGCCATGTTAAGACCACATGTTGGATTCTACATCCAGAATTAAAACCTGATTTTATAAAGGATAAGGGTTTACAGAAAGTGAATCATATTGGACACCGTGCAAATCATGTTTTTTCCTCTACCTCTAATGGGTCTGATCCATTCAAGAACTTCACAACGAATCCAACTGAACTCATGAATGAGTTTATGTTGTATCTTCAAAGCAAGACAGAAGGAGCTAGAATTGACTGTGTGGATAGCATAGAAGAAGGAAACTCGACAGCATTGCTAGGCAAGTTTGCGGGCTTCTTGGCAGATACAAAACTCATACCACAAGAGGACATGCAAGGTATCATAAAAGCCTTTAAAACTGCTCTTAAAATAAATATGTTGCATGATTTTTGGGTTGTAGATTCAGGTGCCACAGATCATATGAAAAACCATGTGTCAAAGTCTCATAAGTTTGAAAAATTAGCAAATCCTTCTCAAGTTTCAATTGCAAATGGTGAGAATGTAAAGGTTTTAGGAAAGAAAAAAATAAAATTAATGTCAGATGAAATCGAGTCGGCAGTTTTATATGTACCTTCCTTTCCTTTCCAACTCCTGTAGGAAAAATCACAAATACCTTGAATTGCTTAGCCATTGTTTCTCCTCACAATGTCATTTTTCAGGATTGTGTCACCAAAAAGACGATTGGTGAAGGGTTTTACTTAGATGGTCTCTATTACATATCCAAGAGAAATCTTAGAGGGTTTCAAGCCAAGTTTAATCCTATCCAAGATAATCAATTGTGGCATCAACGTTTAGCTCACCCTTCTCTACCAATTTTGTCAACTTTATTTCCAAACTTAGGAAATGATGAAATTGCATGTGAAACTTGCCACTTGTCTAAGGCCACTAGATTGCCTTTTAATTCTTCCTTGTCTAGGGCTAGTAAGTGTTTTGAACTAGTTCATTCAGATGTATGGGGACCAATTAATGAATCTTTTGATGGTTATAAGTATTTTGTGATTTTTGTTGATGATTTCTCTCTAGTCACATGGTTATATCTTTTAAAGTCTAAGAATGAAGTTATGGAAGTATTTAAGGACTTTCATAATCTTTTTAAAAATCACTTCTCTTCTAAAATTCAAACCTTAAGGTCTGGCAATGACACCGAATACATGTCCCATATCATGAAACAATATTTGAGCATTCATGGCATTATGCATCAAACAAGTTGTGTTGGCACACCTCAACAAAATGGTGTAGCTGAACGCAAAAACTGGGACTTACTTGAAAAAACTAGAGCATTAATGCTACAAATGAATGTACCAAAGAGATTCTGGTCCCAAGGGGTTATGGCAGCTGCTTACATCATCAATAGATTACCCAGTCGAGTCTTGGATTTCAAGTCTCCTCTAGAGGTCATGAAAGGAAGGAAAATTAACCTTTCACACCTTAGAGTCTTTGGCTGCATCTGTTTTGTACATATTCAATCTCATCATCGAGATAAATTGGATCCTAGAGCTGTTAAATGTATTTTTCTTGGTTATTCATCTACACAAAAGGGATATAAGTGTTATGATCCCCAACTTAGGAGATTAATTGTGTCTAAAGATGTTTGATTTTATGAAACTAACCCTTTTTTCAACAAGTCACATGAAATCACAAGTCAAGGGGATGGCATCTTGGATGTGTTTCCATTACCAAGAATCGAACTTGAGGCTTCACAACAACAAGATCCCAGTCATGTCAACATTGATGCATCTCTCACTGAAAGTAACAATGAAGGGTCTCGTCTTAATGGTACACTACATGAAGATGGTGAGATAACTCCTTCTGCTCTACGACGTAATCCAATGCGTGTTAGGCAACCTCCCACAAGACTTCAAGACTTTGTCACCTACAAACCCACACATCCCATCTCAAATTATGTGTCATATAAGAGAGTGACACCAACCCATGCCGCATTCCTCAGCACTATATCGAGTTACAGTGAGCCTCAAAACTTTCATGAGGCCAACAGCCAAGAGGTGTGGAAGGAAGCCATGCAAGAAGAACTTAAAGCCCTAGATCAACACAACACATGAAGCATCACCAAACTTCCAAAAGGCAAGAAAGTTGTGGGTTGCAAATGGATCTATAAGCTCAAATTCAAGTCAGATGGATCAATTGAGAGGTATAAAGCAAGATTGGTGGCTCGGGGATTAACGCAAACATTCGAGGTGGATTACAAAGAAACATTTGCACCTGTTGCAAAAATGAACACAGTAAGAGTGCTACTGTCTGTGGCTGTAAACAAGGGGTGGTCCATGTACCAAATGGATGTGAAGAATGTATTCTTGCATGGTGATCTCAAAGAAGAAGTCTATATGAAATTGCCACCTGGGCATCCTCAAAGCAATGAACTGGATTTAGTGTGCAAATTGCACAAATCCATTTATGGTTTGAAACAGTCCCCACGAGCTTGGTATGCCAAGCTAGGCTCAGTTCTCACTAGTGTTGGTTTCAAAAGCAGCAATGCCGATTCCTCACTATTTGTTCGCACAGGAGCTATGGGCAAATTGGTTGTGCTGATTTATGTAGATAATCTGATCATTACAGGTGATAATGCTGACGAGATTTTCAACCTCAAATAGTTCCTCAGACAAAGGTTTGCAATTAAAGACCTTGGGATATTGAAGTACTTTCTTGGTATAGAAATGGCAACATCGCACAAGGGACTCTTTCTTAACCAAATGAAATATGTCCTAGATTTTCTTAAAGAAGCTAACATGAGCGATGCTAAATCAGCCATTACTCCTCTTGACAGCAAGCTCAAACCAGCTTGAAGGGTCCGCCACTCATGGATATAAGTTATTACCAACGACTGGTTGGTAAGTTGATCTACCTAACAATCACCAGACCTGACATCACATATTCTGTAAGTATTGTGAGCCAATTCATGCACTCTCCGACACTTGAGCATTTGACCCTTGTTAAAAGGATCTTACGCTACTTAAAAGGATCAGTGGGTCATGGTATTATCATGAAGAAGAATGACAACACACAAATCATGGGGTATTGTGATGCTGATTGGGTAGGGAATGCAATTGATCGCAAGTCCACCACTGGCTACTGTACATTTGTCGGTGGAAACTTGGTCACATGGAAGAGTAAGAAGCAAACTGTCATTGCCAGATCAAGTGCCGAAGCAGAGTATCGTGCAATGGCTTCAACTGCGTGTGAGTTGATATGGCTTAAAGGTCTTCTGTGTGATTTAGGTGTTCCTACAACTCTTCCTATGTCCTTATTTTGTGACAATCAGGCAGCTATGCATATAGCATCAAACCCAATGTTTCACGAGAGGACGAAACACATTGAAGTTGATTGTCATTACGTTCGTGAACAAGTTCAATCACAGGTGATTCAGACACATTATACAAGAAGCTTCGACCAATTGGCTGACATCTTCACCAAGCCCTTGGCTTCTCATCAATTTCAACGACTTTTGTCCAAGCTTGGATCCATAAACCTTCTGGATCCAGCTTGAGGGGGAGTATTGGATATTAGTCCTTAATTCAAGGAATAAAACAAGGACCTTAATTCAAAGAATAAAACAAGGACCTTAATTCAAGGAGTAAAACAAGGAATCCTTAATTCAAGGAGTAAAACAAAGAATCCTTAATTCAAGAAGTAAAACAAGGAATCCTTAATTCAAGGAGTAAATCAAGGAATGCTTAATTTAAAGAGTAATTGAATGAGTAAAATTTCCTTATAAATAACTATAAAATTGTAATGAAAACATGAAGAAAATAATACAAACTAGAGAACTATTTTGTGTAGAGTTATTTCTTGTTTTTTCAATAATATGTTTGTTTGTATTTATGTTAAAAGTAGTTTCAAACATATTTGGTTTAAAAAAAAAACAAGAAGTACAAAATTTGCCTTTTGAACCCTGATAGCATTTCTGTCAATTTTTCTTTTTTGCTATCATAAATGTTTTTACAGGACTCCAAAGCAGAAACAAGCAAACTTTTGATGTAATTCCAACACAAGTCTTTTATATGATAAATTATGTTAACATGATAGCGATCACACCCATGATATATTAATTTTCTTAGTATATGTGTGATTATTATATTAGAAATCAATTAAATGATATAATTTGTATAGTTTAATCTTTCAAATTAAAAATTATATCATTTAGTCTGTTAGTTTTATAAAAAAGATAAATTAAGAATAAATTATATTATTTTAAAAAAAAATTATTAAAATATTTTTTTATAAAATGATTAAACGCGATTAAAATACGAAAATTTAACAATGATAAAATTATGTTTAATATGAATTTTTTTACAATATATTTGTTTTTAGAATTTGTTAATTATCATATGTTTTAAAAATTAATATATATAAATAAATAACTTTTATTTGAATTTTGTTATTATTTATTTTTCTTAAACTATTTTGTATTAAATCCACTTTTATTCATGTTAAAGAATAATATTTTAATTACATTTTAATTAATTAACCAAAAATAATAATATTTTAAATAAAAAATCATTAAAATAATATCATTTATTCTTAATTTATTATTTTTACAAAATTAAAAAACTAAACGAGTTTGTTTATAATCTAAGAAACTAACCGACATAAATTACATAATCTTAATAACTTAGGTGACAAAAAAGATTATGAGATATAAAAGTAATTGAAGTGTAAGCAAAATTAACCTGAAAGCACACTCTGAAATCCATCAAGGAAGCTTGAAATAGCAAGAATTGGCATCATCGATGACACATTTGTCACTACCTGTTTGTCATTGCTGTATATACTGCCCCATATGCTACGCAACAGAATCATGAGTGATCCTACACAAATTCCTTCTACGATGATCACCACTAACGCAACACGTGCCGCTAAGTGTGCTGCTTTAGGATTTCCAGCTCCCAATTCATTTGATACCCTTGTACTAAACCATATGAAAACTTGTCAATACATATTGTTCAATAATAATACAAAATATTTTAGTTTGATTTTATTAAAATATTATAATATATGTAAACTCGATACAGCTACAACATGGAGTAATACTCAAAGTAGCTCATCATTGTGTACCTAACAGCCGTACTGAATCCAAAAGGAATCATCCAAAGTACACCAAATGTGTTAAGGCTGTAAAAAAAAGAGGGAGAAACTTTATAAGATGTTCACAAATCATAAGCAAAATAGGTAATTTTCAGATTGGAAACTGACCAGATAGAGAGCACTGAAGTTTCTAAAGTTGGATTAGGAAGAAGACCAGAAAGGAGAACCATAACTTCAAATGACCAAACTTTGAAGCTGTTCAAATCATTTGATGAAATTAACAAAGATATAATACTGTTTCAATGTTGGTTTTTCAAATTTTGAGTTTTTCATTTCTTAGAAACCAAATTTCTTGTAAATAATAAAAAAAAAAGGAAATTTACCAGAGCATGAGAGCTGAAGGGATTGAAATTTTGAGAAAAGAAAGGATATTGTGCAGGGCTTCACTGGAAAAACCTGACCAACTTTTCTCACAAGAAGAAGAAAATTTGACATAAAGTGACATCAATAACACATTTATCCAATAAGAAATGGAATTTGCAATAGCAGCTCCTTTGCTTCCAAGCTTGAATTTGAAAACCAAAACCCAACAAACCAGAACATGCAAGAAAGCTGTAATCCCAGATAAGAGAACCATAGGAAAGACAATGTTCTGGTTTTGCAAAAAACTCACAAGACATTGTAGAAGACCATATGCAAAAACACTTGGGATCATAAAACTTGCATATGTTCCAGCTTCTTCTGAAATCTCGTGATTTTGGTGCATAGCAATTAGAATTGGTTTTGTATTTGCCCAAATGATAGCAAGAAAAACACTAACAACTAAAAGAACCACCATAGCTCTTTGCATGTGTATGCCAAGTAGGTGATATTGTTTTGCTCCAAATGACTGACCACAAAAAGTATCCAATGCACTTGCCATTCCCATCTGATTATTTTACATAAATAAACCTTTCTAAGTACACAAAGTCTATTTTTTTAATTCAATTTGATACTCAAACTTTAGGATTTGGTTCGATTTACTTTTAACAATTTTTGACTAAATTTGGTAAATTAAATCAAAAATGAAAGTTTGAGTAACAAACGAAATCTTTAACCTAAACTATATATGCAGTAGTAGTATATGTTGGGAAATTACGCAAATTTTCGATAAGCCAGATTTATGAGAAAGCAAGAATAGAAAAATAACACACAAATTTGATAACGGAGTTCGGCCAATCTTGCTTACGTCTCCAGACCTACTGCAGATCTTTTTACTGAAAGGGGAGAAATTACACAAGGTGTTTACAACACTCACAACTCACAACCCAATTACACCCAAGAAAATTACTCTCAATTTTCTCTCACAAAAGCTTTTCTCTCTAAGCTTTTCTCTCAATTGGAATGAACACTTTGGATGATTAATTCATTACAATTACACATCTATTTATAGAAAAATTCACTCCTTGAATTACTCCTTAAATTAATGGTTCCTTAAATTGCTCATTGAATTATGCTCCTTGAATTAAGCTCCTTGTTTTGCTCCATGAATTGCTCCTTGTTTTGCTCCATGTTTTACTCCATGTTTTGCTCCTTAATTTAAGGAGCTTTATGATAATCTCCAACAATCTCCCACTTGAAGAGTGATTTCAATCTGTCTTCACACCTCGATCAATGCAGCAGCTTTTCTAGTCTTTATTACTCTAGCAGACCAACTGAAGTTGAGCACAACTTCAGTTTGTCAATAGTCACCACCTTTGTTAACATATCTGCTGGATTTTTGCTTCTTTGAATCTTCTCCAGTATTAACACATCATCTTCCAATAGAGATCTGATGAAGTGATAACGAAGTCCAATATGCTTTGTTCTAGAATGAAATGCTGAATTCTTCGCCAAGTGTATTGCACTTTGACTATCACTATGCAGAACATTCTTCTCTTGTTTGAATCTCAGCTCAATTAACAAACCTTGAAGCCATATCATCTCTTTACTAGCTTCAGTTACTGCTACATACTCAGCCTTTGTAGTGGATAGAGTGACAATTTTCTGTATTTGTGACATCCAACTAACAGCTGTAGTTCCAACAGTAAATATATAACCGGTGGTGCTTCTTCGGTGATCAACTTCACCTCCAAAGTCTGCGTCTACATATCCTTGTACTTTTAACTCTCCTTTACTAAAGTACAAGCACTTTTCTGTGGTGCCTCGCAGATACCTCAAAATCCACTTTACTGCTTCCCAATGAGTTTTTCCTGGATTTGACATAAATCTGCTAACAACTCCCACTGCATGGCCAATGTCTGGTCTCGTACAGACCATTGCGTACATCAAACTTCCAATGGCTGAGGCATAAGGAACCTTAACCATGAATTCTCTCTCTTCCTCTGTCTGAGGGGACTGATCCTTGGATAGGCGAAAATGACTGGCCAAGGGTGTGCTAACTGGCTTGACATCGCCCATGTTGAATCTTTGCAAAACACGATTGATGTACTCTGCCTGAGATAACTGCAAGGATCCTTTCTTCTTATTTCTTGTGATTTGCATTCCAAGAATCTTCTTTGTTGGACCCAAGTCTTTCATGTCAAATTCCTTTGACAATTGCTGCTTCAACCTTTTAATATCATCCATATCTGAACCTGCTACTAACATATCATCAACATAAAGTAGTAAAATGATATAACTGGACCTATATCTCTTGAAGTAGCAACAATGATCAGCATTGCACTTCTGGAAACCTTTCTTGTGCATGAAGCTGTCAAACTTTCTGTACCATTGTCTCGGGGCTTGTTTCAGGCCATACAAACTCTTCTTAAGTCTGCACACCATGTTCTTCTTCCCCCTTTCTGAGAAACCTTCTGGCTGGTACATGTATATCTCTTCATCTAAATCTCCATGAAGAAATGCAGTCTTCACATCCAACTGTTCAAGATGAAGATCTTCAATGGCTACAATACTCAATACTGATCTGATAGTATTAAGCTTCACAACAGGAGCGAAAATGTCAGTGTAGTCAACTCCTTCCTTCTGTTGAAACCCTTTGACAACTAGGCGGGCTTTGTATCTTTTGGAACCATCATGCTCCTCTTTCACCCGGTACACCCATTTGTTGTGAAGTGCCTTCTTTCCCATAGGTAACTCAGCTAGTTCCCATGTCTGGTTGGAGATGAGAGATTTCATTTCTTCTTTCATAGCAAGCTCCCACTTGTTGGAATCTCGAGTCTGACAAGCTTCATCATAGCATTCAGGCTCCCCTCCATCAGTCAGCAACATATAGTTCATGTATCTCCTGTTAGGCACATGAGGTCAAGAAGACCTTCTCAATACAGGAGCTGGAGTAAGAAGTTGTGGTGTGTCGGAATGCTGTGTACTGTTTTGTCCAACAAGTTCCTCTGGTTGAGGACTTGTTATAATTGGTTCTGTTGTGGAAGTATCTGGGACATCATCTGCATCTGCAAATACTGACTCATTCTGCTCTGAGTCATTGGCGTCTATTTTATGCATGTCCTTATACATCACCATTTCGTTGAAAATCGCATCTCTGCTACGGATAACTTTCTTCTTTTCGTCATCCCAAATGCGGTAGCCAAACTCATCCTCACCATAGCCAATGAATGTGCATTTCTTGGATTTGGGATCAAGCTTATTCCTGCCTTGATCACTGATATGCACAAATGCTACACAGCCGAAAACTTTTAGATGTGATAGTTTCACCTCTTTTCCGCTCCATACCTCCTCTGGTATTCTATGCTCCAATGGAACAGATGGGCCTCGGTTGATCAAGTAAGCTGCCGTGTTGACTGCTTCTGCCCAGAACTGCTTCGGTAGACCTGACTGTATACGAATGCTTCTAGCTCTTTCTGTCAATGTTCGGTTCATACGCTCAGCTACACCATTGTGTTGAGGCGTGCCTGGAACAGTTCTTTCCATTCTGATCCCGTGCTCATAGCAGAATTTTTTGAATATGGTGTCTTCATATTCACCACCATTATCGGTTCTGAGCTTTTTGATCTTTAAACCCGTCTCATTTTCCACCATAGCTTTCCATCTTCTGAAAGCCTCAAATACTTCAGACTTATGCTTTAGAAAGTAAACCCATACCTTTCGAGAGTGATCATCGATGAAAGTCACGAAGTAGCGTTTCCCACCAATAGATGAGACGGTCGTTGGTCCCCAAACATCAGAGTGAATAAGCTCTAGCCTTTCCTTCTTTGGGATTCTGCAACTTGTCTGAAAGCTGACTCTCTTTTGCTTTCCAAGTATGCAATCTTCGCACATGTCTATCTCCGTAGACTGTAGACCTGGAAGTTTTCCCTTTGAATGCATAATCTTCATCCCTTTTTCACTCATATGGTATAGTCTCTGGTGCCACAGATTTGGTGTTTCATTGCCTGCTGCAACTGTAATTGAACAACGTGCCTCTGTTGTCATGTAAAGAGTGCCATTTTTCTTGCCTCGAGCAACTGTCATTGCACCCTTTGAAATCTTCCAATCATCACCATGGAAGATCGTAGTGTAGCCTTCACTGGCCAACTGCCCGACTGAGATTAAGTTCCTTCTGAGATAGGGAATATGCCTGACATCCTTCAGCTCCCAAACAGATCCGTTCAACTTAATCTTCACTACACCTTTGCCAATAATAGCACATGGTTGATCATCACCAAGATATACCTTTCCAAGGTTTCCGGGCACATATTTCTCGAAGAATTCTTTTTGTGAAGTAGCATGGAACGATGCTCCAGAGTCTAACACCCAAGATTCTTCCTTGCTCTCCAAAGAGCATATCAATGCATCGTCTCCTCCTGAGGTGGAAGTAACATTTTCCTCTGCCTTCACTTGTTTGTCCTTCGGTGCACTTTTGCACTGATTTTTGTAGTGCCCGGTTCTTCCACAATTCCAACACTCGATGGTCTTCGAGCTATGGGAATTATTAGGATTCCTGGATTTGGACCTCCTGTCCTTTGATCTACCTCGGTAGTCTGTTCTGCCACGTCCATTCCCTTTGGTTGAATTTCTTCCTCTTGACTCTGTATGCAAAACTGAAGAAGTTGACGATTCACCTACCTCTCTACGTCGGATCTCTTCACTGAGAACCAGATCACGAACATCGTCAAATTTCAACTTATTGCTTCCTGACGAGCTACTCACAGCCGTGACAGTAACATTCCAACTTTCTGGTAAAGAAGACAAAAGTATCAATGCTCGTACTTCTTCATCGAATTCAATTTCCACTGAACTCAACTGGGTTGTGACTGTGTTGAGTTCATTGAGATGTTGAGCTACCGATGCGCCTTCATTCATCCGCAAATTGAACAAACGCCTCATCAAGTGCACTTTGTTTGAGGCTGATGGCTTCTCATACATATTGGAGAGAGCTGCCATAAGACCCGCCGTGGTCTTTTCCTTTGCTATGTTGAAGGCAACATTACGGGATAGCGTCAATCGAATAACTCTGAGGGCTTGTCTGTCTAGAAGATTCCAATCTTCTTCCTTCATAGCTTCTGGTTTCTTCCCTGAGAGAGGTTGATATAGATTTCTTTGATACAGATAATCCTCTATCTGCATTTTCCAAAACCCAAAATCTGTGCCATCGAATTTCTCGAGTTTCATCATTCCTTCATCTGCGGCCATTGCTCCCACTAAAATCTGACTTCCTCTGGATCGTTTCTGACTATTTCTGTAAACCACCGTGTATTAGAACACCTACGTCAACGAACAAATATCGTCGACAAAATGTCACTATTCACGTAATTCACTATTCACGTAAATAGTAACCTTGCAGAAAATTGACAGAAATCACCACCAATAGCTCTGATACCAGTTGTTGGGAAATTACGCAAATTTCCGATAAGCCAGATTTATGAGAAAGCAAGAATAGAAAAATAACACACAAATTTGATAACGGAGTTCGGCCAATCTTGCTTACGTCTCCGGACCTACTGCAGATCTTTTTACTGAAAGGGGAGAAATTACACAAGGTGTTTACAACACTCACAACTCACAACCCAATTACACCCAAGAAAATTACTCTCAATTTTCTCTCACAAAAGCTTTTCTCTCAATTGGAATGAACACTTTGGATGATTAATTCATTACAATTACACATCTATTTATAGAAAAATTCACTCCTTGAATTACTCCTTAAATTAATGGTTCCTTAAATTACTCCTTGAATTATGCTCCTTGAATTAACTCCTTGTTTTGCTCCATGAATTGCTCCTTGTTTTGCTCCATGTTTTACTCTATGTTTTGCTCATTAATTTAAGGAGTTTTATGATAATCTCCAACAGTATAAAGTATAAACTATTAAAGGTTACTATATATATATATATATTTCAAGAGGAACTGGATAAAGGAAGTTAATTCCTAACCAACAAGTTGAAACCAGTAACAGATGCAAAGGAAGTAGCCATTGAAGCACCAGATAGAGCTAACTCTCCAAGATGACCAACAAACATAATTGATACCACCTGCAATGAGTACTGCAATAGACCAACAGAGAATAGAGGCCCTGCTAGCCATAGTTGTTTCTTCATTTCTTTGATAAACTCTGCCCGTTGAGAAGAAATTCCTTCCATGTTTTTATCAGACCTATTCATCCTTTTGATGGTTTTGGCATGAAGTTATATTATATAGCTTCACATGTAACATGCTTAAGAATGTGGACTTTAAGAAATTAAAGGTAAAGCTTATACAGAAGCGATTAATCTTCATTAACAAATGTCTAGATTGTATACGCTTAATTTGACAGTAAAAGACCAATGAGCAACCTCTATCAATCTATTGGTTTAAAGCTAGCATCACTCTTCCATATTTTTCCTTTACCATATATGTATAGATTTTTGTTTCACAATCTCGATGTTATTGTTAGATACATATATTTATATATACGTGGAATAACTCTGCTAATATGAGAAATGAAAAAGTGTTAAAAGTTATTTGAAAATCAAATATTTTTAAAACTTAAGCAAGTGTAAGCAATATCAATAATACTTGTATACATTTATCATCCAGTTGATTCTATATATTATACATGATAAACATTTATAATTCAATAATTAAGTTTATTATACTTGAATACAAGAACTCTAACTTTGATACCACTTTAAAAATTGTTAACTAAATCTCTAGAAAGCTTAAGTTATTAAGAGAAAGATAAATAATATTTGTTTACATTTACAAAAAGACACTAAAAGCTATGCATCACAATCCTTCCCTCACTTTTATTATGCTTAGGCTTTCTAGGAATAATTTTTTTTTTTAAAACAGATTAACTCGTTTAGTTGGGAATTGGAGAGGTCAGCTGAGTTTAAAAGAAGCAATTAAGGGTCAATTTGTATAACTCATATAAAACAGTTGCCAAAAATATACGTATCAGAAAAAAATAGCATATCTTCAATCCAATCAAATAACATCATAAAAACATGCTCTATGGATAAGTTGAAAGAAAAACCAATGAACTGAAGTGGCCATTGAAGAACCTCAACTCACTAAGATGACCCTTGGACGTGTGAGAACAGTCACTACTAGCTTAGCTTTGGTTGTGTCATCTTCTTTTTTTTTTTTTTCAAATCGTACAGTTGTAAAAACTGTTGTTGTGGACCATATATATTTCTTTTATTTAATTTTTAAGATGTAATTTGTACTTGTCCAAAGCAAATGGCCAATTATGTTCATTGTTTAGATAAGGTCTAGGCTCTAAAAACGCATATATGGAGAATTTATTTTTTATTTTCTCGTACTTTCTACAATCTCAGATATAGAGTAAAAAAGGTGTCCAAGGATTCATAGGAAACTTCGATATTTCTCAAAAAAAAAAAAAAAAAAAAAACAGAAGGATTTTGCTATAAGCATTCAGTGTAAGCAACAACTATAAGATAGCAATTAAAGGGAATTACAAAGTTTTTGTTTGTTAAATGTTACCTACAATTTAATTTGTTCATTTTGATTATTCTTTTTTATATTTATTATACACGGATTCTGATGTATGCTCATCACGTAAAACGTCCAAACATGAAAAGATAGAGACAAATAGTAAATTAGGAAACAATGTAAACTAATCAGTTTGGTACTCTAATGTATCTACATGACTACTATGTTATAAATTTAACAAAGGATATAGTAAGAATTTAAGAAAGAAAAAAAAATATTTATAGTTATTAGGATAACTATTTTTTATCTTCGTACCCAAAATAATACATCCTCGATTAATATTAAATTTGATAATTATCAAAAATTTCATAAATTTTGAATTCAATTTCAAATATTTGTTACAATTAGAATCCCGAACTTTATTACTCTCTCATATTCGTAACAACCAAACTAATTTTCTTTACTAATAAAATTTGGAGAGATAATTGTTAGAATTCTATTGTTTTGGATGCTTTTTTTCACTTTTATTCATCTAATGTCTTTGTAAAATTGTTACATGAGACTCACGTGACATAGTTAGATAAAAAAATTATTTAAAACGATTAAAAGGTATCAAAATTTGAATTAAGATAATAGATTACAATTTTTTTATAATACCGGAAATATATGGTAACAATGCATTAACATAATCTATGTCCTCTAGAATAAGTTAAAAGAGGTTTTGTCAACTATGTTACAAATGACCGTAGAGTAAACGCTAGTGTGTACTCTATTACGTCCTATCTTTTGTGAAATTTCATAACCATCGAAACTCATTGCTTCACCGGCCAAAGAACATTACATATCATCAGATCAAGAAGAGTATCAATACTATATATACCTTTCACGCCATGACTTCACTTAGTCTGCAATTATTAAACAAAGTTTCATTTTGCAGAATGCAAAACTATGATATGGAAAATAATTAGGATCATCTGATTTTCAATCAAATACATAAAACTAGACTCATTTGAGAAAGCTTCATTAGTTAATGAAGAAAACAGAAAAGAAAAGAGACTGTATAGGCCTACTTGATCTCGTTCCCCAAATGGATATATATTGAAACAAGTCCAACACTGCATCATCTATAAATAATTGTCATTAAGATATTGCTCCTAATTGCTAGCAGATAAGGAGCAAACCAAACAATAATTTTCATAAAATTGCAAAGAACTTTGAACATTTCTTTTATTTTCTTTTTTCGTTTCCTTGATCTTCTGTGATCCAAATTAGCAGCAAAAACAGGTAGGAAATTTTTGTTGATTAGCTACACATTGGACTACACACGGAGAACGTCTTCTCCAATCTGCTTCCCCAAAAAGGCAAAGGTGTCATTTGTCAAAATATTATGATTGTATTTCTGTAATTTTCTGTTCTGATATTTCTGTACAAATGTATAGTATTTGTATACAAAAAAAGGAAACAGAAAGTAAACAAATTATAACAATATTAATTTTCATTATTATTCTTGTCTGCTGATTATCTGCCATAATTTCTGCATTGATGTCTTCTTGTTGTCTGCCATATTACTCACATGCCAACACTCCCCCTCAAGGTGGTGCATATATGTCTCTTATGCCCAACTTGTCAAGTGAGTTGTAAAAGTTTTTTGCAGACACAGATTTAGTGAGTATATCAGCCAATTGATCTTCTGACTTAATAAATGGAAGCTTAATAATCTTTTCTTCAAGATTCTGTTTGATGAAGTTCCGATCCACTTCAATGTGCTTCGTGCGATCATGTTGAACTGGATTGTGAGAGATGGCAATGGCTGCTTTGTTATCACAAAATAAGTTCATTTCAGAGTTAGGAGCAACACCAATCTCAGTTAGGAGTTTTTTCAACCACAGGAGCTCACATATTCCCTTGACCATTCCCCGAAATTCAACTTCAGCACTAGATAAGGCAACTACCTTTTGCTTCTTGCTCCTCCATGTAACAAGATTGCCCCCCACAAAAGTGAAGTATCCAGCAGTAGATTTCCTATCCTTCATATTCCCTGCCCAGTCTGAATCTGTATATCCAAGGACTTCCAATTGACCATTCTTTGAAAACATAAGTCCTTTCCCAGGGGAGGACTTTAAATAGCAAAGTATTCGCATGACCGCATCCATATGGTCTTCGCTTGGGCAGTGCATGAACTGACTCACGACACTCACAGAATAAGCAATATCAGGTCGAGTATGAGATAAATAGATGAGTTTACCTACTAACCGTTGATATCTCTGTTTATCTGCTGGTACTTGGTCCACATATTCTCCGAGTTTGTGATTTTGAACCATTGGAATATCGATAGGTTTACAATCTAGTAGTCCTGCCTCTGCCAGTAGGTCCAAAGTATATTTCCTTTGGGAAAGACATATGCCTTGTTTTGATCTTGTTACCTCAATACCTAAGAAGTATTTGAGCCCTCCCAAATTCTTCATTTCAAACTCATTTGACAGTTGTTCTTGAAGCTTAGAGATTTCTTCTTTATCATCCCCCGTAATGATCATGTCGTCTACATAGACTATAAGGGCTGTTATCTTCCCTAATCGGTGTTTTAGGAAAAGAGTATGATCAGAGTTGCTTTGCTGGAACCCATATTTCTTCATTGCTGAACTCAACCTACCAAACCATGCTCGAGGTGATTGTTTTAGTCCATACAATGCTCGTTGTAATCTACATGCAGTTTCTTTTCCTGTTGTAACAGTATATCCTGGTGGGATATCCATATAAATCTCTTCCTCAAGATCACCATGAAGGAAGGCATTTTTTACGTCAAGTTGGTGCAATGGCCAATCCAAATTTGCCGCAAGAGATAGTAAGACTCTAATGGTTTTTAGTTTAGCCACAGGTGAGAAAGTTTCTTGATAATCTATCCCATGTTTCTGTGTATATCCTTTTGCTACAAGTCTCGTCTTGTATCGATCAACTAACCCATCTGCTTTATATTTAATGGAGAAAATCCACTTGCATCCTACAATATTCCTCCCTTGAGGCAACTCGCTTAACACCCATGTGTTATTCTTCTGCAATGCCTCAAATTCCTCTTTTATAGCTTGAGCCCATTTTGGATCAGATAAGGCTTCTTCAATGTTACTTGGAATTTGACACGAGGAGAGTGTTTGTGCAAATGCTCTGATAGGTTCTGATAACCTTTGAGTAGATACATAATTTGCTATTGGATACTTGGATAGTCGTTCTTCTCTTTCTGGGGAGTATCGATTTGGAGGTTTGCCTCGATTGTGTCTGAAAGGTAAAACATAACCAACAGATGTATCTATAGCATTAGTTTGTAAAGGTGTGATAGGATAGCTTACCTCAGGAGTATTCTCAGCAGGAGGATCATTGGATACTAGGGAGTGGTGGGGTACATCAACCACTTCATCTTCTGGAGATTCAATTACTACTTCAGCTTCAGTTCTTGGAAGTTCAAGCTCGGGTCTAGATACTGGCTCCTCCATATGATTGGCATGATCCGAGTATGTTGGACTAGTGTCTAATATTTCAACATCAAGCCAATTTCGTTCTTCACCATAACTCTCCTCCTGAAGAGTGGAATTGGATACCGGTGATAGGAAAAAACATTCTGATTCGAGGAAAGTGACATCCATGGTAATATAGGTTCTTTTAGTAATTGGATCATAGCATCGATAATCCTTTTTTTGTACGTCATACCCCAAGAACACACAGCGGTAGGGATGGGCAAAAAAACCGCGGGTTCGGTTATCCGAACCGGCGGTTCGGTTTTTAACCGGTAAAATTCGGGGACGGGGACGGTTTCGGGTAAAAACCGAATATGAAACAACGGTTACGGTTCGGTTACGGTTATACTAAAAACCGTACCCGCCCGTACCCGAAATTAATTATATTTAATTAATTAAATTATATATTAAATTATAAATAAAAAATTAATTATATATATTTAATAAATTAAATTATATATATATTTCGGTTTTTTTCGGGGTTTTTTTCATAACCGTCCTGAACCGTTACCCGCGGGTAAAAAACCGTCCCTGAACCGTAACGGTTTTCGGGCGGTTTCGGTTATAGGTTTTATAATTCGGTTCGGGGACGGTTTTTGATATAACCGTCCCCGCCCGTCCCCGTGCCCATTCCTACACAGCGGACAGCACATGGATCCAACCTAGTTTGTTGATTTTTATGGAGGTGGACAAAAGCAACACATCCAAAAATTCGGGGCGGAAGCATCAAAATAGTAGGCAAGGGAAGATGATCAGATAACACCTTTAATGGAGTCTGAAATTATAAGGTTTTTGTGGGCATACGATTCAGTAGATACACCGCTGTAGTAATAGCATCACTCCAGTATTTATTAGGCATATGTGCACCGATTAGTAAGGCCCGAGTCGTTTCTAAAATATGTTGATTCTTCCTCTCCACAGTCCCATTCTGTTGTGGGGTTTGTGAACACGAGGTTTCATGGAGAATACCATGGTTGTCCAAGTATGTCCGAAATTGTTGATTAACATACTTCTCTCCATTATCAGACCTAAGTATCTTAATTTTTTCAGAAAATTGTGTCTGAACCATGGTGTGAAACAAGTAAAATGTAGCAAATACTTCATCTTTATGTTTGAGAAGGTAAAGCCATGTCATTCGTGTACAATCATCAACAAAAATAACAAACCAACGATGACCCGATGACGTAATGACCGGGGAAGGTCCCCAAACATCAGAATGTACTAAAGCAAAAGGAGTCACACTTTTATTCATGCTCATAGGATAAGACACCCTATGAATTTTTGCTAGGATACAAGTATCACATTTGAAATCTGAATGTGTGATATTTGAAAATAAACTGGGGAGTAGGTGCTTTAAATACCCGAATGATAGATGCCCAAATCTACGATGACATAGCCAAATCTGTCGTTCCTTGTTACCAACAATGTTTTGCATATGATTGGCTCTTCCTGAACTGAGGTCATCCACATAATATAGCCCTCCTCTCCTAGTACCACGCCCAATGATCTCCTTGGTGAGAATATCCTGTAGAAGGCAAAAAGTAGAATACATCAGTACTACACAGTTAAGATCTGAAGTGACCTGACTTATAGACATTAGTTGGTTTAACAGAGAGGGTACAAGTAAAGTATTAGATAATGATAATGAAGGAGATAAGGCCACTGTTCCAGCTCTTGTAACTGGATAAGTGACCCCATTTGCATTGGCAACACGACTCCGTCTTGGCTGGGTTGTTTTTGAGAGATCGTTTGGGTCAAATGTCATATGATCTGTAGCTCCAGAGTCCAGAATCCAATCCTCTTTATCACTACTAGTAGAGATGTGAAAATGCTTTACTTGAAATACCTGGATCTTGGGAAGATTCAGCCTGAGAAGTAAGGGATAGTGAGGCATTATTGGTAGCCACAGCGGCTCGCCCAGTGGTGTCCCGTTTCTTCCGTGCTTGAAGATCATTCCACCATTCTGGATACCCATGTAGTTTGAAGCAGTTTTCACGGGTGTGTTTGGAGTTTCCGCAATGGCCACATTTCATGTCAAGAGATGGTGGATTTCCCGTGGATTTCTTGCTACCCAAGGAAGTTCCTGTTTTTGGTGGCATTAGGTTATGGTGTCCCTTGACCCCTTTAAAAGCCATAACTGCTCCGGGTTTCGTATCTACACCTGTGATCATCACGGTCTACCTGACCTCTTCCCGACGGACGAATCCATAGGCTTGTTCCACCGTAGGGAATGGTTTGATCTGAAGCACATCACTTCGAGTTTTATCCAATCTATCATCAAGTCCATCGAGGAAGGTATACACTCGATCTTCCTGTATGATGAAGTTGTATTTTTGTATATCAATCGCACACTCCATTGGATTAGGACGACGGAAATCAATTTCACGCCACAACCCTTGAAGGTCATTGTAGTATTTTTCAATGGATCCACCCGCTTGCTTCGTACGAGTGACTTGACGGAGAAGATCATACACTTGAGACGTGTCTGTCCCATCATAGTAAGTGGTAGCCACCGAATCCCAAACCTGTTTTGCAGTTGGGAATCAGATAAAATTTGCAATTAAGGAGGGGTCCATGGAATTGATCAACCATCCTTTAACAATGGCATTTTCAGTACGCCATCTCCTAAATGAGGGGTCGGTTTCAACGGGTTGAGGAAAATCCCCATTAATATATCTCAGTTTATCTTTGCCAGAGATATACATCTCCACCACCTGGGACCACAAGGCATAATTGGATCCTCCCAACTTGATACTAATGGGAACAGTTGACGCTTCAGTTGACGGAGGTTGTGAGCTGATCTGAGCTCTAGTTAAAACTTCCGTCATTTTCGCCGTCAAATCTTCCAACATAAAATTGGTAGTTAAATCTCTAGATTCCCCCATGAAATCTAAAAAAAAATTTCTTCCGTTTTTCCTTTTTTTTTTTTACAAAACAGCCACTATATAAATGACAAAAACCAACTTATAACCCTAACCCTAATTTTCCGTTCTCTCGCAGCGGCGCCTTTCTTCCTGCGCGATTTCAGCAAGATGGTCGAGCGTAGAAAAAAAAATTCCTTCCAAAGTCGCGCAGTTTCCTCTGCGTTCCTCAGCGCAGTTTCGTCTGTGTTTCTCAGCGCAGCTTCTTCTGCGCGTTCCAAACCCTAAGAGAAGTTCTAAACTCGTGCAGCTTCTTCTCAGCCAAAATCTCGCAGCCCTCTTCTTCTCCTCTTCTCTCAGATTCTTCGCAGTGGCGCTCTTCTTCGCAGCAGCTCTTCTCCTCTCGCAAACTGCCTATGTTACTGTTTTTTTTCCTTCATTCTCTGCTCGAAATGGTAGTTTCAAGAATACAACACCAACCCTTTGTCGCTGGTACCACCACCTATTCTGTTATTCTCAGGAACTGCATCAACGACTGCTTGTGAGTACTTGGTTTCCAAGGAACTGCGCCAACGGATGCTGTGAGTACTCGGTTTCCAAATGGGTCCGACCTTCTTTCTATGGTTCTTCGTTGAGTTGGTGTTGCGAATCACTTGACTCCTTGTAAGTTGTATGCAGATATTTTTTTTGAAGTGTAACACGTAATCTTCTATTGAATTTCTGAACAAATAAAAGTGAAATAACTATCTTGCTTTCATTTCTGAGCTGCACCTGTTCAGTGTTTGAAACGGCTACAAGAGCTGAATATGAACTCAACCACTGTTCGGTGTTTGAAGGTAAAACAGTGGAGGATCCCCGTCCAACACACAAAGTTACCGATGCTGAGGAGACGAACAGAGTAAAGTCAACCAGATCGGCAAAAAACCGAACAGAAACACCACCCCTGATCCTAGATCAGAAAGTGATCTGCCAAACCAGATTGGCCAAACAACAATCGTGAGAACAAAAAATTGTTGTAATAGGTAGCAACGTAATTTTTTATTTCTTTAGATAATCTGCTCTGATACTATGTCAAAATATTATGATTGTATTTCTGTAATTTTTTGTTCTAATATTTCTGT
The DNA here is from genome assembly GCA_037013495.1 of Hippophae tibetana. NCBI lineage: Eukaryota > Viridiplantae > Streptophyta > Magnoliopsida > Rosales > Elaeagnaceae > Hippophae > Hippophae tibetana. The sequence continues at coordinate 7,283,572 of CM072804.1, forward strand.
ACAAATGTATAGTATTTATATACAAAAAAAGGAAACGGAAAGTAAACAAATTATAACAATATTAATTTCCATTATTATTCTTGTCTGTTGATTATCTGCCATAATTTTTACATTGATGTCTTCTTGTTGTCTGTCATATTACTCACATGCCAACATCATTGATGGATTCTAAAGCATACTCCGTAATTCATCCAGATGATTCCTTGCTACAACTTATTACGCAAACGTATTCATGTGTTTGCTTGTGGAGAATCATTGTCCATTCTATTTAAAGTTCTAACAATCTTTTAAAACACTATTTCAAGAATCAATCTAAAACTCCATATCATAATAAACCATGAATAATATTTTTTTTATTGACGTATATAATAATCTAATTGCATATAGCAATTTAATTAATCATTATCAATAAATCATGTTACAATTATTTTTATAATCACAATGTAATAATTTTAAGTTAAATTAATAAATTACACACTAATTAATTTAATACATATATTACTATTAAAATAATTTGTCTATTAAGAATTAGTATCTAAATAATCACGAACTCTTGATTGGATAGAATCAAAATCATCAACAGAAGTAGTATCATAAAATTACGGTGAGATTGTTAAAAACAAAACTCAAATCATTGATTAAATTAAGTTTAGTTTTGATATCACGTTAAAAATTCAGATCTAACTCAATCATTCAATAAAATTTCATTAAGTTAAAAATTATCTAAATTTATAAACAACTATCGTTGAACATGAGAAAGAAGTAAACTTAACATGATTAATATAAGCTACAAACATGAAATTAAAACAATCTTCATCGTCAAACACATCCACCACAGTCAAACTAGTTCCATCCGCAGCAATAAACCCCTTTGGCACACCACATATTTCAACAGCTCCTCGGCCACATTCACCTTCACCCACAACGAATCCTCTTCGGGCTTGATAGACACAATCTCTCCAGCTCCATCCACATGACCTTGCACAAAATGTCCGCCCATTCGACTTGTTGGTTGGACTGCCCTCTCCAAATTCACAAGTGACCCAGTAGAGAGCTCAGCCAAAGACGTCTTCCTAAGTGTCTCAAGAGATAAGCCAACAGTAACTTCAGAGATTTGAGTATCATAGTCTGTGACTGTTAGACATGTACCATTTACTGCAATGCTATCACCAAGGTTGACACCTTCAAGAACTGGCTTAGCAACAATTTTCATGTCAAATCCACCCTGCTTAGCAACACCTAGTTTCTTGACTTGGATGTTTTAGAAAGGTAATTGAATTTGATACGAGAATTGAATGGAGAGATACGGGGACCATTCAGAACAGTGATCCCTGGAAGAGAGGTTTTGGGGCTTTTAGAGAATGCAATAAGTCGAAAGGATACAGCCATTCCGTCAATAACTTAAGGATTGAGATTAGATTAGTATATTACTTTCAAAATTACAATAAGAAACAAAAATCGCAGATAATGGTTTCACGGGAGATCCAGCACCAAACTTATTATCGAAAGTCAAACTAATTTATAAATAAATAAAAGTCGTTATGAAGCCTGTAGACACATCAATTTATAAGGGTGCATAGATTGAACCAACAAAGAATAGAGACAAAACGGGAATAAAAGCTAGGTCGTTCTAATCTCGGCTACTCCGTTTTATGCAAACGCCGTCAAAAGGACCGATGGAAAATGGATATCAATTTTAATTTTCACTTGAGATTTAATTAAGGAAAAGTATAAATATTGTAAATTTTTAATAGGTCTCAAATGTGGTGTTAAAGTTTAATTTATAGTATAATTAAATTTGTAAAATTAATTATATTTATAATACTTTTAGTACTATTTTATTAAAGAAAAAAATGTCAACCACTTTTAATATGTACAAAAATAGAATTTAGTTTTATAATTATAAAACTAGGCAGTTTAATACTATGGTCAACTTGGGTTGCCAGATTGTTTCTTGCATAACAGGGGAAAATCTAAAAAAATATGATGGAAAATATGAGTTATAGATAGTTTAAAAAAAGAAATTACTTAATTTTTACATTCATATCGATATAATTTTATCACATATTAATATTGTTTTAAAAAATAAATCATTTTTAATTTTAAAAATAATTAGGATACAAATTGAATATAAAAAATATAGATACAAATTTAATAATATCAGTATTTACAAAAAAAAAAAATCTCTCTCAATGTATGATTAAATTTATGATTGTAATGCAATTAACAGATGATGTGAGACGTGTAAGGACTCAGAATTTTGATTTTCTTTTCTCTTTTTTCTCTCTACTTTTTAGGTGAAAAGTGAAGCAAAAATATGGATACACAAAAACAAAGAAATTAATATCAATTCCAAAAACTTAAAATTAGTAGAATGTGTGCTTTAAATTATGAATAGTCTTTTTTAGCACTCGGGTTTTCTTGAGAAACATTAAGAGCGTGTGAGTTGTGTTATTATTTAAGAAAATAAAAAAATTAGCTTATTTACAATATACTTTAATTTTAAGAAAATAAAATAAAATAATTATTTAATATATATATATATATATATATATATATATATATATATATTTTAGACAGTTTTGTTAGAAATGAATTAACTACAGTGCTGTACACAAAGTGAGTAATATTTCATTAAAAAAAAATACAGAGTTAATTAATTAGTACTTAATTAGTTATTAGACACAGATCTCATTTGAGCTAGGATACAAAATTTTATCAAATGTGTAAGAAAATGTATAGTAATTTAGAAAATTCCAGTAGAATAAATTGTATAAAGAAAATTAAGATAACCATATTTCCCAAATAAAATTTGTTAATGCAACAGAAAATTTTCTATTTTTTAAAAAAATGTTAGAGAATTAAATTGTTAAGTAAAATTTGAAATTGTTTTAACATGCACTAATGTTTTTTGCTCCGAAAATAACGATTCCTGAAAATTATAATAAAAAGTAAATAAACTTGAATTAATTCTTTGGGAAATTAATAGAGGTTGAGATTATTCTTGAAGGAAAATAAAAAATCTAGATGAAACAGGTTTTTTTTCTAGTTTATTATATTATTAATATTATAATGAAATGAAACAGGTTAAGATAGCTACACCAACCTCAAGACTTTTTTGATATGCTTCTTTAAGCATAATGTGGCCAGTTAAGTATGCCTCATTCAAATAATGAGTAATGTTAGGGTGGGTGTTGGTGACGGTTGGGAAATTCAACTAACAAAAGTTACAAAATGGTGAAAATACGAAAAACAAGTGCACCACCCTTCCATTTTCTACCCTAACACACAAGACGCAGATCATGTAGGGTTTCCTGATCCCAGTTAATAACATGTTAAATTAAATTTGAAGTTGCCCCTCATTCTCTTCTCAACTCTCAAATCTGATCAGTTTGGAATCCCCATGGCCAAGACGAAGAGGTTCTGTTTACTTTTGTTGAGGCTGATGGCGCTTGGTGCCACCCTTTCAGCTTCCATTGTCATGGCTACAAGCCATGAGAAGACCACCTTCTTTTCCGTATCTGTGGAAGCTAAGTACACCAACACACCAGCCTTCAAGTAACCTTATCAAACTTTCCTTCTTCATTTTCCCTTTCTACCCCTGCTGCTATCTGCATATACATGTGTTATAATTACGAATCTGTTAAAAGCTTGTTGCTTAATTAATTTGCAGGTACTTCGTGATTGTAAATGCTATTGTCAGCGGATATGGATTTATGGTTCTTTTCCTTCCTTCCGAGAGTTTGCTTTGGCGATTAGTCCTTGCTTTGGATATGGTAAACCTTCGAACAAATAATCATTACTTAGCTTGCTATGTATAGCTTTTATTTCCATATACTATAAATTTAAGATTAATGTAATTTAAAGAAAATGATTATATAATTGATAAAAATTATATTTCATAAGTAAATAATAATACATTTTTCGTATATTTATGTTAGAAAATTAAGTTTAATTCAACTTAACAAGATTTTATTAAGTTAAGAGTTATTTAAATTTATAAGTAATACTATTGTCGAATTTTTGATCGATGTAAGATTGAAGTAAACTTAATATTTTCCTTACATACGGACCGAGGTGGTTTCGCAAAATTACTTTGAGACTGTTAAGAACAAAACTCTAGTCATCGATCAATCAAAGCCCAATTTTGATACTATGTTAGAAACTTAGATCTAACTCAACCCGATAAGATTTAATTGAATTAAAAGTTGTTTAAGTTTATAAACAACACTATTGTTGAATGAAAAAAAACTTAATAATTTATATCTAAAATATATGTTTTCTAATTCTTAAAATAATTATAGCAGATTTTCTTTTTCAGAAGCGTTTTTACAGTATTTCAAAAGTATTGGCAAAAAAATACATGGTTGATTAATTAAACACGTGTTTTGTTTGGATGGGTGTCAGGTATTTAGTATGTTACTTACCTCAGGCATATCAGCAGCTTTAGCGATTGCACAAGTGGGAAAGAAAGGGAATTCACATGCTGGTTGGCTACCAATATGTGGGCAGGTCCCAAAGTACTGTGACCATGTATCTGGATCTCTTATCGCTGGTTTCATTGGAGTATTGATATATATGCTGCTGCTTCTACAAACAATTCACTCTGTTTTAGATCCACTTCTCTTACATAAATCATAAGCTATACTCTTTATATGAACGAGCAACTCCTGTACGCATTTATACTTTTTTTTATTATCTATAATTTCTATATAGAGAGAGTAAGAAAATACACCTATATGCAGTGGCTCTCTCTCTCTCTTTCTCTCTATGGTTTGAATGAAATGTGGCACATATGTTGGACTTGATTCGAACCTAAAATGGACCTATTAAATTCCTTTTGTGCAGTTTTTTTGTTTTTGTTTTTGGAATTCTGTGTGAATCATTTGCTCATCTCAACGATTTCTTTCAAGAGCTATTTGATCTCCAAAACATTGCCCTTTGATTGAGAGGATCACACTTCATCGAGGTAAATTATGAGACGAGAAAGAAACACAATCCACTTTAATTTGTAATTTTTACAAAAAAATTATCGTCAAAATTCAATTGGACTGTTTTGTCTACCGAATGGATCATAAGTTAGTCTAAAATGAAGAAGAATGGTTAAAGGTAATTTTGAGAAAAATATTTTTTTTTAAGAATCATTTGAAGTGAAGTAGTTTGATACTGTTTTGAAGAATAATATTTATGTGTTTGACATAAAATTTATTAGTAGTTTTTCAGCAATACTTTAACGATTATAATTATAAATAGATCATCCATTAAAATTTATTTTATTAAAATATAAAATTACTTTTTTTGAAATAGTATATCGTGTCGTTCAAATATATATGCACTACTACAAAAATGAGTATTTAAGTCGATACGTAAAGTCGGTTGATGTGTCGAACCGACGCTATACGTGGACGTAGCATCGGTTCTAGGTGTTAACCGAAGCTATCCACGTAGCGTAGCGTCGGTTGACACCTAGAACCGACGCTATCAACGTAACATAGCGTCGGTTCGACACGTCAATCGACGCTACACACGTGGATAAATCTTTTCTCTTCTTTCTTCCCAGATAGAAATTATTTTCAGTGTTGCAGAACTCTAAAAAACCGAAAACCTCCTTCTCCACTCTTTCTTATTTTCCGACCACCTACGACTACCATTTCCAACATCGATTAGTGAGTTTTCTATTATTCATATTTTTTTCTGTTATTATGTGTATAGATTTTTGTATTATATATGTAGGTTTGTATTATAACATAAGGAGAAGAATATGACGATCTTGAATAAAATATAACAAAACTATGGTCATTTTTCTGTTATTAATTAATATTTTATTTTTCAAATATTTGTATTATTTGAACTATTTGCTAAACTGATTTTGGTTTTTTTTCTGCTCGAATACAAGTTCAAAATGAATAAATTTAAAAAAAAAATTAAAGTCGGTTCACGTCACATTTTTCTCTATCACAAATCCAAAATCTTAAATATTTAGACCATTCATAATTTTTTGAATAATGATAGGCCATGAATTTACATTAAAAATTGTATTAATTATATTATATTAAGACTTTAAAAAATTACCTTATTAGTAATTCCATGTTTAATATATCATATATTATTAAGAAATATAATTAATTTAAAAAATCCATCAAAAAGATTAATTGATGAAATACTTCTTTGAAACATTTATTTAATTTTAGGTTTATGATCTTCAATTTTATTTTTGATGTTTTAAAATATCTCATTATATCCAGATTCTAATAATGTTCTTATCTTTTCAAATAAATAAATACTTTGATTTTTTTTTAAAATGGATTAAGAAATTTATTTTTAAATATATAAGATAATTTGTTATTTTCTTAAAATTAAAATTATCATCCCAATTCATTTATTTGATGATTTGAAAACAAAATTACTTAAGATTTGATAATGTTGTTGTTTTTTCTATTATCTTTTCTACTAATTTTATGCCTCATTCACATATAATATAAGTTTATAATACTCTATTAAGTTTTTATAAATTTTGTTTAAAACATAAGTTATAGAAAATTTTGATGTCTTGTCTATAAATATAAAATGAGTAAAATTTATCTCAATTTTAAATACTTTAAAAACTTGTTTTAACTTCTTCTAGATATTCATATGGTTGATAGCAATCATTATTTGTTTTACTAAGTTTACCCTGACATATCCAAGAATTATAAGTTTCTACATAGTAACCTTAGAAAATAACATAGTATAACATTTATTTATTTTAACATTTTTTTTCTTAATAATAATCAAATCTCTTTGACATTTTTTTATGTGTAAAATTAAATTTGTATTGAGTTAATAATCTTCGTGAATAGTTTATAATATTTGTTATTTTCATACATTATTTTATTATTTTTATGTAACTCCATGTTACTTTAATTTACAAATATTATATTAAGAAAATCAAGTTTGATTTAAAAAATTAATAATCACTAATTACTTTATAATATAATTATAAAAATTAATATTTTTTAAGAAATTTTATGGTTTGAGGTAAAATATTTTTAAAAAATTGAGCTAATCGTATTTAAAAAAAAATAAACATCAAATTGCAGTCTATATGTATATTTTTTTAATAAATATGATATAAAAAATATTTTTATTTAGTACTTATATTTTTTAAAAAAAATTAAATTAATTTTTTTAACAATTTAGTTTTAAATTTTGTACTTATATTATTTTTTTAATTTTGTATGTATGAAGATCTGTGCCCGTGGATTATTGAATATATTATTAGGTCTTTTGCATTAAGATTTACTTCGAGTAATTGCTAATAGGTAACCGCAAATTGCGTATGTGGAAATGTGGAAATGTGGAAATAGTAAATCGATGTTTATTCTCATGAGAATTTCTCTCTTTAATTGAATCATGAGTTTGGCGGTGATTCGTCGAAAGAGCTCTCTTCAATTCCAAACAGTATCTCATGTTTGTCTTTTGATCGCTGTAAATGATTTCGTTTGACTAACAACATCTATTTCGAATTTGTTTGGCATTACAATAAAAAATTAATTCATTAATGAAAGAAGATTAAAATAATTAATTATAATTTTTATTTTATTTTTATATAAATAATTAAAAATAGAATTTATTTTCCGTTATTATTTAAAATAATTAAAATGATTTTTATTTAAAAAATATAAATATTAAATAAGAATCTATATAATAAATATTAAAAAGAAACATTTTAAAAACATAATAATTTGTATTTTTTTTAATAAACTATTACCAAACCCCAGTACACCTGTGCATCCCCAAACGAAGGATAATTTTTTAATCAAGTTGTATCTATCAAAAGAGAAAATGTTTTAAATAGTCTATTTTTTCTTGTTAAATTTTAAAAAAATATTTAAAATTTATAATAATAAAAATAACACATTAAATTAAAAAAGATATAAATTAATTTTAAAAGATATTATTTTTATTACTATAAATTTTAAAATAGTTAATTTTATAATTTGTCTTAAATATGTTACATGCTAGAGATTATAAATATTATAATTAAATTAGGTATAAAAATTAATATATAGATATATTTCTAAGGAACATTCTAAAACTAATAATCCTAACCCATGTTTTTAATCTTATAAATACATTAAAACTTACAAGTACCGTTAGCATCATTGAAATTAAAAATCTAATTGAACTAGAAAACAAAGCTCTAGTATTTTGTTGCAATAAAATTAGAGGGTGCCTTTACAATTATTTGAAATAATTTATGTGCACAAATGTTGGTTATTTATGGAGTTGATCCGAACCTCAACCATGAACCACTATTTTAATTATTATTTTCAACTTTCTTTATATAAAATAGCCCATAAGATTATTTTCTAAAGGTAAAGTCTTCATCCCAATTGACCCATCAAAATGGCCACAACATTGTATATCATACTATATAATATTACAATTACCAAACGCCTACTATTTTAAATTTAGAAAAATACAAGGCTATAATTGCAAAAAGTGAAGGTCTCATCCTTATCTAATATCTGTCTGACTTACTGACCTGAACCCCGTACGTAATCTTCCTCATATGTTTCACATTTATATAAATTAATAATAATTGAGTTTAAATTATTAAATACATTTTTCTCACCGATACCTTCTCCCAAAAATTCCCTGATATTTTATTATCACCACGAGGGACGAGACTTTGCTTGCAGGCAAATCCAAGACGGAAATTTCCCTTTTCTTTCTCTCCTATCTTTCCTTGTTTCCTTCCATTAATATCTTCCTCTTGGAACCCTAAATTTCTATCTCAATAGAATCTTACTGCATTCGTGATCTCTCCAGTTTCCAATTATGGCATCTGGATCATCAGGTCGGGTCAATTCTGGCTCCAAGGGGTTCGATTTTGGATCCGATGACATTCTCTGCTCGTACGAGGATTATCCCAACCAGGATTTAGCCAATGGCAGCCACGGCGAGCCTAATTCGGGCAAGGTAGTTAGTTTGAATTCCTATAGTTTTTTTTAGCTGATTGAGCTATACTTTTGCTCGTGATGAGAGTTTTATTTGATTGGATGATGTTAGGGTTTTAAATCACGAAGTTACTGGAGTGAATTTGCTGTTGTTCTAAACCAAAAATTGTAATTACTCATTCGTTTTGCCTTTTCTTCCTTTTTGGAGGTGGTTGATTTTCTGTTTTATCTGTGGTAGTGAATAAAGCTATGGTTTTTATGGTTGCTTAATCCGAAAGTAGAGAGATATTTCCAATCACTTTACCAAATTGTGGCCAGGCGAATCATTTTACCTTTTTCAAATTGGATTTGCTTTTGGGTTTCGTTTATTGATCTTTAATTTTACCAGATATATTAGGAAACTAACCTTTCCCAACTTTAAGAATACGAGTTACGTGCGAGGTTGGAATGAAGTTTTCTTATAATGAACCTCAATTAAACAGTAATAATAGTGAGACAATGATCAGTCCATGGTCACTTCACTTGGCTCGTTTGTGGAGGAGCTGGAGCGTAGAGAACCTCATATCTTCAATCAACATGGATTTTTTTGAACGCGGAGGCTGATAGGAAACATGGGGGAAGGGTAAGATAATCAAGCGACTGATAGTGAATGAAAAGCTGTAGCAGCATAGAATTTTATTCGGATTTTGTCAGACATTGTTTGAATTTTGGATGTTCTTCATCAAAACTTGTCACCTTGTCATATTTTTGTCTTTAATTAATAATGAATGTTATTTTAATGTCTTTGAATCCTATATATGATTACTAATTTGGAAGTATGTTTCAGGAATATCATAAGAGCAGATTAGGAAGGTCGTCAATGTTCCCTGCTTCTTATAGCCCGCCAGAAGATACATTAAACCAAGATGTGGCTTCCACTGTGGAAAAAAGCATGAAAAAATATGCCGATAATCTCATGCGTTTCCTCGAAGGAATTAGTTCACGGCTGTCACAGTTGGAGTTATATTGCTACAATCTGGACAAGTCGATTGGAGAAATGCGATCCGATTTAATACGCGATCATGGAGAGGCAGATGCAAAGCTCAAGTCACTTGAGAAACATCTTCAAGAAGTAAGTTGCAAATTTGAATCATATGCTGGAACGACATTATCACAATTTAACTTGTTCGGAATAAGCTGAATTATTTTTGAAACCTTAGAGAAGTCTATTATGTTTTGAGGTGTCCTTTAGATGCACTGTGCAGCAAGAGATGCTTTTTTTTGGGGGGGGGGAGGCGCTTTGAATATGTAGACAATCATTTTAACTGGAGCAATTAAATGGCACAGAGAAAATAGTGTGAATCTAAGCGTATCGCTTCAACCATGTTTATGGTAATCCTAGTGACAATTACCTATGGCTGTTATTAACGTACAGATTTGTGGAACAAAATGCTGTTTCTATATCTAAGATGGGAAGCTTTTAAGAATTCTCAGAAACATCTGGGAAAAGTACTACCGGTACTGCTACTGCTTAGTGTTCATTAATATTATCTACACTTTTTTTTAGAAAGATAAAATGAAATATTACACTTGAAGCCACCTTCTAGCTTATCTTCAACTCCTACATTACTATAAATATCAAAAGTAGCATTGTTTTGTTCCTTGTATCATAAATGGCTTTGATTAGATATCTGGAGTCATACAAGAAACTGCAAAATGCATGAATAATAGTTATGCTGCGTCTGTTATTTAGTTGAAGCCCTTATATGTTTTTTAACTATGCTATTTTTCCTATAACTCGGCAATGCTTTTGATTATTGGTAATATTTTGTCAGCTGTTAGTGGTAAATTGCTCTAACTTCCAACCATAGATGGACTTACACTTTGTGGTTTCTTTCATTGGTTGTCATGGTGGTTAATTGGATTCTCAAATGCCTATTTCAGGTACATAGATCTGTACAAATCTTAAGAGACAAGCAAGAGCTTGCTGAGACTCAGAAAGAATTAGCCAAACTTCAGCATGTTCAGAAAGAATCTTCATCATTGAGCCATTCCCAATCCAATGAGGAGAGAATTTCACAGTCTTCTTCCGATTCCAAAAAGACTGATAACATGCCTGACACAAATAACCAGCAATTGGCTCTTGCCCTGCCTCATCAAGTCGCACCACAGCAACATCCAGTGGCACCTATCCCGCAGGCTCCATCTCAAAATATGACTCAACAACAATCTTATTATTTACCTCCAACACAGTTACCAAATCCGCCAGCACCACACTCACAGATCCAATATATGCCTTCTGACTCTCAGTACCGACCCTCACAAATGCAAGACATTACTAGAGTTTCACCGCAGCCAACACAGTCTCATGTAAATCAGGCACCTCCAGTCCAATCATTCCCTCACTATCAGCAGCAAGTGCCCCAGCAGTTGCATCAACAGGTACAATTGCCACAACAGTCATCTATGCAAACACAGATCAGGCCTACGCCAACAAGTATGTATCCTCCCTACTCGCAAAATCAGCCTTCAAATCCATCTCCTGAACCCTTGGCGAGCAGCATGCCAATGCAACTTCCATATTCCACAATTCCTCCACAAGGATCTAGTCGTGCTGACACAATGCCTTTTGGCTATGGTGGTGCTGGTAGAACAGTTCCACAGCAGTCTCCACCTCAGCAAATCAAGGGAACTTATGGATCACAACCAGGAGATGGATATGCTACTTCTGGAGCCCTTCCCAACCTTCCTCCAGGGAGTACATACATGATGTATGATGGTGAAGGTGGCAGAAGTCATTACCAACATCAAATCCCTCAGTTTGCCCAAGGTGGTTATCCTCCTGCCAGTGCATCTCTTCCAAATGCACAAGCAACCACACCTCCTAATCTTATGGTTAGAAATCCACAGTTCAATAGAAACTATCCTCATGGTGAAGTGGTGGAGAAACTGGCCAGCATGGGCTTCAGGGCTGATCATGTGGCAAGTGTCATTCAGAGGATGGAGGATAGCGGCCAGCAGATTGATTTTAATGCTGTGCTGGACAGGTTGAACATGCATTCTTCCGGGGTTCTTCAGAAAGGATGGTCAGGATAAATAATCTTTGCCTTTTATCTTCTTGTCGATCTCAGTGGCAGTCTATGCGTGTTTTATTATGCATTGAATAAAGGCTGATACTATTGTGCACCATCTTCTCGTATATATGGTTTGAGTCTTTTAGAGGTACAAGAATGATCATGTATCTATGGCCACAGACCAAGACTGTAATCTGTTATTTGAGGCAAGCTGCTTTAATATCTAGCAATATTGAAACTTTGTTCATGTGACTTTTTTTTACCTTTAGTCGAGATAAACTAGTAGTCTCATAACCGATATAGTTAAGTGTGTTTTAACTTTTCCCTGTTTGCCTGATATTGATATTGTTGCAATCAACAACAACCACCTTCTTGGTCTTATTAAGGCTAAAGCTAAAAGTGGCATGTGTTAATGTTACTCCTCGCATATAAATGTGGAATTCCAATTGCCCCTTACCATATCTTTCCAGATTTGGAGCGCTTAGAAATTTTTACGGCATATATGTTTTTTTTTTATGGCATTTAGGGTCATCTACATCAAGTAAAACCCATTCGAATGCGGGTCTTGAGCTCGGATGCTAAGTTTGATTGTAGAAACTCAGGTCTCATCACGCCCTAATTGCTTTCAATATTCTTCAAACAAATTACCTTCCTTAAAAGGTTAGGCAAAGTAAAAGTCCAAAAACAAAAATTTAAATCCGTTGCAGGGACTTGAATATGGGTCTTTCCAGTGTGAGCCGACTATCCTAACGACCTAGACTATATGCTGAAAGTTTCAGCCAGAAATGCTTAGAACATGTAGCCACCGAATCCCTTGCAAAATAAAAGAATACATAGAATAACAGAATCAAGACATTAGCCATTCCATACATATGTCGACTTTATTTGAAACCTAATATTGGTAATAAAACGAGAAGACACCACTTTGATTCTTATTAAATCAGGTATATCAAAGCAATACAATGCCATGAGATCTTGTTGGACAAATATATGAGATTCAGTATGGGAACACTTTGGCAAGCTGTGTTAAATTTTTTTTTTTCTAAATCTAACTTCATTTGTTTCAAATGAAACTCATTTTAACATATAAAATATTTGGATTTGAATACTCTTTAACTAAAATTAACTTCTATAAAAACAATAAAGAATAAATTTTATGAAAACAAAAACGTCTTATTATTCTTTTCATTTGTTTATTCTTCAACAATAAAATATAATTTTTAAAATTCTTCACGTTTAAAATAAAACTTTTAAGATATGAAAACTTTTATTATATATAGTATTTTTTTTCTTAAATTTTTATTATGTTGTATTATTAAGGTTATTAATATTTTTCTAATAGATTAGAGTAATTAAATAATTTACTTCATAAATTAATGAAATGTTGTTATTTATTAAAATCTATTATGAAAATGGGAGTGTATGTCGTTAATTATCTTATTATGCTTTAAGACTGATGGAGACAAAATACAAGGACTTCTCTTATTATACAATTGCTTTTTTTTGTTTTTGAACTTCTGATTTGAATTGAGCTTATCAAATTCAAAGGCTTTAAGCTTTCTGTACATTCTTTATAATTTTATGGTTATTGATGTTATGGCAATTAAAGATTTTATAACTCATTAATATTTCAACGTGTGAGGGTGATGAATAAAACATTAAAATATGATTTATTTTAACTTGATATTTGGTGAATTTAAATATAAAACACTATTAACATATTGAGAAAACTGTGCAATGAGTAAAAATGTAGTTGCGATAAAAAAAATAGAGAGGAAATCGAAATTCTCAATAATCGATTTTTTTTAAAATATATTAGAAAAATCAATAAAAAATAAATATAAAATTTATAATAATTCATGAATAACAGCTAATAAGTCAAAATCACTGAAGTTACATGGTTATTTTTCCACAAATTCAATCATGAATTAAGAAAATGCAATCATATATTTGTTTTTTAAAAACATTTATTTAATTTTGTGGTTTATTACTTTATTTAATGGTACAACTGTGCGTAACATATTAAAAAAATTATATTTAATCATAACCCCATATTTTATAGTTACTTCATAATTTAGATCGAATTAACTGGGATACTGCCCATTGTCAGTAGAAGCTTATTAGGATCATGTAAATATATGGGGAGGAGGGGTATAATATTTATAAAATTTTAATAAATTATGTAAATTAATTAATATTATTTTTATTGTATATATAATATCTCTCGTCAATATAAACCTTAAATACTACAATTATCAAGAAACATACCCTTTTCTTTTATAGAAAAAATAAAATAAAATAATTAAACAACACTCCTTTATTAAAATCATGATAAATTTTAAGTATATACAAAATTTATCCACTTTTACCTTATATTTTATATATTTTTTATATGTGAGGTGTGAATATTATTTAAGATTTTAATTTTTAAAATAATTTTAATATATAATATGAGTATACAAATATTTTAAATTTGTAGATTATTAATATTTCTTCGATAAGAAATTTAAAAAATCAATATCAAAGTTTGAAATAAGAAAGCAGCGATATTAACGCGCGACCACCCTGATTATTGTGCAGCTTGTCAGTCTCATTTCCGTAGATTTTGCAAGTTATGAGTCAGAAGTCAGGACCCATTAAACCAGTTGTTTCCCTCCTTTAGCTTATTCAACCCACATCTTCCGAAGTATAATAATAATAATAATAATAAGTTAGCGCCATTTCGCAGAGCCTCCATACTCCAATTTTCCGTTATGAGTCACAGCCAACGTCCACCTCCGATTCCCGGCGGTACGACCCATTCCACAAGAGAACCCGAATCCGAGCACTACAACATTATTCCAGTTCACAACCTGCTTGCCGACCACCCTTCTCTACGGTTTCCTGAGGTTCGTGCCGCTGCAGCAGCCCTACGTGCCGTCGGCGACCTCAGAAAGCCCCCATTCGCTCAATGGCTTTCCCACATGGACCTCCTCGATTGGCTTGCCCTCTTCTTTGGCTTCCAAAATGACAATGTTCGCAACCAGCGAGAGCACTTGGTTCTCCACCTTGCTAATGCTCAGATGCGCTTGAGTGCTCCCCCTGACAACATCGACATCCTAGACTCCATTGTTTTGCGCCGGTTTCGTAAGAAGCTTTTGAAGAATTACACCAATTGGTGTTCCTATCTGGGGAAGAAGTCCAACATTTGGATCTCAGACCGACGTGATGATGTTTCGGACAAGAGAAGAGAGCTTCTTTATGTGTGCCTTTATCTTCTTATTTGGGGTGAGTCTGCTAATCTTAGATTTGTTCCTGAATGTTTGTGTTATATATTTCATCACATGACTATGGAATTGAATAAGATTTTGGAAGACTATATTGATGAGAATACTGGGCAGCCTGTTATGCCTTCGTTCTTTGGAGAGAATGCGTTTCTGAACAGTGTCGTGAAACCCATTTATGAAACAATTAGTGCCGAGGTTGAGAGTAGTAAAAACGGGACTGCTCCGCATAGTGTTTGGAGAAACTATGATGATATAAATGAGTACTTTTGGAGCAAGAGGTGTTTTGAGAAATTGAAATGGCCTATTGATACAGGGAGCAATTTTTTTGTCAC
Organism: Hippophae tibetana; assembly: GCA_037013495.1. NCBI lineage: Eukaryota > Viridiplantae > Streptophyta > Magnoliopsida > Rosales > Elaeagnaceae > Hippophae > Hippophae tibetana. The sequence goes on from CM072804.1 coordinate 7,299,165, forward strand.
ATCCAGTAGAGGCAAGCATGTTGGTAAGACGGGGTTTGTGGAGCAGAGGTCGTTTTGGAACTTGTATAGGAGTTTTGACAAACTCTGGATTATGCTTATTTTGTTCTTTCAGGCGGGTTTTATTGTAGCTTGGGAAGAAAGGGAGTATCCTTGGCAGGCATTAAAGGATCGTGATGTCCAAGTTAAGGTTTTGACTATTTTTTTCACTTGGAGTGGATTGAGGTTTTTGCAATCATTACTTGATGTAAGAATGCAATATAGTTTGGCATCGAAGGAGACTATGTCAGTTGGGGTGAGAATGGTGTTGAAGAGTATTGTTGCTGCTGGATGGAGTGTAGTTTTTGGGATATTTTACGGGAGGATATGGATGCAGAGGAATCATGATAAAGAGTGGTCAGCAGAGGCAAATAAGCGTTTGATTATTTTTCTTGAGGTGGCACTGGTCTTTGTCCTTCCTGAGCTTCTAACCCTGGCTCTGTTTATCATTCCTTGGATCTGTAATTTTATTGAGGAGACTAATTGGAGGATTTTTCACTTCTTATCATGGTGGTTCCATAGCAGAATCTTTGTTGGTCGTGGCTTGAGAGAAGGGCTTGTTGACAACATAAAATATTCGTTGTTTTGGATTGTGGTTCTTGCAACAAAATTTACTTTCAGTTACTTCATGCAGATCAAACCCATGATTTCTCCAACAAAAGATTTGTTAGATCTTAAGAATGTAGATTACCAATTGCATGTATTTTTTGACAAGACAAACGTATTTTCTGTTGGGTTACTTTGGCTTCCTGTCGTTTTGATCTACCTCATGGATTTACAGATTTGGTATTCAATATACTCCTCTCTTGTGGGAGCTGGAGTGGGGTTGTTGGCATACTTGGGGGAGATTCGTAATATCCAACAATTAAAGTTGAGGTTCCAGTTCTTTGCAAGTGCAATTCAGTTCAATCTCATGCCGGAGGAGCAGCTATTAAATGGGAGGGGGACTCTGAGGAATAAGTTTAATGATGCTATGAAGAGGTTGAAGCTGAGGTATGGGTTTGGCCGACCATATAAGAAGCTCAAGTCTAACCAGGTTGAGGCAAACCAATTTGCTATGATATGGAATGAAATAATTACAACTTTCAGGGAAGAAGATATCGTTTCTGATTGTGAGGTTGAGTTGTTGGAGCTGCCCCAAAATTCTTGGAATGTTAGAGTTATTCGGTGGCCGTGTTTTCTTCTTTGCAACGAGTTATTGCTCGCACTTAGTCAAGCCAAAGAGCTAGTAGATGCTCCTGATCGTTGGCTTTGGCATAAGATATGCAAGAATGAATTCAGGCGTTGTGTTGTCATTGAAGCTTACGATTGCGTAAAATATTTGCTTCTGGCAATTATCAAACATAACACTGAAGAGCATTCTATTCTGACAGTCCTCTTTCAAGAAATTGACCATTCTATTGAGATTGAAAAGTTAAGTAAAACTTTTAAAATGACTGTGGTACCCCAGCTTCATCACAAGTTAATCAAACTTGTTCAGTTGTTGAACAAGCCTCAGAAAGATCATAACCAGATTGTTAATACTCTACAGGCTCTTTATGAGATTACTGTTCGAGATTTTTTCAAGGAAAAGAGGAGCACTGATCAACTGAGGGATAATGGTTTGGCACCCCAAAATCCAGCTGCAATGGCAGGGTTTCTTTTTGAGAACGCTGTCCAGCTACCTAACTCCAAAAATGAAGCTTTCTATCGACAGGTTCGGCGCTTGCACACAATACTCATCTCAAGGGACTCAATGCAGAGTGTTCCAGTTAACCTTGAGGCAAGACGCAGAATTGCCTTCTTTAGCAACTCCCTGTTTATGAACATGCCTCGTGCTCCCCGAGCTGAGAAAATGATGGCCTTCAGTGTTCTTACTCCTTACTATAGTGAAGAAGTAGTATACAGTAAGGAACAGTTGCGAACTGAGAATGAAGACGGGATTTCTATCTTATATTATCTGCAAACAATGTACCATGATGAGTGGGAAAATTTTATGGAGAGGATGCGTAGGGAAGGAATGGTGAAAGATGATGAAATATGGACAACAAAGTTGAGAGATTTCAGGCTGTGGGCATCATACAGGGGCCAAACTCTTGCCCGAACTGTGAGGGGAATGATGTACTATTATCGTGCTCTTAAGATGTTGGCCTTTTTGGATTCAGCATCAGAGATGGACATTCAGGAAGGATCACAAGAACATGGTTCGATGAGGCAAGAAGTCAGTTTGGATGGTTTTAGCTCAGAAAGATCTTCTTCCCAGAGTTTGAGTAGAACTAGTAGTTCCCGAAGTATGATTTTCAAAGGCCATGAGTATGGAACTGTTTTGATGAAATATACATATGTAGTTGCTTGCCAGATTTATGGAACACAGAAAGCTAGAAAAGATCCCCATGCTGAGGAAATTTTGCAATTAATGAAAAGCAATGAAGCTCTTCGAGTTGCTTATGTTGATGAGGTTTCTATTGGAAGAGATGAGAAAGAGTATTATTCTGTTCTTGTGAAGTATGATCAACAATTAGAGAGAGAAGCAGAAATCTACCGTGTGAAGCTACCAGGTCCTGTGAAGCTTGGTGAGGGAAAACCTGAGAATCAAAATCATGCCATTATTTTCACTCGAGGAGATGCAGTTCAGACAATTGATATGAATCAAGACAATTACTTTGAGGAGGCTCTTAAAATGAGAAATCTGTTGGAAGAATATAGGTGCTATTATGGTATACGGAAGCCCACTATTCTGGGAGTTAGGGAACACATTTTTACAGGTTCAGTTTCATCACTTGCTTGGTTTATGTCTGCACAGGAAACAAGTTTTGTCACTTTGGGTCAGCGTGTGTTGGCAAACCCTTTGAAGATTCGAATGCATTATGGCCATCCGGATGTGTTTGATAGGTTTTGGTTCATGACTCGAGGTGGAATTAGTAAAGCTTCCAGGGTGATTAACATTAGTGAAGACATTTTTGCCGGCTTTAATTGCACCTTGCGTGGAGGCAATGTTACACACCATGAATACATACAAGTTGGCAAGGGAAGAGATGTTGGATTGAATCAGGTTTCCATGTTTGAAGCCAAGGTTGCTAGTGGGAATGGGGAGCAAGTACTGAGTAGAGACATCTATAGGCTTGGTCATAGGCTGGATTTCTTCCGAATGTTATCATTCTTCTATACTACCGTAGGGTTCTTTTTCAACACAATGATGGTGGTTCTGACTGTCTTTGCATTCTTGTGGGCCCGGCTTTATCTTGTTCTTAGTGGTCTTGAAGGTTCTGCTTTGGCAGATGATAAGAATACAGCACTTGTTACAATATTGAATCAGCAGTTCATTATTCAACTTGGTCTCTTTACTGCTCTTCCGATGATCGTGGAGAATTCCCTTGAGCATGGGTTCCTTCAAGCTATATGGGATTTCATAACAATGCAGATCCAACTTTCTTCTGTTTTCTACACATTCACTATGGGAACTCGTACACACTATTTTGGCCGCACGATACTTCATGGTGGTGCAAAGTACCGTGCTACAGGTCTTGGGTTTGTTGTAGAGCATAAGAAATTTGCAGAAAATTATAGGTTGTACGCCCGCAGCCATTTTGTGAAAGCCATTGAACTTGGGCTGATACTCATAGTTTATGCATCACACAGTCCTATAGGCAAAAATTCATTTGTTTACATAGCCATGACGATTTCAAGTTGGTTCTTGGTTGTATCCTGGATAATGGCTCCCTTTGTTTTCAATCCTTGTGGTTTTGACTGGTTGAAGACAGTAGATGATTTTGATGACTTTTTGAACTGGATCTGGTACCGTGGTAGTGTGTTTGCAAAAGCTGAACAGAGCTGGGAAAGATGGTGGTATGAGGAGCAGGATCATTTGAGAACAACTGGATTTAGGGGAAAGTTGATGGAAGTAATATTAGATCTTCGCTTCTTCTTTTTCCAGTTTGGGATAGTATACCAGCTCAAAATTGCTGCTGGAAGTACCAGTATTGCCGTTTACTTGTTGTCATGGATCTATATGCTTGTGGCTTTTGCAATATATGTGGTAATAGCATATGCTCGAGACAAATATTCAGCAAAGCATCACATATACTATCGTTTGGTTCAGTTCCTTGTCATTGTTCTTGGAATAGTTGTGATAGTTGCGCTGATAGAATTTACAGATTTTACATTAGTTGATATTTTTACGAGTCTTTTGGCTTTCATTCCCACTGGTTGGGGCATAATATTAATTGCACAAGTACTACGGCCGTTCTTGCAGTCTACCATAATTTGGGGGACAGTTGTTTCTGTGGCACGTCTGTATGATATAGTATTTGGAGTTATTGTCTTGGCTCCTGTGGCACTGCTATCGTGGCTGCCTGGGTTCCAGTCTATGCAGACTAGGATATTGTTCAATGAAGCATTCAGCAGAGGCCTCACGATATTACAGATTGTTACAGGAAAAAAGCCTAAGCGTGATTTGTAATTGAGGTAATTTCTTAAACATTTAATTTATAGAAACTTCTGGAACATTAGTCAAATGTCTGCTTTCTTTTATCTCATATTCACCTTTCGTCTGCAAAGAATGAACATAAATTCAATACTTTATCATGCTCGATATATAATTCGAATTGGCATGTTTATCATTTTTGTCGTTCCATATTGATTGGTGTTTCTGTTCAATATGTCCTAAAACGTCTGATATAAGTGTTTGAATTACATTTATTTATTCTTTGAAAACGCTATCCATTGTAGGCTTGTATTAAGGCATTGATAAAGTAATGGCCAGACATTTGAGTATGTCTCGTAAATTTGAATCATACGGCTATGAGTTAACCTAGTGCTCCATAATCAAACTTTCATGAATCCTAGATGGTGTTATGATGTCATAAATTTCCATTACTGTCTGTTTATGAGCATTTGATAAGTTGCTAATTAATTATTTTGCAGTAAACTGAACAAGATTTTGAAATATATATTGGATTGTGCTTTTGATAATATATATTGAATTATTGATGGTTGTATGCTGCTTTCATGAGTGTGTTTCCTGGTTCCTCTTTATTGAGTTATTATTGTACAAATCATCTGCATAACATGAGATGACTGAATGACATTTTGCAGATCTGATGCTATCATGATGAGTACAAAAACTACAGATTTGAGAGGTAAGTACTAAGTAGAGCCGTTTTGATTTTCAGCAGCTTCTTGTTTTTCGTTTCAGAGTGATTTGCTCGAGGTTAATGAAGGACAGGACAACTTGTATTTGTTTTTCTATTGCTATTTTTATCTTTGCGTTACTCGTGTAATTAGCCGACTTCGTTCTATTTAAAACCTACAGTTTTTTCTTACTGTCTATACTAGATAGTTATTTAGTTAGTTAATTCAGATTGTTAGAACATTCTTTTATTATTTTTCAGAATAATAGTGCTGAGAAACTCAGCTTCTTTAACTTACCAAGATATCAGTAGGACAGTTCTGTCATTGTGTCCTGGTGATTGTATTTTTCCAATTCATCTTGTTTTGGTCATCTGTTTGATTGGGTTTGTGTTATCTTGTCACTTAAGTTTCCTATGACTATAAAGCATTTAACTTTACACCATATTGGTTGAACCTACAAGTTACAATGTGAAAATGTTTCTTTTAGTGGGTTGAAAAATAACAAATATTTTCATTGAGATATATCGTAAGTAAAAAAGGACAAACATTATATTTTAGTAATTTTTCATCCTATCTTGAGTTTCAAGGATGGAGGTAATATCCTTTTCAAATATATTCATCACACAAATTATGTTTACAATCCGTTATGTAGAACTTAAGAAAATCCAATAAACTACACAAATTGCATAAAAGTATGGGTGGTAACGTGTGTTGTACTTGGATTGTTAAAATCAAATACAAATTGAATTAAATTTAGATTCCATTTGGATAGGTTTGAATAACATGAAAATGAAAACTATTGGATTAGGACTAACTCAATAACACGAAAATAATAAATAATTATAATTATAATTATTATTATTAGTTTTTTTTCTATATGTTGAGTCTGTTAGTTCATGTCATTAAAAATTTGATTTATTTATCTTATTATTTTTATGATAATTTTTTTATTAATATATTAATTATTCACTTATTAATAAGAATTATATAGTATCTAATTAACAATAAACATGATCATTTATATGAATATTTTTAAATTTTATTTAAAAATGAGATCTATTACAATTTGTTTTGAATTTATAAATTATTTTATATAAAATATTTATAATAAGTTTTTTAATTTGTTCTTGATTTTGTTAAATTGGTTTATAATTTTAATATTCTTAGTTATTATTACAAATATATTATGTTATCACTAATAATATTTACATGAAATTTAAGTTTAAAATATTCATTTATTTTAATTTTAAGTAATTGTTTCTGAGTTGTTTTAATATATTCATTAGATTAAAAAATATAAAAAAATGTATAATATTTTAACCTTAGTTAACTAAGGTGAAGAAATACTAATTAATACATATAAATAAAAGTTTTGACCGATTCGTATTAGTTTAGATCACTTTGTATTTTTTGTTTGAATTAAATATTTTTTGTTTGAATTAAAGTTGATAATTCATAATATGAATTAAATTTGATTTGGATTAGAATTAAAACAATTTAAAATGTGTTAATATAAGTCGGTTCAAAGTAATTCAAACCATACGAATTAACACCATCACTTAAAATTCTACTTTTTTTTCAAAAAAAATTACAATTTAATAATTAAAGTTCTATCAAGTCATCCACTAAAAAATACAAGGAAATAAATTGTTTTTTTATATGAACCTTACATGTTGACTTCCCATGGATCAAAGTTGAACCATAGTTAAATATATTTGATCAAGATTGGTTATTCATAGATGAAAATTGTTGGTTTTTCGATATTGATCGGTCCTTTACCATTATATGAAAACGAAGTCACATAAAGTGCTTTTTTTACAAATTTCATCAAAAATATAGATAAAAGTGATTTTCAGGGTTGGTTTTGGTTTTTTAGAAGTGATATTTAATATTGTGTAATAATGAAGAAAGATTATGTTATGAATATTGAGTAGGAGTAGAAATTAGAGAATTTGAGAAATACTCAATGGCGTCCACTCGGTAGACAGGGGTTTTGCTTTGCAATTGCATACTTGCTAAGAAAATAAGTCTATAATAACATCTCTAACCCTTAACACTATTTTATATAATTTTACATAAAAAAATTATATCAAAATTTTATTTTTCTTTAATTCACGACACCAAATATTATACTATAAAATAAAATATTTTTTTATTACATCAAAAGTTAAAGCAAAATTTATATTTAGTAGTTTATTTTACTAATTTTATAATACATACTTAATTTTAATTTATTATATTTAATAAAAAATATTAAAAAAAATTCTTAAATATAATAACTTTTACACCAAAATTGATGTTTTGGTGCAAATTCTGTTTCAATGAAATGGAGCATCTTAAAATAATTTTCCCAAATTCCTTTTCTATAAGTAATAAAAAAAAATTCCCAAATTAATTAAGGAGTCATGACTTATACTCCTCCACAGAGTTTGAAATTTGTGTTATGGCTCAAGACGATCGGAAAATTTAGAGGAGCAGTGGTTTTCATAATTTTGATTGTTCTTATGTCAAATGAGAGCAGCTATGTCCCATAACATTAAACTCTCACCTAACGTATTTAATTTTATATTCTTATCCAATTTTTTTCTTATATAGTAGAGAATTTCATGACAGAAAAAACATTAAATAAAGATCAGCCTCTAATTTTCACACACACATATATATATATATATATATATACATACATACATACACTAACTGTCAACAAGATGTACATAAATCTTTGAAAGAATATTTATGAATTCTCTTTGTTCATTCTATATTTTTCTTTACTTTAATGTTTAAATACTATTGATATATTTTCAACGAAGATATGATATCCATTATTAGATGTTGTTTATGTTTAAAATTTAAAATCCATTATAAAATTGTTTCTTAAGAATCTTGATGGAAGAGATATCTTCGTTGATTTTTATATAGAATAAAAAAATTATATTTTAATAAAATTTTATATATCTAAAAGTTAAAAATATACACAAAACTTTTCTTAATATAAGATTTTATCTTAGTAGAATTTGATATATAGCAAGATAAAATTCTATTAAGAATAATAGATTGAAAGATTTCGATTCAGATTCTCCTTTATTCTAGTGAGCTCAAATCAAAAGAAAAACAAGAAAAAATAAAGAGGAAAGAGAAAGAATAAGAGATAAAATTAAGAGAGGACTCTGCCTAACTTCTCTCTAACGCATCTTTTTATCCCTCTACTTTTATAAAAGCAAAAAAGAAAATAAAAAGTATTTAAGTTACTATTGATATAATTCCTTTAGTTGAAATTGCATAGCAACATACTCCTTAAATGCAAGTTCCTTTACTGCAGAAGGATAAATTGTTGAAGTCAAGGGAAAAATGCTACCATAAAAAAATTTAAGATATTCGGTACTTCAAGTTTTATAATTATATATTTTTATTTTATAATTTTTTTAAGTAAATTTTATTAATATTGTAATTTAAAAGCATGATTAATTAATTTAAATTTTTTAAAAATTATGAGTTTTAAAAGAGTAAAATAAAAATTATATATTTTTAATAAAAAAAGTTTATCCCTTTCTCTCTCTATTTTTGTTTCTCTCTTGTTCTCTTTCTTCTCCTTCATTTCTCTTCTTACTCTTTCTCTCACACTCCTTCCTATTTTTAATATTGTTTATCAATAAAATATATAATTATCATTTTATTTTTATTTAAAAAATCATAATTTAAAAAAATTTAAATTAATTAATCATATTTTTAAGTTACATTATTGATTAAATTCACTTAAAAAATTACAAAATTACAAAAATAAAGTGTGTAAATCAAATATAGGACTAATTTATATGACAAAATTACATTATTCAATTGTTTTATTTAGTCGTATCACTAGGACATCCTCAAACTTTAAATAGTAAAAAAAATGTTTATTATCTAGTTTAAAAGATCTAGTAAAATCTAAAATTTAAAATATTGATGTGGGTGAAGATGTTAAAATATATTTTTTTATAAAAATGTCAAAGATATTATCGTTATTGATGAAAATTTTAGAAAAAAATCAAAAAATCAATTATTTATATTTTAAATTAATTTTTTATTTAATACATATATTTTTAAATATTTTAAATATTTATATTAATTAATAAGTTGACAAATCAATTACAATATTATATATATATATATATATATATTATTTTTTGTTAAATATTATAGAATAAGTAGTTAAAAAGTTTAAAATAATTAAGTAAATTATCTAATTATATTAAATATTATAAATAGATAAATCTTGACATTATAAAAATAAATTTTATTGATTATTTGCTTTTAAAAACAATTATATGTATACTAAACATGCTACAAACAAGAAAAAATAAAGAGAATATATTATATTTTACAAAAGTGAAAAAAATTGAATTGTAATGATTGTTTAAAAAAAATAAAAAAAATAAATCAAGAATTGATATTTTATTCAATATTTTAACGATAATATCCACAATATTAAAAATATTTTAGTCAAAAAAGATATTTAAATGACATTTGAGTTAAATTTTAACAACATTTTTGATAATTTTACAATAATTTAACTAAAAGATATTGATATAACATTTTAATATCGCGATGTGTTAACAACATCGAAGATGTGGTTAATATTTCAATCCTTGACTCCAACTTACATTTTTAGCCATAATATTTGGGTTTTTATCATGTTATGACACAAATTTTGTGATATTTTTATTTAATATTTAAAATAATAATAGTTGTATAGTATAATTTTTTCACAAATATAGTTTTATTTTAATATTTTTTATGAGGTGTATATATCTTTTATTTATAACATAAAAAAAATTCATATTCAAATATACTGTATATTTTTTTTATAACACGGAAAAAAATATGTTAAAGAAGTTAAAAATAAAATCTTGTAAATAATCATAACATATAAAAATAAGAGATAAAAATACTTTATCTTAAAACCTTTGGTAAGTTATCAGACCATATAATCTTGTTGTGGCCGGTTTTTCAAGCCATTATATACTTATATAATAACAATATACATGTATACAGTGAAGTAAATTATATTAAAAAAAATAAGTTACAATAAGTAGTTAACAATTTAAAAGTGATCGAGAAAAACATATTTCAATCCTTAAAATAAAATTACAGTCTCAAAAGGTCCGATCAACATAAAATTTCATAATACTTATTTACTATAAGTGCCATTTGGACTCGACTCAATCTTTAAAAAAAACAATGAATTTTTATTATTTTAATTAATAATAGAACAAAAATATTCTTTAAATATAACAAAGAAATTATAATTATTGCTTTTCTTCCGTAAAAGCTTAATCTAATCTAGTTTTTGTATAGAGCTTTACCTTGATGATGATAGAACAAGAATGTCATAGGTAGCATATTTTGTTGTTGATCGATCTAATTGAACCCAGCTGTTATTTGATTGAGTCATGTTGATCACTATATACAGTTCTTATTATTCTTCCTTCTTTGTTTCTTTGTTAGTGGGAATGGTTAGTACCAAAAGGGTGAAACCTTTGAGTTAAAATTATAAATTAATTTCTTTCTAATTACGATGAAATTGTACGTGTAGATCTTCGATTCTCTCGATAATGACTTAAAAGGAGTTGGTATGCTATTCATTAGCAGCACAGGTAGAGAATGTCAAATTACGTACTGCATGCAAGCATAAAGCCTTGAGAGTTTAGTAATTTGAGTATTGTCTAAAGATATGGTACAATATGTAAAATTAATGACACAAATGACAAGTTAAAAAGGCGATAGAAACTCTAGCTGAAAACTGGGTTACTATATCAGTTTTCCCCATGCAACTTTTAGGCAGTTTAATTAGTTAGTTATTTTGTTGAATCCTTATGTAACAGTCTTGTATTGCCTATATGATAAAGGATCCTATCCTATGCGCATGTATGGACTGTTAGTAATTTAGGAGGCCACATCCTTTAACTGAATTGTAATACAAAAGGAAGAGTGAGGCTGAAGACACAGAATTGAAAACAGTTGTAAGTGAGTTTTGATATTGAAGCTTTGTTGTCACTAGTGCTAATTGTTCCTTGGCTAATAGCTTGTAATTGTGTTGTTCTTGATCTAATAAAAGAGTTGTGGTTTTCTTGGAATGTAAGCCAAGTGATCTTAAAATTCATTTGGAAGAACCTCGCTAATTGCTCGGTGTGTTGATGTTCTTTACTTTGCAAGGAGACAATCTGATCATTGTGTATCGGATGAACTAAGGTTATTTGCATTTACACAATATTTCATAATTATAGAGATTTTTTCTTGTCTACTTATAAACCCCTTTTTAACATTTGTCAGAGAGATTTTTTTTCTTCCTGCAATACCAGTTGCACCATTTAATGTGTAAGCATTAGGCAGTAACAATAGCAAGGCCCCTAATTCCAATTTGAAAGACGCTCATGATGAGTATGTTTAACAATTACTATTATTGTTGTAGTGCATTTGGGATTCTTTTAACTTTAGATATTGATGATTTTTTTGTTTTTAATTTTTTATGATGGTTAATTGTTTAATTGAATTAAAATGAGTTGGATATCTATATTCTTGTGATAAAATTTAATAAGTTATATATTTGTCTTGAATTTGTCAAATTAAACTATAAAAAAAATATAAATGTATAATTCAGTTTTTAAGAATGTAATGAAATCTATTGAATTAAATGATTTTTTTAGTAGAGTTAGTATGAATTTAACATTGATTTCAACTTATAGAATCATAAGTTAAGGAAAAATCCTTGTAATTACACACATATGATATAATTGTATATGTATCTAATTTGACTTCAATAAATTAAATAATTTATTTAATTTAAATGAACATATGTGTAATTTGGTTACGATGAATGATATTGATTAAAATTAAATCAATTAAATGTTTGTTTAATTTTACTCTTACAAATAAGTTCTTGATCATTAAAATTTGATTATTTTGATAATTATATAATTTTAATAGATAATTATTCAATTTAACTTTTAAGTGTGAGGTTGTTGGTTGATAACTTTTTTATCATTTAAATAATTATTTAATTAAAATTTAATTATAATAAATTACTAAAAATGGTAGATATTTTACGATAGCGTAAAAAGAATAAAGCAGGAGAGGAATAACTAAACATAACAGGTCACTTATAGTCCCATCATGTTTCCGTTGCCGACCCAACAAAATGCTCATCTAATATTTAAATTGAAGGAGACTCGTCGTTATTTTGACTCATCGTTGGGATGTCCCATTTGCTTACTATATCCCTTCTTAATTCTGATCCTTAAGGAGTTAAGGTCAATACTAAATATTGATTTCTCCGAGGGAAAAAATATATATAATGATATTGAAATGTTAAGTTTTATTATTTTTATAATAAAAATATATTAAATATTTATTTTATTTTTAATTATTATTATTACATAAAATTATGAATTATTTTTATGATAATATAAAATTAAATATTGACCATATAAAAAAAATAGTAATATATTATCAGAATTTCATTCACCATCATTTACGCACCACCTCAGGCACGACCTAAAAATAATAGTTTCCAGTCAAGGTCTCAAATCGTGATTTTAATTCCTCAATTTTTTTTTTAATATTTTAGTCTTTTTCAAAAGAAAAAAATAAAATAAAGAAAGATAAATACTCATCCCTCTTCACTCACAATACAAATAATAATATTTATTTAAAGATTATTAAAATAATTTATAAAAAAAAATTATCTATCTATTTATCAGGAAAATTTTCAGTTAGCTGAGTTACAAAAATTTAATTTAATATTTTAATTAATTATTTATACTATTAAATATCTTTGAATAAATTATTTTAATCAAAAATTTATATTATGTACCTAACACAACAAATTATAGTTATATTATTTTATTTATAACATACCTTAATAAGTTTACTTTTCATGTAAATAACTTAAATATTTCAATTAAATTGATTAATTTTTAATCAAAATAATTAATTAAAAGATATTTTCTAATAAAATTAATAAATAAAAATAAAATATTAAATATAATAAATTAATTTTTTAAGTAAAAATTAGTAACTAAATAAATTTTTTTCCAATTTAGTTATAAATTGAGTAAGATATTAAAATTTGTTATTAATTTTCTAATTCATTATAATATTTTTAAATTTAATAAATTTAATTTAAAATTTTAATATTCGTCAAATTGATTTTATAATATTGTATTTAAATATTGTATAATTAAAAATTTAATGATTAAATTATAAATTTTTATATAATAAATTAAATTATATTTTTTTGAAATAGGTTAGAGATAAAATAAATTAAAAAATAATTAAATAAAAATATATATTATGAATTATATTTATGAAAATTAAAAATATTAATAATTAAATTATATAAATTAAAATATTAAAAATAAAATTATATTTATGAAAATTAAAAATATTAATAATTAAATTATATAAATTAAAATATTAAAAATAAAATTATATAATTATTATACAATAAATTTTTAATTTTATTTTTTAAAATTTTAAAAAATACTCTTAAAATTTATAGTTGGTATACTTGTTTATGTTTGTGAATTATATTATCCTTAAAATAAATACTAAAAATTTCTTCAACCAATGACAAAAAAAGAAAAATAAATGTCCATCAATCTCGAGAAATTCCACCACTAGCAAAAGCCTATTTTAGAAAGAAAAAAAGAGTTTCGTAAAAGTTGAGGTAATCTCCGGTTTTTGGATCTACGTTACGTCTTTGAACCTTAGTTTCTCTTGAGAAGAAGAATAAGATGGAGAAGCCTTTACTGGACGGAGAAAGTAGTGGACGCAAAGATCGTCAGCCACAGTCCGGATTTCGTCGCTGGTCCGATGCTATAAGTCATGGCACTGCTTATCAGAAAGCTGCTGCTTTGGTTGATTTGGTCTGTTAATTCAATGACATTGCTCTGCTCTTTCTATGTTACTCTTTGTGAAGATTTTTAAATTTTGATTGTTTGTTTTGCGCCATGTTTTATTTTTGCCTCTGATCTCCGTTTTTGCTGTTATGATGCTTCTTTGGGTAGATGTTTTTTATTTATTATTTTCTGAATTATGGTCAAATATCTTAGTGGTATTTTCAATTTTTCATAGATCGAAATGAGCTCAAATTTTGGGTTTGTGCTTTTTTTAAGCTTAATTATATGTTTGAAGTAAAATCGCTTCAAATAAAAGCGTGGAGTCAGTAAGAAAATTTGGATTGGAACTTTTTAATGAATTATGGCAAGTTGTAAAACATAGAACCGATATCAATGGCTTTGCGTTTTATGTTCTTTACGAATTATGACAATTGTCTTGGATTCATGTTTCATATGTCTTCCGTGATCTGTCGTCATCATCGCAAATCTATGTTGACTGTTATATGTTATGTGTCTCTCTGGAAAAAAAAATAGGTCGGTCAGCAGAAATTTTTACATGTAACAGTTGCGGGGATTTTAAAGGCCAATAAAATCAATTACACATAGTATGGGACTCTTTACATGTAATCAACCAATAAATTCTTCAAGTTTTCAAGTTACACCAATTCAATTAAATACTGTTACCTATAAAAGTTTTTCTGTTAGGTCAGATTTACTGATGAATTACTCTGGGAGTTATTCTCTTAATTTTCTTTTTCTGTGTGTCTGTTTTCTTTCTACAATAGAACTTGTTTTGTGTTTGTTGAACTTAATATTGTATTGTCCATAAAAAAAGCTTTAAAGAAAAAGTTCTTGGGTTTTTGCAATGTTCGAGTAATAAATCATGTAAGTGTAAAAATGAAAAAATAAGTAGTTTTTGCTTGTGCTGTTGGATGATTTAGTTAACTTGCTCTAAAAAGTTTAAAAAAATCAGTAATCTTTATATTATGTTGGATTATTATACTAGATAATTGCTTATCATACTAAGTTTTAATGTACCTTGCAGGCGGAAGACGGTATTGGCATACCTGAGCAGATACTTGAACAATCTGGTTTTCAAAGTGCTGCAAAGTTCTATTTTATTTTTCTTCGGTTGGATTTCATTTGGTTCCTCAATTATTTTGCACTAATAATTCTGAATTTCCTTGAGGTTCGTATAATTTTTCTACCGCTTCTGCTATATGTTCTAGTTCCATTTCATGCACTATGGCCTTTATGCAAGCATTTGTATTAGAGTTTTTACTAAGGTTCATTTGCTTTGTGCAGAAGCCTTTGTGGTGCACCAGTTCTGCATATTCTAGCTGTGACAGGGATTACTTCTTTCTGGGGCAGTTGCCATACTTGACAGGTGCAGAGTCACTTATCTTTGAGGTAAGAGTAGTACATTTATTGTGGATTGTGTATCTGATTTGTAAACTAGTACCATACTTTTTGCCTCGAACTCAAATAAAGTTGAGCATGAATAGCAGACATATGTCTGATGATTTCTTTTAAGCAATTGACTGCCATGGCAAGAATTTTGATTTTTCCTGTATAGTAAATTCGGAGGTTTTGATTTTATTAATCATATTATTAATTCAGTAACATAAGCATTGGGAAAAAAGTTGCGTGTGTTGACCTATGGCTTTTCCAGCTTGCTTTCATATGGAAAATATATAATGTAAGCAGAGGAAGACCCGAAATTTTTTTCCCAGAGGAGCTGATATACTTCATAGCTATTCTACTCTATTTAGAGTAAAAATAAAAATGGCACTTTATTTTAGAAACATTAGTCATTTTATTTTCTAACATTTCAATTTTGTCAACTTGATTCAAAAGTTTAAAATTATTTGTACATTTGGTATATATGACCAAAGTTATAACATTATTTATATATTACGTAAAAAAATTCGTCATATTCATAATTTTACAGGTATCTTAATAATTTTTATTGTATTTAATAGTTTGGCATTAAATTTAGTAAATGAAACTACTATTTGTTTATAATCAAAATAACTAAATATTATCGCAATAAGAAACTAAATTGATCATAGAGTCTTATAGTTGCACTATTTAAAACTTATTCGTAGTTATCATGACTACATGTTACATGCTCCATCATTATTCTCGCTTAAACCTAAGAATATAGATTTTCAGGAGTTTTTCACTAATTTAAAGAATAGTTTAAATCCAATTTGAACTATATAATACATTTTTAGGATGCCATATTGGAGAATTTTAATACAAAATTGATCAAATTAGCGTACTAGATTAATTATTTAGTCTAATTTACTCTAATGAATAAGTATTATATTATAAATATTTGAGTTGAGATTAATACTAATAATTTTTTCTTAAAATTTCTAGCCCTTCCTAGCCCCCAATAACAGTCTGTCCCTGAATGTAAGCCACAGGAACAATAGCTCTTTAGATAGCTATTTGGTTAAAAGGATTTATGATGAAAAATAAATAAATAAAAACATTTGGGACATGAAAAGGCTCGTATACGTGTGTCTTTGTGTTTGTGCATGTATAGTGGGATTTTTCCCCCTTTTGAGAAGGGTTGTGTTGATGAGTTCGGTACTTTAATAGTACCTTAATTCTATTTTTGGTTCTTTTTTTACCCTTATTTTTCAGGTGGTATTTTAATGATTTCCACATTTAAAAAAACAAAATACTAATTTGATGCAATTTTCATGTGACTAGCATATGTGCTTTAAATGAAGGGTAATTCTGGCATTTTTGATCTCCTACCCCTGCAACAGAAATCAATTTTTTTCCCATTTTGAAGTCTTCAAATACAATTTTTTGATACTTATTGACTCATTTTATCCGTTCTTCATCGTAACTTTTATTTTCTTCGGAAAATGGAAACAAACCCCACCCATAGTCCCTTTCCAAAATTTTGGCGTGGAAACAATACCAAACTCCCAAAAATAAAAATATTTTAAAAAATCATTGATAGACAAGCAACAATCGTTTTTGAAAGTTTATCAAAAAAAAAAGGAAAAAAAAAGAACTTTGTTTTTAAAAAAATACAAATGAGACTATGAGTGTATAATTTTTTCAACCACGTGGACGTGTCTATAGGATAGCAACAACTTTCTTAGAAAGTTAAAACATTAAATTCCAAACTAAATCATAGAAAATGATACATATCTTTAATGTTATCAATGAATGATTCTATTATTAAGAGGAAATTATCATTAGTTTATAGACCATGTTCTACACCAACACTTTGGGAAAGGACCATGGTGGAGTTTGTTTCTATATTCAACAGAAAATAAAAGTGAATAAGTGAGGTTGAAGAGAGTGCAAAATGACTAAGAAGAAGATAGTATGAAAATGAGTCAAAAAGCATTAACAATTTGCATTTATACATTTAAAAATGAGGAGAAAACTTTTTCTGTCGAGGGATATAAAGAGATGAAAATGCCAGAAATACTCATCATTTAAAGTACATGTGTTATTTACATGTGAGAATTCCATCAAATTGGTGCCTCTTTTAAAAAATGTGGGTACCACCAAGGGTAAAAAGGGGTACCAAATATGAAGTTAAGATACTACTAAGGTACCTAATCCTGTGCTGATTATGTAAATTTATTTGTTATTGGGGATATTTCATTAATAAAAAAGCATAAAGTGCAAAGAAATGGAGGTCCATGTGACCATGATGCAGGACAGGAACAAGCATAACAGTAAAGGTACACTGATAACCTAGAAAGAGACCCACTTTTATAAAAATGATTTTCCAAAACATAATATCCTGAGACTTATAGGTAACATAAATCTAAAATCAGTAGAGTGGGAGAGGTTTTTTTTTCTTTTGATTCAAAAATTGAAAAATACCAGTAAAAGTAGGAAATTTTAAAAACCTTGGTAAATACCTTATTTTGATGAAATGTTGATTTATTTGGAGCATTTGAAATTATGTATACCAAAATCCTGAACTCTTTCTTTCTTTATTTTTTGATATGGGTTTTAACTGGTCCAATTTTTTTCACATTTTTGAATGGCTTTAGTGGATTATGGACTTAGCTTAAATCTGTGCTTATGAGTTAATGATGACATTCACAAGGAGTATATATGTAAGAGTCCTATTTTGTGTACATGTTTAGAAATGGACGACATCATATACTCTGTTTGTGTTTGAATGGATTGCTAGAAAGTGCTTTTAGAGGCACATGTATTTTTTTGTGTTTCGTTGTGAAACAAAAAGTGCTTCTAATGTCCATGGAGACCACAATAAAAAAATGCTTTTCAGAAGTAAGTAAAGTCCTTGTTAATTTTGAAAAAAATACTATTTTTTCACCATTTTTATAAAAAGCACTTTGCTTCCAAACGTGCTCTTAAACATCAATATGTATTCATTTGTATTTATCATTTCTAGTGATGAAAATTATTGAACGGTATAATTATCATTAACATTTGTAGAGATAACACGTGTTGGGCAGCTGAGTTTCTGAGCCTAGCTGATAAAATTTGCTTCATATATATGATTGTATGGTTTTATTGAATGTCTAAAAGTTGCAAGTTGCTTAAGTTTATGCTTTTTTTGCAGGGAATTACGCTCATTGTACTTGCAGTACATATTTTATTCCCGCTTTCTTACGAAGGTTTCCATATTTATTGCAGAAATACTCTAAATCGGTTTAAGGTGCTTTCTTGCTTTGCTCTGTATATATTATGAAGCTACTATCCGATTTAATTTTCTTCTTATATCCTTTATAATTGTTGCAAAATGTTCAAAGAAGAAGGCAAACCACCATTTACCTCCTCACTTGTTACATTCTTTGGGAAAATGAATCATTTATTGTTTGGGTTGAAATGGTGTTTGTTGTAAATTGTTATGCTTACAGAGGTAGTTTGAGATTTGGTGTTAATTACTTTCCAGAGTCACATGATAACCTTGGAGGTTTCAGAAAGAGAAAGATAGGTACCATAATTTGAAGCTGTGGTAATGGAATTGCAATTTCCATGCTGGACAAGCCATTTACCTTCATTGCTTTGTACCCATTTTTTTTCCATCAATACGTTTATTTTATTATATAAAGGCACAAGAAGGTGCTTCTGAAATAGGTCATAGAAAGTATCCATAGCATATTTCATAATAGTCTACTTCAAAGTGAACCAAATCTTGACCTGTATCAATTGGTACACATTGGCAGCCCAGAAAAGAAAAAAATGCCTTAAAATGCGTATAAACTGAATTGAAAAAGAACCAAATGATTTGGGTTAGTAATAATTTATCTTTTTCCTTGTTAACATATGCAGGTATTGTGCCTCCTAATTTTGGTTGTTGATATTCTTGTATATGCTCTGTATTTGTCGCCAGTGGCTTTCAATTCTCTTCCCTTCAGGATTGCTCCATATATCAGAGTTGTCTTTTTCATACTGAGCATTAGGTATTGTTTGGTTAATGGTATCCTCTTTACCTTTTAGATACCGTTGTGGTCTCGTCAACATAAATGTATAACAGCAACAACTATTTATATTGTGCTGGCTATCTCTTTCTATTGATTTTATACTCCCCTCCCATTTGGGTGTTTCATAAGCTGTAACTCATATCACATGAATATTTTACCATAATGTGGGAGATTGAAGAGAGCTCTGTGACCTTGTGTAAGTTGAGGCAGCTTCCACTTCCACGACAAACTTAAGCTATAGGAAGTGAGCCTACACTTACTTTATATAGTTTTATACTTCTAACAACTTATTCCAAGTCATAAGGTTTGTTTCGGACTATCATGAGCAACACTGCAGTGAAGTGGGCGTAGATTATTAATGCACCATTGCAGCAAAACAGGAACCGAAATACCCTAATATTACTCATTGTAGTGCAACGTGAAAGTTATTATGATTTTAAATAATATTTTCCCTAAAGACTTTTTTTTTATGTTAAAGTAGTTAATTTTTGGGATGGCACAGAATTTTATTCATGCAGAAGCAAATTTAATTTTCTTGTCCTGCAAAATGAACTGACATTATGCATTTTAAAGTTGAAAATAATCAGGTTGTAGTACTTTGTTTCTTTTTCATAAAATTTATCTTGGTTAATGTAGGGAATTACGTTCAACCATCCTTATCCTTGCTGGAATGCTTGGAACGTATTTGAACGTTGTGGTATGTAAACCATCCATTAGTTCTTGTTTTATAGTAATCAAGGATATATTAGTCTATTTATGTTGCGGCCTACTTTGCTGTTTTGCGTGGTAATTACTTTTACCTTGTTTATAGCTTGTAAGATTTATGAGCTAGTATATTGTATCTATTTCCATTTTGAGAAATCTTTGTTTTCATGCATATTTCTTATTCTTACTGCTCTGGCATTTCTGTATTGCAGGCTCTTACGCTCCTATTTCTTCTGTTTGCTAGTTGGATTGTCTATGTGATGTTTGAGGATACCCAGGAAGGCAAGACAATATTTACTTCATACGGTACTACACTATATCAGATGTTTATTTTGTTCACAACATCCAACAATCCTGATGTTTGGACTCCGGCGTACAAGTAAGTAACCTGGAGAAATAATTAGTTTACATCATTTTTTTCTTGTTTTTGACTAAAAAAACATTATTTTTCATCAATAAGAAACATTAATAAATTATTAATTATAAAACTTAAATACATGAAGGGACAAGCAGTCCACCAGACATCTATAAAAATACTTGGCTTCTCTTTAAGTTCTCCACATCTACCATAGCTTAACTACCCCAACCCTCAAAATAATAATGACCAAGGAAATTTCAAGTCATCCAATCTTTCCTGTTCTATTGTAAAACTGATAATCATTCCTGAAATCCTTAGACACCAAAGCCCACCGTGGGCCAATACAAAACCTTCTCCCTGAGTAAATTATTTCTTCATCCTCAAATTTTGTTCCTCTATGACTAATAAACAGTTTCTACTCCACCTGAAGAATCCAAATATCTCCAGTGTTGAGGCACACTGCAAGAAACAGTAGATTCTCCTTCTTCCTGAGTAAATTCTTCATCCTCAAATTTTGTTCCTCTATGACTAATGAACCGTTTCTACTCCACCTGAAGAATCCAAACATCTCCAATGTTGAAGCACACTGCAAGACACAGTAGATTCTTGCGAAATTTTCTTCTTTACTATTAACCCAGACCAGACCGTATGGAAAGAGCATCTGAACAACTCACACAGGTGTTTTGATATCTTCATTATCATTCCTAGGCATAACACACTGGAGGGGATTAAATAATATGTATGATGAATTAATTGAATATGGCATGTAAATATCCTACCAAGTAAAACCAACCATATCATTATCTTCATTTTAATTGGGAAAGAAGATTTCAAAGCCATCTTGTCATTATTGAAACTTTGAAAAGAGGGCCCTTCCATCAGAAAATTAACATTGAATTTGCTCTAGAAGCTCCCAGAATAATCTTGCAGTGAACCTCTTGAATCAGCATGCTCTGAATTTTCCAATTGTCTCATGTTCACTGTTTTGTGCGTACATTGCTGAGATGCTTCTGATGAACAAGTTAGGAGGAAGAGTTTTTTTCTATTAAAATTTTCTATTAGTCGTATACAGTACTTGGTCTTGTCTAATGTAGTTCTATTTTCTTCTTAAGGACATCGCGGTGGTATTGCTTATTTTTCGTTCTCTATGTGCTGGTGGGGGTCTACTTTGTCACTAACTTGATCCTTGCTGTTGTGTATGACAGCTTCAAATGTCAGGTATAGAATTTTTATCCATTGTTCTCCACTTATGTGCATCAACTAACGTAGACAAACTTTTCTATACATCATTCTTTGACTACATAATGTTTGCTACTGTAAGATGTTTTTTTTTCAGTGGTTTAATTGTTCTTAATGAAGGAAATATGGACTTAATATCACTTCTATTTGTAGCTTACTAAACAAGTTTCGGGAATGGATCAGATGAGGAGGAGTGTGCTGGAGAAAGCCTTTAAATTACTAGATAAGGATGTATGTAACTGATAGCCTATGAGTAAAGAGTAATGCACCTTATGCAACCTTTAAACAAACTTTGATTAGTTTCTTCTTTACTTGTATGGACGTGGTTTAATTGATTATATTTGAAATCTTATATTTTTTATGTAATTGCATGTTATACATGAATCCCCATTTTGTATGCTTGGCAGAATCGCAGATTTATTGATAAGAAGCAGTGCAAGTTACTACTCGAAGAACTGAATAATTACAGGTATTCATGTAGTAAATTTCCATAAATGCTTTCACTTTTGAGGCATCATATAAGAAATTTAAAATACTTGTGTTGGACATTCTGCCACTTTATTTTTCTTCTATGAACTCTTTGAATTATATAGTTGCATTTTGCAACGTTTGGCTATATGGAAGTCCAAATTTACATTGTAAACTGCAAATTAGACAGTGGCGTCAATAACTACTGCTCTGTAAATCACATTAGGCAACTACTTGGGGACAAGTGTGTACTTTTTACAGCTTCTTGGGAACTAAGTTTACTCCAAGATAATACATAGCCTTAAAGACGAGGGCTAAAGCCTCAGCTAGTTTCACATCGTTAGAATACAGTTTACTTTAAACGTCTTTCTATGGTTGCAATGTTAGTTTACGATATTACTATGTGGAGACTGAAGCATGCATACATTTATATTTCACTTAGGTCATTGCCAAACATATCAGGAGAAGAATTTGACTTGATATTTGATGAGCTGGATGACAGTCGGGACTTCAAGGTATTTTACATTATTGTTTGGAAAGAATACATTGTTGCCAATTTATTAAATTAGGTGCAATATTGTAAAACTCATTATGGGTGGGTGCTACATGTGGGCGGCTGTTTGTTACCTCCATACCCACCATAACTGAAAAGCCAAATATTTTTTATGCCACCTAAGCAATCAATTAATGTCTCCACTTCTCAATCAAAGTTAAATCTGATGCTGCACAAGCCAACCCTTCCAAGAATTTGATGAGCAAATAACCTTTTTTTTTTGTCACTCCTAGCCCATAAAAACAATCTGCTTGTTCTACCGATCAACTTAACAAGGCTTACCATTATTCCCATAGTCAGATCGTTTCGCTACTACTTGATTTCTTGTACTGATCAACTCAAATTTTCATCTAACAATCACCGTTTGGCACCTCTTTAGTGTGTTAATATTTGGGTTACCTCTTTATGATATATATGCATGTGTTAAATTTTCTATGCCACATTAATTTCATGAGGTGATATTATGTTGCTTCTCTTGGTTTTTATGTGATGATTGCTTCAGACAGCTGTTACCAACCATATATGGTTTTGACTGACATTGTAGCAGTGGCTGTTAATGCTGTGTCAAGCTGCTTTTTTGTGACTAACTGAACTCTGTAATAGTTCCATTCTTTTTCATTTTTTCCTACTCCAGGGATTGGAATAACAGTCATTGCTACTGACACGAGTATAATCAGGAGAATCGAATTTCTGCTAAATCTATGTTACACTTACACTAATGATGTGTCAAGCTGTGTTGTTGTGACTGAAACTCTGTAATAGTTCCATTTTTTTCATTTTTCCCCGCTCCTCTAGGGATTGGAATAACAGTCATTGCTACTGACGCTTAAATATAATCAGGAGATTTGAATTTCTGCTAAATCTATGTTACACTTCTACGAGTCCTTTATTTTTTTTATGTGCATGTTTGGGCAATTGTAAGCTCTTTCTAATTTTAGAACTTTTTGTAGAAAGATTTATCATTCATATACCTTTATCTATTGTGCTTCTCTCCTTTTCTACTGAACTTTATTCATTTCCTTGTAGATCAACTTGGATGAATTTAACGATCTATGCAATGCCATTGCTTTAAGATTTCAAAGGGAGGATACTGTAAGTCCAAATTGTTTTATCTAACAGATTGGGAGTGCTTGTAACTTTTTCATTACGATGCAATGCCTTTGCTCTAAGATAATACGTGCATTCTTGATGCAGCCATCTTGTTGCCAAAAGTTCCCCTTCTACAGTTCACCCTTGTCTGAAAGTTTGAAGGCCTTTGTACGGAGCCCAAAATTTGGATACATAATATCATTCATTCTCATTATGAATCTTGTTGCTGTTATTGTTGAAACAACGGTATGATCTGAATTTTTCATCACATACAAGTGATGCATTTAATATCTTAAAGGGTTCTGTAAGAGTTCACCAGTTTATACGGATCTAAGTTCAACCTCTGTTGTTTTGTTCAGCTAGTTCCATGGTTCTAGTCATGCTACATTAACAACTGATTTCTGGCATTTAAATTTTTTAATATTCAAGTTCGTTAGCTCTTGTTAACATAGCTTGCATTGAGTTAAGAATATCTTTTTTATATGTGGTGTGTATTCTGTTTCAAGTTAATCTGTGTACATATACTGTAAATGGGGCTTCATTTAATGAAATTAAGACTTTTTTCCCTTTTCTAAAACGAAAAAAAAGATCTTACTATCTAAGTAGAGGTAGAAAATCATGTAGAGAGATCTCCATAAACTATATAGATCTCCACATTTCTTCCCTGTCCTCCTTTTTCTCCTCAAAGATTCTTTTGTTTCTTTAACCCAAAGCAAAGCCAACAATGAGATGCATCTGTAAGGAATATTTCCTTTCTTTGGATCTTCCTGAGCCATTAAAATAAATTATAAATAGTTGTTCAGCAGGAGAGAGAGTCCAATGAATTATAAAGCATCTTACTCCGAAGATTAAGCAGCAATATATGTTCAATAGGAAGCTCTTTAGCAATTTCATGAACGTTATGTCCTTTAGCATAGGACTAAAACTTTTTTAGGGAAACTATAGTGCTTTTATTAATACTACTCGAACAAATATCCTTCCAAAATCTTACAATTTTTCAATCCTTAAGAACCAACTTGATCCAAGGAAAGAAATTGTGGAAAGATTGCATTCCAAGAACACAAAGAAGTCATGCAATTAGCCTCCAAAGAATCCTAGGTACCTATCACTTTCTTGCAACCATAGTACACTAATGACATTTCCTTAAAGAATTATTTTTTAAAGGGAATCTCTAAAGTCTAAAACCAATCATGTAGTAATTCACCACATGATCTTTTTCCCCTCAGCTCTAAGAAATTTCTTAGCATTTTTGCCATTCTATTTTGGGTCATCTCCTTTTTCGTTAAAATTATAACATCTACATATAGCTAAGCCACTTTCTTGTCAATTGTTTTGAATCATAAAATGATACAGACCTAGAAAGGAAAAAAAACGCCATTACTGATGTGAGGAAGTTGGTCATTTTAAACATTTCAAGTATGGAGAATTTCTATTAGCACCAAAGAAAAAAGAAAAGCATGTTAATCAATTCTGTTAATTTGCAGCTTGATATAGAAAACAACTCTGCTCAGGAGGTCTGGCAAGTGGTTGAATTTGTTTTTGGTAAGGGATTCCAAGCTTAGCTTTCTCAATCCTTATAAAGTTCTATAACATATTGTGCTTTAAGTATGATGATGAGTGATGACAAGTATTGTGATTGAAAAATGTGTCTAGTGAACCCTCATCTTCTAAATCAGCTGACATTTGTGGAAATGTGATTACATTTTGCAGGGCCTAGTAAATCATCTACTAATAGGATTATCTTTTACATATATGAATTAAAATGAACAAAAAGAGGGACTTCATATTATCCTTGCTGGTTAAAATGTTCAGTCTACCTCGATTAGCAATATTTTAATAGATAATTCTCTTACTTCCCTGGTTGATCTTGAACCTCCGAATTATTCATCTTTAATTAGCTGATTCTTGAATGTGAGAATGAATAAATATAATGCCTTAAGGTCAAAAGAAATTCTAACTATTGGCAGCAATTGTCTGAGGCAGTGCCAATGATTATTTTGGAATTGTTATCATGTGGGCCATCCTCATAGAGAAGGAGAAACCTTTAGGTCATGAAAGATGCACATTGATTTCAATTATTAACAAACTTAATTTATCTTTTTTTGTAATATTAGGCTCATTTAGATCATATAGTCATTACAATTAATTTCTGAGATGGTGCCAAAGATCAACTAATGTTTTGACGATTACAGTTCTCACTCAGTATTTTTGGTTTTGGTTTTTGGTTTTGATTATGAATGAGTTATTTAAGCAAAATATTGATAATTTTGGTTCAGACAACTTAGTTTTATCTGATTTCTTTCTTTCTTTTGTTTTTTTTTACTTACCTTTTATAAGTCTAGAAACATAATACACCACCTTTCTTTGTCTAGTTTTCTTTGTAGTTAATATCTGGGCCCAACAAAGGCAAGTATTTTGTATCCTTGGATAACCTGTACATCCCTTTTTTTTTTACCTTTTGATACTTTAGATATTTCATTTCATTGCTGCCAATGAAATAGCTAGATCTTAGCAAAACTCACTTTATAAACAACCATAGCTTGGGTATTTTTAGCTGCTAAAAATGTCTGCTGTTCAGCTATTTTGATAATTTACCTGAATAACAAACCAAAGCTATATTAAGATCCACTATTGTATCCCGTAGCCTTCTAGTTTTGATTATAGAGGCTTTGGTGAGCGCTATTAAAGTATTTGTCAGTTGATCATCAGCTTTCTATGACACAGGTTGGTTATACATGATAGAAATGGCTCTGAAAGTCTACTCTTTTGGATTCGTGAATTATTGGAGGGATGGTCAAAATCGCTTTGATTTTCTGATCACTTGGATTATAGGTAACTACTTGAAAACCAGATCCTTTATTTTATATATGGTGACATATTAAAAGAGATTTCCAGACGTGTGGGTGTAATGGCTGCTACTGAAAGTAAAATGCTAATATGTCTATAATAATAATAATAATAATAATAATAATCAATAGTGATAATAATAATCAATAGTGATAATAATAATAATAATAATAATAATAATAATAATCAATAGTGATAATAATAATAATAATAATAATAAGAGAAGGGACAGATGAAACAAATTCGTGGGAGTCAAAGTTTTGTAACTTGGGTAAACATAAATCTTAGATAATTAGTCCTTTTTCTCACGCATCAAATGATTCTTACTTCAAAAGATGCCCACACATTTCTTTCCATCCATGACCCAGTCACAAAAATTCATCGTCAACCTTTCTGCCTTGCTTCTTTATATAATTTTAATACAAATTACAATGATTAATGTACTAAGGCACATTTTGCTGCTAAACATCAAAGCCAGAATGACCTGTTAGTACTGTCATCTGTTCGGCTTTCAGTTTCATTGTATTGTCATTTAACTTAGACTTGCTTATTTACCCTCTGTCCTTCAAAGTCTTTCAATTTTTTTCCCTCTATTAGCTATATGCATTATACCTCTGTGACATATGGTTATTACACTTGCAGTTATTGGTGAAACTTTAACTTTCGTGGCTCCTGAAGGTCTGACATTTCTTTCAAATGGAGAATGGTGAGCTTTTTACTTCTTCAAATACTGTTAAACTTATTACCCATTTTGTCTTCATGTTTTATGGTAAATTTATAACCTTGATCATTTTGATGGGAGGCCATGAAATTTGAAGGCCGAAAATAGGTAACTGCCTTGAAAATATTGGCCTACCTGTGATAGTTTCTTCTTTTTTGGCATATTGATAGGAGCTCAATGTACCTTATATAGTTCCATATCTTTTCTATTGATGCTCAGAACTTTAATTGTGAGATTTCTTGCCTAAGATCACTAGGTTTGTAGTGAGCAAAGGGTGGTCTTCTTCATGTTGGTTGTTTTGGAGTATCATTAGTATCGTTAAAGATAACATTGGCATAGAAATATCCACATCCTTGTGATTTGAAAAATATGCTTTTACATCCGGACATCTGTGGAGAGTGTAGACCCTAGAATTGATGGAACCTCAATGGTTTTTCTCAAACCTTGAGAGTGCAGTTGATAAAACCTAATCCTCACTGGGGTATCACCAATATTTTTATCTAATTTTCTATGTATTACTTGTTGGAGGAAAACGTTCTTGTAATGGAGATAAGATTTTTTTAAACAGCTGCGCTGTTTTATGTGTAGAACTTGTTAGCTAGTTTATCTTCATTTTTATTATGTAGAATAGAAGCATATATTTTTTCATCCACCTTCCTGACATTTCCATTACCAGGATTCGCTACCTCCTCTTGGCAAGAATGTTGCGCTTAATAAGGCTTCTGATGCACGTCAAGCGTTACCGCGCTTTTGTTGCTACATTCTTAACCCTCATACCGAGTTTGATGCCATATCTAGGGACAATATTTTGTATCCTTTGCATTTATTGTTCCCTTGGTGTTCAGGTATATCTGCTTCTTTCTCCTACAGCTAGCTCTTATTGTCACTAAGCTCTTTTAGTTTAAGAGAGAACTTATATAAACATTGAATACTTGCTGCATCAAATCTAATTGTGTCACATCCAGCTATTCCAAATTTGTACTGGTTCTTATTTTTAAGAGTATATAAAAGGTTGCACGTCACCTCAATGAACTTATATAAACATTGAATACTTGCTGCATCAAATCTAATTGTGTCACATCCAGCTATTCCAACTTTGTACTGGTTCTTATTTTTAAGAGTATATAAAATGTTGCACGTCACCTCAATGTATCATTTTATTCTACAATTAGGGCTACACTATCTATCTTTGTCGTCAATGACTAATTAGAAATTACATTTGTTGTAACAACATTCTGTATATAATCTCCATATTATTTTACAGATTTTTGGAGGGATTGTTAATTCTGGAAATCCCAATCTGGAAGCAACGGATCTTGCTGAAAATGAGTATCCTTTGCAATTAGTGAAATATATTTTGATCAATTTATTTATTTTCAGTCCTCTTATCTTACAATAGGTGTTGTATTTTTTTCCCTTTTTGTTCCCGAAGAGGTTATGTTTCTTTATTACATGTTAACAATTGAATTTTCTTGACAAAAGCAGTTATTTTCTCTTCAACTTTAATGACTATCCCAATGGGATGGTGACGCTTTTTAATTTGCTAGTCATGAACAACTGGCAAGTGTGGATGCAGGTAACTATGATGTAAAATTATTTCATGCTTATCAGTCATTTTTATCTTATTAATTTTACATGATGAAAATGCTGTGTGATAAAACATTTCTATGGTCAACTAGCTGTCAAAACATAATCCAGTCATTTTCTTTCAAAGTGTTGGATTATATTAAGATCCCATCCAAACATTATAATGGCAAGTGTGGAAGTGTCCAGAAGGACATTTGAAGTCTGCCCTTGTTTACTTCTTGTTAGAATATATTAATATAATGCTGGCTCATTTACCAACAGCTCTAGTTTTTGGGAGGATAACTTGTTCAAACCCTACAACCCTTATAATGTTGAATTTCAATTGATGAGTCTAGTGTTTAGAGTTCACACTTAAAAGGGAGGGGAGTGTTAGAATGTATAAATATAAGGTTGACTTATCCCCCCAAAAACTAAAGTTTTTAGGAGAATTGGTGACCAATACACTCTTTTAACACTTTTAAATATTTTACATGGTTAGCATGAAGAAATTGTTATTACTATTTTGCATCTCTAATAAGATTTGTAAAATTTCAGAGTTACAAGGAACTTACAGGAACTTCTTGGACAATCATATACTTCGTCAGTTTTTATCTAATAACCGTTTTGCTACTGTTGAATTTGGTAATTACAATTTTGCTACTATTTTTTTTTTTACCTTGATAATAAGCATTGCACTTTTCATTTGTTCTCGAGTATGTAAAAACTGATGGCTTTTTTTTGTTGATGTAATCAGGTTGTGGCATTTGTTTTGGAGGCTTTCTTTGCTGAGATGGATCTTGAATCTCCAGAAAAAAGCGAAGAACAGGACAAGGTTTTAGAATTTTTAAAATTTGACTTTGCTATAAAGAAAAACTGCACTGTTATGATAATATGAAAAAAAAATTCCTGCCTCCTTTTTGCCTGGGGTTAGCAATACTTGAAATGAATGACATAATAGCTTTTCGTAACTGCAACATATGTTTCCTGAAATTAACTTTCACCAAACTAAAATGGTTTCCAGTTTGAAAGATAATTTATAAAGAACTTCTCGTGTCATGAAAGCTTTTTTTCTCTCACTAAAATAAACTCTTCTGTGCAGATTTTGTTAGCGATTACCAGATGCTAGATAGAAGACCTTTTTTAGCTGAACCTCTAATACATAGTTTTGCATGTTAGCTCAATAATTTATTGGTGTCCAATGAAAAAAAATACAATAATTAATTACGGTGTATATGTCTGTAAAGTTGGGAACTCTTTAGATGTCATGGACAATGGAAGAACTATATTCATTCTGAAGCATGATCCAGATTTCATTATTTGTAAAACTCCCACATCTTTGTCTTATCGTGGTTGAAAACTTGAAGTATTGCTTTTAGGATCTTGTTTCTAGTTACCTTGGTGCCGGAATAATTACTTATCACCAGCTTTTGGTCATTTCTCACCTGAATAATATTGTATTGTTTTTCATTTCTTAATATAGGAAGCAGAAGAAAGAAATCACAGACCTCGATCTGTTGGGTATGTATTTACGAATTATTCTATCTGGAAACTCCAACAACTCATGTATGATAGAAGTTAATCATCTTCATTTTGTTACAGCTCAAAGAGTCGAAGCCAGAGAATTGACATGCTACTTCATCACATGCTGAGTGCAGAGCTTAACCAACCAGAGTCCTCAAACGCATAGTTCTTTTGTTTTGCCGTAGGTATTTTTCCTCCTTTTTTAAATCTCTTCTTTCCCGCCAATTAACTTTCTTTTTTTTGGGTAATTCCAACATACTATTTCTTTCAAAGCATAAAACATACTTCAAGATCAGCCATTTGTCCAATACATCCATAAATATATCAAATCCCCACAAACTAATTCAACATGATATCAAAGAAGAGTCTTGAGTTCAAAGTTTTCTTTTATTTTTTCGTCACTATTACATACTATGTTCAAATTTACATGAATTGACCACTTCTTAGGATATCAAAGCACAACATGGCTAGTAGTATTAAGATAATATTAAATCAATCTCCCTTCCAATGTTTTTGCCCAATCTCTCGTCAAAGTTCTAACCATGGAAATCACTAACCCATGACACATTGCTTCACCTCAAGGCAGAAAGTAATTGCTGACACTTAACCTTAAACAAACAGAATACTGTACCAGCCAAATGTTGTTAGGATGAATATTACGTAATTACTGAGCATGCCTAAGGTGCTCATGATTACCCACTCAACTTGTCCCACATTGTTTTTTTATATTTATTTAGAGGTGTTTATAAAACATTACTTTGAGACTTGGGTTTGATCTCCGAAGGGATATCCAGTTTTGTGGAGGGGTGAGGAGACAAGCAATTGTTATTTTTATTTTACCACACTCGAGCGCGTTGTCGTGGCTGGCCGAGCCAAATGCGTGAGGTGAGGTGGCATTTTATTATTAAAAAATAAATCATTTTTTTAACCAAGAAGATTTAGTTTGTTAGAATGAATCTTTCTTTACCCATATTTCCCTCAACATTCTTTTTTATGAATGTTACTATCATGTTTCCCTTAATGTATTTTTTTTTAATGAACGCACGTTTTCCTCTTCAACAACTTCAATTTTTAACTATAAATAGAGACAATGGCCTTAGTAATGACACATAACAAAGCCAATTCTTAACACTGTTCTCTTTAGACAACTCTCTTATATAGTTTTTATTTGTGTTTTTATTCTTTGATTCCGACCAACCTAATATGGTAGAGGTGTAGTATTTCGATCTTCTACAGTGCAGTAGACTTTCAAAACATAGTTAGATTCTGGGTTGTTTTATCTTTGAGGCTATGTGATTGAGAATTGCTTTCTCATTTTGGATAGAGTCGCAAGACATTTTAAAGAGAGTGACTTAGTCTGTGACTCAACCCCAAGCAGTAACTTTGGTGACTTCGTTATTTTAATACTTGTGAAGTAACAATTTTAAGACGTTTTTAAAATGAAATTTCTACAACTGATCTCAACAAACCCTTCCATTTTAAGGGGCTTCATTTTAAAAGATGAAGACAAAAAATGTTATTATTTACTAACATGAAAAATGTTGTTTATGTTTTAAATACTATTAAACCTGAATTGCTTGTTGAACCAACTGAAACTTAAACTACCTTTGTAAAAAAATTATTGTTAATGGTTTGATTGATATATTATATGATTACGATAATTCTTATAAGTATGCTAAAGAAATGTGGGATAGACTTTAAAAGAAGTATGACATTGAGGAAGCTGGAACAAAGAAGTATGTTGTCAGTAGATGCCTGAAGTACCAAATAACTAACGACAAATCTGTGGAAGTTAAGTCACATGAATTCCAAAAGATAGCACATAAAATAATTTCTGAAAGTATTTTTTAAACGAATAATTTCAAATTAATATAATAATAAATTATCCCTTGTATGGAAAAACTTTAAAAATATTTTTAAGCACAAAACTAAGAGGTTTTCACTAAAAAATCTTACTACCAGTCTTCGTATTGAGGAAGAAGCTCGAAAAAAACAACAAATAGATGAAGTATTTGTTGTTTCTAACAACAGTGCTAAAAAGAAATCTTTTGTGATTCTTAAACCTAAAGGGGGGAACATGAAGAATTAGAATCGTAATACTAAGCAATCAAAATCGCAACAGATATCCTCCACGGAATGGACCTTAACCCTTCTATAGAAATGATAGAAATGACACATTTATGTGTTATAGTTATAACAAGCCTGATCACTGGATTAGGAAATGTTGGAATATGTCTCGTCTTTCTCCGCAGATGAACCTAATCGAAGAGCAACTTGATGCTATGATAATTGAAATCAATTTTGTTTTTAGATCTAAGGGGTAGTGAACAAACACTAGCGTTACTCGTCATGTGTGCTATGATCGTGATTTTTTCAAGTCCTATTCTGAAGTTGAGGACAAGAAAGTGTTGTTGGATGATTCTCACTTCACTATAGTTGTTGGTATTGGTGAGGTGGAATTAAAATTTACCTTTAAGAAACTATTATCTCGAATGATGTTTTGTATACTTCAGAGATGAAGAAAAACTTAGTCTCTGCTATCTTCTGAACAAGGATGGGTTCACTCAAATAATTGGTGTTGATTTGTATACAATTATTAAAAATAATATTTTTGTTGAAAAAAGGGTATGCCACTAATGGTATGTTTAAATTGAATGTTGAAATGCATAAAATTTCTTATTTTGCTTACATGTGTTATTTTAATACTTGACATGCTAGACTTTATCACATTAATAAACGTATAGTTAAGAACGTGAATAGCATAGGACTTACACCTAATCTATCTTTCAATGATTTTGAAAAATGTGAATTTTGTAGTTAAGTTAAAATTATCAAAATCTCACATAAATATGCAGTTATCGAATCTAAATCATATATTCAATTCATTCTGATATTTATGAACTAGATATGAGAAATGCTATTTTATTATTTTTAATTATGACTATTCTGACTACATTTTTGTGTACTTAATGAGAAATAAAAGTGAAAGGTTTAACATGTTTAAATTTTTTTTGATTAAAATTGAAAACCAACTTAATAGAAAAATAAAAAGATTTCGAAGTGATAGATTCATTGAATATGATTATATTATTTTCAACAATTTTTATAAAACCCATAAAATCATTCATGAAAAAACTACACCTTTTTCTCTTGAAATGAATGGCAAAGTTGAAAGAAAAAATAATAATTTTTACTGAATCAGTTGCTATTTTATTAAACTTTGGTGATGTTTCTCATCAGTGTGGAAAATTTTATTAATTATTTGTTATGTGCTTAATAGGGTTCTTAAATCTACAAATAAAACTTTTCCATATGAAATTTTGAAAAATTAGAAACCTAACTTATCTTGATTTAAAACTTGAGATTGTTTGGTCTATGTTTGTATTCTTGGTCCTAAAGAAATAAACTTGCTAATAGGGCTTATGAATATGTTTATTAAATATGTTAATATTAAAGCATATAGATTCTTTGACTTGAATGATCATGTTATTATAAAATTAAATGATGCTGATTTTTTCTTAACATAAGTTTTCCTTTAAATTTAAGAATAGTGGGGGTTCGACTTCTAGTGATGTTCTTTAGATCAATCTCGTTACATTAAGAAGATTTTAAAGAAATATAATTATTTTAACCGTAAACCTACTTGTATTCTATATGATCCCTAGTGTGAAGTTGTTCAAGAACACCCGGAGATGGTGTTAAACAAACGGAGTATGCGAGTATTATTGGTAGCTTATGTGGTGCTACTGATTGCACTAGATCAACATAGATTATGTTGTAGGATTATTATGTAGATTTACCAATAGACTTAGTATAGACCATTGGAATACTATTGAAATAGTTGTGAAGTACGTAAAAAGGATTATGAACCTTGGATTATATTATCCGAGGTTTTTGTTGTCTTAAAAGGATACATTGATGCTTATTGGAATACCCTTTTAGAAGACTACAAAGCAAAAAAGGCTATATATTTAGCATAGTTGGTAGAACTGTTTCTTGAAAGTTTAAGAAACTGACTATTTTGGCTTAATCTACGATGAAGTTTGAGATGATAGCACTAGCCATTGCTAGTGAGGAAGCAAGTTAGTTGAGAAGTTTTGTTAGCTAAGATCCATTTATAAGAAAAACCGATTCCAATTGTCTTGATCCACTATAATAGTATCACGGTTATTGTAAAGATTCAGAACTCTTATTATAATAAGAGACGACAGGTACATCGTAAGCACAATACTGTTGGAGAATTTCTGTACAGGAGTTGTACGTCTATCTTAGTATAGTGAATGCTCTAATATATTTTAAAACATTTTTACTATGTAAAGGTTGAATTCAATAGACACCTTCTGTTTATATATATATATAACCTTATATTTTGATTGGTTGTTCGATGAAAATTATTTTTTAAAAATTTAAGTAGGAGATCGTTGGAAA
Organism: Hippophae tibetana; assembly: GCA_037013495.1. Classification (NCBI taxonomy): domain Eukaryota; kingdom Viridiplantae; phylum Streptophyta; class Magnoliopsida; order Rosales; family Elaeagnaceae; genus Hippophae; species Hippophae tibetana. The sequence goes on from CM072804.1 coordinate 7,334,125, forward strand.
TAAGTGTGAATTTTGAAAAAAGATAAGAAAAAAAGAGAAATCGTATGAATTTACTCACTCAACTTGTCTCACATTATTTTTTTACATCTTTTTAAAGGTATCTATAAGGCATTACTTTGGGACTTGGGTTTGAGTCCCATAGGGATACACAATTTTGTGAAGAGGTGAGTAGATAAGCAATTGCTGGTTTACCACATACATGCACCTTTGATCAACTGGCAGAGTCAGAGTGCATATGCGTGAAGTGAAGTAACACTTTATTTTTTAGATAAATATTATTTTATTTTTTATTATTAAAAGAATAAATCATTTTTTTAACTAGTCAGATAAGACTCATTTTATTAGAATGGGTCTCTCTGCCATGTTTCAACCGATTCACTCAACGTTCTCTTTTATAAACATTATTTCCATGTTTCTCTCAATTTTTTTTTTCTCTTAGAATGTTCACTTCCACGTTTCTCTTTAGCAGTTTCAGTTTTCAACTATAAATTGAGACAGTGGTCTCAGTAATGACACATAACAAAGCCATGTCTTTACACAACTCTCTCTACGCATATTTTGTTTGTATTTTTATTCTTTGATTTCAAGCAACTTAATTTAATAGAGGTGTAGTATTTTGATCTTCTATAATACAGTAGATTTTTGAGACAAAGTCAAATTAGTGTTGTTTTATTTTGAAGACGACGAGGTTGAGAATGTTTGCATATTTTGGACAAAAACACGAAACATTTTAAAGAGAGTAATTTAGTTCAATCTAAACAGTAACTTTGATACAATTGAAGATAACAGGATACGGTGACGAGTAGTATGATACTAAATGTTTTTATTAGCGTGCCTTTGGATAGGATTGATTAATTAAGAGTTTGTTTGAAGAACACTTATGTGTCATGAGAAAAGGAATGAAATATTGCATTTTTTGGATAAAATTGTAAAATGTTTTAAAGAGAACGATTTAATCCGTAATTTAATTCAAACAGTAATTTTGATAACTTAGTTCCTTATTTTATTACTTGTGAAGTAACAAATGACAATATACGGTGACGAGGAGTATTACGATACTAAATGCATGCCTATGCAAAGAGTTGATTAATTAAAAGTTTGTTTCAAGAACAGTTATTTGTTACGAGAAAAGGGATGAGATATTGCATTTTTTAACATATTATCTGTACTTTAAACATTTATTGAAAAGTTTCATATTAGATCATAGTGCATGTATTACAAGACAGATTTGACAGACAAGAATTCTAGATCATCAATTTGCTTGTTAAGCTGCCAAATTCGTATAGGTGCATGTTCTTATTTGAAAATGTTTTTTTGCTGGATTCTATGCTCGACAGGTTATCAAATACGAATGGCATCTCTTTGGTTTTGAACTGAAGATTGATTTTGAATTGAGAAATCATTGGAAGTAGGACTCGAGAAGAAACTGGTCATTGACTGTATTGAGTATTTGAGTATAATCTACGACTTTATCATCTGTGTTACTCTTGCTGGTTTAATGGTAATTTCGTCTTCTTTTTTTCTTTTTCTGTACCTTTTTTTTAGTTCAACGCATTCTGATGAGAATCATTATTGTCCATAGTGTTGCAAAGCAGCCCAAAACTTAAAAACATAATCAATACATGAGTGCTTTCTTTCCTTTGAAGATATATTGTATGCAATTGCCGATCGGAGTAATATGTTCAAACTTGTATTTGCAAAATATACCTCCGCCCTCTGATATTTACGCATACTTCATAAATGTTATATTAAATAGTACCTTTCTTTCCCAAATTGAACAGAGTATTAGTACATGCCTTTTTTTTTATCCCCCCTGTCTCATAAATTCCTCAATTATTTAATATGTTTTTATTTTTAATCAGGTTTAGTTAAATATATATATATATATATATATATATATATATAGGGAATTAAAAATAAAATTTTAAGGTTATTTCATACAATTAATTTTTTTTCTGATTCTTTTGGGGTTGGTGGGGTATTACGAAATTCCGCTTTATATATTTTTGCTGCATTGATATTAAGACAGAATTGGATTATGATCTTAATTACCGATGAGTCTATAGAAGAGTATCATTAACGTTTATCTTCTCTTTTAAATAAAATATGATTTTAGAGTGTGCAAAGATTATAACTGGTATTTTATTTAGGGAAAATAAAGGTCCCACATGTTATAAGTTCTTGAAAATTCGTGCTTTAATACTTTAAAGTATTGAATCATTGTAATTATAGCAGTTTAAGTAAATTTATTTGATTATGTAATTTAAAAATATAATTAATTAAATTAAAAAAAATAAAGAAAAGATAAAAATTATATATTTTATTAATAAAAATATTAAAAAAATAAAATAAAACAGACTATCTCCTCATCCTTTCTCTTTTTTCTCTCCCCTTCTCTATTCTCTTTTTTTCTCATTCATTATCTCTTATTATTTTTTCTTTTTTAATAATAAAAGAAAAGGAGAATAAGTAAAGATATAGAAAAAGAGAAGGGAAGATAAAAATAACTATACACTCCTCTAATTTGTTTGTAATTTTTAAGTGGAGCCCGCTAATTTTTTCAAAAATAGATGTCGGTATCACCATAACTGCAACAGTCCAGGGTAGGGATTATCTTCGTTCGTTTAAATATCGTGATCGATGTGGTTCACGGAGTTTTCCGATCAAAAGTTTAAATTTTTTAAATTTCTTAAGAATATATTTTTTATTAATAAATGAATTATATTTTTAATAATTTAGGTATATTAAATATAATTAAATTATTTATATCATTAATTTAAAATAATTATATTAATATGTTTTATATATTATAATATTAAATTTTTATATTTTATTTATTAATAAAAATATTATTTTTATCAACATTTAATTTATTTAGTTATAATATTTTATAAATAATATACATTTAAAAAATTAAGAAAATAAAATTTGGGAGATAAAGTGGGGTGATAATTCCCAAACTCATCTCATCACCAGGGTATTTTTAATTGGTGTCAAAATTAAATTCTTATAAGATAAATTTACATCCTATTTCTACAAAATAAAATATTTAATATAATAAATATTTATATTTAACAATAAAAATTAAAATAATAACATATTTAATAATTAAAATATACAATTTAATAAAATAAAAACATATATATATATATATATATATATATTAAAAAATTAAAATAATTTTAAATTTAATCTTCATTCCAAAATAATACTTGTAAAATGATTTCTACAGCGGTGTCGACATAATTGCAAAAAGGGTAAACTATTTTTCTTTCCTAACGGTTTCGTCCAAAAAATTTAATTTGTCAAGTGAAGGTCAAACAAAAATGACAATCTGATATTTAATTTATAACTTTGTTAACGAAATTAATAAAAATTAGACATTTTTTAAATATAACAAAATTATTAAGCTGGGACATTTTTTTAACAAATAAATTAATAAAAGTTCGTTGCAAATTTAAGGATATAAAAAATTATCCTTGAACCTAATATATATTATCATGCTGCCTCTTCTTATGCCTTACTTAGCTGTTACGAATGTACTTACGCTTTTTGTTTCTTGAAAGAAAATATTAAATTAAACCTCATAAAAAGAAAGAAATATATAACATTTTTGTACAGTACAAAGACCAACTAAAAGGAAGCTTAATATAATTACCAAAAAAAAAAAATATCGATAGAAAGCTCCCCAAAAAACAGAGGATAGTTCTTGGGGAAAAATCAAAATTAAATAATAATGAAAAAAGATTGGATAGAAAAAACTTTACCAAAACTCCTCCAAATTCACAAGAGTCCAGTGAATTAGCTCAAAATTACTAACCACAACTCAATAAATCAGTCAATCTACCTCAATATTCCTCCTAATCAGCAGAAAATAACCCAAAACAGCACAAATAGCAGCAACAAGATTGCCCTCCTTCAACAAAATCTTAACCACAACACCAAAAATCTCCTTTGTAATCTTTCTTCCTTCCACAACTAAAGTCCTCTTGGGTTTCCCAAAGAAAGCCAACAAAACCACAATAGCAATCCAAGTTACCAAAGTGGCTGGAACCAGAACTGCAAGAGCTGCCACCATTGAAAGTAATCCAAAAACTGCTCCAAGAAGCACAGATGCATAAAGGGCTGGCCACCCAGATGATGGAGAGCTTAGCTGTGCTTGTAATTTATACCATGAAAGTATGGATTTCAGAAAATTCCATGAACAAGTTAACAAAATTCCATAAACTAACACGAATAAGCAAACCCATGTCCTCCTTTTACTCATGATTCTCATAAACAATACATATGATTTTGGTGGTGATGATGTTTGTTTCTCTTGTTCTTCATCCATTTTATCTGCCATTCAGACAACCTTCACTTTTTTCTTTTCTTTTTTGCTTTTCTCTTTCTAAATTTTCTCGAGAAAATTACTTATTTGATTGATTCTGATTTCCAGGGTTCTCTGTCTCCGTTACTTCAGTCCCAAGATGATGAGTAACTAGACATTTATAAAGATAACCCTAGCCAAAAAAGAAAAAAAATGTTCCTATAATATTAGGTGAGAGTTGGAATGGAGTGTCACGCTCTCTTTCAGGGCGTGGAATCAAATTCTATTTCAGTCAGACAGATGGCCCTGCGGATTTATTTCTGTCCTTGTGTGACTGAACTGTTTTGCACGCGCTCATGAGGTTCGTGGTTATGTGATAGATTGGCACATGTCCATATCTTTTTTTCCCAAAACAAAAAAGGTTAAAATACTTATTACTTCACACAATTCAATAACGGTTCTTTGTCTTTGGGCTTTGTGGTGGAATTGTGGTTCTGCCGAGCTTTCGTCTTTGAGTGACGAATTGATCAAAGCACAACGATATGGACTCGGAGCGCACATGTCAAATTTGGGCAACTCAGAAAGAACGGTCCTTTTAGTCTTTTAACTCCTTTTAGAGATTCTACTGGTTATTATAGTTTGTGACTGGTTTCTTGTTGCCTTCCCCAACTTCAATTCCCCCCCTCTCCCCCCTTTTTTCGCTGAATCCCCAACATATATTTGTTTTCCTAAAGTTACTTTAAATTAATGAAACTTTTAAAGAGGTTCCAGTAAATGTGTAGATTTCTGTAAATAATTAATAACTCGGTAAGAAGTGAGATTATCTTGGGATGGTTGTGTTTGACCTTTCGAATACTTAAATCAATAGTAAGATTTAATAAATATATACTTAAATCAATAATAAGATTTAATAAATATAAATGAGATTGATGTCTCATCCTATTAGTAAAAGTAAAGACATAGTTTTACTATAATTACGATGAATTGAAAATTTACGGTGCCTTTATTATAATTATCAAAACCAAAATGAATCGAAAATTTACCTCAATATATTGATAAAGTTTTACCACTCACGTGAATTTTAATGGTGTTTCGGTTTAATGTTTCTAAAGCTTTTCTACTATCACGATAATGTTAAAAAAAATTACTAAAAATTAATTATGAAATTAATTGAATTCACAAAAAGAGTTTAGGGATCAATTGAGTATTTATAAGCACATCTAAGTGCTCTGTCCGTCAAAGAACAAAACATTAATGCACTTGAGAGGCTGAGGGGTTGAAGAACATGAGTGAATGATAGAAGTTATAGACCACATTTTAATTAACTGTTCTATTGGTTACTGCACTTTTAGAGAGTAAAACCAACATTCTCTCACTTAGTTCATATATTCCATCATTAAACTTCATGATAAACTAAACACATGATTCATGACGATATATCCTCTAATGATTAGTATTATCTTTCATGTATCATGATACATTATGTATCTCAAACTCATACAACTTAATGAATATTTATTCGAGATCCATAATTTAAATAGGTTTTCTCAATATATACGAATAAACAAAATATACGTATAAAATTAATTAGAAAAAATCAATTGAATAAAAGTTATATTGATATTTACTAATGTAGATATAATGAATATTTATATCATGGAATTAAGTCTAATTCTTACTACATGATCCTTGAAAGGGTGAAATCTGACCTCTTACGTATGCTTCCAAAAGGGGATATTTACATTGGTGAACGCAAGACCCTTTCTTAGGACATGTCTTGCATTTTAAGTAGAAGGGTAAGTAGACTCTTTCCTCCATGAGACATAATATGTATCATGCACCCTGAGTGGAGGGCTTAATCGACTCATTCCTCCAAACAAGGGGTCATCGCATTGATTTTTCAAGAGACAAGAGACATGTAAGAGTGAAATTGAATCCAACTCCTAAATGTGTTCCTAAAAAGGAGGTTTACTATGGAACACAAGTCTCTATATTGGGATGCATCCCGCATCTCAAGTGGGGTCAATTGACTTCTTTTTAACATATTATGTTCACATGTATGTTTGTATATAACATGTTATATCAATTTTTATAAATTAGTTGATTTAACTTCACTCTATAATTTATAAATTCAACTCTATATTTGTACATAACATATTATATCTATCTCTACATTTATATGTGATATGTTATATATATTTTTAATAGAATTATCAGAGCTCTAATGAATATGTAACATGTTATATATAATTTCATTTTTAGATATAACATATTATATTCATCCTTTACAAAGCCATCGAAATTTCGATAAGGTAGCGAGTGTTGAAACTTACGTAAAGTTGTCGGGGTGGATGGAATTATGATGAGGTCACCACAGATGTGTAGTCTTATAATGGTCTTTTTTCATTGAAGTTATAAAATAAGTGTATTTTTATTTATTTATTGAATAATTTGATATAAAGTTATGAGTTTTAAGATGTGTTATTATTAATTAATAAAAGTTGATAAATTTATTAAAAATAATAATGAAAAACCATCCCTCGCAAATCACAATCACAAACATAATGGGTGGGATTTGTTTTTGGAGACACATGCACACAATTTTTTAGGGCCTTGAAATCTCTTTTCACTACTGATTATGGTATTGGATAGAGATTTTGATCAAAGGCAACAAATTTGGGGTTATTCTCAGACTTATATCAACCGATCATCTTGTTACACGATTTACGACATAAATTGCTCAATTTTGAATAGCAAGTAGTTACCGGTTTAAGACTTTTTTTTCTACTTATATTTCTCACATCAAATGTTTGAAATAATCTTACCTAAAATATCTTTATATCTAAATAACATTACTTTGAATTACACGACTCTTCAATTTGCTTTTCAGTGCGGCTCTGTATGCTAAACAATGCATGCTAAAGACATTTTGAACGAGAAACTCACATATCACATTAGGCCATTACACAACACCACACCACTTGTTATTCATGATTAAAATATGGATAAATATCAACAAATCTCACTAAATTTGTTCAAATAATAAAAAAATCCTAAATGACTTATACTTTGTATCAATGAATACCTTAGATATAATTTAATATCAGAAAGCTCCTAAATCTAATAAATAACTACATAGAAAAACAAATTAATACAAAAAATAGTATTACTTTATGAGAAAATTAAAATAATAAACATATTAAATATAAATAAAACACGATTTAAAAATAAAAAATTTAAAATAATGCAAAGAAAAAATAGAAGAATATAAATATTATTATCCAAAATAAAGATTATTCTTTTCCTTAACTAATATAACAAAATAAATAAATAAATAATTATACAACAAAATCAATAAGTCATGGAATTCATCTACGAAAGGATTAATTTTAGTTTTAAGAATAAGATATAGAAGGGAGGGAGATTGAGAGAGAGATAAACAAGAGAGAAATTATAAATGGGTGAATAAGGGATATAACTTGTTTTATTTTTTCTTTATTTTATTAATTTTTTAATAATTACTTAAAACATTTCTTTTTTTATTTTACTTACTTTGTTAATTCATTTTTTAATATAAAAGTGAAGATTGTATTTAAATATATATTATTTTCAAATTTTTTTTAATTAAAAAGTATTAAAATAGTGATATTATTTTTAAAAATAAATTCATAAATATATTATCAAATTACTACAAAAATTGTAAATATCATCTAATTTTCTCTTATAATAAATATAACACCGAAAAGTATCATAATACAAAAAATATCACTCCATAATTTATATGACATTTTTTAATGTTTTGGTATATAAATATAACATCAAAATATTATAAATTGTACTAAAATAATATTTTTTAAATAATATATTTATAATCTTCTTAATATTTCAATAATATATTATACTAGTTAATTTACCTCATTTTTTAACTTAAACTTCTTTAAGTAAGGTTGATAATGATATTTACCCATTAATTATATATAAACAGGTGAGGGATGGGATCACGGAACAGGTGAGTTGTTAAGTAAAAAGATGCAATAGTTCTCTTGTGTTTCAACAAGCATACCTTACATTTAGCATATTGTTTCATAATTTATGATAGTTGAGTCATTTTTATTACATAGACACTTAGTGTATTACTCTAGAATTACATTTAATTGAAAGGAATGAAATCAAAAATAAACTATTTTGTACATTTAATTTTCTTATAAATATGAAATTGAATAGAAATAATAACTAAAAAAATTGAATTATCATCCCACTACCCCTCTAAGAAAGTTATTACTTGAAAAAATTATTCACTTCCTTTCCTATTATATAAAAAAATATTACCTATTAATATTAAATAATATTTTTACATAATAATTATTTAAAAATAATAATTTTTAATAATATATTATGTTTGCAGAAAAAATAATAATTAAATAATATTATTTAAATTTCAATAAATATATGAATATTAAGATAATTTATAATATTTTTTATTTCACTCTAATTGTAAAACAAACATTATAATACTAATTATTATTTTTATTTAAATAATTAGACCAACTAATATAATAATATTATTATTTACTTTACATTAAATTTCATAAGTATTATTTTTCTATTATACAAATCAAAAAAATTATATTAAATAATTAAATAATTTATGATTATTATTTTTCGAGCTAATTGATAAAATGAGACTTTTTGGTGACAAATAATTTATATTAATATTTTTGATAAATTATTTCAATGTATTTATTAGTCTTTTATAGTCACTTAGTTTTTCCCTTAAGTGTAAAAATCACTTAATAATTAAAAATATCTCATGTGCATATCTAATCCACTTGATGAAATAGTTTTATTTTTAATTTTCATTAAAAGAAAAAAAAAATATATATATATATATATTATTTTTCTACAACTTAAAATAAAGTATACTTTTATTTTAAAAAAAATGTACTTTATAAAAAATAATATATAACTTTAAAATTGGTTACACATTCGCCAATATATCTCTCATCAAAATGAGACGATTGAATAAAATGGAAACTCCAATTCAACTTTGTAGAAACTTGATTTTGCTAGTTATGGACTCTCCTTTCCATAAGCTTCCAACATCAACAAGTCAAATCACAGTCCATTTCCCACCATAATAAACGGAGTAGGCCAGAGGATCACAGTTTTTTTGTTTTTTAATAAATAATCATGCTATTACTCAAATTTTAAGTCATTTATATAAAATTATTCATTTTTTCTACACAAAATTACCTAAACTTGTAATCTTTATACGTGATTTTTTTATGAATAATTTTTACCAATTAACTAATTAAGATTAATTAATTAAATTTTAACAATTAATATTAATTAATTGATGCTAAGTAACTTAATAAAAACAAACTAATATGTATATGAAATAAGATGTTAGGTAAATTTTTTGATATAACAAACTAGAGTTAACGAGTGATTTCTTAGGATGGTATCTTTAAATTATTTTTATTTTATTATTATTATTATTTATTCTTATTCTCAAATGTTATATATAAATTAACTTTATTTATTTTATTAATATATTTTAATTTTTTTTAATAATAATCTCAATAAATTATGATAATTTAAATGTAACAATTACTATTAAATTAATTAAAATATATATCAATAATTTAAATATAAGTATTTAATGTATCATAATTAAAAATATAGATTAAAAATACTAGAATATGAATAAAGATAATCAAAAGGTATCAACTAGATAATTTGTATTACAACTCAAATATACAAATTGAATACGAATAAAAAAATATGAATTTAATTAAATTTAGATTAGTTTGAATAACATAAAAATATTAAGACTGAATTGGGGTTGAATTAAGACAAATTTGATAATATTAAAATAAAAAAATTATTAAAATTATTTTTCTATACTAAACTTGTTAATTCATGTTATGAAAAAATATGTTAGATTATTTATTTATTAACAAAAGTTATACATTATTCTTTCAATACAAACGTGACTAGTTATATGTATAAGTATGAATTTAATTTAAAAATAAAATTTGTCATATTTTTTTTAATTTATCAATTGTTTTATATAAAAATTTATTATTCTAATTGATTAAAAATTATAAAAAAATTATAATATTTCAAATAATATTAGATTAAATAAACTAAAATATCAATTAATATATAAAAATAAGAATTTGTGTCATTTCTCATTCATTTAATTCAATTCAACATTGTTTTATTTGTGCTCATATTAATAATACGTTACATAAATTTAATTTAATTTAATTCAACACAAACAAACTCTTCAACCTAATCCAAGCCTTATCCTGTCAGAAATTGTTTTGACATTTTATCCGTGATAGAAAACTTCTTCAAACAGAAAATGATTCACACGAATTATGTGCGGAAGAAACTCTATAATGTTGTAAAAAAAAAATTAGGTTAATGATATTTTATAATAAAAAATATATATATAAAAGATTTATTGTATCTATATTATTAATTATATATCAATATTATTTTTATTAAATAAAATTTTTATTAATAAATTTTTTATTATAATAATAATATGGATACCCAATATTTATTCTATAACATTTTGTCATCCTCCTGTAACCAATAGCCTTTCTTTTCTTTAATGTGTATGAACATGAAAAAATCTTATCATATGTATAATAAATTTTATCTAATTATTTATTATATTAATTATAATTATATTATAATTTAATCATCAAAAATATTAATTGAAAAAAAAGAGCCGATGTGAGCACTTATTGTGACTTTTTTCTTTTTGTCAGAAAGCACTTATTGTGATTGATGAGGCTAGGCGAGCAAGTGGTGATTAATATATACCCCATTTAGGTGAATCCAACAAGTAGTAGTAATATTTGCTCAATATATTACAAATAATTTAGAAATTATAATTAATATTAAAAATAAAATAAATATTTTACATTATCAAAAAAATTATTACGAAGATATCATTTTGCAAAAAGTATTAGTTTTTTTATAAATATCAAAATCTAATTTTATTAAATAAAAAAATATCAAATAAATAAAATTTATAATAACGTGTCCAGAAATCATACCATATCAACCATTTAAATTTCAAAATATAAACTTTCGATCCAAGAATTATTAGTTAATATTTGATAGCACTGCTTGACTTTTGGCGAAAAAAAAACATTAAATAGTTGTCTGATGGTGAAATGTTAATATGAAAAACTTATTTGGTATTAATCGCATACCAATTCACTGAAAATTATTGTTTGGATAATCATTTTTATAAAGTATTGTAATTGACTTATAATAGAGTCTTAAATTTTAGCTTTAAATTGTTTTTTAGCGTGCCGATTGAAAATAATATCATCAAGTAGAATGACAAATGTCCGATATTATCTTAACTCTCTCATTTTATTTAAAAATAGTAATTACACACTCAGTCATATATTGTAATTAAGTTTGAACTCACTCTTTGAGTATATACAAGAGACATATATCATATAATTTGATTCTCATGCTGTTAATTACTGGTTAGTAAAAAAATAATAGAAACAATAAGAAATAAAAAAAAAATTAGTTATATAACATGATCCGTTTTTTATTCTATTTCTCCAAAAATATAAATATTTATTATTTGAAGTAAAAAAATAAAATAAAACATGACCAGTTAGAAATTAAAAAAAAAACTAGAATTTAATCAGAATAATAATATTAATATAATTATTTTTATTAATATCGCAATAAAAATATAAATGATCTATTTTGTTTTTATAATTAACTATAATTTAATATCAATTAATATCTAATAAAATTATTATTAATAAATTATTATTATAATAAAAATAATTTAAATTATAATAATATAGTTACTTTAAATTAAAAACAAATACTAATATATTGGAGGTTGGGTATATGCTAGTTTAATAAATGTAAACAAAAAAATAAGTTATTTTTTTAATAAGAATATAATTTAATTTAAAATTAATTTAAACATCATTGTAAAATATTAATAAATAATTTTTTTTATGAATTATAAATAATATGATATAATATTATTGAAAAATATAATTAATAATATTGATAAATATATAAAATAAATAAAAAATGTCTGATACAATTTTATTCCGATGTCCCCGAAGGTACAAACATGAAAATATAGGATTGAAAAAATCCAGACCACTATCGACTTTGGTGAGGTCTTTTTCGTTGTTTTAGCTAGGGACCTAAATAGGTCGTTAATAATAAAAACGCGTAAATGTAGCGTTGAAATACCAAACAGAACCCAACAACCATTTTGAACTCAAAACCAACTCCAAGCCAAATGAAAGAGAAAGAAAGATTATTTGTTCGAAAAAACAAGAAAATATTAATGGAAACTACTGTTAAGTTAAAGAGGGGAGGGTTTGTGTTGACTAATCAAGATGCAATAGCCGGCAAAAGCCGTCTCCTACTGTTAATAATATTATGATAATAAAATAAATTTCCCCTTATGAATACGCGTGAAAAGCCGAAGTATAAACCACTAGAGAGTCGAACCTCTATTTCGTGGTAATTAAGCTTCATAGCCTCATGCCACTTTTTTATTCTCAATCCTTTGATTATCTATCTGGGTTTTCATGGATTGCTCTATTCATACTGTTGACTGAATAAACATTATTCACTATCAAACGCATTGAGCTCAACGTCTTCTGGTCAGTGTTTCATTTGTATAGTTAGTTGTACATTAGTGCTTCAATATCATTATTTTAGTTGAATTTGGGGACTACCGTACTGGGTATTCTTTAGACGATATTATTTCATTTGGGTTCATAATTTTCCACGCCTCTTGAATTATTTGAAGATTTTAGCTGAAGCTTCAAAGTCGTGACGTTGAAGTTCGCAATATATATTTGGAGGCGTTGTGATTGATTTAGAAATTTTAAGATATAGCTATGAATTGGGCATAGGTTCAAGTATACATTGTTTTTAGTTGATTATTTGGTATCATTCTTTTAATGGAATTAGAAAAAGGAGAAGCATTCGAGAACGTTTCGATTGGTTTTGGGTGTTAAATTTTGGTTGAGAATAAGGGTTTTGAAGATGGGTTGTATAAATTTCAAGGCTTCTGCTGTCGAAGACAGCAAGGAAAGCTCGACAAGAAGATCTTCTTCAACTAAACAATACTCGGAGCTGAAGGTTCAAAGCTTGAATTCTTCGAGAAGAGAAGAGAGCGAGAGGACAAAAAAGAGGTTGGATGTGGGTGATGTGAAAGTTAAGATGATTGATAAGAAAGCCAGTGGTTCAATGAGTTCACATCGTGATGATCAAATAGAGAGAAAGAAAACGGAGATGCCGGAATTTACTGTTCTTAGTAATCCAAGTATTGGAAGAATTCCTATGGCTACAGAAGGAGAGCAGGTTGCGGCCGGGTGGCCGACATGGCTTTCTTCAGTGGCTGCTGAGGCTCTCAAAGGATGGTTACCACGCCGTGCTGACACATTTGAGAAGTTAGATAAAGTATGTTCAATTCTTTACTTACGTCGCATTTTGCTTTTGCATTATAGCATAATCAATGTCATTTATCAGTCACCAGCAAGCACTCATAAGAGTTACACTTAGGGTAACTGTGAAATTAATTTTAGTTTGAGCCAACTTTATTCTCTTCCCCTGTTCCCCTAGCTCTTTTATAGGCTAATTTAATTGCAAATGTAGCTGTTTTCATCGAATCCTGTCATTGTTTATTCTATGATTTATTTTAATAGTTTTGCAAGTACAAAGGCATTAAGCTCCGTAGCAATTAGTTTTTTATGAAGAGTTACTGGGTAAGGAATTTGAATATCTTTCAAATAAATCCCTCGTAAATCAGCTGCAACAAATCGGACACATCAATGCTGCTCGGTTACAAGTAACTGGAGAACCTTTACTCCATGACATCATGCAAACATCTTCCTTAAGAAAGTTAACAATTTTCTAAAAGATATTTTCTTATGATGGTTTTTGGTGTTGATACTGGATATGTTTTGGCTACAACACAAAATAAGCTGATATACACTTTGTAGCTAAAGAAGAAAAATGTCTGACTGTAAACATTTTGTTTGTCATTGTGTGGAAAGAAATCGTAGACTTTTTAGTTTTGGTTAGAAAAATGTATATTTGTCCATTCAAAACTAACATAATCTACAGTCAATGTTACAGAGCTGTATATTTGCCATTTTCCCTTCGTATCATCATGATGATATATTCATCCCTTTGTTTTATTTTCTCCCCTCCTTTTTTCTAAACAACATATCTGTTTCTCATTCTTGCAGATTGGGCAAGGAACTTATAGTAGTGTATACAAGGCCTGTGATGTCATTCACAAAAAAATGGTTGCTTTGAAGAAAGTAAGATTTGATAATCTAGACCCTGAGAGTGTCAAATTTATGGCAAGGGAAATCATTATTTTGCGCAGGCTAGATCACCCTAACATAATCAAGTTGGAAGGATTGATAGCGTCACAAACATCTTGTAGTTTATACCTCGTTTTTGAGTATATGGAGCATGATCTTACTGGACTAGCATCACGTCCTGGCATAAAATTCACAGAACCACATGTACTCATACTTTTGCTTTTTGTTGCGATTATTTTGCAAAACATGTGAACCAAACTCTAATTTGTTTATTTTGTTTTAGGTCAAATGTTACATGCAACAACTTCTAAGTGGACTTGACCATTGTCATAATCGGGGTGTTTTGCATCGTGACATAAAGGGTTCAAACCTTCTTATTGATAATAATGGCATCTTGAAAATTGCAGATTTTGGGTTGGCAAGTTTTTATGATCCTCATCATAGTGTTCCGATGACAAGCCGTGTGGTTACTCTCTGGTATCGACCACCAGAGCTTTTGCTTGGAGCCACTCGTTATGGCGTAGCTGTGGACTTGTGGAGTACTGGTTGCATTTTAGGAGAATTGTATACTGGCAGGCCTATTTTGCCTGGAAAGACAGAGGTAATGAAATTAATTTTCTTTTTACATACAATTTTTTTTCAATACCTTTTTTTTCCTTGGAATTTTCTCCTTTTCAGCTCAAAGAAAGGATTTTGACCCCAAAAATTAAAAAGCTTGAAGAAAGGATTGCATAATTTTGTAATCTTGATAATCGAAATGGAAAATATAAATAAATTTTAGAAATTAAAATTTGGTTTGTAAGTCATTGACGTTTCTGGTGGCTGGCAGTAACATATCATAGTTGCTTCTGACTGACAGAAACTGCTGAAAGCTTCCGTCATTAACTGATAGTACTGTAATACTGCAGAAGAGGCAAGTGTGGCTCTAGAGACATGCGCTAATTCAAAGGAAATTTAGAGACAAACCTAGGGATCCTTAATTATGATAATTATAACATTTTATTTATTTTGTTATTTTTGTACCAATTTAGTCTTTATTATTAAAAAATGACTTTAAAATAACAAATTATTAAATTTCTATTTTTTTAATTAATTTTATAATCATTATTATTTATTGTTAAAATTAATTTGTGAAATTGATATCTCAATAAAAATTACAAAAATATAAAAAAATAAAATTAGTTATTTATTCTTGGGCTATATTTTTTTAAAAGAATTAAACTATTATAAAAATTTAAGAGACTTATGCTAGCACCCACCCAAATTTATATGCAAATATATGAAATAGTTCCTCCGTAGGTTTGGAGAGAGAGAGAGGAGGGACCGTAGGTTTGGAGTGAGAGAGAGGAGGGAAACATACTTTTTCTCTCGTTCCACCTAGACGGAAATAATCTAGGACTATACTGTAGTAAAGGCTTAATATTCTTAATTGAATAATAGTTATTATATCGGTGACAAGTTAATATTTCATGGAAAATACTGACAGTAAATTAATCAATCTTACCCCAAAAAATGACAGTCATAGCTTAAGTGGTAGATAACCTCACAACCTATTCCCAGATCCGTATTCACTTTGCGCTTGGAGCTGGTTGTTAAATTCTCATACTACCTAGTCTATTTTTTTTAATGTGAGTATAGTAGTGTCTTTATATGCTATGGCAAGTTGACAAGTTATAGGAATAAAATAGCTAATCATGCCTCACAAGAAACATGGATGGGCTTGAGGCATACTTCAAATCTTTCTTTGTAGAGTTACATTAAACTTATTAAGTCCCACATCGGCCAAGAGTAAGGCACCAGTGTTGTTTATAAGTCTGTGTAACCCTCTAACTCACAAATTGATTTTTGGTTTAAGAGTTAAGCCTGAGTTTCTAAGTTGTTATTAGAGTTAGGCTCTTTGCTTCTTTGTACTCCCATCGGCCCTCGTGCCGTAAATCCGGACCGTGTTTCTTTATTGTTCTTACATCTGAGTGGTTGACATACAATATACATTTGAAGAATGGTTCATTTTTCTTTCACTGAAATATTCACATTCTCTATATTTCATATAGTTTACATAAAGTATTTACTTTCATGTTGTAGGTTGAACAGTTGCATAAAATCTTCAAGCTTTGTGGCTCCCCATCTGATGATTATTGGAGTAAGTTGCACTTACGGCATTCAACAGTGGTGAAGCCTCCTCAACCTTATAGATGCTGTGTTGCAGAAACTTTCAAGGATATTCCCCTTGCGGCAGTTCAGCTCATGGATATTCTTCTTTCTATAGATCCTGCAGATCGACATACTGCAGCATTTGCTCTCAAGAGTGAGGTACGGTTATATTATTTGAAAGTAAAAATGACAGTAATATAATGTAGGACTGAAATAAAGGCCTGTCTATATATCCAGATGTTCTGTACATTGTTTTAGAATGGAGCAATGTCTGACAGTATCAATCAGTGAGTCTTGATTTGTAGGATTTCCAACTTCTGTATGCATTTTAGATTGATGATATTTTCTGTTAGATTAAATTACCTTTGTTTCGTAAAGACTCTTTTACATTTATAGGTCCTGAAAGCGAGCTTACTATACATTTTTTTAACAGTTCTTTACAACTCAACCTCTTGCTTGTGATCCATCAAATATGCCCAAGTACCCTCCAAGCAAAGAGATTGATGCTAAATTTCGAGAGAGAGAAGCTAGAAGGTACATGTTATATAAGTTAATAGTCTTTCAAATAATGTTGTCTTGGTCGAAAAGCTACTTTTCTCCGGCATTGTTCCAAACTGGATAAATGGTTTGCATCTATTCGAAGATTTTGGTCTTAACATGTGACAGTTATTTGCTTACATATTGGTCTGTATATTACTACAGCCGCTTATAGGCATTTTAATATCTTGACCTAACAAAAGGTTGTTGATCCAAAATTTAAGGTTTCTTTTTTTTATCTGTAGCCATGTGCCTGTACTTATATTTTACTCAAAAAGAGTCTCCCTTGTTATCTCCTATTTAACACGTCCCTGTAATTTGCACAGGGAAGGAGCACTAGGCAGAAGGGCCCAGAGGGTTGACCTGGAAAAGAGAATGCAAAGAGAAACTCATGTTAATCGTGTTAATCCTGTTATAGATGCTAATGCTGGGGTAACCATTTCAGAAATTTTTGTTTTGTATAAACTATCATCTAGCCCTTTGAAATTAAAGAGAATCCCGAGGATCAAATACAAGTTTTATGAAGTTTATAAACCAATGCATTTATCAATAAAATGTTTAAATCCTATGTTCTTTTTTTCAAATAAGTTGAGCATAAGTTTCCCCTAAATTTCAAATCCTTAAACCAGTGAATCCTTCTCATCTTTACAGTTGCCCTTGTTCTTCATATTAACTTTTCTTTTGCTGAAGACTTATAGAAACTTCTTTGTCTCTTCCTTTTATTCATTTTTTTTCCTAGCTACCAAATATGTCTCCATAGCTTTTCTAAAAATAAAAATAAAAATTTGGTCGTAAAGTAAGTATGAGCTTTTCTGATTAGTTCACTCTGTATTTACAGAGAAGGCAAGATCCTCCAAATGCAAAGAGCCTAAGTGAAGTGTTCAACCTTAATAGGGAGGGAATTGTTTCAGGTTTCCTGATTGATCCAACTAAACAGTCACGAGCTGCTAATGATACGAGTAAGGATTTCTCAGAGAATATAAATAAGAGATCTTCACTTTCAGGACCTCTAATTCGTGGGCCTGTGTCCACAAGATCCGGGAGGGAACATATTGATCCTCTTATGGTTCCCACTAAAGCCAACCTGTCTAAGCTGTCTGGTCTAGTGGCAGCTAGGACTGCATCATCCGAAGATCAACAAGAGAAAGCTGCTTCATCTCGGATAGACACAATAAACCATGTTTGCAGGTTCCCAGGATCAGATTATGAAGGGCAGTCCAAAAGAAAGCAGGATCAGAAGCATCACACACAGAGAGTTGCATATTCTCGTCCAGTGGATGACGATAGAGCCTGTACTAAAGAGCCAAGTCTGGTTAGTTTTGTTGCTAACAATATCGACTGTTCCTTCACATTATTTATATTTCATTTATTATTTTGCTACACAGCAAGTGCATGTTATTTCTCAATTATTAATGGTTATCTTATCTCAATATGTAAGTATATACACATGTGCACACATATTATAGGTTTCGTGGATGAGCATCTTTTTAGAGCAGATTTGTTACTATTTGTTTATCTCTGCTTGTATTTTGGGTATCAAAAGATCTTATTTTTGTTCGTAGTCTTGCGTCTAGGCTCATATACTCCATAGAATCATAGCTTAAATATAAATGATACTTATTTAGTTCAAAATTTCCAACAGCATGGTCGTGGGTCCAGGGACAACAAAATATATGTTTCTGGTCCTTGATCCATAGAACCATAGCTTAAATATTTATGATACTTATTTAGTTCAAAATTTCCAACAGCATGGTCGTGGATCCAGGGACAAAAAAATATATGTTTCTGGTCCGTTGCTTGGTTCATCAAACAATGTAGATCAATTGCTCAAAGAGCATGACCGAAGGATCCGAGAGTATGCTCGTCGGATGCGAAATGAAAAGGCCAGACGTGGGAATCAATCTAATACATCTGCTTCTAGACATGCAGCTGGATAGTTATATAACTTGTGCTTCCATGACATCAATCATTTGGCTTTTACTTTCTGCCTTTAGTAGAGCTATGAATATCTTTCCTCTACAAACATATCTGGAGGAAAAAAAAAAGGGGTAAAGGGGTCAGAGTAAGAGAGGAAGGAATAGCCAGCTCTCCTCTTACAGTATTTTTTTTAGTTGATTGTATCGGAAGTACTTATTGTGATTCTTTTTATCTTTTTTTCTTTCTTTTCTGGAGGAATAATTGATTCTTCCAATTCTTATGGTAAATTCCTCATTGATTCTTCATTTAATCTTTTCCTCTTCCCGATTGCCTGTAGTTAGCAAGAACTTCTTCAAGGCCATATTGTCATTGGTATTTTATTTTCTTTCATTCAAGTTTGTTAAGCTAAATAGAGCATAGACAAAAGAGAAGAAATAATCATTTTTCTTCTTCTTCTTCTTCTTTGAACGCATTGATAGATAACATGATATCATATATATAGCACTTGCATTTCTTCTTAGAACGAGTGAGACGCTTATTTTATCTTAGAATTTTTATTTATTTATTATTTATTTTTTGCAATGCGATAGCTTAACTTTGTTCTTTATTGATGGATTAAACAAGAACTAATTACTAGCAAAGACTATTGTAGAGCGCAAGGTATCTGAAGTTTCATGTTGTCAAATGGCTATTTAGTCTCTCTGCCCTCTGCAGCTAAAAATGATCTATACATAATACTGAAATGGACGACTTTAAATCTGTCCAAATCGTTCACCCTGACGTCAAGAATTTAAATATATATATATATATATATTATGCTAGGATTCAGGTTTTGCTTAAATATAAACAATGTTTGTTTAAAAAAAATCCCTTAAAGAAAAATTCACGATTGACTAACAAGCCTTAATATTATCGAATATAAACATTATTTTAAACGAATGGTTGTTAGCGGGGATAGCTCAGTTGGGAGAGCGTCAGACTGAAGATCTGAAGGTCGCGTGTTCGATCCACGCTCACCGCATTTTCATTTTTCTTTATTTTTTTTTTTTTTCACGCTCTTCCATTTTTGTTCGACCGTCGCTCAACTCAACGCATATTATGTTCTTCCAATTTCAACTAGGGGCAAAATGAAAATTTAACTTCAGGGAAGTAGTTAACAGTATTATTGAGCATATGCAGTTTTCTTCGGACGATGGATCGTTTGAGTAGAGTTAAGCAACAGTTATTTGAGGATTTTCAATATAAAATATTTGTGTTTAATTTATCTTCATTTTTCTCAATTTTATTTTGTTTGCAAGCTAATTACACCCCAATAATTTTCTAACAGTGGTATCAGGGTACTATTGACAGATATTGTTCACATATATGTAATGTTCACGTTGAAATAGTGAAAACCAGTTCAAGTTATAAAAAAATAGATTGTCATTATGGCAGCAAAGTACGATATTGAGAAGTTCATTGGGAGCAATTTCTCGTTGTAGAAAATGAAGATTAAGGCAATTTTAAGGAAGGATAATTTGCTTGGAAGCAATTGGAGAAAAGCCCACGAGAATCACTGATAAAAAGTGGAATGAGATAGATGGTAATGCAATTGTCAATCTACATTTAGCACTAGCTGATGGAGTATTGTCTAGTGGGGCGGAGAAGAAGACTACAAAAGAGATATGTGTTACTCTAACAAGACTATACAAGGCCAAGTCACTTCACAATAAGATATTCTTAAAGAGAAAACTCTACACTCTTCAAATGACGGAATCCATATCGGTAACCGATCACATCAACACCTTCAATACTCTATATTCTCAACTTACTACGTTGGGGCATAAAATAGAAGAAGTTGAACGTGCTGAGATTCTGCTTCAAAGTCTACCTGACTCATATGATCAATTCATCATCAACCTGATGAACAACATCCTTTTAGACTATCTAGTCTTCGACGATATTGCAGCTGCTGTTTTAGAAGAAGAAAATAGGTGCAAAAATAGGGAGGATTGACATGCAAATTCGCAGCAAGCCTTGATGGTGACACGAGGGAGGTCAATGAAACGTGGCTTCAGTGGGAGATAGAATCATGGTAGATCAAAGTCAAGAAGTAAGAAGAATGTTAAATGCTACAGTTGTGGCAAGAAGGGGCACTACAAGAAGGATTGTTGGAACAAGAAGAAGAGTGGAAACCCTGAGTCATCAAATGCTTAAGGGAATGTAGCAAGCATCTTAGACAATGTCGAATTTCTATATAGCGAGGCAATAACAAAGGTTGGAAGCAGAAAGTAGTTCACTAATGTCTGGTTACTAAACTTGAGAGCAACATGGCACATGACATCTTGAAGAGAGTGGTTCCACAAATATGAACCAATCTCAGGAGGTTCTGTACACATGGGTGATGATCATGCTTTAGAGATTGTTGGTATTGGTACTATCAAAATAAAAATGTTTGATGGTACAATTCGCACTATTCAGGATGTACAACATGTGAAGGACTTGAAGAAGAATCTATTGTCTTTGAGGCAAATAGTCAGTCTTGGATGTAAAACCCATGTCGAGAATGGGATCATGAAGATTGTGAGAGGTGCACTTGTGATTATGAAGGCAGAAAAGATCACAGCGAATCTATTCATGCTTAAAGGGGAAACACTGTCGGAAGCTAATGCATGTGTCGCAACAACCAATGATGGAGAACAATCTACGATGATGTGGCATCTCAAACTAGGTCACATGTCGGAATGAGGTTTGAAGATTCTCTCTGATAGAAAACTACTTTCAGGACTCAAATCAGTAAATTTACCTTTTTGTGAGCATTGTGTTACAAGTAAGCAACATAGATTGGCATTTGGTAAATCTATTGTTAGGAGTAAAAGCATCCTAGACTTGATCCATTTTGATGTATAGGAATCATCGGAATTGTCTCTAGGAGGAGCAAAGTATTTTGTGTCTTTCATTGATGATTACTCCAGGACATGTTGGGTATATCCAATCAAGAAGAAGTTAGATGTTTTTTCCAATTTTTAAAGAATTTAAAGTGCTTGTGGAACTTGAATCTGGGAAAAGAATCAAGTGTTTAAGGATAGATAATGGAGGAAAGTACATAGATGGCGAGTTTCTTGCTCTTTGTAAGCAAGAAGATATCAAACGACAGTTTACAGTCGCATACACGCCTTAGCAAAATGGAGTGGTAAAACGGGTGAACAGAACTCTTGCAGAACGAATAAGAGCTATGTTGAGGGCTACAAGTCTACCCAACTCATTTTGGGCAGAAGCAGCAATTATCGCATGTTATGTGATAAATCGGTCACCATCAATTGCAATTGACTCAAAGGTGCCGATAGAGATGTGGACTGGTAAGTCAGCAGATTATTCTACAATACATTATTTTGGATGTCCTATATATGTGATGTATAATGCCCAAGAAAAAACAAAATTGGATCTGAAATCCAGGAAGTGTATATTCTTAGGATATGTTGAAGGAATAAAGTGGTATCACTTGTGGGATCCTACTATCCACAAGCTTATTATCAGCAAAGATGTGATCTTTGTAGAAGATCGACTGCAACAGAAAGAAGGAAACGATAGCACGAAAAAGGAAAGTTCAAGGACTACAACGGTACACATGGAAAAAAATCTGGAAGAAGAAGCTCCCAATTCTTCTGAATCAGCACCAGAGCACAAGATACATGAACCAGTCAAGTCTGAGGCTCTAGAAGTTCATCGGTCTACTCGTGAAAGAAGGTCGCCAGCTTGGCACTCAGAGTATGTTATGGAGAGCAATGTTGCATACTGTCTTTTAACAAAGGATGGAGAGCCCTCGACTTTTCATGAAGCAACAAGCATCTCAAATGCGTCTTTGTGGATGACAACAATGCAAGAAGAAATTGAAGCTCTACACAAGAATAAGACATGAGAGTTGTTACAATTACCACATGGAAGAAAAGCCATTGGTAACAAATGAGTCTACAAGATCAAGCGGGATAACAATGATCAAGTGGAATGGCATCGTGCAAGATTGGTGGTAAAATGATATGCTCAAAAAGAAGGCATTGAATTCAATGAGTTTTTTCCCTGGTAGTTCGACTTACAACAGTCAGAGTAGTCTTGGCTATGTGTGCTACGTTTGACTTACATTTGGAGCAATTGGATGTGAAAACTTCATTTCTTTATGGAAAACTTGAAGAAGAAATCTATATGCTCAAACCAGAAGGTTTTGCTGAAACATGCAAGGAGAACTTGGTTTGCAGGTTGAAAAAATATTTATACGGTCTCAAGTTGGCACCGAGGTGTTGGTACAAGAGATTTGATTCCTTATCATGAGCTTTGGATACAACAGACTCAGTTCAGACCATCGTATATACTATAAGAGGTTTGGGGATGATAATGAATTTATCATTTTGTTGTTGTACGTGGATGACATGTTGGTAACAGGCCCCAACAAAGGTCGAATCCAAGAATTGAAGGCAAAATTGGCTAGGAAATTTTATATGAAGGACTTAGAATCAACAAACAAGATTCTAGGGACTTTAAACGATGACTTAAATACGTATTTTTGTAGTAGTGCCCACTAATTGACTTATAAACCCTAGTAAGCTTACAATTATCAAATTTTTATGAGTATTTGAAGCCAAGAACAAAGAAAAATACAAAAAAAATCAAAATGAAATGCTGTTTTGATAGAGATTCAAGAGGATATTGATGTTACAATTTAAGAGATTATTTGTATTTCTTCTCATTTCTTTATCAAATTTTATGTTTTTTTTATGAAAATTATGATCTTTATAAATCAAAATTTTGTTTAACTAATTTATTAATTTAAGATGTTATAAACTTGATATAATATTTTACTCTAATTATGATTTTAATTCAATTATATTAATTAATTTGATTTTTATGTTATTAATTATTTGGCCAATAATTGATCTATAGAGATAATTAAATAAATATTTTACTCTAATTATGATTTTAATTCAATTATATTAATTAATTTGATTTTTATGTTATTAATTATTTGGCCAATAATTGATCTATAGAGATAATTAAATAGATTTGAGAGAATTATTTAATTTTTTATCTTTATTAAATAACATGCATAGTTTCTAGGCAAATATATATGATTCTTATATATATAATTCATAATTGATTAACTTAATGAGTAATATTGAATTTAATTGACATGAAAGTGTTACCAGGTTAATTATTATATGGTACGTAGCATAAGAGATGAATACATGTTATGTTATATTAAATTAATTATGTAATTAATTAATAATTATATTGGAATGATTTTAGTTATTTACGTGCTTAGAAAATTAAAAGATTAAGTATTTCTAGATGTTTTCTCATATATTTTCTTAGTTGTTAATTATGAGTCAATTAATTATTATTATTTATTTTTAGTTCTTTTAATTTTATTTCTTAGAACATAAAAACACAAAAAAATGATTTTTATTTTTTAGTTTTAAAAATTAATTTCTAATAACACAATCTCCGTAAAAACAATATTTTCTTATCATTATATTACTTGTTGCGATATGTATATTTACATATTTATTATACATAATTCGTATTCGATAAGGATACAAGTAAAAAATAATAAATAAACCAAATTATAATTAAAAATAAGAGTACAAATATTTTATTTGAGTCTAAATAATTTAAGCATCATTTATTTATTTTGATCCAAATATTTTATTTTTTGCCAATTTTTTCATTAAATACTTAAAAGCAAAAGTAACAAGGTTAACAGGGATTTCGTTTTAGGTGAAGGAATTTAACTGAATCTGTAAACAACACCCATGAAAATAAATTCGTTAAGCGTGACCTGTTTACAAATTTCCCTTAGGTTTAGCTAAGAAAATGTATTCAGAATATAACAAATTTTAAGAAGAAAAAATCAAATCAGATTATATCAATATTTATAATTTAATTTGAGTTATTTGTATTTATTTAATTATTCAAATTTTCACAGTTATCACCCATATAAACTTTCTTCACAATTGTATAAATTTATTTTCTTCTCAGGCCATGTATCTCTCATAATTTTATCAAATTTTTATTTAAAAATTTCACAACTTAACTTACAATGTAAAATTATGTACAACTCAAGCTTATTAGGGTGATTTAAAAAAAATTAAATTACTAGGATGATTACCCCAAAAAAAATATAATTTCAAATTGAACCATAGACTAGTAAAATAAACTCTAAGTCAAAATTGGTTAATATTTTGATAATATTCATATGTTAGATGTCTCGATAGAATATCGACAAATTATGAATATCGAAAAAATATTAATTAATAATATAGATATTGTTGATAAAATATTATTTATACTTAATTTTATTTATTTTTTTAAAATAATTTACTATTAAATATATTTATTTAATTTTGTTAATGATAATTTATTTAATTTGAATAATTCTTTAAATGTTTTAGCTATTTATTTTATAACTTTATTTATTGGTAAAGTAAATATAAAATGTATTTAACAGGTTAGTTAATTTAAAAATAATAATTAATTATTTTGATATTTTTGAAAATTTATTAAACTTTTCATAATTTTATTTGTCGTTAATATTGATAAATTTCTATCAATAATAATAATCTTTCGTATGTATATAATATTTAAATCTCTATAATTTTAACAACATCAATATTTGAAACATTGATCTCAAATATCACTAGGCCAACTACTAACAAAAATCACTCGACACGTTCAAATGACAATCTTATATTTAATTTTGAATCTAAATTATATAATTAATTTTTAAATTTTAATTAAATTTATACATAAATATTCTAAATCTCTTAATTTTTAAAATATGATTTTTTATTCCTAAATGTTTAAAAAAAATTATATTTTTTAATTTTTAAATCATACGATTTATTTTAAACTCTTAAAATTTAAATCCTCAATTCTCAATCTTAAATTTTAAATTCTAAATATTTATTTTAATAATTAATTTATGATTTATTAATAATTTAAAAAAAAATAATATTTTATACTTAAAATTTTAAGAAATTAAGTATAAATTTTATCAAAGTATTATAACAAATGAAATAGTATGTATACCCTAAATTTTTAATGGCGTCAGTAAAGTGTATGCGCTGCATTAATTGATTGTAATTTCATAAAACAATCAATGAAACGAATATTTTTTAAATGAGAATAGTGCATTCGTGAACAAAAATTTGATACCAAACTTAATTTATTTACGTATAAATATTTATTTTAATTAAAATATAAATAATATTATCTTTAAACCATCAATATATCTAATATTAAAGTTATAATTTTTTAAAAAAATCATATAAAATAATATTTACAAAACTTACAATAAAAAATAATACTTTAATAATGTTAACAATTTTTATTTGATAAGAATTTAATATTTGACGAATTTAACGGTATTTAATTAAATATTTTTTAATTTAATTTTTTTAAAGTTTTTACTTTGAAATAAATCTATGAATTAGACATAAAAATATTATACAAATTTCTTTATTTAGATCTCAACTACTGTTAAATATTATTGTTTAAAAAATATATTATATATTTCATTTATTTATTAAAAATATGTCATATAAAGATAAAGTTAATTTTATATCAATTTTTTGTTAAATATAATACAATAACACATGTAAAACTTAAATGTTTATATTCTTTAATAGATATATATATCTAAAAACATAATTTTTAATAAAAAATTATTCAAATATTTTAATAAATTATTTTTATTAAATTTTATTACGTAACATGTAACTTTTGAAGTAAAAAATTAATTTTTATCATTATTTTATATATTTTTTACAAATATATAGAATTAGATAGAGTTTTTATAAATAAAAAAAATTAAAAACACATATTTTTAAACCACATATTTGACATAAAGAAATAGACTATTCCGGCTGTTCACCCACTACTTAAGGCTGCACCTGCACGTTATAAATGTGTTTTGTATTTTCTTTTTCTTTTTTTCTTTCCGAAATCAGACGTTCTCATTTTAAGTCTTTGAAAGAAACGGACGGTGATAAAAACGTGCATTATTATCGGTTTTTATTACCCATTTTTATTACGTGACAGTGGGCATAAATCAGATAGCCGTTAGCTACGATCTGAGAAAAATGCGGTGAAATAAATCTATAGTATACATGACTGAGAGAACCTTCGCATAACAGTAGAATATGTTAAATATTAGTTATTATAAATTTACCTCAAATTAGTACTTTTAAAGTATTATATTCTTATTTTATTAATATTTTTTATTCTTATTTTAAACTGTTATTTTTAGATTATTTTCATTTAAATTAATATTATCTATTTTGATCAATTTTAAAGATAATCTCATACTTCAAAAATATTATTATTATTTAAATTGATAAAAATAAAAATAATAACTTGGATAAAAATAATCTAAAAATAACAATTAAAAATAAAAATAACAAAATAACAATAAAACTACCTCAAAGTTACCGATCCGTATGATATCATCACTTATAAATTTATTAATTATTTTTTAGTCAAAAAGAAATTTACTAACAACTTTTTACTAAGTATATTTTATTAGTAACAATCTATCACTAATTATATATATTTTATTAATAGATTTATATTATTAATAAAAAAATTAAGTTAATCTAATAAGACTGATAATAAATTTAATATTATTTAAATTAAATTATAATTATTTAAATTTATTTATTATTATTATTATTATATATTATTGTAATTGATACAAATTTCACTATATTATTTATATAATTTAGCATGCAAATATGGTCTTTAACAACCATTTTTTATAGGTTATATTTCTGAGTTTGTGGCTTATACATGGAATATAAAAAGTTTGAAATTTAACAACCAATTTTTGAAGGACACATGTACTGCGTGTTTTAATTATGCCAGCTACCAAAACCATCGTCCAATCTCCAATCCACACGATATCCATCCTTCAGTGGACCCTAGCAACTCAACAAGTAGTTTGGATAAACTTGACCAGGTTCTGTTCAAATTCGGCTTTTGTTAGTTTTCAATTTACAAGATTGATGAATTATAAATCATTTTTGTAAAAAACTTTATTATTAAAAATAGATTTAATTACGTGAGATAACTTTTTTTATATATAAAATTTTATTTTTAATTCTTAATTTTTAGGATGTAAATAAATAAATATTTTTTAACTTTATACGAAAATGAAAGTATAATTTTACCCCATGCATAAAAGTAAAATCATATTTAATAACTTAATTATTTATATAAATATTAGATATATTAATTAATTTTAAAAATAAAAAATGACAATTTTACAACCACATCAAAAATCTAATGTTATGGAAATTTTTAGGGATAAAAAAATATTTTAATAATTACTTACATTTAGGTCAATACACCCCCTTTAAATTAGAATTTTCCTTATTAAAGGTAATGAAAAGCGCACTTTCAAATTTCTACATAAATATACGTTTATGATACAATATGATTAATGTGTACCATTTAGGTACACATGCTAAGCCAATTATGCGTGGATATTTAATTATTTAAGGGTAGCTTATTTTCAAATTCAAAAACGTTATATGTAGGGCCTATTAAATTTTAATAATAAATTTGTCATTATTTTCATAAATTTTATTTGGATAAATTTTTTTCACTTACGTAAAGCTTTTTTTTTAAGAAATAAGTTTTTTTTATACAAAATAAAAATATATTAAAAATACCTAAATTAAAAATTAAATATGTATTAAATCATTTAAATTATTATAAAATTTGTAACAATAATTTATAATATAATATCTAAAAATTTATAAGATATTAACCTAATTATAATATTAGGGTAAATAAATTGTTTTTAATTTTTATCAATTTATAACTTAATAGTCCAAACAATACGATTAAACATACAATCATGTGTAAGAATAAAGTAAAAAAATAAAATAATAACATACGATATTTTTATGTGAAAACAATCTATATTACAATCATAACTTAAGAATAAAATCATTGGTCTACCAAATTATCTAACTTTTTACTATGAAATTTAAATGTTTAAGTATAAATTTAATCTTATATTATCCTCCATAAAATACTGTCTTAATTTGCTTTACTTACGAACTCATATACTATTTTCACAATTTCTAAAATTAACGTAAACGATTTTTGACTAATATTTCAATAAACTTTTTATTAATTAGATAAGTTTACTATTCAACTATGTCGCATGTCGCAGGTAAGAATTGATGAAATTAGTTTCCAATTTCGTTTTTACTCTTATAATAACAGAAACTCTAATTTCAATTAAGAGGCAAACTTTTTCCTCCTTTTATGTTTCGGCATTTTGTTTTCAGTACACAAGTTATTCAACATATATAAATAATAATAATTACCTAATAATATTAGAGTTAAATATATATTCGATTTAATTTTTTAAAGCACATTAAAGACATTAATATTAAAAAAAAAAATTTAAAACACATCTAAAAAATATTTAAATACATTTATCCAAGATATAACAAATTGATAATTTCATAAATTGATTCAAGTTGAAATAAATATTTTAGCATAAAAAATAATTTCAAATTTATGAATGTGTTATTAAATACACGAATACAATTTTATGTGTCGTAATAATAAAAGATATACTTGGAATACGATTATTTGAAACTCGAGGATTTGTTTGGTTTTTTATATAGACTTGATAGCATACTTAAAAATAATTTATAGATAAATATTTTATCCAAGAAAATAACCAAAATTCATAGTCTTACAATATCGAATAAATTTTTTTTAGTATTATTTTTTTTATTCTTTATGTTCTCTATCAAAGTTTGGCAATTTTAATTGACATTATAATAAATTTTCAAAAAAAATTGACATGACTTATTTTACTTTTACTTTTGAACCACAAAAAAATTTCAAATAATAATATTAGATCTAAATTTATATATTAGAAATTTTTTTTTAAGTATTTCTAACGTTATCATACTAAAATAATAAAATAATAATTTTTATTTTATTCTAAAAAATTAAAGATATAAGAAAGTAAAAATAAAATAAATAATTTTTTTATTGCTTATACCACATAACATGTAATAAATTTGTTAATTTGTTAATTTTTTATTTTTTTATAAAATTAATATCTAATTTTAATTAAATTTAATCACATATGTCTCCACATTGAAAATAACTTACAAAGTTTAAAAACATTAAAAATAAATTAATAATTATGGATTAATTGACTTAGATATATTATAATTATCTCATTTTATAATAAATTATTCAATTATTATAAATACATAGTTTATTTTTTGAATAAGAATTTTTTAATTATGTAAATGGTAAATTATTTTTTAAAATATCTTGAGTAAATCAAAAAAATAAATTTTCAATTTGCAAAATTATGTGTTATTCACATTTCGCAATCATAGAATTAAACTTTGTTATGATTGACGCATTTATTTTTCATTTATGTCTAAAATAGATATTTTATATGCATTTGTTGTGACAATATAACATAACTAGTTGCGAAAATATCATTACACAATTTAAAACAATGAAACAAACCTCCTAAAATGTCTATCAATATTGCAAAAAACTTTTACATGCATTTGATTTATAGATGACGGGAAAAATCTTTCTATTTATTGTTTTACATGAATGTATTATTACTTGTATACAAATTACCTCATTTTATATAAACACTAATATTATTTTCTTGAAGTTATCAAAATTTATCAAATATTCAACTAGTTTATCAAAGTTGACCAAATATGCATCTAGTTTATATACAAAAAAAAAATTATATTGCATGTGTATATTTATCCATGCAAAACAGTGCTAAACAACTAGTATGATAAAAATATTTGTTTTAATTTAATTATATACCATAATCATATTCATAAATGAAGTTTTATTTTTAATCAATTTTTTCATTGTACAATTTCTTTCTTATAAAAGTAAATATATATAATTTTGTACCTTAAAAAATACAATATTTTTATAAAAATTCAAGGGAAGACATTAATCAATATGGAAAATGGGGAAAATTTCACTAGTACTCTTTATTAAAAATATATGTCTAACTCAACCTGATAAGATCTCATTGAGCTAAGTATTGTCCAGACTTATAAGCAATATTTACGTCTTATTTCTGATCAATGTGAGACTGAAGAAAACTTAACAGCCTTCTCCACACGGATAGAGATGATCTCACAAAACCACGATGAGACTATTAAGAACAAAGTCCAAATCACCGATGAAGTCACTAATATTCTTGAAGCATCACCTATGTTGTAATGCTCCCAAGATTGAATCAATCTTCAAAAATATCTTTAATATGATCAAGATTTATTTAATCTTCAAAAATAACTCAGTGGTACGGCTAATAAACTTTTTTATTCCGTTAATTGTACACAAATATATATATATATATATATATATATATTAGTAATATATTTTAGTAAAATTTATTATAAATTAGATATGTTATAAAGATATAAAAAAAATCTTAAGTAAAGGAACAAAATGGGAAGGAAAAAAAGATTCTTTTATTCTATTTCTTTCATGCATGTGAACCCCATGGAAATTATGAAAGCACCTAACATAAGGCTCATATAAAAATATTTGTAAAATAATTTATATGAATCAACATATAAAAGAAAAAAAACTCGATTGACTCAAATCTTGTCTGATTGAATCAAAAATAACAAACTCATTGTCAAAAAATTTTAGAGTTGGGTTGATTAAAAAAACATGAATCAATTGACTTAAAGGGGTTGTAATTCGCACCCATTTTTTGTATTTGTTTTGTTTTATTTTTCCTAATCAAGTCAAAGATTTAGCTAATAGTGATGAATCAGAAACGAGGCCTTTTGTAAAATAATATTCTTAGAAATAAAGCTTCGCAAGTTAAGAAATCAATTTTTGTATATTAAATTAATTAGCAAATATTTTTTTACAGTCGGTTAAAATTAAGTGTTCTAATTTTAATAAATTATTAGATTCTTTAAATTGCTATAAACTTTTTAAGTAATTTATGATTTTTACCTTAATTAGAATATTATAAAAAACATAATTGAATAATATACAAAGAACATTTAAATTATGTTTCATAATACATCAAATAATAAAAATAATTTATTTTCTTCCAATATGGAAGAAAGACGACGATCTAATCTAGAAACTAAGGCGATTTGGTTGAAGAAGATACTTCACAAACCATCCATTTTTCGTGTTTATTCATTCGTGATCGATTATTATTATATTTTCGTAACAATAAAGATAATTCTTAATGGATTTAGGTATCTTAATCGAATCTATAAATCTTTAATAATTTGACGTGATATAGATTTTAAATTTTTTAATATTTTATTATAAGGTATTTATATCTAGAATCTGTTTATGATTTAATTGTAACATTGTAACTTATAATATCTATGCAATAATAAAGAATTATACAACTTTAATTTAATTCTTAATACATAAATCCTAAACAATTATTGTGAAAAGTGTAAAAAATAATAGATAAATGTTTGGCAATGCGCAATTGGAACCGGGTTGGTGATTTTTCTAAGATTAATTTATTACTTTTATGGGCCTAGTTCCTCTAGAGCAAAACAAAAAGGAAAAAAAGGGATTTTTTTTGTAAAATTAAAAAGAAAGAAAGAAAATAAAAAGAAAAAGTAACGAGACTTGAGGAAAATACTCTAAATGAACAAGGAAAGCCGGAGAGGGAATAGGAATGTAATGGAGAAAGAAATTAGGTTTATTGATTCTTAAACCTTTTAAAAATTAACACCAAACTTACCTGTTTTTCTTCAAAGTAACTGGTTTTTTAATTACTTAAATTATGAAGAAATATATGCAATATTTTTAGATTATTTTTATATATTATAATTAAAGTGTTAATTTGTATTAGATATATTATTATTATAATAATAATGTAATATATTATTTATAATATATCGTAAATTTATGATAAATATGTTATTTTTGTTTTTATAAGTTGAGAGTACGTAAAACTCCACGAATATTGACGAAATTTCCACCTGTCTTTCCACATGACACGTAATTAGAGGAACAGATAACTCATGCTCGCATTGCCAAAAAAAAAAAAGATTACTCCTGTTCGCGGCGTCTCGAACCTCCCACTTGGCTAAAGTGGGCCCCATAGTTTTATGGAGCTATCCGTTATTTTATATATTAATATTTACATTTTTCAAAAAATTATAAAAATAACGTCTTAAACTTTATTATTAAAAAAAATATTTTATATTAAATAGATATAAATAATTATAATTTAATATAGATAATATTTAAATAAAATAATATGTTAAATTTTTTAATAGTAAAGTTGAAGAAGGGTATAAAAAAATATTATTTTTATAATTTTAAATTTTAAATAAATTATTTTTATTAATTTTGTAAAAATTATTATATTAATTTCAAACTCTATTAATATAAATTATTACATCAACAATTTCTCTCTTATAATCTTACTATAAATTTACTCTCCTCCTCTCCTGCCATTCCAGACCGCATGATCTAGATTTTGTTGCACGACCTAAAAGAAAGATACGCACATATTACACATAGAGAGATGCAGAGATAGAAAACCAACATCAATGAGCTCTATGGCTATGGCGGAGGATGAAATTCCCTCGACTCGCCGTAGTTTGGATGAGATCGTTGAGCTCAGGGGCGATCGACGTTCGTACCTCACCGATATGGTATTCAGCTTCTTAGAGCGCGGTGAGGAACTTCCTGAGAATATATGTAGCTCCGGTAAAGATTACATCGAAGAAGATGAGGATGAAGAAAATCCTTGTGATGTTGAGGCGGACAGAGAGTTTTGGGAAGAACAATATCAATTCATTCAGGTTAGCCTTCGTTTTCATTTTGCAATTTTTTTTCTTTAGATGATTATTGAATTCCGTGAATTGTCTTTTTCCCTTCTTTCTGGTTATTGAAAAAAGTTTGTCGCTAATATTATTTGCAGGCGGCATTAAGTAAAAGAAGTTCAACAGAGTCGAAAATTCGCAACGCTATAAAACTTTCATTGAAGGAAATGAATTTGCAATGCGTCTGTGAAAACTCAATGTTCGGAGACTGCCGAAATTGCTTGGTTATAAAAATTTGCAATCGACTTATAAATTCTGGTTTCGATTGCTACATTTGCAAATCTAAATGGAACAGCTCACGAGGAATCTCTTCAGGTACACAAACAATAAGACTTCATCACGTTCTGTCATCGGGTGAATTCTAAAATTTTCGATTCTGCTTTACGAATTTCAAATCAATCACAGTGAATGAAGTTGTTGATTGATTAATTGAAAACACAGGCGGACATAGCTATTTGGAAGTAGTTGACAAATTGAATCCAAAGAGAGGGGAAGTTAGAATCCTAATTGAGCTAAATTTCAGAGCTGAGTTTGAGTTGGCTAGGGCTAGTGAAGAATACAACAAGCTAATTAGCAAATTGCCGGAGATTTTCGTCGGAAAAGCAAACAGGTTGAGAGCTCTTATTAAGGTACTGTGCGCAGCGGCAAAGAAATGCATGAAGGAGAAGAAAATGCACTTGGGACCGTGGAGGGAACACAATTACATGCAAGCTAAATGGCTTGGCACGTGCGAGCAGTCCAGTCCTAAGCAAATTCCACTTCCTGTTCGTTACTCAGATCGGCCCACCAGATCCAGATCTTCTATGTTGACCTTTGATTTGTTGGATGCTGCCATGCCAGGCTTGCATTGCAAACAAACAGTTAAAAAATTTAAGAACCAGAGTGGATGAATTTGAGAAACTTTTAAAAGTTTGTCTTTTTGATAAAGAGTCAGAATTGTAAATTATGGTTGTTTAATATTAGCTGGGGACTATATAATTCGATTATTGTTCATGTTGTTACTAATGAAATTCCTAGAAAAATTCTTCAAAATATGAAAATTACTCCAATATTGGACGAGGTTGCAGGTGGAGACCAGAGTTCAAGTCTGGACGTACACTTGTGTCATCTTAGATTTAGACGTACTATATTCTGCTGAAACCAGTACAAATCAGGATCTGTATTAGTTTGTTTTTGAGTGGATGATGATCTTAAAATTTCAAGTTTTTCAGTAATTATTCCATTAAAAGTTGTTTGTAGGTAAATTGCCCGGCTATATTGTTTGGTGAAATGTTCTTCTCGTGAAGAATTTCAAATTTATAATGTTTATTTCAAATTTTAATGGGGTGTAAATAGTTAACTTATGTAAAAGTAAATTGAGTTATCATATAGTGTAGAATAAAGGGGGCAAATTACAATAACAGGTATATTATATGCATGGTAGAGCCAGGAATTATTTCGTATGAAGGCTACGAAAACACATGCCAAATAGGTATAAAAAATATAAAAATTAAATTGCGGGCAATTCTAATTGGGTAAATGTTCATTAATGTAATAGTTTTATATGAAATTTTTTATTTATTAATTTTAATATTTATTTATTTAAATTGAATATTTATATTATTAAAATATCTTTAAATTAATTATTTTAATAAAGAAAGAATAGTGTTATTACCAAAGCTATTTTTATTAATGTAATAACAAAGTTTCTATTTTGGTATATTTTTTATTATTTTAAAAATATCAATTTCATAAAAAATTATTAATTTAATTAAAATGATATGTAAATTTATAAATTTATTATCTTATTTACGATCACACTTATAACTTCATATATTAACGTATATGACATAAATTTTTTACAAAAATTGACAAAAATAATTTATTAAAATATATTTGAATAAAAAACATAATTAATTGAAATAAAAATAATAAATTAATTTTTTTTTCATAACATCTATCATTTTAATTAGTTAAATTTGTTTATATTGTAATTTTATTGAAATAGAGATTTATATTTTTGAAGTAAATAAGAGTGATATACAATAAGTTATCATGTATTACAAAAATATTATAAAGTATTTTTTAAAGCAATATTAGATTACAAATTATCCTATTTTTACGGATTTAAATCATTTTATAGTAATAAAAAATAAAATATATATTTTATTTATATTAATTATGAATATAGTAAAAATTTAGTGACTCACCATCAGCCCCTCTCTCCCCGATACATGAAGTATTTAAAAAAAACAAAAATAATATTTTCAAAATTTATAACTATATAAATAACATCATTTATAATTAATTGATATATTTTTATTATTAAAAAATTTGATACATAATTTATTTTAAACATCATTTAATTAAATATTATTCAAATTAATGATGATTATTTAGATCTATTTAATATAAAAGTCATTCTATTTGATTTTTATTTGATTTTTATTGAGGTAATATTTTATTAATATAAATTTTAAAAATATTATTATTTTTTATAATTTTTCAAGTATTTATTCGTTAAAAAGGAATTAAAACAAATAAAATTCAAAAATTACGGCTAGATTTTTTTCACAGATTTATCATTTCTTTATTTAATAAATGAATTATTTTGTAACAGACAACCTTTATC
Source organism: Hippophae tibetana (assembly GCA_037013495.1). Taxonomy (NCBI): domain Eukaryota; kingdom Viridiplantae; phylum Streptophyta; class Magnoliopsida; order Rosales; family Elaeagnaceae; genus Hippophae; species Hippophae tibetana. Next base: position 7,370,887 of record CM072804.1, read on the forward strand.
CACGTAAATATTTTTAACAAAATATCTTCGAGCATTGACTCAATTTTATAAATTATTTATTAAATTTAAATTCAAAACATATAGTATTATATATATATCATTGATTCGAAATATTTTAATAATTTATTAAATTTATTTGCATTGAAAATGGACGTGTAAGTGAAAGTTGATCGAATTTAGTTTTTAATCATTTTATATGTAAACTATATATATTTTGTAATTAGTGTGATTTTGGAGTGCGGTAGCCGGAGGCTCTTAATTAATTAATTTATTTTCATTCAATAGTTCCGCCTTTGGCTGGTTGGTCAATAGAATTGTGGTGGGACTTGAGAGGCGTTTATTATTTTGAAAAATTATATAAAAAACTAATAATAACTTTATAATTAATAAAAATAAAAATAAAATTTTATTAAATAAGAATTAATTATATAGTATTCATAATTTAATTTGAATAATATCTAATTAAATAATATTTAAAATAAAATAATTTACTAATTTTTTTATAATTAAAATATATAAGATTGACATAAATAGTAGTATTTATCATTAATATTTTATCTTATTATATTATATAAGTTATTTTCAAAATACTTTACAAAATAAGTATAATAAAATTCAATAAAATTTAATCTAATATAATTATATTTAACTTATTCAACGATATACAAAAGAGTGCCAACTTTTTATAGTGTTTGAAGATAAATCACAAAAATATTAATATTTTATATAATATTATTTTCTGTAGGAATATTAATTTAACTAGTTAAGTATTTTAACTCTTAATTTATTACTTAATTAATAAAAAAATAAAATTTAATATAATAAATTTTAAAAAATTATATATTATGATGACCACTTGACTTGACTTTTTACAAAAGTAACAAAAATGCATTTAATTTTTATTTAACAGTTATGATTTAATTTTAACTAAATATTTATCTAATTTAACTAGTTAGAATTGAATAGCTATCCAACTAGACAAACTTTGATCAATCGATGATCATATTGATCGAAATCGAGTTAGACACATGTCGAATTAGATTGAATAGTTGTTTAATTGGTTGAAATTTGATTGATTAGTGACTGTATCGTCAAAGACGAGTAGAACACATGTCCAACTAGCAATTTTTAATTGGATGATTACTACATTCATCGAAGCTGAATAAGACATATATCTAACTAAATTGTATAGTTGTCTAGAGTAACTGGATTTTGATCAACTGGTTATTCCATTGGTCGAATCTGAATTAGACATATGTTAGACTAAATTAAACGTATTTTTTCGATTAGTGTCTTATTGACTGAACTGCATTGAACACATCCAACTAAACTAAGAAAGGTATAAAACCAAAACCAAATCATTCAAAATTATCATTAAACATTGATCAACACGTTCTTTGAAAATAAATCTGACTATCTTCTTAATTTCAATAAAAATGAATTTAAAAAATATATAACTTAACAAATACAAAAAGTGGAGCACAACTTTACAAAGCTGAAAAAATAGAACAACACCCAGGTGATGACGATCTCTTCTAAATCATTTGGGTCGTGTTGGAAATAAGTGTAAATTTTGAAAGAAAAAAATACCCATATGAGTTTACCCACTCAACTTGTCCCACATTATTTTTTTACATTTTTTTAGAGATATTTATAACGCATTACTTTGGTAAGTGTTTGGGCTTTAAAAGGGTACTTGATTTTGTAGGGAGGTGAGGAGACATGTAATTGTTGGTTTACTACACACAATGTTGTCATCATTCAACTAGTGTAGCCAAAAAATGTTATTTTTTATAAACACGAAAAAAGTTGCTTATGTTTTAGATATTGCTAAACTTGAACTGCCTTTTGAACCAATTGAAACCTAAAATAAGGATTATCAGTATTGGATAGAAGATGATTTCCTATGTAAAAAAATTATTCTTAAAGGTTTGGTTAATGATTTTTATGATTACTATAATTATGATAAGTCGGTTAAATAAATCTAAGATGCACTTCAAAAGAAGTATGACATTAAGAAAATCGAAATAAAAAAGTATACTCTCAATAAATACCTGAAGTACCAAATGAATGACGATAAATCTGTGGAAGTTGAATCACATGAATTGCAAAAGATAGCACATGAAATAATTTCTAAAGGTTTGGATGATGTTGTTAGAGATAGAGTTAAAAACTATGAATTATTCTCGTATATACTAAAGCATCTTTACTAGGGTTGTTCATCGGATCCAAACCGCTGATTTTATACTCATTCGATACGATCTGACCATCCGTTTGGATTGAAATATCCTAATTTGCAACCGATCCGATCACTTTTCGCATCCGCTCAATCTGATCGATCCGACCAATAAACTTAATTACCTCTATTTTTGTATTTTTAAATATTTTTTTTAAAATTTCACATAAATCATAACATAAAATTATTTGACTTAAAAAATTAAATAAATATATAATTAATTTCGGTCGGATCGGATCGGATAAATTGTACTGAAATCCGTCATCTGATCCGCACTTAACGGATGGAAAAAATTTCCATCCGATCCGACCATGAGATTAGATCAGATCAGATGAAAAATCAACAGATCAGATCAGATTTTTTACACACCCCTAATTTTTAATGTGCAAAGATTCAAGTCGATAAATACATTTTGCTTTTGCACAACCTTATATTTTGATTGGTTGCTCGATTAAAACTATTTTTAAAAAAATTTAGTGGGAGATTATTAGAAATAAGTGTGAATTTTGAAGAAAAAAAAAGAAAAAAATACCTATATACTTAAGTTTACCCAACTAACTTATCTTATAATGTTTTTTTACATATCTTTAGAGGTGTTTATAAGTCATTACATTTGGACTTGGATTTGGGCTTTAAAAGGGTAACCAGTTTTGTTTTGTGGATGGGTGAGGAGACATGAAACTGTGGATTTACTACACACGTGTGTGCAACTGATTTCTTTTATCTGGTTGGTCAAGTCGAGTTTGAGTGTACGTGTACGAGGTTAGGTTATATTTTAATTTTTAGATAAATGTTATTTTATTTTTTTATTATAAAAAAAAAATAAAACAATTTTTTAACAAGTTAGAGAAAACTGACTTTGTTAGAATAAGTCTTTCACTTTCCAAATTTCCCTCTCGTTTTTATCAACATTTGCTTTAATGTCATTTTATATGAATATTACTATGACGTTTCACTCAACGTCTTTTTTTTTATGAACGCTGGCTCCCATGTTTTTCTATTCAACTGTTTTAGTTTTTATCTACAAATAGAGAAAGTAACTTCAATAATGAAATTTAACAAAATTTGTTCTTTACATAACTCTCTCTACACATTTTTTATTTATGTTTTTATTCTTTAATTTTAAGTAACCTAATTTAATAGAGGTATAATATTTTGATCTTTTATAATATATTATACTTTTAATACAAAGTTAGATTCTAGAATGTTTTGTCTGACAAGACTAAGAATTACTTGCATAATTTGAATAAAACCATAAAATATCTTAAAAAAATGACTTAATTACAATTCAATCTAAATAATAATTATAATTACTTCATTTCTTATAGTCGATAAACTCATAACGGTTGCACCAATATCATTGATGTCCTTCGTAACATTAGTATCATCGTTGTCTATCATAGTACTAGTATTCTCTATCACTATAGAACTCATCGTTATCTTTTTCGTCATCATTAGAGTCTAAAATGTAAAATTCATTATTTTTTCTATTTTTTTGTGTTTTTCTCACCATCAAAAACCAAAACGTGAGTTGTAGATTATGATTGAAATGAAAATGAATTGAATAATATAATTGAAAATTGTTATAAAGAAAAGAGAACAAATTTGAAAACTAAGATAATTACTCACCAAACTTGACAAGTCAAACATCAAAGCGTGTACTAAACTGTCGCCGTTGTCGAGCAACAAGTTCATCGTCATTGAATGACGCAGGAGAGAGTGGTAGGGAAAAAAATTGGGGATCCGTAGGAGAAAATAATAACAAGCAAGAGAAAAAAAAAACTAGGGATGATCAGGGGTATAATTGGTATATCCCATTTTAAAATTAAAATGAATAGGGGTTATATTAGCAAATTTTAAAAAAAATCTGTTTATATAAGATAAATAACATTATATAAAAAAGATAAGTAATTATAATATAAAAATTTATCATTATTTTAATTTTTAATAATTTTTTATTTAATTTATATTATTTAATTGATAAAAATATTATATTTATTTATGTTATTTAATAAATAATATTGTACAAACAATAATTTTAATCTAGATAATTATCAATATTTTAGTTACTAATAGTTTATTATTCAATTTATATTAATTAATTAATATAAAAAATAAGATTTGAGATAATTACCCTATAAAAATAATTATTATTTATGCTATTTAATATAAATAATCTTATATAAAAAATATAAGTAATTTTAATATAAAAATTATCAATATTTTAGTTGTTAATAATATATTACTTAATTGATAATAAACAATTTAACTTAAAGTAATTAACCCAAAAAATGATAATTATTTATGCTATTTAAGATAAATAACTTGTAAAAAAAGATAAATAATTTTAATTTGTATCTAATTAAATTATATTTAATATGAAATGATATAATATATATTGTTAATAGTAAAAATATATAAATTTAACATAAAAAAATTATTTTTATGGCTATAACTTTGAAAGTATTTTTTTTTTCAAAGATAAAATCTTATATCCATATTTTAGAGGACAAAATATTAAATACAAAATCTACAAATTAGAAACAATGAGTTATAACTCAACTATGTAGAGATCATTTAAATATCTAAAGTTCTAAAGTTTAAGTCTTATTTATGAGTATATATTCATTTATTTAAACAAAAAATACAATAATATTAAATCAATAAAATAAAAATACATCAAATTGTTATGCATTAAAAATTTATTCTTGTTGTAAAATGAGAGTAGCTAATTCTTAGTCCTCAAATATTACAAAAAAATAAGTTGGAGTTATTTTATAAGTAATGAATAGAAAACTTTTGATGATTTTATTTTCATAATTTAGATACATTAGTCACACTTCTTACAATTAATATATTTTAGTCATAATTATTGTATTTTGTTAGCTTTATTTATTCCTTAACAATTTTATATTTTTGATATTTTTATTAAAAAAACTTAAATTAAATTGAAATAAATGTAACTAGTAATAACCTTACAAATAGATGTTTGAAGATAAAAATATTTCAAAAAGTTAACAGAAGTAAGTCGATTAGAGTGAATCAATTTATATTAAGATTGATAATATCTTTAAATTAAAATTAAATTGATATCAAATGTAAGTTTTTTAATCAATTATCTTTTTATTAAAAATAAAGAAAATAATGATTATTTATACATGTACAAAAAATTAATAAATTATTATGAGTGAAATATTGAATGAAATTAAGTATCAAGTGACAACATCACTGCTCACTAATACATATTCAAATAATAAAATTCAATGCAGACTAATTCTATTAAGAGAAACATAAAAATGTGAACTTTTTTATCGTCCTCATTTATAGGCATTTTCACCCAAGCATGACTAAGTTTTATATTAATAAAACTTTAAGTTGAATAAATTATAGCTAACTTACTAAATCTTTATATTTATGAGAAGGGTAGAAACACATAAATAATGATAAAAAACTTCATATTCAATATATATATATATATACGAGGATATACTATAAGTTACTTTTATAAAATCATACTTACTATAAAAACTATAATAACAATGTAAATATATTATTTATAATACAAAACTCTACTATAAAAAGTAGTTGTAAGTATTCTAAATAAAAAATTGATCAAATAGATTGTTTTGAATTGAACTAAACTAAAGTTCATTAAAAAGAATAATTTTTATATGTTATAATTTAAAAAAAATTATAAATCAAAACTAGGAGGTCAGTTTCGATTTTATCATAAAAAACATTTACAATCAAATTGATTTCTTTGTTAATTATAAATTATATATTATATTTAAAATTATTAAATTAAAATAACTTTTTGAAACTTATTATATATTAATATTAAAAATAAAATAAAAACGCCGATCCATCTAGATAATGTATAATATAATCTAAATTGCTAACCTAATAAACCAATGCATTAAGTCACACATTCACTAATACTAATAAGTAATAATATTAATATATCAACGACAAGTTTTTTCACGTTGCTTGATTACTTACTTCTCTACCTTCAACCAATCTCCCACCAAACTCACATCCCAACCTTCACTCATTCTCCTACTAGTATTACTAAAATACTAACTATTATTTTATATTTTTACTATAAGACTAATGAAGCATGAGTATATTTTAAAAAAATTAATTATAATTAGTGATAACTTAATATTTATTATAAATAGAAATTATTATTTAATTATAGAGTTTACTATGAATATACATTCTTAATATTTATATTTAGTATTAGTAATTAGTAAAAAAAATTATCATTTTTTATAAATAAAAATAATCGATCAAATAAAAGTATTATGAACGACAGTTTCACAAAAATAATTAATAGGTGTGACAAATTTGAAGAGAGAGAATTAAGAAAGAATTCAGAGGTTTTTTCTAGGACCACTTTGTACTGACATTAGTGGAGTAGTTCTATTGGGTGTTCGTACCCACTAATTTATTTGTTTTGAAGGGAAACGAGTAACAAAAACTATCGTAAATTAATGCCATTTAATTCTTAAATTTTAAAAAATATCTTTTTAGACCTTGATTTTATTAAAATAAATAAATAAATTTAAAAATATATATTTTATTATTATTATTAATTAAAATATAATAAAATATGAATCATTATAAAAAGTAAAAGTCAAATTTAATCTAAAATTATTTAAAAAAATTAACAATAATAATATTTCAGTATATATTAATAAATATATATTTTTATTTGATTTTTATAAAAAATAAAAAATTAATTATTAAAATAAATATTTTATATTAATTATCATTTTTTATTATTATTAAATAATAGAATTTTAATCAAATAAAAAATAACAATATTTTAATAAAAATATTATTTATTTATTATTTTTCAAACCAAAACGATTAAATATATATTAAAATTTAATATGAAAACTTTACTAGCATTTCTCTCTATTTTAATTCTAATGATTATTATGTCTGAATTCAAATAATTATTTTTAAGCAGTTTTCGTAATAATTAATAAGATATTTAATTTATTTATTTTCGTATAATAAACATCACACCTGTGAGGTCGTCGTACCATGTATATTAATGCAGTTACCTAATTACGTACCACAATCCTGCAGTATTGGTTGGTTCTAACTGATCTGGATATATATATATATATATATATATATATATATATATATATATATATATTGTGTATTATTGACTAAATATAGGCTTTTTTAGTGGTTCACACTTGATACTTCATAAAAAAACATAATTTATCACATATTTGTCATCGATCTGTATGTCAGCGATTAAATACCGTGTCATAACACGTGTGTTTATCCTTATAATTTAAATTTATTTTAAATGTCTTTACAAACAGCAGATTTTAAAAGGCTATAAACCATTGATTGAGACCAAATTTTACATCTTCTTACTCGTTTATTTTAGTCAAACATTATATCCCAAACTGACTTGGTTTAATAATAAATAAAGCAAGACACGTTATCACGTGAGTCAGATTAGTGCCAATTAAATTATGTTATTTTATGTATAAAGTTTCACTAACACTACGTTACATTGATTGACGTATTTGATCGATGCTATGTGTGAACATAGTGTCGATTCCAAGTATTAACTAACACTACGTTACGTATATAGTGTCGGTTCAACACGTCAATCGACGTTATGTTCACATGTAGCATTATTCAACACGTCAACTAACGCTACACTATATGGATAACGTCGGTTCACCACGTCAACCAACACTACGTTCACGTGTAGCATTGGTTCGACACGTCAACCGACGTTATGTAGCATAGTATCGGTTGATACCTGAAATCGACGCTACATACGTGGATAAATTATTTTCTCTTCTTTCTTTATTCCAAACATTGCATAACTCTCAAAAATCCAAAACCTCCTCAACTCTTTCTCATTTTCCGGCCACCTACGACTACCAATTTTAGCGCCGGTTAGTGGGTTTTCTTCATCTCTAACTAATCTTTTAGATCTACTTTTTTTTTTTAGCAAAATACACAAATTTTGTATACCCATTTCTCACTTACAAAACACTATTTTTTCTTCATTTTCTTCATTTTGTCACTTCATTTACTTTTGTAAGTATTGCTATTAATTTTACGCACTTATTATTCATATTTTTTTCTATTATTATGTGTTATTATTTATGTGTATAAATTTTTGTATTATATATGTAGGTTTGTATTATAAGATCAGGAGAAGAATATGATGATCTTGAATAGAATAGAACAAAATCATGGTAATTTTTCTACTATTAATTAATATTTTATTTTTCAAATATTTGTATTATTTGAACTATTTGCTAAACTGATTTTGGTTTTTTCTGCTCAAATATAAATTTTTATTTTAGTATAATAGAAAATGAGTAAATTTAAAAAAAAAAAAAATTAAAGTCGGTTCAGGCATTGAACTGACTTTAATACCCCTTTTTTTAGTAGTGTTTTATCAATGCTATGTTTTATCTTCATATAACAATAGGTATTTAAATCAAATTTTTGGAGATTATTATCTCTTTTTTGCTTTTTTTTTAATTAATTTTTAAAAGTTTGTAAAATTTATTCGATATCGTACCCTTAAATACCATTCTTCAAACATAATTCAATAAAATAAAAAAAATTTAGATCTCACAAGATATCCAACAACCACCATTGGTATAGTTTATATCACTACTACAAAAGTTGACATTAAAGTTGGTTAAAAACTGACTTTAAATGAAACGACTTAAAGTTTAAAGTCGGTTCAAGGCGTGAACCGACTTTAATTTTTTTTTAATTTATTCATTTTTTATTATACTCAAATAAAAACCTGTATTCGAGCAGAAAAAAAACCAAAATCAATTTAGCAAATAGTTCAAATAATACAAATATTTAAAAAATAAAATATTAATTAATAGCAGAAAAATTACTATCGTTTTGTTATATTTTATTCAAGATCATCATATTCTTCTTCTTATGTTATAATACTAACCTACATATATAATAGAAAAAATTTATACACATAATAACAGAAAAAAAATATGAATAATAAGGGATCTAAAAGATTAGTTAAAGAGGAAGAAAACTCATTAACCGGTGCTGGAAATGGTAGTCGTAGGTAGCCGGAAAATGAGAAAGAGTGGAGGAGGTTTTCGATTTTTTAGAGTTTTGCAACGCTGAAAATAGTTTCTGTCTGGGAAGAAAAAAGAGAAAAGAATTATCCACGTGTGTAGCGTCGGTTCCACGTGTCAACCGACGTTATGTTACGTGGATAGCGTCGGTTCCAAGTGTCAACCGACGCTACATCCTACGTGGATAGCGTCGGTTATACACCGAACCAACTTTAAACCAATTTAAAGTCGATTTTTAGAAAAAAAAAACTGACTTTACGTATCGACTTAAATACCCATTTTTGTAGTAGTGTATGATCGTCGTTGGTGATCCACTGTTATTCTATCAACCATCGTTGATGACCTACCAGATATAATTTGTTATATTCATATGTATATTTGCATGTATCCTAGTATATCCTTCGTAATTCTGACGATGCCTTATTTAACATATTACATTCATTTATATTTTTATATATGTGAGTTATTGCATCTATATGTATCTTTTATATAAAATATATTATATATAATTTTATATGTATATTTAATATTTTACATGCATCTCTAACGGTGTTATCTTCAGTTTCTTTTGGAGCACCGATAGAATCTTTGGAGCACTAATAGAATCGCCGATGATAATTGTCAAAAATACTGTAGGATTTGAACTTTATCTAATTTTGGTAAAGTTATAGAATGAGTATAATTTGTTTCTTTTATTTGGAATTATAACTTTTGTGATAAGTTAATTATAAAAATTAATTAATTTATCAAAAATAAAATTTATTTAAATAAAAAACTAACAAAATTTTGTATTCCGTTCTAAACGCAACACAATAGCTCAAATTTTAAAAATATATTATAAAAAATTATAATTAAAACTTATACAATACTAACTTTAGTAGGTATATATTTTAGGTAAGTTATATATGGATTAAATTATTGCATATTGATTTGTTAGTATTGATTTAGGTATAAAATTAAAAATGTTTGATGTTAAAATGATCATGAGTTATTTATTAATAGATTATCAATTACATTATGATTTATGAGATGGGTACAAAAGGTCTAACTTATAAATATTTTTGTAAATTACCTCCTCCACCCACCACCATATATATATATATATATATATATATGTAGAGTATTTGTTTAAATTCAATATTTTGTTTTTTTTATAAATAATTTGAGTGGTCAATGTTGACTTAAATAAACTGGAAGAATGAAGAAGTGAAAGAGTTTTTAAGTTTTCTTAATTTGAACTCCTTGACCCGAGTTATAAGTCAACGAATAATGAATGACCCGAAATGTGTATTAATACATCTACTAATTTCAAATAAATATTATTTTCTTATATTTTGTGCTAAAAAGTCCTGAATTCAGACCAAAAAAAAAAAGGACAGCAATTATGACGCATACAGACCAATTTATTGTTTTGTCCTTGCTGGAAGAAGAAGTCATAGTCACTTGACTTGGAGGGAAATAAAAAAAACGTGCTGAAAATAGCGAAATTGAATCTAAATTGATGGGCTGCTGAGTCATCACTCGCTTTGGTAATGTAAAATAAAGGACAACCTCAAATTAGTGTAATTGACTATTTGTTTTATATCTTTCACAATTTGTGTTCCCATTTCCCAGTGAGACTGATCAGTACTATAAATAAGCATAATTAAAATTTCAGTAATCATCTCCACCAGATTCTGATTCCATATTCAGGGAATTATTCAATGTTGTTAGCAAATATGGCTGCAGAGAAAAATATGAATAATAATTGTAATCAAACCTCTTCAACCAAAATTGATAGAAAGATCGTTGAGAAGAATAGGAGAAACCAAATGAAAATACTATACTCCGAGCTTTATTCTCTCATCCCCAATCACAATTCCAATAATCAGCAGGTTAGTCACTAATTATTAATTTTAATTCTACTTTATACACAAACATATATATGGACACATGAATACCCACAAATGTAATGTAATGTAATGTACTAGATCTCTAGCTCTTAATTTCGATCTGATCAATTGGTTTTTATATATGTTGTGATCGATCATATATATATATATATATATACTGTAAAAAAAATTAATTGCAGGAGGCAATTCCAGTACCTGATCAAATAGATGAAGCTATAAACCACATAAAAAGTTCAGAGGAAAGACTAAAAAAATTGAAGGAAAAGAAGGAGAGGTACTTATTAATGGGTAAAAAAAGATCATATGATGAGAACAAAACAAGATTAAAATTACCCCAAATTGAGGTTTATGAGATGGCTGGGTCGCTTCTTGAGGTAGTTTTGAAAACTGGGCTTGACTATCAGTTCATCTTCAGTGAAGTTGTTTGTATACTTCGTGAAGAACACGCAGATGTTGCAAATGTTAAGCTTTCAGTCTCTGGAGATTCGGTCTTTCATGTACTACATGCTGAGGTCACTAGCTATCTACATTCTTAATTATTTATTTCTAGAAATATAGCATTTTTCTGTTTTTTCTTCATAAAATGTTGATATTAATTGATATTTGAAAATAATTAGGATTCTAAATATTTGTTGTTGTTGTTGTGCAGATTCGGGACCCTGCGTTTGGTTTAATTGGGGCTGCAAAAATAAGTGAAAGGCTTAAGAATTTGGTAAGTGGATCAACCTGCAGTGATATACAAGTAGATTTTCAACCAGATAATTTGTGCGACTTTGATATCCAACCTCAGCTTTGGCAGTTGTAATTTTTAGTAAACATTCATTAATAGCAAGTTTAGACTAAAGTATGCTACTTTACTTCATATGAAATGGTATAAAAATGTTAGCAAGAAATTAAAATTGCTAATTTATTTATCCCAATGAATTATATATATTAGGCTTGAAAATCGTACCATGTACTTGCGTGATGGGCTTCTGTTGTGCATTATTGGTTGTTTGAATAAATAATTTAGATAATTTTTTAAATAAATCATTTATAATATTAAAAACAATTTTAAATTTATAAAGCAATTACTGAAAAGTTATAATCAAATCGTGTTTGGGTTGTATAATAAATCATATTCAATTCATGCTATGTCCACATCATGTTAGGATTGAACCATTAAAAGATTTTAATGCAAAGAAATTAAAAACAAGCCATGTAGATTTCTCTCTCTTAAGAGAAACAAGCATTTGGTTTATTCGACCATTTCTTATTCCTACCCAAGAATTCATGCAAATATACATGAGATGGAACATTTTTTCATAGTTACTGCTTACTTTTTATTAAAAAAAGATATTATATATCTAATTTAAGTATAAATATTTTTAAATTATAAATTTGTATTGAGTTTTTGAATAACGAAAACATAAGAATTAAAATCTAAGAGTTAATAGTTTCATATTTTTAATTATAATAAAAATTTAACTAAAATTATAAACATATAAATATAAAAAATTAAAGAATAAATATATATATTAATAATATATTAATTGATTTAATTAAGAATCGGTTTTCAAACTTTAAATTCTTAACCAATTTAACAAAAGTTATTTTTTTTTTCATTTTTAAAATTGAAACCAACATGTTTCGGACTATAAACAATAAAACTTAGTTCGGTTTGCCCAGATTTTGTTACTCCCACGGTACTAATTTTATTCAAACTGTTTTAATTATTATTTTATTTAATAAAAAGTATAAGAATAATTAATATTTTATAATTTTTATTAACTGTGACAAAAAAAATCTTAATTGTAAAAATTAATAAATATAATATTTAACTATTTTATGGAAGTCATAAAAGAACTATTTTCACAATTTATAGAGCTAAAAAAAATTAAAATCTTAATTTAAATTTTGAAAATTAATAAAATGTGAATTTGAACTTGCTTCCGGAAAAGAATCGGTCCTTCATTATATATCTTTAACATTAATTATATTTTTTAAAATTTAATAAATTTAGGTTTAAAGATACAGGACAGAAAATAAAGTATCTATTTAGTGTCTATTTTTAAGTATGAAATGATTCTTTCTATAATTTATAAATTTATCATATTTTTATGTTTTCAACAAGTAACAAATTTATTAAATATATTTACATTAATTAAAGAATTCATTTTATATCTAGCAACATATACAATTTATTGTAGATTATAATAAAAAAAATGATTAAGACCATTTTTAGTAAAATAAATGAATGTCTATTAATTAAATAATTATTATAAATTAAAATAATAATCACATGACTAATATAATAACATAAAATTAATTAAAATAAAGAGTTCAAACGCTTGTGGATTCAAGGAGAAACACAAATATCTATTATTTATTAAGTTTTATTTCGTATGAAATGGCATACAAATGTTAGAAATTAAAAATGCTAATTTCTTTACCCCAATAGATTATAATAAGCTTAAAAATTGTATCATGTTCATAACGTACTCACGTAATGGGCTTGTGTTGTGCCATGTTGGTACGTTGGTTGACGGAATAAAAAATTTAAACAATTTCAAATAAATTATTTATATTGTTAAAAATAATTTGATTTTAAATTTATAGAATAATTACTAAAAAAATTATATTCAAATCGGGTTTTGGTTGTATAGATCATTTCGTGCTATGTTTACATCATGTTAGGATTGTCACCGTTACACTAGAGTGAAAACAAATAAAAAATAATAAACTTTATTATTATTCTATATCCTTTAATACCAATTTTATAACATAATTTAATAAAAATAAAAAATATTAGATCCCATAAGATATCTAACCGTCACCATCGGTAGAGTTCTATATGGTCGTTGTTGGTGATCCACTAGTATTTTATCAATCATGTTGGTGACCTACTAGTGTTTTAATGATCTAACAGATATAATTTATTACATTTATATGTATCTTTACATGTATCCTATTACACCATTTCACATATAATATTTATCTATATTTTTATATATGTGACTTATTCACATGTATCTTTATATAAAACATATCATATCTAATTTTATATTTGTATATAACATATTAGATGCATCTTCAATGTCTTTTGGAGCATTGATCTTGGGAACACTAATAAGGTCATTAATGATAGTTGTCAAAAATGTTTGGGAATTAAACTTGATTTAAATTATGGAATGAGTGTACTTTGATATCAAATTATAACTTTTATGATAAGTTGTTAATTATAAAAATTAATCAAAAATAAATTTATTTAAATAAAAAATTATCAAAATTTTATATTTCATTCTAAATGCAACACAATAGCTCAAATTTTAAAAATATATTGTAAATAATTATAATTAAACTCATACAATACTAACTTTATAAGTTATATATTTTAAATAAGTTATATGGATTAAATTATTTGACATTTATTTGTTAGTATTGATCTAGGTATAAAATAAAAAATATTTGATGTTAAAATAATCATGAGTAGATTATCAATACGCTTACAAAAGTTCCAACTTATAATATTTGTTTAAATTACCTTCACCCACCATCATATATGTAGAGTATTTGTTTAAATTAATTTATTTTTAAAATAATTTGAGTGGTTAATATTGATTTAAATAAATTTGAAGTTTGTTGTAGAAAAAAATTATATATCGGTGTGGATAAAAGTTGATATATTGGTTAAGATTAATAATAATTTAAAAATAAAGAAAGAAAGAAAAAGTGAGAAATTTAAGTTTTCTTAATTTGTATTCATTGACCTGAATTATTAGTCAACTAAGAATGAATGACTGTATTAATACATTTACTAATTTCAAATAAATATTATTTTCTTATATTTTGTGCTAAAAAAGTCCTGAATTCAGATCAAAAAAAGGAGAGCAATTATGACGCATACAGACCAATTTATTGTTTAGTCCTTACTGGGAGAAGAAAACATAGTCACTTGACTTGGAGGGAAAAAAATAAAATAAAAACGGGCTGAAAATAGCGAAATTGATTCCTCCTCCTCCTGAGTCATCACTCGCTTTTGGTGATGTAAAATAAAGGACATTTCGGGTCATTCATCATAAAAATGATTACAATTTATCGTAGATTATAATAATAAAAAATGATTAACACCATTTTTGTGAAAATAAATGAATGTCTATTAATTAAATAATTATTGTAAATAAAAATAATAATCACGTAACTACATAAAATTAATTAAAATAAAGTGGTATTTTACATTCAAATGGGTGATGATTCACGCATAAGGAGAAACACAAATTTCTATTATTTATTAAGTTTTATTTAGTATGAAATGGCATAAAATTGTTAGAAATTAAAAATGTTAATTTCTTTTTCTCAATAGATTATATTAGGTTTAAAAATTGTATCATGTTCACAATATATTAGCATGATAGATGTCATATTGTTACGTTGTTTGTCTGACTAAAAAAATTAAATTCATAATATTAAAAACAATTTGATTTTAAATTTATAGAATAATTACTAAAAAATTCTATTCAAATTGTATTTTGATTGTATAGATCGCTTCGTGTTATGTTTACATCATGTTAGTATTGTCATCATTACACTAAAATGAAAATGAAGTAAAAATTAATTTTTTTTATTAAATAATATTTTTAAAAATAAAAACTAAATACACTCTAAGTCGAGGCCTAGGTGATCACGTAAATAACAAAGTCCATCCATCTTGTGTACAAAATATATACAAACTAATATGCAATATTTTTAAGAGAGTGCTATTAGATTTTAATCGTTTTTGTTTAAATCATTAATCGAGTCATATGTATCGATTTGACAAATAAAAAACTAAAACTAAAAGTAGATTATAAAACATTAAACTAATCTATTTATGTGGGTTTAATAGGTTTTGTTTATGTTTTAGACTTACTTATTTTTTAACTAGTTTAAATTATTTTGATTTTACGTTAATGTTGAATTAATAAATAAGATTTATTTTTTAATCTATAATTTAATAAAAAAAAGTGTATAATTTAATTTTTTTATTAATTATAGTAAAAAAATATAATATAAGTTGATTTACATTCTTTAACCAAAATTATATAATTATAAACATTTAAATATATATGATATATGTTTTAAAAATGTATAAAATGTATAAAATTAAAAAAATATATAAATATTTTAATAATATATAGATCAATTCAATTAATTATCTTTGCATATTTTTAAACCTTAATCGACCAGGTACAAATTGATTTTTGAATTTTCAAAACTAAAACAAATATATTTGAAATTATAAAACATAAACTTGATTCAACTTTGTTCAATTTTAATAGAATAAAATAATTCATCAATTGGTATATCCACCCTTACTATTTTGGATGATTCATCTATGATTTAACTAAGACTTCACTGTCTTATGAATCCTCCATTTGAGATTCCATGAATATTGAATTTAAAAAACCTTTAATTAGAGCCCTTAAAGAAATAAGAGTTTTTTATTTGGTGAGAATTAACACAGATAAAAAGTAGAAGAGATTATAAAATGAGCTGTGATTAATGGTACCAAATTTTTTATCACACCATTAAAATATTTTGATACAAAGAAATTAAAAACAAGCCACCATATTTCTCTCCCTTAAGATAAACATGCATTTGGTTTATTCAAACATTCCTTCTTCCTATGTAAGAATTTATCCAAATATGCATTAGACGAATAATAGAATTTTTTTTATGATTACTACTTATTTTTATTAAAAATATATCATATATCTAATTTGAATATAAATATATTTAGAATATTAAATTTGTATTGAGTTTTACAATAATAAACATAACAATTAAAATCTAAGAGCTAATAGTTTCACATTCTAAAATAACATAAATATTTAATTCAAATTATATAATTATAAACATATAAATATATATGATATATGTATTATAAATATATAAAATTAAAAAAATAAATACATATATTAATAATACATTGGTTAGTTGGATTAAGAGTCGGTTTGCACACTTTAAAACCTTAAACCATCCAATAAAAATTAGTGTTTACATTTTCAAAATTGAAACCAACATGTTTGAAACTATAAAACATAAAACTTAGTTCGACTTGACTCGATTTTATTTAGGTAAGTTACTTTATAGGTTGTTATGTCCATCCATGTTACTTTGGGTGATTCACATGTGATTTAACATAAAGTTCACGTATTTCTCATTTTAAGTCATAAGTTTAAATTATATTAAGTATTATTTTATAAAAAAAATACGATGTTTTAAAATCAATTCAATTATGTACCATATATACTTGCTATTTTGTGACTTTACATCATTAAGTTTGCAATAATTATATCAATTTTCAATGAGTAATGTTAAGAACATAAACTTTTGCCTATTTTCACACATACATTTTATATTCTATCATGTGTCAATATTATCTAAAAAATGAATCATACCCCAATTTTTAAAATAATTCTAATACTAATATAAGAAGTAAAAGTGAAAAATAAATGCAAATTTATATAATAATATAATTTTTAGTTCTCAATTTTTAATTTTACTTTCTAAATCTCTAATAAAAAATTTATATGTTACTTTAATTTTTTATAAAGGTATAAATTAGAACCAAAATTATACAAGGATATACTGTTAATATCTTACTTTAGTGAGTGATATTTCAGTAATTTTTTTTTTAAAATTTTAAAAATATGAAATGAAATGTACATGAGGATTAACAAAATCAAAATATTAAGTTAACTATTTTTAAAATTTTTGTATTCATTACTATTTTACATTTGTCAAACTTATCTTTTTATGATCATTTTAAATTAAATTGTATTATTTTAAAAATTAAAATAACTTCTTGTATACCTCTATATATACACTGCTTTTGTGTTTCCTAAACGTAAGGTACCGTAAACCTCTTTCTAAACCATAAGCAATGCATATAAAGCAATGCATACAATAATTTTTTTGTTGCCGACAATTATTTAAGAAGTATATTTGCCATAACTATGATAAATTATAATATAATAGTAAAATATTATTAATAAATACAATCGAATATACATAACTATATTCAGTAAAAAAATTAACATATTAGTTGTGAACGTAAAATAATTATAATATCTAGAATTACTGAGTATTCAAACATTTAAAAAAAATATTCCAACATATGGCATAGCTCTGTATACATTTGGTTTATTCTTTTTCTTTTTTAAGAATAAGTTAGAAATAATTCATTCAAAAATTATAAAATAAGAGTATAAAGAAGATCAAAGTTAATTTTTCCAAATACATCAAAGTTTTAAAAGAGAAAACAAAGTTAACCAACTGCTTTGTTACATGATGTGCAAGAAAATATTCTTGATTATTATATGTTCGCTCTATATTCTTCTTCGACATAGTGTTTGGTTGAACTAATTTGCACTATGATAATTTAGAAAACATACGTCAAAGACGTGATATATTTATACTCTTTAGGATAAAAAACCAAAAATCTTTCTAATTACAATTTCCATTTCTTCATTATATTCAGTATGATAGTATCATAATTCCTAGGATTTAATGATAGAAAAAGTAATAACATCACCCAACTAGAAGCATAGTCTATTTCATCTGCATCTTCATTATTAACTTCTGAATCCTCCTTTTAAGCTTACATGAATATTGCTTTTTAAAAACTTTTAAACAATAGCTACTAAAGAAATTAGGGTTTTTAATTTGGTGTGAACTATAACAAATATAAGGTAGGAATAGATGCTATAGAATGAGTTGAGATTAATTAGTACCAAAATTTTTGTGATCACACCATTAAAAGACTTTCATGCAAAGAGATTAAAAACAAGCCACGACATTTGGTTTATTCAACCATGCAGTATACATTAAAAGAATAAAATAATAATTTTTTTTATAGTTGCTGCTTACTTTTTATTAAAAAAGATATTGTATATCTAAATTAACAATAAAAACATAAGAATTAAAATTTCAGGGTTAGTACTTTTATTTTATATATAAATTACAAATATACATCTGGCCTGAGAAATAACATCTTAAAATTTAGGGGTGGATAGTTTCATTTTATACGTTAATTTATATATAAATTACAAACGTACATCCGCCCTGGGAAATAAAATCCCAAATTAGATCAAGTCCATAACATAGGCCCGGCTCCCAATTATAACTGAAGCCCAAGAGTATTTTAAAACGAGCTTTCTACTATCCATTTTATAATTTATCTTTTCATACAACTAATCGCGTAAATAAAATTTACGTACTAATTAATTTAGTTCACGATAATTAACTTTTAACAAATTCAGTCTTTTAATTAAGGCATGTTAAATAGTCAAAGTTTTGAAAGGTAAATTAACTAAATTAGTCAATTAAATTTTTTAAATATTAAATTAAATATTTTTCAACTAAATTAAGGAATAATAAGATAAATTACTAAATTATTGGAAGGTGAAAATTAAAGCATCAAATTGATCATGTACCAGTAAAAAAGAAGAAGACATTATACATTACTTCAAAATATTTATGCCGAGTACACTGGCATTTTTCCTTGTTGCTTTAAGTATACAAAATCTTCTGGTTTTAAAAAGTACACAGAAATTTCTTATAAAGTAATAATATACACAGAAACACAAGTATTCCTCAATCCAAGACTCTTTTAACAAATTGAAATACACAATCACAAAATCATATGAGGTCCAATTTATGTCATAACCAAAAATGCTTCCGTACTAACAAAACACTTGCTTTTCTTCGATGTCATCAACTGGTTAATTTCTTTATCGAAATTGACAATGAGAATGGGAACGAATTGAATAGAGATGATTGAGGATATCAATTCACATTCTCCATTTGATCTCTTTCTCCAGTCCAGCTTCGTTTGATTTCTTTTTTTCTTTGACATCGGAGCTTAAGATCAGACCGAGCTTCACTCTTAGCTTTCTCTTGGATCCATGAGCTCCACTACTTTCGAGACAAGGTTTGTCGTGGTGGGGCTGTCGTCTGCAAGATTCTGAACATCCTCGTTTAAGCCACACGACTTCCATCCTCTACTGTAGGGATTCAAAGTTTGTTGCTTTGATCCGATTGTGAGTGTTCTCTATCAGTTTAAAACAAATTATAAAATAGTAATTGTGATTTTCGTTATTTTTCGAGTTCTTATTATTCTTTTTTTATTTATGAATTAATGAGAGTTCTCGATCAACTTATTGTTATGATTGTGCTTTGTTTTCATATGATTCTCTATTTTGTTTTGTTTCTTTTGTGAGTTTAATCTTAAAAAATCATCTCTGTGAGTTTTGATCTCACTAGAATCGTCTCTTTACGTGCATTTAATCTCACTGAAATTGTGTCTGTTATTTGACTTCTCTGATTTTGTGGTAGAATTATTATGGCTAATATTATGAATACAAATAATGATGCTTTAACTGTTTGTTTTGATTTTGTGGTAAAATTACCATCGTAACCACAAATTAATTCCTCTACCACTCAAGTTTTGAGAACAGAAGAGTTATTCATTATTTAAAAAATGAAAGAATAATTTCTACTTGATGGCCTTAAAGACCAACCATCGCGTTTCATACATCATATACCAATGTGCTGAGATAGGAGCCGCTTGCTTCTTTGTAATATTCCTTCAAATATTATCAAGATCAAGCTTCCTTTTGATCGATCAATTCTTAATAATAAAATCTCACACACACAGGTACAAACAACTATACATGTATGAAAGATCCATTGCCATATACCTTTGTATGAAAGTGATATGAAAAAATACAATTCTCTTCATCATCTATTTTTTTATTTAATAATAATAAAAGATATAATTTATTTTAATTTTATTGTAATTACATATCTTTAATTAAAATTTATTTTAATAAGATTGCAAAAGAATAGTTAAAGGTACTATAAAATAATATTACAAATTTTTAACTCCTCTTTAAAACAAGTTTTAGTCAGAAAAAATTAATAAGACAACTTTTGACATCATTAATACACTAATGAAAACTATGAATCAGAGAATCCGAATGGATTCGCAAAAGCCTTCAAACTTTTCTGGACTCATCAATTAGATGATGCTATGTATTAACCTAAGAAAACGACACAGTATACATATAGCATCGTAAATACATAATCAGAACAAAAATCCAAGCAATTAAAAGGTTGATATGCTGAACAAAAAAAGACTCTCTAGAGAACCTTTCAAGATAATATGAATCAGAAAGAACGTAGCGAGGATAATTTTGATCATTTGAAGTAATCATCAATCGTCCATTACTTTCATCATGTTCATTCAAAAAAAAGAATGGTGAATCAGAAATTGAAAGAGAATGGGAGGAAAGATTCAACATTCTAGAAAGTGCAAAAACTATCAACAATGCTAAAAAAAACTGGAGGCAGAAATCTAGATCTGAAAGATGAATATGAGTGTGAGCGGCCGTCGGGGTTTTATACGCAAGTTGTTGAAGCCCTAACCAGCCTAGTAACAAAAGTGGTTAATCAGGGACTTTTGGTTACGCGTACAGGATAATCGGGTCGGTCAGTTTAATACGGCGTGTTTAATTTTAGGTAATGCACAAGTGTAGAATGATAATATTATTATAATGGGCTATTTCTATTCAAGTTTGGATATTCTGTTACAAATGGTTTGTTTATCTCTATCCATTTAATAATAAATTATTATATGCATTCCTTTTTTATACGTGAAAGTCAAATAATTAACATTTATATTAATCTCAAATATTTATTAATTAAAAATAAATAAAAATGATAGGTATGAATACTTATATTTATTTTTTTTCAAATAATTTTTTTTAATTTATAAATATTCAAGATTAAAATAAATAATACAACTCTTAATAGATAAGAAACATAATTATTACTTTTGTTAATTTTAGATTAAATAAACATATAAATGATATAAATCATCTATATTTATTATGTCCAATAATAAAGCGGTTAAATTTTAAAATTTTACCCTTTTTATTATTTTTTTATTTTTTAATTTTTTTATTAGCTTCACATCACTTGTATTTGTATCTTTTAATACAATATGTTTCAATTTAGAACTAATTTAAATTTATGTTTTTAAAATGCATGGGAAAATAAAAATGGGAGATTATCCTAAGTTGAGGTAATTAGCATTTTTTCGTAAGTAATGAGTGTGATTTCAACAACTCTATTTCTGTTTATTAGTGTATTTAAATCAATACAAGGTCCTGATTTTTATTTATTTATAATGTCCTAAAAATAAAGAGTGTCCTACTTTAATACTTGCTTAAGTTACACCAAAAGGTACACTTCAATCTTCTTATTCTTCGAACAATTCCACTTGAGCCCGGCGTAAATTAAATAAATAGTGCATATTGATATTATTTTATCTCAAAATAAAATATGATCATTTTACCTAGCTAAGGAATATTATGTACCTATCCGTAACTTATTTTCTTTCTTTCCTTTTTTGAAACAATAATATAAGGCATAGCCGTAGGATGATCAAAATCAACAAATAAATTACTGTCTATTTTTCTTTTACTGGTATTTTATAATAAAAATTGATATATGTATTATACACATGTTTAAAGTTGAACATAATATATTCTTAATTTATCTCTTATGTGATGTAGGAGAAGTAACATGGAATCAACATGAATCACTAACATTTTGGTATAGGAGTTGTCCATTTTTTTTAAAAATTATTAAAAAAAATTTGATGGAATTATTTATGCTGATTAAACTGAATTGTACTATAAAATCGAAATAATTCAATCTGATTATAATTAAATTATTAATTATATATAAGTATAAATTAATCAATCAAAATATGAAAAAAACAAACTAAATTGATCGAAAACAAGTAAAGTAAAGATTTTACCTCAGTTATTCAATTGTTCTTCAAGCTCCAAAATCGATCAAAACTTGAGTGCTCTTTGTGTTTGAAACTTCTAGGCTCTCAACATCACTCAAATTGAATGGTATATTGCAATGAAATTATGTGTTGAGCTTGGAGACCATAACACCCATTTTATAGTTGTGCTTCCCATCAAAGGATTAACATCTGTTACTAGTTTTAGCCATAATCGACGAGTTCTTCAATGATAGAATCGTTTGGACCACTAAATGATTCGTTAAAGAAAAATGAACATGGAAATTGAAAATGGAGAACAAACGAATCAGTTACATTCTCTCATTTTGTCCAAACGTTTAACTTAATCCCATCAATTATCTTTTTTAAGAAATAAACATATGAATCATGTTGATATGTCCTCAAAGAACGAGTATTATCTTCCATATATTACAATGTATTTAGTTTTTCAAGTATTACAATTTATGTAATAACAAAACTTAATGAATAAATCCTATATTTATTCTTTGTCCTATACAAAATATATTTTCTCAAATAAATTAGGGTACACATGAATATGAAAAATTATCATAATATATAAGAGTTTCAGTAATAAACTGTATAAATACCTTTACAAAATTGAACCAATTCTCATTTTCTCTACACGATCCTTAAATTTCAATGGTGGCATGCCCTTAGTCAAATGATCAATAATCATTAACTCAATGTTAACGTACTCAACGACCACTTTCTTTTCCTTAACACATTCTCTTATAACTAAGTATTTGATGTTGATGTGCTTACTACCATTATCACTATTGTTGTTCTTGGCCATAAACACAGCAGTTCAGTTGTCACAGTATAATCTCAATAGCCTAGAAATAGAGTCAATTGCTCTAAGCTTAGAAATGAAACTTTTCAACCATACATCATGTTATGTGGTCTCAAAACATGACACGAACTCAACCTCTATAGTGGAAGTGCAGTCAAGGACTACTTCGTACTCTTCTAAGACACGAATCCACTAGCAAGCATGAAAATGTAACCAGATATTGATTTGCGTGAATCAACACAATCAGCAAAGTCTGCATCGGAGTAGCCAATTACTTCCAGATCGTTGATTCGTTTATACTTTAGCATATAGTCAACAACTCTCCATTGGTCCAAACTTGGATTATTTTGATATCGTCCCAATATTCCAATAGTAAATGCAATGTCAGGCATTGTGCAAACCTAAGCATACATCATGTTTCCGATAGCAGAAGCATATGAAATGTTTTTTATTTATTCTCTTTCAAAATCATTTCTCGACTATTGGTCCAAATTGAACTTATATCTCTTCACAATGGGAGCAATACTTGGTGTTGTCTCAAACAAATGGTATAGCGCATTTTCAAAGATACTTTCGTTCATACAACAACATATTCTCTTTCACACTTTTTAGAGAAAGTTTTTATAAAGAATATTCATCGATAGACGAGGAGTCTATACATTTCATGTACAAGGTTAAATATATCATTATCTTCTAGATATAGTACCAAATGAAGGTACTACTTGCTTCTTCCAGTTACATTTTTATGATAATGATAACGAAGTTGAAAACATAATCAAAATATTGCAAGATGGAGAGATAAATGGAGACATTGTAGAACAAC
This sequence comes from Hippophae tibetana, assembly GCA_037013495.1. NCBI lineage: Eukaryota > Viridiplantae > Streptophyta > Magnoliopsida > Rosales > Elaeagnaceae > Hippophae > Hippophae tibetana. The sequence goes on from CM072804.1 coordinate 7,395,597, forward strand.
TAATGGAATTATTGGAATTAAATCCTTAGGTCAAATTCTTACGCATATTGAAAGATCATTCTTCACTTGATGTATTATAATTACACATAAACACAAGACGTGAGATAGGTTGAGTAGCGATTGTATAATTATCCAACAGTAGATTGAGTCGCTGCCATATGTATTGAGGGAAATAACACAAACATACCATTTGAAAGAGAGAGAGAGAGAGATCAAATTCTTACGCATATTAAAAGATCATTCTTCACTTGATGTATTATAATTACACATAAACACAAGACGTGAGATAGGTTGAGTAGCGATTGTATAATTATCCAACAGTAGATTGAGTCGCTGCCATATGTACTGAGAAAAATAACACAAACATATCATTTGAAAGAGAGAGAGAGAGAGTAATTCATGCATATTATGGTAACCTTACATAATGAAACATTTTTTTGGTTGTTATGATCCATAACAGTATCCTCTTTTATTTCCATACGGAGAGGTTGGCTGGCATAAAAAAAAGAAATGAATCATATGTTAGTTTTGATAAAGACGTTAAACAAGACGAACTTGAAAGAAAAAATTCAAACATCAACTCATATGATGACATTTTTAGCAATAAAGTATTAGATAGTAAGATTGAAATATTAAGATTTTCATAGCATCATTATGACCGACCACATTGATCAATAATATATATTCCTTATTCTTTTTAACTTCTAAAGCACACACATATAAAGTGTAATGTGTGATGCAAATCCATCGATCGTGCATTGATTGAATAATTTTTGTCCAAATTTTGGATTTTTTAGTGATAAATGGTCAATTGATCGAACTTGTAAATTTTCTTAGGAAATAATGACAAGAGGCATGAGAATTTACACATATGGGGCTGGAAATGAAGAGCTTCTTGATAAAAGACCAAGGGACATGTATAAGCACTCTTGGTTCCTTAGAATTCATTTTCAATGAGAGCAAATGAGATCTTGAGAGAGAGGCAAGAGAGAAATAAGGTTTTCTCCATTGATGATAATGAAGAAGCTTGGTATTTCTTAGGCAACTCTTTAGGTGTAAACCTATATAAAGTAGATGATTATTCAATCCATTATTAGTCTAAGAATAAAATTGTATATCCATTATTTTGGAGACAAATGATGCTAAGTATTGTGTGTATATTTATTGTTTTCTATGCTTGTATTTATTCATTTTCATTATTATTGGTATGATTACGTTCTGTGCTTTGTTGTTCTTATGTTGGTTTTTTGTTTGGATCTCATTTGTACTCATTGGTTGATTGGTTAACAATCAATTCATGAGATAATTATGTTTTATTATATGAGCCACAACAAGACTCAATGAAATTATAATAGAGTGCTATTAGAGCTTAAGATTTCGATTTTTGGTTGGTTTATGTATTGTTAAATTTCATAGTTTGTTATGAAGTCTTATTGGTAGAAGTTTTGTGAAGATTGTTAGAAATTTGTTTGAAGATATTTTCGATGTAATCAATTATGAGTAAAATTGAGATAGAAAAATATGATGATTCTAGTCACTTCCACATATGGAAGACAAAGATAAAAAACATCTTCATTAAACAAAAAGTAGCTCAAACACTAGAAAGTGATCCAGGGTTTGCATTGCTAATAATCAATTATGAGTAAAGATAATTGTTCAATTGGACCAATCATATTGGACATTACCATGCTTGTATTACTTGTGGTTTTACGGAGTCATCTAGTTGTTGTATGAAGTAATCACATAAATACTCCATTTTAATTAAACAAGTTAGCATATCAAAACTAGTTAATTTTTCTCCAAAAATTATAAGTAATTGTAATTTTATAACAAGTATAAACTGCATGGCCTCTGAGTTTCTTGAAAGTATCCAACAACCAACTATTAAGATAAAAAGTTAAAGATTTTCTTTTCTTAATTATTGTATTTCTTGCATGTCAAACATGAAGTTTTAGATAATTTGGGTACTTTACATGCAAGAAGGCAAATTGATTTTCCCATGACATTTTGGAACCAGGTTTGATCATTTCCTTAATTGACTTATAATCCCTTCCAAACATCCTTGTGTTCAGCAATACCAATGTTGTACAACTCGATTTTCTTGATTCTTCTAGTATTTCTTCCATGTATATTCTACTTCCCAGAAATAATGGCGACGTAGTTTGACCAAGCCCAAACTCATATTGAACGATGTGTTGACATGTGGTGTGTGTTTCGTCTTCCTCACACGCGGCGTAACGTGATTCGTTCTTCGTGTTTGTGTGACTTGCTCAATCAACTACTCTACTTGCGTGACATGCCACGTGTTAGTTACTGATTGGTCGTGAGTTAAAAATTAAAAAAAATCAAAAAAATCTCAAAAATATATTTTTACTAAAATATTTATATTTAAATATTTTTTACCATAAAAATATTATTTATTAAATAAAACAATTACATATTAAATAAAAAAAATATGTTAATGATTCTAGTTTCATAATTATCGATCACAATTAAATAAAACCTTCTAAATTTTAATTTATCAATGAAACTGATTTCGTCTATTATAATGACTCCCGGCCTACGAATTGAATTGTATACAAAACGACTTGAGACAATAATTAAATAAGCCATAGATAGATTTTTGAAATAGGATTAAAATTTTAGCTCAACTAATATTCAATATTCAATTAATTTTGCCAATTTATTTTGGTGGTAACCATATATTTCTCAATAAAATTGCATTATTATTCCATTTAAATGTATTTGGCCCAATTGAAATATTTCATATTTATAATTAAAAAAACTTATATATATATATATATATATAATCTTCAATATCTTCTTATGTCAATTCGTGATTTTTCTTGTTTTTAAAACATAACTAATTTATGTTAGGTTGTAACAATGATATTATTTTCATAAAACAATTTCAATGAAATTATAAATATTGTAAACTACAGGACGGGTTTTAACTTTTTAACCTTTTCAATCCTTACCGTTGCTTAAGTATTATTTATTAATCTTTAATATATATACATTTTTTTTATAACATAAATATGTGAAATATTTTGAGTAACTAGATCATATAACTTACATGTTTATCTAACCTCTTAACATAGGAGAAATAAAACAGGAGAGGGAAAAAACATATACATTTTCTCTCTTATTTATATTCTTCATTTTTGTTGATTTTGCTAGCAATTTAATTTTTTCAAAGACTAATGAATAATGTTTTTTATTTTATCAATTTTAAGGAAAAAATTAACTTACATCGTTACATTACTACATTAACAGATATTAAAATAATATTTTATATCAATTCAACGAGGAAGATTCATTTAAATAAATTAAATGACCTAAAATATGTATGTTTGACACGATATGATAACACAATATAAATATGTATGACACGATAAAAATAAAAAAAATTAGTAAAATTATATTAATAATTTTTTCTCTCTTTAAAAGTTTTGTTATTTTTTAACTATTATAAATAGATAATGCAAAAATATTAAATAAATTTTTTAATATGTCAAATAACAGGTAAACACTATAATTAATATTGAAATATAATAATAAAATTTAATATGATAACACAACACAATAGCACTAGTACTAATTAATTGACACATCTAACTATTATATTTATTTTAAAAGAATAAATTAACACATTAAAAATGATAATAAATTATTTTTTCAAATGACTAGCGTGCATTGCAATTACGAAACACTTATGTTAGAATCCTGTAAATGTTGGAGTCAAAAGGTTTAGAATTGATTATTTAAATGAATTTGGCATATTCACTCCATACATGCATAACATCCATCAATCCATTATACATTTCTCTTAATCTCAAATATTTATTCATTAGAAATAAAAAGAAATTATATGAAAAGACAGAGTTGATAGATATAAACATCTAAATTTGATTTTTTTTTTCTTTTTTATTTTTTTAAAAACAATGACAAGGGAGAGGAAAAAAAACCCATAGATTTGAATTAAAGAAGTGAGTGTAACGGAACAGTAGCAAAATTTATCCAATTTTGACTCCTATTTGAAGCAGAGGAATGAATGTCAAATGCTTTTACTTATTTAATTTTTAGTTGCAGGAGTATTTTTGTGTGGCACTGAATATGGTCTCAACGGCATTTTCCATGCATAACTTGAATTTTTGTGGGTCTATAACTCCTTTTTCCATTTTAAAGGCAACCCTCAGCATTCCCATGTAACTTACTATTGAAATCCCAAGGCACTGCAATATCAATGCCACATATATCATAACATAATTAGTCCAAAGTTGAAAAAAAAAAAGCCTAATTAATAATTATATGAGTAATTTAATATGATTAGTGATTAATTACCTTAGTTGAATCGATGACGGTAAAGTATAAACCTCTAATGGGTTGATTATCCAAAGATAATTGTTCAATTGGACCAATCATATTGGACATTACCATGGTTGCATTGTTAGTGGTGTTACGAAGTAATCTAGCTGCTGCCTGCAGCAATCACATATATACTCCAATGTAAATTAAACAAATTAGCATATCAAAACTTGTTAATTTTTCTCTCAAAATTATATGCATGTATTTGTAATTTTATAGCAATTACCAACCTCATAGCCTCTGAGTTTCCTGAGAGTATCCAACATCCAACTATTAAGATAAAAAGCTAAAGATTTTCTTTTCTTAAGGATTGTATTTCTTGCATGCCAAACAAAATCCAAGGGATTTGAATTTTTAGATAATTTGGGTACTTGTACATGCAAGAAGGCAAATTGATTTCCCCATGGCATTTTGGAACCAGGTTTGATCATTTCCTCGACTGACTTATAATCCCCTCCAAACATCCTTGTGTTCAGCAATACCAATGCTGTACAACTCGATTTTCTTGATTCTTCTACTATTTCTTCCATGTACATTCTACTTCCCAGAAATATTATCCCTGTAGTCACATCATTTATGGTCTGCAATATTATGTGAATCAATATTAACATAACATAAATATATAGTTCATAACATAAAGTAATACCCTCGAGTATAATTTATTAATTGATTTCATATGTGCCTTCTGTATTACATGTTATTACTCTGGACACATAGATGTTAAGTGTTTTTTGGGTTTTGGAACTTGCATGTTTATATCTAAATATAATATATAAGATAATAATTAATTCAATTCTTAATAACTTGAATTTTTATAAAAATTGGTTGCTAATTACTTGATAGGTATTGTAAACTATATATATCTATATATATATATTCTAAGTCCATCACAATAGTATACATAATCCGGTTAGCCTATCTCCTCACAAATTGATAGTTGCTAATTCTCGACACAATTTTATAAAATTAGTTAATAAAATAGTACGTACGTAGTAATAACTTTACTTACCACTCCAAGCTTGGACTTGATAAATTTGATTTGATCAAGAGAGAATGATATGGTAGTTATGGTATCAGCCTCGAACCCAATTGGATCAGTTCCTGTTCTAATTGGTGTACGATCATCTTCAAGTATAGTGCTCTTTAACATACTCCAACTAAAGTCTGTGACAGTGTTGAAGAGATAGGAGAAAATCTTAGGCAAAAATTTAAAGACGCTACTTGTAGTAGTATTATCATTGGTAACTACTACTTGAGATCGTTTTCTTGAAGGAAATGTTAGGGGAAGAGAAGGATCATCAGCTCTTTGTAGACAAGAAAGAAGGGCACCCATTAAGGAATAGCCATCTCCAAGTGCATGATGAAGCTTGAATATGATATTTCCGGCTGCTTTACTAGTTTGATACTTTACTATGTGAATTTCCCACAAAGGTCTACTTTGGGGAAAGCTTTGTCTTGCTATTTCTGATAAATACTCATCAAAGTACATATCATATGATTTTATTGAGAGGCCCGATGGGAATATTGGAACTTTTATGTGATCTTCAAGCCTTACTTCAACCTTCTTCCATCTTTTTTCTCCCTTCCTGTCTTCAATCTGTTCTCATCATCAACTCTTAATTAACTTTAATAAACTCCCATTAATGAAATTCATTTTTACCCATTAATATATATTTATATATATAGATAGATAGATAATAATACAATTTATTACACATCATATCTCAACTGTTTAGATTTATAAGAGAAAAGGGTCTATATATTTGTGTAGACGTTTTGTGATTACTTAAGTTATGTTTGATAATTATTTTAATTTTTAATTTTTATTTGTTAAATTTAGAATTGAATTTTTAATATCAATTTTTTGGAAAAAAAAATAAAAAACTTGATAATTAATAATTTCTAATTTCAATTATAAACGGTAGAAATTGAAAATTGTATATTGTTTATTTGAAAACTATTTTTGAATTTTTAATTTTCAACTTTGTAAATTTAAAGTTTGGTTTTTCAATCATTTTGATTAAGGTTGAATATTATTGAGTATTTGAGAATTTTAAAATTTAACAAAAATTTAAAATATAGAAATTTGAAATGAGTTATATTTTGTAAAAATTAAAAATTAAAATAGTAATCAAAAGAGCTCTTACATAAACATAAATTACGTGTTTCTTGAAAGTATTTTCTCCTAAAAGTGCTTTTAACCAGAAGAAGAAAAAGGAAAAAGAAAACAGAAGTTAAAAAAGAAAGCGCACCATGATGGAAGAGAAGCGTGAGTTGATGGGAAGGAAAACATCTCTAAGAAGAGGCATTGCTTTAGCATCATTGATTGGAATGTCAAATTCCAAAACAGCAAGAATCCAGGTTGGCAGAATAGAGTTGTTGAAGTATTGTCCTGTAGGACTAACTGGCTCCAATTCATCCCCATATCCATCCATTGGAATTTCTAACAATGAAAAGAAAATGGACAATGTATTTAAATTCGTTTCTCATACTGATCAAGCTGGCCTATTTAAGACAAGTGTTTTTGGGCTTTATTGTAATTTGTCTGTTTTCTGTAGTCGATATACAGAAGAAGTCAGAGCAACTTATTCACGTTTTGAAGTAGGTGCAAATGATCCTTTTTTTCTTTAAAAAAATGCATTTTAATGGGGTAACGTAAGGATTAAGCATTATTATTAATTTTGTTATTACTAAAGTTAATTAGATTTAGTTACTTAAGTATAAAAATGAGTATTTTATGTCCTATAATTAAATTGCATTTTTATACCTACAACAGCACTAATAAGACCTTTTTTTTTTTCTTTTAAGTAATTCTGACAGGGGGAATTATGAAGGAAAAAAGGTATTCCAACTAGTTTTATAATTTCACAAAAAATTTGTATGATTGCTATTACCCTTTCAAATTTTTATTTTTTTTAAATAATGCGGTGAAATTAAATTAAATATTTTGCTTTTTAAAATGATTCAAATGATCAATATTAGTTTAAATAAAATTTCACGAGATGGACCATAAAAACAAAACCTGGTACAGTTCTATCCATGCAGCATTAAACTTAATTTTGAAGACTCCTCTTGGAGCTGCTTCCCAATTCATAAGAACAACCAAAGTTTTCTTATGCAAAATCCACCTGAACAGTTTCCCTTTGAAATAGCTAGAGAGTTTTAATTTAAAATTCATCAAGTCTGGTTGAAATCAACTTAAAAATATTAACATAGTTTAGATTTTTCTTAATTTGTAATAGAACTTGATTATGAAGTTTCGAACATGATTGCTGTAGTTAAGATAAATTCAGTAGATCGAAGAAGTAATGTAATTAATATAATAAGTCTGTATGTCTAGATATTGCAGATTCCATTTCCAATGGAACCATCAAGAATGCAAAATTTGACACTAAAGTGATATTTGCTTGAAAGGAATGGAAATGAATTAGAATTGATTTCTTTCATTTATGTGTTTGTTTGGATTGAATGGAGTCAGAATGAAATCGATTACTAAAGTAGAAGTAATTACAATTGTTTCTCCCCTCTTAAAAATCATGATTTTATTCTAATCTCAATTTTTTTTTCAATTTTACCCTCACCCCAAATATAACCCTAAACTCAAATCTCAAATTCTCAAACCCAAAACCCAAAACCCTGAACTTTAAATCCAAATCTTAAAACCCTAAAACACTAAACCCTAAACCCTAAAATCCTCAACCTAAAACCCCAAATCCCAAATCCCAAATCCCAAAACCCTAAACCCTAAACCTCAAATCCCTAAACCTTAAACCCTAAACTCAAATCTCAAATTCCTAAACTCAAAACCCTAAACTTTAAATCCAAATCTTAAAACCCTAAAACACTAAACCTTAAACCCTAAAATCCTCAACCTAAAACCTAAAACCCTAAAATCCTAAACCTCAAATCCCTAAACCTTAAACCCTAAACCCCAAATTCCAAATCCTAAAACCCTAAACCCTAAACCTCAAATCCTAAATCCCTAAATCTCAAACCTCAAAACCCTAAACCCTATTTAGAAAAATAATAATTTTAATAATATATTTTCTTTTTAATTAAGTAATAATTATTTAGAAAAATAATGATTTCAATAATGTATTTTATTTGACGAAAAAATAGTAATTAAATGACATTATTTGAACTTTATTGAATGTAGGGTATTAAAGTAATTTACAGTTTTTTCCATTTCATTCAAGTGACAAACCAAACAATGTAATCCTGATTTCGAGCTTGATTTCAGTACTCAAATCAAACAACATTATTTCTTTTCCATTTCATTTCATTCTCATTCCAATTCCAATTCCAATTCCGATTTCGATTCCATTCTACGAACCAAACACCACCTAAATGAAAAGATTTTAAGTATTTTCAACTTTCTCATGGCATAACAACATACATTAATACTTATCCATCAAATACATATATTTTTCTGTTAGGATATACTCGTGGGTTTTATATTTTACTTTGTGAGGGTCTCGTCTCAGTTAGTATCAATCATCTCACACTAGAATATAGGACCTACAAGTATATCTTAACACTTTCTATAGATTATTTTTACAGGAATTACAATGTTAAATATTTTTCAGATGACAACTTTACGAAGTTCATGCAATTTTGATTTCCAGAACTTCTTCCATCCAAAAAATCGTATCATTGTTATTACCTTTCCAAATTAATTTTTTTAGTATATTACGGTGAAATTCCAACTAGTAAAATCTTTGAAATAAATGTCAAGTTCTTAAATGTGACTGATGCTCTAAAATTAAATGACAAATTATTTTTTTAACAAAATATTACTTGATGTACTTCGGATAACCTCTAAAAATGCTTGCTTTGTCAAGTTGTCATACCACACATCTTTGTCTTGTCCCGGTCAATAAGATTTTTTTCCCCATGTAGGTGCACATTGATTGTTTTGCAATATCAAAAAGCGTGTTCAATAAATAGTACTAACATTTGCTTTAAGTAAATTATTGTGTTGTTCCAAACCTTGGATATGGCATTTTTCTTAATCGTTTGCCTACAACTCTTTTTTTTTCTTAAAAAAAAGCACTTTAATTCTTTATTTATAAATAAATAAAATATTATTAAAAATTGAATTCGTAAGTCAATACCAACACAAAATAAAAACTTATTTTATTATAACAAAGCCAAAATTATGCCTTGTTTGCTAATTCAGGTTTTTACCATACCTCACCAAATATGCATATTCTATTCTATAATTTCCAAGACCAATCACGCACGAAATCTTATTAATTATTACCTATAGCAAGTTAATTAACGCATCTCACTATACATTAACACCCAATTATATAGTATTAATTATTATTTTCTACACGGCTAAAAATTGTTAGTTGGTGAGATTGTAAATTTATGGCATTTGTCTCTACCTTGAGCTTCCACATCAATTTGCCTAAACTTCTGACTTTAATTCTCCATCTTCTTCTAAATAAGGATGCGTTAGACTGAAGTTCCTTTACCTATAGAATTAAATACCATATTCTTTTATGGACTATCATTTTTTTTTTGTTGTTGCCCATTTTTAAAATTTTTACCCTATCAACCTTACTTCGACCACAAGCAATTAATAACCTATTATAGCATGTTCAAAAAAAGATTGATATTCCTTTAAGAAAAAAGGTCCATTTTTCTATACTACTGTAGTATTAAGGAGGCTGGTACATATTAAAAATTAAGTATAAATCTCAGTAAGTGAAGAAAGAGAGAGTAAAGAATAATAGAGAGAAAACTGAAAGTGAGAGTTTCATTTCTTGAGTAATGAACTGGTATATATGTACAAGCTTATATATCATTATGCTAAATTGATATTGGTTAGAGTTCGTTACACAAACTGGAGATATACTCTCATTAACAACTTAACAATACTTGCACATAGCTTAACTATATCAACTTTACACATATAGCTCATGAGTTGTTTTATTAAGGGATGTTGTCTTACAATCATGTTTGCTTGTGGTATGAGATGTAGTAAGAATGCATTAATGTAACTAAATTAAACTGAATAAAAATTAATAGTACTATTATTATGTTTAATTTAAATAATGAATTCAAAATTAATGAGAAGTAAAATTAATGAAGTAGTACTGTGACATGACTATGATTAACTATTCCTAGTTTTCTACTAGCATGCTATGCTAGAAGTGTAGCTAATTTTTCATTTTCCGTTTGTCTGTCTTTTGTATTGTTCCACATTTTGTTGATTTATTAAATAAAAGCAATATATTATCGATTGAACTCGTGTTTTTGGGTTAAGGATTTGGTCACTTGTATAAACCTAAGGTTTTTGAATAATTAGCAGAAATAATGAACTATATTATATTTTTCATAAAATTCCAAATTCTAGATCTTAAATAGAGTGGTGTGGATCTCCTTAGGGGTCATATTTTGTAGCCTGTATACCCACGTGAGTACAATTGATAATATTTGCATTATTTGCACCTAAACATAAGAGTTGCATTGTGTGCAGTGGCACCAGTCTCTTTGTGAGTCGTAATGTTATTAAAAAAAACATAAGAGTTTCATACCAATTTTATTCTTCTCAATTTGGTAGTAGTGTTGACCTTGAGACATATGACTATGGAAGAAGACAATATGCTATATACCTATGTATAATACAACTTAATTAATTGAATAGTACATAGTTTGATTAAATTTTACATTTAGATTTATAAAATGAAATTATGTTAATTTTGATGTTTTTGTGATGGATAAATACGAACATGACTAAAAATCTAGTTGATAATTCTTTCATTCAAATCTTAAGAGTCTAAGGATATATTTGTTGTATCTTAATGTGTTAAGTATAATCATATTAGAATTAACTATATTTAATTGTATTATAATTTTTATGTATAATGTTTGATAACAATTTATATAATATAATCGGATAAAATTGATAACAATTATTTTAATAAAATAATTAATTTGTTTTTACGTAATTTTGTTACCTATTAAAATAATTTTATTATAAAAATTATTTAAATTAATATTTTATTTATTTTATTTTTCAATTTAATATAAAAAAATTAAAACATATAATTTTAGAATTAAAATTTCGGATATGTACGTTAAATAGAATACCTAGTACGGTTTAGATCCACACATATTGTTGATATTAAAATCTTACATAATTATAAAATTTTATTTTATATAATATAATCTTATTAAAACACATAATTATACAAAAAATATATATATATCTATAATTTTTATTACCGTAACAAACATGCCCCAAAAGTGGCGTCTATTATAGCCACTAAGGCACTAACTCTCTCATCCATTATTGGAGTAACTGATAGGAGAACCTACACTACATACTAATTAGGCACATGTTACTTGACATTCACTTTGTAATTTGGTGTTTATATATATATATATATAAAGGTGAAACCGGAATAAATATCAATCCACGGAAAAAAATTCTAAAGATGTGTGACATTGTCAAAAAAAAAATTTGTTTAATTTTTAGGTAGATGAGGTTAGGCACTAAATTATAATCCAATGACCTAATATTCCTAATAGTCAATTACTTGTGCTTTTCAAATTCATATTATAGGTAAATCTGTTAATCGATTTTGCTCGTTCCTATTGCATTCATTTAATAGAGAAGTAAAACTGATTGACATATCATCGGATACATAGCTATCTACCCTTCGTAGGAAGGAGACAATACCTCTTAGTATTTTTATGACATATTTGTTGTATAGTATTCGAAGTGTTAATTATAAATGCATTAGAATGAATTTAATTTTAATTAATCTTTACAATGTTTAATGATAAGATATATAATATATACTACTACAAAAATAAGTATATAAGTCGATATATAAAGTCAATTTTTAGAAAAAATTGATTTATAATGAATTTAAAATCGGTTCGGTGTAGAACCGACACTATTCACGTAGAACGTAGCATCGGTTAACGTGTCGAACGGATGCTATGCGTGGACGTAGCGTCGGTTACAGGTGTCAACTGATGCTACGCTACGTGAATAGCGTCGGTTGACACGTAGAACCGACGCTACACACGTGGATAAATTCTTTTCTTTTCTTTCTTCTCCAGACAGAAACTATTCCAAGCGTTGCATAACTCTTAAAAACCCAAAACCCCCTCCATTTATCCTCCACTCTTTCTCATTTTTTGGCCACCTACGACCACCATTTTCAGCATCGGTTAGTGGGTTTTCTTCATCTCTAACTAATTTTTTAGATCCCCTATTTTTTAAAGCGAAATACTCAAATTTTTTACACCCATTTCTCACTTACAAAACACCATTTTTTCTTCATTTTCTTCATTTTGTCACTTCATTTTACTCTTCTAAGTATTTTTATTATTCATATTTTTTCTGTTATTATGTGTATAAATTTTTATATTATATAATGTAGGTTTGTATTATAAACATCAAGAGAAGAATACACCATGATATTTTTTCTGCTATTAATTAATATTTAATTTTTCAATTATTTGTATTACTTAAACTATTTGCAAACTGATTTTGGTTTTTTTTTTTCTACTCGAATACAGGTTTTTATTTGAGTATAATAGAAAATGAGTAAATTAAAAAATAAAATTGTTCACCGCGTGAACCGAATTTAAATTTTAAGTCATTTAATTTAAAGTCGATTAACGAACCGACTTTAATACCTCTTTTGTAGTAGTGATAGTTAGACAAAAATGATATAAATATTTTAGTAAAATAACATTTAAAACAATTTTTTATTACAAATTTTATTTTAATCAATATTTAATTTATTTTTATATTTTTATTACATTTTAAAATTAAAAAAAATATTATTTTTAATTTTGAGATTAAAAAAAAATCAAAACACGTAATTTTATAACTAAAAATTCAGACAAAATAAGTTAAGTATTGAGTATGGTTTAAAACCACACCCTCTAATCATATTAAATTTATGCATAATTATACTAATTTTATATTGTATAATACGATTTGATTTCACTTCAAACGCATTTTATACATTCAATTTTATATTGTATGATATGATTTGATTTCACTTCACTTCAAACGCATTTTATACATTCAAAATTTTTAATACTGTGTAATAAATATGTAGTTAGAGTACTATTTTTCTCTTCTCATTGATTGGATTTTAGGTAATAAGATTGGGAATTTTTAATGTTTTCTTTGATGTTTTTGTGGTGATCAAAATACCTTCCAATACATAAATGATCTATTTGTTAAAAAAATATACTTTCATTTTAAAAATGTTAAATAGGTGATGGTGGCATCTTATCTCATATATTTATTTAATATTTTCAAAAGATTTATAGTTTAAAATTGTGTAATTCTATATAAATATTATCACATTTGTTCATATCTTATTTAAAATTGTTTTGAATTTACTCATTTTTATTATATATAATAATAATAATAATTATTATTATTATTATTATTATTTATTATATATAATTATGTTTTATTTTTATTGTTTTTTGTTTTATTTTACTTATCTTATTTTAGTCTTATTTGTGATATGTTATATCTTAATATCTATTATGATATTAGTATTACAATTTATCAAAATATAAATTATATAAGATAAAATATACTCATAAAATTTATAAATTATATCATAGATTAATAGGATATCATAGATGTAAATAAATTTTCTTATTTTATTTTATATTTTATTTAGAGAGTTTATTGGTCAAAATTATTTTATGTTATTTTTATGTAATTCGTTATATTTAAAGTTATTTTTAATTGATTAATAATTATTATAATTAATTATGTTTTTCTTATTAATTTTAAAATTATATTTATTACATTTATCTCGACGGAGATGTCTCATTACATACATGCCATCCCATTTTCATGACGACAATTATGCCGTTTAGTGCCTGTTATTATTTTGTGCATATTCTCGATTTTCTAAAGAACCCTCGTATTATTTTGTGCATATGCTCTGCACGTTTGTAACCGATTTGTAAGGGTGACAGTATTGTAAAAAATTTAAATGTTATTATTAAGATTTTTTATTTATATTAAATAATAATTTAATTATATAAATAAAATAAATAATAAAAATAATATATTTAAAAAATTTATCTATAAAAATAACGTATTTATATTAATTACATATATCTTTATTAATAAAAATATCTATCATATCACTTTACATTAAATATTATCTAATTATATAATATTTAAATTTAACTATGTTTATTTAGATATCTTCAATTGTCGAACATCTATATATTATCTAATTAAAACTCATTTAATGTTATTGTTATAATTATTATAAGTGATATTTTTTAACTTTTAATAAAAAATTAAGGAAAGAGTAAAATTAGTCACTTGTTTGTATAATAATTATCATTTAGTATCTTTAAGTTATAAAAGTGGTTTTAATCATTTTTCTTATAAAAAAGAATTAAAAAATAATATTTTATTATTAAAATAATGATAAAATAAATATTATATATAAATATCAGAATTATTTTTTCATAAAGGAAAATTAAGTGACACACTTTTGTAACATAAATGATTAAATACTATCTTTCACAAAACAAAATAACCTCAGAACATTTTTTCCTAAAAACATTTTTTCCTAAAAACATTTATTCCTTTCTATTATAATAATATCAGGTAATTCTTAGGATATATGATTAGCCTTGTTTCAAGCCGATTAACTTTTGTTTCATGTATTACTATTTTCATCACTTTTTAAAATTCATAAAACAAGAGTCGTTGTCCACCCATCTCTATATTCTATGATGTTTTATGAGTTTTATACTTTTTTATCTGATTATATATATATATAAGATTAAAAAAAAAACTATGGGTTAAATTATTCGTAACGTCGGTTTGATTTTTATTCGATAAATTTTAAAAATATATACGATTTTAAATAAAAATTGAACATGAAAGAATGAGTATGATTATATTGATAACCGTACTCATCAGTAATCAAAATTAATTATATTTATATATTAATTAATAATTATGATTTATCAAGAATTTTTTTTTTAAATTTTAAAAAATGGTTTTTCCAAATATTTTTTAATAATCGTCTTGAAATATTATTCGCGGTTAAAAAATTATCTCTGAACTATAAATAATTTCGGATGATTTCGGGTACAATTTTTATAAATTTCAAATAACTTCTTCAAATTACAAGTTGCGTTGCTAATTTATCTAAAATAAAACTTTTTTTTAATGACTTACATAAGGGTTTGTATTAGTACCAACTCTTTGACATTTTAAATAAATTCTTCAAAAAATATTCTTACAAAAGTTAAAAGACTAGACAGCTGTTGATTTGTTCAAACAAAAAAACTATTCGTTAGAAATATAATGTTCAAACAATTAATTTGCTAAACTTACGTTACAATATCTGTCGCATGTACATCGCCAAGTATAAATAGTGATATTGGCTGTGGTGTAAAGGAACCTAGAAACGGTTGTGAACTTGTGATAAGTGTGGTGCGTGAATCTTTAACTTAGGAACGTTTGTTAAAATGTTAAAATTTTAAAAAATAAAAATAATATTTAATATGATTTAATTAAATAATTTTTAATATAATTAAAATTTAATTTGAACGGTTTCTAATCGTAAAACTTTCAAAATAAAACAATGTAGTAGATTTTTTTAATAATAAAAATATATAAATTAGATATAAATAATACTATTTTTATTATTTTTAATTAATATTAACATAATATTATTATAAAAATATATTAACATCATTTTTTTTCTTTTAAGATGAAGGGTAACAACACCACTTATTATTTGTTATTTTTATATAAACTGACATGGTAGCCAAATTAAATTAAAATATGAAAGAATAATGATTATAGAAAGAATAACACATTTGTTAGTAAAGCATTCAAGAATAATAATGATTCGTCTAGAAATCTTATAGTAATATTTATATATATTTTTTATCTTAAATTAAAAGTTCAATATAAACAAACAAAAAATTTGAGAAGAAAAAACTCTATTTTTTTCTCTTTTAATTTAATTTCTTTTAGATATGCTATAACCGAATAAAATTTTATTCTTTTTACATGTAGGTGTTTTTGTTTTGTTTTCTTATTTGCTTAGATTTATTTCTCTCATAAATTTATTATAGTATAATTTTTGACATATTTTTCATTCTATATCTAATTCTAAATTTTTTAGTTTTTTTATTAAAATTATTATTTATTAAAAGACAAAAAATAATGCTAGTAATAATTAAATCTTTTATAATTTTCATTTATTTATATTTAATTAATCTAATTGAATTTATATTATACCTTCATCTTGTTAAATTTTTTGAAATATTATTATAATGAAACACATTGTTTTCTCATCTCCACCCTACATTGGTAGCTTTAGTCTATAAATTTTGAAGTATTTATTATAGGAGACAAATGCAATTAAGAACCAAGAACAGTACTTAATTTATTATTTTTATAATAGTTTAGTTTTTTTTATTAAGAAAGTATAAAAACCAAAAAATAAATTATCAAATTTTAAATTATTTTTATTTTTATTTTATTTTATTATCAACTTTATTTTAAGTACTATTACCTTACACTATTACTCTTAAATAACAAACAAAAGAAATATATAGCTAAGATCATCTCCAAATGCTACTTGAACACTTTTGCATGTCCTACAACGGTCACCTCTTCATCACCATTAGTCTACCTGCTATATATACTTTCCCAACCTCACCCTTATTTTTCATCTCTCTCTCTCTCTCTCTGATTAATTTTTCATTTTTTTGGAAGATTTTCTACATCGACATTTCTTATAATATTTAAGATGGAGTGCAAAATAGTTGGTGGGTTTTCCTTTACGGTTTTTTACATTGTAATAGTACTGTCTCTGCAGGCTAGCTCATCACAAGCTTACAAATTCACAATTGGTGGCAAAGATGGTTGGGTCTTAAACCCATCTGAAAACTTCAATCAGTGGGCTTCCAGAAACAGGTTTCAAGTCAATGACACCCTATGTGAGCTTCTCTCTCTCTCGTTTATATATATATAAATAATTAAAAAAATTGAGTTTTTGGATTAATTTTCATTTCAAATTTCAAATACATATAAGTGCAGATTTTAAGTACATACAAGGATCAAACTCAGTGTTGGTGGTATCAAAGGATGATTATTACTCATGCAACGCCAAGAATCCATTAATGTCCTTAACAGAAGGGGACTCAATTGTTAAATTGAACCGGTCCGGTCCATTTTACTTCATAAGTGGAAATGCTGATAACTGTCAAAAGGGTCAGAAGATAATAGTAGTTGTTTTAACCACCAGAGATAATCACAAACCCCACCGCACCATTACTTCTCCTCAGCACTCTCCTTCTTCACTGCCTCAACCACCGACAATAGCCTTATCGCCCGGCCCAACTATTGTCAACCCGTCAGATTTGGGTACTCCGACACCCGCCCCACCTCAGAAATCGGGCGTGAAGGGTGCTGTAGAGACTTCATTATTTGGTTTGGTTAAATATGTTGGTCTTGGAATGAGTTTGGTTTTAGGAACTTTTGTATGAGTGTTGTTGTTTGTTTGACCGAATTGGCAGTTAGGGCTTGATCAGGTTCTGATTTTAGTGTTAATTAGTGGTTCATGAATTGAAACAAATTAAAAGCTGGTCATCTATATGTTAAATTCCTGTAAATCATATTCTAAATTTTCTATATTAATAATTATTATCAACCATGAAAAAGTAAGTCACCAAGATATTTCTCAAAGGAAAGGTCACCAAAAGTAAAAGAGTGATGATGTGAAACATAACATGAAAAAACGATCTTAAGGTATTAATTCTTTAAAACAAAAACAAAAATGATTTTTTATCATGTTATTATTACAAAAGAGATAATGGGATAACAAAAAATCAAATATTAGCAAAAATATATAATAAAATATTATTATTGATATATGTAATTCAAATATTATTATTCATGTGAGAATAAAATGAAAATTAAAACTAAAAAAAATGAATAAGACATAGAGATAATGACACATTAAAATGTTAAGTTGGTTATTGAATGTAAAAATAATGATTAAAATAATAACGCGCGTTAATCTTTTATTAATAAGCTTAATTTAAAAAAAATATTCATAAATTGATTTTGTTATTTCTTGACTCCTTTTAAAAAAAAATGTTATTTTAAATTACAAGACTAAATAACCCAAATAACATAACCTAAAATATTATAAAAGGTAACTTAGTATGTCTTCACATGTTTGACATTACTTAAAAAGTTAAGTAGTTATATGCTTATAAAAGGTATAATCTTTTACATGGTATGATATGTTTTAGGTTTTTTACCGAAAGTAAAATCTTGAAGTCTCGTTCAATTGTAGATCAAAACAGACAATCTTGTATTACGTAGAATGAGTCTCATCTTATTGAAATATCAATGTCGATGAAGATATAGATATATAATTTTTGTAAAAATGTCAAAAATATTTTCATTATCAATGGAAACTTTGGAAAAAAATAACATAAACTATATAAAGACTCTATCAAAAATATGAATTTTTTCTATAAAAGTTTATAAAACATCAAAATAATCAATTATTTATATTTTAAACTAATTTTTAATTTAATACATATATTTTTAAATACATAAAATATTTATGTTAATTAATAAGTGATTAATTAATTAAAATATGTATTCTTTTTTACAAATATTGTAGAATAAGTAATTAAAAGATTTGAAATAATTAATTAAATTATCTAATTGTAACCATTATAAATGTATTATAAATATATCAATCTCGACAGTATAAAAATAAATTTTATTAATTAATTATTTTTAAAAATACTTATATATGTAACAAACATGCTAAAAAAGAATAAGATTATGTTATGTACTACAAAAGTGAGAAAAATTGAATTGAAATAATTACTCAGAAAAATAGAAAAATAAATCAAGAATTGATATTTTTGATATTTTATTCAATATTTTAACAACAATATACACAATATTTATAACATTTTAGCCAAAAAAAGAAGAAGAAGACATTTTATCGATATTTTAACAACAATAATATTTGATCGATATTTTAACGACATTATATATATTATCACGATAATTTAACTAAAAAATATAAATATCATGTTTCGATATCAAAATATGTAAAAAAACAACATTATCACGACAATATCGCTAATAACATCACATTTTAATCCCTGCTTTCCATTTCCTGAAGGGTTTTGCCCTCCTGCATCAAAAGCTCTTCGCAAACAATAAAAACCATGTTACAATAAAAACATATGAAAATATGACGAATGACCTAACTCTTACCCTCATGAGTTGGAATAAATTGCATTATTCCTCGGTCATCACGTACATAAAAGAAGGATTATCTGTGTATATATAAGTGAACGAAGATGTATTATTGTGGACGGCATATTTTAAAAGAAGACCTATTTTCATAAGAGAAACTATATTTTCATAAAAGATGATACTGTTATCTTTTGATATCAGTATGACAAATAAAATAAGACACATTTTAAAGGATAAGATAGTGCTCTTCATTCATGGAGTAATTCAAACAAGTTTAATAAGTGCTCTTCACGATGGAGCTATCTAACTGCATTGCTAAGGAAGGGTCTGCAAAACATCATCCTGAATATACAAGTACAAAATGTCTACGTTGTACCCGTTCAATGGCAAGACAACCAAATCGCTGTCACCTCAAATATATTTTTATTTTTGAAAATGTTTTTTTGTATTTTAATATCTCTTTAATGGTATGGTGTGAAAAAATAATAATTTAAAAACACATACAAAAAACTATGACTGGCCCAATATTAGCAAAAAAAAAAAACTGGCCCATCTTTTCGATGCTTTTAACGTGATGCACAGTTTAAAGGTCACATTACCTGATCCAAGAAATTCTCCATACTTAATAGAAATACCAAATCGTCGTTTTTTTTTAACTAAGCATGGATTATTGATCGTAATATTTTTAGTTAGGTATTGATAATTGATCGTCGTTGTTCCTTACCTTGAACAATGACTAATGCCAAGAAATACAACTAAAATAAACAGTAACTGCTTTCTTTCTTCCCAAAGTCTCAGCTTTCCGATGGTTCAAATTAAAAAAATTCGAGTATATATACAAAAAAAATATCTCTGTTTATCTCATTCTTACCAGATTTCATCAAGAACCTCCTTGCTCAAACCTACCCAGATCAAGGCAGATCTTTTAACCAGGTATTGTTGCTGCTGAATAACATCATATCCTACTTTATTCATTTCTTTTTCTCTTTCGACAAAATGCATAACATATTTTCACAATACAGAATAAAGGCAATTATCTTCTCTGCATCTTGAATCTAGAAACTGGTTTTGAAGGCTGCAAAATTTGGCAATTAAATTTACTTGGCAAGTAAAGGTGATAAATCTAGAGCTAGAACACTTAAAAAAATTCAAAATAAATAGATAAATGATTGAACTCAGAAAATTGGCAAGTAAAGGAAAATTATTATCAACCTGATAACAATGTTCAAAAACTGAAAAGCAATGATATTCTCAACCTGCTACACATGAAAATTTACCTGTGCATTTAGTGGAGCCGAAGTTTGATCCTTTGATTTCATTTCAATATTAACAGTGCGCTCAACAATAGATCCTGTAAAGGCCTGCACAAACATATACTAAATAAAGGGAAAAAGAAAACCATAGAAGTAACTCAAATGTAATACTCTTCGAGTGACACTAATTAAGGCAGGAGTCTTAAAAAACATACCTTTTGAGGATCAAATTCTGGCTTTGAAGTCTGCAGAGGAGCCTGTTAAACAATTAGTCTAGTAAGCACATTCTCTACAACAATAAGTAAACTCAGGCCATATATTAGAAAAATGAAGACTAGAGGACACAACACAATCTTTTGCATGAAGTTAAAATCATGAACCTTATAGACACTAACTAAACTATTTACACTTACAATATCAATATATATATATATATATATATATATATACACACACACAATTTCATATCCCTCTTGAGCAATTCCAATGATATAAAGGACCAAAAAGAAAAAAATGGAAGGCCTCCTACGAAGCAGCAAGAAGTCATATCTGTTAAATCTCAAAGATGAATCAATTTCATCTCTCTATTTTTTTTTACTTCCATTTCTTATCAATTATTTTTAAGCAAGGTTCAAGAACATTTATAAATCAGTGATGTAAAACGCTAGAGTAAATCTAGTTTACTTCAGCATACAAGGATTTTATCAAGGTGAAAATTTAGGAGCGACTGAAAAGTATACATTCTTGTTTTAAGGTCTTCCACCGGCCTTCCTATTATCATATTAAGTCCTAATTGAAAACAAAAACTGAGGGGTCCTTGTTACAGAATTTTTAAGCTAATATAAGTAATTTAAATAAACTCTCTAATTGAAATCCATATTTTCCCTTGAATATCCAACAGGACAAGTGAAGTCCAAATAATTTGCTTACCAAAAAATATATTAAAAAATAATTGGAAAATAGACCTTGACCGTTTAAACAGGTTCGTGAATTTTGCTTAACAAGATCCTTTTTCTTACTTGAATAGGGACACTTGGAAAGCATTAGAAGGGAGATTTTATATGAGAGCTAATTTCTCATGTTTCACTTTTGACAAATAAAAAATGGAAGAATATGGCTCCATTTACTTTTTCATTTATACTATTCATGAAACACATTTATATGGCAAAAGAGATGTCAAGAGAAATGAAATCGGCAAGTTTTCATCACCGAATGGGCGTTCACCAACAGCGTTTAAAGGAAGAGTAAAAAGGTACCATGATTCATGATGGCTGGAAGTTAAATACGCTTATGAGTACCTCATAACTCGAGGAAGGCAACATTGCAACCTTTTCCCTAGCAGGAGGTGCAGAAGTTTTTTCTATTGACAAAATATTGCCATGGGTCAGCTTATCTGAAAGGATACCTGTATGATCTAACAAACAAAGATAGAATTTGATGGGAAATATGTTCACAATAGTATGGAAAACACTACTTTGAACTAAAAAGTCATCAATTGTTTTTTGGGTTATTAAACTTAATTAAGCAGAGGACTAGCAAATTAACCTTCATTTTGCAAGTATGTTTTAAAATTTTCCACAAACGGATAAACAAGAGTAAACATAGAGACCCTACATTACTAAATGTCATTATACTCTACATCTAAGAGAAAAAAGACTAACTTTTGGGCGTAGATTGCACGGTCAAACCTGTACACTGACATTGAAAGGATATGAACTATATCAGAATAAAAATATCATAATATGTCAACTATCATTATCTCAAAGGATATTATATTAGGAAACTATTAAGAGGTGATGATATTGCTTTTGCTTACAGTCAATTGTTCACTAGGATCAAGATCATGGTAATATTGTCTATTGGTAATATGTTCCTTCACAGAACTTGTTTCTGTTGCCTGCTTTGGTGGGTTTCTTGTATCAGGCTCCTAGTTCACCATAAATTGAAAAAGGAATTGAACAAAATTCACATACATTACTCCTTATCTTAACATATTTAGCCAAATACAAAACGCCATAAGAATTACCTTTGAGATCTTGACTTCTTCAAGAGATATCTGATCTGAGAAGTTATCCAAAACTGCATTGGTTTTCTCTTCTCCATCACTCTCATTATTGCATTCAGCTTCAAGCTCCTCTTTCTCAAGTTCATCCAACCTAGCCATTATCCGTGCAAATTCTTCATCTTCAAGAACTTTTTTTGTGTTGTCAACACCAGAACCACAGGACGAAACTTGTTCCAGTGAAACTGCAAAAGAGCACATGTAATGCAAGACCACTCAATAAGCACAAGCCAACATTCGAAGCAGAAACAAGCATTCTCTAACAGATTAATATCATACCAGGTACAGACTAGCCTAAAATCAAAACCTACACAGCAATTAACTACAAAATTTAGAGCAAAATGAAACTGTTATATATATGATAATGTCCACCATGTGCCTTAACATAAAACTCAGTCAAAAGTTCTCAAACTCCACTTACAGTGATACTACGGATGTCAAATTGCTGAGAAAATAACAAGAGACAATGACTTACCTGATTCAGATTCACTTTTGAGCAAGCTTTCCTCCACATAATCCTCTCTTATCTCTATAAGACCCTCCTGAGACAAGTGGATGTTTTTCCAACTATTAAAAAACAATAATAATACTAAACTCTATCACACATATAACTCCCACCGCATAGTAGTAACATATTGTAAGCTTGTAGCAGCTGATAATAAGACTCCTTCCAACTATAAACAGCACATTACATCGCAGTTGCTAAAAGCAAACCCAAAACAAATATGCCCACCTAGGCAAGCTAATTGATTGAGTCCTTGCTGAGAAACATTATGATCAAAATCAAGATTAATCCATGTCCTACTGATACAAAATTCTACCGTAACATTTGCATGTCATATTTCTACTACTAATAGTTTTCAATTTGAGAATGAAGATACTGGTAACATGAAATTGCATAACATAAGAGGGAAAAAAAATCTAAAGTCAGCAAAATTTGCATAATGTACCACAGCTTCAGCAGCAGTAGCATCAAAAAACGAAGCCTCTGCCTTGAGATCCTCCAAATTGGCATTCAGTGAACCCACTTGAGACTCCAATTCCTTATCTCTTCTCTTCAAAATCTCCACAGTATGTTTGGCCGTTCTTTCGGCATAGTAGCCTTCTCCCAGTAGAACCTACAATATATAGAATCATAATAATCATGACTTATATAGCCAGGAGGAAAAAACAAAAACTATCAGATAGTGCTCTGTTTGGCAGCTTAAAAAAAATGATATCTACCATGAACTCGTTGGTGTGTATCAAACGTCCAGGGAAGAACGCGGCCTTGCCAAACGGTACCTGCAAAAGAAAAAACAAAACAATAACCAAGCAGTCAAGTACTCAAATCAATTTAAAACCCCGGAAAAAAATGGGTTTAGGGTTTTAGTTTTTTTTTTTTTGGTTTAAGGGTAATACGTGCCATGATATCGTGGTGAAGCTGATCGGGTAGTCTCTGAACGAGATTGATGAGGTTGGTGTTGTCGGAGATGAAACCTTTGAGGCTGTCTAGCTCCTTTAGCTTCTCAGCAATGGTGTCCTGCACGCGCTTCGCCGCCTTCTGCGCCTCATCTGCCGGGAACAATGACGACATCGACGTCACTGATCCTTTCGTTCCCCCTTCCATTTTGCGGCGGCGTTATATCAAAATCAACCTGCACTGAACTTTTTTACCTTCACCGTAGACCTTAGAGGGGATGCTTTTGTATCTTGTTAAGAAAATTATTTTAAAATTTTTTGAATGTTGGACGATGGAATAATACTTTTATCACAGATTGATAGCTTCACGTATTCACCGATTTATATATCATAATCTAATTTATCTAGCATCTGAGGGGAAAATTCCAATAATATTTCTAAGATTTTAGATTTCTATAATAATATTTTTAAAGTTTTAAAAATATGAATGATACCTTAAACATAAACACAGCTGAAGAGATTGTGAATTAAAAAGATAAAAGAATAATTGTACGTTATCGATGTGATAATTCTTTTGAGGTTAAGTGAGAAAAACCTTATGCGTGCAAAGGGATGGGTATTTAATAGTGAATATATAAAATTTTGATTATTTATAAAATTTTGATTATTTTTTTGAAAAATAACTAAAATAGATAAAGCTTACTACCTACATAATTTTACAATATTAAAATTATGTTTAATCAAAATTAAATATATATTAATATTATTATTTTATATACATATAATTATATAAAAATATATATTATATTAAATTTTATTTTATTTTATTTAAAAATATATATTAAATAGTTAAAATATAATTATTATAAAATAAAAAATATTAAGTGAATAGTTATTAATCAAATGTACTTGAAAATAATGCATGATAGTTATAATTATTAACATAAATATCTATATATGCGTGACTCATACACTCTAATTTAAAAAATTTGACTTCTTTTTTCTCCTCTCTTTCCCTCTTTCATCTTAAAAAACCATAATCAGATCGTACCTTAGTTTCTGGTTTGGTTTTCAACCTAATTAGTATCTGTGCTATGGGTGATAAAACAACAGCAAAAGACACCATTACAAAAAAAAAAAAAAAAAAGAGGTAGCAACTGTACTTGGAATGATAGATTGCTTCAGGTATCTTGCTTGACTTTAACTATATAGCATCAAAGTTTTTAATACTTGTAATTATATTATATTATATTATTGATTTTGAATTCACTTTTGTCAACGATACTTATAGCCCTGCAATTACATAGCATCGAAGAAGCAATGATATAACACTAAAGAAGTAATCTTGCTTACCTCGTATATGCATATCTAGATAGTAAATTTATTAATCATAACACAAAGTTTATACTTCAAGGACCTTTTTTCAGTATCAATGTATTTACATGTTAATTGGTTTGGCCCAATTAAATGTACAATGTCACTACTAACCTTAAGACATTGGGAGAAACACAAGTGCAGAAGTTTTGTCTTATTAATTCTACTTGTAGCTAATTGTGAGATATTGCAAACATTTATAAACATTATAGAAAATGAGAATTGTAAATTATTGAAATTACAAATCATTTTTAATGAGAAGAACCCGATTTTGTGCAAGTTACTTTTAAAATATTGTTAAAGCTAATACTTTAAATAATGTTATTTATTATTAATGGAATATAAGTGAAATATATTAAAGAAAGAAGATATTAATATATATTTTCAAAATTTTGAGAAAGAAACTTGGCATCATTGAAGTTTTCTCACCATCTCACATCACTAATTTCGTATCTAACTAATAAATAAAATTTTATTTATACATAAAATAATTTGATAAATTTTAATCAAAATCTTTAATTTTATATTTAATTAATAAATGTAATCTTATTTAATACATACAATAATTAATATATAATATTATTTAAAAGTTAATTTCTATTTTTTATAAATGATCAAATAAGTATTATAATTATTATAAAATATATATTTTTAATTGTGTAATTTTTGAATTGAGTTAATTATATCTTAAATTTAACAAAAATAATCAAAATTCTTTAACTAATATCACGTTACTAAATTAGGTATTATATACTACAAAATATGTATTTGATAATAACATATTTAATTAACTAAAATTATTAACTTATAAGTTACAATAGTTTTTTAAAATGGAAAATCATATATAATAAAATGTTTGTAACTTTTACCCCTAAAATATGTAAAATTCATGTGATATGTTTGAAGAAAAAGGTCGATATATCTCACATCTTCTTTTATATGCTTTAAATGATAATTAACTATATAGATTTTTTAAATTATTTTAATTATAATATGTCTACTTTGAGATAAAAATTTAACCCAATGGGTCAAGCTTTTTATATATCTTGAGTCTTACGATAGAATTATAATACCAAATAGTTTAATGCATATCTTATTATTTGTAATATATTAATTGAGGTTAAATTAGATCTTATTTTTTATTAACTTTTTTTAAAATAAATTAATATTCAAATATATTAAATATATAAGTATAAATAAATTTCGAATCAATTCAAATACAAATAGCTTAAAACGACTCAATTTAATTTATCTAGTAAATTAATTCATTTGATCTAATATCACCCCAATTAATCCATCGTAGTCCTTGTACGCACAACCCAACAAAACATACTAATTTATTTATTTTCATAAATAATGTGATTAATTCGATCTAGCAGCGATATATAACGTGGTCTTGTGGTTGTTAACTTAATATGCATTCTTTCATATAGTAATGCTTATTAAACTTATTTGTATACTTTTTCGCAAGCCATCATTTTTTTAATTGATATTTATTAGTATACATTTAAAATAAAATTTAATTTAAAAGGGTTAAATTGTTAAATTAATAACTTTATTTAAATAAAAATACCATTCAATCTCTTAAATTATAAAAGATAATTCTTAATCATTTTAAGAATGGAAAATATGTTAAAAGAAGAATATTTAGACGTATGTTTTTAAATATTATTTTATTATTAAAATTTATTATCAAAAATCTTTAAGTAATTATTTTTTATGATTTAAAAGGCTAAATAATATATTTTATAAAAACAAAGAATCCATTTAAAAAATATATCATACATTAGTATAGGATTTGAGACTATATATAAAAATATATATTAAAAAGAAGTTGCTGTCTCTTGATCTTACATGTGAATCAAATTTCATTGATTTGGAGATGCTAAATAGACTAAATTTATGCCAACATAGTTAGTTTGATAAAGCTGTTCATAGTAATGTCTTTGCAAATATTCAAAGATTCAATAATAGTAATGTCTTTTCAAATATTAAAGATTCAATAATAGTAATGTCTTTTCAAATATTAAAGATTCAATAACTTACGTTTTATTATACTACATTTTATTTTTAATTTTTAATTAATTTATATTTAAAATTAAATATGTATTTAAAAGATAACATACATTTAAAAATAATTTTTAGAGTAATTTTTTATAAAACATGATTTATCTATATTTTAATAGTTTTTTATTATACAGTTATTATAACTTTAATAAACTTTATATCTCTACGTATAAAAATAAATATTTATGAATATGTATAAAAATAAAATTAAAAATTAAAAATAAAAGAACATATTTTTTTTATTTAATACCCACATCTCATTATTAAAATAACTACTTGTTGTTAAAAAAACAATTTAAAATATGTGAATTGTATAGTTAAAAATAAAAAATATTTCACGTGATTGATTATAATTTTCAGATACACCAGTTCTCTTCTAACAAAGAAATTAGTAGGGTTAATTAGTGTGCTGGCTCCCTGAAAAAAAAAAACCCAGTGAGGTGGCGGATATAATTTTCTTTTATAGTTCTTCTAAGTCATTGGTCAAACCAACCGCAACAGAACCATTTAATTTAAAAAAAAAAATTATTTTCATAACTTGAACACAAAAATTATTATTAAAAATATTAGACGAGATAATTTATTTTACTAAGGAATTGTATTCATAATCCTTTATTATTTTTATTACATATTCATAAATATATTTTTATATAAGTTCACATGGTGGTGGATTTAGTATGAGAACTTAAAAGGGATATTATTTTTCTAAAATAGGACTACTTGTTTTTCATTTAATAGATATATTATATATTTTTTATTTAAATATAATTTTTTTTGAATTTATAGTAAACATTTTAAGTAATAAATTCTTAAAATTTAAAATTTAAACATATTTTATGTATGAATTTCTATATATTATATCAATAAATGAGAAGGTACCCGTGTCTCTTTTCATCTTTCTGTCAATCTACCAATGCTTTCAATTGGAGTTCCCCCAAACAATATTATGCCTCTAACAAAATTTTTGAACAATAAATATTATTCTCTAACACTAATAAAACACCCCCAAATAATATATATATATATATATATATATATTGTTTTGTGTGTAAATTTAGTAAAAGTTAAAGGTAAAATGTTGGATAAAAAATGAAAACTGCTAGATTGTTAATCTTGGGAAAGTTTATAATTTAATAAAAAGTTAAATATTAATTTATTTTTTAAGATATTAATAGATTCATAATTTATTAATCTACAAATATCACATAGTATTTAATTATATTAATAGTTTTAATTTAACCTTATTTTATATTATATATTTTTCTTTTAATTTTTACTTTCACTGCTCCCTCATCACACTTATAATTATAAAGTTGTTGTGAAATTTTTGTATGAATTAAAAATTGTACATATTTACATAAATTTTTTTCTTTTCACACGACATCATCTAATACTTAAATTTATTTGTAAATTTCACTAAAATCTTATTTCTAAGCGAAAATGTATTATAAAAACGGAAAATGTTATAGAAAAGAAAGATAAATATATTATAAATTAATGTATATTAAATTTTAAATTTAAAAGAGAAAATATTATAATAATTATAAATTATTTATTAATATAAAATTAATTATATTATTACATTCTTATTACTTATTAGTATATGTAAATGTGTAGAAGATTCGAGGTGTGTTTGGTTCGTGATGTTCACAATCCAACAGCCGCGTGACTAAACCGTCACCGTTTAGAGCCTTGAATCTCTGACCTCCATTTTAACAAAACCAGTACACAGCGAAAGCAGTGGATATGTCAATTGTCAACCACCTCTGCAGAAGTCCGAGACCATCACAGCTCTTTTACTCACAGACCAAGCCAATTTTTATTATATATTTACAGAGATATTAACCTTTTTGTAAATTCTATTTATATAGTTGATATTAATTAATTGTAGTTGGTGAAATTTCTAGTTCACAGTATATGGGGAACGAGCGATTTTATTGTTGTTGTTTGTTGTTTGTTGTTTTGATGATGCTTAAGCAGTCAATTAGTCGTTGAGCTTTCTCTTTCGCTTACGGATCAACTGCTAGTTTCTTTGTTTGACTGTAATTGAAGCAATCTTCTAATCCCATCTTTCTCTTAAGCTATGTACTCAAATGGGTTTCGTAGTTTTGTCTTGGATTTTCCGCTTTCCACTCCATCAAGTTAATTTCGTCGATAAGGAGCTTTGGGATTGAAATTTCGGATGGAATGCTCGGATTCTGATATGTTGGGCGATGATAATTTGGGCTTTTCATGGTACCCTAGGAGAAGAATTTGGTTACTGAATCGTGTTGTTTTTGGGTTATGGATCGGGTTCGTGCTTTTACAGCCGGTGGTGGGTCTAAGACCGTTGCGGGAGAGAACTCGTTCATGGGATGATGAGGTTGGTATTCCAATTGCATAATTCTCTCGGTGATTACGTTCAATGTTATTTGCTCATGTGAGAGTAGTGTGGAATCTCAATATCTTCCGAGTCAACTGAAAAAAAAAACCAAGCATTGCATTGCAATAAAGATACAAAATGTTTAAACTTTAAACATAATCTAGCAGTTACTAGCTAACATTACACCGTAGTTAAAAAGTGGCTTGAAATTTCAAATTAAGTTTCCCTTCGTTTTCAATCCTCCCACAAAGTGTAGCTCATCATCTACTTTAGGGTATAAATACGTCAATCTTACAATTTACAACCATGTTGTTAACCTTTCGCATAGTTCCTTAACATGAAAAGGCCATACTTTTTTTTATTTTTTATTTTTATATATTACTCTTTAGCCATTTCGTATGGCTGGATGCTTAATTTAATTTACTCAGAGTTGAACAAAACAAAAAAGTCCCTGATACTGATCCTGGATTCAGCTATATGCCAATTTTTATATATTACTCTTGCATATCCTTAAACATGGGATTAAGCACATGCAAATAGTCAACTGCTTCTGATCCTGGATTCAGCTATATGCCAATTTTTTTTTGCTAGTGCTTAAATGTCTGTATGGAATTTAATTAGATTTGTTATTTTATTCTCTCATCCCTTTTTTCCAGACTAAAAAAAAGTTTTGAGCTTTTATTTGAGCTACTGGCATGTATACAATGGCACCCACAACATCAATGTAGCAATTCGATTTGAATATATATTCTTGGAATATGATTAATGTTAAATTTCTCTATTAATCAAAACAACAAAATATAACAATCTTACTTCAATAATATAACATGTAAAGGTTATAATATACTACATGGTTGTGGCAATGGTGTAGAAGCCATTCATATCTTCTTGTATCTCTTTCTAAAATAAACTTGCATAAATGTTAGTAGGATGTGTGTACAGTTTGTGGTAACGAACGCACTAACTCTATGGAATTAGGGTACCTAGTCTAGCACTTAGGTGCGGTATTTATAATGAAATTGTACCACCAGTGTAGACCTTAAGTGAGGCAAGATGCGAGTTCATGGATCTATCACACCTAACTAAGTGTTAGTTCATCCCATTATGGCCCTGATACAAATACATGCTTATCAATTGGCCTAAGACATGAGTTTAGACTTTAAGTGAGGCAAGACACAAGTTCATGGGTATATCACACCTAACTAACTGTTTAGGTCATCCCATTATGGCCCTGATACAAATACATGCTTATCAATTGGCCTAATACATGCTAGTCCATTTAAATAATTACAACAAATGATAGTTTGACTGGACCTGCCAATTTTTTCTGTTTTTGTTCTCACAGTGGTTATTTGTTAAAAAAGATGAAAGCGACTTGGGCCCATTTTCTACCTGGAACATAACTGGTACATATAGAGGTTTGTATATTTGTACTTGTTGTGATAGCTCTTTTGACTCTTAATTAGCTTATTCTCTTTTTAAATAGCTCATATACAAGTCCATGGCTGATTTTGACTTTACTTTGTTTGTGCTTAATAGTTGACTTTGCATCTGCTTGTATGATTGCAAGATTAATCTTCTTATTTCTATGGATCAATGAAGCTAATGAAGTTATTGACCTCAACTCATGAAAGCATAATTATTAGAGAAGTTGGTGGTAAAATTATGATGGTTTGAATGGAGAGACTGGAGAAATATGGAATCAAGTTAAAATAGAATCATAGTTGTTGGATTTAAACTCATGAATATGCTTTCAAGTTCAACCCTACTGAGTTCATACTTTTTATGTTTAAAAGGATCCTGAGAATTACATTTTTTTAATCAATATAATGGTTGCAATTTACTTTGCAAGAAGTTTTTACTTTCTATTTTTTAATGGGTGCTGGCCTTTGGAATTTGAGAAACTGTTGTAGTTATTCATTTGTTGTAACTGGGAAGCTTGCCTTGTTTGATCACATTTTACTCTTTATAGAATTTTATAGTCAGTTTTGAGGGTTGTGGTCTATGAATAGAATATGGTTCAAGTAGCCTTTTAGGCTTGATGGAGATTTCAGCTCATGTACTGTGGAGTGCTAATCCATTATTTTAAAAGACCACTAAAACCACTCTGTAAGAAGAAGGCTTGTAGTGTGGTTATTGCTCTCTTTCTCTCTCTCAGTGAAGAAATAAAATAATCTAAATAACATTTAAGTGCTGGCCTGGTTGACCTGATTAAGTCTGTGTGGATTTGTGATTTCCAGGGACTTGGAGGTCTTTAGATTCCAATAGCTCGACAAGATTTCCAGAATTCAGGAGATCTATGGGCAAATCTGTCATTGAATTAGTTAGTAAACCCACAAAAATTACTGGTGTACATTATGTGCAGGTATTAGTACTGAACTAGACTATAGCGTTCATATAAGTGGAAATCGTAGTTTATCTGAAAAGGGTGTGTTTGAGTTATGGGAATAGTATTCAAATATGGTTATATCTGTTTAAGCAAATATGTTTTGGATTAAAGAGATTATTTCAATGACAGTTTCAATTCCTACTTTTAATCATTACAAAGTTTACATGTTTATGTATTTTAACTTGATGTATCAATTGTTGTAAAGCTTTTCATAACTTTTATTTTTCATTCTAAAGAAAGTTTTTTGCAACTTATGCAATCTATGAACTTTTCTTTTTGTAGTATTTTTTTTGTGGATGTCACCTTCCTCTTCCTAGATTTACTGTGAGACTAAAATTGAAATCCAAACCAATGTTTAAATCATTCCTCTTCTGAACAATTACTGTGTTCTTTAAGATTTAGTATGAAATTTTTGTTTCCTATCTAAGAAAATTGAAGTATTTGGATGCCGCCACTTTGCAGTAGCTGCTCTTGTATTGTAAACTTCCTTTCCCTGCTTGCTCCCCTTGTTATTGCATCATTGGAACTTTTTCTTGTAAGATTTTGTACAACTATTATGGATCACTCCTGAAGTTGGGAGTTTCTAGACAACATCATCCTCAAGGTTTGAACAATATCTTGGACACCTAAACTAATCAATCACACCCTTTAAAATATCTATAGCACCCGCATGTTTGAGGGATCAAGACTTTGAATGCATATTTTTAAATTCTAAAAGATGTATTTCTGTATAACTCAAACCTCTCAGTGACTGACAACTGCTCCAAAATATGCTAAGAGAAAGAGAGAATGTACTGATTTTGTTAAAAATCACAATTTAATTATTAAATGCCACTACATAGCTCTGCTTGTTGACAACTTTGTTTGCATGTGCATTGGTGTGTACTTGTCATACTTGTGGCAGGTATTTAATGTGTGCTGCTTTTGGCAACAGGGAGTAATCATATATCATGATGTGTTTGACCATGAACATAATATTGGTGGTGTTCAAGTCAGAGTAGAAGGTGTATACATATGGCCGTTTAGACAACTTCGCATGGTAGCTAGCAGGTAAAATTTTTATGTATGGTTTTATTTTCTGTAAATCTCAAGTTCAAATGCATTTTATCCTTTGACATTTTAGGTGTACTGTGTTTATAATAAGTAAATAGTTCACCTAATTAGTTAGTGAAGATCCAATCATCAAAGTGTTATTTTCTGTGCTTAGTAGTCTCATCGAAATTTTATGTTGCTTGCACTTCATTTAGAAGGTATTATCGGATCTTTCTCTAACTACCAAGTTTAGCATACTTCAATACTGTTTTATTGTTTGATTTTATACGTAGCAGTTTCTGGTGATATGTCAATATTTCTACAAATTTGCATATCCTTCTTCCATTATGTTCTCTGTGGGCTTCTAATGTGGGAGGGTCACTTTGTGTTCAGTTCTATTGTACTGATTTTCCTGTTTTATAAGAATATTTACATCATAATCCTGCTGACTATTATTTTGCAGTAGAAAAGGAGAGTTGAACCAAGAAGATGATTACATTCTATCTAATCCATATCACTTGGTAACATCTTGTCATTGTTTTTTATGAATTTTATTATCTTGAATGATGGTAGGATTAATGTTTAGAGTGGTACATTATTTTTATTTTATGAGAAGTTCACTCTTGTACTAGATTTGATCTAGAAACTTGATTGGGAAATGTGTTTATAACATATATTTTTGCATTTGTTTGAATGCTTATTTAAGTTGGTTTAAACCGTTTGCTATTTATCTACACTGCCATTATTTGGTCACGGGAATTATTACTTCTATTTATCTTAGGTTCCTGATTAGTTTAAAATGTATGAAATGGTTGAGCGGATCCAACTGATCCATAAAGTATATAGCATTTTCTAGGGCATGGCTTTGCTTGGGAATCTTTATTGTTCATGTTTATCAAATATATATAAATTATTGTTAGAATTCTTGTATGCTTACCTTACCTTATATTTCTTAACTTCTTGAGCAGCTTGGACTTTTCTCTTCCCAGGTGTTCCAAGAATTTCCACGAGATAAAGTTTGGAGAAAGAAACATTGTAAGTTATCCTACTTTACTTTGCAATTTAGTTATTTCTTTTTGTGGATTTATCAATTTTATCTGACGTTGCCGCAGCACCAATTTATGAAATGGAGAAACATTGTAATACGGAAATTGCAGCCCAGATTACACGCTCATCCTCTCAAAACGGTATTTGAGTTCTCTCAGTGGATTGATATTTTTTACTTTTGCTGCTTTTCTCATGTCCTTAATCACACCTTGCTTTACTTAACCATACATTCCCAAAACTATTTTATGGTACTCTTTGTAAAGTTCAGTTTTATGTTTGGTGATCAAGTTCATCCTTATTATTACTTTTTAATTTTTATTGAAGCAATTGTCACTGGTGTATAATTTGCCTATTGATTGCCCCTTTTCTCTCTCTACCCATAAGTGCAAGAGCTCACAATATTCCATGCCTTGTGATGTGCATTCGATATACTGAATCTGCATAATGTGAAATGATCGAAGATTCAATTCTGAGAACTGATAATTACCTGCAAACATGCTAACTGGGGATTTAAAGGTGGCACTGTAAACTCTATTCTTGTAGATGTGTTATGGAAGTGTATTTCACCCATAACAAATGCATCTCTAGGTGGAATGTCTTTCTTTAAATTCTTTTTAATGCTCTCAGCTAAACTACTATGATCAAAGCAGATTCAGAATTTATTGGTGTTAGTGTAGTGATATGTATGCCATGATTAGGAAATCATTTATTTAATTGTAACTAATAGTTTATTTATTCCTTCATTCAATAGTGCTTTTACTAGTTTTCATGTTCACGTGGTAGATGGAGATCGCAATAGTTTTCATATAGAAGGATTGATGGAGAGCCCTGCTGTGGATGATGATGGGGATTGTTTTTCATCCGTACTGTTGAATGCAACTTCTGTCAACATTGAAACTTATTATAACAAAGCAGTGAATTATACCCTGATGGTCACCTTTGTATCCTTTATTTAATGTTAGTTTTTATTTTTATTTATTTGTTTATTAATCGTGCTTGCATGTTTGCCCTCTTTAATTTGGATGTTAACTGCAATAGTTTATGTGTTGAAATCATTGCCCACATGAAATCTCTGATTTGCAGCTGAACAGCTGTATTAGGATTGGAGAAATAGGAAGTAAAATCATAGCCTAATTTGATATGGATATTTGTATTAATTTAGTATCCCTTTTTAGGTTTTCATTTGTAGTATAAATTACCCTATAATGTACAAACTAGTTCATTCAAAGAAATTACAATTCTTAATTTTCCTATTTATCTTTTTTTATTTTATCAGGATCTTCCTAAAACCAAATTATAATTGACTTAGTTTTGAATATTCAAGAATAAAAAATCAGTTCAGAAAACACCCATATACTATCCCATAAATTCCCTACCATGAATTCCAACAACCTCGATACCTCAAGTATACAAATCATGGTAGATAAATTAAATGGCAAAAATTACAGAGAATGGTCTTGATCTATTAAACTTATAATTAATGGGAAAGGGAAGATGAGGTATCTGATTGGGGAAACATAAAAGCCCATTTCAATTGATATCAATGTACTCCAACAATGGGGTTCGGAAAATTCAATGATAATAGCATGGTTTGTCAATTCCATGCTGCTAGCCATTGGAAAAACATATATGTTTTTACGCACTGTCAAAGAAGTGTGGGAGGCTGTTAGAAACACTTATTTAGATGGTAAAGATGCTTCCAAAATTTATGAATTAGAAACGAGACTATGGAAAATGAAACAAGGAAAGATAGAGGTTACCAATTATTATATGGAGATGCAATCCCTCTAGCTAGAGTTGAATTTGTGCTCAGAAGAAGAGTAGGAATGTGCTAGAGATAATTCTCAACACCCAAAAAAAATCAAAACCGAAAGGACATTTGAATTTCTGGTTGGATTAAATCGACATCTGGATGATGTCTATGGGAGAATCCTTGGTCGTAGTCTATTACCATATGTCAGGGAGGTATTCGTTGAAGTCTGGCAAAAAGAAAGTCGACAAAGAGTGATGTTGGATGACAACTTTTAGTATTTGAAACAGTTGTTTCCATCTTTGTTCTTGAATAATAAAACGTGCAATTTTCAATGTGAAATTTACGAGTATGTAAAACATCATCGAACTTCTTTTCCACAAAAAACGTATAAACCGTCTAAACCATTTACCCTAGTTCATAATGACGTATAGGGTCTATCACGTATCCCTAATCGTACACAGATAAATGATTTGTCACCTCTATTGATGATTATACCCGTGTCTATTGGGTTTATCTACCAAAAGAAAAAACAGAGGTTCGAGATGTTTTCATTAATTTTCATAAAATGATTCAAATCGAGTTTCAAACACATTCAAATTCTTCGTACTGATAATGACATTGAATATTATACCCTCCAAGAGTACCTTTTATACCATGGAATAATGCATCAAAGTTCTTGTGTTGACACTCCCCGACAGAATGGGATAACTGAACGAAAAAATCGACATTTTTTTGAAGTAGTTCAAACTTTGTTGTTTATTATCAATATGCCAAAATCCTTACTTTAGCCTATCTCATTATATCTCATCTACAACCTCATGTGCCCTTGAGGATATTTGGTGTGCTGCTTTTGTTCATGACCATTCCAAAACACGATCTAAACTCAATCTAAGATCTATCAAATGTGTTTTTTTAGGATATTTTGTTACTCAAAAAGGCTACAAATGTTATGATTCGTCTCATAAAAGAACATTTGTCAATCTTGATATTATCTTCTTCGAACACATCCCTTACTATTAAAATTCCTCTCCTCACGGGATGAATCCAACAATAGAAGATATCACTTTT
Organism: Hippophae tibetana; assembly: GCA_037013495.1. Lineage (NCBI taxonomy): Eukaryota > Viridiplantae > Streptophyta > Magnoliopsida > Rosales > Elaeagnaceae > Hippophae > Hippophae tibetana. The sequence goes on from CM072804.1 coordinate 7,433,053, forward strand.
GAATACTTACATGAGTACTTGGACTGTAATCAAAGTATTCAATCAAATAGGGAGGATCTGAACACACATTTTCGTACTATGTTGCCATATATAGAAAATAACTTGTAACTCAAGAGGAGAAATAAAAAACAATGAAACAAGGAGACAATTAGTTACTCGCGGAGATCAAAGGAGAATAACAGGGATAACTCCACACTTACAACACCAAAAAAGTCAAATTCAGTGATAGATCTAAGTATCCATAAGTCTACAATGAATCCAGATAACTTTGAATCTTATGGGTCTCCCAAGTTACCTATTGCTCTTAGAAAACAAAAACGGCCATGTACTCTCTATCCTATTTTTAAGTTTGTTTCATATTAAATTTTATTTTCTGGATTTTGTGCTTTTACTTCTCACCTTGATAGAACAAGAATTCCAAAAGATGTCTACGAGGTTTTAGATATCCCAGAATGAAGAGAAGATGTTATGGAAGAAATAAAAACACTTGAAACAAATAAAACTTGGGTGTAATAAAACTAAATAAAAGAAAGATTCTAGCTGGCTGTAAGTGAATCTTTACAATAAATTACAAATCTGATGGTACAATAAAGCGATACAAAATTCGTTTGGTTGAAAAAGGGTTTACACAAACCTATAGAGTTCACTATAATAAAATATTTGCTTCAGTAGCTAAACTGAATATTGTTTGGGTCCTACTGTCTTTAGCAATTAATTTGGATTAGTCGCTTTACCAACTAGATATAAAAAATGCATTTTTAAATGGAGAATTAAAAGTCGTCATGACCATGCCTCCAAGATTCTGTAAAGGGAACAATATATTATGCAAACTAAAGAAATCACTTTATGGTCTTTAACAATCCCCAAGAGCATGGTTTGATAGGTTTGTAAAGGTGGTAAGAAAACTAGGATATCAACGAAGGTAATCAAATTATACCATATTTTTTCGACACGTTGAAGATGGAAGGAAAACTATTTTGATAGTTTATGTAGATTATATAACCATGATTGGAGACAATCTAGAAGAGATTAAGAGACTGAAAAAGAACTTGTCCATAGAATTCAAAGTGAAGGATTTAAGGCAAATGAGGTACTTCTTAAGGATGGAAGTTGCACGATCCAGAAAAGAAATAAGTGTATCTCAAAGGAAATACATTATCGATCTCCTTACCGAAATTGGTATGCTTGGATGTAAATCGAATGATACTTCAATAGAGATAGGGAAGAATAATGGAGATACTGAAAACCAGTTATCAAAGATCAGTTGAAAAGATGATATATTTGTCTCACACGAAACCTGATATTGTTTTTGTAGTTAGTGTCATAAGCCAATACATGCACTCTTCAAAAGAAATCCACTTGGAAGTTGTTTATAAAATTCTCAGGCATCTATAAAGGATTATTCTTTAAGTAAAATGAAGTCAATAACATAGAATTTTTTACTGACGTAGATTAAGCTGGTTCAGTAGAAGATAGAATATCCATCACTGGGTATTGTACATTTGTTTTTGAAAGTTTAGTTACTTGGAGTAAAAGACAAAATGTGGTAGTTAGAAGCAGTGTAGAATATGTGGGAATGGGTCGGTATGGTTATACTAATAATCATAATTATCCCGCACAAGTTTCGAGTACATTCCGTTAATGACCATCGGTTATGAGCCGATAGTAGTTTTCTTATGATTTAACCACGTTTTTTATTTTTTAACATTTATTCAAAAATATATTTAGTTTAAAAAAATTAAATATTAACTTAATTCTTACATTACTATATTATTTAATATATTGACATTAATTTTTATTTTTTAACTATTTAGCACATGTTTTTAAGTAAAATAAATAAAATATAATATAAGAATAAATAAAATTCAATTTAATTATACAAAGTATTTGTGTTTTGTTATTAAATTGTATTTTTCATGTATATATATATATGTATATAAAACAATAATATTAATATATGTTCGGTTTTAATTAACTACAATTTCGGTATTGTAATAATCATCTCCGTCCCATGTCTTATCTGTTACGGTTATTTTTGGAAAAAAAACCGTCATATTTTTACGGATAACCACAATTTTAGTTATATACGGTTAAAATGTCCACCCCTAATGCAAAAGTAGAGTTTAGAGCAATGATAAAAGGAATGTGTGAAACTTTGTGGTTAAAATTATTACTGCAGAATTACAAGTTTCAGTAAAATCTCTAATTAAATTAAACTGTGATAATAAAACCGCCATCAACATCTTACTTAATCCAGTTCAACATAATAAAACCAAATATATAGGGTAGATAGATAATTTAATAAAGAAAAGATTGAAGATGGGATCATTTACATGACTTATGTTCCTATAGTGGAACAAATAACAGATATATTCACCAAAGGGTTTCTACGACAAAGTTTCAACGATTTTGTATGTGAATTTGATATAATCAATATTTATGATCCAATTTGAGGGGGAGTGTTGAAATCATTGCCCATAGAAAATCCCTGATTTTCAGTTGAAAAGATGTATTAGGATTGGAGAAATAGGAAGTAAAATCATAGCCTAATTTGGTATAGATATTTGTATTAATTTAGTATATTTTTTAGGTTTTTATTAGTAGTATAAATTATCTTTCCTTTAGTGTGCCAATTTTAGGTATATTCCTTAACACTTTTCTTCAGGTCTCCTTCCTTCAAGTTCTGCTGCTTATTCGGCAAATGGAACATGGCAACACTCAGTCTGTAAGCATTTCTTTCAAGCATGAGAAGAGTATTTTGCATGATCTTCGACAATATTTCTTTTACAAAGCTCTAAACAATCAACATTCATAGATATTTTCCATTTCAGGGAGATGTTTTACATGCTGATTTACTTCTTTCAGGGGGCTGCAAAAGTTTCAATTCTAATGATTGGTCAACAAGCTATCATGGATGCATACCTTTGCCTCATACATCTGACTGCAGGAATACTTGTAGGTAAGCTGATTAGTGTTTGGCGGCCAACTCATTTTTAGCTGTTTCGTTCAGAAATTTAGTATGATGCTTCTAATTTTCCGTTGACTTTATATGCTGGCTAAGAAATAATACGCTTAAAATTTCGTGCAACTGCCAATTCTTCTGTCTTTGACCCATCTTATTTGCAATATAAACATTCTGTTTTTTTTTTATGAAAATAAAATCTGTTATATGGTCAAAATTTTAGCTATGGCTGCATATAGTTTCAAGTAGAGATGTAAATTGGGTTGTCCCATCCCATCTCATCTTGTGCTCCATTTAATTTTCCTAATGGGCTCATTGTTTAAAGTTGTCTCATCTTATGTTTCATTTAACTTTCCTAATGGACTTATTGTTTAAAATTGTCCTATCTCATCCCATTTAAAATTGTCCATAATAGGTTCATGGTTATTATAAATATTTATGTTTTATTTTCCCATTATTTTTGCATTTTTACTTATTCGGTTGTCTCATTTAGAACCAGTGAGATATCAACATATATCATCCTATTATCATCTAACCCATCAGAAAATAAGTGGGATAATATAGGATGAGTTGGGTTGTACCATGGATTAATGGGATATCCATCCCAATTGACACCTTTGGTAATCTTATCATCCCATTGATTCAGTGTTATTTGGATGCTAATATGCTTTGTGCGCTCTTACGTTCATTGAGGGCTCTCAACTCTGAAGTAGAGAAGTTGTCTTAGAATACCCATGCAGACCTTGATCATCGAGTCTTCATATAAAGATTTATTTATTTTGGCTATTTCGATACCAATATTCTTTTGCCAGTTTTGATGTAAGAAATTCAATATTCGGATAACTTCTTTCAAATTGACAAGAGGAGAAATGTGCTTACAACTGACTTGGATATATGTCATGTTTTGTATTTGGTGATGATCAGAGTGACGTATGGCCTGCCATATGTTCCCTGGCACTGTTTAAATCATGCTGCTAATATGCAAGATCATTTTGACCCTTTTAGATTGATGAATCGTATATGTTAAGCTCTTGTTTAGAAAGTAGAGTCTGCATTTGGTGTTTTAAACTAAACTTCCATGTCAGGCAATTTAGCATTGCGGATGCGCTAGCTAAAGAAGTTGCCGAGAGACATTTTTCAATTTGGGATTTATGTCTTTAATCTTCACTGCTTGCTTTTCCTCCCTTCTCACCTTATCTGTTCTTAAACCAGATATGCATTTTCATCTACTGAATGTTGTTTTGCAGGATTTTTCTTTTGTTACTAATTACAATTATGTCTTCATTTATCTTGTTCATGCAGAGTCTTTGTTTAATGCTTTTGCAACGGCTGCCTTTTTCAAGTTTGTAGTCTTCTCAATATTTGAAATGAGATATCTTCTTGCTATATGGAAGGCAAGTAGGTCTATGAACAATGGAGAAGGTTGGGAGACCATGAGGCGTGAGCTTTCAGTTCTCTATAGCCGTTTCTGTAAGTACAATCGAGGAATTTAAACTTTCCATTGACATCCCTAATCTAGATTAACAGGTGCTTTAAAATGACATATTATAAGATTTCCTAGAGGTGCATCTAAATTTTCGTGCATATAAACTTATCCCTGCAAAACCACCTCCTTGAAATTATTTGGAATTTAATTAAAGTAAAAAGAGTAGTCCAAGTCCATTACTTTTAATAAAAGTATACTTTAGATGTGTATCTATTAAGTAGAGCAGTATAAGTTTGATATCTTTATAAAAAGGTCACAAAAGTTTATTTTGTAAGGATAATGGACTTGTATTGTCCTACTTTTATGGAGTTGTATTGCCCTACTTAATAGGTACAAATCTGAAGTGTACTTTCGTAAAAGATAACTGATTTAAGCAACCCTTCGTCCTTAATTAAACTCTTCTTATGCAATAAGCTTGGAAGCAAAATATCTGGAACTGACTGACTGCTGTGTCGCGTTTTTCAAGTAAATAGCTTTGTATTTCTGTTTCTTCAATAATTAAAAAATAAAAATAAATAAAACCTTTGTATTTCTGTTTCAAGCAAACACCTTTTTTAGATGTTTGGGTTCTAGTTAGCTCCAAGTTTGGTATATATATGCTCTTCTCATATTTTGACCTATATAGTGATAAAATCTTTTCATTTTTGTAAATTTTTTGGCATTACTAACTGTTATAAACATTTACAGATGGGATCCTTTTGGGAGGTATTCTGGTCATGTACGAGTTTCATAATTATTTGCGGCCTATTCTTCTTCTCATGTATGCTTTCTGGATACCTCAAATAATCACAAATGTTATTCGTGATTCAAGGAAGCCTTTGCATCCATATTACATCTTAGGCATGAGTATTACTCGGCTAGCTGTTCCCTTGTATGTTTTTGGGTGTCCAAACAACTTCATGCACATCGAGCCTGACAAGAGTTGGTGTATCTGGTTGGGAGTGTTAATTACTCTTCAAGCATCGATTCTTCTTCTTCAGCACTATCTTGGTTCTCGTTGGTTTATTCCTCGTCAGGTTTGATGCAATTCTGATCCTTTTGTCCTGTGGAATCTTCTGTTGATTTTCTACTTTCCCCTTTGCATTTTGGTAAATTTGACCATGCAATCGACATGTACCCTGAACATTTTCTGTGAATTCACTCTACCTCTAAGAATGCAGTCATTAATAGTCAACATTGCTAACCATACGAACCATTTAGAATTTTTCCATGTTCATGGGTTTATAATTTTGTAATTACACTTCTTAGCAGGAAGTGTCATGTTTTCTGCATGCCACAATTATGTTTCATGCTTGCTTTTAAGTCATTCTCTTTTTGCTCGACGGTCTGCAGATTCTACCTGATAAATACAGCTACCATAGAAGGTTTGATCAGCAAGAAAATCATGCTGTAGACTGCGTCATTTGCATGACTTCCATTGATCTTCCACAACGTTCAAATGATTGCATGGTACAGTTATGAGTTATTCTCTTCTTGGTTGCTATAGTGATAGCTGCTCAATCTAATGTACTAACTTCTTTGCAGGTGACACCATGTGATCATTTCTTTCATTCTGGTTGTTTACAAAGGTGGATGGATATAAAGATGGAGTGCCCAACTTGCCGGCGTCCACTGCCACCAGCTTAAACCCTTTTGTCTATAAAATAGAACCAACTTATGCATCCAACCTACCAATTTTTGATTTCGACCAAAAAAAAGCTTACTAATTTGGGTGAAGTACTCGATATGGCATGCGACCATTCCTTTTGATTAACCAAGAGCTTATCTGCACGATAATTGTTTCTGATTTTGAAAACCTGTATCATGAATATTGTAAATAATTCTATGTAGTATCTCAGTAAAGGAATTTTTTTTTCTTTTCTAAATAATTTTGCGTAAGTTTTATTTGTCTCTCACATTATAGAATGTCTTGGAAACCAGTTTCTGAATGAAACATTATAAGTTAGTGTGCAAGGATATTTGGGTCCCCGCTTTTTTTAGTCAGAGGAACACTTAGATCCCTTGTCTTTTAAACATACGACATTTTAGTCCCTTATTTTTAGTGCTAAGGAATACTTGAGTCTCTATTAAAGGACTTGAAGTTTCCTTCTTTTGTCTTAGGCTAGAGGAATAAGTGTCCTCGAAGTCACTTATTATGGCCTTTTTTTTTAGTATATAATATGTGCAATGATCACTGTTTATTAGCTGAGTTTTTTGCTTTAAATTTATTGTGTCAAAGTCAAAGTGATCTTTTCAGTGTACATTTTCTCGATACATACCAAGATATCTTCTGCACATTTGCTCCAATATTCATAGGAAAACTCTTTGGGATACGTTTTTAGAATTGTATTTTGCACCACAATTGAATCTAGGTTATATAGGTCCTAGAACATAAGTCTCAAATTTTAATTAAATCTATACACAAGTTTTAATTTTTAAAACATACGATTTAGTCATCAAATTTTTAATCATAAGTCTTTAAATTTTTAAATAATGTAATTTTGTTTTTAAATTTTTAAAATTTCACCCATATGTCATTGCTTGATTATTAAAATACATAATTAAAAATTAAAAATTTAGAGATTAAATTGTATAATTTAAAACTTTAAAAACCTACATGTGAAGTTTTTAAAATTTAAAAATAAATTATACCTTTTAAAATTTTAAGAAATTATATATAAATTTAATTAAAATTTAAGAACTAATGATATACATTTAACATTATACTTAAATCTAATCATGTTCAAAAATTATTACATGATGTCTGATATTCATATTCTTTCTTTATTTCTTCTACTGACTCAATTTCACCTTCTAGTTTTTATTTTGATGGATGAGTAATTCTTAATTTCTTTATTCGTACTATTTTGATGGATTATTTTTTTTTATTGAATTATTTTGATTGATTATTTTTTTTATTGAATTATTGATTAAATTAAACTGAGGTTGATTAACATAATTTATCTTAGACAAAATGACTTTTCATTTCCTTTTCTTTTTATCCCTTTATTGTGAAAATGTTTGTTATTAAATCCAATTGAGACTGAATTTTCGTTTCAAAGATGGAGTTTCATTTGAGTTTGAATGACGACTTTCAAGTACCACAACAAGAAATTGTACATACAATCATGTATAAACTATACATAGGAGTTGAGTATTCATAATAATAATAAATAAATAAAAAGACTCATACGTAGCAGTTGAGTATTCATTAAAGCTGATATTTTATACACACAGATATTAACATTCAGGAATAGAACCTGACTATCGTCTATTACGTGGATGTAGGAGGAAAAGAAGGTGATGGAAAAGGAACAGATGCCGGCATAGCAGCTATTGTGGGAGCAAAAGCTGGTGCATTAAGACCATCGCTGCCACTACCACCAGCAGCGGCATCACAAGGATGCAAAAAGCAGTCAAGTGGATGCTCAAGAACTGAAGTGCATTCTTTTTCACTTCTCTGCAAAGGCTTGTTTGGAAAACAGTTTTGTCTATCATCAAAAGCCATACCCTTTGAGGTCAAGTTTTGGCAAATCCCTTCTTCCTCACAAAAATAATTGAAAGAGAATGTGATATTTGCCAAGTTAGGCAAACTACAAACTCCAGCTGGTACAATTCCACTTAACATATTATGAGCCAAATTTAATAGCTCCAAATGGCCTAATCCTGCTAAACTATAAGGTATTGGACCAACCATCTTATTAAAGCTCACATCAAATACCCTCAATTTGTAAAGAAAACCAACCTCTTGTGGTAAACAACCTGACAAGCTTGTGTTTATCAACAACAATTCCTCCAAAGAATTTGCATAGTTGACTATGCTTGGAGGAAGACAACCTCCATAATTGTTGTTTGCGAATACGAGCACTGAGGCTGAGCCTCCACCTAAAGCAGATGGGATTATGCTAGTGAAACGATTGTTATTGACAAATATAGCATCTAATTTCTTCTCAAAGAGTTGGGAAGGCAGAGACCCTTCGAACTCGTTGTATCGAAGATCAAGATAGCGTAAGGAAGGGAGAGAAAGAACAACCATAGGAAAAGGACCTACAAATCTGTTATTGCTAAGATCAAGCTCATAGAGTTGTTTAAGATTGGAAAAAGTAAAAGGGATTACACCACAAAAGCGATTGCTATTTAAGTGGATTAATGCAATGTCTTCCAAAAGACCTATTTCATTTGGAAGGAAGCCAGCTATATCAGCATGATTTAGGTCTATGCCAGCAACAACTTTGATTTTGGGATTGTCAAGAGCTGGTGCACAGTAAATACCTCTGTAGCTACATACTGAAGGACCAACCCAATTTGAGGTTAAGTTTCGTGGGTCAGAGTAAATTACATGTTTCCATGCTTGAAGAGCAATGAAAGCCTTGTGGAGTCTACGGTTTGATATGGAAGAATGGACGTGGTCATGGGTGTGGTGACCAGAGGCGTGGTTGCTGTGTTTTGCAGCCAAATTTGTGAACAAAGAAGACATGTAAAGGAGTAAAAGTATAAAGGCATGCGAACTCATGAACACAAATGAAATTGAGGCCATTTTAGAATGTGAGATATTGTGGTGTTGAGGTATTAGTATATGTAAGGAGTTCTCGTTTGCCTTGTAATATGTTTAGTCTTTTGTATAATCATATTGTTATTGTCTAAAATCTTTTCTAGATGATTATAACACCTGAATAATGTGTTAAAAGTGACAGTTAACCATTCTAAAACATTTATTCTGATTTCACATGCTTTATTTAAAAATAAATAAAAAATCAACTTGATGATCATAATTCATAAGCATATGCACATCCATTCAATAAATTAAAATCCTATGTTTATTGTCAACGCCTTGTAATAGACATTTGTTTTTAAGGATTAAATTTGAATGACAAAGGAGACATAGTCCACACTAGAATTCTATTAGTCTAACTTCTGGTTTGAGGAGCAGACCAAAGTTATGAGTCTTGTAAGAGGGTGACAAAGATGTACCTCCTTCCATGCGTTTTTCAGGGTTGTTAGAAGTGGAGATGGAGAAAGACATCTTCAGCATCCTTAAGGAAGAAAAAAAAAGGTTACTTGAGATTGAAGAGATGGAATTGAGGTAACTACATTTACCAATGGATGAAGATTATCTTCTCGAAATTACAAGATTAGCCCTCAGATTTTTGTTGGTAAGTTTTTGTTAATCTAGGACAAACTTTTCCTTTCTTTCTTCTCCTTTCGGCAATTCGGCTTGTTGTATGAATGAAGATGTTTATCCCCGTATCATAATTTGGGTAAAAGACTATTACCAACCCATTTACACTAATTTCGAGTGGGAAAATCCAAGTAGAAAATTTTACATATTTTTGTTTATCAAGTGATAATAGAAAATAATAAAAATAACTCTTAAAACTTATAATTATAAAAATAACATCTCTTATGTTTAACTTATACATTTTCATTATTAAAAAACCTACACATCATTATCATTTTACTTTAAATGTTATTAAATTAAACATTGTTTAAATTAAACTACAACTATTTAAATAATGAATTAGAGTCATTTAAATTTGGTCTATTTTAAACGTATTTTATTTGAAACTTGTTCAATATTATTTGGATTTTATTTTTATTGTTATAAATTTTAGAGTTATTTTTTTGTAATTTTTTACTTATTATTTAGATGTTTTAAATTTACAACTTAAAACAAATAAAGTATGAATATTAATTCCATAATATTAGTTAATTACCAATAAAATTTGTGTATAAGAGTATATAAATTTTACTTAAAACCCTGGTAAAAGCTATGGGACAATTTATGACATGAAAAATCACCACAATTCCAAACATAAGAAAGAAGAAGGAGAAGAAGAAGAAGAAGAAACTGTTTACAGCTGGTAAGTCTCGAGTTCCTTGGTTTAAATCACTACAAGACAATATATATATATATATATATATATATACATTTTTTGGATCAATACTAGACAATATATTTAAAATTTTCGTGTTGCAAGCATTTTTCATTTAAAAAAACAAAAGAAGAAAAAATCGAGTATAAAAGAGTTTATGTTTTAACTTTGAAGCATTTTTGCTTAAAACTCGTGCAAATTAGTCACCAACTACGAAGCGACAATAATCCAACGAGCATATTGAGCCCTTGTGCTAATGATAGAGTAAAATATGCATTACCTAGATATATTACTGATATAAGAAACTTTCTAATAATTTTAATATCCTTTTAAATTATGATAAAATTTAAGAAAACATCCACCAATATAAATAATATCTTGAATATTTTTTCAAATTAAATTATACATATATCTCCAAATGCGTTTATTTCCTTGGTGCTAACTAGGTTTCAACTAAAATCATTCGGCGCCTTCCCGTAATCAAGCTAACCATTAATTTTATGGCATTCATTTGTGTCACATTACTAAGATGGGTCACGCAGAATATTATCAATATTTTCTTTCATGTGTTCAATACGAGGAGGAACTTGGAGTCAAAAATTACGATTCTTAATAAACAAATTAAAGGAGATTTGCTGTTTTTAAAACAATAATCATTAATGTCAAAATAAATTAATAATTTATTACTAAACAATTTACTCGAACTATCCTTAAAAGATTATAGAAAAATCATTATCATATGTTCAGTCTAAAATGAGCCATCTAAATTAAATAAATGATGAACAAAATACTTGACTTATTTACATTTTTAAATATCTAACCCTCCCCCAAGACTGAAAAACGATGCAACTCACTAAATGCAGTTTGACTTGGAATTGAACAAGAAAATCACATTCATTGCAATATTCATTAATTAAACTTTCCTATGAAACAAAGTCTAGCACAATCCACGAATAACTTGTTCTATTTTTGCCCACGCACAAGGGAATAGTTTAAAGTCTACGATTCTTCACAGTTCACATACCACGCACATTCCTAAGTAAAATATTTTATAACTAGGATTCTTAAAACGCAATCCCCGCTCAAATAACAGGGTGGTGCTTTTTAGAACTATATTATTCCAACCAGTCGAGAGATACTACAATGTGAAACACACAATTTCGTCATCAACACCCTTGTTGCTCATTAACCTCCACCTGAACCATATTTCTTTCCAAAGAGAACGAGCTGAAGCTTGTCATAGCCAGCAAGTACACCTGCCCCAGCAACAGCACGCAGAATGTTTGCACCAGCACCCTTGAAGAGTGATGATGCTCCCTCATTCTTTATAATTTGCTTGAATGCATCCAGAGAGCTATTATATTTAACAGCTTCCCCAGATGTCATCATCATCCGTCTACGTACTGTGTCAATAGGGTAGGAAGCCAACCCAGCACCAATGGTAATGCCCCATCCGAGCAAGAAGCTAGCAAAGAAACTATCCTGTATATGCCAAAAATAACACCAGTGAACATAAAAATACCACTCTGGTATGGTATCATTACTTATAGCAAGTTAGCAACCAAATAATTCATCAATCAATCTATTTCAGACCAAATATAATAATAATAATTCACTCATCACAAATCAAGCTAGAGATTCTAACAGTGGCCGGGCAGTAGGTCCAGCAGAAATTACTTCATTCCTTAATTCTTGACAAATTTACCAATTGAGGTGAAACTGGCATGCTTCTATATTACATGTGCCATTGGAACAATTGTATAGCGGAGTCACATTGGATATACAATTTAACATATTTCAAAATCATATAAAGCACCAAATCACCAACCTGCGGAGTATTTTTTTTTTTTTGCCATTTATTTACATATAATAGAAATACCAGGAGGAAAAGTAATAACTTGGATACAAATGGAAGTAAAAAAGAAATGCAGATATGAGTTAAAAGAATCTAATTACCTGCATCCCACCAACCAGTACAACAGGCTTCAGAGAATCATACATTCCAAAGTAAAGCCCACGGTAAACAATAATTCCAACACATGATATGTTGAATCCCCGATATAGCCCAGCAATACCATCTGATTTTAGGGTTTTCTTGTAGACATCAACTAAACCATTAAATTGCCTCTCACCACCTTTCTTTGCAGCCTTTGAGTCATTAGCCAAACGTGTCCTAGCATAGTCTAGTGAGTAAACAAAGAGAAGAGATGAAGCACCAGCAGCACCACCTGATGCCAAGTTTCCAGCAAACCACTTCCAATAGCCATCTCTATCTTTCTTGAAGTTGAAAAGCCTCTTGAAGTAATCTTTAAAAGCAAAGTTCAAGGCCTGGATGCAATTGTTATAATATACAAGATTATACTGATCAGAAGAACATATTCCAAGTGACAACAACGGCAAGAACCATTTAGAAAATTTCAACCAATAAGGATTTTTCAAAATGTGGATAAATTTTTATTTTTTTCATAAAGATAAAAGTTTGAATATACCTGAGTCGGGAAATATCTGATAACATTGGCAGTATTTCCTCTCCAGAGAGCAATAACACCTTCATCTTTCATTGTTCGCGCAAAGCAGTCAGATATTCCCTTGTAAGGGTGAGAAAGCCTACCAGATTTTATCATTTCATCCTGATTTTGGATCAATAGTTTAACACGCTCAATAGGAGCTGCTGCTGTTTTGGAAACAGCTGCAGACACCCCCCCCATGAGGAAATCCACAATAAAACCTTTTGCACCTTTTTCATTAGGAGCTTGTGCAACAATAGGAGACAAAGACGAGACATGAGTCAAGCTTTTATTGTTGTACATAGACTTCAGATAACTTTGTGATCCACCATTATTGACATATGTCCCACCCACACCATAATTACCAACATGCCGATTTCTGGAAAGACTAGAAATGAGGTAAGACTGTCCATGTATTTTCTGAAATACTGATGGATGCTGCACTCCATCAGCCATTTTTGAAAGATGATGGTGACCTGCAAGAGTATAATTGAGACATAACATTGCAAAAATAGCAAGTACTTAAATTTCTTGAACTTCGTTACATGAACTCTATCAGGTCAAATAAGAAACAAGACATAAACCACACCCAAGTCTTTATTGACAAAACAATTTTAGAATTTTTCAAAAGATGCAAACTAGCTCAAACTACAAAATTCAAGCTAAGATTCCATCAAATACTCATTGAAAGGTACGGTACTAGATGTAACAAAAACTAAAAAAATGCACTGATATTTGGTAGTAGAAAATCTTCAAAAATCTTAATGTATCATTAATAGATCTATAGTTCCAAATCAACTCATACACAATGCTATCATCACGAGAGGAATCCCGATCAATGGTAACAAAATCGAACAAAACATAAAAAGAAAGTACATTGAAATAGGACAGAATAGAGTTCTTAATAGACCTAGGTCGCTCAAATACAATAAAAAAATATAGCTTAATTTTGTCTCAAGATTGTCTATTGAAGCTACAACAGTGCTTCACATAACGAGGAGATCGAATACAATAAAGACCTATAAACAAAAAATTTGCAAATTTTGTCACAAACTCTTACCCCTTAAGTCTGAAACCGTTTTCAGCAACAAAACATAGACTGAAAAACAAACACGTATAACAAATCTAAAGCATGTCAAAATGAGAAAATAAATTCCATTCGCCCAAAAAAGCGAGCATTTACTAGTTCACAACGACAAGTAACACTTTGATCTACCCAAAGTCACTATCTTATCAACAGAAGGCAATACCGCCGATTTTGAAGGCAAATGAAAAAAGATAAGAGATCAAAGTGATGGGAAGACACATTACCTGACAAGGTCGCCGAAAGAAAAAAAAAATGCTTGAGAATGAACAACTCTGGGCTGCAAGGGAGCAACAGAGGTTCTAGCCGAGCTATATAAACTAGAGCTAAAGCTTACGCTGATTATTAGGGTTTTGTCTGAATGGCGAATTTGCCCTTGCTCTGGGTTTTGTTTGACGACCATACCACTACCCTCAGGTTTGTTAAGCCACGCCACGTGTCAGTAATTTGGACTCTGTGTGTGGAGAAGAGTGCTTGTTTGAATTGGCGGCTATCGTAAATGGGTCAATTCTAGGTTTCGAAATCTATTATGTAACTTCGTTTGAGAGGGTTTCGTATATATCTCTAATTATTTATTTTATTTTTACTCTCTTTAAAAATAACATATAAGTAATATTTTTATATAATTTTAAGATATATTCCACACATATATTTAATTTAATTTTTAATATAAAATATTTTCATATATATTAAACTTTAAAAAATATTTATATTATAAAATAAACATTAAAAAATACTATAAAAATTAAACAAATATTTAATATATTTATGAAAATAGTTTGAATATACATATATGTTTAATACGGTGGAAAATAATTAAAAATAAATTATACTATGCATTTAACTTTATTTTTTTTTCATGCAATTGGATGCATTAAATCTTCTTTTTTTCTTTCTAAAAATGTTTGCAAGTTGAAGGCCCTAAATGTAATCCGTAAACTTAAATTTGCCTAAATCTTATAAAAACAAGGTAATATTTTAATATTATTAAATGTTTTAAATTAGATAAATTTTAATATTTAATATATGTACTTTATTTTAAATTAAATTTAAACTATATTTTTTTAATAATAAAAATATATAAATTAAATATATTAGGTATATTATAATTTTTAAGAGACTTTTTTTGTTTTTCCAGGTTCAATTGCATTAAAGAAAAAAAAGGAAAAATAACAAAATTAAAATCATTAAAACTTGTTACAATAAACACCTCTTATCACTAATTTATATATTTTTATTATTAAAAAAATATTTAACAAAATATTTCGTATTAAATTATGTTTAATATTATTGATGTATTATTTTTATTATTATAAATTTTAGGGTTTATTTTTTATAAAATTAAAAAAAAAATCAAATATCTATAAAAAAATGAAATTTCAAAATTGTTAATCAATCAAAATACCATCCTTAAATGGTTGAATGGCATACAGAAGGGGGTATTTATGCTTCCCCTTTTTTTCATTTTTTGGATTGTTTGTTTACTTGAGAGCAAAATAATATGCATATACTATTTTTTGTTGCTAAAATCATTGACATCTAAATCAATTAAATGCATTGTAAGTGACACGCATTTTCTTCTATGGCGCTAAGTTAACATGTTTTACCTTATTTCCTTTCTAATAACCTGTTTTATCACTTTTCACGAGTTACAAGTACTAAACATTTTTCAAAATGATAACATTATATCTGCACAGAATAAGAATATACACGAGTATATATAAAATGATTTTTGATATAATTATCTTTAAATTAAATTATAAAATATATATTTAAAATCGTTCAAAAAGAATAATTTTTTAAGCTATATTAAAATATAACCCAAAAAAAAAGTTTTTAAACATTTTCCAAAATTTCATTATGCAAACTCTGCTAAAGACAAAAAAGACAAAGTCAATTAAGTTCAAAGAAAGAAACGTGTAAATATAACCATGCATATTGAATCATCTTATGCAACCTCTGCTTCTTATCTTCTTTCATTATCAAGACTGTCTTAGAAAGCCTCAACGTAGAGCGGCAGTACGAGGGAAAGCAGAAAACAATAATTATTAATTAATATATAATTTAACTTAATAAATATATAAATTAATTAAATAAATATAATTAATTTCAATTATCAATATAATCATACACAAATTATACAAGTCTTTAACTTTATTATAAAGGATAAAAATAATCAAATCTGTAATTTTTGCCCATTTCTAACACAAAGATGAGCAAATAGTTTTGCAAATTTTTATAGTATTTTATTCATTTTTTTTTAAAATAAGTAAAATTAGTTCTATAATTTTTAAAAAGGATCCATTTAATCTAACTTTTTAAAAAATTGTATTTTTAGAAGGGTAAAATTATTTTTTTATTTTTTTTTGTTAAAAATAACATTTTATAACACTCTTAAAAATAACATTAAAAACAGAAAATATACATTTTTTCTCGTTAGTTGACAATAAAAATAGTTATATCTTTAATTTAAGCATCTCTCAATCTTTATATTTTTCTTAGTTAAAAAAAATATTATTTTTTTCTTATAATTTGTAAATTCAAATAATCTTAAAAATAAAAATAAAATTTATAATAATATAAATAAATTATAAATATACAAATAAAATAAAATAATAAAAAAAAGCACAAAGAAAAAATAAAAGAAATATAGATGAGAGAGAAAATATTTAAAAATATATTTTTTTTATTATTTTCATTTTTAAATGAAATTCAATTTTATCCTTAAAAATTCTACATTTTTTTTAAATTTTGGACTAGATTAACTCTATTTAAAAAATACTTAAACAAAAAAATTAAAAAATGCCCGCATATAAAAAAGTTAAAAAGGATTATTTAGTCCTTAATCACTCCGAAAACACACTTAATTCTTACAGTAAGAATTGTGAGGTACATTTAAATATTGGATGCTTAGAGGGGTTTAGGATATACAAATACAAGAATTCACTCGCCATTATATTAGTTTGCTTTAAGAGCAAAAGCAATTAGCACCAGCTATATCATGCTAAAATCTGGAGAAAGAATCAAAGACTAAGCACACAACGAAGTCCTTTGCTTCACTAGTAACTCTTTTAGTTTTTTTATGAGTTGAGGATTCGAGCACATGTAGTCCTGGAAAGACTCCCTCAAATTCTGTAACAACTTTGTGACATTGTCGCCGGTGCTAAAGTTAAGTAATTTTGTAAAGAAATTCTTCCAGAGATCAACATTCCAATATCTGAAGCAGATCATTCAAGTAAAGTAAAGGTCAGAAAAAAGGTGGTGGTCATAATAAAATTGAAAATTACCATAAACAAAAGTCATGTAATTTGGTGTCAACTACTCATATAATAATCCCAAATTCTCTGAATCGATTTTCAATTAAAATTAAGGGGAAGAATTGACCATCAACAATTTGCAGAAAAGAACCTTTTTGTTTGTATACAACGTTAAAAGAGGAGGGAGGGGAATCATATAGCGCAGCTGCAAGCAATACCGTTTAAAAGATGACTTTGGCAGGTATATACAGTCCCCATCTGGTGTGGTTTTCTTCTCAATCTCCATATAAGAACTGTAAAGCATCATATGGGCAATAACACAAAGGCCATACGTATCTACCTGGTGATAAGTGAGAATACGTCAATAGGCATAAGTTCCGAGTTCAATTCAATCCACATTTGGATAATACTAGGAAGGACGCCTACTATCATAAGAAACTTTAAACTAAACCTGAAATATCCATGGCTTTTTGTGTTGCATTTCAATACAACGGAAGCCAGAAGTCCTGCAATCTCCCATAAATTCTGCATCTTCCGGCAAAAGATGCAGATCAATCCCTCTTCCCCAGTCAACAAGGCAAAGACCCTGCGAGATGAAAACTCTGATGAACTAAAAATATTCAAACAAATTATTAAATATGATGTTATGAGAATTACCTGATCACACCAAGGACCACTTCGGTCACAGAACCCTTCTTCATAAAGATCCTCCCTGCCAATAAGTTAGTAATTTGAGTCAATAAATGGCCAACTCCAGAGGTAGCAATCCACTAAAAAAATATAACTTCTCTTCTCTAAGTATTCCACATGATGCATAATCTCCAATAAATTTTAGGTTATATTATCTATCTAGCTCCATCAACTCAATATCATGCATTGGTTCCTTTGATGGTTTGATGTGGATAATAGATCTGGTCCAAACAACCTCCTTTCACCTACTTTCCAAACGGTGTTACTCACCTCTTGTACAAATGTCTTAATTACCTTTTATACCTTTTTGTTACATACTGAACTCAAGACAACCATCCATCAAAACATTTTTATATTGACACATTATACGCTTACCAATATCAGAAAAATGATGACTGTAACCTGAACATGTATTTATTTTTTTAAATGCACATAAATATTGCTTAAAAATTCAAAGATAATATCATACATTTATCTATAAAATTAAGGGTACCTAGAGTATCGAATGAGCAAATTATCAGGCTTGAAATCACCATGAATTATGCCAGCACCATGCAAAGCTTCTAGCATGTAGAGCATCTCTGTAGTGTAATAAATACATAATAATTCGTCCATAGACTTGCCAGTGACTGCATACGAGTTGATAGCATCCTACAAGAGTCCATTTAGCAAAATTGTAATACTTGATCATGCCATATAACAAAAGAGAGATGAGAAACAGATAAAATTACCTGAAGTGTACCATGAGCTAGATAGTTGCAGACAAGAATGCTACAGTCAGAAAAAAGATGCATCCTAAGAGCCAAACCGAAGCTTAACCTCTAATGAAAAAAGATAAGAATAAGTAAACAGGACTAGCATACAGGGAAAAGAAAAGACAAAAATATTAGCAAATATCTTACTTCCTTGTCTGAGATGCGATAATCAAGTTGACGATACATGTAGAACTCCCAAGGGAATGCTGGCTTTTGTATCTGTGAGAACCAGGAACTCATAACAAGTGAAAAGATATTGGTAAGCAATTACGAGAGGGAGACAACAGCTGTAGACATTACCTTTAGTGCAACAACTTCATCAGGATTACTGTTGACATATGCTTTGTATACTTGAGCAAAACCCCCCTGCCCTGAGCAACCCTTAATCTGGTACTTTTTACCACCTGTGGGTATGAATCATATGAGGAAAGTGTCAACTGTTAATCAAAAAAATCAACTGACTTCCTTCGTTAACTTGAACTTCAGTACACGGGAAGAAAAGGGTTGTATTAACAGCAATAAGAGAGTCACATATATGAATGCATTTGAAGTTTATTGCGTAGTGAAATTACCTCAAAATAAGAATTGGTTATATGTGGATGAATGACATGTTGGAGATTATCATAAAGCTCCTTAAATTAAGGAGCAAAACATGGAGTAAAACATGGAGAAAAACAAGGAGCAATTCATGGAGCAAAATAAGGAGCTTAATTCAAGGAGCAATTTAAGGAACCATTAATTTAATGAGTAATTCAAGGAGTGAATTTTTCTATAAATAGATGTGTAATTGTAATGAATTAATCATCCAAAGTGTTCATTCCAATTGAGAGAAAAGCTTAGAGAGAAAAGCTTTTGTGAGAGAAAATTGAGAGTAATTTTCTTGGGTGTAATTGGGTTGTGAGTTGTGAGTGTTGTAAACACCTTGTGTAATTTCTCCCCTTTCAGTAAAAAGATCTGCAGCAGGTCCGTAGACGTAAGCAAGATTGGCCGAACTCCGTTATCAAATTTGTGTGTTATTTTTCTATTCTTACTTTCTCATAAATCTGGCTTATCGGAAATTTGCGTAATTTCCCAACAACTGGTATCAGAGCTATTGGTGGTGATTTCTGTCAATTTTCTGCAAGGTTACTATTTACGTGAATAGTGAATTACGTGAATAGTGACATTTTGTCGACGATATTTGTTCGTTAACGTAGGTGTTCTAATACACGGTGGTTTACAGAAATAGTCAGAAACGATCCAGAGGAAGTCAGATTTTAGTGGGAGCAATGGCCGCAGATAAAAGAAGGGTGAAACTCGAGAAATTCGATGGCACAGATTTTGGGTTTTGGAAAATACAGATAGAGGATTATCTGTATCAAAGAAATCTATATCAACCTCTCTCAGGGAAGAAACCAGAAGCTATGAAGGAAGAAGATTGGAATCTTCTAGACAGACAAGCCCTCGGAGTTATTCGATTGACGCTATCCCGTAATGTTGCATTCAACATAGCAAAGGAAAAGACCACGGCGGGTCTTATGGCAGCTCTCTCCAATATGTATGAGAAGCCATCAGCCTCAAACAAAGTGCACTTGATGAGGCGTTTGTTCAATTTGCGGATGAATGAAGACGCATCGGTAGCTCAACATCTCAATGAACTCAACACAGTCACAACCCAGTTGAGTTCAGTGGAAATTGAATTCGATGAAGAAGTACGAGCATTGATACTTTTGTCTTCTTTACCAGAAAGTTGGAATGCTACTGTCACGGCTGTGAGTAGCTCGTCAGGAAGCAATAAGTTAAAATTTGACGATGTTCGTGATCTGGTTCTCAGTGAAGAGATCCGACGTAGAGAGGTAGGTGAATCGTCAACTTCTTCAGTTTTGCATACAGAGTCAAGAGGAAGAAATTCAACCAAAGGGAATGGACGTGGCAGAACAGACTACCGAGGTAGATCAAAGGACAGGAGGTCCAAATCCAGGAATCCTAATAATTCCCATAGCTCGAAGACCATCGAGTGTTGGAATTGTGGAAGAACCGGGCACTACAAAAATCAGTGCAAAAGTGCACCGAAGGACAAACAAGTGAAGGCAGAGGCAAATGTTACTTCCACCTCAGGAGGAGACGATGCATTGATATGCTCTTTGGAGAGCAAGGAAGAATCTTGGGTGTTAGACTCTGGAGCATCGTTCCATGCTACTTCACAAAAAGAATTCTTCGAGAAATATGTCCCCAGAAACCTTGGAAAGGTATATCTTGGTGATGATCAACCATGTGTTATTATTGGCAAAGGTGTAGTGAAGATTAA
The DNA here is from genome assembly GCA_037013495.1 of Hippophae tibetana. NCBI lineage: Eukaryota > Viridiplantae > Streptophyta > Magnoliopsida > Rosales > Elaeagnaceae > Hippophae > Hippophae tibetana. The sequence continues at coordinate 7,453,933 of CM072804.1, forward strand.
GTTGAACGGATTTGTTTGGGAGCTGAAGGATGTCAGGCATATTCCCGATCTCAGAAGGAACTTAATCTCAGTCGGGCAGTTGGCCAGTGAAGGCTACACTACGATCTTCCATGGTGATGATTGGAAGATTTCAAAGGGTGCAATGACAGTTGCTCGAGGCAAGAAAAGTGGCACTCTTTACATGACAACAGAGGCACGTTGTTCAATTACAGTTGCAGCAGGCAATGAAACACCAAACCTGTGGCACCAGAGACTAGGCCATATGAGTGAAAAAGGGATGAAGATTATGCATTCAAAGGGAAAACTTCCAGGTCTACAGTCTACGGAGATAGACATGTGCGAAGATTGCATACTTGGAAAGCAAAAGAGAGTCAGCTTTCAGACAAGTTGCAGAATCCCAAAGAAGGAAAGGCTAGAGCTTATTCACTCTGATGTTTGGGGACCAACGACCGTCTCATCTATTGGTGGGAAATGCTACTTCGTGACTTTCATCGATGATCACTCTCGGAAGGTATGGGTTTACTTTCTAAAGCATAAGTCTGAAGTATTTGAGGCTTTCAGAAGATGGAAAGCTATGGTGGAAAATGAGACGGGTTTAAAGATTAAAAAGCTCAGAACCGATAATAGTGGTGAATATGAAGACACCATATTCAAAAACTTCTGCTATGAGCACGGGATCAGAATGGAAAGAACTGTTCCAGGCACGCCTCAACACAATGGTGTAGCTGAGCGTATGAACCGAACATTGACAGAAAGAGCTAGAAGCATTCGTATACAGTCAGGTCTACCGAAGCAGTTCTGGGCAGAAGCAGTCAACACGGCAGCTTACTTGATCAACCGAGGCCCATCTGTTACATTGGAGCATAGAATACCAGAAGAGGTATGGAGCAGAAAAGAGGTGAAACTATCACATCTAAAAGTTTTCGGTTGTGTAGCATTTGTGCATATCAGTGATCAAGGAAGGAATAAGCTTGATCCCAAATCCAAGAAATGCACATTCATTGGCTATGGTGAGGATGAGTTTGGCTACCGCATTTGGGATGACGAAAAGAAGAAAGTTATCCGTAGCAGAGATGTGATTTTCAACGAAATGGTGATGTATAAGGACATGCATAAAATAGACACCAATGACTCAGAGCAGAATGAGTCAGTATTTGCAGATGCAGATGATGTCCCAGATACTTCCGCAACAGAACCAATTATAACAAGTCCTCAGCCAGAGGAACTTGTTGGACAAAACAGTACACAGCATTCCGACACACCACAACTTCTTACTCCAGCTCCTGTATTGAGAAGGTCTTCTCGACCTCATGTGCCTAACAGGAGATACATGAACTATATGTTGCTGACTGATGGAGGGGATCCTGAATGCTATGATGAAGCTTGTCAGACTCGAGATTCCAACAAGTGGGAGCTTGCTATGAAAGAAGAAATGAAATCTCTCATCTCCAACCAGACATAAGAACTAGCTGAGTTACCTATGGGAAAGAAGGCACTTCACAACAAATGGGTGTACCGGGTGAAAGAGGAGCATAATGGTTCCAAAAGATACAAAGCCCGCCTAGTTGTCAAAGGGTTTCGACAGAAGGAAGGAGTTGACTACACTGACATTTTCGCTCCTGTTGTGAAGCTCAATACTATCAGATCAATATTGAGTATTATAGCCATTGAAGATCTTCATCTTGAACAGTTGGATGTGAAGATTGCATTCCTTCATAGAGATTTAGATGAAGAGATATACATGTACCAGCCATAAGGTTTCTCAGAAAGAGGGATGAAGAACATGGTGTGCAGACTTAAGAAGAGTTTGTATGGCGTGAAACAAGCCCCGAGACAATGGTACAGAAAGTTTGACAGCTTCATGCACAAGGAAGGTTTCCAGAAGTGCAATGCTGATCATTGTTGCTACTTCAAGAGATATAGGTCCAGTTATATCATTTTACTACTTTATGTTGATGATATGTTAGTAGCAGGTTCAGATATGGATGATATTAAAAGGTTAAAGCAGCAATTGTCAAAGGAATTTGACATGAAAGACTTGGGTCCAGCAAAGAAGATTCTTGGAATGCAAATCACAAGAAATAAGAAGAAAGGATCCTTGCAGTTATCTCAGGCAGAGTACATCAATCGTGTTTTGCAAAGATTCAACATGGGCGATGCCAAGCCAGTTAGCACACCCTTGGCCAGTCATTTTCGCCTATCCAAGGATCAGTCCCCTCAGACAGAGGAAGAGAGAGAATTCATGGTTAAGGTTCCTTATGCCTCAGCCATTGGAAGTTTGATGTACGCAATGGTCTGTACGAGACCAGACATTGGCCATGCAGTGGGAGTTGTTAGCAGATTTATGTCAAATCCAGGGAAAACTCATTGGGAAGCAATAAAGTGGATTTTGAGGTATCTGCGAGACACCACAGAAAAGTGCTTGTACTTTAGTAAAGGAGAGTTAAAAGTACAAGGGTACGTAGACGCAGACTTTGGAGGTGAAGTTGATCACCGAAGAAGCACCACCGGTTATATATTTACTGTTGGAACTACAGCTGTTAGTTGGATGTCACAAATACAGAAAATTGTCACTCTATCCACTACAGAGGCTGAGTATGTAGCAGTAACTGAAGCTAGTAAAGAGATGATATGGCTTCAAGGTTTGTTAATTGAGCTGGGATTCAAACAAGAGAAGAATGTTCTGCATAGTGATAGTCAAAGTGCAATACACTTGGCGAAGAATTCAGCATTTCATTCTAGAACAAAGCATATTGGACTTCGTTATCACTTCATCAGATCTCTATTGGAAGATGATGTGTTAATACTGGAGAAGATTCAAGGAAGCAAAAATCCAGCAGATATGTTAACAAAGGTGGTGACTATTGACAAACTGAAGTTGTGCTCAACTTCAATTAGTCTGCTAGAGTAATAAAGACTAGAAAAGCTGCTGCATTGATCGAGGTGTGAAGACAGATTGAAATCAGTCTTCAAGTGGGAGATTGTTGGAGATTATCATAAAGCTCCTTAAATTAAGGAGCAAAACATGGAGTAAAACATGGAACAAAACAAGGAGCAATTCATGGAGCAAAACAAGGAGCTTAATTCAAGGAACAATTTAAGAAACCATTAATTTAATGAGTAATTCAAGGAGTGAATTTTTCTATAAATAGATGTGTAATTGTAATGAATTAATCATCCAAAGTGTTCATTCCAATTGAGAGAAAAGCTTAGAGAGAAAAGCTTTTGTGAGAGAAAATTGAGAGTAATTTTCTTGGGTGTAATTGGGTTGTGAGTTGTGAGTGTTGTAAACACCTTGTGTAATTTCTCCCATTTTAGTAAAAAGATCTGCAGCAGGTCCGGAGACGTAAGCAAGATTGGCCGAACTCCGTTATCAAATTTGTGTGTTATTTTTCTATTCTTGTTTTCTCATAAATCTGGCTTATCGGAAATTTGCGTAATTTCCCAACATGACAAAGAAAGCATATTGTTCAATCAATGATATATCACCAGCAAAAAAATAATGAATATATCCTCTCATACCCTCTCTCGTTTGCTACACTCCCCTCTGTTTCTCTATGTAGAATTTGCTTTTAAACCCTCTTTTTTTCCTCCAACACGATTTTTAATTCCTTTAAAAGTCATTTTTACATGTCTTTAAATCACCAACAAGAACATATAATCCGGTTCCGAATAAGATCGGTTACTGTATAGGGAACTCCTAAAGTTCAGATAAATTATCACATGCAAGTAATCAAATTTAGATCATGTGAATAATAGTATCTTCCCTACCGCTAAAATATATATATTGAATGGAACAGAGCTTTATGAAAACAATTAAACAAAAAACTAAAGCAAGGTGCAAATAACTTTGGAAAGATAGCTACGAAAATAAACCGTGATGTGGATCACCTATCTCAATAATTTTATTCCTTGAAAAAGCTTGCAATGAAGAAAAGGCAACTTTTCCCGTGTAAGCTTTAGTAGTCGAATGGTACCCCTGATACATGTTGAGAAAAATATATGAATGACAATGAATTAAGTAAGATTATCAAAAGAATGATGACTAAATAACTCACATTATATTTAATAATTTTTGAATTTATCTTCCTCAAAAGTTCTTTGATTGTAGAGCTTGACCAAGGATTGATGTAACCCTTCTCAAGTGGAAGAGATTCGACAGCGTTCGTCTGAAACGCAGAGATGCTGAACAGTTAATAGGCTGACCAAGTATCTCACATAATATGCTTCTTTATGAAACACGCATTCAAAGAAAAAAGAATTTCAAAATCTTCGCAAAGAAAGAAAAAGAAATTGGATACGTAGGATATAAAATCACATTTTGATCATGAAGCCAACTGTTAAAAGTACTTTTTCTAGTCTTAGGAAACACTATGCAAATCATGGCTTTAAATTACTATTTTGAGACTCGTCTTAGTAAACTTCACCCATCTAACGAGTTAAGACTTGTGCAATTAAGTGTTGCATATCTAACGAGTTAAGACTTGTACAATTAAGTGTTGCATGCCATCGTGGCTATAAACATCAACATTTCTACGTAATCTAATATGAATTGGTATTGTGTTATCATGAATTTGTGATCTTTTTATGAAAAGATATTTTAAAATCATATTTTTTAGTTGATGACTATTTCAATATTAAATTATGAATATATATATCTTATTATTATTTATTTATTTATTGATAATAAAAATTAAGTTAGATTTATAATTTATATCGTGGATGAAAATTTTCTCAAGAATCTTAAAATGAGGTAAATATCTCAAACCACCTTTTAAAACCTTCATGAAGCACCAATTTACATGTTAGAAACATTCTACGAAATAAAACCCAATTTACATATTAGAAACATTCTAGGAAATAAAAAAAAGAAAAATAGACAGAAATATTAGTAAACACATCTTCAAACCACGCGAGCTAAGAAATTAATGAATGGTAAATGAAAGAACAAGCGGAAATTATGACTGCTGACAACAAATGCATTTGGCTAAACATAACCAGGTTCCATGACGCAACAGCTATGAAGTCATCATCTACGCTGGTACTTGACTCATTTCTATGTGTTGATTTACAGAATAAGGTGGTGTTTGATTGATAGGAAATAGAATAGAATAAAATTGAAATTAATTCCTTATAATTTTATGTTTGAATGTGCTATAAATTAGGAATGTAATGGAATTAATTCCTAAAAGATAAAAAATCGTGATTTCATCTCAATTTAAATTTTAATTCTAATTCTACTTCAATCTCAAATATAACCCGAAACCTTAAACCATATATCTTATACCTTAACCCTTAAAACTCATTTAGAAAAATAATAATTTTAACCTTAAATCACAAAAACTTAAAACCTATTTAAAAAAATAATAATTTTAATCCTAAATTCTTAAATATAATCTTAAACCTTAACTAATAAATATCATCCTAAATCTTAACCGTAAACCCCAAAACCCTATTAGAAAAATAATATATTTTATTTTTAAGTGATAATTATTTAAAAAATAATTATTTTAATAATATATTTTATCTGACAAAAAAATAATAATTAAATAATATTATTAACTTTATTGAATATAGGGATACAAAGCTAATATACAATATTTTACGTTCAATTCCAGTTATAAACTAAACAGTATAATAATGATTCTTGTTTGATTATAATGATAAAACCAAACAATATAATAATAATATTATTTCCTTTATATTCACGTTACCATTTCAATTCCATAAGGTGAATGAAGCATAATCTAAAGAAATAAAGTTTTTTTTTTCTTTTTTTTATATAACAAGAAATAAAAATCTCATTTTTCCCAACAACGGTAAACAGGTGAAATGTTCATTAGTCAATTTCATAAACAAGTTGACATACCCGCTGAGGTGAAGATGCATTCACTATTTCAGACATCCGATCAAGAAATAAGCCTTGTGCTTTTTTCAACCATTCAACAGGTTCTGCATTCCTAGAACGAGAAAAGCATTTTAAGCATTGGAAAAGCTTGGCATATGGAAAGGTTGATTTGGGAGGGATACTCAAGACATGTATAAAACAAGAGACGCTAATACCACACATATTGTTGAAGAATATAGATGATTGTTACGCCCATCTTTCATAAACTTAAGTTTTTCAAAGAGTTAATTTTACAACAACAAAATTTTGAGATTGTGACGACCTTCAAAAATAATTAAAATTCTTAAATTTGATATACCTTATAAAAAGACAAAGTAACACATTCTTGAAGATAATATTGAAGAGTATAAATAATTGTTAGACTCACCTCCCATAAGCTAAAGCTTTTAGAAGAATTGATTTCCCAACGACTTATAACACATATTTGTATAAACACCTCTTATATCATGACATTTATCAAATTTATTTTGAAAATTAAAAAAATTATTCATTTTTCCAGATAATACTAACAAGTTCATATCCTATCCTACAAATTTATGTACTTAGCATTCCACGTGAAAACAAATGCATAACACAGAGGAGAAGAGATAGACCTCGAAATACCCATTTGGTAAACCATTTGCGCCTCATACAACTTCCCTTTCGATTCAAGGAACACTGCATACCACGCATAAAGCACAGCTTGGCCAACACATATGTTGCTTTCCATAATTTCTTCGAAAATGCTTGCATAATTTTCACTGAAACCCATCTGCAATAAACAAGAACAAAAGGAGTCCATCAGATTCTTTTAGTTCCCCAAGACATCAGATTAAGACGGATGCGGGATAATACTAATTGTCAAATGAACCTTTGTCGATTGAAGATACTTGAAGTCTTTAAGGACACATTAAAAAACTACTAAACCCAACATTTATTCAGTAAAAATAAATAAATATGATAACACTGCACATTGCATTCGACAAACATTTGAAGCATAACAATTAATTTGTACAAAAAAAGCCCAGCAGCAAAAGGACCAAAAATATTTTCTAAAAAAATGCACCGAATATACATAGTGCAATTTCTCGATTAATGAAACAAAAAACAAATTAAAAGAACTTCCAAAAACAATAAGACATGAAAAAGTGAAATGTACATAGAGGAACCAAATCTTGAGGAATCTGATGTCGTCTCGATACTGATCTTCGTGTTTGAACAATTTAGTGCAATCTGATAGAAGCTTTCGTAATTTCAATCCGGAATAGTTTCCTGAGTTGAAATCTTCAAGGGATTTCTTGATGGACCTGGACTTGGAACAATTTGTCAGAAAATTCATGGAACTCTAAACTCGGTGATTTTAAGACAAGAGAGAAACAGACAGAGAAGGTACCAAAGCCAATGCAATAGATGATCGTGAGAAGAGTCGACAAATTGGGTTTCAGGGATGATAACGGAGGCCATGTCTTTCGGAAAAATAAAAAGTGCAAGAACGGAGATGAAAAGCAGAACACAGATCAACAGAAGAAGCTCTCTAATAAATTAAGTCTGCTTAACGGGGATATAAAATAGCGGGGAAAACCTTTCCAAAATTCCTCTTTGAATTCAAATGAATATATTTAAAGGAAGGAAAAAAAAAAAAAAAAACCTTGAACAAGCGAAATAAAATTATGAACTTATGATGGGCTTCGGCCTTTGGGTCTATTACGTACATTATAACCCAATATTAACAGCCATCTTATTTTAAATATATTTAAGGTTTAATCATCTACTATCATCTTTTTGTAAATAGAATTTTATTTTTAAATTTTATATATACAATGCATATAATATAAAAAAAAATTATAAGTTTAAAAATATATTACATATCTTTTATATATATAATATAAAAAACCTATATATTTTTAAATATATTAAAAATAAAACTACCTAAATTAATATCATAAAAACATGAGAAATTGTTTAATTTATTCTACAAATATTTTGTTTATTTTTCAATTAAAATCACCCATAATTTAGTGTATTAAAACAGTGAGGTTAAAGACACCTCAATAGGTGTTCTTTTTAAAAAAAGAAACATTTATATCATGTTGTAATCCTTTTATTAAAAGACACATTAGTTATTTTATGCTCGACATTTAAGTTTCAACATGTTTGTAAAATAACCAAATGTTATATGATTTTTTTAAAAAAGTATATTTCGTTAATGGATTATATAAATATATATATAATCTTTAATTTTTAAGTGTTTGCATCTTATTGAAACGATTACATTTGATTTATACTTATACAAAGATTTTTATATTAGATGGTTTACAAGGGGAAGTAACTCAAATATCGACAAGCCATGCATATGGTTTTGACATGCACACAAAGAATTCCTTCTTCTATGATAACTCAACCACAGTTAGAGAAAGTTGATTGTATGTCCCAATTATCTCTCTCTCTCTCTTTCTCTCTATATATATATATATATATATGAATAATGTGCATATATTTAACCAACACTCTTTTAACTTGATTTTACTAATTATTATTGTGAGCATTTTTCTTGAATGTTCAAATTTTAGATTTTAGGTTAATTTAATCATAAAATTTTATTCTATTAACACTAAATTTTATAAATATTAATATATGTAAATTTAAGTCATTGAAAGATAAATTTTTTTTAAATGTTATATTTTTTTAATTAAATCAACGTTTACACGACGAATATGTTACTTTTTAATGACATTTTTGAATATTATTAATGATATAGAATTTAAAATTTGATAAATTTCAATCTTAGTTTACATAATTACGATAAATATAAAAATATCAAAAATATATCATCTATTAATAAAAGATAATTATTAGTAAAACATTAATAAATTATTATTATATTTTTATAAATGATTGAAATTTATAAAATATTAGAAAAATAATTGATTATTGATATATTAATCATTGAAATAAAACAACTTAAAAAATTACGGATACAAAAGAAAAAAAGCAAGAAATGTTGGGAAATTACGTCAATTATCGATAAGTTAGATTTATAAGAAAACAAGAATAAAAATAATACACAAATTTGATAACGGAGTTCGGTCAATCTTGCTTACGTCTCCGGACCTACTACAGATATTTTTACTGAAATATGAGAAATTACACAAGATGCTTACAACACTCACAACCCAATTGCACCTAAGAAAATTACTCTCAATTTTCTCTCACAAAAGATTTTCTTTCAATTGGAATGAACACTTTGGATGATTAATTCATTACAATTATAAATCTATTTATAGAAAAATTCACTCCTTGAATTACTTCTTAAATTAATGGTTCCTTGAATTGCTCCTTGAATTAAGCTCCATGTTTTACTCTTTGCTTTGCTCATTAATTTGCTCCTTAAATTAAGTAGCTTTATAACAATCTCCAACTTGAATACTGATTTTAATCTATCTTTACACCTTGATCAATGCAGTAGCTTTTCTAGTCTTTGTTACTCTAGCAGACCAACTAAAGTTGAGCACAACTTCAGTTTGTCAATAGTCATCACCTTTGTTAACATATCTGCTGGATTTTTGCTTCCTTGAATCTTCTCCAGTATTAACACATCATCTTCCAATAGAGATATGATAAAGTGATAACGAAGTCCAATATACTTGGTTCTAGAATGAAATGTTGAATTCTTCGCCAAGTGTATTGCACTTTGACTATCACTATGCAAAACATTCTTCTCCTATTTGAATCTCAACTCAGTTAACAAACCTTGAAGTCATATCATCTCTTTACTAGCTTCAGTTACTGCTACATACTCAGTCTCTGTAGTGGATAGAGTGACAATTTTCTGTATTTGTGACATCCAACTAACAGCTGTAGTTCCAACAGTAAATATATAACCGGTGGTGCTTCTTCGGTGATCAACTTCACCTCCAAAGTCTGCGTCTACGTACCCTTGTACTTTTAACTCTCCTTTACTAAAGTACAAGCATTTTTCTGTGGTGCCTCACAGATACCTCAAAATCCACTTGACTACTTCCTAATGAGTTTTCCCTGGATTTGACATAAATCTGCTAACAACTCCCACTGCATGGCCAATGTATGGTCTCGTACATACCATTGCGTACATCAAAATTCCAATGGCTGAGGCATAAGGAACCTTAGCCATGAATTCTCTCTCTTCCTCTGTCTGAGGGGACTGATCCTTAGATAGGCAAAAATGATTGACCAAGGGTGTGCTAACTGGCTTGGCATCGCCCATGTTGAATCTTTACAAAACACGATTGATGTATTCTACCTGAGATAACTGCAAGTATCCTTTCTTCTTATTTCTTATGATTTGCATTCCAAGAATCTTCTTTGCTGGACCCAAGTCTTTCATGTCAAACTCCTTTGACAATTGCTGCTTCAACCTTTTAATATCATCCATATCTGAACCTGCTATTAACATATCATCAACATAAAGTAGTAAAATGATATAACTGGACCTATATCTCTTGAAGTAGCAACAATGGTCAGCATTGCACTTCTGGAAACCTTCCTTGTGCATGAAGCTGTCAAACTTTCTGTACCATTGTCTCGGGGCTTGTTTCACGCCATACAAACTCTTCTTAAGTCTGCACACCATGTTCTTCATCCCTCTTTCTGAGAAACCTTATGGCTGGTACATGTATATCTCTTCATCTAAATCTCTATGAAGGAATGTAATCTTCACATCCAACTGTTCAAGATGAAGATCTTCAATGGCTACAATACTCAATATTGATCTGATAGTATTGAGCTTCACAACAGGAGCGAAAATGTCAGTGTAGTCAACTCTTTCCTTCTGTCGAAACCCTTTGACAACTAGGCAGGCTTTGTATCTTTTGGAACCATCATGCTCATCTTTCACCCGGTACACCCATTTGTTGTGAAGTGCCTTCTTTCCCATAGGTAACTCAGCTAGTTCTTATGTCTGGTTGGAGATGAGAGATTTCATTTCTTCTTTCATAGCAAGCTCCCACTTGCTAGAATCTCGAGCCTGGAAAGCTTCATCATAGCATTCAGGATCCCCTCCATCAGTCAGTAACATATAGTTCATGTATCTCCTGTTAGGCACATGAGGTCGAGAAGACCTTCTCAATACAGGAGCTGGAGTATGAGGTTGTGGTGTGTCAGACTACTGCGTACTGCTCTGTCCAACAAGTTCCTCTGGCTGAGGACTTGTTACAATTTGGTCCGTTGCGGAACTATCTAGGACATCATCTGCATCTGCAAATACTGACTCATTCTACTCTGAGTCATTGGAGTCTATTTTTTGCATGTCCTTATACATCACCCTTTCGTTGAAAATCACATCTCTGATACAGATAACTTTCTTGTTTTTGTCATCCCAAATGCGGTAGCCAAACTGATCCTTACCATAATCGATGAATGTGCATTTCTTGGATTTGGGATCAAGCTTATTCCTACCTTGATCACTGATATGCACAAATACTACACAACCAAAAACTTTTAGATGTGATAGTTTCACCTCTTTTCCGTTCCATACCTCCTCTGGTATTCTATACTCTAATGGAACAGATGGGCCTCGGTTGATCAAGTAAGCTGCCGTGTTAACTACTTCTGCCCATAATTGCTTCGGTAGACCTGATTATATACGAATGCTTCTGGCTCTTTCTGTCAACGTTCGGTTCATACGCTCAACTACACCATTGTGTTGAGGCTTGCCTGACACAGTTCTTTCCATTCTGATCTCGTGCTCATAGCAAATTTTTTTGAATCTGGTGTCTTTATATTCACTACCATTATCGGTTCTGAGCTTTTTGATCTTCAAACCTGTCTCATTTTCTACCATAACTTTCCATCTTCTGAAAGCCTCAAATACTTCAGACTTATGCTTTAGAAAGTAAACTCATACCTTCCGAGAGTGATCATCGATGAAAGTCATGAAGTATTGTTTCCCACCAATGGATGAGACGGTTGTTGGTCCCCAAACATCAGAGCGAATAAGCTCTAGCCTTTCATTCTTTGGGGTTCTGCCAATTGTCTGAAAGCTGACTCTCTTTTGCTTTCCAAGTATGCAATCTTCGCACATGTCTATCTTCGCAGACTATAGACCTGGAAGTTTTCCCTTTAAGTGCATAATCTTCATCCCCTTCTCACTCATGTGGCCTAGTCTCTGGTGCCACAAATTTGGTGTTTCATTGCCTGCTGCAACTGTGATTGAACAACGTGCCTCAATTGTCATGTAAAGAGTGCCACTCTTCTTACCTCGAGCAATTGTCATTGCACCCTTTGAAATCTTCCAATCATCACCATGAAAGATCGTAGTGTAGCCTTCACTGGCCAATTGCCCTACTGAGATTAAGTTCCTTCTTAGGTCGGGAATATGCTTGACATCTTTCAGCTCCCAAACAGACCCGTTCAACTTAATCTTCACTACACCTTTGCCAATAATAGCACATGGTTGATCATCACCAAGATATACCTTTCCAAGGTTTCCGGAGACATATCTCTCGAAGAATTCTTTCTGTAAAGTAGCATGGAACGATGCTCCAAAGTCTAACACCCAAGATTCTTCCTTGCTCTCCAAAGAGCATATCAATGCATCATCCCCTCCTGAGGTGGAAGTAACATTCACTTGTTTGTCCTTCGGTGCACTCTTGCACTGATTTTTGTAGTGCCCGATTCTTCCACAATTCCAACACTCGATAGTCTTCGAGTTATGGGAATTATTAGGATTTCTGGATTTTGACCTCCTGTCCTTTGATCTACCTCGGTAGTCTGTTCTGCCACGTCCATTCCCTTTGGTTGAATTTCTTCCTCTTGACTCTGTATGCAAAACTGAAGAAGTTGACGATTCACCTGACTCTCTACGTCGGATCTCTTCACTGAGAACCAAATCACGAACATCGTCAAAATTCAACTTATTGCTTCCTAACGAGCTACTCACAACCATAACAGTAGCATTCTAACTTTCTGGTAGAGAAGACAAAAGTATCAATGCTCGTACTTCTTCATCGAATTCAATTTCCATTGAAATCAACTGGGTTATGACTGTGTTGAGTTCATTGAGATGTTGAGCTACCGATGCGCCTTCCGTCATCTGAAATTAAACAAACGCCTCATCAAGTGCACTTTGTTTGAGGCTGATGGCTTCTCATACATATTGGAGAGAGCTGTCATAAGACCCACCATGGTCTTTTCCTTTGCTATATTGAAAGCAACATTACGGGATAACGTCAATCGAATAACTTTGAGGGCTTGTCTGTCTAGAAGATTCCAATCTTCTTCCTTCATAGCCTCTGGTTTCTTCCGTGAGAGATGTTGATACATATTTCTTTGATACAGATAATCCTCTATCTGCATTTTCCAAAATCCGAAATCTGTGCCATCGAATTTCTCAAGTTTCACATTTCCTTCATCTGCGACCATTGCCCCTACTCAAATCCGACTTATGAGAAAACAAGAATAGAAAAATAACACAAATTTGATAACAGAGTTCAGTCAATCTTACTTACGTCGCCGGACCTGCTACAGATTTTTTTACTGAAATATTAGAAATTACACAAGGTGTTTACAATGCTCACAACTCACAACTCAATTGCATCTAAAAAATTACTCTCAATTTTCTCTCACAAAAACTTTTCTCTCAATTGGAATGAACACTTTGGATGATTAATTCATTACAATTACACATCTATTTATAGGAAAATTCACTCATTAAATTACTTTTTAAATTAATGTTTCTTTGAATTGTTCATTGAATTAAACTCTATGTTTTGCTCCTTGATTTAAGCTATATGTTTTGCTCCATATTCTTTAAATTAAGTAACTTTATAACAATCTAGAACAAGAAAAACATACAAGTAGAATACCTATAAATTGTAATATTAAAAAAAATATTTAAAACAAATAATTAATAAATATATCTTAAAACAAACATGTGGTATATTTTTTTAATTAAATAAATACACTCATTAAATAGGGATCGACCAAACAAAAGAAAAATAAATAGTGTTGAAATTTAAATCTCACATTCTACTAGATTGGTATAAATTATAATTTACCATCTATTTACCGAGGGGCTGGACAGCCGGCCATCGATTGAGCCAACATGTGCTTAATTTGTTCGCCGTAACGCGTAATATCTTACTCTCTCGGTTGTAATAGTTTTGGTTATTTTTAAAAAGTAATAGCTTAATTTTAAATTTTTTAAAAGAATATATTAATTTTATAATTATAAAAGTTAGTTAGTTAATTTAATTTAATTTATAATAATATATTAAAATTTAATAGATTTGCTTACATGTATTAATATATGTAAAAAAATATTATTGTTTTAATTATTTGATATAAGTCATATAACAATTATATATTAATTTTAATATCTAATTGATATTTATATTAAATTGATTAATTATATCAAACTATAAGACCTGATATATTTGATTTAGTAATTATAAAATTAATATATATTTTATTAAACAATAATGAAACTGATTTCACAACATTTTTAGTTAGATGAAACAATAAACCTATAATTATATTATCAAATTATTTATTTATTTTAAAATATCATTAAATTAAAATTTATTTTATTTATACAATCAACCTCCTAAAGCTTCAAAAGTAATATTCTGTTGGTTCTTGATAATTAGAATGTAAAAGTTGTTTTTAATACTTGTACAATTGAGAAATGGGTTAAAAAAATATAAATTATATTATTTAAAATATTGATTTAAATTTTTTTTTTTGGTTAAAAAATTAAAACCTTAATAAACATTAAAAATATCTTAAATTTATAAAATACAAATTTAATTAACCTATAAGGGTAAATAATTTATTTTCAATATTTATCAATTTATAATTTAATAAACAAAACAAAACGGTTAGACATACAATTGTATGTAAAAATGAAATAATAACACACAATATTTTTAAATATAAACAACCTAGGTCACAACTATTACTTAAAAGAAAAAATATCGGTTCATTGGATCAATTAACTTTCTATTATGAAAACAAAATATTTAAGTATAAATTCGATCTTCTGTTTTCACAAGTTTTAATATTAACATGAGTTATATTGAAACAAACTTTTAAATAAGTTTTTGTCAATAAGATCATTCATTAATCAATTACAAAAATGTTAGCACAAAAACATAAGTACTCATATGTATTCTAAAATGGATTTAATAATTAATAATTCTAATTAGATAATTCAAAACATATGTCATTTAAATCAAATCAAATAGTAAATCTTAAAGCATACGTTTATTGACGATAACTTCTTTAAATATTAATAATCAAACCAAATAATTATGACATGACACACAATTAATTGATCTAATAATTCAAAAATAAAAAAAGAAGAAGATATAAGAACATATAATCAAAATATCATAAACTAATTAAATTTATTAATCAATCAAACACAACTATCAATACTTAATAAATTAATCAAATAAATAAACCTAAATAATTATGATATTATATTTGTAAAATAAGAGAGAGATTAAGAAGAAAAAAATAATACTGGTTGATTGAAATAATAAGATATGAGTTTTATTTATAAGAAAAATTTAAATATTGAATTCTATATAATTAATAAATATCTTTTATATTATAAATAAGATCAATAATACTTATTAATTAAGAAATTCGTATTTAAACGAGAGTTTTTTTAAAGTAAACTCATTAATGAAGAAGATTCGTATTTAAAGAAAAATTATTTTAAAATATATTATATGTTATCTTTTAAACTAAGATTTAACCAATAATTTAAGATATATTTTATATAATAGTTTAACACATATATTATTTTATATTTTACTAACAAAAATAATATAAGATTTATAAATACGTGTTATTAAATTTTTGAATACAATCATATGTGTTATAGTTATAACATATATATCAGAAGTACGATTATCTAAAATTTTGATGTTTTTTACACTTTATTTGATAAACTTGACAGAAAACTTAAAAATAAATTTACATGTAAATATTTTATTTACAAAAATAAAAAACACTTATAATATTTACAATTTTATTTATACAAAGCTTAAAAAGTAATATTACATTGGTTCTTTATAATTAAAATGTAAAAAGTGTTTTTAATATATGTACAATTGAGAAATGGGTTAAAAAAATATAATTATATTATTTTAAATATTTTTTATTAAAAAACTAAAACTTAAAAAAATAAAAATTATTATCAACAATAAAAAAAATTTAATATAAAATTATTTTTAAAATTTCAATACTAATAATATAATAATAAAATATTTAAATTATATGTTTTTTATTTTTTAAAAATAAAATATTAAAATAAAATTAGTAATCATCCTATATTAACATATATTCCAAAAAAATTAATAATTTAACATAAAAATAATTAAAAATATTTTATATATTTATAATAAGAGAAAATTAATAAATATGCAGCTTAATTATAATCATTTATAAAAGTCTACATTTTAATTTTAGACCTTAAATTTTTTTATTAATGTTATAAATTTAATATAAATTTATCCCTAAAGTATAAAAATAATAATAAATTCAGAACATTTTATAAAAAAATATTGATAGGTTTATCACATATTAAAATTAATTGATAGAATTTTATAAATAATTTAAATGAACAGAAATATTTGTTAGTCTATTATTATAATAATTATGATGAACTTGACCGAAATTTTTATCATAAAAGTAATTATAAAATAAAATTACATTTATCATTGAAATCAATAAAGCTAGCGAAATTCTCCATATCTTCATCTAGTTCTAGTTCATGTCGATGGTTCGGTTGCATCTCTGAGAAACTCAGCGCCAGCGTTAGAACGTGTCGAAGCTCTGAGACTCTCTTTCCAATAGCTAGCAATGCCTGCTCAGAAGCGTTCTGCATCAGACAATCTCAAAGACGATGAAGAGTCGTCTACGCTACACCTACACCAACACCATCACCATCACGACAATCCCAAACAATCTCGCTCTGAGCCTGGACCAGAAGATGAGCATGAACGAGGAGAAGAAGGAGGAGGAAGAAAGGCAAGTTCCCATGAAACAGACGACGAAGAAGAAGAAGCAGAAGAACACGAAAAAGTGGCTGAAGAAGAAGCAGCAGCGAAGGAGCTGAAGCAACTTTCACAAGATGAAGCAGACGGTTATTTCTCCCCTTATTTTCTTTAAATCTTCCTGTGTTTCTCTGCTACTCTGGTTTACAATATATTTTTCTTATGTTTCGTGTTCTGTTTCGCAATTGGCTGAAGCTGTAACTATTTTCTTATGCTTTCAGATTCTGAGAGAAGCCCATCTTATAGTTCCTCAGAAAAACCCGAGTACTTCCTCGACCTCTTTATCTGTATAATTTTTTGCTGCTTTTTTTTTTCATATTTTGATAATTTGTTTCGCGTTTGGCCTCTGTGTAGCCATTTCGAGTGTAGCTTTCACAGTTAGTGCTCTTCTAGTTGGTGGGTTTTTCTAGCGTTATTTGACAAGTGTAATGCATTTCAATTATACGGGCATCGCTAGTTTTAGCACTGCTTACTATGATGTGCTAATGATTGATTTGATTTGCAAGAGAGTGAAATCTGTTAGGATCTGCGTCTTGTTCGCTACTCTAAGTCTTGTAGTTATTCCGTCTTTCTATGACCCTCAGATTGAGAATTTCTCCGCATGATGGCTTTCAACTTACTTGAAATTCTACGAAGCTCTAAAATTGGCTCAAAGGGCCTTTATTTTTATAAACAAATAATAATTTTTTGTTTTTGCTTATTATGGATTGTCAACTTAGGTAGCTGATTCCTTCTTTGTGAAACTTGGTGATATATGTCTTGGACGAGGACAGAATAACGATTCATAGAATTTGTCTTGGATGAAGAGCCAACAGGCTAGTAGCTAGTAGCAATGAGAAATCCACAATTTTCTATTGCTGGTTAGATAAATGAATTAGTGCATTCATAAAAACACCACTCCCATAAAAGTGGCTGAACATTTGGAAACAGAAATCAATTGCATATGTATTTTATGGCTACAACTAAGAGGTATCTACTTGCTCTGGCAAGCTTTTATGTATTTGCTTTTTAACCTTGCTATCAAGTGCTTCCTCTACCTATTGAGTATTGATAAAGGTTGGTTTTAGGTTAATCTAGATTGGGGAGGAATCTAGGATTGAGATTACTACCTCATGTGTAAGTCATTGAAATCATAGTAGCTTACGAGTTTCATGTCCATTAATCTTGGTTTATCTGCTTCTCACCCTCAATGTGGGTGAGTTAAGATTATAGCTGTACTTGAGGGAATGTTATGCAGCCTTCGCGACTACTCAAAAAGAAAATTCCAGAATTGCTGGCTTTATATCTAGGTCCTGCACGTACGGCTTCCTCATTGGATTTAGGATCGTTTACTGATGTGGTGCACAAAGAATGAATTTCGTCTTTGTCCAAAATTTTCTCTTCAGGGCTTTTGAAATTATAGTTTCTGCTACTTCACTTACAAGCAGTTTTTCATCGTGTTAGACAAGTGGTATAAAAGAAATGTATTTCTCCCATTAGCTTAAGTTTTGGGTTATGGATAAGTGTCCTACACAATCTCAACGTGGTATTAGAGTAGAAGATTTTGGGTTCAAACTTTGAGCCCCAATTAAAAAAAATTAAGTGATGAGCCTAAAAACATTTAGAGCCTACATTTTAGGGTTAGACAAAGGATATAAAAAAATGTTGGCACATCTTCCATGAACTTAAGCTTTTGGAAGAAGGTTTAATCAACATAATCTTAACACATTGTAGGGTCAGAATTGCAGCCATACTGAATATTCTTGGTTGAACTATTAGTAGTTTCTTTGATTACTTTGATATTTTCTTTTTTTTTGCATGACTTTGCATTTCTGCCATTTCATAGTAATTTCCTAATTTTTTTCTAGCATTTTAATGTATAGACCCAAATATCTATCAACAGTTTGTGAAATTGAGTTTCTATTCTTGTTTTTCATTGCTTCAAAATTATTCTTTAGTATCAATTATCTTGATTCCTTTTTTTCTTGGCATTCTTGTGAAAATCAATACATTACTGAAGTTCATTGCTTTGCAATTCATTGCATCATATATACTGGACAAGGAGGGTAGCAGCATATTCTTGCTATCTCATTACCTTATTTTTCACTCAGGAAAAAGGAAGAATGTTGTATTGCTTTTTTGGTACATGAACTGTTGGGTGTGACCGACTAATTCCATTGGTACCCCTTTGCAGGTTTGTCTTTGCAGAACTGTCAAACATACGTAATGATGTACAATGTCCCATTTGTCTTGGTAAGTTTTACTCTCAATCTCATGTGTCTAGTTTAAATCTTAGTAACCTTAAACAAGTATCTGTTTACTCTGCATACAATTGACAAAGATGAAAAATTTATCCTGAAAGAAGGTCTATCTTTAAAAGTGGAGCACCTGGCCCTCATATTGTTTCATGGAAGTTGTGTTTATTGCTCTCACTTATTAGTAATTGAAAATGAAGATTTTAAGTGGAATTTAACAACTTACTTTTGTGCTACAAGAAATATGTAAGGCTAATTGAGTTTACAAGTTGATTTTCTTTCTTGCTGGTAGAAGGAAAGGAAACGATTTTCCAGCTATTATTTGTATTTAATTTTCAGGTGGTGTTAAGCAGTAAAATTTGTCCTGCTCATGTTGCATCTTGATCTTACATTGTTTGAAAGGGAACAATTAACCAAAGGATTTTTTTTTTTTGCTGAGGCTATTGAACAAAGTGATTGGAATAAGGAAAGGTCACCAGGAAATTAACCCAAAATGCTTAGATTTCATTATTGACTCCCAATTTGCCTTTGACTACAATAGAACCTTTTTAAAATGACCCTCATTACTACTTATTGATAAAAGTGAATCCTTTATGTCACGTCCCGAAAAATGGGTATGTGAGGTAAAAAGGGGGGTAAATTTTAAATTATATTTAAAGATTTTTTTTTAATAATCATGAAAAATTCAATTTAAAAATCATTTAAAAATTAATTTTATAAACAATTCGGATACCATTTAAAGATTTTCTATTCCAAAGGCAAAATTCATTCTAAAGTCATAAATACAAATCTAAGACATTTAAAAAATCAATTAAAAATTCATAAGGGTAATCTTTGCCTACCTAATTGTGAATTACAATAACTAATAAAAGAAATAAGGTTTTAAGTTAAACCTTGCAATTTTGAAATCCTCCCTCCATAATCATCTTATCTTCGATGTGATTATATCGAATAGCATAGCTGGGAAGTGAGGGAAGAGTGGGGTGAGCTACACATAGCTCAGTAAGAGTCTACTCTAAATATTATTTTAATAAAAAATTATTCATGATGCATGTTTGTTTATTAATAAAAGTTCACTAATAGTATTCATTATCAGTTCACAGTATGGGGAGATTTTAGTCATAAAACTCGGATATACTGGTACATCCTTATTTTCAGGAGATTGAGGGAAAGGTGTATCAGATAACCCAATGTATGCTCATAAAATATGATATGCAATACAAATTAGCATGATGTGTAACCCCATATGTATCAATCTCCAAAATACATAAGCATATGCGCGGTCCAATTTCGAGATGCACATAGGTCCATCTTTGATCCCATGTACGATTATAATACATATGGTACATGTATTGGTCAAATCAACGTCATATGAGACCTCGTCTAAGAGTCTAAAACACAATGGAGGTTCAACTTTGAGGCCCATGTACAGTCACCCTCCTGAACTCACTAGACAACAAACTCTGAGACATAATGGGTGGTTGAACATGGAGACCCATGTGCGGTCAATAATATAGGCATCATAGACGAAAAAACTCTAAGAATACACGTGATATGATGTGTACCTGTAGTCTGTCGAAAATAGTCTGTTGCAACCGATAGCCCATGGGTACCATATTCCACAAGACCACGTACGGGTGCACTTCTCACGTATAAAACCATTCTTATGATGCATGTGTAAAAATCTCGGATGCCATATAACATTTTCAATTCTCATTTTATATCAATATTCGATACTCGTTTTATATACCAAACATTTTCAATGTTTGCATAATAAAACATTTATGATGAGTATCTTATTTTAAATAACATTTATAACATTATAACATTAATTATAAAATAATGACATCCGGTTTTTCATTTTTATCCATAATATATGATGCATGACAATTCATTTGTAAAAACAATGCATGAATTTAAAAAAAGTTAAAGTAAAAACACCCACTTGAAAAGTTATTTTGCCGCCGAGCTTCTGAACCCAAACTCCTTGATATTTCATCCCTAAAATACCCTTCAAAATGTGTCTAAAAAACCCGAACATCTTGGAGAAAGGAAGCTCTAGTGTGTGTGAGAGAAAGAGAGAGAGAATGAGAGAAATGGTGTGGGACATGGTGGAGCTCGTCCCATTTTTATAGGCAATCTAAGCAGCTCGTCTGCTGTAGTAACGAGGTGGTGACAAGGTGTTGGCAAGGTA
The DNA here is from genome assembly GCA_037013495.1 of Hippophae tibetana. Classification (NCBI taxonomy): domain Eukaryota; kingdom Viridiplantae; phylum Streptophyta; class Magnoliopsida; order Rosales; family Elaeagnaceae; genus Hippophae; species Hippophae tibetana. The sequence continues at coordinate 7,475,290 of CM072804.1, forward strand.
TATAGAATTTTTTTTAATTTTTTTCGTTTGATCCGATTTTTCATACAAAAATTTCCTGATATATCCCTATATTTCAATATATTGTCCAAAATTCTCTTTAAGGCACTTTAAGTATTTATAATAAATTTAAGGGATTGTACACTTTAATAAACTCTATAGGAATAAAAAGATAATTTCATGCATGATTTTCTGACGTTTCATGTTTCTTGAAAGTTACCATACCACATGAGCTATTTTATCCCTAGAATCCTCACAATGTGACCCTTGTACCCTTGTAATCATCTAGATCGAGTAGATTTATTACTGCTGATTTTGCTTTTGATTCCCACCATAATTATTCTCAAAATTTGAATCTAAAGCCATGTCATAAATAGACATTCTGACCCTTTCACCATGTCTGCATCATCATCATCAGTAAATCATATGCTATGTTTTGGCTGAGGAAGATTCTGACCATACTTCTCATCTAGCATTTTTGGGTTTGTTAAAGTTTATTATTTTTTTACTAGTCATAGGTAGCTTCGTAGCTTGATGGTTTGCAAAGTAATTTTTTTTCCTTGTGAGCCGTGAAATCTAATTTTATCATTTGATGTTAAGTCCCTTCACTAGATATCTTTGGTAATTCCCAATAAAAAAAGGACAAAAAAAGAGGAAAGGAAAAGGAAAAATCCCGACTCTTTCTGAGATCTTGGTATTTGATGGATTGCATCACTGAGAAAAAATCGGATGGAGGTATCTCGATTTATAATGAAAACATTAGATTTAAGTTTGTATAAAGGTTACGGAATATTGTCAAAGAGTTATTGCTTTTTATTCCAACAATATTCCCATTAGACATAGTTTATTTAGAAACTTTTGAGGCATGTAATACTTTTGCTATCGACAAGGATTAGTGGGTTTTTTCTTCTATTTTTTGCTGTTTATTTTTTTCTTATCATTGTAATGGAATAATTGGTCAACTTTTATCTGTACAGGGATTATTAAGAAAACTCGAACTGTAATGGAATGCCTACACAGGTTTTGCAGGGAATGCATTGACAAATCAATGCGAATGGGGTAAATACTTCCTCATAAAAATAAAAAAGAACTGTCCATCTATTCAAAAAGATTGCAATGCATCAGATATTATTGATATGGTTGATATAAATCTCAGGAACAATGAGTGTCCAGCTTGCCGCACCCATTGTGCCAGCCGACGATCCTTGAGAGATGATCCAAATTATGATGCCCTAATTGCAGCATTATATCCAGATATTGACAAGTATGAGGAGGAGGTAATCATGCATGCACTTGCTTTTCATTGTTCTTTCTATGCGTGTTTACAAATAGCATGCCAATTAGCTGCTGCAAGCAGGAGCTAGACTAAGATTAGTTTTTTGTAATCATGTATATTTGTGTTTCTGATAATATTTTTGAAATTTATGCACTAATTTACTGTCTATCTACTCTCAGGAATTGGCATTTCACGAAGAAGAGAGAACTCGAAATGAGCAGGTTAGGCTTCTATGTATATCAACATGCCTACATGCATCTTTGTGGCGATTTACTGGCTCGCTCATTTCTTGTTGCATCTACCTCCATGCATACGACTACGCATCTAGTTTAGGGGGGAGGGGGGGAACTGCATCATCTAGGTCACTGTTCAAACTTCAACTTTTGCAACTCACTTCATAGAAATTTAGTTAGTTAGTTACTTTATTCTTATAATTTCATGCTGATTAGAGTGTAGCTGAATGAGACATGCCACTATTTTGGAAAACCTGTCATGAATATTACCATGTCAAATGTCCAACTAATCACTACCTGGGGTGCTGTTCATTCCTTTCAGCTTATCCAAACCATGCACCTCAACTAGTTGAAGAGGCTTTCTTGTTTCACGAGTATTTATTTACGACTAGAAACTCACTCATCGATTTTTTATTTTATTTTTATTTTTTTATGTTGTGTTTTATTTACAGATCCAGGCATCTATTGCCCAAATTTTTCAACGTCAATCTGAAGCTCTAATTAAGAGACGTACAATAGGGAAAGATACATTAGATTCTCATATGACAAGAACACAACGTAATCATAGGAATGCTCGCACAAGGAGACGAAACATCCAAGGTGTTGAACGGCAAGGATCTGAAGACAATGATGATGAGAATGAAAATAATAAAATAGGCAAAGATTCATCTTCCACTGAAGGCCGTCGCTTGGAATTTAGGACGAGGAAACGCAAGAGAAGGGGTGGTTTTCGTTCCTCTCATCCTTCTTCCTCAGTAGCTAATTCTGACGTAGGATGCTCTGAAAATGACTTGGATATGAGGCGTGAGAACCGAGGGATCTCTCCTGGTCTTGCTTGGAACTCTGAAATGCTTGCTTGGGGAAGGGGTGGTGTTCGTAGTCATACTCGTTACGGCTATGCCAATGGATGCAGCAGTAAGATTTCCCGAAGCTCTCGTCTATCCAAGTTTGTTGATTACCTTCGCAGCTTAAAGGAAAATACTGATGAGGTATGAAAAGATACCAATGATATGAATGAAAGGTTGATGAGTGTTCTCTTGCATCTAACAAAAAAGTGTTCTATTGCATCTAATAAAAAAATGATCGCTTCATTGCTTTCTATCTAGGGTGTGGAAATATTCTTATCTCGTCATTTGCTTTCATCAAGCATCACAAGGACTTTAATAAGATGTTAATGTGGTTTTGCAACCTATTTACCGAAAAGTTATGTTTCTTTGCAGTTAGATGTACATCTAATGCTAAGTGTTCTCTTCATTACTTTCTATCTAGGGTTGTGGAAATATTCTTATCTCATCATTTGCTTTCATCAAGCATCACAAGGACTTTAATAAGATGTTAATGTCTTTTGTTTGTGGTTTTGCAACCTATTTACCGAAAAGTTATGTTTCTTTGCAGTTAGATGTACATCTCATGCTTGTATCTTTGGACAAAAATAATACACCGGATCTGCAGACACCATACCTTTGCTGTCAACCAAGTCTGTCAGTCAAACAATTATGTGAAGTAAGAGATCCTGAAATTTGATTGTAATCTAATACAGGATTAGTTTATTTTTGATTCTTGAGTTCATTCCCAAATGTTAATTGATGACTTTTTTTCCTCTTGAAAGAAATTGTATGCTGCCCTACTTTTTTTCCCCTGGCTTGTGCAACTCTCACGATCCATATGTTCTACAGTACATTGCTTGCCAGACATTTTTACAAGCCAATGAAATTGAATTGTTGGCACCTAAAGGTGTGTTCCAATTTGATAAGGACCAATTGAGCTCAAAAAGTTCAACCGCAGTGGAAAATCCAGATTTGATGTCCCTGGTGATCAATTCGTGTAGAAGCATGCAAATTTTGAAAGCAGAAGAAACTCTGGCAGAAATGAAAGGCAGTTGCACTTCCATTAAAGATCAACTGGTGAGTTTCATTCAAATCCTCTGAGATCTGTTCAAGTATTGTTTTTTAATTCTGAGAACTCAGCACGACATAAATCATAGACTCAATAAATACTGTAGGAATGGCAGAGTTATTTCACCTCGCCTCCTCTATTAATTTCAATAGACATGGCTTGTATTCTACCAGCAACATATAGAGATTCTATGGGTTTTTGTTTGAGCCACATGATTTTTTATACAATCATGTTTTCATATCTGAATACTTAACTATACTGGGCGATGATTACTTTGTCTTTTCCTGCTGTTTCAGATTTTAGCATACCGACGGCGAATGGAGAGCTGTGAGCAAACTTCTGCATGCAGTCAGCATGCCTAAATCATGATTTAGGTTGTCATTTCATATAAGAATATTTTTGGAGATAATTTTCCTTTTCAAATATTGTTCCTCTGGTTTTGATCGATATAAAGACAGCCTTGACAAAGAAAAGCACAGCCAAAATAGACATAATCAACAAAAAAGCACATTCTGAAATATCTTTAATTTACTTTCTGTAGAGTCTGTATTCTGTTGCATTTGCATGATCATTACTTGTAAACTTACAATTAGCCTGGGATGAATTTAAATCTAGCAAGATTTCTCAGTATTTCATTCAGCATTAAGTCATTATAAATAACAAGAAAACATGACGTCACGGGCAACAATAAAAGGGACATGTGAAAGAATTGTAAGAATAGACACAAACTTATGCCATCTAGATAGGAGTACAAGGATTCGTTTTGATCAACTAGCTTGATCGGTAGGGAAATATGCTTACAACTATACTCGGTTGGAACCTGCTTATTGCAGGTGACTTGGGGTTTCTCGACAAAAGCAACCCACACGAGTTCAAGAATTCTTGAACAATTGTAATCCCAATAAAGAATTCTTGAACAATTCTATCCCAATAAAGTGGGAAGGGGGAGGAGGGGCAATCATCGATTCATCTCATGTTGGCAGCAGCACTGGATATTGCATCATTCACTACTTGTCGCTTTGCTTTTATCTGCAGCACACGTAACTTCGGCGACTTTGCTTTGGTTGTTTCCCTTGAGGATCTATCATGCAAGCATCAATCAAACACAATTGAAAAATCAATGAAGAGAAAAATTAAATATACACTAAACTAGAATACTGGATGATTTTATACTTACTTTTGGGGGCAGAATGGATTATCAAAATTAGGTGCTGGTTTTGCACGTGGCACCAATGTCCTCCTCAGCTGTTTTAAGGCTCTCTCTTCTTCCAACTGCACATATTGGATTAGTTTTAGTTTTACTACAAGCGCCTAGCCTATTGGATCAATGCAAAAGACGTTCATAAAAATTTCCATACCATTCTTGCTGCCTCGCTCTCCTCTCTGTATCTCTTGTACATCATTTCCTTCTCCTTAACCTATAAGAATTCCAAGTTTTATGAGTAGGAAACAAAGACTAACTTGACAGCAACTTCCACACTTATTAATGGGTATTGAGAGAGGAAGTTCGATACTGGATGACAAACACAAGAACAAGTTACCTTCTGATCAAACTCTGCTCTATCAACAGCCCGATTATCAACATGCAGATCAAATTCTTGAACATGTGTAAGGGGCCTGCGTACTTTTTCTGGAACTGGAATCGGGTCCCTGCATCATAAATAAAAAGGAATCAGAAACCTCTCATTGCTTCAATATATATGTTTATGAAGCAAGGTTGAAACCATGAAGTGCTACTTACTCTCTAAGGATTGGTTGGGCCTTAAAGATCCTCATTTGGGCTTCTTCCTCCTCTTTCCTCCGTATTTCTTCCATTTCCCTTTGTATTTCCTCTTCATGCCTCACCAAACTCTCTAGTTGGAAAGGTTCAGGTCTTGTGCAATGCTTAGGTTCTGGTTTGGGAGGGATCTGCACATGAAAATGCATAAGTGATTCAAGCATTAACTCACCGTAAAAAAAGCAACTGAATGGAGAGTTCCTTACCACAGGATAGTCAGTGGTATAAGGATAAGGTTTAGCTTTTGGAATCCTTGCTCTTCCTTCTTCCAATTGCTTTTGAATGACTTCCATGATAAATTTCCTTTCTTTCTCAGCCCCTCTTTCCTGATGCCACGAAGAGGTAACAGATGAGCATAGGGGAAAACAGTTATAAACTACAAAAAAAACGTGTCTAAGGAAGTGAGGTACCTCTGTTTGCAAATGGAATGGATTTGGGGTTGTATTTTTTGGAATATTATTTTCACGTCGGGATTCGGAGTTTAAGGATAACTGTGAAAACATATGACATCAGTAACTGTTTAAGATTTAGTTATGCTAGTTTCTTAGTAGGATCAAGAAGATTAAACGCATTGTCAACTACCTTATCAAATAAGTCAGTTACTGAGGATGATGATGGTGGAATCCTCTCATCCGTTGCAAAGTGAAATTCTTGAGGTATGGTTATGTGTTTCTTGGTGTTACAGAATATCCCCAAATCACCTTTACTTTCAAATATCTTGAATAGAGGAATCTTTATATTAGTAATAAGATCATAACATGATTAGTAATATGATTGTCAGACGTGTTGAAAAATATACCTTCTTATTCAAAGGCCGAGCCTTAAATTTAGGACATTTCTCAAGTTCCTCCTGCTCAATTTCCAAAGAACTTTTCACAGCAGTAGGACGAGCTCTTAGTGATGTTTGGAGTACTGGGGTTTTAGGTTCTGTAAAATGAGGCTTCCATTCTTTCCTCTGTCAAACAAAAAAATAATATGAAGAGTCAGGTCGGTTAGTAAAACAAAACAATTAAGGAAGAATCAAGAAGAAGATTTTTTTTATCACATATACTCGCTACCTGACGTGATGATTCTATTGAGGCTACTGAAGCTGTTTCTGCATGGTTATTGGCCCTTTCCGTAGTTTCCAAATGGAATTCCTGCAATGATTAGGGAATAAGATAGCAATTATCACAACAATCCTTCAGACAAATATATAGCTGCTTACCTGAAATTCTGGAGGTTGTGGAGTACTTCTTGGTATTGGAGGTAAGGTTGAGGCTTTGAAAATCTGAAGCAAATAGCAAAATAATTCAGAACACGCCATAAAGCAAGCAAGCATGTTCTATACCTGAGAAAGAAAGCACAACCTTCTTATTAAATGGTCGAGCTTTAAACTTAGGCATTTTAGCCATCATCTCTTCCTCGAGCTCAGCAGAACTCTTTACTTTGACAGAGCGAACCCTCTGAGCAGTTTCAAATTCTGGCTCCTTTGGCCTTGTCAATGTGAGTTTAGCTTTAATCTGGATAATAGAAGAAGAATCAACCTGAACATTAGTACAACAAATTTGGGTGGAAGAAAGAATGGTAGGTAATTTCATTCGGATGAGGAAGAAAACGAGACTTGATTTCTCTTACATGGGAATCAGAACCATTAGCATGTGGCAGTGACAAGGTTCTGGTATTTGTTTGGAATTTCCTCATCATCTCGGCCATTGACACAAAGGGTACTGCTGGTTCTCGAACATAAATCTAGACGTAGAGAAGCAGTGTTTCAATTCCGAATTCATCCTGAACCTTCAAATTATTCTGAAACAGTTCAATTAAGAATTTGGCAAAATTTACATACCTTTCTGTCCTCACCAGTTGAAGAACATACGTTATTATTGTCACTCACAAGACCCAATTTTGATTTGTGGGGCAAATTGAGGGGTTTGACATTAAGAATCTGAATTTAAAAAGAAAAAAATAATAATCCAGTGAAACAGATCACAGAAGCAACATTTGAAAGAAAAGAAAAACCCCAAATATGAAATCACCTGTCTTGATTTTCCTTCTTCTAATTTCTGTCGCTTAATTGCCTGGTTCTCCAGAGCCAAGTTAGGAGTTCCAGCATTGTTTTTGACGTTTGTTTCCCTACAAATTCAAGATGAGTTTCACCAATCAACAATACCATATCATATATGATCTCAACACTGAAGGACAAAGGTAAGTCCAATCAACAATACCATATCATATATGATCTCAACACTGAAGGACAAAGGTAAGTGCAACAACCTTTTCACACTAGAGGGTTTGATGTTTTTAACTTGTGAGGATTGCAAGTGGCTCTTTGGCTTGAGGGACGATGGGTCTCTAATCAAACTTGCTATCTTCCTAGCTGTTCGGAGCTTATTGGTACCGGTCAATGAGCCCTTCTTAGATGTCACTGCTGGAACTGGTGTGCATGCTTCTTTTCTTGACTGAACGCCTTGTTTGTTGATGATCTCATTAGCACTACAGGTTGTGTCATTGATCACAACCGAAGAAGAAACCACTTGAGATGAAACACTGAGACCAACACAAAATGGCACAAATAAGAAAGAGTCACAGGACCCAGGTTGTGTCATTGATCACAACCGAAGAAGAAACTACTTGAGATGAAACACCGAGACCAACACAAAACTGCACAAATAAGAAAGAGTCACAGGACCCTGGTTCTGTTCTCTGATAAATAAAAAGACAAAAAACTCAAACCTTTCATTTCTTTGGGCACAATTCCTCTCCCCATTGTTAATTTCATTTGTTCCCTTTCCAGAAGAATCCTGAAAAAGTGACGCTTCAATAGGACTTTGTTAAAAACAAGAAATACTATTGTAGATGATAAAGATTCAGCATCTAATTACCACTATGTTATTCTCTTCTATATCCTCTACAGGAGGAGTTACTTGATCCTTCATTTTAGGAAGAACATGCTGGATTTGAGGTTTGGTTTCAGAAGTACCGTCGGTATTTTTTGAAGACAATTCAGATGTCTGCAAAATATCACCAATGAAATTAGACAAGGATAAAGGTTCTCTTATAGAGACAGAACAAAAGAAGCCATAAAAGATCACCTCCTTCTGTATCTCTTCTGCTTGGCTAAAGTCGCATAGGCTCTCAACAGTGAAAGTCCTACCAGTCTTGATTCTAGGCATAAAAGCTGCAATGTTAACAGACCCAGAAATGATTCAAAAAATTCAAAATTCTTACAACAACAAGAGCGAAAGATTGATTATTGAAACAAGTAAAGTAGTTGGAACACTAACTTATTGAGAAAGAAGGACTAACTTTTTTTTTGTTGAGAAAAACACTAACTTAATAGAAGCACAAATAAATACCACCACTAATATTACTTGTCTACCAAGACAGCGTGTGTGCGAACTCGTAACAGAAAGCCGTTACGTTGGGCCTACTCAGAAATTTCCAGTGAAACGAACCAACGGACTCAAACAGAAAAAGATCCAGATCACTGCTCTAATTTGGTCGCCAGGAGATTCGGAGGACACAAATGATGACTAGATATTTCATATTTCTTCTTTGGTTTCACCAATTTTGTGCGCAATTTGATCACTAAACTTAGAATACATCTCAAAATCAGAAGATTCACTAGAAACTCAAAATTCCCAAGAAAAAGGGAGATAAGCATTAAATGAAGCCGAATAATTGACATAGTTAAGAGAAATAAAACAAATCAAAGATGTATAAAATCAAAGCTGAGCGGACGAAAAAGAGGAGGAACATACGAGATGGGGCATATGTAAGAGCGGTATCGAACCAGAGCTCGGCCGCACGGAGTTCCTCTTCGGATTCACCCTTGATGAAGTCGAAGAATTGAGGTGCCGAGAACTCATAATTCTCATCGATCATCACTGACAATGACGTTGGACCTGAGTTTGATTCTTCTGCCACGGCCATGAAATGTGAGAGATTGAAATGCGATGTGTGTGTGTGTTATTTGGCTCAGGCCTCAGTGAGTGAGAGATAAACATAAAACAAAACAAAACAAAAAAGGTAAGGTAAGCTTGATTCCCTTTTTAGGTGGTTGTGTGTAATGTACGAGACGGACGAAGAGGAACAAGATCTTAGCGGGTTAATGTGAGGGAGTGTATAACGGTTGGTTGATCTTCAACGGTCATAATTTTTAAATTTGGAGAGGAGGCTCCTGAGTCCTGACCCAAATAGCCAGGTTGTTATATGACTATTCTGTCCGAGCAGTTATTTTTTTAGGTTCAAGTGTTTGATATTACTCTTTTCATATATAAATTTTTATTTTTAATACATTAAAAAGTATTATTCTATAAAGTAAATAACATATATTTCTTAAAAAAATTAAAAATAAAATTAATTAAATAAATATGTATATATGAAATGAAGTGTTTTTTTTTTCCACGGATGTTCATCACATTGTCCTAAGAAAAATGTATAGTGTCTAAGACTACATGCATATCAAAATCCCATTGCCTACCTGCATGTTACGTTGATCACATCTTGTTTAAATGATTTAAGAACTCGCTTTATGATGGTGTTTAAATATTTTTCTTTCTTTATTTCTTTTTAATGAGTTCCGTTCCATATAACATGATAATATGAGTAATTCAATTATATATATATATATATGATTATTATAGCATGTTTTATACAACTTCTTAAAAAGTTACTAAAAAATAATCTTTATGTTAAAAGGAAATATTCTTAATAATAATAATAATATAAGAGCTAAAATTGTAAATAAACAAATAAAATAAAAATAGTTCATTTTTTAAATGAGATTAATTATGAGAATTCATTGGCATGTGTTGAGTTACTGTTTTACACTTGCAATCATCTCCTTTTTTTTTAATCTCGAAATATGTATTTTTTTTAATATCATATTTATTTGAAATAGGGTTTAAATTATTTGTGTTTGTCAATTTTCAATTGATTTTCCTTAATATATTTTTTTTGGAAATTAATTTACATTAAAAAAATACAAGATAAATTTAGATAAAATAAGTAAAAGGAGAGTATACGAAAGAAGGGGACTATTCACTTTCAATTTACCATCTCTCTGCTCTTGTATTATTGTGAAGAGCATAGAGATTTCGTTAATACAGATATCTTATCTCTGGTCTGCTTTGTATGAGGTGATTTTACTTTCTAATATTTATTTTTCAAATTACCCATTAATTTAAAATCCTTTTTTTTTCACATGTAGGTGATTTCAAATGACGAAGAAAAAGATATAAATTTATTACTCCTCTTATAGTATATATTAAAATTAATATAATTATAATTTATGATAAAATTTATAGAAATAAAATGAATATTAATTTTTATTTTCTTGTTTTTGTAAACTTTATGTTTTTCTTCGTAATAGAGTTAATTATCTTTTTTTAAAATGTTATGCAATTTTGATATGGTTTAGTTGATCTATTACTTAAAACATGATTTTTAGTACCTAAAATTAATCTTATTTGATATATGTATACACAAAGATTTCTTACAAATTTTTTTGTACTCAAAAAAGTGTTAATTGTAAAGGATTTGAGCTAAATTTTAAATTCATACTTGTGAAAATTTCATTAAGTACATTAAGTAGGGAAATGAATCCATCACATAATAAGATTATTTAGGTTTATTTTCACTAATTATTTAATTAATTTTTTTATTTATAGATTTATCAAAATTTTCAAGCAAAATATTGATGCGTTTGTTTTCATAATAATAATTTTTCTTAGTATATATGTTTATCTTTTAGCTACTTAAATATTATATAATTAAGTCCATAATTTTATTTTTTAATATTATTTTATTTCAAAAAGTAATTATCAATCTTTATAATATATTTTTTAATTAATAGATTAAGGTTTAAATAGAATATATATATATATATAAGAAAAAAAGAGATGGCAGTAAATTGCCATTTGGTACAACAATTTTGTTTTCCTAGTCTTAGTTTTGTAAGAACTTTTTTTATGTTATAAGTTGTAATATAATTACAACAATATTGATTAAAATAATAAAATTTATTTTTTTAATCTATAATTAACTATGATATTTGTTGTATTGATACCACAATATATAATAAATAGATTTTTTCATGTTAAATATTAGTGTCCTTATCTATCAATTTTTATATACATACTAGAAGAGACTAATAGTCTAATACCATAATAGCTAGAAATTTGTTTACCAAAAACAAAACAAAAAAAAAGGTTATAATTTTTTTTACCTTACAATTTCAAACTCTAAGTGTTTATAAAAATAAATTTTTGCTCTTACATTAGTTATAAAAATAGCTTTGACAATAATAATGATAAAAAGCGATGTACTAATGATTGAATTTATGAAAAGACAGCAGCAATAATTGAGTGCATGATTATATTATATTCTCCCAAAGTCCCTTTCTAGTATTTTCTTTTGTGCTGAAAATTAGGAAGATAATAACCAGCTCTATACATGATCCTACAAAAGGATAGGCAATGCCAATGTATTTAACTAAAAATTACATGGATCGATCACATCACATATAACAAAGCTAATCATCTTCTGCAAATTACTAATTATGATGGAAATGGGTGGCCAGCCTGGTCTTTTTGTTAGATATGTCGTAATTTTGTTTTATATATGGATTAAAATTCATGGGGCAGCAGGAGATCATGCTTGAGACTCATGTATCAGAATGCATTGTGCAAATAATGTGATACATGAATTCAGTAGATAAATGTTGCACAACGTTGTTATTCATTCAATATTTGAATCTTTAAACTTATAAGATATGGAAATGCATTGAGATTATATATATATATATATATATATAAAATCTACTTTAGATATATAGTTACTAATCATATTCTAAACTATCTAAAGATGACTCAAATACATTTCCTAAAAAATGTGAGTCGCAACCTTTACCATGGATGCAATGCATTGAGAATTTGGCTAGTATTATGAATTGTCGGTATCTTTATTGTCACGTTCAATCTCTTTTCCAAATTTGTAATTGAAACCCCACTTTACTCATTTCCAATATAATACAGTAGAGATGTAATTGAGGTGTGTTTTTAATAATTAGTGATTTAAAATTGTTATATCTCATTTAAATATAATCATATTTAATTGTAATTTTAATTTATTGAAATTTATTTTTTCATTAATTTAATATAAAAATAATATTTTATATTTTATATTTTACTTATTTAAGCAAATTCATAAATGCAACAAATAAATTATTCTAACTCATATTTATAACTATATTATCATTTTATCTTATAAAAATTTAAATAAAATAAGAAGAAATACGTGATTAAATTTAATGGGTTTTAGCATGATGTGACATCTCATAATAATTTAATTAATACTTTAAAAAGTTGTATTTATATAAAAATCTATTTGATACTATGAAACAGGATCTGGATATAGATGACAAATTATAATATTTTGTTTTTATTGAATCCAATGACAAAATATTATTTGTATATTTGTAATTGAAAATGAAGTCCATATACTTTTTTTTTAAAAATAAATTATATAAAATTAAACCTCAAGTTTATTGAGATAATTTATTAACAACAAAAGATCTTTATATCGAAGAAGGCACGCTGGTTAGTTTTATCTATAATTAAAAATCACACCCGAGTTGAAGTTTATTATTAAGGCATTATTAATGCGTCTTTTTATCTGTAATGCCTGCCACTAGTGGGTTTCGAGGAACCACTTGACGTTTTTTTCCTTAACAAATTCAGGATAAATTATAAATGTATACGTAATTAACAAATGTTTTTTTTTTCTTTGATAAAAAGCATTTTACTTTTTATATAATTTTATTTTTTAAAAAATATTTTTAAACAATATCTTATTATGTTATATAAAAAAATATGTAAATCTTATTTTTAAATATAAAAAAAAATATTTTTTTACGTTATAAAAAAAAACATATATATTTAAAAATAAATATGTTATACAATTAAAAAAAATTAACTGAATCTTTTTATTTCTATAGCATACATGCATTTTTTGTGCGTTACATTTTCTTCAAATTATGTATTGATAATAAAGGTTATAATTTTTAAATAGTATTAATATACTATATTGGTTTAAGTATTCATAGTAGATGAATATGTATTAATATTACTAATAAGTTGAAATTCGTCCTATTTAAGCCCATCTCATGTAAAATCAACTCATTAAGGAATATGGATTCATGTCTCGTGAGCATAGTTTTGGTTTTTCAAATAGTTAATTTTTTAGCAAATTAACTAGAAAATGATGCTTTCTAAAAAGTTGATATTATAATTTTATTTGAGGTAAAATAAAAAAATCAATAAAAATGTAAAAATATCCAGATTTTTCCTTAACTTTCTCTAATATTCTCACAAGTCAAACAACCCAAATTAAAAGCTAGCCAATATATTTTTGAAAAGTCATTGCTCAGTTTTAATCCTTAACAATTTGAATCAATATTACTAATAAAAAGAAAGTTTCAATCTAGTGAGAATAATAGAAAAAAATTAAGTTAAAACACCCATATCAAATTCTTTTAACAATTGATTATTTAAAACCCAAAAAGCATAGACTTTGAGACATCAAACCATTAAAAGAAGCAAATCAAATAGAATTATTGAACAGGACAATAGAATTCAAGCCACAACACTTGAAGACAAGATTGAAGAGGTATGGGGAAGGTGATGATCATGCTTGAATCAGTGAACAAACTAATCTAATTAATTACTTAGCGGCGATGATGGCTTCAGGCCGACAACGACGATGCTGGGTGTGGATCAACGATGATGACAAAAACGAATGTGGATAGATGATGACGATGACACAAATGTGAACCGATAAAGCTGATAATAGATGATAGAATGACAGCAATAACGTTGACGTAGGACAAAAACCTCTCTCTGCTTTAGTTTTTTGTTTTATACTTAATTTAAAGAAAAAGATATAATTTTAAAAGAAATTGATGTACAGAAAAGATTATCCCGCAAAAATTTATATATTATTTCATTTTATATAAATATATTTTAATTATAAACATGTGATTATAAATTCTTATTAAAAATTAATGATCAGGTTGAACTAAGACATATAAGTTATATCATTTTAATTGATATACTATTAAAATATATACATATAATCTCGAATATTTAGCCACGATTATTAAAAAAACTAAGGTTATAGATTTTGGACTCGGTTTTAAAAAAAAATTGAGTTCATAGATATATTTTATCAATTTTTTTTTCTTTAATTTATAACAAATTTTTTATTCAATTTTTTTCCCTATCAATTTTCTCTCTTTTACATTGAACATAAAAAAAAATTATTAATTTTTTTCTTTTCCATTTTTCATCTTTTTTTTTTCAATTTTTTTTTTATTTTTTTGCCATATATATATATATATATATTACTCGTATATACTTTCGATCCCCTAATCCTAGCTTATATTCTCTTCTCTACTCGATCGAAACCCTTACGTCGCGTTCCAACCTCTTTTCCACTCTTATTATAGTAGTTCCTTGACCATTACTTGAATCTTTCTGATAGCATTAACTCATCTTTTCCTTTATAAATAACTCTCGATACCAAATATCGATCGGTACGTAGAGGTTATTTCTAGCTTCCTAAAGGCTTGCTTGGGTTGAGAAATTTGGATGCTGGATATTTCTTAGATGTGTTATGAAAATTTGTTAGAAAGGTCGCTTGGTATGACTTGTGGAATGTGTTGGTCGCCTGGTGCTTGGCTTGGTACTGGTGCTGATTCGTTGGGATGGTGCGCTATAGTTGGTTTGTTGGGGTGGTGCGTGGTGCTGATGCTGTGCCTGTTTTACCCTAGTTAGCATTTCTGTTACAATAAATAGAGAGGATCGAAAACAATATTTTAGAAAATTTTATTGATATACTATTTACTAATTAACTTGTAATGAGTAATAGTATATTTTCCTGTTTTTGTTGCAGAGCAATTTCACCAAAGAAGTTTTAGCTGACCACTATGCTATCTCACCATAGTTGTGTTTAATTAGCTTCTTAATAAGAGAATCACACAAGTTGTTCACGATAACAATTTATTTATGGTAATTTTTGCTTGAATTCACTTGTTAGATTATTTATATAGTTACACTGCATATTGTTGTTGGTATATTATATTCTGGTAAGTACCTATGTGCACTGTTTTTTGAGCATATAGTATTTATTTTTATCTATTTTGTTACTGATTTCTTTTTCCTGGATTAGAATGTGGTGCATGGAGGTATCAAACCTAAAAATATTTTGGTAACTTGAAATGACAATGTGAAGATTGCAGATTTCAGTGTCAGCTAGGTTTTTGAGGTAATCATATTCATCAAACCTTTGCCACTATATAATAGAATTATGTTGAGCTCCTTCTAGTGAATGTTTTCTACTAGGAAAATACATGTGTATTGTTGAGAAAGTTGATTTTCTAACATTTTTTAACATTGTCTTACAGGAGGATGAGAACACACTTAGACGATCCCCAGAAACTCATGCATTCACTGCACGTCTATGCCTGAATGCTGTGTAGGTTTTAATTTAGTTTGAACTTGAAAAATGCCTTGAGTCCTACTGTTTAATACTTCCATTATATATGTGGTGTTTCCCATATTTTCCTAGTAAGAAAAGTCAATTGTTTCTATTGTTTTAGTTTTGTTAACTGAAACAATGGAAGTACCCATGTGACTATTTTCAGAGCCTTATATGCACCCTAACCAATAGATAAAAATAAATATTATGCTTAAGTTATTTCTATTGTAAATTGTATTTATGGTTCATTCTTATTACTTGCTTGCATAGCCTTATAGGTACACTAGGCACCAGGCACCATCACACCAGAGCAGCAGGCACTAGACACCAGCGCACCAGGCATCACCCTCCAGTTATATTTCTCTTCTTTTTTCCCCTCCTTCTAATTTTTTGTATTTTACTATCTCTGTTTTGGGTTTCTTTCATCCTTGTTATTTAGTGTTTTTTATTTAATCTGTTAAGATTTGTGAACACATGGAGAAGATGGAGATTTGGAATGTAAGGAGAATGGTAGAGTAGAGCCCATGCAAATGGTGGATTATTGCCATGTCTGCCACATACCCAATGGATTTGGTTTGAGGGAGGCTAACCGTGCAGGTACTTTCTATCATTCTAATGTCTCCTCAATTTATTGTTTTGAAGAGAGACTTCGACGAAAAAATTATACAGTTTATCTGTTGATCCAGTTTTTGAATATTTGTTCTATGCATCTATTTCAAGTGCCTTGCATTGTAATATTGTAGTTATATTACTATTTTTTCATAGATATTTTCTATTAGAATTTAGTATGACAAAAATGGAATTTATTTCACTGTTGGCTTATGTTCTCTTTTAGCTTTGTATTGTCCTTTTCATTATTTGTTTAAGTTATAGATTATGTTGTTGCAACTATTGACGGTCTTATAGGAGATCATCTCGAGATAAATAAGGTCTTGAATCAAATTTCTGATAACATGGCTAATTGATCAATTTGATCTGTTTGGCTCAGTTTCTCCTCTACATTATTGTGTGCTGTGCTGGTGGGTTTGGCAAATATTTTTTTATGTTTTAGTGTATAATAAACTCTTAAATGTAATTATACTTTTAATATAATATAAATTTTAATATTGTAATTAATAAATTTATTGTAATTTATATTGATTTTTAATATTGTAATTACTAATTGTATTTTTTTTAATTTAAGTATATCCTATGAACTCAATTATATGCTAAAGGAGATCATAGATACCTCTTATGGTCTGGGTTAAAAACTGAGGCAATAGGTCGTTATCTATGGTCTCTCTCACTTAGGTCTCGGTTTTTATAACCGTGACCATAGACATACGATCACAGTTAAAAATCGAAGTCATATGTACTATTTATAGTAGTGATACTTTTAATTATTATCAAAATTAATTAATTACATGCTATTTTTATTCGTTTGCTAATAAAAATTAATAACATGCTCGGAGAAGAAGTTATCCAAATTCTACGGTAAATATTTAGGGAATAAATACAAACTAATATGGAAACACTTTTAACATAGAGTTAAAAATCCTAAACTATAATAGATTAACTCATATGTTCCTTGGTTTTGAGTCATTCGTTGGACTAATTTCGATGAAAATTACTTAATTCATATATGTTTGAATTAGATCACCTTACTTTAAAATATGTAAAAGAAATTATTTGAATGAAAACTATATTTATACAATCTATTTATATTGTACATACTCATGCTATTTTATTTTATACATAAAATGATTCCTTTGATAATATTTAAATTTGTTAAGAATTGACAAGTTTTTAGTTGGTAAGACTACAGTTTCTTTCGATCTCAAATCTCAATCCATAGTACTACCACCAAAAATGAGCAATACTTAGAATTTTACGTTGATAAATTAATTATTTTGTTTTAATAAAAAGTTCTCCTTTAATTTCATAGATACAAAAAGACGTTTTTTAATATTTTTTTTATGAAAAAGATGTCAAGTAAAGATATTTAATATTTTTTTAAATGTTATTTTCTTATTAAAATTCTTTGTTAAAAGTTGTTAGATAGTTATTTTTTCATAAAAAAAAACTAAATGACATATTTTATAACTTAATGATTAAATACAATCTTTCATAAAAGTAAAAAAATCCTACTATATTTTTCTTAAAATAAATAATTCAATGAAAATATATGTCCTGTTTAATATTTCATAGAACTAGGAAATTGTTATTCGAATTCTCAATTTAGTTGAATGTAAAAGCTTCAATTTGAATTTGTTTCACCAAAAATATGAAATTAATTTATTTGAGTATGTAAGAAATCAAGTTAAAGTTACGGGTGTTATAAAACAAGTTACGGTTACGAGTTTATGAATAATTTAATTATTAATTAAAAAATATTATTATCACCTGTTAAGTTATTGTCGGTGCATATTTAAATATATTAAGAAAATCATTTTTAAATAAACAATACTTTTATATATCACATGATAATTCATTATATTTAGTAATAATAATATATTATATTAAGTATGATTTATAATAAACTTATCAAACATATATATTTTTTAAATAAAATCGAATGAGTTAGATTGAATTAATTTTAAAAAATTGAAGATTTTTTAAATTCTTATCAAGATTTGTTTTCCTGCATTTTCCGCTAATGGAAGAAAAATCGGATTGCTTTCATATTTTATGAGGTGGTGAAAAGATACTTCCAGCTACCAATACCTGTCAAAATGAAATATATATCTGCTTTATATATAATTTTTTTTCCAAAGAAAAAAAGTAAAAGAAATTAAATAAAAAAAGAAAGCAAAAAAGCTCAAAGAAGAAAAGGCGTCGGCCATTGCGCGTTCTTCTTCAAATAACGCGGCCTGAAGAAATTGCCTTATTGTCACCGGCAGGTCACATGCACAAAAGTCAAAGTCCATCTATTTATACATTTTCCCCTGTCTCTCTTCCTCAAAAGTCTCTTTCTCTCTCTCTCTAAATTTCCATTTCTCTTTCTCTCTCAATTCAACTTATCTGACAAAGTTATAAAATGATGGCCAGAGAAATCCTCCATAAGATGAAGGTCAGAGAATTTATTATTTTTTTTATGAAAATTTATTAGTTTTGTTAATAGAATTGTCTAATTAGTTATTCATTATATGTTATTTCGCTTTCTTTTGTTACCGTATTGTAGTTGTTCCTGATGTCGTCTCATAAACATTTGATTCCTAGGAATTAAGATTGTAAACCTTTAACTCCTTTATGAAAATCATGTGCAAGGTTTGATTTCAAAGATTGTGATTACTGATTCTTTATGACGAACTTACTCTAAACTTGAGATGGGTTTAACATTATGTAATTTTTGCTGTTTTGATTTCATTTTTTTTTCTTGCTATGTATATATATTATTTTTCAGATTTTTCTGGTCTAAGAATGCGTGGTTCAGAATTCAAATATGATCGGATTATAAATTGTAAATTTTGATCCAATTCTAAAAGTTCAATCAGATTTCTCTGCTATAGTTTTGACATGTATTTATCCAGCTATTGGCTCTAGGATGATTTGTTATTGATCTGTACACTGGAATAATTAAACATTGAATCCTTTGTTATGGAAACTAAGAATGTAATAGCTGTAAAACTGCTTAGCCATAGGCAGTCTTTGTTTTTTTTTCTTTTATCTTGAGATGCATACGCAGTTTGGAGTATATTAAGGTTTTGTTTGTAAAATTTTGTTCTTGAAGGCAATTCATTCTAAACACTCAATTATTATTTTTTGAAAATTAATGCTTACATGATCACACATCCACGTGCACCACACTCAGACGGGACACGGACTCATGCATTTAAGTGCTCACAATGAGTAAATGTCATTGCACTACAAGACAATTGACACAGTTAAACAATTGTTAATAATGGTCTATTGTGATCTTATATTATACCCATAAATTAATCCAAAGCATTGAGCATAAACGCAATTCCAACTTGTTCTAATACCCTTGATTAGTTTATAGTTGGACTCTATTGACCCGAGTCTTAGCTCATGTGATGCAATTGGTTTTGTCATTTTCCACAATGATGACTATTACTCAATACCTTGTTGGATCTGCAAATGTTTAGTGATATGCTAATGGCTTATTCAGTATGTTTATTTCTTGAGTGTCTACTTTTGCAGTAATATAATTAATCAATGTACTGCTTTTATTTCATCTTGTCTTGCTAAAATTACTGATGTGTTTTATGGACTGTTGCCTGAGTAGTAGAGTTATCCCTGAAACACATAATACCTTACCTGAATAGATGCAGTGGCTCTCAGAATTGTAGTAACAAATTTACGAATTGAATTAGGACATTTCTTTCTTGGTTCTGTAAATATATACACATGTTCACAAACACCGACACAAATGGTTTTTTACTTGCGAGCTTGTTATCAAGTGTGCACTTCATATGTTACGTTAAAAATATCAGTCAAGGAATTCTGGAAAATGTTGGCACCAAAACATGGATATCCAACAGTTATGAAATCTTTTCTATGATCTGCACCTCCCTATAGAAACAATGTTTATTCTGTCTCTCTCTGTCTAGCTTTTTCTTCTTGGATTTGATGAAGTAAAATGAGTTGCATAAATTTACTGGTTTTGTTCTGTTTAGGAAAAGGCAGGGCTTGGCTCATCTGCTCCTGAAACGGGGAGGGGCAAAAGCAAATTGTTAAAGCACATAACTCACGGCTTCCACATGGTTAAAGGAAAATCTAATCATGCCATGGAAGATTATGTAGTTTCCGAATTCAAGCGAGTAAAAGATAATGAATTGGGTTTATTTGCAATATTTGATGGCCATTTAGGTCATAATGTTGCCAATTATTTGCAGACCCACCTGTTTGAAAATATCTTGAACGAGGTAATTCTTTACACTATTTTTTTACATCTAGAATTTCTATTACATTTCCTTAAGAATCTTTTTCAGTATTTAGAGGGTATATTTTTGCTGCAAACAGCCTGACTTCTGGACCCAAACAGAGGATGCAATAAAGAGAGCTTATTGCAAAACAGATGATGCGATATTGGACCAGGTTATTTCCTTAGGTAAAGGAGGATCAACTGCAGTAACTGCGATACTAATAAACGGACAGAAGCTTGTGGTGGCAAATGTAGGAGACTCTCGGGCTGTTATATGCAAGAATGGTATGGCTGCACAATTATCTGTTGATCATGAACCAAGCAAGGAAAAACCGAAGATCGAGAGACGTGGTGGGTTTGTGTCTAACCTTCCAGGTAACTAGCATTTTCATGCACCATACCAATCTTAAGCCGTACCTTAGCTATTAAAGACTTATTATTATTATTATTATTTTGTACATGGACCACTTTTCTGTGCCTTGAATTGGTATATATGAAATTTCACCAAGATAGATTTTCAATGATCTTTTTGAGAAAAAAAAATATAATATGACTAGATAAGTAAAGCTTTCTTTGGATAGATATCTAGATTTGAATAATAGTTTTGCAATGGTGAAGAAAAATAATTAATTTGTAAGGTAACCACAACCCACGACATCTAATCTTTACCAATGCTATTTTTGCAAAGGTTGAACTACTAATCTGCATAAACATGCAGAGTTCAAATTAAGATCCAAATCTGTTGGAGATCAACTGCAAATTTTCTCATCGCTATTGTTCTAGGCCCAAAAGAAAAAGATGCAAGTTTTCACAAACTTACCTTTTGGCCAATTAAAGACAAAAACCTTAGGCAGACTTGTGATCTAGAGACAATCTATCTTAATTAGCTACAGGACCATTTATTTACTTGACAAATTTTTAGAGGGACACGACATAAAACTTAAAATTGGATATAGATAAGAGTTTTAAACTCAATTTCTGCAGGGGATGTCCCTCGAGTCGATGGACAGCTCGCCGTAGCGAGAGCATTTGGGGATAAGAGCTTGAAGATCCACCTGACTTCAGAACCTGATATCAAAGAGGTGATGATAGATGAAGATACAGAGTTCATAGTCCTGGCAAGTGATGGGATATGGAAGGTCAGTTATCATAAATGCTGCCTGCTTATTTTCGTGTTCACTGTTTTCACAACACTCAAGACGAGTGACAATACCGTTTAAGGACTTTTTTTTTAAAAAAAAAAGGTCCTACAAGTTAGATCATTTGGAAGTTACAAACTTCCGACATTTTCTTGCAGGTCATGACAAATGAAGAAGCCGTGGACTCCATTAAGCATATAAAGGATGCTCAATCGGCAGCAAAGCATTTGATTGAAGAGGCTCTTTCTAAGAAAAGCAAGGATGACATATCATGCATAGTTGTGAAGTTCCATTGATTTTGCTCTTTTAAAGATTGAGCCCTTCTCTAATTTTTTATTCATGTTTAATCAAGTGGGCAACCAAATAGCTAGTTAATATGTGTCTATATAAGTAAGATTTATTTCCTTTTGTTGGCTGTAAAGAAATTTTATAAATTAGTGTGTAAAACTGACTGTGAGGAGGCTACATGAGTTTAAAATTGTTGGTACTCTTTTGTATTATATAAACAGCTTACGAGGGTCCTGGCTGATTTCCATAAAAAGGGTATTGAATTTGAAATTGCATAGCTGATTGTTTATGATACTTCATGACTAAACAAATAAAAAGTTGTCTGACATCGCTTTAGAAAGCATTTTCTTCTAAAATCGCTCATCTCTGAAATCATTAAAGCCCAAACGAACATATCTTTCATCAAATAACATATGCTGTTTGAATCAATGAGGGAAATTTTTAATGTTTTTTTGTTTGAATTTCACCATACTTAGATTTCCAAGAAATAATGAGAAACCATCAAAACTGGAAGCCTTGAGATGAAGTATGAAAATTGCCATTTCGAGAGAATGCAGATACCATCAGTGTTTTCTGACCAAGCAAGTTTATCACTAAATGAGTAAATAATTTAGAAACCAGTAAAAATTAAAATCAGGATTTTTAGAAACTCACAGAGTGACAGATTCGAGTGCATGCAATTCAACACCACCTCCTTTTTGTCCATTCTCTGAATTTCTAACATGTGTAGATTATATTCTTATAGCTCAAAATTTCACGAATTGTTTTTGAGCCGATAATAAAACTGCAGCCACAGAAAAAGCCGGTGCATGTTACACACTTGCAAGATTGAGGGTCCATCGATGTTCAACTCTTTGCTGACACAAAGAAATATACAATAATAAAAATACAAGTTCACCAAACAATAAATATAAAATCTAAGTGTGAAATAAATATAAATAATTTACAATCACATGCCTTTCTCAATAATGATATTATTTCAGAATTATTATTCATTAAATTAATCTTAAACGAGTTAGATTGAAATATTGATTTACTAATTTTATCTCAATATATATATATTTATTTATAAATAACAGGACATAGGGTTATAGAATATATATGGATCGGGATGTTTGGATTGCTTTTTTATTTTTGTTTTTGATTATGCTTGCTTTTAATATTTATCTATTGTGGTGAATTTAAAGTAATTAACATAGAATAATATTTTTTTATATTAAAAAAATACACCTTAGATTTAACAAGTAAAATAAAATTTAATTATTATAAAGTTTTATTTTTAACCTATTTCATACATTTTTCATAATAAATATCACTAAATAATGAGTTATTTATACATTAGACAAAAATAATATTTACAAACAAATATCTTAGTTCAATGATATAACTGATTATTATTAATTTACATTTCGAGTTTCATTCTATATCCATTATAAAAAACTCTCGTAACTATGCAAAAATTGCACATTATTTCCAAAGATCATTAGGAGAGACCTATTTCAATATAACCAAATGGTTATTGTAGCTTACTTGATTCTTTTTTTGGTTGTTATATTCTTCTCTATTGTACAAAATTTAGTAAAGTTTTTTGAATCTTTCTAAAATAATTAATAATAAAATTAGATATATTTATCTTTAAAGATTAAATATATGTTTTATTTATTTTAATTATATTCTAGAACTTATATTTTATTATTATGAGAGGGTATTTTATTTTCATAAAACTTATTTTTTAAATACAAATATTTATTATAAAAATTTGTATAAGAAACTTTAAATAATATTATTTCTCAAAAAATATTTTTATAATAATATACCAATATTACTGAAATATATTTATTATGTATAATTATATTAGGAATTTTTATTAAAAATGTATATATTTTTTGAATTGATATACATTACTAATAATAACATTATTATTTTTTTATTTTAATATTTTTGTATCGTGTGCAATAGAACTTATTTTGAATAATAATCTTTTAACTTATTTTTTTTATTATGAATTCAAACTCTAAATCCAATTTTTTATTAACTTTATGTTTTGTAAATATTTAAATTTTCATCCGTATATATTTAATATTAATTTCTTTCCAATTTATGCATTAGATATTTGATTTTCTTTTATTTACTCTTTATCTATTTTATCTTTTAATTTTAAATTAATTGTATCATGATTGTATTTATTTGGGTGCATTAACCAAATCATCACTTTTTTAAAGAATATTTTGTTTGAAAACACACAAAAATAAAAATGTAATCATTATTTTAGAACAATGTTTTATTTTACTCTTTTAAATTTAATTAAACCATGAAGTACTATTTTTTTGAAAATAGGATATACAGGGTCTATATTCAGCATTTTTTTCATATAAAAACCAATCTAATTGGGTTGATTTGAAGCTCAAAATGAATTTTTTTTAATAAGATTATTTATAACTAATGTGACAAAGGTTGAAAAATTAGGTTATATTGAGAGGGTTGTAGGTGTGGTAAATGTGATTTATAACAATTCATTTATCATATCTAATAATTCTAATACAATGATGTATATTTATTGTTGATAGCTTGAGTTCAAACCCTTCATATTTATGTGTGTGAATAGGTGAATATATTTTTAAAAAATTATGATTAATTTTTTTTATAAATATAAGACAAACAAAGAAAATTATTTATGAAATTAAATGATCATACATCATTTATGTAAATGGAGTATTTAGTAGTACTTATCTCATTAGAAAACCATCCTATAAATAAAAATATAAACCAAAATGCAATGTCAAATAACAGAAAAAAAGGTTCCAATATCAAATAAGTAGACATTATTGCATGAACTTTTTACTAATACTTTAGAGGTTTTGTAATTTGACGGAAGTTATTTTAAAATACATTTGAAAGTTATGTTAGTAGTGACAAATATTGAGTTTATGATAATGATCATATATATTTCATATTATTTTTTTCTGTTTCTGTACAAGAGTTTAGGTATATGTATACAAGGAAAACGAAAATTAAACAATAATTCTAATTGCTGCACATCCATGTTTTATGGCTTCACTAATATTATTGTATGCTCCATGTTTTGCTCCACTAAGCATTGGTGTCTATCATTGTTGCAGCATGCACCACAACACACACCAACACTCCCCCTCAAGTTGGTGCATATATGTCTCTTATGCCCAACTTGTCAAGTGAGTTGTAGAAGTTCTTTGCAGACACAGATTTTGTGAGTATATCAGCCAATTGATCTTCTGATTTAACAAATAGAGGTTGAATAATATTTTCTTCAAGATTCTGTTTGATGAAGTTCCGATCCACTTCAACGTGCTTCGTGCGATCATGTTGAACTGAATTGTGAGAGATGGCAATGGCTGCTTTGTTATCACAAAATAAGTTCATTTTAGAGTTAAGAGCAACACCAATCTTAGTTAGAAGTTTTTTTCAATCAAAGAAGCTCACATATTCCCTTGACCATTCCTCGAAATTCAACTTCAACACTAGATAAGGCAACTACCTTTTTCTTCTTGCTCTTCCATGTAACAAGATTGCCCCCATAAAAGTAAAGTACCCAGTAGTAGATTTCTTATCCTTCATGTTCTCTGCCTAGTCTGAATCTATATATCTAACGACTTCCAATTGACCATTCTTTGAAAACATAAGTCCTTTCCCAGGGGAGGATTTTAAATAACGGAGTATTCGCATGACGGCATCCATATGGTCTTCACTTGGGCAGTGCATAAACTGACTCACGACACTTACAACATAAGCAATATCAGGTCGAGTATGAGATAAGTATATGAGTTTACCTTCTAACCGTTGATATCTCTGTTTATCTACTGGTACTTGGTTCACATATTCTCCAAGTTTATGATTTTGGACCATCATAATATCGACAGGTTTACAATCTAGTAATCATGCCTCTACTAGTAGGTCTAGAGTATATTTCCTTTAGGAAAGACATATACCTTGTCTTGATCTTGTTACCTCAATGGCTAAGAAGTACTTGAGCCCTCCCAAGTTCTTCATTTCAAACTCATTTGACAGTTGTTCTTGAAGCCTAGAGATTTCTTCTTTATCATCCCATGTAATGATCATGTCGTCTACATAGACTATAAAGACTGTTATTTTTCCCAATCGATGTTTTAGGAAAAGAGTGTGGTCAGATTTTCTTTGTTGAAACCCATATTTTCTCGTTGCTAAACTCAATCTACCAAACCATGCTCGAGGTGATTGTTTTAATCCATACAATGCTTGTTGTAATCTACATGAAGTTTCTTTTCCTGATGTAACAATATATCCTGGTGGAATATCCATGTAAATATCTTCTTCAAGGTCACCATGAAGGAAGACATTCTTCACGTCAAGTTGGTGCAATAGCCAATCTAAATTTGCTGCAAGAGATAACAAAACTCTCACAGTTTTTAGTTTAGCCACAGGTGAGAAGGTTTCTTGATAATATATACCATGTTTTTGTGTATACCCTTTTGCTACTAGCCTTTCCTTGTATCGATCAACTGACCCATCTACTTTATACTTAATGGAGAAAATACACTTGCATCCTACCATCTTCCTCCCTTGAGGCAACTTGCTTAACACTCATGTGTTATTCTTCTGCAGTGTCTTAAATTTTTCTTTTATAACTTAAGCCCAATTTGGATCAGATAAGGCTTCTTCAACACTACTTGGAATTTGACATGAGGAGAGTGTTTGTACAAAAATCCTGATAGGTTATGATAACCCTTGAGTAGATACATAATTGGCTATTAGATACTTGGGTTGTCGTTCCTCTTTGTCTGGAGAGTATCAATTCAGAGGTTTACCTCGATTGTGTCTGAAAGGTAGAACATAACCAACATATGTATCTATAGCATTAGTTTGTAAATGTGTGATAGGAGAACTTACCTCAGGAGTATTCTTAGCAGGAGGATCATTGGGTACTAGAGAGTGGAAGGGTGCATCAATCACTGCATCTTTTGGAGATTCAGTCACTAGTTCAGATTCAGTTTTTAGAAGTTCAAGTTCGGGTATAGGTACTGACTCATCCATACTGCTGGCATTATCTGAGTATATCGGATTGTTACTAATGTCTAATACTTCAACATCAAGCCAATTCTGTTCTTCACCATAACTCTCCCCCTAAAGAGGGTAATTGGATACTGATGATGGAAAAAAACCATTCAGATTCTAGGAAAGTGACATCCATGGTAATGTAGGTTCTCTTAGTAATAGGATCATAGCATCAATATCCCTTTTTTTGTATGCCATACCCCAATAAAACACATCGGATAACACATGGATCCAACTTAGTTCGTTGATTTTTATGGAGGTGGACAAAAGCAACACATCTAAAAATTCGGGGCGGAAGCATCAAAATAGTAGGCAAGGGAACATGATCAGATAACACCTTTAATGGAGTCTGAAATTGTAAGGCTTTGTGGGTATACGGTTCAGTAGATACACAGTTGTAGTAACAACATCACTCCAGTATCTACTAGGCATATGTGCACCAATTAGTAAGGCCCGAGCAGTTTCTAAAATATGCCTATTCTTCCTCTCTGCAGTCACATTCTGTTGTGGGGTTTGTGAACACGAGGTTTCATAGAGAATACCATGGTTGTCCAAGTATGTCCAAAATTGTTGGTTAACATACTCCCATCCATTATCAGACCTAAGAATCTTAATTTTTTCAGAAAATTGTGTTTGAACCATGGTGTGAAACAAGTGAAACATAAAAAATACTTCATCTTTATGTTTGAGAAGATAAAAACCATGTTATTCGTGTACAATCATCAACAAAAATTATAAACCAACGATGACCCGATGACGTAGTGACCGATGAAGGTCCCCAAACATCAGAATGTACTAAAGCAAAAGGAGTCATACTTTTATTCATGCTTATAGGATAAGATGCCCTATGAATTTTTGCTAAGATACAAGTATCACATTTGAAATCTAAGTGTGTGATATTTGAAAATAAAATAGGGAGTAGGTGCTTTAAATACCCAAATGATGGATGCCCAAATCGACGATGACATAACCAAATCTCGCGTTCCTTGTTACCAACAGTGTGTTGCATATGATTGGCTCTTCATGAACTGAGGTCATCCACATAATATAACCTCTCTCTCTTAGTACCACGCCCAATGATCTCCTTGGTGAGAATATCCTATAGAAGACAAAAGGTAGAATACATCAATACTACACAGTTAAATCTGAAGTGACATGACTTACAGAAATTAGTCTGTTTGAAAGTGAAGGTATAAATAATGTATTAGATAATGATAATGAAGGAGATAAAGTCATTGTTCTAGCCCTTGTAACTGGATAAGTGACCCATTGGCATTGGCAACACAACTCCGTCTTGACTGGGTTGTATTAGAGAGATCTTTTGGGTCAAATTTCATATGATCTATAGCTCTAGAGTCTAGAATCCAATCCTCATTATCACTACGAGGGGAGATGTGAAATGCTTTACTTTAAATACCTGGATCCTGGGAAGATTCAGCCTGAGGAATAAGGGATAGTGATGCATTATTGGTAGCCACAACGGCTCGCCCAATGGTTTCCCGTTTCTTCCGTGTTTGAAGATCATTCCACCATTCTGGATACCCATGTAGTTTGAAGCATTTTTCATAGGTGTGTTTGGAGTTTCCACAATGGCCATATTTCATGTCAATAGACGGTGGATTTCACGTGGATTTCTTGCTACCCAAAAAAGTTCCTGGTTTGGGTGGCAATGGATTATAGTGTCCCTTGATCCCTTTGAAAGTCATAACTGCTTCGGGTGTCGTATATATACCCGTGATCATTGGATTAGGACGACGGAAATCAATTTCTCGCCACAACTCTTAAAGGTCATTATAGTATTTTTCAATGGATCCACTTGCCTACTTCATGCGAGTAACTCGATGGCGAAGATCATACACTTGAGACGTGTCTGTCCCATCATAGTAGGTGGTAGCAACAGAATCCCAAACCTGTTTCGCAGTTGGGAATCGAATAAAATTTGCAATCAAGAAGGGATCCATCAAATTGATCAACCATCCTTTGACAATGGCATTTTGAGTGCGTCATCTCCTAAATGAGAGGTCGGTTTCAATAGGTTGAAGAAAATCTCCATTAATATATCCCAGTTTGTCTTTGCCAGAGATATACATCTCTACCACCTAGGACCACAAGGCATAGTTGGATCCTCCCAACTTGATACTAATAGGAGTAGTCGACGCTTCAGTTAGCAGAGGTTGTGAGGTGATCTGAGTTCTAGTTAGAACTTTCGTCATTTTTGTCGTCAAAATCTTCCAATATGAAATTGATGGTTAAAAAATCAGAATGTAACCCTAATTTCCCATTCACGCAACGATGCCCATCTTCTTTTGATATTCCTGCGTGAATCGATCAAGATGGTCGAAGCCTTTCCTCTTATCTCAGATCCACCGAAATGGTGCAGCCAGAGGTTCAGACGGTTTCAGCCCTCCACATGGTCCTCCGTCTCCGTCTCTGTGAGAGTTCGTACATCAGCCAATGGACACAGTTACAAATTGCGACCTCGGCATCGTTTTTCGCTGCGAGCTCTAGTTGAAAAGTCTGAGTTGCATTATGTTTCTTTTCGAAATGATAGTTTTCTCTAGAAAACAAGTATTTCTGGATACTAGATCGTCCTTTCTGTCTTTCCTTCTTCTTCTTCTTCTTCTTCTTCTTCTTCTTTGTTCGTTTCGATTCAGATTTCCAGAACACGAAAACACTTTTTTTCTTTTTTTTTTCAATATTGCAACTGATCGGTTTTTTTTCAACCAACTATACACACAAACAAGGTACACGGTGACGTCAAGGGGCCTCTCACCTAAAAGACGTTCACTTTGAATTTTTTTCAGAACCACTTCTATGGCACGGCATTGTTCATCTCTTCGATTTTCTTCGAGAAAATAGATTTGGTACAGTTTCACGAGTAAACCAGAATTGCCACACCAGAAATCAGAGATCAAAATAGAGGGTAAGTATAAACCATAATGGTAACACCAAAAATCAGAAATCAAATGGTCTGAGAACATAAATCAGCGTAGTAGATAATTTCATTAGTAAGTAATAACTTGCTCTGATACCATGACAAATATTGAGTTTTTGATAATTATCATATATATTTCATATTATTTCTTTTATGTTTATGTACAAGAGTTTAGGTATATGTATACAAGAAAAACGAAAATTAAACAATAACCTTAATCGTTGTACATCCATGTTTTATAGCTCCACTAATATTATTGTCTACTCAACATCTAAATAGTTCTTTTCAAACTCAATCAACTTTAGATAAGATATTTAGAGTTTTAGAACAAGAACTTTCTTTTTCTATGCTTTTTATTACATGGATTCATAAGAAGAACAATAGTATTATTGATCGTATAATTAATTCAACATTTAATTGTCATTTTGATGGCATCGTAACATATATATATATATATATATAATTGAATCTTTTTAACTAAAAAAATCGATTAGTATTAAATTCTTTCCACCTATAACTTTTAATTATTACAAGAAGTATATTTTAAATTAGGAAAAAATATTAATTATCTCAAATTAAATCTTTATGTGTACTTAATCTTTCAATTTTAAGGTGTTTTTAGTCATAAATTTTGAGAAAATAAACTAATTAAATACAACAAAAATAGTTTATTTAAAATTTATAATCACAAACATATCATCATTTATATTACATTATATATTTTTCACTATTAAAAGAAATCATACATATCAATTTATTTTAAACGATGTTTAAATTAACTTAAATTCATTCAATGTTAAGCGTAATTTAATTAAACCTCGTTTAATATTATTAAAGTACTATTTTGATGCTACAAGTTTTAGAGGTGTTATGTTTTGTAATTTATTAATACTATTCTTTCATATCAAGTGATTAAAATATTATTAAAATTTGATTATTTAATAAATATGATAATTCATATAAAAAATCATAATTTTTTAACATTTAATTATTATCAATATTTTATTTTAATATTTTTTCAATTTTTTAAAAATAAAAATATATATTTAAATATTTTTTTGTTAGAATATTTATTATTAATCTTTTAAATAATTTTAAACTTAATTTTATCTTTTTCTTAATAATAATAATTCATGTTTTATTGAGTTTTAATTATTTATTAGTAAAAAATAATATTATTTATTTTATTTTATGAAGAACTAAAAAAAACCTTTTAAAATCTAACAAATTAAAGGATAACAATTAAGTTATTAAAATTTTTACAACCCGTCTTCCTAAAAATTAAAACTAATCAAACCACAAAATGATTTCTATAATACTACCATAGTTAGACTTATAAGACAAACAAAAATTAGTAAACCTTTCCCAAAATTGCCTGACCGGACTCTATAATACTTTTCACATCAACAATACTCAAAAGTAAAATCCAAAACTTCCCAATACACAAACACATAAGGCAAAAGTGTTCTTTGCAATGAATTGTGAAGCTGCCACATACCCTAATTTGCATGATGATCCCTAATACTATGCAGCCACGCATCCCTTTTGCCCATGCCTCTTAGGCTCTTATTCTACTTGTCATCCTTCTAATTTCCCTCTCTTTTCTCTCTCATTTTCTCACTTTCCAACCAAACCCCCTATATAAACTTCCTTTTCTTCCCTTCTCTTTCTCATTCATACTTACCATTCATTTTTCATCATTCATATATATCCAAATTAATCCTCCAACAACCCTTTTCATCCTCTCTATCTTCTCATTAATTTCACACAAATATGGACAGCATTTGTGCTGAGCAGCACAAGTTTCACCATTCCCACCAGCTGTTTTCATCCAAAAAAAGCCCTCTCTGCAGAGACATTGATATTCCCCCTAGAAAACTCCTCAACCGTCGATCATCTTCAATAACCCACCAAGATCAAAACCCAAACCCAGATATATTCTCTGATTCCCCAAGATTTTCCTCTGCTGATGAGTCCCTTCTCCAGAAATTTCTTTCTTTCAATGAAGACGATGATGACTCTGACCCTTATTCCTCCGACCATTTTCGTATGTACGAATTCAAGGTCCGTCGTTGTACTCGTAGTCGTAGCCATGACTGGACGGACTGCCCATTTGCCCATCCCGGTGAAAAAGCTCGCAGGAGGGACCCACGAAAGTACCACTACTCCGGCACCGTTTGCCCTGACTATCGCCGAGGTGGGTGTAGTCGAGGTGATAGTTGTGAATTTGCACACGGGGTGTTTGAGTGCTGGCTTCACCCAGCAAGGTACAGAACTGAAGCTTGCAAAGATGGTAAGAGTTGCAAGAGAAAGGTATGCTTCTTTGCTCACACGCCTCGTCAGCTTCGTATTTTGCCTCCTTCTTCATCCCCTGAGGCGGTTTCTCCAAATATGGCTTCTAATAAGAAGGCTAATTATCTTAGCTCTGTTTCTTCCTCTGTTGGTTCAAATTCTCATTCTCATCACCACTGTTGTTTGTTTTGTCGTCACTCTGTGACTTCGAATTCTTCTCCAACTTCAACACTGTTAGGCATGTCTCATTTGTCACCACCAATGTCACCGCCTCTTTCACCTGCTAATAATAAGCACGGTGGGTCTCTAAATGGGTTATCTCCAATTTCTCGTTATAGCGGTGAAAAGCACCATTTCTCTTCTCCAAATTCAAATGGGTTCGATCAAATGCATGCAATTGGAAAGGGTTCTAGTTACAAAGATTCGCTTACTGATCTGATGATCAGTTCCTTGGAGGCTATGAAATTTAATGAAATTAACTCACCAAACTCACCTATTTCTGCTAATACTAGTAATCATAATGTTCCTAATTGGGTTGATGTTTCTCTCAATGCTGATGATCAGCAGCAGTTTATTCTTTCACCACCTACCCCAAACCCATCTAATTTTTTCAGTCGGGATTGTTCGAGGAGATCATCAAGCGTCTTTCAAGATCAGAAGCTCAATAACGACAATGGTGGGTCAGGGATGGATCCAGATCTTGGGTGGGTTAACGATCTCTTGATGTAGAGCTCCAAGTCATAATTAAGCTGATGGTATTACGGTACTGATGATTCACAAGTGTATATATATTGCAGACCAGCGGCAATATATAATTAGAAAGTATATATGTGTGTCATTTTGGTGTATAATATAAGTACTATTATTGTTATCCTGCATTATTATTTTTGGTATTGTTTAAATTTAAGAACTTGATTATGTTCAGTTCCTAGAATGTAATTGAAGCTAAGCTGTGTTTCATTTTGTTTGAGAGTTACATGTTTTGAGGTTTTCATCTCTATCTGTAAAGAGATTGAGAGACGATCGAGCTGGATCTTATTTTATATTATTTAATAAAATTTACTTCCTTAATTTGTTCAATGTTTTATCATTAATTTTTGTCTTATAAAGATTATTTATCTTTAATTTTCCTGTTTATCGATTTGCATGCAATATTTACGTGCTAAACCTAACCTTAGGCAATGAAAACTAAATATTTTAGTTAGAAAAATCATAATTTAAGATTAATTTTCATTTTTATCATCTCTTTGAGAAATTTTGACACGCAGTTAGCACATTAGGCAAATCTTCATGATACAAGTGGCAAGCATGCAGGCTTTGTCTTGTATGGTGGCTCGTAGATTTATGAGGATTTTGTGATGAGCTGGCTTAAGTTATAATTTTTCATAAGAGTTTTAATGGTGCAGTTTAATTTTAGGGATACTTTGTGTCCAAAAACTATGTTCCGTTTTGCTACAGATTTCTTCCAGAAAATTCCTGAAGTTAAATAGTGTAGTGATATGTCAAAATTAATGTTCATTTTGCAAAGTGACTTTACTACAAAGCATTATTTAATAAGCTTCTCATATTATTTAATTTGTCACATGTATTAGTAATCCGTATTAATTTTTTAATTTATTATAATTCAAAAAGTTATTGGTGACATATATAGATATGTTAGAGCTTTTTAAAGTAGAAAAAAGAAGAATAATTAAGGGGAAAAAGAGAAGAAGTGAAACAAAATTCTTAAAAAAGAAGAAAAAAAGATGCATTTGTATTTGTTCTAGATTTGCGACCATTAAGGGGAAAAAAAATATACCACACACTGAAGTCATTAGGGAAATATAAATATTTACACAATTTCTTTAGTGGGAACCACAATGAAAGTCATGGAGAATTTAAAACATTTTGCCAGAGGCATGTGAGTTGGTTGAAGCAGTTATATCGAGCAGGGTAGCCATATAAAAAAAATAGTATTATTTATTTTTAATTAAAAAATATATTTAAATTATTATTTTTTATGGATATTGAATATTAAAAGTTTTAAGTTTAAAATTTAAAGAGGATATAATTTTATAAATATTATATTTAAAAAAATATTCTTTAAGAGTTTAGGTGGGGAGTATTATTGTTAAAGGTGAGTTTGTGCACACATGGTATTCTCGTTTTAATTATATATTTAATATTACAAATAAATAAATAAAAGTTTATATTTATGTTTAATGTATATGAGATATAATTAAATAACATATTTTGATGATAGTTAAAAAAAAAATTATATTTTTAAATAAATATATAATTTTTTTTACATAAAATGGCCTAAATCACCCCTATAGAGTCATTTTCTTTATAGATAAATATATTGAATTTTTTTATAGTTATCTAACCTGGTGGGGGAAAAAATTGAAAGCATAAATGATCAAATTAAATGTATATATATATATATATATATAAAGCATATGTATTTACGTCACTGTTTAGCAATGTTAATTATCTTTTAAAATTTTCAGATTGATCTTTATATTAATCACTAAGAATGTCATGATCAATCCACATTCCACAATCCTTCACCGGTCATTGAACTTACTGTGGATTCTGTCGGTGGAGTAAATGAGATTGATCTTCCGTGAATAGAAATCGACTTGAATTCCTTTCAAAAGAAAAACAAATTGAGATCAATTGTATTGTGAAATGAATTGGATTAAAATAGTTGATTACTGAAACAAACATAAGGAATTAATTTATTTTCTATATCACTAATTAATAAAATATGCTATATATTTTAAAATAACTATGTTTAATCATATATTTAATTATAATTAGGATCCGAATTTTAAAACCTCTAATCTAATATTAAATATTGATTTTTATTGAGGAAATGGAATTTGAAAATGTAAAAATGTATAATATTATATAAAATTAAAATTATTTTAATCGTATTTTATATAAGATTACATGATCAGTAGCTAGCCATTTGTCAAATATTATGTTATGATTAAGGGAATGACCCACTTTACTGCTACAAGTTATCTCAACTTTTAAGCAACTCCACATGATCTATAAATACATGAATAAATGCCCCATCGATCATGTGAATTATTCAAGTGATGGTGTTGTATAATTAATCTGAACATTCAAGTAGTGCATTTTTAGGAACCCTACATTGAATAAGAATCTTAGCTAGCTAAAAGATGGCACACTCTTTGTTTCCTAGGAAGGCTACTTATCTTAAAGACAGCTATGATAGTGGGGATTAGACCCATTTGTTTGTGTTTGGAAATTGGAATAGAAGTTATTGGTTATATCAATGCATGTAAAAAAAAATAGGAATATATTTGCACTAAATATTCATATATATATATAAGTAATTTGAGACTATTACATCAATTATACTTTAAGATTAAGAGTAATTAATAATTTCTTATAATTATATAGTGTGACTTGTGCCATAACAGATTAGGGGTTAGGTAGTATTGTCCACAAAATCACAAAAAAATGTGTGGGGGGGGTGGGGAGCATCCCATGCTATATGCTAAAATGACCCATAATAGAGTTTGGGGTCCCCTACCCTTGCCTTTTTTTTATTTTAAGGGTATCATTGTTTTCTATTTTTATTTATAGAGGGTTTGTGTGGTTTTGTATAGGGATGAAAGGCCCATACTTAGTAATGGTTGTTAATCATGCACCTTCCCTTTAGAATAGATGGATAGCACTTTTTTCTTTTTAAAAAAAAATTACAATAGATCGAAATAGCTATAATATATAGAACCATACTCGGTACATGCATGGATGATCTTTATCTGCGTGGGCAGTACTTCTTTGGGTTTTTCTATATATTATAAAAGAAGAAAATGGGGGTAGATTTTCTTATATTAGGTCGTTATCATTTAAACGTTAAAAAAAGCATGAATTAAGAAAAGATATATTATTTTAATATTAAAATATTATTTTCTTGTATTAAGCAATTAAAATACTATTAAAATATGAAATTTTAATTAAAAAAATAGAAATTAATATGAAAAAAATTAACATAATTTTTTTTAATATTTTATGATTTTCACTATCTTATTCTAATATTTTATAAAAAA
Organism: Hippophae tibetana; assembly: GCA_037013495.1. Lineage (NCBI taxonomy): Eukaryota > Viridiplantae > Streptophyta > Magnoliopsida > Rosales > Elaeagnaceae > Hippophae > Hippophae tibetana. The sequence goes on from CM072804.1 coordinate 7,511,642, forward strand.
AATTATTTTATTAAATTAAAATATATACTTAAATAATTTTTATTATAATATTATTATTTTTGATTTTTTTCTTAAATATTTTCATATTAAATTTAACATTTATTCTTTTTAAAAACTTATATTTTAATCATGTTTTAATCATTTGATATGAAAAATAATATTTTAATAAAAAATTATTAAAATAATATATTATGTTCTTAATTTATATATATTTTTAAAATAATAAGATTAAGTGATATCAAATTTAAATTAAGAAATAAAACAATTTTTACACTAATAATCTAATATAAAAACTTGTACGGCCAGCCCCACTCCATTTGTAATAACTAACAAATAGAACGTGAGTTGCACATAAAGAAAATTATTTTAAAATATCACAATTAACCATAATATAAAATAATGATTTAAATGATCTATAAATTTTAATTTAAAAATACACAAATTTTAATTGAAAGTTTTTTTTAATAATAAATTATGAGGTTTTACTTCTTTCAATTTTAAAACATTATTAATTCAAAATGTTGAAAATACATCATCAAAATATTCAAAATCAAAATTAAAGTATTGATCTTACAAATAATATAAAATAAAAATACTTAAAATAATTAATCTTATATTAAGATACATTAAAGAGACTAACCTAATCTAACCCAAGTCCCTTTAGAGTGACATATTGGATTAGTATGTTTGGTTTGTTCTAACTCAATAAGTTAGGAGCTATTCAAAGTCCAACCCACGAGACTTTTCTTTTATCTTTTTTCTTTATTCAAATGACTAAATTTAACGTGTATTATATATAATTTAAAATTTTAACTTCTTTAAACAAGAAAACACAAATTAATTTATAATAAAATAAAAAGTCATCTCCTAAATACATTATAAGAAAATAAAAAATTACATTAATAAATCGAAGAGAGTTTAAACTATTAAGAAATACTGTAAATTATTTTTTTTTATATCAATATAAAGTTGTTTTAATATTAAAAAATATGTATCTATAAAATTATTTTAGCATTTTATTTATTGTCTTTTTAATTTAAAAGAATTTATTAAGAAACTTATTTATTTCCTTATCTAAAGTCATTTATAGATAAAAATTAAATGTAATCTAACTTCTTTTATTTCTTCAATTTTTTATTTAAAAAATATTAAACTTAAGAATTCATTACTTTTCTTATATAAAAATAATTAATACACAAAAATAAAAAAAAATCTCCATATCTTTATGACTTATATTAAAAACTAAAATAACTTTGTATATAAAAATATATAAATTTGAATGTAATTAATAAAAAATATTATATTATTAATTATATTTAAAAATAAACTAAATTAAAAAAATAAATAAAAAATAAAAGACTAATCAGGTCTAGCAAGTTGACCCACTCTAACACATTAAAGCACATAAGCTGATGGACAGAGTCTTAATTATACTAATAATGGATCAGACTTGGATGGAACTAATTAGTAGTGCTACATCTCTAATTGAATTAACATTTAATAATTTTTATAACTTTAAAATTTATTTAATTAAAAAAAATTTATTTATCACACAAAAAACTTAAATTTTATATGTATCAAAATGACTAAACTTTGATACATGTCATGCAAATTATGTCAAAATAAAACATAAAAAATAAAATTACTTCGATATCAATTTGATTGTCCGAAATACATGTATTAATCACTCGTTACATTCAATATACATAACATTTAGAATTACAATAAGAAAACATAAAAAGCATTAAGATTCTCAAAATATTGGACTCATTATCAAATTATAAAAGAAAATAAAAATAAAGAATGTTTATTTTAATAAAAAAAATTAATAATATTTTATGAATTGTGGTTTTTTAAGTATAAAAATTCCATACATATTTATAATACTTTCAATTTTCTCTTTTAATTTCATAATAGTAAATAATTGTTAAATTTTATTTATTCATACGTTAAATAGTAATCATCAATTTCATTCCATTTCACATAAAATTAAATACTTGAAGAATCTTTTGTTTTTTTTTCTATGATTCTTCCCCTAAAAGATAACTAATATATATAATTAATTATTTTTTATACTATATTTAACTTAGAAAATAAATTAAAATTTAATACATACTTAATAGATTTTCAGTTTTACAATTTAATTTCATAATAATAGATAATCATTATAATATTTACGAATATTTTGATTTGTTTCCTTTTAGAGTCCAACTAAAAGAAAAAATTTAAATTTTTAAATCCATTAAAATAAAATCAATTATTTTATGAGTATTTTGATTTTCTCTTTAATTATCTTATTAAAAGATAATTAATACATATAATCAATTATTTTATATATTAATTTTTTCTTTTAATTCCTTAATAATAGGAAATTATATAATAGTTATGATTATTTTGATTTTCCTTTAAATTTTTGCTAAGAGATAATTTATAAATTTTAAATTTATTCATATAGAATCAATTATTTTAATATTTTTGATTTTTTCTTTAATTTTACACTAAAAAATAATTAATAAATAAATTAAAATTAAATTATACTTAAATTAGATTATATGAAAAAAAATATTAATAATTAGAGTATATTAATTGACCGTTAACATGTCAATTTTTGAATATGGTTATAATTTTTATATAAAAATATAAATTCGATCTATTATAATTATTATAAAATGATGATATATTTTAGAAATAACTAATCCAAATTGATTATCAACGCATACATATATTTAATATTTTCTTCACTAGTGACAAAACTATAGTTGTATACCTTTTTTTCACAAAAATACCTTATTACAATATTAAAACATGGTTCGATGTAGGTTTCAATTATTTATTCATAGATATGATTTCAAAAAAAATAAGCATTAATCTTTTTTTCTCGCTTTAAATATTAATTGCACGTGTAGTTATTTAAATTTGTGTACGCGCCATCATTTTCTCCTCCGAAAATTGTGGTAATTGATTGCTAGAAAACAAAACATCAACAAGTGTGAAAAAGTTACAACAATTTATCCCCTCAATAACCTTGAAATATAAGCAAGGAGCATCTAAAGTGCTGCTTGCTTTGTGATACCAAGTAAGTAAGGACAACATATATAAATCGATAGTAATATATCTCTTATTTTACTTTGGTACATCTGACATATATCCATATATAATATGATGGAATTACATGGTAGAAAATATAATATTATAGAAATTGGATGGATCCAAGATAATTTTAATCAATGTTTGTCATGGAGTTTTTTATTATATCCTCTAATTTAAAATATTAATGGGTTGAGTTTTTCTGATTGTTGACTTTGAGACATTTAGCCAAGATTGTAATTTGTAACCACCTAATATGTCCAAATATGGCATCCTTAAAACCAGAAAATAATCACTTGTGTTTAAACAGAAAAGAGCCACAGCTATTTAGAGTAGTTGAAACTTGAAAGGGATAGGCATAGATTAGAATATCCCTAAGATTAAGTTAGGCTAGTTAAATATTTAAAGACTAAAATATCATTCAACTCTTGCAGGATTTTGGGTTGTTGAAAGAGCGTTTGAAGGTTAGGATAAAACAAATTGAATAGTTTTATACATTTTAAGTTTTGTCTACTAAATAGTAAATATATTTTATTTTATTCATACTCAGATTCGATTCAATGTATAGTAGTTATAAATTATAACGACGTAAGCAAATTGAGTTAACATAGAGCACTCGCATGGAAAAGCGATAGGCCGAACCATCCAGCAAATGTACTAGGCGTAAGAAGCTTGAACCAGGATGATAAAACTCAGTGACTATTGATTGAATTATAAGTGAAAGTATATAATAATTAAGGTGATTATATCTTAAAATGTTAACCTAATGAATATAAATATTAATAATATTTATAAATTTTATGATAGTATTATCTTTTTAATTAATGTAAGACTCTATTATCTTTATTATTTTTAATTAAAGTAGTATCTTTATCTATAATAAAACCTATTATTTTATATTTTTAATCTATTTTATTGTATTTTGTTTGGATCACTTCTCATTTTTTTACTAGTCCCAATTCTTTTTTTAGAGATATATCAAGGTTTTTGCTCCAATTCACTAAAGTTCTTATTGTTGAGAAATTACACAAATTTCCGATAAGTTAGACTCATGAGAAAATAAGAATAGAAAAATAACACACAAATTTGATAACGGAATTCGGCCAATCTTGCTTACGTCTCTGGACCTACTGTATATCTTTTTACTGAAAGAGGAGAAATTACACAAGGTGTTTACAACACTCACAACTCACAACCCAATTACACCTAAGAAAATTACTCTCAATTTTCTCTCACAAAAGCTTTTCTCTCTAAGTTTTTTTCTCAATTGGAATGAACACTTTGGATGATTAATTCATTACAATTACACATCTATTTATAGGAAAATTCACTCATTGAATTACTCCTTAAATTAATGGTTTTTTGAATTGTTTCTTGAATTAAGCTTCATGTTTTGCTCCATGTTTTGCTCCTTAAATTAAGGAGCTTTATAGCAATCTCTCACTTAAAGAATGATTTCAATCTATCTTCACATCTCAATCAATGCAGCAGTTTTTCTAGTCTTTGTTACTCTAGCAGACCAACTGAAGTTGAGCACAACTTCAATTTTTCAATAGTCATCACCTTTGTTAACATATCTGCTAGATTTTTGCTTCCTTGAATCTTCTCCAGTATTAACATATCATCTTCCAATAGAGATCTGATGAAGTGATAACGAAGTCCAATATGGTTGGTTCTAGAATGAAATGTTGAATTCTTCGCCAAGTGTATTGCACTTTGACTATGCAGAACATTCTTCTCCTGTTTGAATCCCAACTCAGTTAACAAACCTTGAAGACATATCATCTCTTTACTAGCTTCAGTTATTGCTACATACTCAGCCTCTATAGTGGATAGAGTGACAATTTTTTTGTATTTGTGACATCCAACTAACAGCTATAGTTCCAACAGTAAATATATAATCGATGGTGCTTCTTCGGTGATCAACTTCACCTCTAAAGTCTGCGTCTACGTACCCTTGTACTTTTAACTCTCCTTTACTAAAGTACAAGCACTTTTCTATGGTGCCTCACAGATACCTCAAAATCCATTTGACTGCTTCCCAATGAGTTTTTCCTAGATTTGACATAAATCTACTAACAACTCCCACTGCATGACCAATGTCTGGTCTCGTACAGACCATTGCGTACATCAAACTTCCAATGGCTGAGGCATAAGGAACCTTAGCCATGAATTCCCTCTCTTCCTCTGTCTGAGGGGATTGATCCTTGGATAAGCGGAAATGACTAGCCAAGGGTGTGCTAATTGGCTTGGCATCGCTTATGTTGAATCTCTACAAAACACGATTGATGTACTCTGCCTGAGATAACTGCAAGGATTCTTTCTTCTTATTTCTTGTGATTTGCATTCCAAGAATCTTCTTTGCTGGACCTAAGTCTTTCATGTCAAACTCCTTTGACAATTGTTGCTACCTTTTAATATCATCCATATCTAAACCTACTACTAACATATCATCAACATAAAGTAGTAAAATGATATAACTGGACCTATATCTCTTGAAGTAGCAACAATGGTTAGCATTGCACTTCTGGAAACCTTCCTTGTACATGAAGTTGTCAAACTTTCTGTACCATTGTCTCGAGGCTTGTTTTAGGTCATACAAACTCTTCTTAAGTCTGCACACCATATTCTTCTTCCCTCTTTCTGAGAAACCTTCTGGCCGGTACATGTATATCTCTTCATCTAAATCTCCATGAAGGAATGCAATCTTCACATCTAACTATTCCAGATGAAGATCTTCAATGGCTACAATACTCAACATTGATCTGATAGTATTGAGCTTCACAACGGGAGCGAAAATGTCAGTGTAGTCAACTCCTTCCTTATGTTGAAACCCTTTAACAACTAGGCGTGCTTTGTATCTCTTAGAACCATCATGTTTCTCTTTCACCCGGTACACTCATTTATTGTGAAGTGCCTTCTTTCCCATAGGTAACTCAACTAGTTCTCATGTCTGATTGGAGATGAGAGATTTCATTTCTTCTTTCATAGTAAGCTCCCACTTGCTGGAATCTCGAGCCTAACAAGCTTCATCATAGCATTCAGGCTCCCTTTCATCAGTCAACAACATATAGTTCATGTATCTCATGTTAGGCACATAAGGTCGAGAAGACCTTCTCAATACAGGAGATGGAGTAAGAGGTTATGGTGTGTCGGAATGTTGTGTACTACTTTGTCCAACAAGTTCCTCTCGCTGAGGACTTGTTACAATTGGTTCTGTTGCAGAACTATCTGGGACATCATCTGGATCTGCAAATACTGACTCATTCTGTTCTGAGTCATTGACGTCTATTTTATGCATCTCCTTATACATCACCCTTTCGTTGAAAATCACATCTCTTCTACGGATAACTTTCTTTTTTTCATCATCCCAAATGTGATAGCCAAACTCATCCTCACCATAGCCAATGAATATGCATTTCTTGGATTTGGGATCAAGCTTACTCTTGCCTTGATCACTGATATGCACAAATGCTACACAACCAAAAACTTTTAGATGTGATAGTTTCACCTCTTTTTCGCTTCATACCTCCTCTGGTATTCTATGCTCCAATGGAACAGATGGACCTCGGTTGATCAAGTAAGCTACCGTGTTGACTGCCTCTGCCCAGAACTGCTTCGGTAGACCTGACTGTATACGAATGTTTTTGGCTCTTTCTGTTAACGTTCGGTTCATACGCTCAACTACACCATTGTGTTGAGGTGTGCATGGCACAGTTCTTTCCATTCTAATCCCATGCTCATAGCAGAAATTTTTGAATCTGGTGTCTTCATATTCACCACCATTATCGGTTTTAAGCTTTTTGATCTTTAAATCCGTCTCATTTTCCACCATAGCTTTCCATCTTTTGAAAGCCTCAAATACTTCAGACTTATGCTTTAGAAAGTAAACTCATACCTTCCAAGAGTGATCATCGATGAAAGTCACGAAGTAGTGTTTCCCACCAATAAATGAGATGACCGTTGGTCCCTAAACATCAGAGTGAATAAGCTTTAGTCTTTCCTTCTTTGGGGTTCTGCCATTTTTCTGAAAGTTGACTCTTTTTTGCTTTCCAAGTATGCAATCTTCACACATGTCCATCTCTACAGACTGTAGACCTGAAAGTTTTCCTTTTGAGTGCATAATCTTCATCCTTTTCTCACTCATGTGGCCTAGTCTCTAGTGCCACAGATTTGGTGTTTCATTGCCTGCTGCAATTGTGATTGAACAACGTGCCTCTACTGTCATGTAAAAAGTGCCACTTTTCTTGCCTCAAGCAACTGTCATTGCACCCTTTAAAATATTCCAATCATCACCATGGAAGATCGTAGTGTAGCCTTCACTGGCCAACTGCCCTACTGAGATTAAGTTCCTTCTGAGGTCGAGAATATGCCTGACATCCTTCAGTTCCCAAACAGACCCGTTCAACTTAATCTTTACTACACATTTGCCAATAATAGCACATGGTTGATCATCACCAAGATATACCTTTCCAATGTTTCCAGAGACATATTTCTCGAAGAATTCTTTCTGTGAAGTAGCATGGAACGATGCTCCAGAGTCTAACACCCAAGATTCTTCCTTGCTCTCCAAAGAGCATATCAATGCATCATCCCCTCCTGAGGTGGAAGTAACATTTGCCTCTGCCTTCACTTATTTTTCCTTCGGTGCACTCTTGCACTGATTTTTGTAGTGCCCGGTTCTTCCACAATTCCAACACTTGATAGTCTTCGAGCTATGGGAATTATTAGGATTCCTGGATTTAGACCTCTTATCCTTTAGTCTACCTCGGTAGTCTGTTCTGCCACGTCCATTTCCTTTGGTTGAATTTCTTCCTCTTGACTCTGTATGCAAAATTGAAGAAGTTGATAATTCACCTGACTCTCTACATCGGATCTCTTCACTGAGAACCAAATCATGAACATCATTAAATTTCAACTTATTGTTTCCTGACAAGTTACTCACAGCCGTGACAGTAGCATTCTAACTTTCTGGTAGAGAAGACAAAAGTATCAATGCTCGTACTTCTTTCTCGAATTCAATTTCCATTGAACTCAACTGGGTTGTGACTATGTTGAGTTCATTGAGATGTTGAGCTACCGATGTGCCTTCCGCCATTCGCAAATTGAACAAACGTCTCATCAAGTGCACTTTGTTTGAGGCTGATGGCTTCTCATACATATTAGAGAAAGCTACCATAAGACCGGTCGTGGTCTTTTCCTTTGCTATGTTGAAAGCAACATTACGGGATAACGTCAATCGAATAACTCTGAGGGCTTGTCTGTCTAGAAGATTCCAATCTTCTTCCTTCATAGCCTCTGGCTTATTCCCTGAGAGAGGTTGATACAAATTTTTTTGATACAGATAATCCTTTATCTGCATTTTCCAAAATCTGAAATTTCCTTTATCTGCGGTCATTGCTCCTACTCAAATCTGACTTCTTCCGGATCATTTCTGACTATTTCTTGTAGAAAATTGACAAGAATCACCACCAATAGCTTTGATATCAGTTGTTGGGAAATTAAACAAATTTCCGATAAGTCAGACTTATGAGAAAGCAATAATAGAAAAATAACACACAAATTTGATAATGGAGTTCGGTCAATCTTGCTTACGTCTCCGGACCTGCCGCAGATCTTTTTATTGAAAGAAGAGAAATTATACAAGGTGTTTACAACACTCACAACTCACAACCCAATTACACCCAAGAAAATTACTTTTAATTTTCTCTCACAAAAGCTTTTCTATCAATTGGAATGAACACTTTGAATGATTAATTCATTACAATTACACATATATTTATAGGAAAATTCACTCCTTGAATTACTCTTTAAATTAATGGTTCCTTAAATTGCTCCTTGAATTAAGCTTCATGTTTTAATCCTTGTTTTGCTTCTTAAATTAAGGAGTTTTATAACAATCTCCAACACTTATATCATAATTTTATTTAATGACTCGTGCTCAAGTGAATACAAGCTGTCCTTCGGAAAATTTGCAGACACTGCAATATTTTGTAGTTCCTTTTACTTTAATAAGATCTTTGTTTCTTATAAAAATGTACATGTCTGCATGTATCGTGCATACGCAAGTAAACTAAAAAATCTATCTAGAATAAAATTCAGGCATGTATCAAACAGCTTACTTCCTGTAATATAATCGGCTGGCCTTGCTGCCTGCTGTCCCTCTCTACCACTAATACCAACTCAATATCAGCTTGTTGTATCATCCTCACATCATTTCCATCATCCCCAATAGCCAATGTTCTATAATCACATGATTTCAGAATCTCCACAAGCTGTGCAAAAAGTAAGAGTATATAAAATTTTACTTGTGCTTTTCAATTCACAACATGAATACAAGCTACAAATACATGAAGCAAATACTAAATGAAACTGAATTATTTGATTTGACAATTCAAAATAACGATATAATTATCAAAATTAAGTGGTAGAAAGATATGTTTCATTAGCTTCTCTCTGAATAGATAGATTGTAATTCATATGAAGTCCAAAGATTAAGTTTCTAACTCATTCAAGCACAGGAATACAGAAATTCTACCTAAATGAGTCTACAGATTCAAATTTTTTAAATAAGATTTACACTTAATTTTATCCGTATAAATCCTTCATCAGCCGCATTTTATTTGTAATGCACAATTCCTATTGATAGTACATGATGTACAAATTTATGTTGGAAATTTAATATTTTAAAATGGATGATAAAAGTGCAACCATAGTTATAGTAATACAAGGCACGTGCTAGATAGATATAGAAGTGCAAAATAACATGTACAGAGAAACTGACGTTAAAAAGAAAATCTAAATTTACAAGTAAAGCGTCAACACAACAAAAAATAAAACCTTAAAAAGTCACCTTTGCTTTTTGGGATGGTGTTACGCGACAAAAAATAGCAGTCCTTGACAATATCGCTAATTCAGTAAAATCTTTCCTATAATGCTTAAGAGCAAATTCAAGAGCCCAACCATCAATGACAAATGCTACATCCTGTTGAAATTTGAGAAGGTTCTTAACTTTTTGTATTTGGACATACATAGAAAAATTCAATATAATTGCTGACTGTAAGATATATGAGATATCATATTGACAGGACTGTTGTTATGCTTCACATCAAATATTTTCATGTCAATACATCTTTCATCAATACTGACATCCATCTATATTTTTACACATCAAAGCCAAATGTGTATCAATGAAACTGTGGTTAGGTATTTATCTTCCCGGAAGTGAACAATTAGGCATAGAGAATGATTTAATATTTCCTTTAGTTTCGTGCTCAATTATGATTCAAAGTAAGTACTTTCATGTAATTGGTACAAAATGTGATATTTAAGTTAGTACATAAAGTCAATTTTTTTTCAAAAATCGACTTATAATGAATTTAAAGTCGATTCGATATAGAACCGATGTTACAAACAACGTGAATAGCGTCAACTGACACGTAAAATTGACGCTACATACGTGTATATTTCTTTTTCTCTTCTTTCTTCGCCAGATAGAAACTATTCTAAACGCTGCATAACTCTCAAAAACTCAAAACTTCATTCACTTTTCCTCCATTCTTTCTTATTTTTTGGTCACCTATGACCACCAATTTCAATGTCAGTTAGTGCGTTTTCTTCCTCTCTAACTTATCTTTTAGATCCCCTATTTTTTTTAGCAAAATATTCAAAAAAAATTATACCCATTTTTACTTACAAAATACAAATTTTCTTCATTTTATCACTTCATTTGCTTTTGTAAGTATTTTTATTAATCATACGCACATATTATTCATATTTGTTTTGTATATTATGTGTATAATTTTTTGTATTATATATGTATGTTTTGTATTATAACATTAGGAGAAAAATATGATGATCTTGAATAACATAAAATATTACCATGATAATTTTTCTGTTATTAATTAATATTTAATTTTTTGATTATTTGTATTATTTAAATTATTTGTTAAACAAATTTTGTTTTTTTCTGCTATTATGTAGTGATCGAATACAAGTTTTAATTTGAGTATAATAAAAAATTAATAAATTTTGTAAAAATAAAAATAAAAAATTTAAAGTCGATTTACACTTTTTGGCGTAGTGTGATGTTAACATTTCATTGATTGATATAAACTAATATTGTCATAAATCTAGTGTATTTCAATTATATACTATTATTTTAACGGTAATATATTACCACAATTACTTTTTTTGTGACACAACAAATATACATGAAATGATTTTTTAACTCTATTATTAATTGTATTTTGGTGACACATATAAAGTTACCATTAATAAGAATAATTGTGTGTTATTTATATATATATATATATTGTCGCAATAATAATTTGGGTTCTACAATATCGTAATCCTATCGAGCAATATAAATACATTATTATCTTAATATTTTTCATATCTACATGCTTCATATATGAATAGTGGCATAGCAACCTTTAAATTCATCCGAATAGAGAATTACAATAAGAAGGTATACAAGTTGTATGTTAGGTTCTTATTAGAAATACTTAATGATTGTATTCTATTCTGTAATCAAAATGAATATATATGGTGTCTTTATATAGAAATTACAAGTAAACTAGATATGTCTAAAGTAACTAGATATAGATATGCCTAAAGTAAATAGATATACATTAATATGTTACTAGATATACATTAATAGCCCCCCTCAAACTCAAGGTGGATGTGAGACCAGCTTAAGGTTGTCAACCAAATAATGAGTGCGTTCTTTGGGAAGTGCCTTAGTGAAGATATCCGTAAGTTGATCGTTGGAGGAAACGGGGAAAAGCTTGAGAGCACCATGGACAAGATGAGAGCGAATAAAGTGACAATCAATCTCGATATGTTTAGTCTGTTAATGAAAGACATCGTTGTGAGCAATATGAATGACACTCTGATTATCACAATAAATGGGAGTAGCAGAGGATGTGGACACACCTAAATCCTTAAGAGCCCATCGTAGCCAAAGAAGCTAAGATATGGTATTAGCAAGAGCACGATATTTTGCTTCAGTACTGGAGCGGGCCACGAAGGTTTGTTTCTTACTTCGCCAAGAAATCAAAGAAGAACCAAGGAGAAAACAATAACATGTAGTGGACCTACGATCAGTGGGATCTCTTGCCCAATCAGCATCAGAGAATGCACGAAAACTAAAGGAGACTGAGCTGAGTAGAAAAGACCATGAAAGATAGTGCCTTTCAAGTATCGTAGAATACGCAGAACAAAAGCATAGTGAGTTGATCGTGGAGCAGACATATACTGGATCACCTGATGAACAACATAAGAAATGTCTGGACGAGTAATTGTAAGATAAACCAGGCTGCCAACCAATCGTCTGTAAAGAAAGGGATTAGATAATGGTTGCCTCTCTGATGGTGTAAGATGTATATTAAGTTCAACTGGAGTGTCAACAGTTTTGCTGTCAGTGAGTCCAGCTTGAGATAAGAGGTCAGATGCATACTTAGCTTGAGTAATATAAATACCATCTGTGGAACGAGTGATCTCAATACCCAAGAAGTAGTTGAGATGTCCAAGGTTTTTCATCTCAAACTACTGACTAAGAAAATTCTTGAGTTCTTAAATGCCACTGAGGTCATCACCAGTTATGATCATATCATCCACATATAAGAGAAGCAAAATAGTGTCTTTATCATTACGATGAATAAACAAGGCAGAATCATAAGGACTGGCAGTGTAACCCAAGCAAAGGATGATGAAGCTGAACTTGGAAAATCATGCTTCTAGAGCTTGTTTAAGGCCATAAAGTGCTCGTCGAAGGTGACAAACCTTATTTGTTTCAACAGAAAGACCATGAGGAGGTTGCATATAGACTTCTTCATGCAGATCCTCATTAAGGAATGCATTTTTGACATTCATCTGAAAAAGGTCTCATTTACTAGCAGTGGTAACAATTAAGAGGGTATGAACAGAGGAAATACGGGCAACTGGAGCAAAAATCTCTTCATAATCAATCACATACTCTTGTGTAAAACCTTTTGCTACAAGACGAGCCTTGTAGCGATCGATGGACCCATCAAGGCGAGTCTTGATCTTATAGATCCACTTACTACCAACCACAGACTAACCACGATGGAGAGTAACCAAATCCCAAGTATGGTTTTTGGTTAATGCATCAATTTCTTCTTTCATTGCAATCTTCCAAAAAGTGTTAGTAGATGCCTCACGATAGGTGAGGCTCATGGAGTGTAGCAAGGGTAGTGTAATAATGATAGTCAAGTAAATGTGTAGGAATGGATCTTACCTGGGTTTAGTGGCGAGGTGGAATGTCTTGTGGAGGATCTTTAGGCAGAGCAAGAACAGGGGACCTATGTTCAAGGTGGGGTAGCTCGTTATCAACCTGTTCTTCTACAACTTGTCTAGGATAATCATCAAAAATATCTAAAGATTGAATAGTGAAGTCCATAGATGGATTAAAAGTATCTGTAGAAGGAACATGAGACTCATTTGGAAAGATTTCTAAAACATTTGAATTAGTTAGGGAATGTGATTAATGGCATGAACAACATGAAGAGTCGATTCACCCTAAAATGGGGCGGGGACTTTGGTAGAAAGAAGAAGAACACGAATAGTGTCAAGAATATGACGAAGTTTTCTTTTGGCTCGACCATTTTGTTGAGAGGTTCCTGGACAGGTTAGATGATGTACATTGTCATAGAAGTGTAACAGAGCTTGAAAATCATTTTGAGTATATTCAAGAGCATTATCAGATCAAAAAGTTTTGATATGTTTGGATAATTGTATTTCAACCATTTTTGCAAAGTTATTGTATATTGGTAAGATTTCAAAATGAGATTTCATTGAAAAGATCCAACTATAACGAGAATAATCATCAATAAAAACAAGAAAATATTGAGATCCACCAATACTAGTAACAGGAGAAGGTCCTCAAACATAAGAATGAATTAACTCAAAAATACTATTAGAGATAGATTTACTATTATTGAAAGGTAAAACTAGTTGTTTTCCTAACTGGCATGAAGTACAATCAAAATTGTCTCTGGACACAGAACCCAATAGACCTTTAGAAGCTAACTGTTGTACCCGAGTGGATGAGGCATGACCAAGAGGAGAATGCCAAAGTGCGAGAGAAGGTAAGGAAGAAACGGCAGTAGTTGTAAGAGCAACAGGTGGAAGATGGAGATTATTTATGGGAAACATATGCCCGACCCTAGGATCGATCCTAAGCTCTTTCCCCGTCCTCATATCTTGCACAATACATCTAGAATAATAAAAAATAAGGTGATATCCTAGTTCAGCTAATTGTCCCACATAGCATAAATTATAGGATAGGTTAGGTACATGGAAAACCCTAGGAACATAGAGGGTAGAGGTCGAAACAAAACCTAGACGATTTCCATGAATGGTGGAACCATCAACTATATGAATATTAAAGGGATGTGGTGCAGGGTCAAGTTTGGAGAATAAAGATGAGTGAGGTGTCATGTGATTGCAACATGAAGAGTCAAAAAGCCAAGTTTGAGACTTACCAGGCAAAATTGAGAGAGTAGTGGAAAAAGATGCATTACCAGCCATTTGAACAGCGAGGAGAGGTTGATAGTGGATCCAAAAGACTGGGACTTTGCTAAACTATAAGGCATTAGCGAAGTAGGCTCAGTATTAGAAACAACAGCAGTAGATTTGTTACGACGGTAACAAGACTCAATTGTGTGGCCCTGACGCTTGTAATAATTGCAGAACCTTTTATTGCTCTGTCTGCGACGATTGTAAAAGCCAAAGGAATCACCTGATTGCTGAGGTTGCTCAATGGAAAGAGTAGGAGCAGTAATAGCCAAAACATTGAACTTATTCTGGGCTTGAAGGGTTGCAAGCCAAGCTTCTTCTCTAACCAACTCATTTACAGTAGTATCAAGAGAGGGAGAAGGACTACGATTAAGAAGCTGACCTCGGATTATCTCAAAGTCCTTGTGAAGTGACATCAAGAACTTATAGAGACGAAATTCATCCTCAACTGTAGCATATTGCTGAGCATTTATTGAGCATGCCCAAATTGGATCACAAAGGTCAATTTGGTCCCAAAGGAAGCGAAGCTGATCAAAGTAGTCATTGATGGATTGCACTGGTTCATGTTGAAGTTGATGCAATTCAACTATTAGTTGATATTTCATGGATCCGTGAGTAGTGGAGTACCTTTTGGCCAATATATCCCATACTGATTTGGCATCATCAAAGCTGCCCAACAGATTGGAGATGGAGGGAATAGAAGTATTCTAAATCCATGTGAGGATCATGTGGTTGTGACTATCTCATTCAATCATGCGATGAAGGAAAATAGAATCTTCTTCACTTTCTCCTTTAACATGAATGATAATTGCATCAGTACAATAATGTCATAGCATACGACCCTTAAGATTATTGTGCATAGCTTGAGACCATGACAAGTAATTCTTGGTCCCCTCCAATATAGTATTGATAGGGTAAGAATGAAAAGCATCTTTTTTCTCCACTTGGAAACACAATATGAAAAAATGGACTGCAAAAACGAGGTCTACGCGAAAAACTGGGTAGGGAGGACATGTAGTGAAAAGTCAATGGTAACCCCGGTCAACGGTCAGCACAGTCAATGATAAGTCAATGGTCAGCGGGGTCTCTATGATGTCAACTGAATGTGATGATGATGTCAACCCTAGGCAAGTCACTAATGATGTCATGATACCAGAGCGCGGCGTGTGTGGCACGTCAAATTCACGTGTTATTGTTGTTAGCGACGCGATTGGGGGCATGCAGATGAGGATAATTGTGATACGCCCACGGTTGTGTAGATCTGGTCTCGGCGATCACAGTGGTATCTACAGAAAGGTCGTTGAGTGAAGATTCAGGACGGAATTTAGTTTCGACGACGGGGCATGATTGGACGTGTAGATCTTTTGAGTGGCGCGTGAGGGAGCATGCGGCGTCCGATGGTTGCGATACTTCCACAGTTGTGTAGATCTGGTTGATCTGATCATAGTGGTATCTGCAGAAAAATTATCGGAGTAATATACACGGCGGCAACCGTGATTGTAGTGGTCTGTGTGGTGCGGGACTCCTTAACAATGATGACTGTAATCCCATAACCTAAGGACAATGACTGAAAGACGTCGGAGGTTCAACGGTGAGTGGTTGCAACGACTATTATGACAGCAAAAGCTATAAGGGTTTAGTAACACCAGAAAAGATAAGACTACTGAAAAGATAAGAATAGTGGCTCTGATAACATGTTAGAAATACTTAATGATTGTATTCTATTCTGTAATCAAAATGAATATACATGATGTCTTTATATAAGAATTACAAGTAAACTATATATGTCTAAAATAATTAGATATAGATATGACTAAATTAAATAGATATACATTAACAGATATATATATATACATTAATATGTTACTATATATAGATTAACAATTCTGAGGTCATAATCCTCATCGTAAGACATACTCGCTCTAAACTTCTATGAACGTCATCTTCATTTTTACCATCAATCAGCAGAAGCTGACCTTTTGGCTTTATCATCCAATATTACAAGAAAGCACTAACAGATGTAGTTTATTATTTTTATTATGGAACATGAATATAGATCTCTAGCAACTTTCAGAAATTCAGTTAACATAAATGCAAAAACCCATGTAAAGCCCAACTCCGGACCCCTCCTCATCATGCGTGAAAATTTCAAAAGAAAAATCAAAGAATTTATAGGAACAACCAGAGTTATACATGCCAATCAAAAGATGAGATTGACGCAGGCTGGCCTGCATCAGAGAGGCCAAGGAAATTGAATAAAAATGTAGATCAACCAATTTCCAGTGAAGCCTTTAAAACATTTCCACGAGAAGCAGCATAGTATATGTTACATTAAACATATATGGATACATACCTTCTTTAGAGGATTATAAAAGTGCAAATAAGTTTAAGAATTATGAAGTTGACAAGAATAAGTAGGAGGACAATGACTTATTTTAGTAAATATGACTACCTGGTGAAACAAAATTTGCAAGAAAGAGCAATCTGTATGGCAGTAGTCTGCTTGTCTCCAGTGAGCATCCAAAAATTTGACCTTCATCTTTTTTCAAAAATCTCTGATACCCTTCTAAGAGAGCGTGAAACATATCCACTGAGGGAATTGTATCATGCATCTGATTATTAGTTTTGAATGACTAATAATGAGGACCAAGACCACTCACAAGATCAAGAATCAAATATCTTTATCATTTACACGTTCTCAAACAAAGGCTAGATGGCCGCAATGGTTTTAGCCTTGATAATATACTGAGAAACTGAGATATTCTCTTTCTTTAAAATTTGTAATTGATCACAAAGATCCATTACCTAAGCTTGAATATTTGTCGAGTAGGATTCCTCTAATGAAACCCACTGTTCTCTAGTATTCATACCACAACTCAAATATCCCAGCATTTCACTCGAGACTGAGCTATAAATCCACCATTTAACAATGGATTTCAATCGATTCCAGTTAGCAAACATGGGATGGACAAAATTTTCAAGAAATTTGGGTGGAACAATGAAGGCACTGTCAATTACTCTTTCCAAGCCATATGCAGTTACATATGTGAGTAATCGATCAGTCCAAATGAGATAGTTGTTCTCATCAAGCTTTACTGATAGGCTTATATTCATCAGTGGAGAAGAAGATAAACTTTGAGCAAGCAGAATATATGTAAGCCTAACAAAATAATGGCTTGTAAGCCTTACAAAATAGATTACACAGCCTTACATCACTGCAGGCAGAGCACACATAGCTAACGTACATTTCACTGTATCTAATATTAAATCTATTCGATTATATTGTATAAATTCTCATCGATATAAATTCTCATCGATATAATCCCATATTGTTAAATCTTTATGATTCTATTTAACATCAAACATGTCGTTAGACTATGCCTAATTATAAAAAAAAAAAACTAAAAACATATAATTTCGTAACCTCACTCATTCATATTTTATTTTAATCATGTTGCGATTTCCATTAGGAAAAATAACACCAGCAGTTTAATAGCTTTGGATAAATGATCATCTCAATTTAATCCCTTTATAGAAAATGCATTTAAGTTCTAATATAAGATTAAAATGCAAATTTTAAAACAAATATATGTAAAATGATAAAATGAACATATATATGAGCCTAACTAAATATTTTATTTTAAATTTTTTTAAAAAAATTAAACTAAATAAATAAAAGACTTTTATAATATTTAAGAGTTTATTTTCTTAATATATATATATTCAAAATTCAAGAATTTTGATTAACGTTTATCTTATCTATTTTAGATATGCATGTTATATTTATTTCAAAAAAAAATTATTATTTTGCAATGCATGTAATTTTAACTTGCCAAACTTTAAAGGAATTTTATTGATTTCAATTACTTGATTTATTTTAACAGGGTTAATAATGGAGAATTGCATTTATAAAAACTCAAAATTTTAATAAATACAATTTTTTTTTTTTTGAAAAACATAAATGTAACACAACATGCATAAAAAAATATAATATATTTTTTTATGTAAACATTTTTTTACTTTGTCTTCCTATCAATTTAGTTTCTTGTGTTTTAAGTTGTGTATCAGTATAGTATATTAAAAGAAAAGGAAAAAAAAAAAAAGTGGAGCTAACTTTGGATAAAAAAGATAAATTGATTAATACGTATGCACCTAACCTCGATCCTAAGTTATTTGTGTAGAATCATACAAAAACTGCTTCGATCTATGGGCATGATTAAACTTTAGGCAATGGTTGGATCAGGACATGTTATTTGGGCTTTGAGTGTATTGGACTAAATTTATGAATATAATCATACCATATAATATTAAGGCGGAATTGTTATTTCTTATTTTGTTGTATTATTTTAAAGAAATGAATTATAAGAAGAAGAAGAAAATTATTTAAGTATAAAAAAGTTGTTATAACTTTTAATGTGACACAATGGCAAGGTGGATCTGAATGAACATATATATGAGCCTAAATCACCCATATATACCAAATGGTTATCTAATAGATCATATTTTTTTTATAAAACTTATGTTATTTTATTAAAAAGTATTTATATGTTATTTGTCAAAAAAAATCAAATTGTTTAGAAGAAAAAAAAACTCATCATTTAAAAAAATTGAAGAACAAAATGAAAAAAAAACTCATTTTAAGTTAAATTGGATACAACTTATATCATAATCTATGTTCTATTAGGGTGGGATAGTTTTTAGATAGTGTGAGTTATGCTTAGGTTATAAAATCATTAGGAATAAGTAAAATGATAATGATATAAAATGGATTGTCCATTTGACATCTCTAACTGAAAAGATTAAAAATAAAACTATTTTATCCTATATTAATTATTGGATGAAGATGTAATATGGTTCTTAATCTATTATAAACGATAGTTACGTTAAGTTTGTTGAATAACATAAACAACCATTTCTTGCACTTCATGCGAGATTCGATCAAATAAATCTTCATTAAAGAACACAGATCCATATTTCTTGATTATAATTTCAAGTTATCATATAAAAGAGTAAATTCCTCCACTTTTTGTGTGTTTTAACGTTTATGGTTGATATTGGGACCTCATATGATGAGGTGAATCTTAATACTGTCCACATTAATAATTCTTTTATATAAAAACTACCTTTTTCCATACGTTTGGTGCTCATGATATGATAAGAATACACGTTTTATCATCAAATTTAAAATTTTATATGATATCATGTATTATAAATATCATCAAATTGTAAGTATATATTAGTTCTCACTTACATAAAGTAGTTTACCATTTTTTTTTATCAATTTGTATTACATATTTTGAAGCACTGAGATCTAGTAAATGCATTTTAATTAATTGTTATTTAATAATATAATTATAGTATAATTAATTAACTTATAAATAGATATATAAGTATAATAATGTTAAACTAATTAATTAATTGATAAGATTACGATGATGCATGATAGGGAAGAAAGTGGATCTGAATGAATTGCCGGCATGTAAAAAAAAAAAAATACCCAAAACAAAACAATGGCACAAACAACAGGTCGTCATGGGAATAAGTATGTGGATGCTTTTATTTTTCTCGGGTAGGGTGTGGAAACATCTTTTTTCAAAAAATAATAGAATATTTTTATATATTATAATTATATTAAATATAATTATATAAATTGAATAATATTATATGCAATATTTATAATTTATGATAAATGATAAATAAAATTCTATTCTACACGAAAACAAGCACTTAAAGAGGGGGGAGTGGGGAGCGTCAAAACTGTGGATAGACGGCCAATTGAAAGCGATACCAACTCCAGCGGTTACGCCGACTCACGAGTGGGTCCCATAGAGCGGCAGCGGCGACATCTCACCCTTATATTCCCGGTTTTATGTCTGACGTTTTTACGTGGGTCCCACAAATATCGTCCGCACCTACCTTCATGTTAAGCTTCCTAGTAGTTGCCCTCCATGGGAATTCAATTGGTACTTAACAACTAAAAATGTTATCCGTTGTCTCATTTTCGCTACTCTATTTTTAATTTCATACAATATGATATTATTTTATATATTTAAAAAATAAAGATTAGTATAAAACAAAGCTGCTGATTGTATTAAACAGCCGAATCAACGCGCTAACACGTACCCCAGCACTGCATCTGCCTTTACCACTCTTAAGTTAGGATAGGTAGGGCCCATTTGTAAACCAATTCACTGTATCATGTATGCTCGTGATTTAGATCCTCCCCTCGTCCGAAAACGCATGGAACTTTCAATTAATTAGGATTGTCATGATCAGTGTATCATACTATCATGTATGTTCGTGATTTATAATAATTCTTAATTTTAATTTTAAAATTATAAGAAATCTATTAAAATATAATTTAATTAAAAAAGTTAAATAATATTTCAAATTATATATAAAACCATAACTGATATAAAAAAATTATTAACTAAAATAATAAATCTTATTTTTAACACGTAATTAACTTATACGTCAATAATCAATAAACCCAGATGAATTATCACTGAGTCATAAATATTACTTCAACTTGGTCAAGCACACTAAATATTTTTGTCAATTTTTTTTAAAATATAATATATTAACAATAACCAAAAAAAATCTTTATTTTTTTAAGTCTATTAAAGTAATCATAAAGTAAAAATAAATAAATAAATATATATAATTAATAAAAATTAAATTTCAATAATCAATATAACTTTCCTGCGTTGATGTTAAAGTTCGTGATTAACAAAATTAAGTTATATGTAGAAGAAGAATCAACGAAACATGCAGAAGAAGTAAAAACATAAGAAATATGAGCGTAAACATTAATATAATAAGATTCAAGAAATTAAACGATCAAACTTGATTTTGATTAATAATATGTATATATTTGAATTATTCCGTAAATAAAGATATTGTTACCAAGCAAAATGGTTTTGGGTATGTGTTATCATAATAAACCAGCAAAAAGAAAGTCATCCTCTTCATAAATTGACATACCCAAAGAAAGAGGGTTGTAAAGGAACATATCTTAATCATTTCTCAGTAAAACAGGAACGAACAAGTTACAACATGAACCAAAAAAAAAAAAAAAAGGCTACCTAACTCATTTACATAAAAAGTATAATTTTAAGAAATCTACATCACTGGTAGGATGTAGCCACCATAAAAAAGATAAGGAAAAGGGCATCTTCGGCATTTTTTTACAAAAATGTCAGAAAAAGATCTAAGCGTCCACTGGAGGGGCAAGGTTTAGATCAAGATTGATGACTTTTTTGGGTTGACCATCGATGGCGGAAGACGAGTCCGATTCACTCTGGGCCCCACTAACTGCCCTAGATGTGTTGAACTTCACCGTCTCGGTCTCAAACCTCATCGGATAAACTGATGTGACGAAATCGGATTTACCAAGCGCGTCGAAGAAAAACAGGGGTCGCGCGTGAGCCATACCACCTGAGATCCCACCGTATGTAACAACATTTTCCGGTGTTTGTTGAACATATGGAAACACATTGATAAGCCCAGATCCACAGCAAGGGAGGCGTGTAGGTTCACGTTCACGAATTTCTTGACAAGAGGACTCAACGGTGCTGCTGTGCCTTGAGCAGTGGGTCTCGGTATGTCCCACAGGAAAGTTAATTTTAGCTTTAGCGCCGCGGAACTCTCTGGCGGCGACATCGTAGGCTCTAGCAGCTTCCTCAGCAGTGTCGAAGGTTCCGAGCCAGACCCGAGTCTTTTTACCTGGGTCTCGGATTTCGGCAGCGTATCGGCCCCAAGGTCTCTTGCGAACTCCTCTGTAATGCACTTGTTTATCGTCGTGAAGAGGTTTGGAGTTGCAGGTGTTTCCTTTCTTAATGGCTGTTCTTTCTCTTTCTCTCACGGCCATTTTGAGGAGCTTTAGAGAATGTGGGGTTTGGAGTGGTGGGAAACATGGTTGTGGTGTGTCCCTTTATAGAGGAGGAAGTGATAGTTCGTAAATGTTTTTTTAATTTCACTTTTATTTTAAACAGAAATTATTGAGTGGTCAGCGAAGAGTTTGACTGTGCTGATAGGGCGGCGCCCTAACGATGTTATGGAGAGAGAGAGAGAGAGGGTAGATAAATAGATGTTGATTAACTTAATAAGCTGTATTAAAAAAGAGCAGGATGACTACGTGGCATTTAAGGACAGGTGCCGAGTGACATGATTATTTGCCGGCTTTAGGTCCCAACTGCCTTAATTACTTTTTGAGCCTGGACAATTTTCTTTTAGGAAGGGTATTTCTTCGCTCCAATTTTTTTTTGTATGATTATATATATTATTCATATACAATAAATATATCAACATAAATAATTATAAATATAAATTTTTATTACATAAAATATAAATTATTTATTTAAATATTTATCAATCACTGATTAATACAAAATAACACAATAAATATAAAATAAGTAAATTAAATATTTTTTTAAGGTGAATAATTGTTTTTAATATTATATTTAATATATTTTCTAAATATTAATACATATATTTTTACTTTATTTTTATATTAATTAAATTCCTTTAAAAAATAATTTTTAATCTATTTTTATAATTAAAATTAAATTTATTTATCCTTAATAAAAGATAAATACAACCTTTATTTTATTGAATATATGCTCTTTACGTATTACGTAACATGGGGCATTATTTATTTTTGAATATATTCTTTTAGTTATAATATTTATTCTCTTTATTAATAATTCAATATTTATATTTAAAAATAATAATTACATTAAACGTATATTTTATAACATTAAATTGAATATTTTTTCATACACAGACATGATTAATTTAGTTACGGTACTCCTTAACTTTTTATTGTACATATATTATTTATTTATTTTTAAGAAAGATAATTAAATTTAAAAAATAATAAAAATTATATTTTTAAAATTTGTAATAAGATCTTTTATATCTATTTTATATATTTTTATTATTAAAAAATAATATATTATTTAATTATGAATATTATATAATTGAACGTAATCTTAATTAAGTTATTATTATTTAAATTTATTTAATATTAAATATTATTTAATTAAATTATTTTAATATTATTAAAATATTATTTTTTTTATAAATTTTAAAATGCTATTTTCATAACTTTCATTAAAGTTTTATTTACCTTTAAAATATATCTTGAAAGGTTTAAAAGAGTGCACTGGAAGTGTCATCAGCACACCTCTTTAATCATATTAAAAATTCAAGGGATAATAGTATTTTTATAATTATTTTTATTAATGTGTGAATAATTTGTTTAATTTTATAATTAATTATAATTTGGTGTTGATAAAATTTTAATAGTGAAAAATTATTGTGATAGTAATATTTTAAAGTGATAATATTATCGCTCAGAATCAATAATAAATACATCATGTATTTTGGTGGTTATTAAAATGTATTTTTATTTTGAGAAATTTAAGGTTGTTATTAATTTAAAAGAATTGATGTTAATATATAGGAGAAGAATTATATGATATATTGATTTTTATTTTTATAATAATAAAAAATACGATTTTATTTATTTTTTATTATAATAAAATATAAAATATCTATTTTTTATATAATTATTTATATCAAATATTTATTACATTCCCACCTAAATTAATCCTAATTGTATATTTAAAGTTAACTAGAGAACCGAGCAAATATGCTTAATAAAGGAAAACGCACCTTAAAATTTGAAGTTAATTGTATTGTATTTAGATATTAATTAATAATGTCAAAAAATTTACTTAAATAATTTTA
Source organism: Hippophae tibetana (assembly GCA_037013495.1). NCBI lineage: Eukaryota > Viridiplantae > Streptophyta > Magnoliopsida > Rosales > Elaeagnaceae > Hippophae > Hippophae tibetana. The sequence goes on from CM072804.1 coordinate 7,536,023, forward strand.
GTTAATTTTTTATATTATATTTCTTTTATATCACTCATAAGTTATCGATGTAACTCTCAAATAAAATGAATTACAGGTATAAGAGTCTTTAAAGAAAGTAACATTTTTATACACAAAAATGTTTTTTTTTATATAAAATTATTATAAAAGAACAATTGATGTTTAGTTTATTATATATTTAAAAAATTGAATTTAATTATTTAAATTAATAATAAATTATTATTTTAAAATTAAATCAATTTATTAATAATAATAATAATAATAATAATACGATAAAAATGGGGGTAAAAAAAGCAGGCATTAAAATAGTAGATTCGATGACTACTAATTCAAATAGCAAGGATAGTAGTCTGCGCCACATCACCATACCACTGTGTTACGACCGACAGACAGTTCATGAAGAGTGAGAGGATCAGAAAGGAGAGGACACGTGTTGGAGTCTTGAATAAGACGCGTCCTATTGATTAAAAGCAGGCGTGTCGTGAGGTATCTAAATGATGTTTCGGCGTAATCAACCAAACTATACATACGTAGTCTGTGCTCTATTATACTATTGGATGTGTGTGTGTGTCATTTCGTCCTAGTTTTACGATAAATCATGCTAATAATGCTTATTTAGCTATTTTTGTGTCAGCCGCTTGTTTTAGTGTATAGCTGCTTATTTCTTGATTGAATTGTGGAGTTCGTTGGATGAAGATTGTCAACAAACGACTACTTTCGCGCGTACATCTGATTTAGTTTGTTAAGACTTAGACGTAACGTAGGATAATCAGATTAAAATTTATTATCAACCGTACATACGAAAATTAAGAAGAAAAAAAATTAATATAAATTTTAATAATACTTTAAATCTATATCTATTATTTTTATAAAAAAATTGTAAATTTTCAATTTATAAAAATAATAAAATTTTGTTATCTATTAAATATATTATTTTTACTGAATTCAGTTAAAATCTAATATTCAAAGTTCGAAAGTGGATACATTTAAATACTGCAGCTCCATTGAAAACCCGTAAGAGAAGTTTAAAGAGCTAATAGATGAGTTGGATGAAACATTCCAGAAAAAGAAACCCAAACATTTTAACGGTTGATTAAAACACGTTTGGAATAAGGGAACTTTGACATTGTTCTTCCAAGTGAGCTTTAGTTTTAAGTTTTGAAGGCGAAAATAGATTGGGGTAGGGGAAGGAAAACTCTAAACCTCGTTTTGAATTTTTATTTTTTTTAAATATTTGAAATATCAATCATGTCTTTTATTTACTGTTCATTTTAAAATAAAAAAATAAAAAATATATGTTTTAGATTAATTTTTTTAATTACAAGATAAATAAAACTCAATTCAAAAGTTAAGTTAAACAAAAATTATAATACTAATATAACCCCTAATCCAAAAAGGATATCTTTTATAGACATGTGATGTCCAAATACTAAAACATATTTCTTTAAAAATAATAAACTTCGATTAACCTTTTTTTAATATCTTGTTATTTAATAGCAAAGGATGTTATTGTTACGAGTATTTATTGAGATTAACTTCATTGATTTATTTATTTTTTATTAATTGTCATAAATATGTTTCTTTTTATATCAAATGAGACATTATTTAATAAAAAAATTATTTTAATAAATAGTTTACAAATATACGAATTACTTATAATAAACGTTAAGTATATTGTGAATATCGATTTCAAGAAAAAATACTCAATTTTAAATGATTTTTCAAAATTTAAAAAAAAATTGAAATTAAAACCTACACATTCTATCATAATAAGTTTGTTTTGAAAATAATAAATTAATGACAATAGTAAAAATAATTAAAGATAAATTTGACTCAAACAAATTCAAGGTAGATATATAAATAAAAATCAATAGATAATTAATAAAAATATTTAACTAATTAATCATACTTGTTTATAAATATTTATGTTAATTAATTATAAACTCATAATATTTATTTTTATCTTTTAGTATAAACAATGATTTAGGTGGGGTCACTCTCCTATGTTAATCAAATCAATTAATAATATTGATCAAATTATTAACTAAATTAATTAAATTATGCATAATGTTTAAGAAAATAATAAATTATTTAATTCAATGTCTTTCATAGGTCATCCATTTAAATTCTTATTTACGTTTTTTTAAATTAGATCTAAATGATGTGTGTTAAATTTAATTCTCATATTTTAAATATATTATGAAAAAATAAATTCTCAATAAATTAATCATATATAAATTTTGTAAAAACCCTTAAATAAAGAAATAATCTATATTTATTAAATATACAAATATTTACCTAAATAATCTACTCAAATATGACAACAAAATTAAATTTTTATTATAATAATCAATCAAATATGCTTAAAATTTATTCTATGATCAATAAATTAAAATCAATAAACTCAAGAAATACAAAAATAAAGTAATCTAAAAATAAATAAATATAAATCAAATCTTAATACATGGATGACATATCCTACTTTAAAGTTGTGATCTTAATCTTCAAAATATTCTTTAATTCTCAATAATTTTTTATTCTTTCTTGATCTGAAAAAATTATTTAATGTTGTCTTTTATTTGTTTTATATAATTTAAATCATATATAAAATAAACCTAATATAAGAAGTAAGAATAAATGGCTACAAAAAAAATTATAAAAGTTATTTTATATTTCTACTCACCAAACCTACAAGGTTTAGTGTGTTATTTATAGGCAAAAATGAGTACAGAGAGCTTCAAGCTAATTTTATGGAGGCGCGTCACGACATAACTTATTCCTCATCATGACATGGGGTTCATTTAGCGTTATATGAATTCTACCCGAGAGGGTTTCACCGCACCATACTTTATTTCACACCACAATACACAAAACTCGACGTGCCTAGTATTTAATCGTGAATAGTGTGCACCATAACATACTTTATTTGTCTTGAAAATTGTCTTGTACACTTTACATTTTATTTCACGTCACAATACACAAAACTCAACGTGTCTAGCATTTAATCTTGAATAGTGTGTGCCTTGATATACTCTATTTGTCTTGAAAATTTTACTATACACCTTACAAAATGGTTAGATCTTGACGTAAGGTTTACGTGTCTTACTCTTCTAAACTCCTAATGTGTATATTAAGTACTACAAGTATTTTTCTTTATATGTTAACAAATTTATCTATTTTAAAACTAAAAAAATATTTTAAATAAAACAAAATATACATGTGATCGCGAACAAATAGATTTGCATAAATAATAATATAAATATACTATAATCAAATTTATTTATTATAATTAAGCATAATAAAATAACAAAATATAAGTATTTTTAAGTATTATCAAACTACCGGTGATTAATTAAAGATTTAATTTATTTTTAAGTATTAATATAATATAGATGAGATAATATTGGAGATATTTAGAGTTTTCTATTGTTATAGAATTTTGTTTAGGTTAATGATATTGTGATAATAGTTTTTGTTATTGTAATAAGTAATATGCATGACATGTTTATTTTATTTTTAATATTAATTATAATTTAGTATTATTATTATTGGATAAAATTATCATTAATTAAATATTTTTATGATAATAATAATTTAAATTATGTCAACATCACTACCTTTTATTTAATCTCACAATATATTTATAAATTAATATAAAACAAATAATCTAATTTTAAAAATATTTATTTCAAAAAGTAAATTTTGTGTTCTAATTACAATAATTATTGCTTTGATAAAATGCTAACTTATGTTCAATGTAAATTTTAATAATTAACTAAATATTATGAAAATATTTTAGTTGATAAAATAAATGTTAAAAAAGTGTTTTGATTAATTTAAAAATTAATATAAATTATAATGTAAAAATAATTAAAAATATTATGTTAATAACCTCACGCTTAATTAAATGTAAATTTAAGTACGTGCGTAGATCTCATTCAACCATTTGTGTATGCGATGCAATAATTATTGAATAAGAGTTTTATGGGTTGTTGTTTTAAAGTGAGTGTACAATTTCACTTATTTTAAAAAAAAAATTGTGTTTATTTTATATTTTATTGGCACGTATTACCCTATTAGAAATATTTTAATAATAATAAATATTAAAGCAATTATAAGATAAGTTATTAATAAAATATCAACTATGTTATAAAATAATATTGATAGCATTAAATTATGATAAAACACATTCTCCTTTTTAAAATGTCCCTCTATTGTTAAAAATTATTTAGGAACTCATGGCTTTTTAATTATTTTTATTTTTATCTTTATTTTTAATCGAACGTGGGTGGAATATTTAAAAAGAAAAAAGAAAAAAATCACGCATATTATTAAATATTAAGAAAATATTTATGAAATAATAAATATATATATATATATATATATATCAATTCTTAATTTATGAGAGTGTAAAAAATTGGATAAAAATTGTAGATATATATTTGTACTAATAAAAATATGGCGTGACATGTATTAAAATGATTTTAAAAATAGACAAAAATATTTTTTAATAAAATTTTGATATATGTTATACCATTATTAGTATTTCTAAGTTTGTATCTATTTAACTTTTTCTAATATATATTTTTATTACATAAATAAAATATTATAAAACTGTGAATATATTCCTTACACTAGCACTAGATTGATGCGTTGTATTATATAGGATACCGTATCAAATCAAATCACATTGAAGTATATATTATTATTTTAACATGTAATTACTTGCACAATTAGTCAAATAAATTATATAATTTTAATGTTATAATATTTTATATTTAGAATGATAATTAATTTATTTTTTTTTAAATATTATTTTAATTTGTTGCGAAAAAGTTGAAATATTATTTTAAATTGAAATTTTTGATAAATTAAACTAAATATTTAATATAAATTAATCCCACACCCATAATTAAATATTGGCAATAAAAACTGTGAATTGATTTAGCCGACTTGTTCGAACTTTATATATCTATTTTTTAGGTTCATAAGGATCTATTTATGGATCTTTATTAGGGTTATTAATTTTGGTACGAGGTAAATCCCTACAAAAGTTTATAGGAATATGTATTTTATAATATGAGATGCGATAATAATAAAGATTATAATTCTCGTTATGTTTTTTGAAATTATATATTATATTTTAATAAATATATACACAATTTATATTTTTAATTGTTTTAAATTTAATTTTATTTAAATTCAAATTAATCATGAACAATACATTAAATATTTATATTTCATTTTTAATTTTTTTATTATATTAAAACATCAATTGTTTTTCTTTTTTAAAAATTATTTAAAATATTTATTTAAATTTTAAAAATATAAAATTTTATAATTATTTTATAAATTATTGTTATTATTTTAAACTAATTATGTAGTTTTTAACATGATCTTATCAATGCTGTTGTTTAATGTAAAAGGATTATGTCTATCTTGTTACATATATTTTATGTTTTTCTTTTACATAAATATTATTTATTGATTTAAAATTTTAATTTTTTCAATATAAATATTTATTATTAACTTATTATTTTTATAAATTTTCATTCATTTATAATAAAAATATAAAAATTATTAAAAATAAAAATAACATTTAAAATGTTACTTGGATTTTCGTTATCCATTTGGAGTTCCCGTTTTTCACAAAAGATCTATGATATATATCATGGACAAAAAACAAAAAGTGTATCTACGGCTCTGACTTGTCAGTTGACAACCCACTTAATTTCACTTAATTAGATATAATATGATATTTTAGTTTAATATTTATATATATATATATATAATATTTTCTCTCTATTATAGATATATAATAGGCCTAAATTGACTAAATAAATAAATAAATTGATTAATTATGTTGATATTCGATTCAATTAATTTTGACAAATAATTCGATTTTCTTTCATAAAAACACGTAATCAACTCCGTCGGATCTATTAGTTTTACGAAGGAAAAAAAAAAAAACGGACCGAAGTTGCCTATGTCCTTCCATACCCATAATGAGTTCAATCTCACGTGTTAAAGCACAAAGATATACGAATATATGATAGTTAGAATTTAGATTAGTATTCATTTTTATCAAATTTGAAATAACATAATATAAATTATATATAAAAAAAGAAATATTATTAATTACATTTTTCAATAATGTTAACTAAATCTTCTAATTTTTTAATTTAAATAAAGCCAAATCGATAATCATTTCCAAAAAAAAATATTAATTAAGGATCGTAAACGGTGGAAAAAATTTAATAGGAAGCAAAACCTGAAAGAATGTTACCGACCTAGTCCACAAGGTAAGCACAGTCTAATCCATCTCTGAAGGAGCCGAGCATAAATATCAATGCCTCGTAGTCTAATATAATATATATATATATTTTATTTCCTTTTTCTTTTTCAATAAACTCACCACTATTTTTTTTAATTCCTTCCATATATTTTAATGCATGAGATAATTCCATTCACATGTTGCTTTCATTTTTAATTCCTTCCATATATTTTTAATACATATCCAAAAATAATTTCGTTTTGAATAACACATTTCCTTCCGTGTTTTTTTTAACTAATATCCAAAAGTACAAAAAAATTGGATGAGCTTCATCAATTCCGACGAAAAACAGCCACTAAATAAACTTTATTTTTGAATAAGAGTTTCTGTTAAATTTGGGTCTAACTCCATCTCAAAACCCAGGTTGTAAGATGGAGGACTACCCTTGTTTATATGCGCAGCGTGGGCGCGATCCCCAGTCGATGTGGGACTTTAACACTCCCCCTCACATCGGCAAGGGTCTGTCCCCTTGAGACCGACGGGGATGTTGAGCTTATGGAACCCAAGTGGCGGAATGCATCACTCACCAGTGGCGAAACAACTGCACCGACCGGGTAACCTTGCTTTGATACCATGTTAAATTTGGGCCTAACTCCATCTCAAAACCCAGGTTGTAAGATGGAGGACTGCCCTTGTTTATATGCGCAGCGTGGGCGCGATCCCCAGTCGATGTGGGACTTTAACAGTTTCCTTTTGATCATAAATGAAAATAAGTGTTTCCGGGTTCGCTAAGTCTAATACCATTTTTAACTCATAAGCTAGAGAAAATCAGATATCGCAGAATACGAAGAAAAACCAAGAACAACAATTACAGAACTACACTTATTCAACAACAACATTGAGTTTAAATCTAATGAAAATCTTTAACTTAAATAATTAATCTCAATTGTAATTAAATATCAGAATTTGCTATTTCAATTATAAAATTAAAAATTATGCACTAACATCATAATTTAATAATAAATACATTCATGTAATAAATTAATTATATATTTTAACTAAGGTATGATTTTGAAATTTAAACATAAAGCTAAAAAAATTTAATCTAAAAATAAAGTAATAAAAATAAAAGTAAAGATAAAAATTAAAAAAAAACTAATAATTAATAATAAAAAAAGGATTTTTTTTTTGGCGTCAACTGATCATGCGCATGTACTAATTATATATATGTGCAGGGTCAAACTAGAATATTCAAAATGATTATGAAACACACAAAATGCATGTTTTAAGAAATTAGACAACTAGACGCAAATTCGAATTCAATGCTTTCTGGTTTCTGTCTATTTCATTCAAAAGAAAACTTCATGCTTAACCTTTGATTCACGCGCATGTATTAAGGGTTTAGTATTGGTGATTAAAACTCCAACTTTATTTATCTAATTAATATGATATATATAAGTGCACAGTAGATAGATATCAATATTACATTAATAAATGTTCTGTTTTAAGTCATAGAATTAACCTAAATATGATAATTTTATAATTAAAATAAGATAATTATGATCAAATCGCTACGATCAGGTCGCATAGGACACTCCTTGTATAGACGTAAAGTAGAAACATGGGCTACCATCAGGTCGTTTGATCATGGTGTCTATACCTGATCGAATATTACTCATTTGAATGTAAAACCATGTTTATATAGGTCATTAGGTGCTCGATACATCTAAAATAATGTAATTAGAACAATTTATTACTTAATGATGCTAGATCGCCATATACGAGTTGCTTGAGATGATATCTTCTATACAAGCCAGATGAACTAAGTCGTAAGGTTTGTACATTTGTTATACGTAAAATACCAAACATTAACTCTCATATTTCTTAAACTTTGAGAAGTTAAGGGAATATTTTCGAAGTAAATGCCATACCTTTCGTCTCTCATACTAACTCCTAAAAATGTTCCCCTTCCTTGATATAATTGTGAATTCCTTTATACATAGTAAAAAGTTTTTTACCATTTACCATATTTTGCTTCTTACTTAACTGAATTTCCTTCAGAGGATCTCAGTCTATTATAATACTCTAGATCATAATTCTACATAGTTAACTCGCATAATTCATATATTATTTGGATTTTAGTTTGGTTTTGTTGTGACTTATTAGTCAAGTCAGTCCGCTTGACATTTTTAGTTTTAGGCCACTCAATAACTGATCTACATAATATTTCATCAACTAGGTAATTTCTTCACTTTTTTTCTCTTTAAAATGTCTTCCGATAAAGGAAAAAGTATAGCCTGCTCAACATCTTCCAAGGATGTCCTTTAGGTCATACAAATAGTGTTCTCTTAAGATATGAACACCTCGAGAAGGATCTTGAGACTTAATCCATGTGCAACCAAGTTCAAAACAAGCTAAGAGACATGTCGAAGCCTCAATAGGTCGTAACAAAATACATACTAAAACAAGTGGTACTCTAACTAAGGAGAGCATCCTAGTTCTCTCATTTTCATTTGGGTCACATCCTGCCTCTTCCTCGTCTTCACAAAGACATGTGCCCATTATCAGAATCCCTACAACCATAACAACGAAGGCATTTCATCCCAAAAAGAAAAGCAATAACAAGGGTGAACCCACCTATCAAACCAAGGATAAGCATTAGATTGAAAAAATGCCAAGCAAACTAGATGTTGATGACATGATGCAACATAAGTATGACATTTCACCCCGTATGGGAATGATGCTGGTACCCCATCATTTATATGATGTTGATAACCCTCCAACGAGGTGGTGAGCAATCCATGTGGCATCTTTTGAGATAGGATTTAGGTGTCTTATGGTGTCTTGTGTCCTCAATATATTTGACATCAACCTCACCCATATACACCCTAATAGATGGTCAACTATACTATGTTTATCAGTTGTCCTTGTTGAACACGTGATGGATTTGACAAGTGATGAAATCAGGTGTATGTACTTCCTGAAAAAGAGCAACATGGATAAAGGGAAAGCATACATATTATGTCTCATTGGACATGGGCTATACCTGAAACTCCCTGATAACTCCACGAGATGGAAAGACAAATATTTCTACATCATTGGAGACTTTTGAGATAATAGGGCCAAGTTTTCAGTTTGTAGTGCTTAGACATTTCAACACGACCCAACCTCGTGCAAACAAGATGATTAGAAGTTGGGTTCTAATGGTAAAGAGAAAATAATGAGGATTGAACTAAAAAATTCTAAAAATAGAGATATAAGGATATCCTAATTGTAGCCCTTAGAAGTTCTAGGGTATGGAAAAACTATACAAACGAATACACAGGTCATTCATCTATAGTGATGTAATAAATTCTTTAATAATTTGATGTACTTAACTGATTATTCATTCACCCTCGTAGGTATGGATTATTCCAATATGGACCTCAAGAACCTAATTGACACCTCTAGTATCCATGACCTGGTACCCACATACCTGAAGCCAATCCAAACCTTGCCATCCTTAATGGAAAACTCTTCTCAATTGGATAATGAACCAACTGAGGTGCCTTCTCCTCCCACAACGATGTTAACATTCCTAGCTCATCCTTTCTACCTCCTCGTATCGAGATCTCAAAGAAAAGAAAAGTGGGTGAGATTTGATGAGCGAAAACCAGCATCACCGATTCTTGCCAATACTTTGGTTTTAATATTTGTAAAACTCTCGCAAGTGCACGAATCATTTCGTAGAAAATGATAAGTATACTCCCAAGGCCGATCTAAGGAAGGAATGTATGTGGTTTTTAATTTATTATTCAAACTTTTAAAAACGAAATTAAATCCTAAACATCCTGTCACGATATTTTGGGTTTTGTGTTTTTAATCTACTTACATAAAAATAAACATAGATTCAATAAATATTTATGCAAATTTTATCATTTATAATAGTGGAGTATTTGTGGATATAATAACTAAGTTAATTATGCTTGCTCATATTATTTAGGTTATTAAAGATATGAATTGATATTTATTGATTCTCCCTTTTTTATATGAATACCACATTTGGTGAGGTTAGATATTCTTTGTTAACTAAACAAATCAATTAACACCTATGGGTGGGGTTGATAACTAATTTGCTTAATTAAATTAATTTTTTTTCTAAGAGATTGAAAATGAACCATTTAAATGCCACCTTTGGTGGGGTTAGATAGTTTAAACTTTATTCAAGGTGTCCAAATTAAACCTAAGATGCGCGCGGACGTGGGGCGTGCTGCGCGCGGCGCTAGGTGGCGTGACGGCGCGATTTTCTCCTTTTTGACATTTTGACCCATTTTGTCCATTTTTTCCATATTTGTTGACCTTTCCCCATTTATTTATTAATATATTTATGATGTATTGCTTCCATTATTACTCTTTGAGTCTTTAAGTTACGTTTTTAAGCAAAAATACATGAAAATATATATATTTTTAATCAATTAATGTGCATAAAATCATGGAAATTTTAGTGCTTTTTGAGCACTCATCAAGATTCAACTCCCCAAATCCAAGTGATGGATCTAGATGACTTCGAGTTTAACAAAGTTGTTAATTATAAGGGACATTGGTGTTTTAAACACCCCAATGACCTACTTTGATAAGGATGTGTTTGGACGGTATGACTTAGAGAGGGATCTCTTAAACCACTTTGGGAGTGATTCTAAACGAAATAGGGTCAAATAAGCTTGTAGAAGTGAAGGAGTTTCCAACGGGCAGATGATGGCTAATCGTCTCATAAAAGTAATTAATGCACTTCATTTACACCCCATTTTATCGCCCAAAAATCATTACAGTTTGGGAACGGTTATTTACCCACGGGTAATGGTTCGGGGCGATTATTAAAAAATACTCCAAAAAAATTGTTTTTCAAAACTTTTAAAAAATTTCTTAATAAACTCTAATTATTAATTAATATATAATTTAATTTAATAAATATAATTAATTTTGGGTATGAGTATCAGTATAACTATACCTATTATTTTATTTTCAGTTTTTACCCAAAATTGTATCCATCCCTAAAATTTATTGAATAAAAACAAAACTGACGGTGCGAATAATCGTGGACAACCGAACCCGTAGTTTTTTTATCCATTCTTAATCATTAGCCAAGAAGGGTGAGCTATCACTCATGGTGTACAAACATGAAGTGTAAGCTAGTCGCTTGTAAATAACGAAGTACCAAAAGGCCATTGAGGAAAAATATGCTCTCTTCATAAAAAATAAGGCAAAAATGTTAAAGCTTGAAAGAGACCTATTTGATAAGTTCAAGTAGTTGAGAAAATGGACATTAACTATTTCGAACAGAGACAAAGTGTAGGCCATTTTGAATAGGTGACCAAAGAGGTTGAAGCTACAACGAGTTCCCTAAGAGATCAAATGAATTCGATGATTTAGTAGATAAGCTCGTTGTTTGAACTTTGTGACAAGCAGTTTGAAAACCCAGATCGAGAAGTTGGACAAGATTATTCCCTACTTCACACTAATGTGAGATTTTCAAAGTATTAGGAGCAAAGTACCTCTAGCTATAACTTCCCTACCTTCACCCCATGGTGAAGAAGCGGTGCAGGAAAGTTGAACTGAAGTTCAAGTCAAGGAAGCCACCGCGTAGGTCTTTCTTACTCTTGTAAGCCTTTCTTAGTACAACTTTCTTCTTTTTTGATATCACCATTAACACTTGAGCGAGTAATATGCTCTCATTTTTAGGACTCAATTTGATGTAATAGATGACTCTTTTGTAAATGCAATTTGTACACTTATAACTGTTGGAGTATGCAACTAGCATTTATGCTTGTATTTGAACTAATTATAGATTTATCTTATTTGCCGTAGTGATTCAATGTTTCATAAATGTATTCCATATTTTCCCCTATTTAAGTATTTTATTTCTATATTTTAAATTATCTCAATCATCACATAAAAGTTTGAGTCCATCACTTGAAATTATAAGTCCAATTATTGAATTTCAAGTCATATTTATACAAAAAAATCAACCCAAATTAGATAAATATTAGACCGTAAGTCAAATGAATTACTCACAAATTGATCTTGACAACCTAATGGAGACGATGTCATGTTTTTCATGCACCTTGAATGCCCCCTTCCACCAGATATCAAAAAACACCCAGTTTTACCATCCATAAGTGACGAGGTGAATCAAACCCCACATTAAATTGCATTAGGGGATGAAACCAAGAAATCTTCTATTTCTCTGGCATCACCCATGTAATTAGACAAAGATGCAATCTCTGAGCAAATCCAAGTTGTTACCATAATCGAATAAGGCACAAACAAGAACCTACATGCCCTTACTATTGTTGAGGAGCACTCTAAACCTACCATTTTGGTCGGTAGTGATCAACGATTAGGGCCTATCTCTATCAGTGAATTGTGGAAAACATAAGTTTCTTAAAAGTGTTTTTCTAGTTGTACCTCAATGTGGTGAAAATAAAGGGATGAATAATTTATGAATTTTTTAATGTAGGACCAATCAGAATAGGACAATTGGAATGCCTACAAGCAAGGGGAGCCAATCGAAGCACGTTGCATGATGCCATAAAAGCAAAGAGAAGTCAATCAGTGTGTGTTGTGTGTCTACATAGTGTTCATTCCAAGTTTTGTGAAGCGGTCAATGAGCATGCCATATGTTTTTCCAGGATTCACCATTCGTTCTCCCAAGGCACCATGTAATTCGGATCAATAAATCAAAGCGTCCTAGGTGGCACCGATTCAACACATGTTGACCAAAACCAGTTTGCCTCGACATGCATTGCATGCTTATTCATCATTTCTCTTATATGCCACTTCTCATGATCCCATTGGCCAATGCTTTTTAATTTTTCCTTTTCCTCTCAACTCTTAATCTAAAGTTGATCTGACGGTTCAGATTTCATCTGGGCCTAATTTAAATCCCTAATTGCACCAAAAATCTGAATATTTGAATTTATAAGTTTTATATTAGTTTTTGGTACCAAGAAGATTGATAATATAATTCAAGAGATTGATTGTATTTATTGAAAGTGAGATACAATTTAGTTAAGATTCACGAGGAGATTGGTACTATAATTCAAGAGATTGATTGTATTTATTCTCCTTCTCTTTTCTTTATCAATTTTTATGTCTTTTTTTATGAAAAATATTATATTTATGAATAAAATTGTGTCTAGCTAATTTATTAACCTATGAGTCTTATGAATCTAATTTTCTACAAGTGATGATCTAATATTTTTATTGGAATTATGATTTCAATTCAATTATACTATTTAATTGTTTGGTTGATAATTGATCTATAGAGAAATTAAATATATTTGAGATAATTATTTAATTATTTGACTTGATTAAATAACATGCATTGTTTCTAGACAAAAATACGTGTTTTTTATATATGTGATACATAAATAATAAATTTAACGAGTAGTATGTAATTTAATTGATATGAGAGTATGATTATGTTAATTATTGTATGATATATAGTTCACTTGAAAAAGAAATACATGTTAAGTTAGATTCAATTGATTATGTAATTTATTTGTAATTATATTTAGGAGATTTTAGTGATTCACATGTTTAAAAAATTAGAGGATTAAGTATTTTTAGATATTTTATCATATATCTTATTAGCTTCCAAATTTGATTTAATTAATTATTGTTATTTATTTTAGTTCTTTTCATTTTGCTTTCTCAAAACACATAAAAATGAATCTCTATTTTTTTAGTTTTAAAATTAATTTCTAATAATATAATTTTCGTATGAATGATCTTTTCTTATTATTATCTTACTTATTTATGATATGTATATTTGTGTACCCATTGTATACAACTCGTGTCGATTATAACCCCGAAGCCCAAAAATACCTATATAATCACTTTGGAATGCATGCAAACTGTTCCACCATTTACACAACTACGTGTGCTCGATGTAAGTAACCTTGTTCGCCATTTTAGAAGTATTTTCTAACTCTTGTTCGTAATACTCTTTTCATTAGATAGACCATGTCCATTGCGATGGATTCACAACAAGAAACTAAGACTTGTCGAGAAACCTATAGGTTTTTTGATCAAGTATTATGTGGTTTAAAGGCTCGCTTTAAAGCCATGGAATAAGAGTTGAAGAACACACACATTGAATTAACCAACGCACTCAATTAACGGGACAAAAAAGAAAAGGATGAATTATGTAAATTAGCTCTATATCGGAAACAAATAGCACTAGAGAAGAATCCCTACAAGACTCATATTATTGAAAGTACCGGCTCACATCACTATTGAAATATACTAGCTGAAATTTATATTGACGTGTAGTCCTTTCGTTTAACGGATGTAATTTAAACAATGAAATTGCATGCTAATAAATTGTTTTCTCTTGGCTTGCATTTCCAAAAGAAAGGCCTATATTTGTGAACTCAATACACTTTCTTAGGACATGTATCACGCCTTTTACTCCGTACTTGGGGTTATTATATTAATTTTTCGTGAGGTAGGTGACATACAAGGGTGAAATTGAATCCAACTTCTATATGTGATTTTCAAAGAAGAGATTCACTTTTGTGAACTCAAGATCCTTTCTTAGGATGAGTGTCATGCCCCATATCATGTATCCCAAGTGATGGGGTCCATTTGGCCAACTCATTCCATATTTGGGGTTATCGCGTTAATATTTTGTTAGACAAGAGATATACAAGGGTAAAATTGAATCCAATATTTATATGCAGTTCCCAAAAAGAAGGTTCACTTTTGTGAACTCAAGATCCTTTCTTAAGATGGCATTATGTTCTTTCCTTTTCATACTTAAATCTCAACTTTATAAATTAAGCTTTCAATATATACGTTAATATGTACATGAATAACAATACTCTCTATTATATTTCTTCTCTCAATTTTTTCTATTATTCTTTTCTAATTTCATAATGTAGTACACATATTTTCAAAATATATAAATGTTCAAAAAAAACCCGTTAAATATATATTTTTTGAACAAAAATCATTAGAATTAAAACTTAATTTTTTTGCCTTTTAGGAAAAGATAAAAAATAAGTTCAATATTTTTTTATTTAAAACAAAAAAAATTATCCACTTCAAACTTATAATTACGAAAATAACATATTTAATGTCTAATTCATATTTATTTAAAAAATGTCCAAACCATAATTTTACATTAAATTCTCTTAAGTTGGATACAATTAAAGTTAAAATATGATTATTTAAAATGGTTTAATGCTAAACTCAATTCAATTGGACTTCGTTTAATATTTTTAAAATATTATTTTTATTATTATAAGTTTTACATGTATTATTTTATGTAATTTTCCTTATCGAACTAGCCTCTTGTAATTTTTACACTTAAGTTTTCAAACTTAACACTTTAATCCAAACTATTATTTTTAATACATAAGTCCTAATTAACTATCAATATGATATTAAAGATATTTTTATCCAAAAAATTCCAAACGTGATTTACACTTTTATATTTATTATGTATATGTATGTGTATGAGTGTGTATATGTACTACTCAAATGCATGTGTTTTAATTTTTTTAATTATAAATATAATTTTTTAATATTTGTAAATAAAACAACACTATATCAAACAATTTTGATATAAGACAAATATTCATGTACAATTAAAATTGAAAATAATATAATAAAATTACACTAGTTCTAAAAATTATTATATTTTCTTAATGATACTTTTTTATCAATATATATGATTTCTTAAAATTGGATCAAAATAATTTTATAAACATAAATAATGAATGAAAATTTTAAGATGCTAAGAATATTGCGAATAAATTAATACATGTTAAAAAATATTATATATAGTTTTACAAAAAACTCAAGAAGAAAGAGATTTATTTGCGGCAATGCAAAAAGGGAAGCGAGTTGCTATGGCTTCAGAGGCAAACAACAAAGCTACAATGTTGCCCCAGGACGAGCAAGATCAGAATACGAATCTAACAGCTGCTCTGATAGCCATTATTTTTAAAATCATAATTTTACTTGATGAAGATGGTTGGATTGAGTTTAGGGTTTAGCAGCTAAACTTTAGCTTTTTCGAACTATATCAGGGAAGTGTGTTGGACTCTACGGTCTAGATAAAACGAAAAACCTTACCAAAAGTAAGAATTGACGTACGACGAACACTTATCTTATAAGTATAACTATTCCAATCAATTTTAAATAAATTTTGATAATAATTGTTGATTATTAATTGATAATAACTTCTTATATTTAAATATATTTTTCATTTTTAATATTTATTTAAAAATAAATAAAATTTAAGATAATTTTTATTAAACTGTATTATTTAAATATTGATATTAATTTTTATTTTTAATTATTTAATATATATTTTTAAGTAAAAAAATATAAGTATAAATAAAATAAAATTTAATTACTTTAAATATTATATGTTGTATTATTAAAAGTATATTTTTATATAAATAAATATATAAAAAATATTAATATATATTTAATTTTGATTAATTACATTTTAAATTTTACAACAAACATCGTCACTTTACATTTTATCGATTATAATTATTTTAGAAAAAAACTTTTGATTTTTATAGATAAACTTAATTTCGATTATCAACGATTAAAATATCATTCCTATCCAAAAACATCTCATGAGTGTCTAAATGTAATAGAGATTGATATTTTAATTGTAGATAATTGAAATTATGGTTATCTATCACAATCCAACATTGATTTCCAAAAATAATCTTAACTGGATGGTTATTGAAATACCAAAATTACAATTAATCGAAATTGAATATATATTAATATTATTTTTATATACATAAAAATATATTTTTAATAATAAAACACATAATACTTAAAATAATTAGTTGAATTTTATTTATTATTATTTTTATTTTACTTATAAACATATATTAAATAGTTATAAATAAAAAAATAATGTCTAATATTTTAAATAATGTAATAGATTATAGAATATTTTAAAATTTATTTTTAAAAAACTAAATATATTTTTACATAAATTTTAAAAAATAAGAAATATGATTAAATCGTGGAAAAACTACTATCAATTTATGAATGATGATTATTAATCGAATGTACCAAATATTGAAATAAAATAATTATGATTATTAGCATAATCGTATTCACCTATCCCACACTTATTGTTAAAATGTAACACCTATGTAGTACACTAGAATGACAGAATAAGTATAAAAAATACTCTTCAATATTTAATTATTTGTATTTTTTTAATAATTATTTACTCATGATGTTAAAAACATTAGTGAAATTACTCTAAATAATGCTTATAAGACTGATAATAACAAAATAATACACTCATTTTCAATTAAAAAAAATACAATTAAGATTAAAATTTAAAAGTGTTATTTTTATTGTAATTTTTTTATAAATACTAGTTTATATTCAAACATGACATATAAACGTAGATGGGATACGAACTTATGCTCTCTAATTAGAAAGAATCTTACATATAATTGAGGGCGTGAACATGTGATATGGTGTCATCTTAACTTTTTATTTTTATAAAAAAAATGTGTTAAAAATTGAGACAAAATTAACAATTGATATTAATAAAGAACATACAATATGTTTCATGTAAGATTTTCTTCTCAAATTGCTCATAAGAATCATATATTTTTACTATAAAATAATTGATTTTATAAGTTTTAAATGTATTAATTTTATGAAAATTGGTTATAAAGATCAATTAGTTTAGACATTAGGAGTTGTTTAGTCATTTATTTAAAAATATATGTTTTTAAGTCATTTTGTTTGTGAAAAAAATGTTAGATAAGAGAAAAAAATTAATTTTTCATTAAATTTTTGGTTAAATATAACAAAATAATACATATGACACATATATATTTTTTATAGACATATATCTAACAAACTAATTTTTAATTAAAAAAATAGTCAATTTTTTTTAATAATTTTTCAATCAAATTTTCATGGTCTAATATGTGATTTTAGATATCAATTAATGAAAAAAAAATTAGTTTAATTTTTTACGCATATACCTATCGAAAAATATAAACATATAACATATATGCTATTCATTTATTTATAACAAAAAATGATATAAAAAATTAACTTTATTATTATATGATACATTTTTAAAAATAAATAAACTTGAATGATATTTTTACAAATAAAAAGATTTAAAAATATAGGAAATAAACACTAAACAGAGTGAACACACTTCACCTTATTTGATTATGTTTTCAAAAAAGCATTTATGCCTTCTCTTTTTTTTTATTTCTTTTTAAATAAAAAAAAATTAACATAGAGATAACTGATACCAATACCAAATCCCGCCGGGAAAGAGTAGTCGGTGGTATTGTACCCAAATTGGAAAGAATGGGAAGTGTACTATCCAGAGCTCATGTTTTCAGTTGATTTGCATGTCCATGGTATGACAACCACAATGACTGAATCAACCAAGTCTTCTTGACATGCCTCAAAAGCACTAACCATCGTCTACCACAAATGGTTGGACCCAAGAGGCACTTGCTCCCGCTTCTTCTCCTCTCATTCTCAACTCTCTTCTTCTACTCCTACCACCAAACCACTCTCAACCTCGACCCTTCTAACCCCACCCCCACCCAAAACCCTCCCCCCAATTTCACTTTTATCCTCAAAGTCCTCGCTTTTAACCGCCTCGACTCTCTCTCCCGCTGTCTCTGATCCCTCGCCGCTTCCGAATGCCTCTCCGATTGCATTCATCTCATGTCTACATTGAAATTTTTGCTGTCGGTGAAGGGTCGGCTGATGTCGATCGGAAGTTAAATGAATCTCATCGAATATTGGATTTTGTTGATGGCCTCGATTGGAAATTTGGCGATAAGCTTGTGCTTTATCGAACTTTCAATGTGGGGTTACAAGCTCAGTGGTTGGAGGCATGGTGGCCTAGTTCTGAGAACGAGTTTGTGTTTGTTTTGGAAGATGACTGGAGGTCTAGCCGTTTTACTATAAGTTCTTGAGGAGTTTGGTTGTGAACTATTATTACAGTTCTTCCGATCATCGTCCTTACATCCATGGGGCTTCGCTTCAGCGACCAAATTTTGTCCCAGGTACTATTTACATTTCTGTTGTCTTCCGAATTGAATGGTTAATTGTATTGTGTTATTTTAATATTCCTGGATCATATTCATTATTGCCTCTTGATTATTGTTTCATTTTTGTGCTTTCTTGTAATTGAATGTGGTACTGGTTATAGGTAAACATTGAAACAAAATAAAATTGGAAACTGGAACACGACTTTTCATGTACCAAATAGTTGGCACATAGGGTCAGTTCCTCCTTCCAAAACCATGGAAATAATTCAGATTGTGGTATGATAGACAAAAGGCCAAGGGCGTCAAGCCATTTCTTGAAGGCATTGTACTTAATTTTATTTTGGCCTTTGATCAGTTTTTGGGGAGATTTTGTTTGTTTGTCTACTTATGAGAATGGTTTATTTGATTATTAGAATGGGAAATTTATATGCAGGTGACCACAGGATGGTACAAAAGGATAGGAGAGAGAATAAGGACTCCTTGGTTCATCAAGCTCATTCATTCTCGTGGTTGTTATAATGTTTACACCAACTTTTTCAACGAGAGAGCTCTTAGTTTCTCTCACAGGGATGCTGGTGTTAACAATGGGAAGATTGCAGGGCCTGATTCCCAGTTACTGGATGAAAGTTCTGTTGATTTCAAAGTTTTTGAAATGCAACCCTTGACTAAACTGAAGTGGTTTGATTTCTGTTTCAGAAAAGTATATCATGAGCAATTGGTTCGGGATTTTGATGAACTTGGGTCTCTTATTCACTATGTGTAGAAAAAAGAGACTGTTTGGATATGATGTACCCTCAAGATCCATAGCACCGGGTGCCGTACTTGAGTCACCCCCACAAGGCGTATTCCACGAGGTGTATTGTACAAGGTACAATGTGTGAGGTATGTTTTACGAGGTATTGTCCAAGGTGCTGTCTTGTATACACGAGGTAATGATAAAGCACGAGATGTTCCTTTGTAAGTAGCATTGGGGTGCCTGCGATAACTATAGATGATCTCATCCTGAGAGAGTGGGATTGTCTGTATCAGCTGAAATCAGAGGCAGTTGCTCTATAGAGATGTCAACACCTGGAGATACATTGCCTATATATAAGGAATCATATATCCTATTAAAAGAATCTGTTATCTCTCTCTAGAATCTCTCTATAACCCTATACCACTTGCAATTCTCCAAGCAGGGACCATCCTTCTTCTAAGCATAAATGGGGTACCAAAGATGGTGTCAAGGAACCTGATCTGCAATTTTGAGAGGCTAAATATTCGGATCTACATTTTTGTTGGCACTGAGTCTGATTTCCTATTTGATATTGCTAGACGAGGAGATCGTGTGATTGCTGCAGATCATTTTGTGAAGAATTTAAGAAATTATGATGCAAAGAATTTTCAAAACCATCGTGCAGACCTGATCAACATGATGTTAGTTAAGGCCTTTGTTGTCAAAAAGTTTTTAGAATATGGGTACAGTTCCTGGGTGGTGGATGGAAACATGCTGCTTGTTAGTAGTGTATCTTAACTGGAGCCTGACCCTGTCTATGATTTTTATACTGGGAAGAGCTCAGAAGCTCTTCTTCGACAAAAATACATTTGGGATGATAAGCATATCTCAAATATTGTATCAATGGTATGCTTGCTGGATAAAAACAGGGATAAAAGTTTCGTGAATATAATGGTGACGTTATTGCAAAGTAAGGGTCTGAAGATCCAAAGCCTTGATGAGGCAAGCTATACTGTTGGCACTGCTGCCAAACTCATTAATCAGTCTTCTTTAGGGGACAAAAAGAAAGTCTCTTGGCCTTATGAGACATGTCTTGATATACTTAAGAAGCAGCTTGAAGAACTGGGTCTATGGATGCTAGATGATGACTTTTCTTGCACAGTTGTAGTTTGTCATAGGCTATAGTTCTTGTTCTCTTGCATACGCTTTGTGTCTTTGAGTTCCTCTATATTTTACCTATATACAACTGTAGACAACATTCTTTTACATGTGTTCTTTACGATGTTTATGCTTGATTATTTGCCGGCATAGTCACAGTTTTGTAAAAACAAATTTACCAGTTGAGATTTAGTTTTTTTTTTGTTTTGTTTTTCGAGGCTAATTTATGTTAGTTGTTATTGTGGTTATACTAGGTAGTTTTATAATAAGATTATTATTATTTTTGTGCTATTCTGAAGATCGTGTTGTTAGTATCAGCAGGTATGATTTTCATATAGTGAAGGATAAATTCCATTGACACTTTTGGACTACATCGTTATACCAGACATTCCCAAATATTAAAATGTTATTAGAGATGTTGGAGTATTTCCATGAACACATTATTAGCTTTGAAAGATTCTATTAACTTAATCTTTCACCTCTACTACTATGATTAATAAGTGATAGTTACATTGTGATATTAGGTGAAATTTTATAAAGTGGATGTGTAAATTATTATTATTTGGTTTTCTTAACAAGTGATTTTCCAAGTTAATTATACTTTTCTTTAATCAAAATTACACTAACTTTTATTTAATCATCGCAATTTTTCGGAAATTTACTCAAAAAAGTGGCAATATGATTAGATATAGTATTATTAGGCTTGTAAAATTGTATTCGATGAATTTTTATCAATTTAGTTTGTCTATAAAAAATTTGGAAAAAATGAATACTAAGAGATCTTAAATTTATTATTATATCAATTATGATATATAATTTTAAAAATATAAATATTAATTTTTAAGAAAATTCTAACATATAACGTAGTAAAATTAATTTAAATATAAATATGTGTATAAATTTATATTTATTTAGTATTTTTTTAAAATGCTAATTTAATTATATAATTTTTATTCTAAGATGATGAATAAGATTGAATTATGTGAATTTTTTCAGGTCCAGTTTGCAAAAGCCCGTGCCTCGTGTTCAAAATATTCGGACCCTAGACTTACTCCCTGCGCAGAGTTAGAGGAACCGAGAAAGGGGAAAAAGAAGGAAACGAAAATAAGGACACTCATAAATCAGCTTCGAGCCGTCACACCACGCCAACATTCCCAGCCGGAACTGATTAATGTGAGTGGAGGTTGGCACGATTTGGAATTCACCCTTCAACTTTAGCTCAGTAATCGCGATGGCTTCTTTGTTCAAGGTAAATTCGTCCCGTCTCACTCTTCAGTCTTCACAGCTATATGACTTTCAATATTCGAGTTAGGGTTGTAATCTAATGTCAATGAATTTTCACTCCTTTTTTTTGTCAACGATGTTCTTGAACTCGTTGATTCAGCGGAAAATTCACTACTCCATCATGTTTTTTTTAGCTTGTGAAATTTATAATTGCCAACATAAGAAGATTATTATTTTTTATTGTTGTTTACTATAAAGGGTTTACGTTCAATAAGGCGAATGGGTATATGTTAATTTACTCTGCTACTTTGAAAAACTGAGTGATTTGTTGCTTCATTAACTTCGTTATTTGAGCATCCATTTTCATATTTTGGGGAGAGATGACCAAAAGTTCATATTAATCTTATAAGCTAATTGATCCACTACTGTTCTTTCATTTTGTCCTCTGGGAGTCCATTTGGCGAAAAATGTATTTTTGTGATGTGATTTTTGTGGCTAGTTTTGTTTCCGATCGCTTTGATGCTCTAAGAAGATTCCTAATTATATTAAGCAACATGTCTGTACGACCCTACCACGTAAAAGAGTATTAATTTGTACTCCTATAGTGTGTATTCTTAGTCAGTTTTTTGACGTTGCATCTAACTGTAGTCAAATTCTGCTTGAGGTCTCCAGTGACCCAAAATTACCACTTGTATGGATGTATTCTTATTGTAATTTCATAGTTTTGTTGCCTACTTTCCTATCGTCTTTAGGATCCAAACAAGCTTTCAGCTTATCGGGATAGAAGATTTTCTGGATCACAAGAGGAATATGAACATGCACTCCTGACATCAACAACTGTTTACATTGGGAACATGTCGTTTTATACAACAGAGGAGCAAGTCTACGAGCTTTTCTCCCGTGCTGGAGAAATTAAGAAGATGATCATGGGCCTGGACAAGAACACAAAAACACCATGTGGCTTCTGTTTTGTTCTGTAAGGCGCTATTCTTCTTGTTATTGTTAATGACTTGGCGGTAAAACAGCTGGGATATTGTGATGTGATAAAATTGTGCTTGAAAATTTGATCTGTAAACTTATAATATACTTTAGAAGCTGGCCAAAAGTTCATTACTTCTTTTGGTTGTTCATAAATGAACTTCTAGTCGATGCTATTCATTGATACTCCCTGAATACGTAAGCATGTCTGAACAGATACTATTCCCGAGAGGATGCTGAAGATGCAGTAAAGTACATCAGTGGGACAATTCTTGATGATCGTCCTATTCGTGTTGATTTTGATTGGGGATTCCAAGAAGGAAGGCAATGGGGCCGGGGTCGAAGTGGTGGGCAGGTAAGGGTATCATGCTGCTACACTCGGCAATGTTTCATTTTTCAACTTGCCTTTATTTATTTCTTTTCCCTTCCACATTGTGCAGGTTCGGGATGAATACCGCACCGACTATGATCCTGATATCCTTTTGATACCCATAGTTTATTTAGTTTGTGTTATACTATATGAATTTCCGTATCATTTGGAGATAGTTGGAGCTTGTTTGTATTAACCATTTTTGACAAGGTTTCTTATCCAAACTGCAAGTATGTCTTTTGTTGTTTTGATTACCTATGAAGTGCTTATGCTGTATGGTCTCTTACCTGTGGTTGAGACTTGAGAGTGCAAGAAGTTGCAGGAACAGAGTGCAGCATGTGCTTGTTTGTTGATTATCGATTTTTTAAATTTAAATGGAACATTCAAGGTTACATTTGTCCTGTCAAACTCTTACTTTTGTCTCTTGATTATTATAATTAATAATTTTGGGTTTTAATTAATGACCTCGAAATTAAGAAAGAAAAGTTAAAGCATATAGGTTTCCTAAAAGGAGTTCAAACTTGACACTCGTGTAAACAGCACGATGAAGAAATCCCCATCCTCCATAACCAACTTCCTTTAGATCGAAGGTTGATGTCTATTGAAACGAAACCATCTTTAATTATTCTTCCTCAATTTAAAGTTGCATTAGCTGACACTGATGATTTGGCATTGAATTTAATTGTCAGATGTAGTGCGACTTGCAAGTACTCCTTATATATTGATTCATTTTAAATTTATGCATAACTCATGTTATTTATTCATTTCGAAATCATTTTGGCTCTTATGTCTCTTTGTATTATTTTTAATTAATACCTTATAATGAGCATTATTATTTTAAATTGCTTCAAGGCATTATTTATGATCTTCATACTTACCTTTTGTCTTATAACAAAATGCAATTTCAAAAAGCTGACGTTTTTTTTTTAAATTATTGGACATTTAAATTGGGGTTGAACAAATTTGCTCGTTAGTGTTGCTTAACATGTCATACGCAGAGGTGGCTATGGGAAATTAGTTCAGAAAGAATTAGAAGTGCAGAGGCAGCTTGTAGATTATGGTGCTGGCTCCTTGGGCTCCTTCCCACCTGTTATGCAACCTCACTGTAAGTTACTGAGCTTTTTTTCTAGATTTATAGCTTATATGCCAATCCAATGGTTTAAACTTTGGCTTATAAGAAATTGATATAAAAACTAAATTGTTGCCCTGAGTTTAACCTTATAGGAAAATAGTCAATTAACACTTTACAATGCCAACACAAAATATATTGAATTGAAATTCCTGCAATCTCATTCCATCAATAATCTCCAATATGTTAAATTTTCCATGTGCTGGTCTCCCAAATTTTATTTTTTTTATAAATAAAGAATTTCATTAATATAAGTAAACATACATAAAAAGTTGAGACAAAAATACTCTAAACACCTAAACATGAGCTCAATAAGGTGAAAACTGTTAAAATTAGGGGTAATTTAGTTATTTTAATGCTCAGTTATATTTATACATATAGATCATGTACCCTCTTTTCAATATAATAATAAGTATTGTTCTGATTCAACAATAACATTACAATCATCTTGCACCTAGGATGAAAAAGTGCAAAAGTACTAAATGAGAGACCTCTCCCAGAACAAATAAAACCTTGAAATATAATTCCTCAGTACCATGTAATTCACACAAAGGGAGCTGACAAGGGCAAACATATGCTATTGATCTTGAGCTAAACATTAAGTTCGGCCAGAAGAAGAAGAAAAAACATTCATCATATGCTTGGCATCTATGTTACATGGACTCTTCATTTTTCATGAAATTCTTGTGTCTAACGGACATGACATGAACATGAGTATGAGTATGAGTGCTCGACGCTCCAAATAAGTGACAATTTAAAGAAAATTGAAAGGAAAAAAACCAGGTGTATCTAATACTCAGATACGTATCCAAAAATTTAGAACACTTGGTGTCCTAAAAGAATCCATGTAACGTAGCTTGGTATTAATGTAATAGATAAATAACCAAACCACTAGTATATGTGCATTCCATTGAACACGTTACTTCATTAGAGGAACATCTTTTACCAAAATGCACAAACAATGAACATAAACCCCTAACAAGAGGGTACCTACAATATTGACCCAGGAACTATTTATCGGCCAACAATGGATGCTAGGATGTTTGCCAAACTTCATTTTGCACAATCTTCCGGTCATTTGTGATATTAACATCTTCCGATCATTTGTGATATTAACATCTTCCGGTCATTTGTGATATTACTATCTTTGTTAAGTTGTTCCACAGGAATCGGGCCTCTTCTAAAATTCAAGCACATAACAAACAAGGACAATACATATAGACAACACGGCAATCACAACCATGAATGGCGCACAAAGAAAAAAAAAAGCCCAAATTTACTACCATAAATAATCAAAACAAAGAGATTAACCAAAATGGAAAGAAAAACAGGGATTGAATGAAGAAGAAAATGAAAATGGAGGGAAAAAAGACAAAATAGAGGGAGGCCTACCGAATAGGGAATCCCTCCTAAGAGGACATCCACTCTCTGGTAGTGGAGAGGAAACAATATCAAAGTTTTAGTTGTTAAGAAAGTTGTCTTACAAAGAGAGATTTGAGAAGGAAAGGGAAGAGGTAATTGGTTGAGCTGGGTTAGTGAGTGATGACAGGCTTTACCAACCACTTATAAGCTTAACACCTTTTGAAAGTGGAAAACCACTACTCTTTTGCAACTTGTTTGATGGGATATTCCTCCCTTGCTTGCATTATGTTTTAAATGTTTAAAAATTGGGATTCTGGCTTCAGAAATCAGTACCCAAGCCTCACTTGCATTAACAGTGTTGGAGGACTACAAACTCAATACCAAGATCCATAGATATCTTTCAATCAAATATAAATTACTAGAGTTGTTTATTTAACTTGGGTTTTTATAATAACAGGGTATATCCTTAGGTTATTCACATTCCATAAAATATTATGTCTATTAGCAAAACATATTTTTTTAATCTTCTAAAATAGAAGCATAGTTCTCTTCTCTTTGCGTTAGTGGGCCTATTTTTAGTGAAAAGTCCATGTGATATAAAAGTTTGGGGAAGGAAAATCTCTCACGTCCTTTTTCTTGAAAGTTTAAATTATGACAATGTTTATTCTTTTTCTTGTACATCAATAATGTTTGCAAGACCAGTATTTATACAAGCCATATAAATTAATGTTGCTGAATTCATATTTTTTATAGTCCTCCCTGGGGGAATACAAGAAAGCATGAACTTCTGATACGCTTAGCTCATCTAGAATCTAGATGCCAAAGAGTCGATGTCAAATTTGACAAATTAATGAATTTTTCATCCGATAAAGGCTTGTCACTAGTTTTGGTTTTTATACGGGTCTATGAAACTTTCGGGGAGAGAGAGGGAGGGAAAAAAACATAAAAACTTTGGAATTTGACAGATTGTACCTGTCATGCATAATTGCATAGTAATGTTTGTTTAAACACGACTGCATCTTCTGACTCTTTTGTATTGCAGATGGCAGACATGGTGGTGGAGGTCATGGTTATGGTGGTTCTCATCGACATGGCAAAGGTATCTCTCTGATTGATATATTCTGGCACTCCAGATTTTCCTTCATGTTGAGTATTTGTATATTTGGTATGATCATTGTCTTCTGAAAAAGCAGATTATCCCCGAAAAAGATACAGAGATGATGATCGCCACTCATATGAGAACTCCAAGAGGCATGCAGATCATGAGCCTCGGAAGAATTCTGATAATGACTCTAGACCGGTAATTTCTAATAGATACTCAGGTTGATTAACCATATTTGTGAACTACTTGCTGTTATTCCCATGTCGCAATATGATAAATTGAAAAGAAAAGGGGAAAAAAATATAAGAGAATTAGATGACTATTTCCTTAGATGAAAAGGGAAAAAGGAACAGAGAGAGGGAGAGATGGCAAACAGGATGCCTGGTTGATAAGATGCCCCTTTTTCATTAGATTGACAAGGTGGTAATTGGCACGTACCTATCCTTGGTTAAAAGTTCCACGGTAGTGCCCTCCTCTTGACTTCTCCCACTTTTTGAGTAATGTTTATTCTGTAAAATTGTATTTGACACGGCAGGAGAAGAATCCAAGGTTTCGTGAGAGTGGAGATTCTGATGATGAGGATGAAGATGATAGAAAACGACGCACTTAGGCTCTATCCTCACTGCAATGAGGTAGTTAGCTGGCCAAAATTCATGGTACACAGACGATGTTCGAATTGTAACACCCGGACTATGTACATTATTGTTTTCTCGGATATCAAGGTCCAATCATGTTGCAATGTGTGGCGCACTCAAAGCTGGATTGAAATGACTAACATGATAAAGTTTATTTCCATTTTATGCTTGTAATGTGTTGATGTAAAATTGCTATCATCGAGGATTCGTCAATTGTCTGGTTTTTTTGTTTCCTGGTGTTGAAAACGTTTCTTAGTTTGTTTAATAGGATTTTATAACCTGGGCTCTAGCAGCGGATTATTTTTTACGAGCAAGTTATCTGCGATTCTTGTGTCATTTGACTCACTTTAATCTGGAAAGAGAAACGAATATACTTAACTTTGTGTATAAAATTCTATACGGTTATACCGAGCAAATATATATATATATATGTAGGGCGTCTTACGTTATACAACCTCGTGAGGTAATGGGCCTTTTTAAGTCAAAACTATCGTTTCCTTGTCAAATTACTGAAACAAATTATGCTTTTCCGACAAAAATTAATATAAGTTCCTCGTAAATGTAGACAAATTATTGTAATTCTTATAAACTCCCAATATCTCTTCAATGAAATAACCATGATCCATGAACCGATAAATCCGTTAAAATAGCAGATATTCGTATTTCAGTTTTGTCTTGGGTTGGTATCTTCAACCTATTTTCTCCTAGCAACTCGAGCATAACTTAATTCTGTATTTTGCTTCATTATAGAGATATCAATAAAAAAAACACTTTTATTTAAATTCGTATCGGGCTTCTTCGTCTCAGCAAATCTTTTGGTAAGTGGTACTATTTCATTACCCAAAAATAAATATAAAAAATAAAAAATCTCGTAATATATTTAGGAAATAGCACAATTTTGCAGCCAGGGCTGCACGTAACAGAACACAGGAAAAGTCAACTAGTGATGATTAATAGAAGGAACCTTACTGGATTTTTAAGGGCTATACAATAAAGAAAATACTAATTATTGCACCATTTCAAGATTTCCAATATAACTACTGCACATAAATAGAGACCAAAAAAGCAGCTCCAGCACATAATTTAAATATTTTCCAACCGTAGTAACGCATCAGATGGGCAATTTGAAAACAATTTTCAAAGAATTCATATATTGACACAAGCTCTAAACTCTAATTGAAAGCCCATAAGTATTACTAAAGCTTCCTATGTAAATCTCAAAACCATTGACATGGTAACTCTCCACTAGCATCCCTCAATCGCAGCATTAACATAGAACGAACTCCCTAACTTTGGAAGTGCACTTCCAGAGAAGAAAAAGGGTTGGGACCATTCGATCCTCGGTGTTACTGGCTATAATTCCAAGACTTGACAAGAGACCGCAAGAATGCATCTAATATCATCGCCAGTGAAACTAATGATCCTCAACATACTCCGGATTCTCCTTCAGGATAACAAACCCTTCAAGGATGGGAGAAAGGGGAATATACCTGCAAAAGATGTGCATACTTTTAGAAGATTGTTGACAATGGCAAAAGCTAAAGCAGGAAAGTTTGGACCCCCATTACTTCTCGGTAGCCAGCTCAGCTCTATCACCACCAGCCAGAAGAACTGGAGTCGAATGGGTTTGGAAACCAGTGATTGTTTTAGGACGACCAGCCTGGCCAACAACATCAACTGCTTGTCCCACTCGAACAGGAACAGACAAAGGTTTGAGGTTCTCATCCACAGTCAGGAGCATCCGAGGCTGTCAAGAGCAACAAAACATTAAATAAAATAAATAGCCAGGAGAAAAACTCAAATATTAACTCAAATGCAAAAAAATGACCAACCTGAATTGCTAAAACAAGGAAGTAGAGAACATAATGATATTTTCCCAGAATAATTGTTTTCATATCAAGACATGCATGTAGCATGGTTATAATTCCAGCAAGTGCTGTCCTGCAAGGAAACAAAGATAAGAATTTGCCTTAGAACTGATGCAAATAAGAGACAGATATCAGTGTTAAAACCTTCCCTGTAAAAGGGTTACTTACGGTGATAGCAAGAAACGATCAGAATGATATGGATTTAAAGTTAGCAAGCCCTTCCCCATATGTACTAGGCCCTGAGCAATCCGCACCTGCAAAGGTGGCCAAAAGAGAAATAAACTCCAAACAAACATGGAAAATTAAAGGAAACTCACAGCGAGAACTCCTACGACACATTACACAGAACAGAAGGCTGGCATCTTTATAGTAATAGCTTGAAAGATTGCGGAGCATCCCAGCGATTCTGGCATTGTTGGTTCCTGCACCTATTAAACCTAAGGAGATGACCGCTGCCTGCAATATCGAATAGAGATATTAGTCACTGATTCCCTGTACACATACTGAACACAAAAACACGTATAGTGAAAAATAAACTCATGAACTTCATTATCTTACCATTGCAACTTCTGAATCTGTATCATGACTAAGTCTGCTTAAGGTGTCCATAACATTCACCTATGCAACACAAGCAATTAGAAAATGAAGACCAGAGTTGAGAATCGTAAACGGTTAATCAAGTTTAAAAGCTATCTAACTTGCATTTATATGCATCCAGCTTAGTTTAAAGTAATATAATTTCTACGTTATGAGTGACCAAAGAAAGTTAGCTTGTTCATACAGATCACTGCTCAAAACTTAAGGATGATGGGGTTCAGGAGAGTATTATAGTTATGAACGTGCAAGTTGTTCTTTAACAGGTTCTCTTGATACATTAAATGAGCCATTCCAGAATCAACAAATACAAACAAATTTAAAATAAATATGTAGTTCATCCAAACTTAATGGATTAATTTATTGAAAAACTTTGATTTGTTTAGAAACCTCAGCATACGTGCTGATATGGATTTATTTACCTTTGGATTAGATATGCAAAGGAGAGCAAGAGCCAAAGGAATAGCCCTTCGGATATTTTGTTCTCCATACTGTAGAAGATGCTCCAATGAACGGATTGCCATTTCAAGGCCAAGTTCTTCTGCCATTGCTACCATAGCAATTCCAAGCACAGCAGGTCCTTGATGGGTTTCACCCTTCTCAAGATGCTGAGAACAATGGCCAAGAAGATTTTGAACCTGCATAACAGGGAAATCTACTTCATACCTACAACTGAAATTTTAACTTATAAGTGGCAAAGATTTCTAAGGACAGTTGAGAGGAACGTTTTTTTTTTTTTTGGGTTTGGTGGTGGTGGGAGGGAATTATTGAAAGGAATACCTTGAGAACATTCCCTGTTCCAGCATAAGCACAAGATAGAAGAACCATATCACAATGTTTTCTGATTTTTTCATGAAACGTTTTTGAAACTTCGGCGGTGGCCTCCACACTATCCTGCAATACAAAACGGATTCAGAAAAGTTACAAAATAGTGAAATTGTATACCCTGAAATCTCATTAACAATCATGTTCTTTTACTGGTGCAATTTATATGCACAACATAGATGTAACGAAAAGAAAATTGAACAGAGGAAAAAAGAAAACATTTGGATAATGCAATATCTAGAATTAGGGGTTTCTCAAAGAAAGTAAGGAGTAACCACCTGCTTCCCAAGAAATAGAAGACCAAGGCTAAGAGGCAACAGCCGAGTGAGGGGCTCCCCCAACTCTGACTCACTTCGTTCCATTAAGGCCAAAATGATGGATCGCACAACGTCTTCATTGCAGGAACCAACAAATATCAAGCCCAATGAGATTGCAGTAAATGCAATCACATCAAGAGGAGCCTTTGTTTCAAGTATAGCAGAAAGTTTAGTTTGTATCTGCAAAACAGAGATCCAATGCCAATAAATATGCTAAAACACTTCAAGGAAAAAACACTAAACAAACCTGATAACAAGAACGATATAAGATGCCATCAGACTTTAGACGTATTCAAAAGGTAAACATTTCAAGATACGTAAGACCAATGTAGTCTGCATTGTATGATAGAAATAATGCCAAAAACAAATTTGCAGTTAAGTAGTACATGTGATGGACAAACTCTGATTATAAAAACAAAATTTCCATGACCAACAAGTCAAATTCACAGAAGGAAAAGTAGAAATTTGACCTGCCGATTCTGAGTACCAGCATATGCAATGCCCAGTCCCATTATGGCACCAATTCGGATAGATGCATCTTCTCTATCAATATATTCACTTAAAAGCGCCAATGCCTAAGATAAGAATTTAGAACTTAAGAGCAAATAGGAGTTATCAAAAACCTAGCATAAAATAAAACATCAAAGTAACTCACAGGATCACAGTCATGCTTGATACTGCAATTGACAATTCCAACTCCCAACAATGCACCAGCAATAACGTGGTTGTCAGTGCCATGCAAGTATTTGTCAATTTGAGCAAGACCAGAATCAACATCCCATAGTAAAATCATCCCCTATCATGAAGGCCAATTTTTTTTAAGAGCATGTGAAAGTGAGGTCAAATAATAATCCAGAGTAAATGAGGGCACACCAGACTCGCTGCAGCACTCGACTTCCCATGCTCCTTATTTTTAAAAAGCCAATTTCCTGAACCACTCGAGGTATCTGATGGGACCGTCATTAGCTTATCCTGCAATGAACAAAATCTTAATGTCAACAAAATCCACGTCCACACAACTTGAGTGAATCAAACATACACAGCTCACCTGCCCAAAACCAGCATTCACAAATGCGTTGACAAATGTTGCAGCCAAATTCTGTCTGGCTGAATCAACACTGGCACCAGCACTAGCCCGGCCATCAAGTAAGTGTGCCTAATGAAAACACAAGAACATAAGAAAGTCGTATCCTGCAAACAACTTTGACAAAAAAACACGCCTGAAATAAACTCCATTAGCTTTAGCTAAAGTGAAATCAATGAGTTTACCTTCAATATAGTTATATACTATTGCCTCCTCTAAGAGATGTAATTGAATGTCCTCAGATAGAGTTTTTTAAGGTTGAATATTGCATCATTACATTTTGTTAAATGGATATAGTTTTTAGCCAAAAAATAATGGATATGATAATGAAAGATAAAAAAAATCCATATGAAATTGCAAGCAACCACGTAGCTAATATGTTTGCTAAACCAACTAAAAAGGGCTACAAAACTCAAAACAAAGAAATTCACAGATGATCAAGAAAACCTTCGTATTATATTAGTAAGTTCAGCAAAATGGAAAAAAGGAATCATTCAATTATGAGAAATGATACATAACAATTGGGACACACTTCACAACTCAAGTGTCAAGATTTTGTAGGTGAAGTGTTGTAATTAGGGGACCAATCGATGCAGGAAGTAAGAAATATTTGGACACCTGAGTGAAAATGTCTCAACTTGGTATGCTTAGCATTCTTATTGAAATGATAATTAAAAGGGAATACCATTAAGATCCAACGATTCTGACCTTGTATATGTCTTCTGGAGTTTTGGCCTCCATGACCTCAATATCACGAGCAAGTGTGAGATAACCTTCACTTAACTTAGCGTTGTTGATGATATCTTGCAACAGGAATCTATCATCATCGTCCACGACATGGTCATCATCAAGCTCAAAACAAGTTCCCTGCACCAATATACTAATTAGTAAGCAGTTTTTGTCTCTAATGAATATCATAAAACCCCATTGTTACGGCCCTGCCACTCATACCACCTCACTGCACTAGAGGGTCCCAGCAGAGAGGTAAAGGCACAATCACAAATTTCCAAGATGTTAAACTTTATAGAAAGCATTGAAAATAAAAAGCAAATGATCTATTAACAAATTATGAAGGAAATTCAATTTAGCAAGGAAACTTATTAGGTGCCTTTAAGTATGTGACAATAAAAGTAGTGTATTGATTCACATCAAAGGCAAGCAGCATATATTACCACACAGGGCATATCACGTGCAAAACAATATTGTTTGAAATAAACCAAAAAAGTGAATTTTGAACTTACGTGCCGAGCAAGGATGTAACAGAACTGCTTTTTTTGTAGAAGACTGTCACATTGAGTAAAGATTTTGTGTACATACTGCCAAAACAATGCTCAAACTTATTAGATGTTCGTTAATATATTGCAGAATCAGGAAAAAAATTTGCAACAAAGTACAAACCTGCATGTTATCAAGGAACAGTGCAATCTGGAGGGCATGTGCATATTCTTCAAATTTCATGTAAATTGTATATGCAATATCCAAAACCAACATATCATCTGGCCCGGGAAGATATCTGTAAATGACATAAGCAATCAAATCATACAAATCAAAATGTAGATAGTCTGGAATTTTCTCATGAATAAATAATAAATAATGCACCATAAAATCAAATACGTCATTATCGACAAACCATCACAAGCATCTCAACTTGCTATTGCTAGTTCATAAGTTCAATACTTCACAAAGTCAAATTATCGTATTAAGCAATCAGCAACCCAAGATGAGTCATGAGCTTTACTATTAAAAATAAATTTGAGAGATTTTATGGGCACAAATACCACCTTTGAAGCAAAATGACTTAAAATTAGATGCATCCCCTATTTCCCACTTACTTTGCTGAACTGGTCAGGTAGAGACAGGTTCTTTTAAAATTTGTCTTGTCGACATGCTCGGCTAACAGATCAAGATCTTCAACCTGCACGATCAACAAACAAATTAGAGGCAACAAACCAACCCAGCGGGAAGGGAGGAAGGAAAAGCTTGACTAATGCAAGGTACTAGTAACAGGTAACAATAAAATGTCAATTTACCTCCATTAAAAGGTCAACAGCTTCAGGTTCGGCATTGTGCTGCAGCCAAGAAGAAATTATTAAACTCGAAATTTAAACAATTTCTTGGACAACATTATAGCTGGGAAGCTATAGATCTTACCTTCATATGAAAAGCAACAATTTCTTGCACTAAATCCATTAAATCGTCAATTTGACCCTCTTCATTCTGTCATTGAGTGCATCATATTTGTTAATTAAACATAATGTGTAACTAAAATTATCCCTGGTAAACAAATGTTCCACTATACTGAAATGCCTAGGATAAAAACAAAAGAAAGTACAACCATGAATGAGACTTGCACCATATATGTCATGCATGCACCATGAAATATAAGCTAAAATGCTATAATCGTGATACTGTTTTGAAAGATAAATAGCCATAAGCAAGTGATTTTTATATGAAGATGATATCTAGTATTCTGGATCACATGATGATAAGAAACACTTACGTGTTAATCACAAACTATATTTAATTGTCGGACAACAAATTATCAAAAACATGAATAGGATAGATTACAAACCTGTCGCTTAGCATACTCTTGAGCAATTTCTCCGGCTAAATTCCTGATTTTAAGAAAACCATTCAGCAGTCAAGGTAAGAATTGTATGTCTACAGGCTCAACTCACATCTAAGGTGAACATAAAAGGCACATTTGACATCAATCAGTATAGGTAAGAAGCATATTACATCATTAAATGCCAATACAACAACAGATGGTGACCACCAATATCTACACGAGATGATGCTTACCTTACATATTCATGACCCCACGAACCAATGTCACTATCTGAACCCATTAACCTATACTTGAGACTTTCCTGAAAGTGTACGAAAACAAAGGTTAACTATACAAAGGTAGCCAAATATATTTAGACAATCTAAACTTTAAAAAGCTCATAACAAAACAAACACCGTGCATCTTGCATTTTCATTCGGTAGCATCCATGATAGAATACATACATGAAAAACATGAAATTTTAGAATTAGCCATACCCATTCTCCTTCAGCAGACATTGTTAGTGCCAAGACTGATAATATATCTGCTAGGTATTTCTGCAAGAAGAAGTACATAAAGTAAATAAACTGAAGTGTAGAACACGACATTCAAGTGGACACTGGATTAAAAAAACACAAATTCAAGTGGACAGTACAAGTACTGATTGATCTCACCTTCAAATCTGAATCTTCCATGGTTTCATAATATGCTTTTAAAGTTCCATAATGTGGGCGAAGAAACTTCAATGGCTTAGGAACTGAGGTCATGGAGCTTGTTGAGGTACGAATTTCATGTCTACGAGATCAAATTATGTTATATCATTGTCAACCACCAAAATATGGAAAACACAGTGCTACTGATATTATATTTGAGTACAAAGGAAAGTATCAAGCTTAGACTTTCTGTAAAGTGATGAAAACAAACTAGAGAAACTAAATTCTAAAAAATAAAAATAAAAAACTAAGCATTTACCTATAAAGGATTCTAAGAACATTGCCTACAGCATAAATGAAACATGGGAGAAATTTCAGAATTAAACCTCAAATTTGATTGAATGAAATACTCCTCTAACATGTTATAAAGGATTCATTGCCTGCATGAAGAAATGTTTTGTATCATGTGTGTGTGTGTGTGTGTGTGTGTATGTGTGTTCAAAGACAATCCATGTTCTCATGATGTGACTAAGATAATCCAATGGAGAGCTAGAAAAAAAAGGTCCTTGCAATTCACTGTCTACATGGCCCATCACTCATATGGTAGCTTCGATGCGCTTGGATAACCTCCCTTCCTAAGCTCACTCAAAAGAGAGGGGGAAGGAATCAAAAAAGAAAAGAGCCCAACTGAATAATGGTCTCCCTATAGGCTTTTAATTCATTCCATGAATTTTCGGCCCACAGTTCTTACATTATATAATAGCCAACAGTTGACCTTCAGCAGTGTCATATGCTCTGTACACTTTCACTATAGGTTTATACACAATTAAATTCTCAAGTTCATCAGAAGCACCGTCACAATATTTCTCGAATGTTAGTTTACTAGGATTTCTGCCAAAATCAAGACAAGCTACACCTTATAAGAACTAGAACGAACACTCATTCAGCAAATGATAAGTAAAACTCTAATCCCAGGCCCTACGCTGGGTCGATTTACACAGCTTTTATAATCAGAGTGACAGTAAAACAGAAAGCACTTTGCTGCTACCCATTATATTAAGGGACAGCAATCATGAAAATATTTGTGAAAAAAAATTACCTCATATTCTCAAGAGCAATCTTTTTCAATTCGGGATTAGGATCCTGAACTCTTTCTACATACAACTCCAATTGTTGCTTCAATGCCAAGTCCTCATCGGACTACACCCAGTAAAAAAAGAAAAAAACAAATCGTTTATT
This sequence comes from Hippophae tibetana, assembly GCA_037013495.1. NCBI lineage: Eukaryota > Viridiplantae > Streptophyta > Magnoliopsida > Rosales > Elaeagnaceae > Hippophae > Hippophae tibetana. The sequence continues at coordinate 7,573,165 of CM072804.1, forward strand.
AATCAGTTATACTTATATGATTTAAACATAAAATTTAACCTAAACAAACTGTCCTTCCACCATCTACCAAAAGCAGAATAACGGAAGAACCATAACTCTATGTTAGCTAATTCATATACTGTAAATACACTAAATTAGCTTTTCCTTTTCACTTTCCTCGATTAATAAAATTCCTAACTTTACCGAGGAAACAATTGTTTCTAATTTCACTTCTCTCGAAATCTTAGCAAAGAAACAGAAGACAGCATAAATCTAAGGAAATGGATCCGAAACAATTTACCAAATCCTCATCCTTCTTGTCATCCTTCTTCTTGGGATCTTTGGCCGGGACCTTGACCGTTGCCTCCTTGCCGCTGCCGCTAGCGCCGGCACTGGAGCTATTCGGATCTGGAGACATAGAGACGTATAGTTGGAGTGAACCCTAGAATGAAATAGGTGAGGGTCTGCAGTAGTCTTTCCTCCTCTGCAACAAAACGCCTTGTGATTTTGTTCCTTTCCTGCTCAAAATCAAAGAGAAACCTGAATCCGACCTGTCTAAATTCCGGTTAGTATTTTATAGGTAAAAAGATCCGATCTAAGCTTACTGTTAAGCCCATCAATTAATGGGCCTATGCCCAAATAGTAATTTCTACACTTCCTCTAAATAGTAATTCCTACTCTCAGTAACGTGTGCTCGTAACCCAAGTGGGGGCTAAAAGCGACGGAACATTAAACCCCATCACTCCAGGATTCTGATAATAGCGTTGGTGCCGTATATTATTTTGGATGAGGTTTTTCTAAGTTAATAGCAATTAATTAGTAAATATATTTTATGTATTTTAAAATATATTGTATTGATTGAAAAAAAAATATTATTCAAGCTAAATTGGCTCACTAATCTAACAAAATTGAACGTTTTAATGTAGTATTGCACCCAAAAGTAGTTGTAAAAATAAGATAATATTTCAAAAATAATTGACAAAAATAACAAAAATAGTATTCTTAAAATTTATAATTATAAAAATAATTTTTTTATGTTTAATTCATACATTTTAACTAATAAAAAAATATGCTATATTATTTTGTTTTGAATTCTATACAATTAGATATTATTCTAATTAAACTACTATCGTTTAAATTCGTTTAAATATCATTTAATTTCATTTCATTTAATATTAATACATTTTATTGTTATAAGTTTAAAATGTATTATTTTTTTATAATTTCTCAAAATAATTTAAAATCAAGTTTTCTATTATGACCCGCACATCTCTATAAATTCAATTAAAAAAAAGGTATGGTAGTTCGAAATCGTGGTAATGTTTGATGGTTAGAAATAGTGATGGACCACCATTGTTTTTTTTTTAGTCTCGGAATATTTTTCATTTGTCATAAGATTATATTATTTATCTTTTGTAATATATTCATTCAATTAGGAATCAAATTATACTTATTTTTTACTATCAAATCGTCATTTCATTATACGTAATTTAAAATAAATTATAATTATTTATATTTATTTAATGTTAAATATTATAAATTTTACTACATTTAATGTTATTGGCCATATTTTGTTGTTATAAGTTTTATATTTTTTATTTTTACATTTTCCTTTCTTTCTTTCTTTTTTGTTATAATATTTTTTATTTTAATTACGTAAATTTAACAACAAAAGGATAAATTAATAATAACATTTACAATTGCAACAACTTTAATTAGATTTGAATCTTACTCAATTAAAAAAACATTTTTTCCTTTTTTACGGCATTATAATTTATGTCACTTTTTATATGGTTTAATGCTTAAAATTTGTTATCCGTGATATATTTTTATTTTTTATTTTAAAATAATTATACACTTAAATATATGCACATATATTTTATATAGAATTTAAACTCACACAAAATATAACGTGTACTGTTAGAAAATTTGTAATGTTATTTTAAATTTTAAATTTATATTAATCATATATTTTTCATTTATTTAAAATTTTATATTTATTTTACGAAACTATTTTTTTAAAGAGAATATATTTGTTTAACATTTTTAGCTTATTAACTACCTATTAAATTAAAGTTTTAAATTATAATTTAGGTTAAAAAAATTAGGGTTTTAAATAGATTCGTTTCTAATCCACCAAAGAAATTTATTCTCTTTAGGATGAAGGCACGTGTATTACAAGAATAACATTTGCTCTTTTTTGATAAATTACATTGGATAAAATAGAGAGAAGAACATAAGGAAGAAGAAGAAAAAGAAAAATGATATAATATTAATAAATTATATTAGTACAAGTAATAATGGTTTTATAGCAATAAGACACTGTGTGTGAAGAGATTCCAAAGTGTAACAAACTTCAAATGCATTAACTTGTAATTGATTACTCACGTGTGCTCGTATACATACATTTAAATACTCTAACACTTTCCCACAAGCTCATGGCCTATGTAACACCTAAAACTTGGTTTTCAATTCATCAAAATGTTGATAAAAGTGGCTTAATGAGTATGTTAACTACTTGTTCTTGGTTGAAAATGTAGGAAATAGATAATTCATTTGCAAGCATCTTTTCACACACAAAACAAAAATCTATATCAACATGTTTAATTCATGAGTACAAGACATGATGTTTTGCCAAATATCCTACATTTACATTGTCACAATGAATCAAATGAGGTTTAACAAAAATAATGTGCAATTCCTTGGTAATGTTCTACAACCATGTTATCTCAACAGCTATATGAGCAAGAACTCGAAACTCTGCTTCCGTAGAGGACCTTGAGATAACAATGTGTTTTCTAGAATTCCAGAAAACCAAAGATTGTCCTATGTAGATACAAAAACACCAATATAATATATATTATCATGGTATATAGCCCAATTTGCACTAACATATCCAATAAGATGAAGTGAATCTATTTTGTATTACATAAGTCCATAAGTGCTTGTACCTTTAAGATATGGAAGCAACCTTCTAGGTGCAACCCAATCAGTAGTTATATGATAATGAAAAAATTGACATAATTTATTCATTATAAAACTAATATTAGATTGATTTGATATGCAATATAAAAAGAATCAATGATTGTTCTATACTAAGTAGCATAAACAAGTGAAGCCCCCATCAATTTTGACAATCATTCTCCCTGAAATAATAAGTGTTTAAACATGTTTAGTCTCATTCAAATGAACTTTATCAATAAGTTTTTAGATGTATTTAGTTTGACAAATATGAGATGTATCCTGATCTCTTGTTACTTTGATGCCCAATAAGTGATTTAGTTGTCCAGGGTCTTTAAGTGAGAAATAGGTATTGAACTTTTGTATAAAAGCTTGCATACGTTGAGGGTTATTCCTATTACAAGGATGTCATCACATATAGATCAGAAAAAATACAATATCACTTCCTTTGTTATAGCGCATAATTGATGCATTTGAATTAAAAGTCTTAAAATCAAGTTGTTGCAAACAATCACTTAACTTAAGAAACTAAGCTTTAAAGAGCTTATTTTAGACTATAAATAACCTTTTTAAGTTTGCATACATAACATGGGAACTATGCACAAATAAATGCTTTAGGTTTTGACAGTATCCTTTGCAAGAAAAGAATCAAGATAAAACTTCATAGTGACATCATTGTCATAACAAAGCTTACACACGTATATTAAATTATTTTCAAGATGAGGTGCATATAAGAGTTCATTTAAGCTGGTAGAATGAAACCATAAGAAAATATTGTATTTCTTATATGTGTAATAGGTATGATGGTGCCATTACCCAAGATAATAGATGCTAAAAATGTATAATCAGATGCATATTGAAGATATGTTGTATCTGAAGTAAGATAGCATGTAACACTTGTATCTATATACCAGTGATGATTGACAAAATTTGGTGGTGTGATAGATGTTAAGAATGCTTGTGGTTGTTTTGCTATAACTATTGTGGATAGGTCACAACATCGTATCATACTTGTAATTTTTTTATAAATTTAATATTACTAACCACGTCATGTACCATTTTATGCTAAAAAGCACAGAATGAGGAAAGGTGATCCAAAAAAAAATTAAAGATCTATTTTTAGTACTGTATTAATTTTATTATAATGCAAAAGTAAAAAATAAAAATAAATAAATAATAATTATTTTCACAAGTGAAACAAATGTTTTAAGAAAGTAAATAATGAAAGATATAACATTCATATATAAAGAGGACAATTAATATATATAAATTGTTTTTCTTTTATGTTTTCATAAATTAAGTAATTTGTTTAATCCATCCAAAAAATAATAATTTGTTTAAACATGTTTCTAAAAAAATGAGATGTTTAAAAAAATAAATACACTGTACATTATGTACAATAGTTTATTTGCATCTCAATATAATTAAGGGTGTGTAAAAGTGAATGAGAAGAAATGGAATCATTCATATTTCTTGTTTACTTGATAAAAATATGGTAGAAATATAATAAATATCCCACAAATTTGAGAGTCATTCCCATAAATTGTTTTCCTACTCTCCTTATTGTAAGTAAAAACAAATAAAAAGAATGAGTTTTACTCTCTCTTTTTTCTAATTTTTTATTCACTTATTCATATTCAATTTAATTTTCATGTTATCATATTTTCTATTATTAAAATAAGTTATATAATTTTAAAATTAGTTGTTGAATATTAAAGAATGTAGTTAAAACAAATATATTATTCTCATTTCTCATTTTTAGTTTATTTTCCTTATCCTTAACTACCACTAAATAAAAATTCCTACTAAGGATTTGCCATGCTATGAAAAATTACACAGAGGAATGGGGTTAATAGCTTTAGGGTACTATAATTTTTAATTTAATAATTTAAATCATCCTAATTTTCAAGTATAACATTTCGGATACTTAAAGTTTAGTGATCATACATATTAAGTTAAATTAAATTATATTTTTCAATTAGTTAAAACTTATTTTTAATTTATCCATTTAAAAGGGGGTATTTTTTTTGGTATGCTCGTATTTATAATTTTTTATAAACAATATTTTTTTAATTATTTTAAGAGATATTTTCAAGTTATCTAAATAATGGTTTTTTTTTAAAATATGATAATGAAGATAGAGATAAAGAAACGATGATGGTCAAGAAGTTCTGGTATGATAAAAAAAAAAGCTAGAGAGCTTAACAATCTTTTAAAGTGATTAAAAAAGTTAATAAAAAATATTATAAATACGTGTAGACAAAAAATATCATCTTAAATTAGGTGAAGTGATATTAATTTTATAAAAATTATTAATTAATTAACAATACTTTATAATTTAACTTAAAAAGTGTTAGTTGTTAAAATTTAGATATTTAAAATGAAGCTAATTTGGTAGGTGTCAAAACGGGAAATGAATTTGCAAATTCATATGTATTAAAGAAAAATGATTATTTTTTTTAATGAGTAGAATACTTTGAAATTCTAAGGATTTTTTTTTGTCCCAGTATTAAATAGGAAAAGTTATTCAACACTTTTAAAATAAATAATAATCTGAAGTTTTAGGATACTAAATGTAAAATTAATATAATTATTTAGAAAAAGAAAAAGAAAAAAGCACTAAAGTACCCAAAAAAAAAAAAAAAAACTGTACATTGACAGCGGGTACTGTCATCATGTACACATGCCAGCGAAATACAAATACGAGTTGACAATGTTTGGAAATTTGAAGTGTTTTTGCTGTTTGACCCGGTTCATTTGAGAGCATGGGTAACAGGGCCATAAGTATATACAACAAATTATTATATTTTTTATTGAAAATTAAAGAACAAACTGTCATTGAATAATTCCATAGCGCGGGCCTAAACTGTACATAAATATTTCACTAATTACACCGTGAAGTAAATAATTAAAAACACAAGATTTATAATATTTCTTAAATATTATTATCATAAAAATAATATAATTATGTACAACTCATCTAATTTTACCACAAGATAAAAGTTAAATCTAAATGTCTGTCTCTATTTAAATTCAACTTTGGTTAATTAAGCACGTTCGAATTTTATTTCTGAAAGACTTAATATTTAATATAAAATTTCAGCTAATTAAATATTATTTAATGTTAATTTTATTGCTATAAATTTTTGGTAATTTTGTGAATGTTTTTCAAAAGTTTCATTAATTTAAAAAATATAATAATTATAAAATAATATTATATAAATTAAACTAACTAAATAGCATATTAGCTTAATTTTATTAAAATTTAAGACACAATACATATATTTGTAGCTCCAAAAGACATATTTTTTTTTAGATTGTCTGTAGCTTTAAATTTAACATGTGACATATTCTTAATTTCTTAGAAATGTAACAAAAATTTAGATAAAGTTAGATGAATTATTAATAGAAATGGACATGAGACAATTTTTTTATATAATTTTTCTTAACTTAAAGTGTAAAATTCATACACGAAACTGTCCAAAAATTGTTACAATTTGAGGACATTTTTTATCAATGGATAATGGGACAGAACGTGTAATAAATAATACACAAAATTAAAATTATTTTAATAAATATAATATATATAGGATATAAACGAGAATGAATATCTAAAATTGTTACTTTAAATAGTGTAATATCTAAAATCATTTTTATCCTCAAAATTAATCAAGAAAAAACTAAAATAACTGTATGAATAATCACAAATATCTAAATCTATAATTAAAATTCACATTCTTAATTGCTAACCAAAGTCGTTATAATAGACTAGGATTGATTAATATAGTGGGACAATCATAAAGAAAGATTATGAAATAGTTTCACTTTTTAATGACATCTAGTAGCTGAAGTGACCCAACAGGATCGATCAAGTTGTAATTATAATTTGATTGTTTTATGTGAGTTTATATTTGAATATTGTTATAAATATATTTTGTATGCGTGTGTTTCATGTGGGTTAAAATCATAATAAACATATTTTAAATATTTTATGGGAGTTAAAATCACAATAAATGTACGAAATTTGATGGGTTTAAATTTATATAATTTAATTAATAAATTAGGATAGCGTGGTTGTTGTTTAGCTTAGTGAGATTTTAGTTTTGAATAAAAAAAAAAGTCGCGGCCAGTACGTATCTATTTCTCTAGAGGAAAACAAAAAAGGCAACTGGACACTTTTTTATTTTCTAATATTCATGTAATGGTCTAGCTGAGATAATAATAATAATAATTACCTATAGAAAGTCTTAAAAGTAATTCAATCAATCGATCAATCAATAATAATAATAATATCATATGTGCTCATAGTAACCATTACAAAAACACCATCCATTTAGATAATACAAGAGGCATGAAGCTGTTAATATATGCTAATAGACATAGACTATAACACAATAAAGCAATAAGCTTAATTTTGAGTTTAGGTTCAAGAAAGAAAGAAAAGAGCATGAACAAAAAAGCGGTTCAGCCGTTAGTTGCGCAATACATCTAACGCAGGACATGTCGTCAAATTTAGGGTTTTGTAATTGTTGAAGAGATCCCAGGGAAAAAAAACCCTCCATTAATTATAATTGGACGGAAGTGTTGTATCAATCTGGGTTTTCAAGCATTAATAGAAGAAGGCGGTACTTTAGGAACTCCTTGGCGATGTAGTTCACCCATTACGCTATCCAAGGAAGGAGGTTTCAGGCCAAGAGGAAGTGGCAGCCATGGTTTTGACATAACATCTCCTATAGCTGCATCTATGCTCTCTTTTGACTGGTATATATATAAATATGAATTGAAATACAATTAGTTAAATCAAAATTATTTTAAAAAAAACATCAAAGCAAAATGGTATAAAATATATTATCATAAATAAATATATGATTCAGCGAGATATTAAAGTAATATACTCATATTGCATAATAAATAATAATTTATTTATTTTGGGGGCGAGTTAGGGAGGTACAAACTCACGGGTTGAAAATCAAGAAGAGGATGCGGGCCAGATTGAGCAGGAGTGACAAATTTGTACATTCCATGCGATGGTGGTGGGATACCCGGCACTGGTGGAGTAGCATATCTACAGATCTGCATTATTAACTATTATTAATTAAGAGTACTTCCGAAAACAAAGTAAGTCAAAATCATTACTTTAGTTGATAACCAATGACCAGTACTATTGTCTATATATATATATATTTACAAATTTACCATTGATTACAAAATAATGTAGTAGTTTGTGATTGTAGTCACAGTTGGGCTATAATTGCAAACTGACACATCAATTTTGTGTTTATTCCCAATTTAGTAGTGCTGTATAATATTATAAAAATATCAAGTACAATTTCAAATATATATATATATATATATATGATTTCAAAATTCGAGTTAGAGACACTATGAAGTATGAATAGCTCCAAATTATAACAGCAAGGAATGATGAGTTACCGTCGTTGCCAGTGGTTGTGGAAAGCATGATGTTCCTGGGTTTAGAGCATTGGGAACCTACATAAAAAAAGTAGAATATTCCGTTATTTGTTGCTCTCATAAGTAGACTCCCATCCAATTATAATAACAGTAGTTTTAATTTTATAGGTATATTTGAACTAATTAAATAAACACGTATTGGTGTTAAATAATTTATCCCGTATTAATCTATAAAAATGAAAAACTAGTATTAGCCTCTTAAGTGTCAACTTCATCTATTAGGGTTTGTTAAAATTTGAAATTAGTTTTATTTAGAAAGCTTATTGATTCTATTTCTAGCTTAATTAATTAATTTCCTGTAACTTTGAGTAAATTAATAACTAAATTAATTAAATGATAATAAATACAGGCGGGAGTAAAAGGTAGTTACACGTTGGTGGTGCCAGTAGGAATGGTCAGGTCGTGGCGGTAGAGTGGGAGGCCACGTAGTAGGTGGGAGCGGCGCCGGAGATGGAGAATGAGGTAAGTTGTTAGGCCAGTGCATTAGGAATTGGTCAACATGAGTTGGATGACCCCAGACATGCAACGGTCTGAAATGAGGGTGGATTGGTGTTACTGGTGTTGGGAAACAAATGGTTGTAGGTGCAATCCAGGGGTTGATGATGTCTCTCTTTCTCATCACTCCTCCAGTGCCTGCCGCTCCATACATTTGTCTTCTTTGGTTCAAGCTTACTGCCTCAGCTTCTCGAGCTAGCAAATGTTTCTTGTGTGATCTATATTTCTGCACCAAATATTAACTTTTAAATTAGTTAATCATCTTCCTTTATATATTAAGACTACACTAAAAGCTTAGCAATCTAGCAATTAATTACTACTTTTACATGTAACAAATTCATGGATGATATAGTAAAGAAACTCTTCGTTTATTATTTTATATTAATGCATATATTTGTATATATAAAATTATCGAATTTAATATGTAATTAATTACATATATGGTTAAAAAAAATTAAGTTTTTTGTTTTTTTTCAAGTAAATGTCTTTCAACGGCACACGAATATTATCGGTGTGTGAATTGAATCAGCATATTAACAGTTATATCTTTGGACAAGAAGCACAAAGGTAAAAACTTATGTGAGACAATTGTGGAAAAAATTAAACGCAGTTAGGAAAGTAGAAGAATATTAGTTATAGAAATGTACTTGAAGGTGGCTAGCAATGTTGTGGCGCGTGAGACAATCAATTCCCATAAGCTCCAAGATCCTGGAAGGCACTGCCTTATCCACCCCAAGTTGGTCCACTGCTTGCACAAACCTCCTATGCAGTTCTGGCGTCCAATCCACCTACGTAAGTATACAAATTAGTTCAATAATAATTAATTAGTTTACCCAATTCAAAAATACTAGCAACAATTAATTAATTATAAGTTTCAAGAAAGATGTTCTAAATTAACGCGTAATTAATTTAAGCTATTATTGAATACTACAGTACCTTAACTTTTCGTTTCCCTTGAGAGTTCTTAAACTGTGCTGTGGATGACGACGACGACGACGACTTTTTACCTTTATTATTATTTGCGACTTTTGAAGTTGAATTAACTGCAGTAGCTGTTTCATCTATTTTATTACTCAAAATCTCTTGATCCACTCGAGGAGGAGTATTAGTGCTACTAGTAGAACTTGGATTCAAACCAGACCGAGAAATGGAAACTTTTTCATCTTCGTGATCTTTCTTTCCATTATTAATTTCTTCTTCAATACTTGTATCCTCAATTGAAATCGATGTGTTGTTAAACTCAGATTCCTCACCCACAGTACTGGTGGCTGAAAAATTAGCAAGAATATCAGCAGGGTCCATCTCCAAATCAGGCAAAATATCCCCATCATTGATATTAGTGAAGAGATTATCAAAATCGATACTGTCCAGCAGATTTCCGTCTTCGAATTCTGGAAAATCGTCACCACCAATTGAAAAATCCTCCAGTACCTCTCTTTGATTTTCATCCCTAAAAGGTGACACAGCGAGCATTAATTAATTCTAGAAATGTTCCTAAATCTGCTACTAATTAAGAATATAATCGAATCGATATATATGCCCTAACTCCAGACCAGTAGTGTGTATATATATATATATATATATATATATATTTCGCAAATTAGCTAGCACAAATATACACTAACGGAATCACGTAGAGCTTGAATTGCATGTGTTCTTAACTTGCAGACTTTTCCCGTGAATATTGGGTTGGTCACTCGCGACGGAGAAAGGAGGATACAGAAGAGGAGACAAATTAAAAGGCTTTAATGGGTTGGAATAGTTTTGTTGCTTTTTTGTGCAGTAGTGTAAGTGCTACACTGATACTGCAAAGACTATGCAAAGTAAGCTACCTAGATTGAATCACCACCACGAATTTTCGCTGAGATCTTACGAAATTTGTATTTACTTATTTATTTGTTTTTTTCTCGTTTTTATACATGTAAGTCATGTGAATTAAATTTTAACCCTTAAAATTTAATTTTTATTCTCATTATATAAACCAAAATTTTGATTATGCGAAAAACATAACAGAAAAAACATATATATATATATATATATATATATATATATATTTCATGAAAAAATGTTTAAAATAAAATTTTATTTATAAATAATTTTATGATAAAAAAACATTTATTTTTTCTTTTTGATCAAGTTATTCATAATGTAGTTAGATCATTAGGAGAGTCATTTTCTAAAGTCATCGTTCATGGTAAGAAAAAATACCAAGATTAATGATTCAGATCAAGTTTTTGAACTCACAATCTGCCACTACCTTAGTATAGGTGATGTAATTATATTTGTTTTATGGGTATATTTTTATTAAATTGTTACTTAGTAACAATTAACATGAGATCATGTAATTAATAATTAAACATATGTTTTTTCTAACCAATTAATTTATTCTACATTAATTGCAGACTTTTTGTTATTTTATTCTACTTGTATAATTAATTTCTTATTTATATTATACTGAGTTTGTGGATGGCCTTTTTTTGGAAATTTAGAAAAGGACTCGTGACTAAAATTTATTTTGCATATAATTACAAGGGAAGGAAGCAATATTGTAAATAAATAAACAAAAGGGGGAGGAAGCAGTACTAAAAAGGAAGAAAGAGAAATGAAAATGATGATTCAAAATTAATGTCAGTGTTAGGGTCGAAAATGTAAATGGTCTATTGAGAAATTATTTATTATTATTAAATTATATGATGATTTTATATTTTAAGGTAATAAAATTTTAAATTTAAAAAATAAATACTTAACATTTGATAACGCGTGGAGTATAATGGAATCTTATATAATCTCATTCTGGGATGTGTATTTTTGAACATTAAGAAAGGAAAAAAGAGAGGAAAGCGATGTACTCACGTGGGTGTCAATTGACCTTTGTATTCTTCCAAAGGGCATATAATATTATTCTCCGTTTCCATTATTGTGTAATCAAAATAACCTTCTATCCGGCCGGGTCAACTAAAACTTGTTGTTGAATTGTTGTAAATCTTAACATTCTAAGATGTACCAACTCCTTTGCATATATATTTTTGACTCGGCCCTGCTATTAGTTCAGCGGATTCGCGGAAATATTCGGCTGATCCAAATAATGGTGGCTGGTTCGGGTCTTATAGCAAATTAATCGTGCAATTTATACGGTAGATGTGCACTAGATTTATGAAATAAAACATTTAAGTTTATTAGTTTTAGTTTTTTTATTACAGTTTAATTCATTACTTTTAAAATATTACATCACATATTTAAATAATCAATTTTTATGATTTTGTTCATTTTTATTTATTTAAAGAAATGTTTCGTTAATTGTTATTGTTAAAATTTTCTTTTTCAAACACAGTTAAATTTACAATTTGAGATGATAGTAATATATTTCCAAAGCTTATGAATTAAATTATTCTAAAAAGAATTATTAAATTTAAATGTTCTAATTACAATAACCAATAAACTACTGTGTCATTTGTCTCTTGTCTTATTAAATTATTTAATAGAGAAAAATATCATAAATTTTTATTAGATTATATTATTTATATCATTTAATCTTTGAGATTATAGTATTATAATTTAGTCATTTAGTTCTAAAAAATAGTGAATAAGGAAAATAATATGTTTTGTTCTTATTAATCCATTTTTTAATAATTATGAAAGAGAGTGATAATATTTTTAATTTAAGAGATCAAACGATACTAATGACTTAATATAAATGACCTCTACGTCTTTGCTCCTTTATTTAATGTACAATAATCTTAAAATTACTTGCTCATCGAATTAAAATCATTAAATTTTAGTTTATTCAATCTAATCCAATCATTTAATCGAATTGCATAAATTTCATTCAAGTTGATTCGACCACTTATTTTCATTCAATCTATTTCAATCCATTAAACTAAACATTTGGATCAAATCTATCCAATTTAGAATGTATTTTATCCCTTTTGGATTGTTTTTGACTATCTATTATAATCCTTTTTGTTGGTCCCTATTTTCTTTCTCACACATAATATTTTTAACCATTTTTGTCACCGTCAGTTGGATTTTGTTCCCTTCCAATTTCTAATCTAGATCCACCTATTTGTTTTAGCTTAGCACTCAATATTTTCTAATACTCTCACTTATCAAATACATCTTCCGTTCATTTCTTTACTTGTTTGATTCTTATAAGAATTATTTTACACTTATTATTGATATTTTATATTTCTATTAATTTTTGAAAATTTATTTTTATTTATATGTATATTATGTGTTATTGATTATTTATATACATTTTTGTGTCATATAACTCAAGCTTAAATAAAATATGATATTTTTGTTTATTTACTTTAATTAATTTCATGTATTTCATGTGCATATGTATATATACATACATATGTGTGTTAATTTATTTTGAATTTAATTTTTTTAATTTATTATTACATATATTAAATAATATTATATATTATTAGTATCTTAATAAAATTATTAATTATTTGAATTTTATGTATTTATATTTATATGATGTTTTGATTGCTATTTTAATAACTTATAAATTTTATATAATTAATCTTGAAAAGTATTAATGATTAATACATTTATATTTATTTGATATATATTTAATATATTTATTTTCATTAATAAAAAATAGATAAATCTTAAAAATCAATTTTCACATAGAACTGACTTTAAATTTAAAATCAATTATACCGTATAATCGATTTAAAAATGAAAATAACCTCAATCGAACAAATTAAAATTCCTTTTAAGTAGGTTATTAACTAGCTTAAAATCCATTTGTTATTGTAGTGGCTATAATTTAATAATATTATAATCATAAATTCAACATAAATAAATACAAATTTAAGTTAGAAATAAAATCCAATGACATTATAATCTTTCATTGAATTTGTAAGTTAAAGTAAATTGAATAGAAATATAATATAATAAAAAGGTGTTACAAATATTAAAAGAATTATATATGTACAAATTAAGTATAATTATTATTTAATTTTAATCGGTTTAGATTAAATTATAACAATATTATTTATGAATTTTAATTTTTTTTAATCTAATCCAATTCAATCATCATGACAAGGCTATAAATTTGAAATCTTTCCCCTATCTGTATTTATATAAAATTAAAAATAATATTTATATTTATAGTCTAGTAAAAACATAAAGGTTTAAATACATAATGTCTTTATTATAAGTGGAATTCTTTTGTAAAGTTATAATTAAGGTTTTTTTTAAATGTTATATTATATGTATATATATTTATTTATTTATTTATGATATATAAGACATATATTTAAAAATACAATCAACATATATATTTTTATAACTTACAAAATACATATTTTTAAGATATTAAAAGTAAAACAAATTAAAATATATATAAATATGAGCATAAATCTTTTACACACATAACTTTATTTTGGATAAAAAAATTCACATATTCTATAACAATGACTCCTATTATTCTTAGTTATTATATAATTTATTCAAAAAAAATTATCTCTTATCAAATAAGTAATAAATTATTAATGGTTAAAATATTGATAATTATATTTTAAAAATACTTCAAATATAAACAAAATGTTTACTTGATTTTATTGTATAGTTTAATTTTTAGGATAATCGTAAAAAAATAATTTTAATATTTAAATAATTCATGTGCAATATAATACTCGATCATATTAACAACACTATATTTTTAATTGGTATTTTTCACATAATTTATTAAATTATTTTTAATATTTTAATAAACTACGTGCAAAATACTTGTTCATAGATTTTATTTTATTTTTTATTATAAATTTAATGGGTGTTATTTTATGCAATTTCTCTAAAAATATTTATCTACACAATATATAGAATTTTAAAACTAGCATGTTATATTTTTGGAAAACATTGCATATATATTTTAGAAGTTAACTACTATTTTCTCTATTATTGTATAATTTATTTAAGATCATATTTTTATCAACTAAATAATATTTTTTATTTAAATTACAGTTATTTATTTTTTATACAATGTTATTTATCTTACATAAATATATATTTTTGGTTATTTATATTAAGTCTTATTTTTTAAATAAATAACAAATTATTAGTATTTAAAATATTAACAATTATTTATTGAGTGATTACAATTTATTTTTGTATAGGAGAATATTGAGTTATTCTGAGTTATGTGATTTATACAATTTAATCATATAATTTTTAGTGAATTATATTAATCTTGTAATTTAAAAATATAATTAATTAAGTTAAATTTTTTAAATATTTAAATTTTTAAAGATAAAATGTGAATAATATATTTTATTAATTAAAAATTATTGAAAAAGCAACATCTATCGTCCTGTCTCTTTCTCTTTCCCCATTTTTTCTCACTCATTCTATCTTTTAATTTATTTTTTATTAAAAAAATAATTATGAAAGAAGGGGAAAAAGTAGAGAGAGAAAGAGTAGGAAGGAAGGAGAGAGGTAAAGTTTTTCTAAATATTTTTTATTAATAAAATATATAATTTTATTTTATTCTTACAAAAATTTAATTTTTTTAAAAATTTGACTTAATTAATCATACTTTTAAATTACATAAATGAAATTTACTTAAAAATTTACTATATAAATAACATAATTACATAATTAAAAAAACTATTTAATTAGGTTATTTATCAAAATTAATATAAATAATTATTATGAATAAAGCTAAAATTATCATTAGTATAATAATATTTTGAAATTTTTATTATATTTTATATTAATTTTTTCAAAAATATTTTTGTAGTATAATTATATAATATACATTGTAAATTCATGTTTTTATTATTATACGACATATTTATACAATTGGTAGCAAATTATAAGACAACACGTACAAAGTACGTGAATTTAAGTAGTTCCTTTAAGTATACATTTATAAATGCCCATATACTGTTCTAATGTATGGTGTGGGGGGTAAAGCGGACCGGACCGTATATTTTATTTCAATGATAAATGCTAGATAGAGAAAATATTATCATACTTCTTTTATCTCGAAACAGATCAACTCAACTAAATGAGATATCAAATAATTTTTGGGAGTCGTGAAAAATTATGAGTTTATGATAAAAACAAGTTAGTAAATAAATAAAGTAATTTTTAATAATTAAAAAAATATTGATCATATTTTCAATAGTTTTTCTGTAAATTTTTCAAACACTTGCTCATTCGAAAGAGAATATGAACACATTTTCAAAATTTCAAACGATCACGGTTTTATGTTACATGGTGATAATTTTGATTTTAAATATTTAATTTTTAATTTTTTAATTAGATAAATATATTTGATAAAGATTTTTTATTTTTATTTTAACATTTTAAAAAATTACTAACAAACTATTAGATTATTCATAAATTCTATAGAGAAACTCTTGTAAATAAAGAAACTCTTAATTCCTACTTTTTGAAAGAAGAATACATCAATAAAACCTTATAAATAATTTTTTATATATTTTTTTAAAAATCACTAAATAAAAATTATTAATAAACACATATTTTTAAAAAATAAAAATTCCTTTATTGAAATTAAAGATATAAATACACTTCAATTATATAATTAATTAAAATGTAAAGACATCATTTTGGGTTGTTTTATTATTAACACTAACATTTGTCTCATTCACTGACTTTTTGTTTACCATTTTATTGATTTCATTATCTTTGATTCCAAAGAAATATCCCTTTTAACAAATAAAATAACATGTTTACATCTGAGATTAGATTCAAATAAAAAAACTACTTAAACAATAACGAAATTAAAACGTATCAGAAAGTTGCACTAGATAAAATTTATGTGAAGAAAAGATACCTTAGATTTCTTATGAAAAATTTCATAAATCATTGTTGATTTTATTTAATTAAATAAAAAATAAAGCTTACATGCAGAGAGAACAAATTATGGCAGGAAAATAACTCTCATTCATCGGACAAAATCTAATAAATGAAGTTTATAAAACGCATCCGTGATTATTATTATAAATAAATTAAAAATTATAAAAATAATTATTTAATTAAACATTAAAATTGTTGTAAAACATAACACGTAAATGAACACATTTTATTTTAACAATAATTCATTTGTTTACTTTGAATATATATCTAATGATCGGATGGGCATAGGTGGGGAAAGAAGGTGACAATTTTTTTTTAAAATAAAATAATTATTCAATAAATTTAACAAATATATTTGATACCATATTAATTTGTAACTTAAAATAAAAAAAATAATGAATTTTAGTGTTATAACAAGTAAATCATAATCAAATAATTGGATTATTAATAAAAATAGTATGTTTAAAATTTATAATCATAAAAATAACATATTTTATATCTATCTTATATATTTTTTAAAAAGTTAGCACATTGAATAGTTTAGTTTAAATATTGTCTTAAACATTGTTTAAATTAAATTATAACTATTTATACATATTAATATTAAATAATATTTATTAAAATTTGTTTAATATTATTGAAATATTTTTTATTATTATAAATTTTAATAATATATATATATATATATATTTCTAAATGATTTGGTTACTACCAAAACTGAAAAATGATAGAAAAGTAACCATTTTTGAATATGGTTAATTAGGGGAAAAAAATCTTTGAATATGGTTGTGTTGTGTATGGCTTATATGTTTTGCGGTCAAGTGACTAGTGGGGAAAAAAAGTCTTTTGATGGTAGTTTGGATAAGATCTCGTAACAACTTTGAATTTCACAAAAGAAAAAAATACTAAAAGTTAGACAACATTTCTTTTATAAAAATAACACAAAACAAAAAAAAAATTAAAAACAATATATGTTAATAAAATTCATTTCTCTCATCAATCGATTAGATAGATTGGTTTAACATTCATTAATGTTAACTAGTTATAAAGTTGTTGAATGGATGCTCGAATAACTAAAAATTTATTTTAAGTGTGGTTGGTGAGAAGTATATAAAAAGAATATATGAGCAATATTTTTGATATATTAAAAAATATGAATTAGAATGACTTGCGAATTAAGTCGTTCTTTTTAAAACATTTTGTGATTTTATTTAAATTTATGCAAACAAATACGATCTCGTTGTCTCCAAGATAAAACATTCTATAATTATTTTTTTGTGTTAAAGTTTCATTGCATTGATTAAGTTTAAAATGCTATACTTTTAAAATATTTTATGAAGAAAAAAAAACAATTTTAATTTTTTTTCTTGGGTTTATTGTGAATAACAATTTTTTAGTTATATAAAATCGAAAACTATGGTCCTATTTGTATAGTTGAAAAAAAGATGAACATGCTATGTAATGTGCATAGAGAAAATGTTCACACAATAATAACAAAAACTTTCACACAATAATAATAAAAACTCACTTAATAATGGAACAAAATGGTAAAAAAAAGAAAGATAACGTTCAAGTTTTGGGTGATTCAATTTGAATAAGAATGAAATTTTTGACAATAATTTTTTTTCCAAAAATTAAAGTATTATCTCACATACACACATGTATTCAGCTCAACTCTACCATGGTCTAAATCATATCTCTTTCTACAAAAAAATTAGATACTCTTTGGGGTTAATCCTAACTGTAAATACTTCTTTATATCAACACCTCCTATAAGACGTAAAAAAAACAATATGTGACAGTTTTTTAAGAGGAAAATTTTATACTTTTTTCTTTTTATTTTTTTATTTAAATTCATACTATTTTTTTTTGGTTATTGTAAATAATCCTATTAAACATATTTTATTAAAAACTAAAATTAAAAGAGATTCATTAAAATCTAGAAAATAATAGATACAATGGATTGATGTATTTGATGTACATAGTTTTTACTTGGATACTTCAAATCACCTTAATTTTCAATTAAAATATTCAAAATATTTAAATTTAATTCACTAATATTTTAAGTGAAATTGAACGTGTTTGTTAAAAAATGAATTTAAAAAAATAATAATAGTAACAATTGAGTAATTTTAAAACTCATATTTCTTATTGTTAACTTTTTGAATAAATATTCTTTATTATTTATTCTCCAAAATACATATTATGTTTCTCTAATTTAAATAGATCTGTCTATCATTCATTAATTTTAATTAATTATAAAATTATTTAATTAAATGATATTAAACGTAAAGTAATAAATTAATTTTTTTAATAATAATAATAATATAAGATGTTGGAATTTTGATAATTTGATTGTAAAACCCTCAATTATTATTATTATTATTATTATTACTTAGAACATTTATTATAGTAACTTAGAAGGGGATTGTCTCAATAATTGTTTTTGGTCCAAGGAGAAAGACTGTTTCAATTCTTTTAATTTTTTCCAAATGAGAAAGATTGTCTCAATATTTTGAAATGACAATTTGATATATGAAGATACCACATGCATTCATTTAGATGGTTTTTGTTTATGTAAATTGACTACTATATGTTAACTCACTACTAAAAAAACATATATATGTAGATGTTAGCATTAATTAATGGTCCTGATATATAATAGGGACGGACAAACATTGGATGTTATAAGATCGATGTACATGGGTCCTCAACGTAACAATAATTGAAACATATCCGGCCATTTTATATATTTATATTTTGTGTTATATATAATGATATACATTAATCATGTGTTATTGCAAGTGGGAATCTGAGTTTCACTTTCAAATGTGTTACAGTCAAGATAGAGGTCCCCATAACCCCACACCTCAAACCATCCAAAATCCTAGCCCAGCTGATTCAGACTCCTACTCCTTTCAATAATTCATCTCCACAAAATTTGAGTACGTCTTTTTCCTTCGCTAAAGGACGTTCTATTTACAATATTTTTTTTAAATCGGAATTAAAAATATTTATTAATATGTGAAATAAAGCTTATAATATAAAATAAATAAATAAAAACATACAAGATCTTAAAAGGGAAAGTATCATTATCACCAACGTCTTTCAAACATACATAAAAAAGGCAATACAACACCTTTAAAAGTGAAAACATTAATACACTATTCACTACCTACCTACTTTCTTCCTGATAGACTTCTTTTGTTTTTAGAATAATTCACGGAGGGAATTGTTATTTAAAGATAAAATGATTAGCTACCTTAAAATTTAAACATAATAAATTTACACTTTACACTAAAATTGTTTTAAAAATAAAATGGTACGGTTGAATTATTGTAGTTATTTTTGTATTCGGCATAATTTATTATATAATTTTTAAGAAAATAAAGATAAATAAATTCAAATTTTGATTTGTATTTTAAGTTACATGTGATTAGAAATGGATGTTAGACGCACCATGATAGTTATATCAATAAGTATAATTATTTATATCAATTTTGTATATATTTAAATTATAATAGTGTGTTATGAATGAGTAATATTTTTTTAACGTTTTGAACATGCTTTATATTTTTTAATATTTATTTAAAAATATATTTAATTTAGAAAATTAAATGTGAATATAAGTATTACTCTACCACATTAATTTAAATAATGATATTAATTTTCATTTCTAAGTATTTAGCATATATTTGTAAGTAAAATAAAAATATATATAAAAATAAGAATAAATAAAATATAATTTAATTATTCTAAGTATCGTATATTTTATTATTAAAAGAGTATTTTTTATATAATTATATGTGTATATATATATATATATATAATATTAATATATATTCGATTTCGATTTATAATAGTTTTAGTAATGTAATAATTATTCTTGTTCCATGACTTATCGATTATGATTATTTTCGAAAAAAAATCGTTAATTTTTTATGAATAAACGCAATTCAATTATTCACGGCAAAAATATTCATCCATACAAGTGAGATATGTGTGCTTTTATCATTTTAACCTCAAAGGGAACAATAATTTTCTTAAATCACATCATTTTTTATTCGAAGTGTTTTCTAACCGCTCTCAATTTTTTTACTAATGTTGTAGCTTAAATCAATAAGTTGTATTAAATTAATTTTGTATTTCCTTAAATTAGTTTGATTAGTTTATTTAATTTAACATAAATAATTAAATTTATCAAATCTACCATTTTTCATAGCTAAATAAAATAAAATCCAGTACTGACTTGTGTGCAACTAAGGATGGTCACGGGGACGGGCGGGAACGGTTTTTGATATAACCGTCTCCAAACGGAATTATAATAAATGTATTCAAAATCGTTACAGTTCAGGGATGGTTTTTTACCGACAGGTAACGATTCGAGACGGTTATTTAAAAAAAAACAAAAAAAAACTAATAAATATTTCATATTACATTTCCTTGTTTGTATTGCAAATTATAATGCTTTTAATGGCATTCAGATTTTTTAAATCTATACTATACTATACTATATCTCAAATATTGGGTTTATTATTCATTATATTGTAACTGGGCAAATAAAAAATGAGATTAAAATTAACAAGCAATAGGTAGAGTTATGACTTATGAATGAAGTTATTAGCTTTATTATGTTCTATGTTTTAGACTTTAATCACAGTCAATAAAATCAGTAAAATCAATAACAAAATATTACAATCATATACATTAAACCCATTAACTGCAAAATAAGCAACAAAATGTGACAATTTTATAGATAAAACTCATCATCCCTCCCTTAGCTGCAAATTCGGCAACAAAATGTGACATCCTAATATCCAATTGCATTATCTCTTACTAAAAATCATATTTGAGTTACATTTTCTCAACACTTAACCTCATTTACTAAAATCACTTATAGTACTAGACTGGTATCAATGAAATCACCTCAACAAAATTTGCAATAAGATTTACAAGAGCTAGGAGTTATGATCAGGGGAATTGATAAGAGCAAAAAGAAGAAGACGAAGGTAAGAAGTTGAGGAGGACTAACTAGGGGGAGAGCTGAGCGCCAGAGAGGGGCCGAGCTAGAAGGATAATAGTTGAGATCGACAGGGCATACGTCAGAGAGATGGAGAAGGTGAGTGACAAAGGCGAGCAACGAAGGTGAGCGATGACGGCGAGCGACGAAGGCGGGCAGCAAAGATGGGCGATGAAGGCGAGACTGAGAGGTTGAGAGCTGCGATTCTGGAAACATCGAATCAAAAAGATACTAAAAACACCTTAATGCCGCGTGATACTTATATATTTTTTAATTTATTAAATATATAAATTAATTAATTAAATATAATTAATTTCGGGTATGGGCGAGTATGATTTTCAGTATAGTCGTCTCCAAACTGTATCCGTTGATTCACGTTCGGTTTTTAACCAAAATCGTACTTGTTTCTAAAAATTATGGAATAAAAACCAAACTGTCGGTTCGGATAATCACAAATAACCTAATTCACGTTTTTTTTTCATTCCTATGTGCAATCATTAAGCAAATTGGTAAAAACATGTGATAACAATATAATTACATATCAGATTTACTGTATTTATACAGAACATACTTACTTATGCTTGGCAGTTTCTAAATGTGGAGAAAAACTATTTTCAGTAAAGATTCTTCCCTGCTATATTAAGATGTGATAGAATAAATTAATATTCGATTATTTATTTTTATAAAAGGAAAAACCATTAAGCAAATTGGTAAAGTATGTGATAACAATATAATTACATATCAGATTTACTGTATTTATACATAACATACTCACTTATGCTTGGCAGTTTCTAAATGTGGAGAAAATCTATTTTCAGTAAAGATTCTTCCTTGTTATATTAAGATGTGATGGAATAAATTAATATTTGATTATTTATTTTTATAAAAGGAAAAAATATTAAATATATGGATAGTATCAAGGCTATGATTAATAGAAATTTAAAATGTTTAAAAATTTCTCCGATTTTACTGGGTTGGCCAAGTGACGTCTGTGTCGTTTTGAAGAGGCAGGATAAAGCATTAGAATCACAGAGGTCGCATACTTCATACTGCAGTAATTGAAGTTATATCCACTCCATATCCAATATGACGTGAATTGTAGGCAAACTACAGCAATTAAAAGATTAAATTTTAGTATAGATTTTCAAAATTGAATTAAAATTTATACATAAATGTTTAAATTTTTAAAAACTTTACAAATAAGTCTTTAAAATTTTAAATTCTATAATTTAATCACAAATTTTTAAAATTTCGCATATATGTCATACATTTACTACTAAAATACAACTTGTGAATAAAAAAATTAAAATATATGTATAAAATTTTAAAAATTTAAGGATTAAATTGCATTATTTAAAATTTTAGAAACTTAGCTTTAAAGTTTTAAAAATTTGAATATCAAATCTACAAAATCAAATATGAATTTAATTATAATTTAAAAATTAATGATAATTAAATTTTAACATAATAAAAATTAAGAGATCACAACCGTAGAGATCTCTTATATTTGATGTATTATTTACTTATATTATTTAATAATAATAATTAATTAATAGTAAAATATATTATTTTAATAATTTTTATAGTGATATTTTAATATAAAATATGAAATTAATATAATTAATTTTTTAATTTAAAATATAAAATGATATTATTTATAATTTAAATGAAATAAACATAAATAATTTAATATAAGGATCTGGATGACATTTTTCTAAAAACTAATTTATGAATCTAGCTGGTGTAGTTGTGTGAGTTTTTGTACGATTTGCGTTCGAAATTATTGCTATAGATTAATGAAATATTATCTCTTCTAAAATGAAAATAAAAATTACCAATCTAAAGGAAAGTTATCCGATTTTAAAAAAATGATATTAGTATAAAAAAAACAATTATTACATAAATAATTGGATTATTTAATATGATTTTATTTTATTATAAAATAAATAAATATTTTTAAATAATTAAAAATAAATTATACTATATAATTAAATTAAAAGAGAAAAAGATGTTAAAACAATCGTTTTTTAATAATTAAATATTGAATTTAAGCATTCAAACAAAGCCATCAATTGATATGAATATATAATAACAACTAATATTATTTGTTTATCTATATCAACTTCGTAATATTAAGAAAGAAAAATACGTGTTTATGTAATGAAAAAAAGATAAAAAAAAAAGATAAAAAGAAAAAAAAGGATAATTAAAAGAGATTTATAACTTGGATATATGAATATTGAGTTCGGTATATTAATGGTATTTTTAATAAATATATATTATTAAATTATTATACTAATAAAAGTTAAAATAATATTTAAATTTTGAAAAAAAAATTATATAATGAAAATGAAAATGCTTTATTATTTTATGTATTTTTTTTTAATTTCTATGTGAAAAAAACTCAAATTACTATCAACCTCCGGCATCATCTACTTTTTAACCCAAATATATTTTTATTTTGTTATTGATAAATTAATTTTTATTATTTATTATAAAATAATTTAAAATTATAATTTTTTATCAAATATTTAGTTAGGATATTACCAACTTATCTGTACTACTTATGACTACTCATGATTTCTACTATTATTCCCTCATTTTTTTCTCTATAACTCATTCATCTTTGTTGATAATTTTATTTTCGATAAATCTAATATAAAAGTAATTTTAATTGAATATAATTTGATTAAAAAAAATAATAGAGTTAAAAATATCATAGAAAATAAGCTAATGATACAGAAATGAAACTTTAAATTAATTGGTGGTTGTTTTTATAAAAAATACATTTTTAAATCCGAGATATGTTACATAGAAGTAAATTGTCAGCCGTTCGGTATGTAAATTTCGTATAACTCAAAAGCAACGTCAATTGCAGGTACAAATTTAACCGAGGGACGTTGGACGTTGGACGTTGGACGTTGGACGTTGGAATGATACTTATATATATATATATATATATAATATTATTCAACGGGAGAATTTTTTTTAATCTAATACTCTAAACAGAGCATTTCCCAAATATTTTATATTTTTATTGTTTTTTAATTTTTGTAAGATCTATGTAATTTTACGAGGGTCATTAATATTTTTTCTTTAAATCTCTTGTATTATTTCAGTATATCAATTTTTTTTAAAATTTTAAGCTACTTTGTTACATTTAAATATATTGAAAATATATTTATTAATCTTAATTACAATGAATGATAATATAAGTATAAATACAGGAAAATAGAAATATGTTTTTTAAGAAAAATGCTTTTAAGAAAAATATATTAGTTGTATACAACTAATATATCACTAATAATAATTTATTAACACTCCTCTTCAAGTTGGTGCATAGATATCGATCATGCCCAACTTGCTTAATGAACCATATAATGTCTTCTTAGAAACTCATTTGGTAAGCATATCTGCAAGTTGCTCTTCAGTGGGAACAAAAGAAAAACTAATCAGTTTGACATCCAACTTTTCTTTTATAAAGTTACGATCAACCTCCACATGCTTAGTGTGATCATATTGTACTGGATTTTGTGATATATCAATGGCTGCCCGATTGTCGCAATACAATTGCATAGTATTTTTGAGTTCGAAACCTAAATCAGATAAAAAAGTTCTTATCCATAGTAATTCACAAACCCCATGAGCCATACCTCTATACTCGGCCTCAACACTAGATCGCGCCACCGCTTTTTGTTTCTTACTTTTCCATGTAACTAAATTTCCACCCACAAAGATGAAATAACCCGATGTTGCCTTTCTATCTGTAATACTTCCTGCCCAATCTACATCTGTGAAGCCACAGACTTCAAGATGATTGTTGTGTTTAGAGAACATTACTCCCCTTCCTGGAGCCGATTTCAAATACCTTAAAATTCTCAAAACAGCATTCATGTGGTTCTCACTTGGGTTATGCATGAACTGACTCACCACACTTACTGCATATGCAACATCTGGTCTAGTATGAGCCAAGTAAATCAAACGTCCAACCAATCTCTGATAGTGAGCTCGATCAGTTGGTATCTGATCTGGATACTCTACTAAGCAATGGTTTTGCTCAATAGGAGTGTCAATAGGTTTGCAATCCAACATACTTGTCTCTGTTAGCAGATCAATAATGTACTTCCTTTGACACATATATATTCCTTCTCTTCCCCTAGCTACCTCAATTCCTAAGAAGTACTTTAGTTCACCTAAGTCCTTCATCTCGAATTCAGAGGCTAGCTGTCTTTGTAATTTATTCATCTCAACAGTATCATCACCAGTGATTACCATATCATCAACATAAATTATTAGGGTTGTTACCTTCCCTCGTTGATGTTTGAGAAATAGAGTGTGGTCTGAATTACTCTGTCTGTAACCAACCTTTTGCATGAACTGTGAGAATCTTCCAAACCAAGCTCGAGGGGATTGCTTGAGACTATACAAAGACTTCCTCAGTTTGCATACAAAATTACCAAGAGAATCAACTACATACCCAGGTGGAAGACTCATGTACACTTCCTTGGCTAATTATCCACGAAGAAACGCATTCTTGACATCAAACTGCCGTAGTGGCCAGTTTAGATTAGCGGCAAGTGAGAGCAAAACCCAAATGGTGTTCATTTTGGCAACAGGAGCAAAGGTCTCATCGTAGTCTACACCATACGTTTGAGTAAACCCTTTTGCTACAAGACGAGCTTTATACCGATTTACAGATCCATCACCATTATGTTTTACAGTAAACACCCATCGACAACCAACTGCCTTTTTCCTTGTGGTGGTGGCACCAGTTGCCAAGTATCATTCTTCTGTAACGCCTCCATCTCTTCAGCCATTGCCTTTCTCCATATTGGATCTCCCAACGCATCCTACACTTTGTTAGGTACTGATACACCAGATATTTGATTCACAAATGATTCATAAGACTTAGATAATCTTTTAGTGGACATGTAATTGGCTACTGGGTATTTTGATTTTGCATGAATATTTGGTTCATACCTTTTGGATGGTTGACCTCGAGTAGACCTATTTGGTAACACATACTGTCCAACATTAGACTCGATGTTATTAGTATTAGTGGGTGTACATACCTCAGATGAGTGACCTTCAGTACCAGGGAGTTGTTGATCATGGGTAGGAGTAATGCCTGAGGGAACAGTTGTGTCTTCCACTTCATTTGCTGTAAGCGAATTTGGTGCTTGACTACTTGGAGCATCTGCTTCTGCAATGACTGGTGATTCTTCTAATGCCTCCCCCTCACCATGATACAGTTCTTTGAAATATGTATTCTCCCCCTGACGAGCAGTATCAGGTGAGGAAAAATAACTCGTGTCCTCAAAGAAGGTAACATCCATAGAGACATAATACTTTCTGGTTGGTGGATGGAAGCACTTGTACCCTTTTTGATAACTTCCATAACCAACAAATACACATTTAATTTCCCGAGCATCTAATTTAGACCTTTGATTTTTAGGAACATGCACAAAAACAACACAACCAAATACACGGGTAGGAAGATTATGGAAGGATGATAAGGAGACGTAAGATGCGAGAATTTGGAATGTGATTTTTCCATTAAGGACACTAGACGGGAGACGATTGATGAGTTGGGCGAAAGCTTGTACAGCATCACCCCAAAGGTTCTTTGGCATATAAGCACTAAATAAGAGTGCACGAGCCATATCAAGTAAATGACGATTTTTTCTTTCAAACACTCCATTTTGTTCCGGTGTTTGCGGACAAGTAGTTTGGTGAATAATCCCATGTGTTTTGAAAAAATCTTGAAAAACATGATTAACATATTCCCCCCCATTGTCAGAACGGAGGATCCGAATGATGCCATTGTATTATGTTTGAACGAGGCTATGAAAATTTTGAAAAACTGAAAAAACTTCATCTTTTGTTCTAAGAAGAGAGATCCACGATAACCTTGTACATTCATCGATAAACGAAACAAAGTATCTCATACCCGATATAGTGGGCTCTTTAGATGGTCCCCAAACATCAGAATGAGTTAATTCAAAAGGAATAGTACTTTTATTAGAAATACTAGGAGAATAAGTAATACGATGACTCTTAGCCAAAACACAAGTCTCACAATGTAAAACAGTCTCACTAACACCAATAAAAAAGTGGGCATGGTTTTTTTCATGAGACTAAAAAATGGATGCCCTAAGCGGCGATGCCACAACCA
Source organism: Hippophae tibetana (assembly GCA_037013495.1). Classification (NCBI taxonomy): domain Eukaryota; kingdom Viridiplantae; phylum Streptophyta; class Magnoliopsida; order Rosales; family Elaeagnaceae; genus Hippophae; species Hippophae tibetana. The sequence continues at coordinate 7,601,106 of CM072804.1, forward strand.
AATTTCACTTAGCTTATCGGAACTAGAAGTCAATGCAGTGCGTGCCCGTGCTCCTGGTTTCTCCCCTCCGTAGTTCTGATCTAAACGGAACAACCTGCCCCTCAGATGCCCTCGACCAATTATTTCCCTGGTAAGAAGGTCCTGAAAAATCACATACATAGGATAAAAGGTTACAAAACATTTAGACTCAATATTTAACTGTGGAACAGATATTAAGTGATGAGATCAGTCAGGTACATATAAAATATTATGGAGCTGTAAAGATGAAGTGATATGAACTGACCCCTTTCCTAAGACATGAAAGGCCTCACCATTGGCATTTGTAACATAAGACACTGGTGGGGGAGATAACTCATTAAAATAAGATTTATAATAGGTCATATGATAAGATGTACCAGAATCAATAATCCAAGTATTAGACCCAACAGAGTTAGAAACATTTAAGGTCATACCAATCTTACCACGACCAGCTATTGAAGCTGTAGGGATACCTCCACATTCCATAGGATGATTCTGTCCATAGTAGTCTGGTTCTTGGACAATTTGCACTGCAACTACTTTTGCTTTAGAACGATACCCCTGTTGTCGTTTTGGTTTCAAGTGTGGATACAATTTCCAACAAATCTCACGAAGATGCCCATGTTCATTGCAATAAGAGCAGTGAGAATGATGGCGATTGGGAAAGCTTGATGGAGGTCCCTGCTGATGTAGTGGAACTGAATTTTGCTGCTGGAGAAAAGATGCTTTTGATTTGGCTTGAATGGCTAGACTTGATACCTCAACTTGTGCCTGATGAAGACTTTCCTACTGAGATTCGTCTTTATGAATGTATGTAAAGGCAGTAGTCAAGCTTGAAGGGTCTGACATTCGAAGCAATTTGCCTTTAGCACTATTATGTTTAGTATCAAGGCCTCTTAAAAAGGCATGTACTTGTTCAAGCTCCTTGTCCTTCTGGTACCACAGAAGATCTTCGGGTTTTTTAATTTTGCATGGGCGTTTTTGATCAATTTTAGCCCATACATTTTTCACCTTGGTAAAAAATAGAGATACTGGTTGCCCATTCTACTTTGCACAAAAATAATACATCTAAAATATTACATTTTTTATTTTATTTTTTATAAAACGCGTAATAATTTTTTTTATCGAAAAAATAAAATAACGTGTATCGAAAATCGAATCGAAAATATTAAATAAATTCACGCGTGAGACAGGGGCGCCGATTCTGCATTTTTTAAATTTTTTATGCGTGCCACGTGTCAGCGTCTAATTCGCTGAAAGGAACTAACGCGGACACGTGGCAGCTTCTCATTGGACGCGGGAAATAGCGTAGAGACATCAGAGCACGGGAGACAACGGCCACATACGGGCGTGATCCTGCGCTTTCACGCTCATCGTAACATGCCACATGTCATTACATTATTGGTTGAAAAATAGAGCGCGACACGTGGTAGTTTCTGATTTGATGACGGATTCAGAGTGAACACGTGGCAGCTTATGATACGAGGAAAAACGGTTGGACGCAGAGATCGCCGCACGGGATCAGAGGCGCGTATGTGGGGGACAGCGGCTGGAACGCGTCAGAGAGGTGGGCCCCACCTGCACGCCGGTCTGCGCGGCCAGTGGGCCCCACTCGGGCGCCGAGCGGCGTAAACGAATCTGCACCCATGCGATCTGGTCGGGCGTGCATGGCACGCGCGAATCTCAGCCGTTTCTTCTTTGATCGGACAGTCCACGTTTCGCGCGTGAATCTTGGCGCGTGGTTTTTCTTACATGCGCAGAAAATTAAACTTTCATTAATTGAATTTTTGCCACAAATTTATTTCAAATTACATTTTTCAACTTTCTTTAATTACAGTTTAGCCCTTTTCTAATTTAAATTAAATTTTTAAACTTTTAATAATTAAAATCAAGCCCGAATTTAATTTAAATTATATTTTTGACTTTTATAAATTGGAATTAAATATTATTTTATTTGAAATTATATTTTTGGACCCAAATTTGCAATTAATTAAGTTTTTCGATACAAATTATTTAATTTTATTAAAATATATAAAAAACAGTAAATACTAATTTATTAAAGTAAAATTGACTAAAAACATTGAAAACATAGCAATTATAATTAATAAAATAAGTGAAAATAAGTATATAAAATACAGTTATCACCATACATTTTTCAGCTTGGTAAAAAATAGAGATACTGGTTGCCCATTCTGCTGCATGCTAGCAGCTTTGCACATGAGTTCATGGACTTGAATAAAGTCAGACTCATTTGTATAAAGATCGCTTAAGGTATTCCATATGGACTCAGCAGTTTCACATTCTTCCACCATTTGTAATATATCATTAGTGATGGCTCTAAATAGAATTGACATTACAAAGCCATCATCATCTTCCCACCTAGTATAAGCATCTATATCATCTTGACTAGGAGCCCTGATTGATCCAGATACATGTCCCATCTTATGCATCCCACGAAGATAAACAGACATAACTTTTTTCCATGTTCAAAAATTTGTACCATTAAGTTTAGTTTCCCCGAAAGAACCAATTTCTGAACTTTTAATAGAAACTTCAAATTTTGAAACTTCATTAATTCTGGAAACTTGATGTTGTCTTGAATCTTCCATTGAAATAATAATATAGTGTGCAGCGGATTTTTTTTTGGCCGGGTTGGGCTGATGGGTCGGGTTGGGCTAAGTGGGTTGTCTAGCTGATGGGCTTGGACTAAGACAGATTGGGCCGGGTTGGGCTGATGGGTAGGGCAAGCTGGATTAAAAGAAACTAAAGGCTGAAAAAATTTTAGGGACAGAATGCTGATTTTTTTTTGAAAAACTGCGGACACACAAAAGAGAACTGTGGACTCACAAAGTTGTGCAGGAGCTGTTCTGAAGCTGGACTGCGTAGTGCAGGATCTGCTGCGCGAGCTGGATGGCGCATGGTTGAAGCTGCTGTGCGGGCTGGACGGCGCAGGGTTGGAGTTGCTGGGCGAGTTGGACAGTGTAGGGTTGGACATCGCAGTGAACGGCGCAGGGCTGGATAACGCTAAGATTAATGGCACTGATGCTGACGGCGACGCTTCTATATAGGCGGCGCTGCTCAGATTAATGGCACTAACGCTGACGGCGACGCTCCTGTATAGACGGCGCTGCTCAGAAACTGGTAAAAAAAAATTCTTTTCTTTCCTGCTCTGATACCAAGTTAAATATACTGAAAATGTATTTATTAATCTTAATTACAATGAATGATAATACAAGTATAAATACAGGAAAATAGGAATCTGCTTTTTAGGAAAAACACTTTTAAGAAAAGTATATTAGTTGTATACAACTAATATACCACTAATAATAATTTATTAAAAGTTACTCATTTAGCAATTCATATATTGATTGTTAATGTATATATAGTAATATAATAATATATATATATATATATATATATATATATATATATATCTGTTAATTTATATCTATATCTAGTTACTTTAGATATATCTAGTTTATTTATAATTCATATATATTCATTTAGATGATAGAATATAATACAATTATTAAGTATTTCTCATATGGCATCAGAACCATTGCTTTTATCTTTTTAATAGTCTTATTTTTTCTAGTGTTACTCAATCTTTATAGTTTTCGTTGTCACAATAGCCGCTGCAACCACTCACTGTTGAACCTCAGACGTCTTTCAGCCGTTGTCCTTAGGTTCCACTACTACAGTCACCGTTGTTAAGGAGTCCCGCACCACATAGATCACTACAATCATTATCGCCACCGTGCATCTTGCTATGATAATTTTTCTGTAGATACCACTGTGATCGGATCGAGTAGATCTACACAACAGTGTAAGTATCGCAATCATCAGACACCGCACGCTCCATCACACGTCGCTCAAAAGATCTGCACGTCCTTTCACGCACCGCCGCTGAAACTAACTACCATCGTGAATCTTAACCTGATGACCTTTCTGTAGATACCACTGTGATTACCGCGACCAAATCTATACAAACGTGGGCGTATCATAATCATCCTCTTATGCACGCGCCGACAATAGCAACAACGAGTGAATGTGACGCGCCACACACGTCGCAATTTGAAATCGGGATGTCATCAATAACTTGCCTAGGGTTGACGTCATCATCGCTTCAATTGAAGTCACAGAGCCCCTGTTGAACGTTGACTTCTCGTTGATCGTGATGACTGTTGACTTTACGCTGACCGTGCTGACCGTTGGCCGTTGACTGGTGACTTTTGCCATACAGGTCCTCTCTACCCAGTTTTTCGCGTATACCTCGTTTTTGCAGTCCGTTTTTGCATATTATGTTTCCAAATGGATAAAAAAGATGCTTTTGTTTCTTGCCCGATCAATACTATATTAGAGGGGACTAAGAATTACTTGTCATGGTCTCAAGCTATGCTCAGTTGTCTTAAGGGTTGTATGCTTTGACATTATTGTACTGATGCAATTATCATTCCTGTTAAAGAAGCATGTGAAGAATATGCTATTTTCCTTCGTCGCATGATTGAATAGGATAGTCACAACCACATGATCCTCACATGGATTCGGAATACTTTCATTCCCTCCATCTCCAATTTGTTGGGCAACTTTGATGATGCCAAATAAGCATGGGATATGTTGGCCAAAAGGTACTCCACTACTCACGAATCCATGAAATATCAGCTAATAGTTGAATTACATTAACTTCAATACGAACCAGGACAATCCATCAATGACTACTTTGATTAGCTTCGCTTCCTTTGGGACCAAATTGACCTTTGTGATCCAATTTGGGCATGCTCAATAGATGATCAACAATATGCTATAATTAGGGATGAATTTCATCTCTATGAGTTCTTGATGTCACTCCACAAGGAATTTGAGCCAATCTAAGGTCAGCTTCTTAATCGTAGTCCTCCTCCCTCTCTTGATACTGCTGTAAATGAGTTGGTTAGAGAATAAACTCGGCTTGTAACCCTTCAAGCCCAAAATAAGTTCAATATTTTGGCTATTACTCTTCCTGCTCCTGTCATTGAGCAACCTCAGTAATAAGGTGATTCCTCTGGCTTTTACAATTTTCGCAGGCAGAGTAATAAAAGGTTCTACAATTATTGCAAGCGTCATGGCCACACCATTGAGACTTATTACCGTCGCAACAAATCTACTGCTATTGTTGCTAATACTGAGCCTACTTCGTTGATCCCTTCTAGTTCAGCACAGTCCTAGTCTTCTAGATCCACTATCAACCTCTCCTCTACTGAACTACAAAAGATCATAACTCAGGCTGTTCAAATGGTTGGTAATACATCTCTTTCCACTACTTTCTCAATTCTGCCCAGTAAGTCTCAAACTTGACTTTTTGACTCTGTATGTTGCAATCACATGACACCTCACTCATCTTTATTCTCTAAACTTGACCCTGCACCACATCCTCTTAATATTCATATAGCTGATAGTTCCATCATTCATGGGAATATTATAGGTTTTGTTTCGACCTCTACCCTCTCTGTTCCTAGGGTTTTCCATGTACCTTATCCTATAATTTATGCTATGTGGGACAATTAGCTGAACTAGGATATCGCCTTATTTTTGACTATTCTGGGTGTATTGTGCAGGATCCGAGGACAGGGAAAGAGCTTGGGACCGGTCTTAGGGTTGGGCGTATGTTTCCCGTAAACAATCTTCATCTTCCACCTATTGCTTCTACCTCTATTGCTACTGCAACTACTGTAGTTTCTTCCTTACTTTCTCTCGCACTTTGGCATTCTCGTCTTGGTCATGCCTTATCCACTCGGGTACAACAATTAGCTTCTAAAGGTTTATTGGGTTTTGTGTCCAAAGATAATTTTGATTGTACTTCATGCCGGTTAGGAAAACAACCAGCTTTACCTTTCAATAATAGTAAAACTATATTGAATAGTATTTTTGAGTTAATTCATTCTGATATTTGGGGACCTTCTCCCGTTACTAGTATTGGTGGATCTCGATATTTTGTTGTTTTTATTGATGATTATTCTCGTTATAGTTGGATCTTTCTAATGAAATCGCGTTCTGAAATCTTACCAATATACATTAACTTTGCAAAAAATGGTTGAAACATAATTCTCTAAACATATCAAAACTTTTCGATCTGATAATGCTCTTGAATATAGTCAAAATGATTTTCAAGGTCTCTTACACTCCTATGGCATTGTACATCTTCTAACATGTCTAGGAACCTTTCAAAAAAATGGTCGAGCCGAAAGAAAACTTCGTCATATTCTTGACATTGTTCGTGCTCTTATTCTTTCTGCCAAAGTCCCTACCCATTTTAGGGTGAAGCGACTCTTCATGATGTTCATGCCATTAATTGCATTCCAAGCACTTTCATTCATAATCAGACTCCATATGAGCACCTTTTGGGTCATCTTCTGATTATCATTACCTTCGCTCATTCGCATCTGCTTGTTTCGTTCTTCTTCAGCCTCATAAACACAATAAACTTTAGCCTCGATCTAGACTTTGTTGTTTTCTTGGTTATAATGAAATCTCAAAAATGGTATCAATGTTATGATCATGTCTTACATCGTCTTCATGTTTCCCGAAATGTTGTCTTTTGGGAACACCGCTTATTTGTTGAACCTTTCTCACTTTCGTTCTTCCCTAACTAATTCAAATGTTGTAGAAATCTTTCCAAATGAGTCTCATGTTCCTTCTATAGATACTCTTAATCCACCTTTAGATTTCACTATTCAATCTTAAGATATTTTTGATGATTATCCTAGATAGGTTGTAGAAGAACAGGTTGATAACGAGCTACCCTACCTTGAACATAGGTCCCCTGCTCTTACTCCGCCTGATAATCCTCCATAAGACATTCCACTTCGCCACTCAACCCGGGTAAGATCCATTCCTACACATTTATTTGACTATCATTGTTACACTTCCCTTGCTACACTCTATGAGCCTCACACCTATCGTGAGGCATCTACTAACCCTTTTTGACAAATTGCAATGAAAGAATAAATTGATACATTAACCAAAAACCATACTTGAGATCTAGTTACTCTCCCTCCTAGTCAGTCTGTGGTTGGTAGTAAGTAGATCTATAAGATCAAGATTTGCTTTGATGGGTCTATCGATTGCTACAAGGCTTGTCTTATAGCAAAAGGTTTTACACAAGAGTATGAGATTGATTATGAAGAGACTTTTGCTCCAGTTGCCCATATTTCCTCTGTTCGTACCCTCTTAGCTGTTGACATTGCTAGTAAATGAGACCTTTTTTCATATGGATGTCAAAAATGCATTCCTTAATGAGGATTTACATGAAGAAGTCTATATGCAACCTCTTTCTGGTCTTTCTGTTGAAACAAATAAGGTTTTCGCCTTCGACGAGAACTTTATGGCCTTAAACAAGCTCCACGAGCATGGTTTGCCAAGTTCAGCTCCACCATACTTTGCTTGGGTTACACTTGCAGTCCTTATGATTCTACCTTATTTCTTCATCACAATGATAAAATGGACCATTTTACTTCTCCTATATGTGGATGATATGATCATAACTGGTGATGACATCAGTGGCATTTAATAACTCAAGGATTTTCTTAGTCAGTAGTTTGAGATGAAAAACCTTGGACATCTCAGCTACTTCTTGGGTCTTGAGATCACTCGTTCCATATATGGTCTTTATATTACTCAAGCTAAGCATGCATCTGACCTCTTATCTCAAGCTGGACTCACTAACAGCAAGACTATTGACACTCCAGTTGAACTTAATGCGCATCTCACACCATCGAAGGGGCAACCATTGTCTAATCCCTCTTTTTATAGACGATTGGTTGGCAGCCTGGTTTATCTTACAGTTACTCGTCCAAGCATTTCTTATGATGTTCATCAGGTGAGCCAGTATCTGTCTGCTTCATGATCAACTCACTATGCTGTTGTTTTGCGTATTCTACGATACTTGAAAGGCATTATCTTCCATGGCCTTTTCTACTCAGCACAATATCCTTTAGTACTTCGTGCATTCTCTGATGCTGATTGGGCCGGAGATCTCACTGATCGCAGGTCAACTACAGGTTATTGCTTTCTCCTTGGTTTTTCTTTGATTTATTGGCGAAGTAAGAAACAAACCTTCGTGCCCCGCTCTAGTATTGAAGTAGAATATCGTGCTCTTGCTGATACCACATCTAAGCTTATTTGGCTACGATGACTTCTTAAGGATTTAGGTGTGTCCACATCCTATACTACTCCCCTTTGTTGTGATAATTAGAGTGTCATTCATATTGCTCACAATGATGTCTTTCATGAACGGACTAAACACATCGAGATTGATTGTCACTTTATTCGCTCTCATCTTGTCTATAGTGCTCTCAAGTTTTTTTCCGTATCCTTCAACGATCAACTTGTAGATATCTTCACTAAGCACTTTCCAAATGACGCACTCGTAATTTGGTTGACAACCTCAAGCTGGTCTCACATACACCTTGAGTTTGAGGAGAGCTGTTAATATATATATATTTACTTTAGTCATATCTATATCTAGTTATTTTAGACATATCTATATCTAGTTATTTTAAACATATCTAGTTTACTTGTAATTCCTATATAAAAATACCATGTATATTTATTTAGATGATAGAATAGAATACAATAATTAAGTATTTCTAACATTGATAATACATATACTTATACATTAAAAACAACATATAAGATTTGGATTTTTTTTGCCATTAATCAACTAAAATATGATACTATATAAATTTTGTGTAATTTATTTGTAGTGTGAGTAAATAAACTATTGAATCTCAAAAGGTTAACTCTAATAGAAATGAAGCTTATCCTACTTATAAATAATATATTAATAATATATTAGTATTATTATTATACAACATGAAGCAAATCATCTAGAAATTATTATTAAAAATAGATATTTAATTTAAAATTAATTTTTTTAATTTTAAAATTTAAAACATAGATATTAAAAATGAGTTATCGAATGAATCTATTTTCAAATTTTTTAAAGTTTGAAAGCCAATATTGAAAATTTTATAATTGAAATGGTTTTAAAAAAAAGCTTTTCAAAGGAGTTATCATACTATTTTTGTCACAGTTTCAAAATGCATGTATGAATCAAGGAACTAAAAGAGGTTTACTTCATTAATTTTTTTCTTTTTCTTTTTCTTTTTTTGCTACAAGAGGTTTACTTCAGTAAAAGTCTTGAATATTGCACTTTCAGTAAAATTTTACAGCAGTACAAGAATGCACGAAAATAAGAGAAAGGAGTGCTTACTAAAGATCTCTCTCTCTCTCTCTCTCTCTCTATATATATAATAGCTATATAATTGAAATGATATTTGATATTTTGAGAATAGAGCCAAATACATGTTTAGATATGGGTAGAGAAGAATTTTTTTCTTTCATTTCATTATTATATTCAAGTATTTTGTGGTCAGCACTCAGCAGTGTTTGTTTGTAAGCAAATATACATTTTTTATTTATTTTGTGTAACAAGTGGCCTTAGGTACATTCTTTTTGGCAGGGAATTTGTATGCATATCAATTTTTTATTTTTATTTTTCTTAATTTAATATATAGAGTGAGATGATAAGTGAGAATTTAAAATATAGATTAAGATGATAAGAGAAAATTAAAAAATAATAATAATACAGATTCATCGTGTTGTGGTGATTGACTTATATTTTATTTCATTTTTCTTAATCAAATGTTTAGTTACTTGACTAAATCACTAAAATAATATTCAATATATTAGTTAAAGCAATAAAAATCTTACAATATAACAAAAAAAATTAAAGGTTTGGTGTTTTTCTACGTCGTCAATAAAATCTTTAGTTTTTGTTTACTAATTTTAATTATTTAAATATTTAAGTTGATTTTTTTATTTAAATTATACCTAATCATCTTTAATAAATGAATTTTATATTAAAAAAAAACCTAAATCCTTACAAGATTATTTGCAAATTACAATATTCTCGTGAGCATGTTAATTTCTTTGCAAAAATATATTTAAAAAGTCGATCGCTTTAATAGACATACGAATGTTTATAATTATTTTTAAGAAATTTGTAAATAAAACATTTTTTTTTTGCATATTTTTTAAATCGTAAGGGAGAGATTACGAAGGTCTCTGAGGCGAAATCGAATGATATGCTACAATTCTCTCTTTTTTGCTTTTCACAACCCTTTTTTTCTTTTTCTTTAGAGCTTCTATTCCTTACTAGTACAAAATCGCTCGTTTGTGTGACTTATTATGGGTGAATAAAAAAAAACATATTTATATGATTGTACGGTAAAATTCACTTAAATTTAAATATAGATATTAAAATAATAACTTTTTTAAATAAAAATTGATAAAATATTTAAATATCTCTCTTTATAATTTTATTTTATAAATTTAGTGTTTTGTAAGAAAAATAAAAAAAATATAAACTTATGTTTTGATTGTTATGAAAAAAAGTGGATATTCAAAAAAAATAAAAAAATAAATAAAAATTGATAAAATATATATATATATATATATTTAATTTGGTGTTTTACAAGAGGAAAAAAATTTGGGTGGTTTATTCTAAAAAATCAACATAAAATGCTTTTAATATACCAATTCATTTTGTGTGTTTCTCTCGTATACAGAGACTATTATCAAGTCCTACCAAACAAACACAATATCTCGACCACCATGTAACACTTGTGCCACCACTCCATCGCTCCTTTTGAAGTTCTCTTCGTTGGATTTCACAAACGAATCCAATCTCTTATTTCCTTGATTATCATATCCAAATCCAAAATAATGTCTTTTATATTACATAATTTTTTTAGCTTTTTCTCTTTTGTTTTGTTTAATTTGTCTTTAGTTTTAGAGCTAGAAATGGCATACATTAAATTTCTCAATATCACTTTTTTATTCATTATGTTTGTATTACGGCCATTTTGATGAAGTGATATTTTAGATTATTAATTAATTGTATAAAAATATCTATTTTTTTGAGGTTTTGTGTGGGCTTTTATGAGTTTTTTTAATTTTTTTTTGTTAAATTTGAAAGTATTTTGAATTCAAATTTTGAAACTAGTCAATGGATTTAGTTTATCGGGCAATCACTTATGATGTTTTGATAATTTAGTTGGTAAGAGAACGTCTCCGTATCCAGAAATAATAAATATTTTTGTTATAAGTGTTAATTATTCAATATTACTTTAAGTTTCTTTGTAATTTGTTAGATTTGGGTTTATTGAATAAATGTTAGCTTCAAAAGTTATAGTCCACTTGAATTTCATTATATCTTTAAAATTTATAGTTATAATATTTATACCAATAATTTGATTGTTATTGATTGTTGAATTATATTAAATGTACAGTTTAATATATATATATATATATATATATATGAATTCAAAATTATAGAAAATAATATTATGCATGAGTTTATAAACTACATAGAAATTTATGTGAATTTTACCATAGAACACACTCTAAGGTTGTTAATTTTTTTTAGTGGGGTAAAATCACTATAGAAATTATCTAATTGAAAGAAAAAATAGGAATAATAAAATAAAAAATAGAGACAGAAATCATATTTTATTCAATGGATTTAAACTCAAATTAATAATAAATAATACATTATATATTTTATATTTATTTATTTATTATTTTATTAAAACATCAATAATTTTTCTTTTATAAAAATTATTCAAAGTATTTATTTAAACTCTAAAAATTTAAAAAATTATAATTATTTTATAATTTATTGCTATTATTTCAAATTAGTTTTTAATAAGATACTATTAATATTATTTAATACAAAAAAAGGATTACATATTTCTTTTTATAGATATTTTATTTTTCCCCCTTTACATAGATATAATTTATTTTTTACTTGGAGACGTTTAACAAAGAGCAAACTGAAAAGAGATAAACCCATGAGCCATAGCATTTATCATGCTACAATAAAAAGCCCATTATACAAAACGAGCTTTACACTGTCAACTGCAATTGACTATAGGAATGGACTAGCAGTTCAATAAAAAATGCAACTAGATTCTTGCCCGTCCAAATACGTATAAAAATAAGGGATAATAATAATAATAATAATAATAATAATAATAATAATAATAATAATAATAATAATAATTTATGAATATATAAGTATTCTGGTTATTTAAAGAAATTAAATTAAGATAGAATTGAAATCACTTTCAATAATTTTATACCAAATATCTAAATATTTTTATAATTAAAATCACTTTGACTAAACAATTGCATTTTTGACCATGAAATAAGCCAGATTGATGTCTACCATAATTCTCGTATATTATTGTTAGCATTTCATTACATGTTTTCTTAATTAAAAGCATGAATTAAAGTAAATAAAAATATGTGCTAAGAATCATAAAAAGTGATTTTTTATACATATGTCTTGTAACTATTTGTAACACATGAAATAATAAAAAAATTAAAATCTGAGATATTTTTTTTTAAACAATGTAATTTGAACTTGTTATTTAAAATAAAAAAATAAACGAATCTTAATGTTACACAATTAAAAAAATCATAATGCTAATCCAAGGTTACTGATATTATATATTTATCAAAATACATACATTTTGTTTTAGTAAAATTGCAATTTTATATAAATATACGTTCATTTTAGATTATATAATTTTATAATCAGTTATAGAGTTGTAAAATTAATATCTTTTATTTATATTTATTATTAATTATGATAAAAAATAAGCATTATATAGAAATATTATAGAACGGAATTTACCTTGGCTTGTAAATAGAAACCAAACCACTAAATAGACTATTCCACACCAAATTGTAGATTTGAGTAGAATATTGCATGTGATACCTCTTAAACGGTACGTTTTATTTTTAAGTCTATGATTGTAATTTCATTTTTTATACTATTAAAAGCATAAAAATCATAGTATTTAAAAAAACACACATATATATAATATTATTATTTTTGAATTTATAAAGATTTTTTTAATTTCATGTTTAAAAAAATTAAAATAAAAAAATGTTAAAATTAAATTTTTATATTTATATCCATCAATTTTAATTTTAAATATAATATAATTTCTTAGTTCCAATTTAGAATACACACATTCAATTTTATGTCACCCAGTAACATTCCAGTTTTTTTTTTTTTTAATGAAACGAAATTCCAATTAATAAGCTACCGGCCCATAATTACTTTAGCATTTTATCCGAAATTTAACATACCATCCAACATTTATATCACACTATGCAAAATGCATATAACATTCTAAATTTTTTTTTTTATGAATGTGATTGATACGAAAAGTTGAGGAGAAAAATGGAGCTTCAAGCTGTTTCTGGAACCTTCCAGCTGATTCTCAATGATGAAAAATAATTTGTAAAATAAAATAAAAATCAGTTATGGACACCGCATCATCTATGTAATACAAAAGCCCTCACCCATAATCTCCCGCATACTCACACCACAGACTTCGTCGTCATCGTCAACAATTGAAAGAAACTTACACAAAACCTTTTTAGTTTTGTAAATAGAATTAAGAAGAAGATAAAGCGAGGAAGAGAATCAGAGAAGAAGAAGCAGCAAAAAGAAATGGGAGTCGATTACTACAAGATATTGCAGGTTGATAAGAATGCCAAGGATGAAGACTTGAAAAAGGCTTATAGAAAACTTGCCATGAAATGGCATCCTGATAAGAACCCAAATAACAAAAAGGAAGCTGAAGCTAAATTCAAACAAATTTCCGAAGCTTATGACGTATGTACTTTAATTCCTCTTTTCTTCTTATCATTCGCTATTCAGAATTCATCATGTTTTTGATAGAACTTTACCTTACTGTTGATTTATTTGATATCCCTTTTTTTAGGTTCTCAGCGATGCGCAGAAACGAGCAATATATGATCAGTATGGCGAGGAAGGGTTAAAGGGTCAAGTGCCTCCACCTGGTGCTGGTGGTCAGGGAGGAACAACATTCTTCTCGACGGGAGATGGACCAACAACGTTTCGATTTAATCCCCGAAACGCGGACGACATATTCGCCGAGTTCTTTGGTCATTCGAGTCCCTTTGGAGGATTTGGAGGGATGGGTGGTAGTGGAAGTGGTGGAGGTATGAGAGGGTCGAGGTTCCCAAGTTCACCTTTTGGGGATGGCATGTTTGAGTCTTTTGGAGGAGGAGTTGGTGGTCCTCGCAAAGCTCCACCAATTGAGAATAGGTTGCCCTGTAGTCTCGAAGAGCTTTATAAGGGGAGTACCAAGAAGATGAAGATTTCTAGAGAAATTGCTGATATAAGTGGGTGAGTTTTTATTTTTCGACTTAGATATCTGTGTTTTTCAGTTCTGCTTTGAAGTTTATTGGTTTATTTGCCTTTTTCGTTTAATTGCTTAGTGATTTGGTTTTTATAGTTTTCTGTTGGTGTCGATTTATTCTAGTTTGATTAGAAGAACTAGAAATTAACACATGGTTTGGCTTTCTGTTTACCCTTCGGGACTTTGGCATTCAATAAGAACCAATTGTGACCAATGTGAGTTACACAGCAAGATAAATAGAAGTGAGAATTTCTTAAGCTTAGTGGGTATTGCAATACTGCAATGGTAGGGTTGTAAATCATGGTATAAACCGATTTACTTAAAAATAAGACAATCTTTCTTTGCGTCTAGGTACTTCTGTAAAGTTGTTTCTAGAAGGTCACTCATATGACGACATTTAATATATCTTAACACAAAGCAAACGTCCTCTTTCGTCTTTGGCTTGGGCAGTGCTACTATTATGGCAACTCATTGTTCGCTAGTTGTTACAGATATTTCTGTAACTGTGTTTATGTTATTAAGACGTTTCTTACATGCCTGGCAGCCGGAGAAGATATGGCTGTGTTTTTAGATACGTTGTTTTCATAAAATGTTTTTCTAACTGAGTTTTCATCTTCATTGTTGTGTATCTCTAAAATCAAGTCGGCACACACATTTTTTGATTAAAAGCATTAGTTCTAGCCTTCTAGGTTGTAAAATCCCATAATTTGGTTGGTATGATTTGAATAGTGAACATTAAATGATAGGCAAATTCTGAACTCCTGCAACTGTGGAATAACTTAATCATGACAAGATGGTTGATTCACCTTGTGATGTTTTCTTGACACTTATTTTTATGGATGCAGGAAGACCATGCAAGTGGAGGAGATCCTGACGATTGAAGTAAAGCCTGGATGGAAAAAGGGTACAAAGATCACCTTCCCGGAGAAAGGAAATGAACAGCCAAATGTTATTCCTGCAGATCTAATTTTTGTAATTGACGAGAAACCCCACGGTGTGTTCACGCGTGATGGAAACGATTTGATAATCACACAGAAGATATCTTTGGCCGAGGCTTTGACTGGTTATACAGTTCAATTAAGAACCTTGGATGGGAGAAACTTGACAATACCAATCAATAACGTTATACATCCAGATTATGAAGAGGTTATAGCTAGGGAAGGAATGCCTTTTCCAAAAGATACATCTAGGAGGGGTAATTTGAGAATCAAGTTCAACATCAAGTTTCCAACGAGATTGACTTCTGAACAGAAATCTGGTATCAAGAAATTATTAGGCTCTTGAGCAGGCAAGATTGTGAATATTCTTTGTAGCAATAATCAAATTTATACATGTATCTTGTTTGAAATTTGTTGTCTACCATTTTGTACGAGTATTAGCTCCTAAAATAAACTTGCCTATTACTTGGTTCTGTTGGAATTTCGTGCTGGAATGTCATTTGCGATTGTTTCTGTTATCTTCTTAGATGATAAATTTACTAAGATGAATATTGAATATAATCACCAAGAAATCCTCCCAATATTGAATATATTAGCTTTCCTGTATTATTAACGGGTTTTTCCCCCTTCTCCCTAAATGAGAATTTCTATCACTAACAATTTGTTCTAGAAAATTAAATTTCGTAAACTTTCTTATGAACACGGAGGAAGGGATTTCTTTATCATAATCACTTCCCTCCAGTAGGTTACCTGACTTACTAGAAGCCAACAGTATCGTCAGTCATAACTACCTCCTCATATTCATGTCCTGATGCTTGATAATTTTCATCATCATAGTATGATCTATCTGAATTCCTTGCCGCATGTTGAATTGGCAAAGCAACATCTTCATCGTCGTTTCTAATTCTTTCCAGTGAATTTTCAAAGATGTTCTGCTCAGATGTGTTTTTCACCTTACCAACCTTACCCATATTCTTCAGTAGTTTCTGCCTATTTCTAATGCTCTGACGGCCACCCCGACATCCTCTTCCTTGTGGTTGTCTTTTCCATTTATGTATCTGGTTCAATCCCTTGTTTGCTACTATACTTTGCTTTCCACATTTGTTTCTAAAACCACTAGCCCTTTGCTGCCTACCGCAAGTAGGGCCTAAACCTTGATGAATCCTCCTTGCACGGCCACAAGTGGTGAATATGGCATCCAGTTCAACACAGTCATCTTCTTTAAGGCAACCAGCCTGATATGGAGTTCCTAGTGTCCCAGCACCAGACAAATCCTTCACACCAGAGGAAAGCTTCTGAAAAACACAGAAAAATGTCAGCAAATTATTTTAATAAAAAATAATGGTAGAAAACACCAATTGGTCAAGCAAAGGAGACATTGGTTAGACATCTCAAATACGTATCAAAATAAACTAGTCTTGCAGAACAGGCACTCCTTTCTGGATGCCAAATAGTTCTGTGCTTAAGTTTCTCATGACTTGCAAAAATAACTAAATGAAGCTCTAGGGGTCAATAGCAGCAGTAATTGATAAAAATGAAGCAAAGAGTCAACAACATGCGTGGGAACAACTAATTCAAAGCCAAGACAATTTCTTTCAATAGTTAACCTATAATTCCAAATCTACGCGGGATAAATCCAAGAAATGTGCAGTATTCCATCGAATGAATTTTTTGGACAAGCTCTTCATGTGATCTACTGTTATCAGACCATTACTGTTGGAGTAGAAGAAATATCAGGAAACTCACAAGGGAGTATCCAGATCCCTCCTCCACTGAGGACTCAACTTCTTGATGCAATCTATAAGAGATGGCTGCATCAAACTCCATGAGCCTTAGAGCTACAGCAGCTGTCGTTGGTGGTATCCATGGAAGTGTAATCACAGTTTCAAGGCTGGAAATACCAATGGCGACACATTTTTTTGAATTTGACGCATCCATAAGTTCATTAGTAGTCTCAAAAATAGAGGATAGCCAGTCTCCCTTTATGGCATTTTCCAATAGGTCAGAACCTGAAACCAAAGAAATATAAAATGAGGATCATTAGAAAGAAAAAAAATTACAAGCTTTCATAACTTGATTCTGCATGTTACATTCTAATAAGAACATTCTTAAATTTGATTGAGAGCTGCAAATGATGAGATGTAAGTTCATGAAGTGATATAACATATTCCTTGCATTGTAATTTGACCAAAGCGATGACTACTACCCTAAGCAATCGTTTACATTTTGGAAGATAGAGAAATCTCAAAATTCACTCAAACCATGAAGATATCAAGCACAGGCATCCTCGACTTTCTTCCATTATCTTCAAAGACTTATCTTTTCTTTCCTGGAAAGCTGTAAGAGCAGCCACAAAAGTAGATGTACATATAGAGGATCATATCAAATTGATGCTCTCCCCTTGGCTTATACATCCTTCTAAAGTGCTGTGCCTCTTCACTACTTGCATATCTTTTGGAATTTTGAAATCATTTTATTGTATATTAGAATTGTATTCTACATAACAAGGTAAAATACTTTTTGTGAAATATATACAAACCTCGAGATCATATGGTTTAGCATATAAAAGATAATGGTGAAAATCATTCATGGGATGCATCAAAGTGAATTTGCAACATCATTGCCCAACCACATCTCACTACTAAAAGAAAACAGGTTTTGCTCTGAGCAATTGAAAAGTCAATAGCCAGGAGAACAAATCATCACCTGGAGAAGATCTGCAGCTGATGATGATGAGTTCAACTTTGTACCCCAAGGTTCTCGACAGCCCTCCATCCAAAAGTATTGAAGAGCTTCCGCCGGAATGGAGACCTAAAAAGGCACATTAGACACTGAGAAATGCAGGAATGGTCTTTACAGTATAATAGTATCAAGTTAAATGTCCAATTCATATTCACCTCAGTCAATGCTAATAGCATTTTAAGCAACCTGATCCTCATGGGAAAGGATGATAAGCCGTCCAAAGTACAATGCTGGTCCACCTTAAGTTTCTCTCTGCACTGAGTCACACATTTGGCGAATGTTATGCTACTCTCTGAATTACTGGAGGTTCTATGGCAAGGACAATGACCGTCTTTAGAGGAATAGCTACCATAACAATAATCACAAAACTCCAGCAGTTGTTTTCTCCTTTTTCTCCCATAATTACTAGTAGCTAACGAGGAAGAGCTAAAAAAATCTTTCCAAATCCATTTCTCAAGATCCCGGTATCTCTTTATTGCACCAAGTTTCTCAGTTTCATTTCTTCCGAGCTCAATTACAAAGGATGTTTAAGTCTCTGAGATATCAGATTCAGAAACACATGTGGTACTGCTAGGGCTATGAATAGCAAGGCTGCAATCAAGACAAGACATCACTTGAACAGATTCTGTCTTGAGAGTCCTTTTACTTTGCCTCCTTGTGTTAGCCTGTAGCATGTTCCTCCTAATAGATTTCTTGAAGGAAACCTCAATCCTCTGCAACATTGTGTGCAGATGCGATTCTCTGACACCACGTGTGTCCAAATATGTCAACAAAGCATCAAAGCCCTGCAATCAAGAGGGCAATAAAACACAAAAAAATGCCAAAAAAGGAAAAAAACCAAAAAGAAAAATGCATATGCATGAACATCATTACACGAAAACCTTAACATTGAAGGGTTAGTTTCTCTAAGTAACATAGCACTTAAGAGAAGGAAACTAGAGAACATGTAAATAAGATAAGTATGTAGTCATCATATATGCCACTTATTCATCTGGATAGACATGTAAAGAGCATAAGATGAGTTGTACAGAATAATACCTCTTCAGACTGAATAAGCCTCCAACGACCATCATTCAACTCAACAAAAATCCTGCCACAACCCGGGTCATTTTGAGAAGCAGAAGTGACAAACTGCCAGTAACGGTTTCGTCTACGATCATGCCCAAGTGGCAATGATCTACACACATACATTTCTTCTGCTTTCTGGCCAATATAAGTTTTTAAACCAGAGCGTGATCTGTCAGCAGCATACCCTGGCTGTTGAAACGAGTGAAAGTTATGATTTTCTAGAACAAATTTATCTTGGATTCGCACATCTCCTTCAGACTTAAATCCACGAACATTGGTGGGTTCATTCAGCGGATTGCTTAGACACTCTTCTTGGACAGCAAGCCTAGCTGCCATCTCACTATTTTTCTCAGCCACCGACAGAAATGGCCTTCGCGTATCCTCTGTAGAGGATTTCATAAGATTATGATCAAGTTTGTTCCCCATTAGACAAGGCATTCTCGTCACGTAGTATTCTTTCATACGACGTTTATCAAGTTTCATCTCTGCCCACATCTGCTTCTTGAAAGCAGTTGCTGCTTCCAAACGCTCCTGAAATGAGCTCTCGTTTAAAATTATGAAGAAATGAAACAAATTTGTCAAATGTTTTCAAGTCAAAATGAATGATACCTCAAGTACAAGACAAATGGAGTTCCCTTCAACTGCTATGCCAATCAATGCAACAAGTGCGCTAAGGCGCTCCTCAACACTAAGAACAGAGTATTCCCCTTCAGTAAGTCCTCGAACCCATGGTTCTCCAGGATTATTATCATCAATATCTGTATCTTCTTTGCCAAAGTTAGAAAGTTTCATGCATATTTGAGCACCATCAGCAGATTGACCAAAGGATGAACCAATATCTTTCATCTTGCCACCGACAGAAACATGTAAAATGGAAATGAAAAGCAGCACAATTCTGCCACCCCCTCCTTGCCTGAATTTGCTAGCAGTGCTAGCCTTATGGTATCTGCTGTCAGTGGAGAATAAACCTCACCACCTCACAGGCTCACATTATAAAATGAGTACCCCAGGGATCTAAAGTTTTCCACCTAATAAAAAATAATAGTAAAATACTAAGCGTCCCCTAGATGCATACTGCAAATCCACTTAAAAAACTACATTAGGGGTCTCCCTCCTCCATCATTAAACATACTCATTTAACTTGCCCATATAAGTTAAAAGGGAGAAATCTTACTTAAAAACTACCATATAATATAATTCTATCATTGATAGAAACAATGAACTCTAGTGGCTGAGGGACACTAACACAGTAACAAACTATTCGTCAACTGCAAGCAAGCTGGCTAGTAAGTAAGACATAAGTATATCACAATATGCAGTAAGAACCCTGTTACCTATGGGCGTGCCAAATGCACCAGGTGGCAATGGATCAAACTCCATTCCCAGAAGGGGTCCATCTTCCCTTATGGGCTCCCCCAACTGCACCTCCACAAAAGCAGTAGCTCGAAGCTCTGCTATTGACTGTTGTGGTTCAGAATACCAGTTCATTATGGACATATCACCTCTAAACCTTGGAACAGCCATCGTAGGAGGCAGAACCACAACATGTACCCAACGCTTTCCCAAAAGCACTGGGACCCAAATCCAAAACAGAAGTATGCTCATTAACCACCATGTAACCTCCAATCCAACCGGTAACTCCCGCATGAGAGTCATTCTGGGACAGCTTTGCCGGTGGTCCTTTCCGATCCTTCATCCTCCGGTGACAAAACCACATTTGTAATTGTCGATCAGAAAGCCCCACCTTTGCTGATAGCTCAGCTCTAAGAGATTCCAAAGGGTACGCATCCTCTATGATTAAAAAAAAAATCCAAATTTAGCACACATTTTTTTGAAACACATTTTAAACTCAACTAAAATTACACAAAATTTCAAAAGTACATAAAATTAAATACCTGCGTAAGTTTTCTCCAGTATCTCCAACTGGGAAGCAGTCTTCATCTTCCGTTTGGTCCTGTTCTCTCCCTCTGAACCAGCTTCCATTATAAACCTTGAAGCTGAGTTCAACGCCAAAGACTTCAAAAATCAAAGCTCACGTAGCATAACCCTCAAGTACATAGAGTCGAACCAAAAATTGAAGCTCGAAGAAGCCGAAAAATTCATGTACTCAGTTTATGTATAATTAGAGTTAGGTAACAATTTTTTTGCTGTTTGGGGTTCGAGGATATTAAGCAAAATAGGGGAGAACCAAAAATTCTAAAATCGGGTTTCTCTCTCTAGAAAAGACTTTTTTCGTAAACTCTCCTTATCTCTCTCGAATCGAAGAAAGAGTATGTGTGTGTGTGTGTGTGTGCGCGTGAGTGCGTGATTTAGATGTGCGGTGAGATCTGGAGAATAACGACAACAAAAGAAGAATGTCAAATGCCAAACCAAAATGAATAAAATAGTTGAGAGCAGATAGTTTAAGGAATCGGTGTTTGATTTGAGAAAATATAAAATAAAAGTAAAAGAGAGTCATAGCAAACAAAACTGATTTGAGATTTGAAATTAAAGAGGAACAATAAAAACGAAAACAACACCAACAACTAGTAATTGTTGTATTTGGAGAAGAATGATGAGCAAATTGATTGTACAGTGGATGTGTTTCTCTCTCCCATTTCTTTTTTGGATTTTGAAATTTGTTGTTTTCGCTTTTAAATTAAGAAAACGGGAACATAATATCCAATACTAATAAGTTTTAGTTTGTGTGGGTGGGGTTTTGGAGAAGATTAAATGGTGGGGGTTAGTGTATGTATTGTCAGATGTGTTTTGAAATTTGCAAGTGAGAGAGATAGGGGAATAAGTTGATTGATTCACAAATGAGTTTTATTTCTCTCTCCTCGAGCCTTTGTCTTTTCTTCTATCTTGTTTGGAATTGGGTGAATCTTTATTGTGTTCTCCGGGCTTTGGCCTTTCTGTTCGTATATTGAATGTTGGAGCTTTTTCGCGCGATAAGTGGTGTTCGTACCCGCGCTCTGTGTTTCATTCCCACCGACTCTTTGGCGCGTGTGCAGCTCAATGTTTTTTGTTTATTTTTCTCCACTTTTTAATTTGAATACCAGATGCGTCATAAACACTTTTAAAATATATTATTAGCTTTTTTTTTTACTAAATATTTATTTAAAAACAAATTACTTCAATTTTAAACTTTTTTCACTGTCCCACACAAGTAAAAGAATGCGAACACTAAGATATAATATACCCGTCAATATACCCAAAGTTCCTAATGCAATATGATAAGAGGTTATTCTTACCAAAATAAAATGATAAAAACTTTACACACCTCATATTTGATTTACAAGATGTACCCCTGGTGATAGTATAAAGATGATATTTTGAAAACATATAATAAAATATCATATTATTACGTATTTTAAAAATAATAAATAATTTTATTTTAAAAATATATAATTTTGGAGCATTAATGACTACACAATAATTTATTATCTTTTTTTTCTAATGATAATTATATCACAATCATAATTGATATAATAATTTTATTTATGTATAAACGAGTGTACTTATAATAATACTATATTGTATCAATTATAATTTATCACAAATTTATTCTTTCTTTTTTTCTTAAATTTTCAAAAATTGAATTTATTTTTTGTTCAAATAAATATTCTCCTATTAAAATTCCTCAATAAATTTTTTTCATATATATTTTATCCTCCTCTAACTTGTATTTTTAAATAAAAATATATATTTATATTTATTTACTTAAATTTTATTTTATAATTATTTTTATTTTACCCATATATTCATATAAAATGACTAATGGTATTTGTATTTTCTACCAGTTTAAATCATCACATAAACTTAATGTTACAAAGATTATAAAAATTATAATATAATATTAATACTTTATTTAATATATTAATTGAATTAATTAAATAATTAATTGAAAAAACATACCAAATAAGAAAAAATAAGAGCTCTTATTTTTCTCCCAGATAGTTTTTAGTTTTGGTTTGTTACTTTTTATTATTGAAGATTTTTTTATCTATATTATATATTTTTATATTTAATTAATTAATTTTATTTTTCTAAAAAATAACTTGAATAGTATTAAAAATAACTTGTGTATAAAAAAAATATGAAGATATATATTAATACTTGCATTAAAATGATTCAATTAAATAGAACCAAACTACATCATTAGGTGGTAAGCTTTGTTAAATTATATACATTTATCTCTCAATTTTTTTGTAATATTATATATATTATCTTTTTAAAATTGAATACACTTAATCTAATTTTTATAATTAAATTAAATTAAATATGTTCAAATTATTTTAGGTTTCAAACACATGCTCATCTTAATATGTTCATAAGTGACTAATTTGTATTTATACGTTAGAAAAGATAAACTTATATTCATTTTATGTATCATTAACATGCATTAATATAAACTTTTATCTCAATGATGCGGTCATATAAACATATATTTAGTTGAAATAAAATAGTGTTTTATATGTAGTAATAGTAAAGATTATGATCATTTACTAAATTTTCTAGATTTTATCAACAACAACAAAAAAAAAAAAAAAGTTTTCTTGATTGCCCAACTTTTTCCTCGAGGTATGATTTTTTCATCCTCCTTTAATTTTCCTTGATTGCATGCAATGAAGCAATCATCGCAAAGGTTTATTTTTGTTTGGAAGACAAAGAGAAATAGAGAGATCAAAGGTTTTTTGTGTGTGCTGTATTAGAAAATATTGAGATTTACTAAGTTTCTTGATTATCTCAATAGTTCCTCAATATGTGATGATTTTTCCATTCTTATCTACTATCCTGTTTGATTACATGCAATTATGCAATCATTGTGAAGGGTTTCTACTTGGAACGTTTGATTTCTTAAGAGGAATTTGCTTGGTTGGGAGATGAGCTCTTTCTCCTATTTGTTCCTCTAGTAGTTTTGTTAATCCATCCGAGTAATCTTCGTGATCTTTGTTTCACTCTCATTCGTTTAAATTGCTCTGGATAATGATGTTTAATGAGATAATGTTTTTTGGCGATGATGCATTAACTCCTGGTTAGTTTTTCAAGATTATCTTTGACAAACATTCTAGCTGCTTATTTATCTCTAATTCCTCTTCTGCCGGCACCTTTTAGTTTCATATGATGTTGGTTTTATTTTGATTATCGCTACTATAAATATTGGCACTATTCGTTGTTCTTCTTTTCATCTTTTCTATTCCAGTATGTTCATCTTCTTCGTTTTTCTTATCCTAGCTCTTAACTATCTTCTTCTTAACAGTATATTTTCTTCTTCTTCCTCTTTGAAAACCATGTCTCTTAACACTAGCCTAGCCACCTTGCTATCCATTCTGATGCCTCTGCTTCTCTTCTCGAGCTCAACGAAGAAGAATTTTAAATTGAACTTATCCCAAACCTAATTATCCAAAAAACTTGTATTAAAAACTCACTCGTTGGCAAAATATGGAATCCTAATAAATCGATAGAGCCTAAGTTTATATATCTTTTAGAAACTCGTGGAACTTACTGGGTGGAAGATAAAATGAAGGTTTGGGATAAAAGAGTGTGGAACTTCGATGGATCTCTCATGGTTCTCAAAGAATTTGATCCTAAAGCTGATAGTAGAAGATACAATTTTATCATAGCTTCATTTTGGATTCAAATGCATGGAATCCCCAAAAAACTGATGTTTACTGATAATATAGCAAAAATAGCTAAGCATACTGGCCACATACTAGAACTTGAAAGAATGCCAGCAAATGAGATTCTCAAAGGAAAAGAAATAATGATGATATCAATTTCGATATGAAAGACTAATTGATTTCTGTCATATGTGTAACTTAATCACACATGTTACAGTTCAATACAATGCGTCTAAACCTACATGCATCTCTTTAGATGATGGAGCCAAGTTACATTTATTTGGCAATTAACTGAAAGCTAATGTAAGACAAAATACACCTATTGCTTTGTACATTAGAGACTACGTGTCTCGAGGATCCAATATGTCAAGTTCTTTCCTCATAATGAAACCCATGTTGTTAATGTGAATGACATGCATGGTATGAAGCATTTGCAAATTAATAGTGAAAACAATCGATCCTTTTAAAGAATTTTTGGATGCTGCTACAAACCATCCCTCCTTTAATCACTAACTCTCTAATAATTTTAGAGTTCATGTTATAAATTAGCACTTACGGAAGCGAAGATCGGGTCTAATTTTGGTTCCACAAATTAATAATAATGGGTAACGGCAAAAGTAATAAGCAGTAAGAAATTAAATGACACACAATGATTTAAGTGGTTCAACTTTTCAATGTGAAAAATCTACTCCACTGACGACGGCACACCGAAGAAAAATTCACTAATAACCAAATGGAGATACAAACACCAATTTTCAGAGAGCTTCACAAATTATACCAAAATACATAATCAACCTACAAAATATTTTCTCTAATTTACTGGTAATATATAGCAAGATAAATTAACAAACTTGCTATTAAATCAAATATTACTGTACAAATGGGAGACACTCCACTAGTAGAAACAATAATGGATAGCTTGTCTTTTAGGGATTGAAGAAAATAATATGGCCAGTCAAGAAGTCAAGAAGAAAAAACTGGTGATGAAACAAATATATTTCCTCTGCTCTTCTGCTCTCTGTTTCTTTTCTTTTCTACGGCTGTTCTATGGTGACTCAAAAAAACCTACTTCACGTAGGAAGTTATACATATATATATAGAAGGCAGCTGAGGGTTTCTAATAATTATTATATGGGCTTTGGGCTAATGAGGTTTTGGGCCAAACAATTAACAAATCTCCACCTTGGCTCAAAACAGAAAACAAATTCTTCAAAATATGAAATTCCTCGGATTACCAAATAACCGTCATCCAAAACCCCGAAGGGTGATCATCTTCTACAAATACCAATCAAGTCCAAGCAATGCTTGAACTTATTAAATGGAACTGGTTTGGTTAACATATCAGCTGGATTCTCTATAGTGGCTATCTTATTGACAACAATAGCACCCTGAGAGACAATGTCACGAACGAAGTGATATCTGACATCAATGTGTTTGGTTCTTTCATGATACATAGTATTCTTAGTCAAGTGTATCGCACTCTGACTATCACAAAATAAAACAGAAGTATCCTGCTGTAAACCCAAATCACAAACCAAACCTCTAAGCCAAATGGCTTCTTTCACTGCTTCTGCTGCTGCCATATATTCCGCCTCTGTCGTAGACAAAGCAACTGTAGACTGTAAAATAGTCTTCCAACTAATGGCACAATGAGAAAGAGTGAAGACATAACCTGTCAGAGATCTTCTTCTATTCAGATCACCAGTATAATCGGAGTTCACATAACCAATAACACTGCAACCAGTATTAGAACTCCCATCATATACCAAACCAAAATTAGATGTACCTCTCAAATACCGAAGTATCCATTTCACTGCTTGCCAATGACCCTTACCAGGATTACCCATAAATCTGCTAACAACACTAACTGCATGTGAAATGTCTGGACGAGTACAAACTATAGCGTACATCAAACTGCCAACGGCATTAGCATATGGAACCTGAGACATGTACCGCTCTTCTTCTTCTGACTGTGGTGACAAATCCAAAGAAAGCCTGAAATGCGTAGCTAACGGCGTACTCACAGGTTTAGAATCTTTCATGCCAAAACGTTCAAGAACTTTTTCAATATAACTTTTTTGAGTCAAATAAAGCTTGCCCTCTTGTCTATCCCTGTAAATTTCCATGCCCAAAATTTTCTTCGCTGCACCCAAATCTTTCATCTCAAATTCACCATTAAGTTGAGACTTTAATTTCTGAATCTCAGACTTATTCTTAGAAGCAATAAGCATGTCATCAACGTAAAGCAACAAATAAATGGATGAACCATCATGAAATCTTTTATGATAAACACAACTATCATAATCACTCCTAGAGTAACCATGATCAATCATAAAAGAATCAAACCGCTTATACCACTGCCTAGGAGATTGCTTCAGCCCATATAAAGACTTTTTCAATAAACAAACATGATCTTCCTTACCTGGAACAACAAACCCATCTGGTTGATGCATATATATTTGTTCCTCAAGCTCACCATGTAAGAATGTTGTCTTGACATCAAGTTGTTCTAATTTCATGTCAAACAATGCAACCATAGCAAACAACACACGAATAGAGCTATGTTTCACAATAGGTGAAAATACTTCATTGAAGTCAATACCTTTCTTCTGACAATAGCCCTTTGCAACGTGCCTTGAACCTAGCTAATTCAACCTCAGGTATACCTTCTTTTTTCTTGAAGACCCATTTGTTTCCAACAATCTTCTGACCCTTAGGCGGTTTCACCAATTCCCAAGTATGATTCTTATGAAGTGATTCAATCTCTTCATTCATAGCAACCAGCCACTGAGCAGACTCATCACAAGTGACAACTTCATGATAACTAGAAGGTTCATACACCTCAATAGACTCTGCCACAGACAATGCAAAAGAAACTAAGTCTGCATCTGCGTACCTCTGAGGGCGTCGAATCTCTCTTATTCCTTTACCCTTAGTGATACTATATGGTTGCTCATGTTGCTCTTCTGCTACATCATGAGTAGAATCATCTATCTCATCCACAGATGGCTGATCTGAAGTGCCCTCTTGCACTTGACTAGGAGCTCCACTCTCAAGCTCCACCTGCTCACTAACACCATGGTCTTTATCTGCAACAATACACTTTTTTTTCTTTTGCAACATGGAAAACTTATCAAACTTAACATCTCTGCTAATCAAAAATTTAGGTGACTTGGGTTCAACACACCATAATCTATAACCCTTCACCCCAGAAGGATAACCCAAAAATATGCATTTCAATGCCCTAGGCTCAAGTTTACCATCATTAACATGAGCATAAGCAGGACAACCAAAAACTTTCAAATCAGAATAATTAGCAGGAGTACCAAAGAATACCTCAAATGGAGTCTTCAACTCAATTGCAGTTGATGGAGACCGATTCACCAAATAGCAGGCATGGTTACAAGCTTCAGCCCAAAACGATTTATCCAAGTCAGCTTGAAAGAGCATACGACGAGCTCTTTCTAAGAGAGTTCTATTCATACGTTCTGCTACTCCATTTTGTTGTGGTGTATGATGCACAGTGCGGTGTCTCACTATGCCATTTCTTTCACAGAACTCATTAAACTGACTATCACAAAATTCCAAACCATTATCAGTCCTCAAATGCTTGATTTTCTTGCCTGTTTGATTTTCTATACAAGTCTTGAATTTTACAAATTTTGAGAACGCATCATTCTTATTCTTCAGAAAATACACCCAAACATGACGAGAGAAGTCATCAATAAAAGTCAACATATACCAGGCACCACCCTTAGACATAACACGAGAAGGGCCCCAAAGATCTGAATGAATATAATCAACAGTACCTTTCGTTTTATGGATGGTTGTACTAAACTTGACCCTGCGATGCTTTCCATAGACACAATGCTCACAGAAATCAAGCTTCCCAGTTTTCTGACCACAAAGCAAATCCCGTTTGCTCAAAATAGACATCCCTGCCTCACTCATATGCCATAATCGAGTAGTGTCTGAATCTTGATCTGACGAGGATGAAACTGATACACTGCCAATAACAGTGCTACCCTGAAGTATATAGAGACCATGCGACAATTGCCCTTTAATAACAATGAGAGCACCCTTACTAACTTTTAAAACTCCACCTTCAGCTACATATTTGTATCCTTGTGAATCAAGAGTACCCAAAGATATCAAATTATTTTTCAAATCTGGAACATGGCGAACATCTTTTAAAGTCCTAACAATACCATCATGCATCTTAATTCGGACAGTACCAATACCAACAACCTTGCAGGGCATATTGTTTCCCATCAAGACAACACCTCCATCAATAGATTGATAAGAAGCAAACCAATCTCTACTGGGGCACATATGGTAAGTGCAACCCGAATCAAGAATCCAAACATCTTCAGGAGAACCAATAGATACTAATAGAACATTTTCACCATTAGAACCAGAACTATCTGCAACACCAGCAACATCATTAGTACCAGAAGACGTTGCGACAGATTTTCCTGACGGCAATAGTTGCATTTATCTTTTCTTTTTCTAGATTTGGATCTAGACTTGCCTCTATTATTACTTGTGACTTTTTCTTGATTTCTACCTCTGACAAATAAACCACTGCTATTATCATTGTTGCTTGTAGACACATTTTTCTTCAACTCTCTGGAATTTAAAGCTGCTTTGACATCTTCCAAAGAAATAGTGTCTCGCCCATATAGCATGGTATTAACAAAATGTTCAAATGAATGAGGTAAAAAACATAATAGAACTAAGGCTTGATCCTCATCATCAATCTTAACACCACCATTTTTCAGATCATGAATAATTTTAGTAAATTCATCAAGATGATCGTGCAAAGGTGTACCTTCTGACATTCTGAATGTATACAAACGCTGCTTCAAATATAACCGACTGGTCAAAGACTTGGTCATATACAAATTCTCCAATTTAAGCCATAACCCAGCAGGAGATTCCTCATCACCAATCTCGCGTAATACCTCATCAGACAAGGATAACTGAATTGAACTCAAAGCATTTTCCATCAATGCATCTTTTTCTTCATCATTCAATTTTTCTGGCAATTTATCCTTACCTTCAAGTGTCTTAACGAGCCCTTCTTTAACTAATACGGCCTGCATCTTCATACGCCATAAACTGAAATCATTTCTACCATTGAATTTCTCAATTTCATATTTTGCCGCCATGACAGAAAATCCAATATTAAATAAACAAAAGTACAATCCAGAAAATATGAAACCAATCATATAACCAAAAGCTCAAAATAAATCCAAAAGAGCAAACTTGATCAGTTCCAATAAATACCAGAATAACCCAATAGCTCTGATACCAATTTGTTATAAATTAGCACTTGCCGAAGCGAAGATCAGATCTAATTTTGGTTGCACAAATTAATAATAATGGGTAACGGAAAAAGTAATAAGCAGTAAGAAATTAAATGACACACAATGATTTAAGTGGTTCAACTTTTCAATGTGAAAAGTCTACTCCACTGACGACGGCACACCGAAGAAAAATCCACTAATAACCAAATAGAGATACAAACACCAATTTTCAGAGAGTTTCACAAATTATACCAAAATACATAATCAACCTACAAAATATTCCTTCTAATTTACTGGTAATATATAGCAAGATAAATTAACAAACTTGCTATTAAATCAAATATTACCGTACAAATGGGAGACGCTCCACTAGTAGAAACAATAATTTACAGCTTGTCTTTTAGGAATCGAAGAAAATAAAGTCAAGAAGTCAAGAAGAAAAAACTGGTGATGAAATAAATATATTTCCTCTGCTCTTCTGCTCTCTGTTTCTTTTCTTTTCTACGGCTGTTCTATGGTGACTCAAAAAAACCTACTTTACGCACGAAGTTATACACATATATATATATATATATATATATATATATATATATATATATAGAAGGTAAGGTAGCTGATGGTTTCTAATAATTATTATATGGGATTTGGGCTAATGGGGTTTTGGGACAAACAATTAACAGTTCATAGCACTCAATCTGAAGTGATCAACACCCAAGCTTTGATATCTGTTCATGCAACAAATGAAAATGGCTAAGAACTTTAACTCATATCCTCAACCTGGTAATTTCCAAAAAGAGGACATGGTAAACCTGAGACATGTTATGGATGATCAAGCTAAGCCTTCTTCTGACTTATAAGGAAATTTTAATTCTGCCAAACAAGTGCTTTTAGAAGGAATCAAAAATATCAGTGATATTATGGAAGCCCCTTTGGATACTATCAATGATGATACACTTAATCTAGGCATCAAAAATCAACATGGCTCTTTCCTTGATCTTTTCAATTCTATGACTCACTCTAACCAGAATCACATGTAGGAAACACAAGGACATGTACACTTCTCAAATCCTATGTCAAAGAAATCGACATTGCCTAACTTCTCTGATGTTGCTTTACAAAGCAAAAGGCTTTATCAATCAGTGTCTAAACCTCACTTTAATTCTGAACTGGATCTTGTTGCTTACTCTCAAAATTTGCAATCTGCTATTATTGGTATACCTTTTGGGCCAGCCTTCACATCTGTTAAGGCCACTGTTATTGTGAAACATCAATTACCTGAAAACCCAATTACTCCAAATGACATCTTTACATGGTCCTATAAATATTTCTACTGTGGAATCAGTTCCCTTTAAAGAAGAAAGCTGATGATCTTATTGCCATGCCTCTGGAAAATCCAAAAAAGAGAAAGCAAGCAGTGGAGATTGATTTTGTCCTTTTAAAAAAACAAGTTGTTGGGTAACTCCTGCATCCTAATTCTCACTTTGTTTTGGACAAAAGCATGTTTATTAACTTTGGTGGTTTCTTACAAAACTGCAATTTGGAAGAGCAGTGGGAGGTACTTTGAACAAGAAAAATACAAAGAAGAAGACATTTTGGACAAATTTTATTAAAGCTAACCAAAAGTCTGGCATTGTTCCTAAAAAAGACAAACAATTGAACTTGGCTGCTGATGAGGAAGATGGTAGTGGGTGGGAAGGTGACCCTAAACTTCCCCCAAACACAGCCATGAAAATCTTACCTTGTAACGCTCCAGGTTTAGCAAGGGAAAAAACACAAAAGAAGCTTAGAACACTTGTTAATGAGGAAAACCTTGATTGTGTGTGAATTATGGAACCAAAAACCTCGAGTGATTTTCTTGACCAACATGCGATGATTTTGGTGCTCTCGATATCGCTACTGATGGTCCTAAATTCAATTGGACAAATAAACAATCTAACAAATCCATAATAAAAAAGAAATTGTGGTTGGAATTTGAATTATCCTAAGCTTTAGCTCTAAACAAAACTTTTATTACTCCATATCATTCGGCTATTATTTTTTATATGTTTAAAGAAAATGAGTATCTTCCTAAGCCTTTGAGATTTTTTAAGCTTCGATAGTTATCTAAATTGTACAATCATTGTACAACAAACTTGGAATCATACTGTGTTTAGAAATTGGGCTACTAAACTTCTCAAGAAATGAAAAATCAATGCAAACAAATTAAAGATCTGGAACAAAAATGAGTTTGACATGTGTCATATTCAAATTAAAGAAATTGAAAAGAAACGCTATGTGCTTCAAAATCAACACACTTCGTTGGATCAGTCTTCTCAAATAGTGAAAATTCAAAATTTACAAATCTAACTAGAGGAATAGCTTCAAAGGCAAGATCTTATTTAAAAACAAAAATCAAGAGAAATTTGGGTGAAAATAGTGAGAAAAACACAAGATTCTTTATTTGTCCACTACGTACGGACGAAAACAAAATGTTACTATAACTACAAAATTCTTAGGATCAATGGGTTTTTGAAAGAAATCAAATTGGCAGTGAACTAGTGAGATATTTTAATCTTATGTTTAGTTCTTTTAACTTTCTTGATTTTTCTTCCATAAATCACCTATTTATTAATATTAATATCGAACTTTGAAAGACCCCTAATGAATAAGAAATTAAAAACATTTTATGATCAATTCATAATCTCAAAAGTCCAAAACCTGATGGAATGATTGCAAACTTCTATATAAAATATTGGCGTATTGTTAAGGTTGAGGTGATATGTTCTGTTAAAGAGTTCTTTACAACTAAAGTGCTCCACAAGGCTCTAAATGAAACAATTATTATTCTTCTTTAAAAAATAAATCAATCAAGCTCTATGACCTATAAGCCTTTGTAATGTGTCTTACAAGAATATTTCAAAAATTGTAATGGAAAGATTGAGACCTCTTCTTGATAAATTGATCTCCTCTTGTCAAGCTATTTTTCTACCCAAAAGATGAATTTTTGAAAATTCCATTTTAGCTCAAAGAAATACTTCATACTACAAGGAAAAAAAACAAGATTAAGGTGCTTTAATGGGAGTCAAAATTGATATGAACAAAATTTATGACAAAATATAGTGGAATTTAATCCTATTTATTCTAAGAAAAGTGAGATTTTATGACAAATTCTATAATCTTATATATCAATGTTTTTTTAATTTTTTTCTTATTCCAACCTATTAAATGGATTTAAATTTAGAAATTCTACACCTATTCGGGTTTCAAGGCAAGGTGATCTCACATTGCTTGTTTACAATAACTGTAGAAACCCTTTCAAGGCTAATAATGAAAGCATATTCTAGAAGAGTAATTTATGGAATTAAGATTTCAAGATAAAACATTCTCATTAGTCATCTTTTTTATAATGATGACGTCCTATTATCTTGTAATGTAATTCCTAATAAAGCATAGGAACTTCTCAAAAAATTTCAAACTTAAGCAAATGTCTCTGATCAAATGTTTAATACAAATAAATTTGGTTTATTCTTCTCCAAAAATACTCCATTGGTTCTTAAAAGACAACTTTTCAACTGCCTAGGCATTAAACCTTGTGAAAGTAACATTACTTATTTAAAAAATACTAGCTTTCTTCAAAAGAATAAGACTAAAGAATTTTAAAAAAATGGACAGTATTGTTGCTAGAACTGAAGGTTGGAAGGGTAAGTTCATATCTAATGATAAGAAAACAACACTTATCAAGTCAGTTGTTCAAGTCTTATCAATTTACACCATGAGTACTTTTAAAATCTTCAAGACTATCCGTAAGAAAATTGACTCCTTGGTGAAGAAGTTTTGATGGAATTTGCTCCAAATGTTAATTCTTCTCATTATCTTACAATAAATAAGTGGAATATTTTTATTTATCAAAAGATTACGAAGGTTTGGGATTCAAATCTTTCTATCATATTAATCAAGCTATCTTTATGAAATTAGGTTGGGTGATGGCACCTGATGTTCATAAAATGTGGATAAAGCCCTAAAGTTCAAATACCATCAAAACTAGAATTTTTTTGAAGTTACTAACAAAAATGGTGATTCTTACATTTATAAAGGTATTTATGATATAAGGAAAGTTCTTAAAGAATGGTTATGTTTTCAAATTAGGAATGTACAACGAGTGAAGACGTTAAAGGATCTTTGGGTCCATTTGCTCAAATCCTTCAAACTTGTTAGGATACAAAATTCTTTTAATATACCTAATAATATTCTTGTTAGAGATTTGGTTAATAGTGTTAGAAAATTTGGATCAAATGGTATAATCACAAATTCTCCCTCCCAAAATCCTTCTTAGCAGAATATCAAATAACAGAAAAAATAAAGAATATACAACACACGAATTATAGTGAAAACTTCAAATTGGAGAAAAAATACTTTTGTTATCAAAAGACAACCAGAGAAAAAATTCACTATGTGGAAAATTGTTACAACCATACTCTTAATAATTTTCTCACACACCAAAAAAATAAGAACAATTTCAAGCCCAAGAGAAATTTCCCACAAAATTTTCTCACAAAATTCTCACTCAAAAACTTCTCATATAAGTTTTTTTTTTCTATTTTTGGGATGATTAACAATGAAGAAATGAAGTCATATTTATAGCCTTCAAATTCCCATTTCATATGCCAAACATTTCTTCATCCAACAAAATTAGGCTACCTAATTTTCCTACTATTTATTCAAACAAGATTAGACACCTCTATCTTTGACAATATGGTAAGCCACCTTCCATGAATTTTCTTCTAAATTAGACACCTCCTATTTTAACTAACAAACCTAATATTATTTTTAATTAATCACAACAATCTCTACCTTGATTAAAAATAAACATGGTTACCACTACAACACTGTCTACTCCAATAGTCATAATTCTCTACACCGAGAATTATCATACTCTACCATAAAGAGTACACTCACTTAGAATTAATCACCAATTCTAAGAATTTCACATCGGCTTATGTCGAAAAAAAACTTGCTGAAATTTTTGGTGCAACTCTCACTTGGTTTCCAGAGAGTTCATCAGCCATCGACATCCTTTCCACCACATACCTTGCATCTATACCAAGTCAATGCCCGTGTGCAAATTTGTGGACCCGTTACCAGTAACATACCCTATTTCACAGCAATATTTAGATACTAGCGGCATGTCATGAGGATGTACACGCTCTTTGCAAAGAGTATCACTATAGTCTTTGAAAATAGACATATTGTTAGCGTCACCGTCGGTATTTAAGCTTCTTACCGAACCAACTCCACCTTTTGGACAATTTCTTTTGAGGTGCCCAGATTGTCCACACCCCCAACACACTATCTTCTTTTTCATGAAATTTTTTTTCTTTCGGTTGTCAGCTACCAATGCTGAGTTTTCATGCAAAACATTTCTTCCATCACTCAGCCTTTTTTTCTTCAGAAAACAACTTGCTAGTAACTTCTGAAAAAATTATTTTCTCCTTTCCATGAATCAAGATAGGTTTCATGTGATCATAAGAAAATGGAAGAGACTAGATGAGCCTTAAAGTTATATCTTCATCACCAAGTTTAATTCCAATGGTTTTCAGTTCAGAGACAATACCATTGAGAACATTGAGATGGTCAGACATAATAGTTCTTTCATCTATACGCAAAGTATGAAACTGCTCTTTCAAATACACCCGATTTGCAACGCCTTTTGCCTGATACAATTTTTCAAGTTTTTCCCAAAGTTCTTTGGCCATAGATATTCCATGCACATTTGCAAGAATATTTTTGGCCACACAAAGCCAAATTGCATTTGCAGCTCTTAGATCGAGATCTTCCCAATCTCTATCACTTATGTTGGTTTTACTAGACTCAATACCAGTAACATGGGATATTTTCTCCTTTAACGCCTTATGTAACCCATAATAGATCAACAAATCTTTGACTTGTACTTGCCACAAGATAAAATTGATTCCCCCATCAAATTTTTCAATGTCAATCTTGATTCCTAACATTTCTCCTTCTTTCTTTGAAATTGGTTATGATACCAATTATTAGGAAATTTATGATTATACCAAATTTGGATCAAATGATATAATCACAAATTCTCCCTCCCAAGATCCTCCTTAGCAAAATATCAAATAACAGAGAAATAGAGAATACATTACACAAGAATTATAGTGGAAACTCCAAATTGGAGAAAAAAATACTTTCGTTGTCAAAAGACAACCAGGGAAAAAATTCACTATGTGAAAAATTGTTACAATCACACTCTCAATAATTTTCTCACACATCAAAAAGACAAGAGTAATTACAAGTCCAAGAGAAGTTTCCCACAAAATTCTCTTACTCAAAAACTTATCATATAAATTTTTCTCTATTTTTGGGATGATTAATAATGAATAAATGAAGTCATATTTATAGTCTTCAAGTTCTCATTTCATGTGCCAAACATTTCTTAATTCAATAAAATTAGGATAACTAATTTTCCTACTGTTTATTCAAACAAGATTAAATACCTCCATCTTTGACAATACGTTAAGTCATTTTTCATAAATTTTCTTCTAAATTAGGCACCTTTTATTTTGACTAACAAACCTAATA
Source organism: Hippophae tibetana (assembly GCA_037013495.1). Taxonomy (NCBI): domain Eukaryota; kingdom Viridiplantae; phylum Streptophyta; class Magnoliopsida; order Rosales; family Elaeagnaceae; genus Hippophae; species Hippophae tibetana. Next base: position 7,637,645 of record CM072804.1, read on the forward strand.
TTATTTTTAATCAATCATAACAAATAATTTAGGTAGTTGAAATTAGAATTTATTAAGAATTTTGTTTGAATCTAGCTTGGTTCATTATCTTAATAAACTTAGAAATTTTAACCAAAGTTTAACTAATAAATTTTTTTTACTCATAATAAGTCACTATATATTGAACTTTTAATAGAGGTCTCCCCTGAAAGTATCAAATTCAATTATGATATTTCTTTTTATTATCAATCTTGTTTCTATTGTAATTATTGCATGAAATGATTATGATAATATTATTGGCATTTGGATGAAAATTATACAATATTTCTTAACTAAAGAAGGAGAAGTGTGTGTTATTTGTTTAGCAATCGGTCTTGTTAATGCCTAAGATTTCAAGAATATAATTATTGAAAGTAAATCTCAAAATATTGTTAATTATATTAATGTAAAGCCTATCTCATGAATTGCCAAACATTACTTGGAGTAAATTTTTCCAATCCTAAACAACTTCAACAATTTTACTTTGCAATGGATCTAAAGATTTTGTAATGGTATAGTCAATGATTTAACAAAGTGGTCTTTAACAAGCTAAAAAGTTGTAATTATTATGTTGGGATGGAAATATAATTAAATACATGTTAAAATAATGAAACGAATGAGCGCATAAAATTTTAGCATAACATATGTTGATTCAATCATCACACCAAAAATTAAGACATCCGAAAATATGCAAATTGATCAGTCGTGTGAATGTAAGAAGTGAACATTTACAAAATAACAAGGGGAAGAAATTTCTAGCGGCGAGACTGATGGAAGCCAATTCCATGGCGTTTGGAAGGAAAGAAAAGAAAAAATAAGCTACAAAAGATGCCAAGTCCAACAGGAACAGCTATTAAAAGCTCCTTATCTTCTTGAGATGGTGTTGGATCAAAACACTTGACCACATTTTGATCGAACAAAGCCACTGCTGCAAAAACCAGAATAGAAATGAAGGCATGGAAAAAATCAATAAGCCCCAGCTTATATTTATCTGCCTCTTCTGGTGGAAGTGTGACTGACCCATCCATTACCCACAAGCCTTTAGAAGTGGCAAATCCATATCTGACTTTGCCTCTTTCATCTCTAAAGCTATCAATGAAGCAAAAAAGGAAACAAGAAAGCCCACAAAATGCTAAGAAACCAAGAGTTGTCGTGTGACTGAAAAGGGTGCGACATTGGCCTTGGTGTGTGAAAATTGGGGACAAAATTTTGAATGTGAGAACTGAACCTGTTGGTAAAAGGTTGGCTAAATGTGCTGTTCCTTTGAATGTCTTTCTCACGGCTTTTTGTTGTTGATTTTGGTGCTGTGTTTCTCTGTTTTGTGTGTTGGGATCCATGATTAATTGATCAAGTACTTTTCTTATTATTAATTTGATGTTTCTGTAATCTCTCACGTTTTGTAATGTGTTATTGACAACCTTGTATATAGGGGTTTGATAAAACTATATTATGTCGGAAACTAAATTAACAGAAGGAAAAGACTATAATTAGGCGGTAATTGTTTTCCGTTTCGGGCAAGTATTGGATTGCAAGAATGAAGAATGTTAAATCCGGTTGGTTCTTTTTCTTTTCTTTGATAGGTTTAGTTATTTTTGAATGATTAAGCTAGTACTTTGGTAACTTCTGCAAATTAAATTTCGGAATGATCAATTAATGATGCAAACTTAAATTTTGTAGGTGGAGTTTCCTTTTGTTTCTGATGGTTTATGAAGTTTTCTAGGCGTGAGTATTGATTGTCAATACTCGTCCGAATAGCAATTTTTTTTAGAGAAATCATCTAAAAATTTAACTGCATAATAAAAGATGTCATTTTCGTTTTAAAACTCAAAAATACATACTTCTATATATATATATATATATTGATACATATTTTTTATAATGTAACAATATATATTTTTTAATAAAATTAAAAATAAAATAGATAAATAATTGAACCATATAAAATAATAATCATCCAACACAAATTTTTAGTATTTGTTATATATTGCTCATTAGTGACCAAATTAGAAAAGTCTCACGTTGTTTAGGAATGAAGATGTGTGTTGGATTTAGAGCTATAAATAAAGCCCTTATTCACCATTTGTAAACATCCCAAAATTTGTAAATCTTCTTCTCTTTTGTAAGGATGATTGATTAGCTCAATTTTGTCCAATTAGTTGTAATTTTGGAATTCATCTAATTGGAGATAGTGGAAATGGTCAACGACGCCCGAGGACCTAGGTAACATTTATACCGAACCTCGTTAAACTTTTGGTGTTATTATTTTTCTGTTTCAATATCTGTTTTAGTTTATTTTAGCATTATATTTCCAATAGCATTATTTTGTTGGGTTAGTTTGAGTTCTATTCATTTAAATCATAAGTGAATAGTTACTACTTAGAATAGGGAAAATATACCCGATTTTCCCAACAATTGGTATCAGAGTCGAAGGTTTTCTACCTAGGCATTTGTTTGTATTCCGTTTGTTTGCTATTGGAATATAGTTGCTAGTTGTTGTAATTTGAAGAAATGACGGAAGAAAAATCTCTTTCAAACAAAAGACCAGTCATCCACGTCAAGCAGAACTATGGTGATGAATGCAAGGTTCGAGGTGGAGAAGTTTGATGAAACCGATCATTTTGGCATATGGTCTAGACATTTCCATTGAAGAAGAGAAACCAGATGGAACAAATGAAGTAGAGTGGAAAAATATCAACCGATTGGCATGTGATACAATCCGTTCGTGTCTCTCAAGAGAATAAAAGTACACGTTCATGAAGGAAACATCCGCAAGTAAGTTGTGGAAGACGTTGGAGAACAAGTTCATGAAGAAGAGTGGACAAAATCGGCTCTATTTGAAGAAGAAGTTGTTCCGGTTTGAATACCTTCCAGGTACTACAATAAACGACCACATTACTGCTTTTAATCAATTAGTAGCAGATTTGTTAAATATGGATGAAACTTTTAAAGATGAAAATTTAGCCTTGATGTTGTTAGTTTCCCTTCCTGATGAGTTTGATCATCTTATTACGAGCTTACTTATTATGAAGGATAAAGTGTCTTTTGAGAAAGTTTGTACTGTTTTGTATAGTTATGAAATTAGAAAGAAAGATAAAAGAGAAAGCAAGAATGAAGCAGCAGAGGCATTGTCTGTAAGAGGACGTCCGCAAACACAACATAAAGGAAGGAGAGGTAGATCTCTATCAAAAGGAAGACTTGGTAAAGATGAATGTGCCTTTTGTCATGAGAAAGGCCATTGGAAGAAAAATTGTTCGAAGCTGCAAAAGAAAGGAAAAGTTGTGCAAAATGATGCATGTGTAGTTGAAAGCAATTCAAATTCAGATTTTGTATTGGTTGGTTCGTCAATAGCATCTCATCCTGGTGATTGGATTTTTGATTCAACATGTACTTTCCATATGTCTCCTAACAAGGAGTGGTTCTTTAACTTTGAAGAACTAGACGGTGGAGTTGTTTTCATAGGTAATGATTATCCATGCAAAGTTTTGGGAATCGGTACAATTCGTTTGAAGAATCAAGATGGTTCAACCAGGGTCTTGACAGATGTTCATTATGTTCCAGATATGAAGAAGAATCTCATTGTTGTGGGAGTCTTAGAATTAAAAGGCTTCACTATGACCATACAAAATGGGGCATTGAAGGTTACTTCTGGAGCACTTGTGGCGATGAAAGGTGTTCGGAAGAATAACTTTACTACTACCTTGGTAGTATGATTATTGGGACAGCATCAGCAGCAGTTTCAGATGAAGAAAGAGATTTAGAAACTACCAAGTTGTGGCATATGCGTTTGGGACATGCTGGTGAAAAAGCTTTACAGATTCTAGTAAAGCAACGCCTGTTAAAAGGTGCGAGAACCAGCAAGTTGGAATTCTGTGAGCATTGTGTATTGGGAAAGCAGAAAAGAGTAAGCTTTGACACTGCTCTTCATAATACAAAGGGCATTTTGGGTTACATCCATACTGATGTATGTGGGCCAACAAGAACTCCATCCATGAGTGGCAAACATTATTATGTCACTTTCGTTGATGACTTCTCCATAAGAGTTTGGGTGTATCTCATGAAGAAAAAGGATAAAGTGTTGGGGATTTTTCTCAAGTGGAAGAAGATGATCGAGACTCAGACTGGTAAAAAGATCAAGCGTATGAGGTCTGATAATGACACTGAGTACACAAACGATCCATTTATGAAAGTTTGTGAAGAAGAAGGGATAGTGCGACACTTCACTATTCGAAAAATACCACAACAAAACGGAGTTGCAGAACATATGAACCAGACTTTGCTAGAGAAGGTTCGGTGTATGTTGTCAAATGCTGGTTTAGGCAAGCAGTATTGGGCTGAGGCTTTGACATATGCATGTCATCTCGTCAACCGTCTACCATCGTGTGCTCTTGAAGGAAAAATGCCTATGGAGGTATGGTCTGGAAAACCTGATAGAGATTACGATTTCTTACATGTGTTTGGTTCAATTGCATACTACCATATAACAGAATCAAAGTTGGACCCAAAAGCCAAGAAAGCCATTTTTTTGGGGATCCCTTCTGGTTCTAAGGGATATCGACTATGGTGCCTTGAAACGAAAAAGATAATCTTTAGCAGAGATGTTATCTTTGATGAATATGCATTGTTGAGAAAGGTAACTAAGAAGATTGATGGCACTTTAGAGCAGATGGAGCAAACTCCGAAACAAGTGGAGTTTGAAAGCAAAATTGTTAATCCAGTTAGTGAAGATAAGACAGAAGTTGATCCTCCATTGATAGAAGATGAATCAGATGAAGGGGTTTTAACCCAAGAACCTCCACAGCAACAAGAAGAAACTGCAGTTGATAGGCCACGACAACAAAATGTCAAGGTACCTGCTCGATACAAGGATTTTGAAGACCTAACTGCTCAGTTTAAGAATACGGTGGCATGTGCACTTTCAGTTGTGCATGATGATGTTCCTTCTATATATAAAGAAGCAATCAGAAGCCCTGAAGTTGAAAGATGGAAGGAAGCCATGGATGAAGAACTTCTGTCCCTTCAGAAGAATAAAACATGGAAGTTGACACAACTACCTAAGGGCAAGAAGGCAATTGGATGCAAATGGGTGTATGCAAAGAAATATGGATTTCCTAATAAAGATGGTATTCGCTACAAGGCAAGGTTGGTGGCTAAAGGCTACGCTCAGAAGGAGGGAATCGATTATAATGAGGTATTTTCTCCAGTTGTAAATATTCTTCCATTAGAATTTTGTTGGCCTTGGTAGCACAGTTCGATTTGGAACTAGTTCAACTTGATGTGAAAACCGCGTTTCTACACGGTGACTTAGAAGAGGAAATCTATATGTCTCATCCAGAAGGGTTATTGTTGCTGGTAAAGAGAATTGGGTTTGTAAGCTGAACAAATCATTGTATGGATTGAAACAATCTCCAAGGTAGTGGTACAAACAATTTGATCAGTTTATGTTGCAATAGAAGTACACCAGAAGCACACATGATCATTGTGTGTATTTTCGCAAGCTGCAAAATGAGTCTTTCGTCTATCTTCTATTGTACGCCGATGATATGTTGATTGCATCGAATAGCCAATCAGAAATTGAAAAGTTGAAGGCTCAACTAAGTCAGGAGTTCGAGATGAAAGATTTGGGAGAAGCCAAGAAGATTCTCGGTATGGAGATAAGTAGAGACAGGAAGAAGGGGAAGCTTAGTTTAACCCAGAGTCAATATTTGAAGTGGATACTACAACGTTTTGGTATGAATGAACAGACAAAACCTATAAGTACTTCGCTAGTTCCTCAATTCAAGCTTAGTGCTCAATTATCTCCTAAGAATGATACAGAATAAGAATATATGGCAAAGGTACCATATGCAAATGCAGTTGGTAGCTTGATGTATGCAATGGTGTGTACAAGACCTGACATTTCACATGCGGTTGGTGCTGTAAGCAGGTATATGCATGATCATGGTAAAGGACATTGGTTGGCTGTGAAATGGATTCTACGGTATATTATAAATACTGTAGATGTTGTTTAGTATTTCAGCAGGATAATACCATTGGTCAATGTGCAGTCGGATATTGTGATTCTGACTATGCAAGAGATTTAGATAAGCGTCGGTCAACTACTGGTTATGTGTTTACTCTTGCTAGAGCACCAGTCAGTTGGAAGTCTACCTTGCAGTCCACAGTTGCTTTGTCTACTACAGAGACAAAGTATATGGTAGTTACAGAGGTTGTGAAGGAAGCTATTTGGTTACGAGGTTTGCTTGAAGACTTGGGAGTTGGTCAAAAACATATTAAGGTGTTTTTGATAGTCAGAGTGCTATTTATTTAGCAAAGAACTAAGTCTACCATGCACGTACAAAGCACATTGACGTTCGTTATCATTTCGTGCGAGAGATTATTGAAGAAGGTGGAGTACTAGTTCAGAAGATTAGTACGACAGAGAATCCCGCAGATATGATGACCAAGGTGGTAACAACAATCAAGTTCAAACATTGTCTAGACTTGATTAACATCCTACAAATCTGAATTGATATTGGCGTCGTTAAAGAAATCATTTTAAACCACTAAGTCGCTAATTGATTAGCTCAATTTTGCCCAATTAGTTGTAATTTTGAAGTTCATCTAATTGGAGATAGTGGAAGTAGTTCAACGACACCCGAGGACCTAGGTAACATTTATACCAAACCTCGTTAAACTTTTGGTGTTATTATTTTTCTGCTTTAATATTTCTGTTTCAATATTTGTTTTAGTTTATTTTAGCATTATATTTCCAATAACATTATTTTATCGGGTTAGTTTAAATTCTATTCATTTAAATTATAAATAAATAGTTACTACTTAAAATAGGAAAAATATATCCAAATTTCTCAACAGTATTGATGTATAGTTTTTTTTTTATATAATTTCATTATACATCAATTAACGTAACTCTTTTAATAAATTTTTGCTAATATATGTTTGAGTCATGGTAAGAAACTTTTTACTTCATTTTATTCTATTAAATTTATAAAATCAATAATGAACATTTTTTAAATAACTTAAAATATTAATTTTTTATCAACTTTTAATACAATTGCAAACACAAACTTAGAAGTTTTATAAAAACTTTAATTCCACTTTTGGTATATTATCCTACTAGTAACAGACGCTTTCAAAGCCTAGTTTTTCCATTTGTTATGTGGAAATTAATCAAGCCTGGTCATTAGTGCACTGTGTTTATTTAATTTTAAAATGGGAATTTTAGTTACATTTTTCTTTTAATTTTTAAAAATGTGTATACTAGCTTAATGTGCATTAAAAAAGAAAAAAAAGGAACTTTTAGCATAGGTTTATTTTAGTAATTTATGTTTTCTAGGCCAAGCAGACACGTATGCTTCTATCTCCAAGGCTTGATTACATTCTATGATGGGATAAAAAAAAAGTACACATGTTCCATCTTAATTTTCTAAAAAATATTATAAATAAAAATTAATAATTTAAACATAATTTTACTAAAATATATAATTTTATTGAGATATTTTTTTAATATATATATATATATATAATGCTCCTTTTGAATATAAACACTAAATCCACCGATAATTGATAAAAAGAATTATATAACATGTATCATTTATGTTTTATCACAAATACTTGATAAAAAGAATTTTTTTTAACAAAAATGTGTAATTTTGTATATTTTTTTTAAAACAATGAAACTTGATATTCATTATTTAAAAAAAATTCATAGCTAATGTGGATAATTTTTCAAAGATGATTAAAGAAGTTTCTCAATAATTATATTATTTATAAATTTATAATTAAAGTTAACATTTTAAATATATATAAGTGAATTAGATACTATTGAATCATAATTAATTTTTTTCTACTTAAGGGATTGGTATTAATCCTACTTAATGTATTAATATTTTTTTCTTTTATATTATTAAAAAATCTATTTTAATACCATAATTTAAATATTAATATATTTTTAATATTTTTGAATATTTTTTTTCTTATTTTTAATTAAAATTAATTATATGTATTAATATAGTAAATTATATAATAATATTTATGAAAAAAATAATAACAAATAAAAAAAATTACTATTATATTTCTTATAAGGTAAAAAAAATTAATAATATGAATTTTTTATTCTAAATTTTTGCCATTTTATTAAATTTTTTAAACTCATATTATTAATGACAATAACAATGTATTGAAAAAAAGTAAATTTGAACTATTTTAGTTATTATTATATGAGATTATATAGCTTAGATATTAGTTTTACATGTCTTATATTATTAAAAAATTATATTTTAATATACCAATTTAACTGATAATATCTATTTTAGTCATTAAATTATTATTTTTTGCTATTCATTTTTTATTTTTCTTAAATTTCTACAATTTTCTTTTTAAATTTGACATGTAATAAGTAACAAAATTTGGTTAAAAAGGAGTAAATGTTATTTAAAATGGCTAAAAGTGATATAAATATTTGTATTATAATATTAAATAAAATATTTTAATAATATGAGATATAAAAAATATATAGATATATTAACTTGAATATGTAATGTATTGAAACCCTTATTTCAAAGTTAATTTTTAGATATTTTTGTTTAAGTATTTAATGTATATTGATATTAAGTACTTCAAACATATTTAAACTAAAATTTTAATTCCCCTCTTAGTATGTTGCCCTACTAGTAACAATAAATGATTCGAAGTCTTACTTTTTTTCATTTGTTACACGGAGTATGGTCACTAGTGTATTGTGCACAGCGAGTAGTTCAATTAATTTTAAGAGGTAGGTAACGAAATCTTGTGGAGAGTTATTATTTTTTCAATAATTCTAAGTGGATTATAAAAATAATAATTTATTATTGATTAAAATAATTGAATACATTATTTTAATTTATAATAAATTATCACGTCAATTTTATAACAAATTTATGTAAAAAACTTTTATAAAAAATTTCAAAATTAACACAATTAAAACTTTAACAATAATCATAAAACCCATGACACTAATTCGTATATCTCTAGTTTTAAGATAATAATAATAATATTTTTTTAATTTTAATAGTGTTATTTTAATTTATTATTTTATAAAGATTTTTTATTATTATTATTTTTTCAATAATTCTAAGTGGATTATAAAAATAATAATTTATTATTGATTAAAATAATTGAATACATTATTTTAATTTATAATAAATTATCACGTCAATTTTATAACAAATTTATGTAAAAAACTTTTATAAAAAATTTCAAAATTAACACAATTAAAACTTTAACAATAATCATAAAACCCATGACACTAATTCGTATATCTCTAGTTTTAAGATAATAATAATAATATTTTTTTAATTTTAATAGTGTTATTTTAATTTATTATTTTATAAAGATTTTTTATTATTATTATTTTTTCAATAATTCTAAGTGGATTATAAAAATAATAATTTATTATTGATTAAAATAATTGAATACATTATTTTAATTTATAATAAATTATCACGTCAATTTTATAACAAATTTATGTAAAAAACTTTTATAAAAAATTTCAAAATTAACACAATTAAAACTTTAACAATAATCATAAAACCCATGACACTAATTCGTATATCTCTAGTTTTAAGATAATAATAATAATATTTTTTTAATTTTAATAGTGTTATTTTAATTTATTATTTTATAAAGATTTTTTATTATTATTATTTTTCCTTTGAAAACTTGCCGTAGAGTTTGTCATAAATGAGTTGTCTTGTTTTCTCTCTCTTTAATTATGAATTTTTTCTAAAAAGTTTGTTCTGTAAATATATATAATATCCATTCTTCCCGACAAATTAATAAATTAAATAACCTACTTTTTCATACATTTTTGTTAGGTATTTATTGTATATTAATGAAAGATATTGTAACATGCAAAAAAAAAAAAAAAAACGTAGAAGAATGAAAATCCTGGACGCTGATACCGCATGGAGATTGTATCCCACTGATACGATATTGAAACAAACCTTAAATATTAAATCCATTATCTCGGTTCAAAGTATAAATAAAAGTTGTTAGGGCAATACAGCTGATCAATTAATACAAGTAAGTTCCATGACATCTGATGCATATTTAAATTTATTGAACCACGTGGAGGGACCTTTCTTGTAACGAGAGCTGTTTCCGTTGAACATAATATAATATAATATAATAGTATTTTCTTTCCTATTATTTTCTCTTTTTTCTCTTTGTATATATTACATTTATCATCGTGTTTAATTTATAGTATATAATTCTTAACACATATTTAGTTTACTAAATAAAATCAGAATTAATTTTTTTTTATTTTATGTTTGATTAGTTTAAAAAATAATAATAGAATTAATTTCTAAAACAAAAAGATTCATAATTCTTTTTTTTTCTTATTAGAGATTTCATTTTTATCTTTTTTTTTTCAATTTTATCTCAATTTTAAATATAATCTCAAATCTTAAAATCCTTAAAATATAAATATAATTCTAAACCTTAAAACCCTAAATCCTATTTAGAATAATAATAATTTTAATAATATATTTTATTTTTAAGTAATAATTATTTAGAAAAATAATTACTTCAATAATGTATTTTATCTGACGAAAAAATAATAATTAAATATTATTTAAATTTTACTAAATATAAATTATATTAAAATAATATAATATTTTTCATTTTATTTCAATTATAAAATAAATACTATAATATTAATTATTTCTTTAATTACGATGATTAAATTAAATAAAATTATTTACTTTTCATTTTTATTAAGTGAATCAAAAGTAAACTAAAAGTTATATTTTGATGTATTAAAATATTTAATAAATTATAGATATTTTATTTAACGTATACATTTATTCGATCAATATTATTGATGGTAGATATATACTTGAAACAAAAGAAGAAGAAAAAAAACTCAACATAATTTAATATTACTTTTATTTGTTTTTCAATTTTTGAATATGTAATATTAAAGAGTTTTTTCAATGATATTTTTATTGCATTTTTAAAATAGAATTTCTAAAGAAATTTCTCTCTGACATCTATGATTATTGTGTGTTCCGGTTACCGAATTTTGACAAAAGACAAAAGTTCGTGTCATTAGATTAGCTTATAGGCTTTTAAATTTCCTTTTGAAGACGAAGAAGAAGAAGAAAACAAAACAAAAAAAAACCTATTCTGGCTGAAGAATGAATAGAGAAACAGATCAATGTGCAGATGCCAGTGCAGAGCCATACAACTAGTAGTAACAGTTGAAGTAGATTCAATTAATTACATCCTAGTGTAGGCAGTTGACTCATGGGTTGAAACTTGAAAGTTTCTTTTAGGCTGTGTCTGTGATCTGTTGAAAATTATTCTTGCTTGCATCGAGTCACTTCTACTTGAGACTAGGGACGGGGCAGCTCTTAAGTAAGGGAGGGCAGGTGTCCCTCAACTTTATTATATTTATAAATGTGTTTTTTTATTAAGCACCTGCTATTTTATTTTTTTATAAAAAAATTATATATATATATATATATATATATATATATTTTATAAAGAAACAAAGAAATTTTTTCATAAATTAATTATTTGAATATAATATATATTTTTATTTGTGTTATATACATATTTATTTACATTATATATATATAATTTACCATTTTTCTTTGAAGTTTTGGATAAAAAAAAATTTTTGTTACATTATCCAATTATGAATTTATTATTTGAATATTTATTTTATTTTATTATGTTATTTATTCATTTACATTTGTCATATATTTTGACTTTTATTTTATTATTATATAATTTTTACTATTTGAGTTTTATTAGAATGATAAATGATTAACATATTGTAATAAAATTTTAAAAAATTACATCAAATAACATCAAAATTTTATATATAATAATAAAAATAATACTCAAATAATATTAAAGTGTTCAATTCAACCGAGTTTATTATTAAACGAGTTTAAATGATTGTAGTTCAACTTGAACGACATTCAAACGAACGACGTTTAATGTGAAATGATCAATTTAATTTTTTTAATAATAAAAATATATGAAATAAACATATGAATAACTATATTTGTAGTTACAAGTTTAAAATGTATAATTTTATTTTATTTTTTAAAATTTATTAGTATATTTTTTCTACCATTTTCTTAAAAAATAATAAATTGTGTCCCCCACACAATTTAATCATTTCGTGTTATACCATATATAATTATATACATATTTATTATTATTTATAATATGTAATATTTATCTTATTTATTTTTCTTTCACACATACTTAAATTTTTTAACATATTTATTATAATTTGTGTTGTTTATTTTTTTTTCTTTTTTTGCTCGTCTTGATAGATATTAAGTTATGTTATTTAATGTTATTATAACTTAATTTAAGTAATTTTGAGTTTTTATTTTAATTAGATAAAAATATACATTTAACATATAACACTTGTAACGTAATATTCAAAAATATTATAATTTGTAAATTTTTAAAATATCAATTATGGTATTTTTTATATTAATTTATAATAATTTGATTAAAAATTTATAGATTTTACTCTGATAATTAAATTAATGCTAAATATTTTTATTTTTATTATTAAATTTAATATCTATCCTAATTAAGTCCCTAAAAAGATACTTATAATAGAGTTTGATACTTTAGTGATCTTGTAATTTTATTTTATATATTTTGTTACCTTTATTTTTAAAGTGATATTTTAATAATATTTACATACATGTACGTTTAACACGTTTTTTTATACCAAAAAACTAACAACTTTTTTAACCTTTATTTTAAGTCTTTAAATAAATATTTTAATTTTTTTTATTCATCTTATACTCTATTCAACGTCTCTTCTTCTTGTGTCACTTAAAATTTCAACGAATTCATTTATAATTATATATTACTTACTAGTGATTATCTAATTTTATGTATGTTATACAAGTTCTATTTTAATTAATATAATATGTAATTTTTGAATTTTTTATATGTTAAAATAAGAAAACAATATGTTGTATGAAATTTTTAAAGCTTGTTTAAAAAAATAAAATTAAATGGAGTCAATGGACAAAAAATTAAATGTACAACTTAATATAGTCATACATATTAAACTTATAATACTATTACAAGTAATATTAATATCAAAAGGACTATTGTGTGTGATTTGTTTAAATCTTGAATAATCATTTGTTTTAATTTTATCATTATTAGAATTTTTGAAAATATCTAAAGTAAAAAAACAATACAAGGAAAAATATTAATTTAAATTGGTCAATAAAAAAATTAAAATATAGGTGACTTTGTTGATTTTGTAGACGATAGAGAAATAAGAGAGTGAAAAAATGTAAAGTGAGTAAAAGAAATATTAAAATTTGTATTAAAGGTTTAAAAATGACATTAAAGAAGTTATTGATTTTATAACGGAAGGAATAGTAAAATATCATAAATGTTTTTTTTATTAAATACATAGGTGTTGTATATGTGTAGAATTTTTTTAATAAAATAAAAATATTATTAACACATTATAAAAAAAATATTCTTGATGTATAAAGTTGGAGAGAACCCATTGACATTGATGTACAAAGGGAGAGGGAGTGAGGAAAAGGGGGTGATTAGTCCAACAAATTACAAAATTTGTCATATCGCTCCCCTAACTTGGAAGCAATAAATTAACCGATTTATTTTCATAATGGTCTTTGTTTTGTTTTTCCGACAAGACATTCGGTTTATTGGTAAGCGACTCGAACGTGTTAATAACAAATTAAAGTTCAGTAATGTATAACAAGTTTCATATTTTATTCTAAAATTGGGTATTGAATTTTAAAAAATTAATTAAAATTTTGAAATTTAAAAAATAAAATAAATATAATATGAATTTTAGGAGTATAAAAATTAGACATTATAAATTGTAAATTAATCATTGAACATGCAAATTGCAACATCACTTTTTTTATTTTTATTTTTAAAAATTGAAATTAAAATTGGGTGATTCTATTGTAAAAGTAAGAGAAATTATCGCCAGAACCATATGACTTCTTTAATTTAAACAATTTAAAGGAGATTTTTTAGGCGTAATCGCTAATTTTTATAGTAATATCTTCTTCTTTTTTACTATATGGAAATAAAAGTTATTTTAAAATAATAATGTTATACTTAATTTTTTTTATAAATACTACAAAACTAATGAATAAAAATTTAAAATTTATATCATAAAATTATTTTAAAAAATTTATTTTTCTAGCGAGCTATGACACATGAAATAAAAGCTTTTGTGACCATAATATTACCCTAAATTTAATATATAAAATAAAAAATGATACAATAATTTTTTATATTAAGTTATTTGTATTGTTTAATCATTTAGATTATAAATATTATTATTTAATCTATTAGTTATTAAAAAAAGATTAATTAAGAATAAATTATGTTATTTTATTTTTTTATCAAATGATTAAATATGATTTAAATTAAAGTATTTAACAATAATAAAATTATAGTTAATATAAAAATAATTCACAAAATATTATTTTCATATTTTGTTAATTGATACTATTTTATCTTAATATTTTACTGATTTTTATTTTTAAAAAAAAATTAAAATATATATTTGAATAATTTTATATTTAAATATATTTTTTATTTTTTATAAATAATTTTATATTAAAATTTATTTTTATTTTTATAAAAAATTCATATTTTTATCGAATTTTAATCATTTTATTTAAAATATTAATGATAAAAAATCATTAAAAAAATAATTTATTTTTAATTAATTATTTTATCTTAATTAATAAATTAAATAATATTATTTTTAATATAAAAATTTAAATAACATAAATAATATTATTTAAAAGATCTCAACCTCATCCTATATAAATTTTTACAGCTTTCATCGAATAAAAGGTTCGCTGGTTCAAAGTTTGAAGTTTCAAAACCTCAACGTTTTGGGACTTCCAAGTCCAAGCAAAGGTCCCAGCAATCCCTTTCCAATGAATTTAAAATTCCACTCTTTTTAACTTCCGTGTCTGTTTCCCACTAACTACTCCAACTCGTAGACTCCGAGACTGGAATATTATATTTATTTAGATTACATTTACAAGTTAATTAATTATTGATTATTACGTATATCTTGATATAAAATTAAATAAGAATTAAATTAATTAACAAAAATTTTAATTTAATTATATATATTAAATGTTTTATAATAAAATTTTATTTTTAATATTTTCTTATGTAATATATATGTTATTTTTTGTATATAATAAAATACGATATATTTTTTTAAAAGAAATTAAAAATAAAACCTCACAAATGATTTTTTTGAAGTTTTTCCTCTTCTTGACAGTATTTATTTGAAAATGGATAGAGTTTTATGAATATTAACTGTTCACAAGTCAACAAAGTAACAATAATACCACTTTTTTCTTTTTCTATAGACTAAAACTCTTCCTTCAATTTTTATTTCATACATTTATTCATCCTTTTAGTTTTTTTTAAATAATATATACATATATATTTATTTATTATTTATTATTTAATATATATATATATATATATTTTTAAAGAAATCCTGTCATGTTTAACAGAATATGGGATAATGATATCCATAAAGGGAGTACCCAATATGACCGAGTAGGCTATGTCAGATACTATGACAAATGAGCTATTGATAAGGTATGGTCCTTTTTGGATAGATATCTCAGTTTTCCCAATAATACTCATTTGAGATTTATTGGCTGAATTAAGTCGTTCTTCAGTTGGTTTATAAAACCTTCTGGGAACTATTGATGGTATGATACAATTTAGGTCAGCCCCTGTGTCAAATAGGGCAATGGTTTCTAGTTTTGATTCATTAGGAAATATTAATGTTATATTGATTTTATATTTCCTGGTGGTAATTTTTCTCAAATTTTGGATTTCTTGATTATTGGGAGTAAGATCATCATCAGAATCACTCACATAAGTTGATATTTTTTCTCCATTATTAAGTAGTTGAAACTTAATATCGTATTCTTTTAATTTTTCTTTAAGCTAGTGGAGTTCCAGTTTAATAGTTTTGATTTCAATTTTTAAGTCTTGAATTTGACTTTCTGGTGTGATGGCTTTGTTCTTTCTTTCCAGAACAGCAGTGAGGTTGTAATAGCTTAATCTCATCAAAACATATTCAATCTCTACAAAAGAGATTTCTGTTCTTATAAAACATAGAGAAAAGGACCTTCTTTATCTCAAAACCAAACTTCAGTCTCATACTGTTGAGAAAGAACTTCAAATCCCAGAGATCAAAGACAAAATCTCTAAATTACAAACATCTTTTGAGAAAGAGGTTTGCTCTGAATTACCCAGTGCATTCTGGGAAAGAAAAGAACATATGGTAGATTTACCATATGAATCATCCTTCAATGAGAAGGATATTCCTACAAAGGCAAGGCCTATTCAAATAAATGGTGACCTTGAGCAATTCTGTAGAAAGGAAATCGCTGATCTTTTGTCTAAAAAACTCATATCAATATATATTCTGAGAAAAGATAAATTTTATTTCTGAGAGAACTTACCAAAATCTATCTTTAAAGGGTTAATATATATTCTTTAAGTTAAGAAAAAATAAATTTCACGTTTAAAAGCACTCGAACGCAAATTAAGTTGTAAAATTAAACGACTTTTACACCTTATAAACAACAATAATAAAACTTTATTATTTTTTTAAATATTGTCAAACAATGTGAAAAATTTTATTGTAAAAATTTAACAATTGTACATAAATTTAAATAATTAAACATTAACCTATGTTAAATATGTATTTTTATGTGATTAAATATAAACTTAAAATTATTAAATAAATTGTGATAAAAATAAATCATATAACTCAATATATATCAAAATTAAGAAATTCAATTAAAGAAATTACACTTGTAAACTAATATAATCCATATAATTTATTTTTAAAATTAAATTAATCTTTTCATATTTAATTATATGATATAGTTTTTTATATATAAAATTAATTAAATAATTAAGTTATTTGTATAATTATAATGAATTTTTTAAAACAAAATAATTCTAAACGAAAAAACTGTTCTATTATTGTCCTTTCTGATTTCTGAATTATAAGCGACTTCAATGTGTCCCCACCCAGGATCCCACCAGGACCCACTGTTTGTCTCGGCCCTTCTTCTTCAAATTTCACACTTAATGTCTGTTACCTTCCCTGTCATCTCCATAATCAAGCCTCCATAACTAAATTCCACTCTCTCTCTCTCTCAGAGCAAAGTTAATGCAAAAGATGTTGGCATTACTATTCCTCCTTTTTTTATCTCCTCCTTACAGTCTCTCTCTAAACCAAGAGGGACTCTACCTCATGCGAGTGAAGCTCGGTCTCTCAGACCCAACTCAATCCCTCTACTCCTGGAACGAACGAGATGAAACCCCTTGCAATTGGTTCGGCGTCACTTGCGACTCGTCCACCCAGCGTGTTAGCTCAGTCGATCTCTCTGGGTCACAACTCGCCGGCCCTTTCCCAATTTTTCTCTGTCGTTTACCTTCACTCACCCACCTCAACCTCTTCAACAACTCAATCAACTCTACTCTGTCCACCATCGATTTCTCCGCGTGTCAGCATCTCCAGCATCTTAACCTCTCTCAAAATCTCCTTGAGGGTTCTATTCCCGATTCTCTTTCTCGAATTACAAATCTCCAACATTTAGACCTCTCCGGTAACAATTTCACCGGCGATATACCGGAGAGTTTCGGGGAGTTTCGGCAACTTGAGTCTCTTATTCTTGTTGAAAATCTTCTGACTGGAGCACTACCTAGTTCTCTTGGGAACATTACGAGTCTCAAAGAGCTTTTAGTTGCTTATAACCCATTGTCGCCGAGTCCAGTACCTAGTGAATTCGGTAACTTGACTAGCCTTGAAGTTTTGTGGCTCAGTGGATGTAATCTTGTGGGGCATATTCCAGCGAGTCTAGGCCGGTTGAATCGACTTAAGAATCTCGACTTGTCCGTAAACAGCCTTAGTGGGTCTATTCCGAGCTCTATCACTGATTTGAAAAGTGTGGAACAAATTGAGCTATTTAACAACTCGCTTTCAGGTGAGTTGCCTTCTGGAATGGGGAATTTGTCTGCTCTGAGAAGATTCGATGCGTCGATGAATCATTTTACTGGAACAATTCCTGAGGAGCTGTGTGGCTTACAGCTCGAGTCTTTGAATTTGTACGAGAACCGGTTTGAAGGAAGATTGCCTGAGAGCATAACTCGGTCCAGAGTGTTGTACGAACTCAAATTGTTCAACAACAAACTTGGAGGTGTACTACCGAGGGAACTCGGCAAGAACTCACCTTTGTTAAACCTCGATCTTTCCTATAATGGGTTCCAGGGGGAAATCCCAGAAAATTTGTGTGA
The DNA here is from genome assembly GCA_037013495.1 of Hippophae tibetana. Lineage (NCBI taxonomy): Eukaryota > Viridiplantae > Streptophyta > Magnoliopsida > Rosales > Elaeagnaceae > Hippophae > Hippophae tibetana. The sequence continues at coordinate 7,656,044 of CM072804.1, forward strand.
GAAAGGCGCACTTCAAGACCTTATTTTGATATACAATTCTTTTTCCGGGAAAATTCCGAACGGTCTTGGAAAATGCCAGAGCTTACACCGGGTTCGGCTGAGGAACAACAAGCTTTCTGGTATGGTTCCTGATCTATTCTGGGGTTTACCTCATGTGTATTTGCTTGAGCTTGCTGAAAACTCACTCTCTGGCCCTATATCTTCTAGAATTTCCGGTGCATATAATCTTTCAATTTTGTTGATTTCAAAAAATCAGTTTTCTGGGTCGATACCTGATGCATTTGAATCTTTGGACAATTTAATAGAGTTTTCTGGTAGTGATAATAAGCTTTTGGGTCAGCTTCCGCCGAGTTTGATGAAGTTGACCCAGTTGGGTAGGCTTGATCTTAGTGACAATGAGCTTTCTGGGATTATTCCAGAGGGAATTGAATCTATGAAGATGCTCAACGAGCTTAAGTTGGCTAACAATTGGTTGTCTGGTAGCATCCCAAGTGAGATTGGAAGCTTGTCGGGACTTAATTATCTTGATCTTTCTAGGAATTACCTTTCTGGTAAAATTCCTCTTGAATTGCAGAATTTGAAGCTCAATTTGCTAAACTTGTCAAACAACAAGCTTTCTGGTGAACTTCCTCCTCTTTATGCAAAAAATTACAAAAGCAGCTTTTTGGGTAATCCTGAGTTGTGTGCTGACCTCCCTGACCTTTGTCCTCGGATAAGAGGAAATAAGAACTTGGGTTACTTGTGGCTTCTTAGATTACTCTTCATACTTGCTGCCTGTATTTTTCTCATTGGGCTTATTGGATTCTTTTGGAAGTACAAAACTTTCAAGAGTAAAAAAGGACCGGTTATATCTAAGTGGAGGTCATTCCACAAACTGGGTTTCAGTGAATTTGAAATAGTGGAATGCCTCAATGAGGATAATGTGATTGGTAGTGGAGCTTCTGGAAAAGTCTACAAGGTAGTGCTTAGTAATGGAGAAGAAGTAGCAGTGAAGAAACTATGGGGAGGAAATAAGAAAATTGAGAGTGCGGTTGATCAAGGGAAAGATGAATTTGAAGCTGAAGTTCAAACATTGGGAAAAATCAGACACAAAAATATCGTTAGGTTATGGTGTTGCTGCAATGCTAGAAACTGCAAGCTTCTGGTATATGAATATATGCCAAATGGGAGCTTAGGAGATTTCTTGCATAGTAGCAAGAGAGACATGTTGGATTGGCCAATAAGGTACAAAATAGCTTTGGATGCAGCAGAGGGACTTTCTTATTTGCATCATGATTGTGTTCCTCCAATTGTTCATAGGGATGTGAAATCCAATAACATATTGTTAGATTCAGAATTTGGAGCTAAAGTTGCAGATTTTGGGGTTGCTAAGTCCGTGAGTGGTGTTGGCAAAGGGGTTGATTCCATGTCTGTTATAGCAGGATCTTGTGGATATATAGCACCAGGTTTGTCAATTATTCAATCCCTTATTTCCTCCAATCTTACAACTTGTTTAATTTCATTATTCTAAATTAGTCTGTAGTTATTGAAATATGAAGTCATAATTCACCATTAACCCAACTGTTCTTTTACCTGCATTTGTTTACAGAGAATATCATAAGCTTAGTGCTGATTTATTTTGCTGTGTTGTGAATGCAGAATATGGTTATACTCTAAGAGTGAATGAAAAGAGTGACATCTACAGCTTTGGGGTGGTTATTCTAGAGTTGGTGACTGGTAGACTCCCAGTTGATGCAGAGTTTGGAGAGAAAGACTTGGTAAAATGGGTTTGCTCAACTTTAGATCAAAAAGGGATGGATCATGTAATTGACCCAAAACTGAATATCACCCATAGGGAAGAAATTGGCAAAGTCCTCAACGTAGGCCTTCTCTGCACAAGCTCTCTTCCCATTAACCGCCCGTCGATGCGAAGGGTGGTGAAGATGCTGCAAGAAGTAGCTGCAACTAACAAGTCCATTTCTGGCAAGAGGGATGGTAAACTCTCCCCTTACTTCTACGATGATATCTCAGACCAAGGAAGTTTAGCATGAAAATTACTTTGTTCTAGATGACTAGTCATTGGACTTATTACCATTATACCTCCTTGTGCTAAGTTCAATGAATGGATTCAGATTAGGACAATGAAAGATAAAAATCAGAGTTAGATACATAACTAAATTCCGCTTTTGTTAGGTACTTGTAACATGCAAATGTGAGAAATTTAAAAAATGAAGGAAAATTTCTCCTTAGCAATAATTATTTTAGACATAAATAGTTGGGTGAAATTTGAGACTGTCACTGAGTGCACGTGTTCGTTTGTGAGCCTCCCCTCCCCTCCCCTCAGTCTCTGATTTTGTCTTTTCATGTTTTCAATTAATTACAGTGAAAATACTGTAGGTAAAAGTGTTAAAGTGAGGAGCTTTGGTCGTTTTCAATTAAGTTTGTTGTAGGCAATTGTTGTTGGGTTTGCCATGGCCGCCCCGCCCCTATTTAGTGAAATGGGGCCTTTGATAGCTTTGAGAATGCAGACCATGGTTCAGGAAAGTGACGGAACATAATAAGATTGCCCAAAATAATTGATGGTAGAGAGCTAGAGACTATTCCACGCTGATTCAATGTTAAGGTTTGCTTTGACGAGTTTCTGCCCGAGTCTCGACTCACTAGTGTTATTTTCAACTGAGACTTTAATGTGTAAGTGTATCAATCAATGAAAATGGTGAAAGGGTTTTAGTTAATTGTCTCAGTCATAGGCATGTCTCAGATGCGGAACGGAGCGGCCCGGAAGGTAATCACATCCTATTTAAATATTGTGGAGAATTATTTTATCGAAAGGTTGACGTATTTTATAAAAGATGAATGATCATTAAATTTATATTTATTAGGTAAAATAATATAAATTTGTTAAGTGTTTATAGAAGTCTATTTTATAAATTAATGGAATTGTATTATTTTATTTATCCACTTTAAAAGTAAGGCACTATGAATCTATTATTTTATTAAATTAATTTTTATAACTTTTTTTTAAAGATGGTCTATTTTTTTTTTCTTTTATAAATATTGAAAACTTTTTATTAATAAATAAACTATTATAAATTAAATCTTGTACTCGTAAAATCTAAAGTAATAAGTTTAAATTTAGAATATAAATTATAGATATAATTAAATTATTTATATTATTAATATAACAATTATTATAATAATTTATGTTTTATATATCACGTTATTAAATTTTTATAATTAAAATATTTATTTAATGATGAAAATATTATATTATATTTTATTCATATTCATTTTATTTAATTATAAATTTTTACAACTATATAATATATTTTAATAGAAAAATAAAAAAAAGGAGAATCTAGGGATTTGCAGGGCAAAGAGGCTAATTTCCAACCCGATTGTGTTTCCCCACAGAGCATTCCCCATCAGTGTCAAATTTTATTTTTTTTCTTTCGAATTTGGGTTCTTATGGAACAAATTGACATTCCTAGGTATGTCCAACCAAGCCTCTTGAGCAGAGCTAGGAAATAACAGGTGAGGAAATGGTTAAAAAGTCCAAAACACTTTAATAAATTATAATGAGTAGTGACTCAATGATACAAAGTTTATATGGGGAGGGACATAGCTATGATTTTGGTTCAGAGGAATTATGTATGAATTGTGTGAATCAACAATAAAATTAATAATTTCTTCAATTGAGTTATGTAAAAATAATTTGAAAAAAATTCAAGGTAGATGTAAAAATTTAGCAAATTTTATCACTTTTAAATATTAGACTACTATCTTTATATGTTAAATGTATATTATTATTTAGAATAAATTTATAAATATAACATCGGATTATTATATTTGTATCGTTTGTAATATTGAATTAATTTTTGTCTCGATTTAAAAAATAAATAAAAATAAAATCCAAACATTTATAAAAATTATTATTCATCGTTTTTTTAACCAGTTTTTTAACGGATAATGCGCTTATGATAATTTCCAACTTACCTTTTTAAGCTTAAAATATGTTTAAGTGAACTTAACAGTAATTTTTGATTATTTGAGTGGTAGAGTCTTCGTTATCGAGATCAAGTAGTGATTCTTTATCAATGAAATCATTTTCAAACAGTACTTGACTTGGTCATTTAAATTTCAGTTATAATTTTGTTCATTTAAGTTCACCACCGAGTAGTTGATTTATTTTTATCTACAAATCGTCAAATTTTAAGGCATTCAACAATATATTATATTACTACAAAGGGTTTTAAAGATGAATATTTTTACATTATTAACTTTATGAATGAGCTAATTCTGAAGGATATTATTCATTGTTATGTTTTTCTTGAAGAAGATGATGGACAGTTAATTTTATAGATATTTATTATTTATTAAACTGTTCAAGGATCGGTGAAAAAGAAGATGAACAATTATTTTTATAGAATAAATAATATATTTGAAATTTAAATGATATTTAAGTTATTGCATATTCAAGTGATTTTAATATATTTATTAGTGGAAAATCTCCAACCTTTGTAAAAAAAGGTCCAAACCTTCGCTGAAAAATTCTTACATCTTTTTTCATATATGAGGATGAGATAGCCTCTCTACCCCATTTACATCACTTATTTCATTCTATGGGTAGAAATTCGTGTACGTTGTGTGTGTTCGTATTGTATTTATTTGTTTTTGTTTTACGGTCCAAATTTACATAATTTTTTTAATATTATAGAAAAATAAATTATTTTTAATTAATTAATTTATTTATAATGGTAAGAAAATCAAATATCTTCATTAATGTTCTAGATTATAACTCAAACATCATCCCTTATGTATTTCTTTTCTTTAATCGATTCCACCTTAATTTAATTTTTACAATTCACAGATTCTTGCAATGAGTAGCATTTAACTACATTTTAACTATTTATAAACGAAAAAAATCAACTTTAAAGTTAATTGCTAACCAAGATGGGCTATTAATGGATCTAGATCTAACCTTAAATAGTAATTTGGGTTAAATTTGTTGTACATAATCCAACTAATAGCAAATAAATCTCCTATTAATAAAATATTAACAAAAATATGAATTTATAAGTATATAAGTCGACTTATATACCATTATAAATTATTCTGTTTGCCACTTATATTTTTCCAATTAATCAAAAACCTACAAAAAACATCGATTTATGAAAATGATCCAAATTATTTCACCAGTTCTTTAGAAAATTGGCCTTTTATATAAAAACAATTTCGCTAATTCTTAAAAATTGGCTATTTTTTATAAACCTATTTTGTTGGTTTGATTAAACCACCCATTTCAGTAAAAAAATCATTAGTTATATTGAATCGGTTCATCTTATTTAAAATATTTTGTTAATTCTATCGAATCAACCCAAATTTATTAAAACAAGAACTGACACAAATCGGCCCATTCAAATGTGTATGCACATCATTCTCAAACACCATCTCATTATAATCTCCCTCCCACTCACGGGCTAACTTAGATTTACAAACGATTATTGAAACTCCACTCACAAAGTAACGAATGTAGGCAACACACCATCATTACACTAACTAGTAACCACTTCCCTCGCACAGCAAGCCAGCACTAACAAGAAGCAAACTCATTTTACCCAACAACAATGTACGAAATTGAGCTAGAACACGATAATACCAAGACACTCATGTCAAAATATATTCATGCTTTGAAAAGTAAAGACAATAATGCACTTTGCACGTCACCCATAAAGTATACATTCATTACAAAAAAATGTTGGAAACGATTTGTAGATCATTGATTTTTTAAGGATTTTAAGGTGATTAATTCTTATTAAATTTATATATCATTTTCACTAGTGTATAATTTAATTTATATTATGCATTTATATATACATAAAAGTAACGAGTTGCATAAAAAGTTTGAAATTTTAATAATATCTTTATTGTGTTATTGATTGATTTATCATGAATTCTTATTCTAGGCATTGTTATTATAATCTAATAAGTAAAGATCAACATAATTTATTTGGATTCATTGATGATTCAATTTATGATCCAATTTTAGTATTGTTATTATAATCTAATAAGTAAAAATCAACATAACTTAATTAGATTTATTGATAATTCATTGACTGATTTAATTTTGATTGATAATAATTATAAGAAATTAGAGATAAACATAGCTAGAGTTTTGTTGGATAATAATTATTATGTTGTTTTAGTTTTTATTTCTCAATAATTTATATGATTTGTTTCATAAATTGTTTCTTTAATATTTATTAATGAAATTTGACTATATTAAATTAAAGTAATCATTGGATGCTAGTTGTATTGGATCAAAATCATCATTGTTTTTGGTTTTTGGATCCATGTATAATAAACCACTAGATATTATGGATGTTTTGAATAAGTAATTATATATATTAAAAAAATTCTAATATGATTGATGAGTTAAATTTAAATTAATTTTCCACACCATAAATATATTTATATATTAAAAAGTGTGTATATATATATATATATGTTATTTTGTCTAATTATATATTTTAATTATTAATTAATCATTTTATATATATATATATATATATATATATACATATATAAATATTTGTGTGCACCGCATAATAATTGTTTATTCTTTTTAATGATAGCTTCCAAAATAACAAAAGATAATATACAATGTTCTTACTATATTAAAGAAATTTCAAATTGGTCGCAATTATCATTAGATAAAGTGGTATTATTACTTACTTTTTTATATATAAATTAGCCATATTGATTGTAATTAGTAAACTTTTATGATATTATTAATAATTGTTTGATATGTAGTTTAAAAGCTATATATTTATTGTTGTAGTTGGACAAGCTTATTAATGAACTCGCTATGGCATATATGAAATTTATGAACTAGTGGTGAATTATATACAATTTGAAAGTAAGTAATTTTTTGTTCAAAGGATGATGCAAAATTGTTTATTTACTTATGGTAAATGCTTTTATTATATACATATATTGTCTATGTTTTTCTACATTTCAAACATTAATATTATTACCTATATATCATGTTATTCAAAATATATAATTGATACTTTTGAATATATTTAAATTTTAAATTATGAATTTTTGCCTATTTTAAATAATAATTTGTGAAATAATATTTGAACAAAATTTGCATATGTTTAGGCATGTTTTCAAACCAAATATTTTTTAAATTTTTGGGTCGGTTTTTTAAATGATAAAAAATTTATTTTGTAGATTTTAAATCCGGTCCAACAATTTAAAAATTCGTTATCCAAAAATTTAAATTTTTTTAGTTTTTAAATTGATTCAAAATTGCTAGTTTTTAAACTAGTTCAAACATTTAGAAATTCATCGATTTTTAGATCGACTCAAAATTTTAAACTTTTACGAGTTTTTGAATTAGTACAAAATTTTAAACTTTCGTCGGTTTTTATACTAGTCCAAAATTTTATATTTTCTTTGGTTTTTAAACCAATTCAAAATTTTAAACTTTTGTTGGATTTAAAATTGACAAAAAAGAAATCGTCAGTTTTTAAATCGATGAATTTTTTCACCACTACCTAAGTTGGTTTTAAAAAAGGGCGAAACTAAACATTTTTATTGTAGTGTCACTTAATAAGTTAACATTTTGGGATGAAAGCTTATTGACTTGTGGAAACTCATTGGATCTATTAGGCCTATTAAATGATATTAGAGACTATGATTATTGTCTTGTACAAATTTATGAAATATGTGATTGGTTAGGTTTAAAATAAATTTTTTTAAACTTCTTAACTATGTGTGCTTATTCTAAAAATTAAACTTAGAGAACCTAAAAACCTTGAAAAAAAAAAGTGAGTTAAAATCAAAGTTAAAAATGAGCTAACTATGTAAAATCCTGTTGAACTAGCTTGAAATGAAGTATGAAACTAGGGAGTGAAATTGTTTTATTTTTACAAAATGTAATCTAATCATTAATAATGTAACCAATATTAAAATATTATTACATTTTGACGACAAAGATATAATTCTTGTATCAATATTAAATCTTAACGGTGGCGCTTAAAAATTTCACATCCTCAACAACAACCGAGAAAGAAAGAAAGAGAAAGCGGGCAATAGGTTTCTTGCTTTACATGAGAAGTCTACGTGAAGAAATAGGCTAATGGGGTGGATGTAAATTTGGGCATTCATTTACTTCATATCTTATTGTCTTATAATATATAATAAGATCTGGGTTTACAAATATTATATATACCTTCATGTACACTCCATGGTGACATATCAGCTACATTCTCTCTCTCTTTCATCCGTATGTTAGATTGCCCCATCTCCACTCAATTCCTTCTCTTCTTTACATTTTTCTTTTGAAGCAAATTAATTAACCCAGTTTTTTGTTTTTTTAAGAGAGTGTCTGAGTGTTTAAAAAATTTAAAAGGAAAATAAAAAGAAAAAGAAAAAGGAACTAAAACTATATTTATCCTCCCACAAGTTTCCATTTATATTATACTTCCACAGGTTGCACAAGCAAACTTTAGATCCAAGCAAACCCTTTTTATCTGACCCTTTGTCATGTATTTCTAGAAATTTCAACTAATTTGTCTTTCATTTTTATTATTTCAATTAGGTCTCTCTCTCCACTCCTCTTAGATCATACTAAAAGAGCAATTATTAGGAAGCCAAGTACAAGAATATACTGCGCAGTGCATGAAAAGTGTGGTTATAAAAAGTGAAGAAGAACAATAAATTAAACCTCCAGTTCCCCTCAAAGAATTAGTCCACATTGAAGAGAGAGAGAGAGAGAAAAAAGACAAGAGACAAGCTTGCTTCCCTTTACATTTTACAAATTTGTATATTTTGGAACAGCTATAGCAAAGGATATTAACTGTGTAATGGGCATAAGTAGAAAGCTAATGAGAAATGACAAGGCTTAATGAAACAGAAGACCCAACCATTATTGGTGAAGGAGAAGGAAGAAGCAAAAACAACTTCATCACTTGCACAACTTGTCCTTCTTGTGGTTATCAGATCAAATCTCAAGATGATCAGCAGGTGATAGATCTCATGTGTAGTACATTAATTCATTTTTATATTATATTATTTAATTCAATTATACAAATTTCATGATTTTATTAATAAATTAATTAATAAAACTAATCACAAAATTATAGCAGGCTAGAATTAAGGAATTGCCAGGGCTACCAGCTGGGGTGAAGTTTGATCCAACAGATCAAGAACTTTTTTTGCATTTGGAGGGGAAGATACAGTCTGATGATATTACACCTAAACTTGTTCACCACCCTCTGATTGATGACTTCATTCCTACTATTCAAGGTGATAACGGCATCTGCTATACTCATCCACAAAAGTTACCAGGTAACTAATTAATTTGCAGGATTTAATTATTTTTCTTCCGAAATATATATAATTGATAGGCCAATCGGTTAATCATTTGGATGGTGTTAACTCATGCATTCACTTATGATTCACGCTCTTATGACTTCATTCCTACTATTCAACGTTAGATTTGTTTGTTTTAACTGTTCAATAATTTCCTTCTCAAACAAGATCACTTGACTTTTTTCTACATCTATGTTCCAATTCAGGTTAATCAAACTGGTATTTCATGATTAACCTCCCTTGACATTTGATCTTAAACCACTTTGTATGCCCAAGGTTTCAGTGTCTTCCAATTGACTCTTTTCTAGATCTATGTTCCAATTCAAGTCAATCAAACCGGTCTTTCATGATTAACCTCCCTTGACATTTGATCTTAAACCACTTTGTATGCCCAAGGTTTCAGTGTCTTCTGCAAAGTCCTCCAAATTCAACCATTTTATTTTTGAAACGGTCACACGCTTAAAGGAATTTTATTTCAAGTCTATTATTCACACGTTTCACCAATTGATACAAGACACAAACATAAGCTCTGATTTGATTTGATAGATCCGATTTTTATAAAGTAATAAGTTCCCGTGGGTTTACACGATACAATAATTAATAGATAAATAATATTTAGTGTTTAATACATAAATGAGTGATTTAATGTGATATGTACGGTATAGGTGTGAAAAAAGATGGACTGGTGCGTCATTTCTTTCATAGACCATCAAAGGCATACACAACAGGAACTAGAAAAAGGAGAAAAATAGATACAGTGGACGCAGATGGTGGAGAGACAAGGTGGCATAAGACAGGCAAGACTAGGCCAGTTTTGACAAATGGAAAGGTAAAAGGTTATAAAAAGATACTTGTTCTTTACACTAACTATGGGAAGCAAAGGAAGCCTGAGAAAACCAATTGGGTAATGCACCAATATCACCTTGGTAATAATGAAGAAGAGAAAGATGGTGAGCTTGTGGTTTCTAAGGTATTTTACCAAACACAACCAAGACAATGTGGTAATACTAATAATGCTGTCATCAAAGACTTGCAGCTTCCTTCAAATTTGCAACAGCCGGAAACTAATTTTGTTGATCATCATCATCATCATCAGCATCAGTATTGTAATCCTGCTTTCATATCATTTGATAATCATGGTGCCCAAAATGGATCTACCAATAATTCTCAACCAATCCCTAATTTTTCTATCCATAATGGCGCTTTTCTTTCTTCAAATATTTTATAAAAAATATAAATAAACATATAATCTTAACAATAAAAGGCAGATCTATCATAGTGTACTTGTGACAAACCTAGCTGATTATACACAAGTTAATTCAAGGGAAAAGAATAATGTGGAAAGATTGATTTGATTCATATTAGACACTATTAGATACTTGCAGATTTGGTTGCAGCGCTTTTTTTTTAATTCATTTTTATTTTACGACTTGTTGTTTATGCTTAATTTGCATGGTGATAAAAAAAATGTATATTAAGAATCCAGATGGGTCATCACCCATTAGTCTGGGAGATGGTGTTAACTTCAATATTAATTCAAAGTTGTACAAGGACGATTGTCCTAATTACTTAAAATAGTATGCTAGGATCTATAATTCTCTTGTTTGATCCATATTCATTTAATAAATAAACTTGAATTTTAATTACGTTACAATATATTGTTCAGCATGTTGTCAGTGCTCACCTACATATATACTATAGTTTTTTAATTCATTTCCTTTTTTCTTTTACAAGGTATATCTTTTCAGTACAAAGTTGGCCTTAATACATCATTTGAAACTCATGTTCTGTTTGCTTTTATTAAAATTAGCTTAAGACTCAAGTGATTTTAAAAAGAAAAAACATAATTATGGTAAATTATACATTTTAATTAATTATATGTTAAAAAATAGATTATATCGTATTAATTAATAATTATATGACACGTATAAAAAAAATAGTTTCAATTAGAAAAAATACATATAATGTTTTAAGAAATCATTTTGAACCCTCAGAAATTCTTGATTGACATAGATTTTTCTTTTCTTTTCGAAGCTACATTATGCATAAGCTAGCAAAATAGAGTTACGTCCTCTCTCACGTTTTAACCTTTTAATTTGTAGTCAATTTATATCATTACATTTGAGCACGTCATTAATTTATTTTGCTTATAGCAACAATCTACAACCAAGGGTACAAACATTACTAATTTATTAAAAATAAGGTTATAAATTAAGATGAAATATTAACGAGATTAATAAGATAAATTATTAATTTTTAAAATTCATATTATTTGTTTTAATTAATTTTTAATAAGATGAGATGATAATTAAATAGTAAAAGATCTCATTTGTTATTAATGAACTTAAATAAAATAAATAATAATATATATAAAAAATATAATTGATAATTTATAATTTAATTTAAAATAAAATAATTAAATATATGTTTAAAGTTAGACCCATTAAATTTATAATTTAAATAAGATAATATTTATATGAGATAAGATAATATTTTATTATGAATAAATTAAAGATACTAAATAATAACAATAGGAGAATATATAACTCATTTTACATCTTTAATCAAAACTTGACTTAACACATACAATGTTCCACAGCTAATTATCTCTTTGATAAAAAAAATTAAAAAATTATATATGATTCTCAAATTTAATCCTCAATTCACATCACATAATTTATAAATACATTCAAATATTTATAAAAAAAATTTCAATAAAATATTATAATATTAATTGAAATCTTAATATATTTAACATACTTAAGTTTACGTATAAAATTCAGACCACGTGAAAATTAACCTTAGTGTATTACTATTATCAATTGGTCATAAGCTGCTGAACAAAACAAGTTTGCCCCTATTTTTGGAATATAATAAATCCTTTTCCTCTATACTGCCTCTTTTGGAGGAAATGTGATATTAAATAAGGGATTTTGTTTATCTTTACTGGGAACTAGTATTGTGATGAGGTGGCCGGGTATGGGTATTAATATTCCCTCCTCATATTAAATATTTCCTGGGTGTGAAGTGAATTCTCCACCGAATATTTAGATAACTTGTCTGTATTTTTTAGAAAAACTAATATAAATTTAATTATATATTATATTTTAAATTTATAAATTTTATGTTAAAAATTGAAATTATATTTATTATATGTTAAATATAAAATGTTATCAATTGTCTCACTTATTTTTATAATTTATTAAATTATCATATTTTAACCTTTAAAAATAAAAAATAATTTTATCTCTTTTATTCATCATAAATATCAACGGTTTAAATATAATAATATAATAAATTATGTAAAATATTATAACTATTGATAGGGATATCCAAAAATCGAACCGAATTAAATTAAACCGACAAATTGGATTGGACTAGATCGGACCTAATCAGACAGTTTTTATAAATGAAACGGTCTAAACCGGTTCATATTAACTAAAACCGATTTTTAAACGATCCATTCCGATTATATTAATTTTAAACGGATCGATTAATTTTAACTATTTTCTCAAACCCTTGTAATGCCTTTTTAATATCTTTGTAACCCATAAATAGCTTAAAGGTAATACAAAATGGTAATCCAATTATTAGCTTAATTTCCAATAAAAACTCTTGAAATTGATATTTTTATCACAAATATGTTGTCTTTCAAATGCATAAAACACAACCAACCAATCTCAAATTTTACTAACTTATCTCTCATGTCACATAAATTATCTTCTATTTCACTACATGTTCTTATAGACATAGCATCACAATTATTAAAAATTGTAGTAGTTCTTTCATAAGAAGTAATCCCATTTCCAAATGGAAAAGCAAAAAATAACAAAGAACAAACTTCAGACCCACGAAACACAATAGTGGATGATGAGTAGCCATGAGTTGGATTTTTAAGTTCTTCTTTTGTTATTGTTAGGTTTTTTGGTACATTTTTTGGTACCTTATTGTTTCAAATCAATTATCACGCAATCTTCATTATGTCCTGTTATATATTTCCTAACAAAAAAGACATTTTTCAAGTTCAATTGTTCTCATATTGTTTCAAACTAATTAACTAAATTTGGAAAAATCGTTCGGTTATAATATTTTGAATAATCAAACGGTTCGATTCGATCTGAATTGAGCTATATGAATAATCTAATTTGATTAATTTTTCTTATACAAAACTAGACCGTATCAGACCGGACCGTGTACATTCCTAAGCTATTGATCCTATCCCATTAAATACTATGTATAAATTATAAATATAATTAAATTATTTATTTTACTAGTTGTTAAATAATCAAAGTTAAATATATTTTTAATTATAATATTTTATTATTATAAATAAATATATAATTTTTTAATATAAAATTATAAAAAAAATTGAGTTCTAATGTTTGATAAGAGGTGAAGTGTAATCCCCTGTCTATCCGATGAAAGTATATATTTTCATCCATATCCTCTCGATAAAAGTTTTGAATTTTTTTTCACGGTTACCCTGCTCGTGAAAATCGACAACACCGATGAAAACCGACTGAGGTATGCTTGACACATGTTTGTTGACATCAATTTAGAGATACGAATGCCTTTTTGGAAGCTGAATCTTAATTATGATTAAATTTCTTCACTACAGCATTATAAACGATATTGCTCCAAAATTATTTGGCTGGATTCGTTTGTCTTTATCCATTAGTCCTTGAAGGGTTGTTGATTTATGTCGAGTACCTTTTATTTATGCATTAATTGCAGGTAAGTTTTGAAACATGGATTTGGTTTAAATTAATTTTATAATTATATCGAAATCGTTGATGATAGAAGTATAGAAAATATAATTACGAAACTTTAAAAAATATTAAAACAATAAATAAATTAATTGTCTAATTTAATACATATAAATATAAATACAGTTCATATTTATTTTGAGAAATAAATTATAAAATTATAAAATTATGTAGTTAAAATATTTAAAATAATTATTCAAATTAAATTTTATGATTAGTAAAGTTAAATAAATATATTTGATGATAAATTATTTAAAAAATAAAGTTAATTATAAACTATAAATTTGATATTTTATCAATAATTAAATTATTAATTACTATTCTATTAATATTTTTTAGATATTAATATTTTATCGAAACTATCATATAAAATATAAATCAATATCAAAACTTTTTAAATACATATATAGAGGTCACATTATGGATTTAACATCAAAAGTGTGACAAACATAAGGCGTAATTTTTGTAGCATGTCATTTCAATATTGGCCTAGCTCTTGATCGACATTATTCTTGGTATATCACACACAATATTTTGTTGCAAAAATTAACATTTGGAGATTCATCTTCTCAAAATTTGACTAGAATGTTTGGTATGTTCTGTAAGTTTTCTCAACTTTTGCTGTTATATATCTTGCACCGTACGTCTAACACATTCGATCATGTTAGGAAAAAGTTTCACACACAACCACTATATATAGCTTGAATGAAAGAATATGACTCTTTTTCTCTTTTTCCCCTGTTATGTTTTTCTTTATTTTTATTTCAATGTTATGACTTTGTGTACCTTTTCCACTCAAGGTATTATTTATATAGTACAAGCCACATATGTAACCTATCGCATAACTTTGACAAAAGTGCTTTAACTTAGAAGAAAATTAGTAGTAAACGATAGTTTAATTCTCATGTAATACACTAATTGATTAAAATGGGTTATCAAGCTGGAATGATTAGATAGATAAGAGAAAATAACTTGCTGGGTTTAATGAATTAGCTTTATATATATCTAGTCAAAATTGAAAGAGTTACACATTAGTTAACTTCCTCTCTCTATATGCTTAATCTGATGCATCCGTTTTATTTCTGTTTTGACACCCTGTACTAGGGATGTGCAACAAGACATGGATGCCGATCTAACCGAAACTAAATCAAACCTTATATGTTGTTTTTTAGTTGGTCCTAAGGTCCGGTTCGATTCACTCTTTCTAAAAACCGATAACTGGTTGATTTCAGTTTTTAATAATAAGAAGAAGAAAAACCCGTGTAGAACCGAACTTTACAACCAAAATTTAAAATAATATAGGCTTTATATATATATATATATATTATCATGATTATTTATTTATATAAGTTTCAAATTATTACAAAATCTTGAATACGGTGATTTCATTTAATGGAAAATTATATATATGAAAACTAAAGTAATAATGAAAATAAAATAGAATCAAATATTTTACGTACACAATCCCCCGAATAAATTAGGAAAAAAAATTACGAGTAAGTATAGGAGGATTTCACTATTGTAAGATAAAGATTACAACATTTTATCTCTAGTCACGATGAGATAACAATTCTAATCTATATTGATATTGAAGAAATAACTTTCTTATAAAATAAAGAAAATATTACTTACAAAGAAGAAACAAATTTTCATTTATAATTAGTAACTCCCGTGCTAACTCTCACAAAGATGTTTATTTTTTTTTTATGGATCCTCTCTAATTCATTTGTTTTATATTTTGTACAAATTAAACAAGTTATTTATACGCAATATACTTGAAGAACTTCGTATCCAAAATTCAATGTTAATCTCTACTTTAAATAGACAAGAAATTAGTATTCCACATGCACAACAAATTAGTGATTCAGCACAAAAAATTAGTGTTTCGTATTGAATACACAAGAAATTAGTACTATGATAACATTCTTAATTAAATATCTTTCATGTTTTAATAATTTATCTATTTAAAAAATATAACATTAAATTAAATAAATAAATTTATCATTAAACAAGACCATCAATTATCACATATATTTTAATAAATATGATAAGCTTAAATTCTAACTTAGGTGATGAAAGCTTTGTATTTATTTATATATATATATATAATTTAAATTTTATCATGTACTAATATTATTTAAAAAATTAAATTATTTTTTATCATGTATAGTTTGATTTTCAATTCGATTAGTTTAGATATAAATATCGGTTTTGGTTCTTTTTGTCTCCTAACCGACTTGGTACGTAGGTTCAGTTAATTTTTAGACCTAAAACCGACTGAACAAGTATCTATATTCATACCTTTCTTGTACAACCTTTTTTTTTTTTTTGTGCATTGACTGTAATAATTATAAAAAAGAAACACTTAAGGACAAAAAAAAAACAAAAAGAGAAGAAAAAGCAGCTTAAAAAGTATAGGCCTCATGCATTTTGTGTTACTTGACAGAGGCATAAATAACGCATATCTTCGTAAAAATGTTTTTTTTAATAATTATTTTCAACAGAAATTACTTTGAAAAGACTCATAAGCAAACACATCAAATATTGATAGAGATTTGATTTTAAAATCATTTATTAAATATTAAAAAAATTATTATATAATATATTAATTTTCAAATTCTATCTTATTTTATCTTAATTAATTTTTAACAAGATAGAATGTAATGAAACATTAATAATTATAATTATGTAAAAATAATAAAAAATATAATAAATAATAATTTATATTTAATTTTGTCAAAAAAAATGATATAACATAAAATTATGTTTAATAGAATTACAATTTAAATAATATTAAAATGAAATAAGATAATATTAACACATAAATACATTAAAAATATTTAATGAGACATAGTAATTTCTATATCTACTTATAGATATGCAATATGATATTCAGACGAATGGATTGATGAATAGTTGTAATCAAAAAAGTATATAAAATATTACTAAATGGTTGGTAATATATAATATATATATATAAAATGTATGATGTGCTTCTCCATTCATTTTTAGCATGCGGTGCTGTTTATATATAAATGTGCACGGTTGGTAAATAGAAAAAAAATAACAATTATTGTATTATTTTAACTTATGTACATACTTAGCCTATTTAATTGGTACCATCAAGCTAGATTCAATCTTTTTAATTTCCCCACATAAAATACCACACTAATAGAGTTGAAAGAAAGAAAGCAATAATGGAGTCCAAAAGGACGTTCTTGCTTTATTTCCTTCCACTACTCCACTCCCCTTATTATAAAAAAAAAAAAAAAACTTAAAGTTACCATTTTCCAAAAGTGATATGATCGTGAGTTTTCTTGGGTTGAAGAGAATATGCATGGATATATATCTATTTATCATTCTGCTCTTCTATCTCTTGGGTACACTTTTTGCACACTTTTAGCTCCCATCAAGCACTCAATTGCTACCTTTTCAAACCTGCAAAGTTTGTAAATACTTAAATCTCTCAATTTCTCACTGTTAATAAAGAAATATCAATAATGCCCCGGGATCTCAACATTAATCCATCTTCAATGTTTAGCCCATATGATCAAAACCAACCATTGATTGATGAAGGTTGGCAAATGGTTTGAATACCAACACCAAGAAAATCCCTAGTTCTTCCTCCTGCACTTTCTTGATCATGCCTTTGTACTAGATGCTTAGTTTTGGCTGAATACATCTGCAATAACTGATCATCACTTTCAGATTTTTCCACATCAATTATATTACCTTGGCTAGTTGATAATATTATTGGAGTATTTGAAGTAGCATAGAATCCAGAAAACTTGTTCTGATCTTGATCTTGAACTTGAACTTGAATTTGAGCGTTGGTGTTGTTGCACTTTAACCCTAAACTCCCCAAGAATGATGAATCAGTTGAAGTTGCTCCTATTTGAGCAGCTTTTTGTAGCAAAGCTGTGGCTGACATATTAGCTGAAGGCAGTAGTGTTTGATGGGAATTTTGGTGTAATTGGTTGCTATACAAAAAAGGAAGATTTCCATTAACAGTAGCTTCCTTAATATTAACATTAATGCTTAAGGGAAGTGAAGTAGTACTACTGCTAGTTAACTGATCTTCATTAGAGCTTGACGCTATCTTATTTCCATAATTAACCCAATTCAATTGATAATTATCAGAACTAGAAACAAGATCAGGATCTCCAAATAATAATGTGGATGATGATGAACTCATCACAGACCCAAGTGGATTATAGTTATTGTTTTTTGCTGCTATTTTTGATAATTCACGGCCTTGTGGTCCTTGACCCAACAATAAAGGTAACCCAGTACGAGTAGTACTAGTTTGATGACTGATGACTTGATGAGCTGCTTCGTGATGATGATAATCATTGCTAGAGATTGGCTTGAGAACAAAATGTTGTGAAATATTACCAGGCTCTAGTGGTGTACTTCCGGCCATTATAAATTGATAATTTAAATTTGTATTCATCATGTTCATGTTTGATATTGCACTTACTCTTGCTGTTTCTTCAGCTAAGGCATCACAGAACGCTCTGTGTGTTATGAAACTGTCTCTCCTGCTCTCATGATAATTTTTAATTAAAATATAGTTAATTATATTAATTTGAAACTAGAATATATATTACGAAAAATTACAATTAATTTGATAAATAGAATTAATAAATTAATTAGCTAGGTACCTTGAAAATAGAGTACCACAATCACATCTATATTCTCTAGTGCCACAAGTCTTAGAATGAGCTTTCCAGTCTGATTGCACAGCATAACGTTTGGAGCATTTTTCACACTTCCACTTCTTTTCACCATGCTTTCTGCAGAAGTGCTTCTTAATACCAGTTAGGTCTCCCAAAGCCCTTGAAGGGTGATTATGAACGCAAGTCTTTTCAGGGCAAACATAAACCCTCTTTTTGGGTTCTTTACTGCTTCTTTGTTTCAACTTCCATGGAAGATTATGTCCTCTTCTATGGAGTTGAAGATTTTGGTCTCTTTGAAAACCCTTTCCACAAATTTCACAAGGGAATCGGTTGGTTGCCATTAGAGTCTTTGGAGACAAGGCTATGACTTCAGCCTCAGGATCTGCATATATATATATATATATATTAATTAATTATGTGGAAGAATAAAATTATTATCAAAAAGATGAATAACTTTGAACATACGAACGAGTTAATTAAAAGATTATCAATGGTATAAAAAGAAGAAAACTTGCCTGGATTTCCAGGGAGGTTTCTCTTTTTCTTTGCAGGAGGTGGATTCGATACATCTCCTGTAGTAACGAGGGTTGGGTTTTGTACAAACCCATTAGAAATAGCTTCCCCATCCATGTTATAGAAAAATGATTTAAGGTAGCTCAAGAAGGATTATAGTATTTGAGGGTGTGGATTAAGAGAAAACACAAGGGAATGGGTGTTATATGGTGTCAACCCTAACAACAAAAAAACAAGATATATATTATTGCAAGATTGGATCTCTTTCTCTCTGTTTTAACTTCTCTCTCTTGGTATGTTTCAGTCATTTTAATTATCTACTTTTTAGGATAAATAAAATAATAAAATGTTTGTGGGAGAGGAGGTGAAAAGTTAAAGTTGGGAGTGGAAGAAAGAGGGTTTAATTTGAGGTTGAGTAGTGATATTTATGTTTCATACCAATCACATAATTTATTATCCTAATTAAGTATTACATAGTTATATTTTTAAATAAACAAATTACATTTAATTAACTTAAAATATTACATTATCACTTTTTATAATTTTTAGTTTAGCAGTGTATGTAGTCAGGTGGATGATGACACATATGATGAGACCTTGGAAAAAAAAAAAAGCTAATTCTTTGCCTTTTTCATTTGGAATGATTATCCCATAATTTGTTTCGCTTTTTTTATTCTGATTTTTCTAATCTACTTTCATTTCATGTAGTAACACATTATACAAAAGTTAGCTGTACTTCAAAATATAAACACATATACGGTTCCTATAAAAATTTCAAGAACCCTACTCATCTTTTGTGGAACGGGAAGGCTGGTTTATCCTTTATTTGTGCATTCATGTACTGTTTCTAAAAAACAAGTACTTTGCATTTTGTCTTTTACTCTTTACGCTCACTAACTCGCAGTAGAACTGGTTAATAATTGAAATCTCAATTAATTTTTTTTATAACATATTTACTTGGTTTTAGTCTTAATTGCCACATTAATGAGTCTCCTAAGTTTTCAGGTACGTTTTTATTTGTATGATTTTATTTTATTTATTTATTTTTTCATTCAATCATTTTAACTTTTAATATTATTTTTATTTTTAAACTCTAATTAATTGGACAAATTTAGATTGTTTATTTGTTTTTTTAATTAAAAATGATTTTAGAGATTTTTTTAAAAAAATAATGGATTTCAAAAATAACTTGTATGCTTATTTCATGTATAATGACACTAACTTTTAAATATGTTATATATAAGTGAGTCATTAAACAAAAGGAGGGTATTTTTCAAGCATCAAAATGTATGATATATTTGAATCTCTATACCTAAGTAATTAAGGAAATATAAGTATTATTATTATTATAAATATATTATAATCAACAAGATTTTGTTAAATATAATTAATTAAAACTGAGTATAATACGTAATATTATTTTAAATTTATTTTAAATTTGAGATATATGAAATTTTTCATTTCAATATTATACATTTTTTAGTTTCAAAAGAATCAGTGCCTAATTTAACCAGCTTTTTCCCTGGAAAAAAAAGTCCGCAGATAAAAGAAAAGTGATTTCTCTTCCCAAAACAAGTTTGAATGGCTGCCTTGATTCATAGCAGGCACTGGTGTATAATAGTTTGAACCAAAATTCACATATACATCATGAAATATTAAAAAAAAAAAACAAATTTTCACAGAACTATATATATTCACTGTGTCATGAATATGGTCAAATAGAAAAAATAGATTTTCTGATCAAATTGAGTGTGATTATTAAAGAGATAGTGGTTTATCAAGTTTTCTGACAATAAGAATAAACTCTTCCGATTTCAAACTATCAAAGAAGTCGTTGCCATCCAATCCCACACTTCATTAATCCTCAATTTCTACTAGTTAAAGCTCTACATTAACATGATTTTTCACTTCATTTATAGTTTCTCTCATTAGTTATTAGACTTCTAAATCATATATAAATTTAGTCAATTTTTTATCTTATAATCTCAATTTTTGAGATAAAATTATATTCTAATTTAACATAATATCAAAATTGATTTTAAGCACTTAAAAACAACCAAGGGTATATTCAATACGTTCATAAATTTTATTAGTTCTTAAAATGTTATAAAATCTGCAATGCACGTGCCCAACTGTCAAAGAAAGGTAAATCCAAGGGAAACGACGAAATAACACATAAAAAGGGAACAATCGTTCTACGACAATATGACATAGACTACGTTTTAACTCAAACCCAATAAGCTCATCTCATATTCATCACATTTGTAACCCACTTGACCCCTGTACGTTTTGCCCGTTTCCTATTCTAGCTGACTACTTCCTTTCTTTCTTTTTTATTGTCATTGCTTAATTATTATTACAATATCTGTAATATATATTCAAATATTTGTACATATATTTATTAGAATGAATGTAAAGCCGGGAAGTTTGGTGGAGTGGTGAATGTATGGTAGATAATATATTATATATTTATATTCAAGCTATCTTTTGCAGACTTTATTATAAGGTATTTTAACAGGGTTTCAGTTGATGGTCTGTGACAGTATTGATGGGTGATGATAATAACTTTATATATGACCTCAATGGTATGTTATTAATTAGTAATTTATTAATTTCAATTATGTGATTTTTTGGAGCTCACCCTGTATGTAAATTAATTTGTTAAAATGTGTTTTAGAGTTGGAAGGCTCTTAATCTTATAAACATTAATGTTAAACAAATACAAATTTAGACACACCACTTATAAACATTCATGTATTATTTATTATTTATTCCCTCTTATTAAACACAGATAAAAATTATTTCAAAATTGTAACGATTTTCGGATAGTATCTAATATGGATTTTACATTTCAATACGGGAAATTTTTTATAAAAAAATGTACGTGTTCATCCTTGTACTAATTCTTAATCTTTACACATAATAAAATGAATTTTTTAAAAATGAATTTTTTGTTTAAATAATTCTAATATGCTAAGTGATTGAGTTTTATTAGCATTTATGTCCTAATAACATAGTTTTAATAGTATATGATCCTTTAAATTATATCATTTTGATTGTTTAGTAACGTAGTTAATTTGAGAATAAATTTTTTATCATGTTAATTTTAGAAAAATGGTTGAAGATAGAAAATTAATTTTTTTAAAATTAATTAAACTTATCATATATCCTTTACATGATTTCATTAACAATAGTTTTGATAATTATTTTCCCTTTCGTATTAGAAACTAAACAATGGTTATACAGTTATACAAGAATCATGAGTGTTCTTGTCTGAAACAGAAGGTGTGCACATATCTATATAGAAATTAAAATAATTTAAAATTTAAAATCATAATGTTTGAAATGTGAATATTAATAGAGAGGATCAATAATTTATTTTTTCAAAGCAAATTTACACTAAATCTTTGTGTTACTATAGAGGGAGGAGAGATGAGAGAGGGTGGGAAAGATGTTAAAAGACAGCGAACTGACAAAGACAGTGAATATTTGGAAGAGAGAGCAGTCGTCTACTTGCGGGCTGACTTATACTGCTAGGCCCTTAATCATAATCTAATGATGTTTTTGCTTTCTAACTTTGTTTACTATTTCATCTTTGGATTTTAGCCATTGAACTCTGGTGCCCTTCAGAATATTCTCTCCTTCTCCAACGCTACTTCTACTTTCAATAAGGCTCTCCCGGGCCCAATTTGAGATTCCAATGCTTATATATCTATTATTATATATGTTCTTTAATTAATTAATTACCATCAAAATTAATTGTTACCTTATTTTAAGAAACAAAAAAGTCATTACTTCGAATCTTTCTTTTACTCCATTTGTTAAAAATTAAATTATATCTGTGTAAAACTAGAAATAGTTAGGGCATAAGGTAACATTAGTCTTTCTATTGTCATTTAATTCTTTTATTTATAAAAATATGATTTTAATTCTTTTATTTATAAAAATAATATCAAAAATAAATATTTGATAATTTTAAATTTATTTTAAAAAATAAAATTATCAAACATATTTCAATGATTGAGTATAAAAGATAATAATATATTTATTAATTATGTTTTCGATTATTTTGATTTGATAGGATATAATGATTGATAAAAATATCTTAATTAATATATATTTAAATCTTTTATACTTTAATGAATATCTTTATTATAAGTAAATTTATTAAAGAACATATCTTTTATAAGTAAAAATAATAATATATAATTTTTTGAAATTAAAGGAATAAATAACAATTTTACTATAAAAAAATACCCTCATATCATTTTTCCTTTTTAGGAATTATTATACAAGGCTTTGAAGAAAAGCAAACTGTTATCACCACCAAGGGTACGTTGTTACCTAAAATTTGAGATGGCACATGAGAGAAAAAAAACAAAACAAATTTATATACCCATGAAGAAAATTTACTCTAACGAGTTACCTTTGTATACAGAAAATGTACAAGGACGTGTAACATGTGTGTTAGGCTTGAAATTGGATTTTTTTTTTTAAAAAAATAAAAATTCTAAACAGTATATCGAATTATATTGTAAAATATAAATAACTAGAACTATATTATTGAATTAATTTCGCATATAAATAAAAAAAAAGATGAAAAAGCTAATTTTGCAAAGAAATATTGGCTTCTACTTTTGAAAAATTGAATAGGAGTAAAAACAAATTCCCAAAAGCAGAGCGCATTTGGATCTACTCATCTAGGAATCAAACACTGTAGAGAAATTCACATGCTGTCGTTTTTAAAAGTTGGATTGCTAATAGAATATGTGCCTCTTTAGTGTTTACCAACCCAGTTTTTCTCATCTTTGTTTTTTTTTCACACTTTTTTACTCTCTGCGGTATACATGGCACACATTGTTGGTACAAAGGCTAGTTGCATTTGGACCAGCCTTCATTACAGGTATGAAATAGTATTATTGCCTTGGGATTAATACCGTCATGTGTACTCTTTTTTTTTTTTTTACATTTTACTCCCTTTATTATTATAAAATAGACATTTTAATTTAAACTTTCACTCATTCATTAAAAAAGATAAATTGGAGATTAAATGATTTAATAAATCTGAAATATATCGCGACCATTCTCACGTTTCCCTCTTATTATGCAGCTTTTGGGTATTAAAAAGTCCCTTTTGAGTGAGATTTATTATGTATGAAGGGCAACTATCAATTGAATGTGTTGCCAATTTTCCTTGTCACTATTGATTGAAATGAATCTGTTCTTATGTATAAGTGTTGCTACTCTTTTCATTAATTTGTTGGTCTTCTCCACCTCTCCCTTTGTTTTAGCTTGTGCATGCTAATGGGAAAGTTTTATTGCGAGAGAGACGCTCTACTTGGATAAGGGAGAGTTTGTGTTAAGTATGTCCTTTTTGGTACATTGATACAAAGTATAATTTTTAAAAAAACAAAACCAACAAAATATTTTATGATTTTGTTATATTTCAAATATGAGTGAAAATTTAAATTAGATTAAAATATTTATTTTATTGTAAGTAGTGAGTGACACATTTATCACATATATATATATATAATTTAATTTTTGAGGTGGATTTACGTTAAGTCTAACATGTTAGAGTTATAACTTAAATTTTGAGGTGGATTTACGTTAAATCTAACATGTTAAAGTTGTTTCATTGGTGTTTATCGCACCTTGTGCCGTAAATATAAATTGTATTATAAATTTGAACTCTAATCAATATTAATGAGTATGTTAATCATAAAACTTATTACTGTACATATATAATGTTAGATAATATTTCAGCTAGTAACTTAAGTTTTAAGTTGTAATTAAACTTAAATATAACATTAAAAAATGATTAAAATAAGTTAAAAAAATTAAAGTATTATGTATTTTTTTAATATAGAAGTAGTCAAAATCAATTGCTTGAATTCGGATTTAGAGATTTTAACTTTAAAGCTACTAAGTAGCTTAAAAAACAAAAACTAAACAGGGGGACTAAATAGCTTACTCTCTCTCTAGAATGGAAAAAAAATATTTATAAAATTTAACAACATTTTTATTTTCTTTAATTACTTCGGCGTAGCGTGTCTAGAGACGTCGAAAAATTTGGTGAGGCTCTGTATAGGCACGTGGCTCACCTGGGAATGTATTTAAGGCATGCATTTGCCAATTGCATAAAGTATTGCCTATTGGTGCCCTCCTCTGTTTTTCTTCAACATGTGCTTGCTGTTTTAAATATTAGAAACACATATAAATTTGTATTTCTATTAATTATAGTATATCATGTAATATAATTTTTTTTTAAATAACTTTATTATTTTCATATATATTTTGACATGTAAGATATACTAGTTTGAGTATTATTAACATTTATATCTTTAAATATTATTTAGTTTTTTAATGTTTAACCTTTTAATAAACATCTATATCTATAATATTAATGAAAAATTCTTAATTTTAATTTTAAAAAATAAAAATTAGAAATTGGATTTTGCATATTTGATGATCAATTTATAATTTTTAAATTTTTAAACTCTACAACTTACACATCTTTTAATAAATTGTCTCTGAACTTTAGCTCTTTAACAATTTTGAAGTAGGTTAAATAAGTTTGGGTGATTAGTTTAGAATGTTTAACAATAAAAAAGTAATTTACCAAGCAATTGACTTGAATTTGAAACTTGGTTTGAATATATACGATGGTTTGTTAAAAAAATAAAAAAAATTAGATTATATTTCAAAATTTTAGATAACAAACTTCATAATTTCATAATGACAACCATTTAATTTGAATTTTTTAAGATATTTCACTTTGCCCATATTCTTATTGCAATATTGTTGTGTATTTGTAACAATGTATATAAATATTGTATACAATTAGAAATTAAAAATTTTATGATAAAATAAACTCTTAATAATTTTGCAGGATAACAGGCCACTTTTTCATGATCATGTTCTTTCCTATCGTTAATAAAGATTAAGCATTGATAAAGAAAAAGAAAGAAACGATTTGCCTCACTTTAATTAATTTTAAACATTTGCAGCGACGTGTTAGGGTTAACAAGTGAGATAAGGCGCAAAAATAGAGGATATATATCAGAGTTGTACAAGCTAACTAAAGTTTGCATATGTCACCGGGTGAACGAGAGTGCATTCTTAAAAATTCTATTTATAGTAATTGTGTGATAAATAATAACTAATATTACGTGATATTATTAATAAATATAGTTATATTTATGTATTTAATAAAAAATTATCCCATAAATTATAAATTTATAATTATAATATAATTTTGATAATTTTATATATTAATATTATTCACTAATTATGCCATCAATTAATCCCACTACTTCATCCTCTCTATCAAATGACTTTTAGCTAAATTGAAAGGAACGTATATTTGAGTAAATTATGGTACGTACCTTTGATCTGTTAATTACAATTTTAATAATAATAAAAAAAATACATTATATTATTTCTACTAATTCGATCGCATGGGAAATTATTTGCTATAAATGATATGATTTGAAACACAAAACTGATTATCAGTTAAGATATTTTGTTTGCGGTGTCAAGCTGAAGAGCTTGCATTTGTCTCACAGATATGAGAAATAGACAACCTACTGCTATAAAAATGGATATCATACAAAATTAAGAAGATTAATATGTTCTTTTTGGCATGGAAAAGTAAAGCTAAAGCTTTCCACTCTCTGTCCTCTCATACAAAAGGCTAGTAGTTACAATCATTTGTTTTTCCTAATTAGACAAGAGGGACCATCTATTCCATTGAGTTGGTAATTAGACTGATTGATCACACTAAAAATTCGTGGGTTTGAATCAAATGGGTTCTAATCCCATCTCATCAACATTTTTTTTTTACAAAAAAATCAAACCCAGTTAAGATTTGATTATATTTATTAATAATTAATTAATTATTGTTAAAAAATTAACACGTAAACGATTAAGAGTTCGATAACAATACTGTTTATAAACATAAATAACTTTTAATATAATAAGATCTTATTTAATTAAGTTAAATTTAAATTTTTAAAAATTACTTATTGTTTTTCTTTTAAGGGTACGAAAAAAATAAAAAAATTAGAACCACCTTATTATGGTCATCAACTATTATCCATTGAAGAGAAACCTATTAAATAAAATGTATTAACTCATAACCTATTATTTAGGATATGGAAAATTAATCTTTCATTTCCTCCCATAAATATGACTACTATAAAATATGGTATTTAAGTCGTGATTTAAAATCATTTTGCTAAAAATTTGACTTTAAACACGTATATTGTAGTGTCGGTTAATACGTAAAACCAACGCTACATACGTGTTTTTTTTCTTTTTTTAACTCATTTTTTTTAACATAACATATTTTCTAATTACTAAAAACCCTAAACGACGATTCCTTCTCGTTTTTCGATCACATTTAACCACCAATTCTGACACTGTTTAGTTAATTTTCTTTCTCTCTAAATTTTTTTAGATCTTCTATTTTTTTAGTGAAATACTCAAAAAAATTATTCTCATTTTCTAACTTACAAAACATTATTTTTTTTCACTTCTTTCACTACATTTACTCTTGTAAGTATTTTTATAAATTATTTTACACTTATTATTCATATTTATTTATTGCATATTATATGTTATTATTTATGTGTATACATTTTTGTATTATGTATGTTATTATTTTTATTATGTAGGTTTTGTATAAATTTTTGTAATAAATTAAAAAATTATGTGATATATTCTTAATAAATTTATATATTTATACATTTAATAGTTTTTTATATCATTCTATTGAAAAGGACTGTAATTTAAGGTTGATTTTTAATTTATTTATTTTTGTTAATAGGAAATGGGAAAGACGTGATTCAACAATATAATACTTATTAAAAATTTAGGTTTTAAGTATTTTAGTTATTTAAAATATTAATATGATTCTTAATATATTTAAAATTATTAATATATTAATGTAAAAATATAAATCCATGCACATATTTTTGTTGAATAA
The DNA here is from genome assembly GCA_037013495.1 of Hippophae tibetana. NCBI lineage: Eukaryota > Viridiplantae > Streptophyta > Magnoliopsida > Rosales > Elaeagnaceae > Hippophae > Hippophae tibetana. The sequence goes on from CM072804.1 coordinate 7,684,354, forward strand.
AAATACTATTAAAATACCGTTATTACATCAACCTTCTTTTAAGTTTGAGTAAAAAAAAATGTGAATTAAAGTATGTGTAACTAATATTTCTCACTAGAATAACTCTAAACTATTAAAAATAAAATCATATTTTAAAAAAATATAGAATTTAAAATCGATTCACTCAGTGAACCGAAAGTTGAATCGATTTTAAACTTTAAGTTATCCAATTTTAAGTCGGTTCAATTAATCGATTTTAATACTAAGTTTTAGCATAATGAACTTATAAATTTGTAATTAGTATTTAAGTTATGATTTTAGAAATCTCTTTTGCACTTTTTATTAACATAAAATAAAAAGAAATTATGATCGAAAAAGGAGAAAAAATAGAGGAAAAAATACAAAAATAAGAATGGATTATGAAATTCTAAACAAATTGCATTGATTAAGGGAAAGTAAAGTGAACATCGATCACTATCATTGAAGGTCCACTAAGGAAAAAGCATAAATATATATACGAAAGAACCATGTTGGTGATGGTATTCATTGTTAACTTATTGGCTGATAAGATTTGGGTAGAAGTTTGCTTTCAATCAAAAGTTAGCAGGCGGTCCAATCCATATATAGTGTATAAATTAGAATCATTAAAAAAAAAAAAAAAAGAGAAGTCTTTCGTGTCCAGATGCAAGGTTTAACCCACTATTGAATGTTATTAAAAACATTCTTCAATGTGTTTGGTATGAATACATTTGCAATATTTTTACGACTTCTTTTAGAAGTAATTTCTCCTTGCTCATTCAAAAAGCCCTTCTTTGAAAATAAACATGGCTCGCTTTTTTCTTTCTTTTTTTAATCTTTATTTTCTTAATTTAAATTACAAAATTAATTAGTTAATTATATACGTGGGATATTTTAATTTTAACAGTTTTAAAATCATTTTTTAGTCAAACAATTAAAAAATATTATTTTATCTATATTAATGTTATTTTTAACAATGTGCATAATACTTAAAAAAAAAAGTAATCATTTCTTATAAAACTTAAATCGAAATCACTTCTACTGATAGTTTATCCAAACACATATTTAGTTTTATTATTACTTATTAATTATATTTTATTTAGTGTTCTCTTGTTTATTCTTATACTATTTCAAGTCATATGTAACGATATCAAATAAATTAAGATTACTCAATTCCTTCAATTTCAATTCATTTTAGAAAATTATAATAAAATTCAGTTCATTTAAATTTATATGAGTTAAATCCATCTTAATTTATTTTTAAATGAGTTAGGTTGAACAACTCATAAGTTGACTCATTTATTTTTCTACAAAACAAAATAATCAATTAAAAATTAATTTTTTTTATAAACAATAATGTTAGTATAAATTATATTTTTGTAAAATAAAAAAAAATTCTAATTGTGATATTACATAATATTATTTTTATAATTATAAAAAAGATACTTTTAACAAAAATATTTTATTAAATAAACTCGTAGTTTAATCATGACCTAACTAAGTTATCTCATTTGATTTTACGAATACATGAATTATTCTTTTTAAACTTATTAGATTATTAGATGAACATTAATTAAGCTTTGAATTAAAATGAGTAATTTAAGCACCAGTAGTGATATATCTAGTGAATTGTATTTTACCAAATTTTTAAAAACTATATATAAAAAGTGCGTATTCAATTAATATTTAGAATTTTTTTGATACATTTTAAATTTTACGAAGACTCAACATATACTTGAGGATAAGGAGCCATAAATTTCTTAGATTAATTATTTTGTATCATTTAATACATTAAATTAGAATCAATATCATTTAATCTCTTAGTTTAATAAAATGGACTAAATAAGAACATATTATATTATTTTAATAATTTTTTATTTAAAATATTATTATTTTATATCAAACATTTAAAACGCGATTAAAAGACAAGTCTTTAAAATGAATAAAAAAAATAAAAAAAAATAATTTAAGAACAAATAAATAATAATAAAATTCAAACAAAAAATTATTTAAATATGATTTTAATAAAAACTAAAAATTAATAAAATTTTAAAATAAAACATGTGATAAATTAAAAATAAATATTTTGTAAATTGTTTTCATAATTGTGACTATATCAATATTAAATACTCTTATTTTAATCACGTTCAATAACTTGATAGAAAAATTAAAAAAAAGTTATTAAAATAATAATTTATCTTTAATTAATTATATTTACAAAATTAAAAAACTAAATGACACAATTTCTACTACGTGGAACTAAAACTCACAAATAATCTAATCTAAGAAATTTCTATAACATTTTTCTTTATACTTTATTTAATTTTTAAAAATTCTATATACGTTTGGATTAATTTATATGACTTTTTAAATAATTTTTTATAATATTTTAAGGAATTTTATAAAATTTAATATGTTTTAATTTTTTTTATCATATTCATACTTTTCAATATACTCTTAATTTTTTTTTAATTTTTTTAATGAAACCTTTAAAATTATATAAAAAATACTCAATTTATTATTATGTATTTTTTAAATTTAATAAAAAATATATTATTCTTTCAAATGTAAAAATATCTAAAGTTTTTATAAAATCAAATGTAGGTTTAAAAGGTGCACATGCCCAACTTAAACTATTATAAAAATTATTATTGTGTGATTCTTGGCCCTTAATAGTTATCAAAAAATTATATTAAGATTTTTTTTTTAAAGTTTGTGTGTGATAATTATAATTTTTTTATAATTAATTATAAATAAATTTATGTTTTATGGATAATATATTTTTTGATAATTTTATGTGATGTTATTAAGAAAACATTAACCTTGAGTTAGTGATTGGGCTTCTTAAATATATATATATATATATATATAAATAGAATTAAGAGTGATGGGAAAGAGGGAGATTTTTTTTTTGAAAATACAAAAGAAAAGATAAATGAAAAGTAAAAATAATTTTAAAAAATCTCTAATAAAATATGTTATTTGTGTTAAAATTTATTTATACATAAAAAATGATTAAAATCTTGAAAATATGTGACTAAGTTAAGTTTTTAAAATTTATCACATCTTGAGTACATTAATATTTTTTGTAAATTTTTAAAAATTAGTAATTGAATACACTTAAATATCGCTAGATTTTTATAAATTAGTAAAAAGTCTTACATTTTTTTTATTAAATATCGCTAAATTTTTAAAATGTCTTAAATAAATAAACCTAAATTTTTATTTTTATTTTAAATTTATTAAATTCTACCAAATTCCTATTTGAATACAATTTCGTTAAAAAGCTTATTGCTAGCCAATTTTTCTTTTGTTGAGGGCTGCAAGCATAGGATTTTATTTTTTTATTTCTCTTGGAAAAAAAAAAACAAATTGGTCTCGCGCAGATCCAACCAAATGCCAATAAGTTAGAATAAGGAGGTCCAAAGTAAATGGGCCTCTACCTTGTAGCAATACTGGGCCTACCTTGAGATTCTGACCTGGACATTTTTCAGTTGACATAAGCGAAATTACATACGACGGCGTTTTGGCTTAATGACGAGCAACGCTCCACAAAATTGCAATGTGGAAGATAAGTCCCTGAAACGAAGACTATAATGGATGCGAAGGCTTTGGCGAAATCGAAGAGATCGCACTCCCAGCAGCTGAGCAAAAAGCACCATCCCAATCCCAAATCGAAAACCCAATCTGGTAGTGGTAGCGTTGCTCAAAGCTCTTCTGGTAATACAAAGGATTCAAGTGGCAAAAAGGTGAGAGACAAAACCATTCGTGGATTGCCCTCGAATTGGGATCGTTATGATGAAGGAAACGATTCCAGAGTCGAAGATTCTTCTTCGGGAAGTGGTGTTAATCAAGAAACCCCTGATTCTGCTTTGCCCAAGAGTAAAGGCGCTGACTACCGTCATCTTATTGCCGAGGCACAATCTCAGTCTGAATCAACTATCTGTTTGGATAGTTTCCCTTCTTTTGATGATATTCTGCCTGGTACTTTTTTGAAGTTTAATTATTTCTATCCTTTTCAGTACTTTGTTACTTTCTATGCTAGTGATGAATATATTTACGGAATCATTAATATTTTAGCTCTGTGTTTATTTATTGTTATCAGTTAGAAAGTTCTGGGGAATCCAGAGCATTTGTTTTTATTGGATATTAGTTCTTAATTCAAAGAATAAACACAAGGACCTTAATTTAAGGAATAAAACAAGGAGCTTAATTCAAGGAGTAAAACAAGGAATCCTTAATTCAAGGATAAAACAAGGAATCCTTAATTCAAGGAGTAAATCAAGGAATGCTTAATTTAAAGAGTAATTGAAGGAATAAAATTTCCTTATAAATAGCTATACAATTGTAATGAAAACATGAAGAAAATAATACAAACTAGAGAACTCTTTTGTGTAGAGTTATTTCTTGTTTTTTCAATATGGTATCAGAGCAGGAAAATTAACTTGCTTCTGCTTTATTATTATCTTAGCATCTTCAATCTTTGAAATGGCTGAAGACAAGCCGCTAGGATCAGAAGCTGAAAGTTCATCAGTGCTTTCCTTCATGAATATGCATGAGGTGGATGTCAACCCAAATCAAAGATTAAGCTCAATCTTGTTGAATGAGTTTAATTACTTGCCTTGGTCAAGAGCAGTGTCTCTGGCTCTAGGTGGAAGGTCCAAGTTGGGGTTCATAAATGGAAGCATCGAAGTACCTGATGTTTCCTCACCAACCTATGAATCCTGGCTTAGTAAGGATCAGCTCGTTATGTCATGGCTCCTAAATTCCATGGAACGTAAATTAGCTGAAATATTCAGTTACTCTGAATCTGCATACCAACTATGGGAGACGGTCAAGGAAATGTATGGCAGTCAAAATAATGCTGCACGAGTTTTTCAATTAAAGAAAGACATCTCAGATCTGCAACAAGATGGCAAGCCTTTTGTACAACTCTTAGGAAGCATGAAAAGCATGTGGAATGAGTTGGAAATATATCGTCCTCATACAACCGATGTAGCTCTGCTACGAAAGAGAGCAGAAGAAGATAAGATATTTCAACTTTTGTCCAGTCTGGATTCAACATATGAAGATATACGATGCCATATACTCATGAATACAGAACTTCCTTCCTTCACCAATGTATGTGCGACAATTCAACGTGAAGAAGTAAGAAGGAAAGTCATGAACAAGGATACAATGGCTAATTCACCTGAGGCAAGAGCCTATCTAACCAACGAGAGGAAGTACAAAGGGAAGCATCCAAACTTGAAGTGTCAACATTGCAACCATACGGGCCATGTTAAGGACACATGTTGGATTCTACATCCAGAATTAAAACCTGATTTTATAAAGGATAAGAGTTTACAGAAAGTGAATCGTACTGGACTCCGTGCTAATCATGTTTTTGCCTCTACCTCTAATGGGTCTGATCCATTCAAGAACTTCACAGCGAATCCAGCTGAACTCATGAATGAGTTTATGTTGTATCTTCAAAGCAAGACAAGAGGAGCTAGAATTGACTGTGTGGATAGCATAGAAGAAGGAAACTCGACAGCATTGCTAGGCAAGTTTGCGGGCTTCTTGGCAGATACAAAACTCATACCACAAGAGGACATGCAAGGTATCATAAAAGCCTTTAAAACTGCTCTTAAAATAAATATGTTGCATGATTTTTGGGTTGTAGATTCAGGTGCCACAGATCATATGACAAACCATGTGTCAAAGTCTCATAAGTTTGAAAAATTAGCAAATCCTTCTCAAGTTTCAATTGCAAATGGTGAGAATGTAAAGGTTTTAGGAAAGGAAAAAATAAAATTAATGTCAGATGAAATCGAGTCGGTAGTTTTATATGTACCTTCCTTTCCTTTCCAACTTCTGTATGTAGGAAAAATCACAAATACCTTGAATTGCTTAGCCATTTTTTCTCCTCACAATGTCATTTTTCAGGATTGTGTCACCAAAAAGACGATTGGTGAAGGGTTTTACTTAGATGGTCTCTATTACATATCCAAGAGCAATCCCAGAGGGTTTCAAGCTAAGTTTAATCCTATCCAAGATAATCAATTGTGGCATCAACGTTTAGCTCACCCTTCTCTACCAATTTTGTCAACTTTATTTCCAAACTTAGGAAATGATGAAATTGCATGTGAAACTTGCCACTTGTCTAAGGCCACTAGATTGCCTTTTAATTCTTCCTTGTCTAGGGCTAGTAAGTGTTTTGAATTAGTTCATTCAGATGTATGGGGACCAATTAATGAATCTTTTTATGGTTATAAGTATTTTGTGATTTTTCTTGATGATTTCTCTCGAGTCACATGGTTATATCTTTTAAAGTCTAAAAATGAAGTTATGGAAGTATTTAAGGACTTTCATAATCTTGTTAAAAATCACTTTTCTTCTAAAATTCAAACCTTAAGGTCTGACAATGGCACCGAATACATGTCCCATATCATGAAACAATATTTGAGCATTCATGGCATTATGCATCAAACAAGTTGTGTTGGCACACCTCAACAAAATGGTGTAGTTGAACGCAAAAACCGGGACTTACTTGAAAAAACTAGAGCATTAATGCTACAAATGAATGTACCAAAGAGATTCTGGTCCCAAGGGGTTATGGCAGCTGCTTACATCATCAATAGATTACCCAGTCGAGTCTTGGATTTCAAGTCTCCTCTAGAGGTCATGAAAGGAAGGAAAATTAACCTTTCACACCTTAGAGTCTTTGGTTGCATCTGTTTTGTACATATTCAATCTCATCATCGAGATAAATTGGATCCTAGAGCTGTTAAATGTATTTTTCTTGGTTATTCATCTACACAAAAGGGATATAAGTGTTATGATCCCCAACTTAGGAGATTAATTGTGTCTAAAGATGTTCGATTTTATGAAACTAACCCTTTTTTTAGCAAGTCACATGAAATCACAAGTCAAGGGGATGACATCTTGGATGTGTTTCCATTACCAAGAATCGAACTTAAGGCTCCACAACAACAAGATCCCAGCTATGTCAACATTGATGCATCTCTCACTGAAAATAACAATGAAGGGTCTCGTCTTAATGGTACACTGCATGAAGATGGTGATAATCAAGATGATCCTCACAATATGGTACAAGATGTGAACGAGTGTGAGATAACTCCTTCTGCTCCACGACGTAATCCAATGCGTGTTAGGCAACCTCCCACAAGACTTCAAGACTTTGTCACCTACAAACCCACACATCCCATCTCAAATTATGTGTCATATAAGAGAGTGACACCAACCCATGCCGCATTCCTCAGCACTATATCGAGTTACAGTGAGCCTCAAAACTTTCATGAGGCCAACAGCCAAGAGGTGTGGAAGGAAGCCATGCAAGAAGAACTTAAAGCCCTAGATCAACACAACACATGGAGCATCACCAAACTTCCAAAAGGCAAGAAAGTTGTGGGTTGCAAATGGATCTATAAGCTCAAATTCAAGTCAGATGGATCAATTGAGAGGTATAAAGCAAGATTGGTGGCTCGGGGATTCACTCAAACATTCGAGGTGGATTACAAAGAAACATTTGCACCTGTTGCAAAAATGAACACAGTAAGAGTGTTACTGTCTGTGGCTGTAAACAAGGGGTGGTCCATGTACCAAATGGATGTGAAGAATGCATTCTTGCATGGTGATCTCAAAGAAGAAGTCTATATGAAATTGCCACCTGGGCATCCTCAAAGCAATGAACTGGATTTAGTGTGCAAATTGCACAAATCCATTTATGGTTTGAAACAGTCCCCACGAGCTTGGTATGCCAAGCTAAGCTCAGTTCTCACTAGTGTTGGTTTCAAAAGCAGCAATGCCGATTCCTCACTATTTGTTCGCACAGGAGCTATGGGCAAATTGGTTGTGCTGATTTATGTAGATGATCTGATAATTACAGGTGATAATGCTGACGAGATTTTCAACCTCAAACAGTCCCTCAGACAAAGGTTTGCAATTAAAGACCTTGGGATATTGAAGTACTTTCTTGGTATAGAAATGGCAACCTCGCACAAGGGACTCTTTCTTAACCAAAGGAAATATGTCCTAGATTTGCTTAAGGAAGCTAACATGAGCGATGCTAAACCAGCCATTACCCCTCTTGACAGCAAGCTCAAACCTAGCTTGAAGGGCATGCCACTCAGGGATATAAGTTATTACCAACGACTGGTTGGTAAGTTGATCTACCTAACAATCACCAGACCTGACATCACATATTCTGTAAGTATTGTGAGCCAATTCATGCACTCCCCAACACTTGAGCATTTGACCCTTGTTAAAAGGATCTTACGCTACTTAAAAGGATCAGTGGGTCGTGGTATTATCATGAAGAAGAATGACAACACACAAATCATGGGGTATTGTGATGCTGATTGGGCAGGGAATGCAATTGATCGCAAGTCCACCACTGGCTACTGTACATTTGTCGGTGGAAACTTGGTCACATGGAAGAGTAAGAAGCAAACTGTCATTGCCAGATCAAGTGCCGAAGCAGAATATCGTGCAATGGCTTCAACTGCGTGTGAGTTGATATGGCTTAAAGGTCTTCTGTGTGATTTAGGTGTTCCTACAACTCTTCCTATGTCCTTATTTTGCGACAATCAGGCAGCTATGCATATAGCATCAAACCCAGTGTTTCACGAGAGGACGAAACACATTGAAGTTGATTGTCATTACGTTCGTGAACAAGTTCAATCACAGGTGATTCAGACACATTATACAAGAAGCTTATTTCTTGTTTTTTCAACAGTTTTAAAAGATTATTTGAAGGTTTTCATGTGGGTAATGTTTGAAAATTCTGGAGGTTATTTGGGTTTTGAAGGTTATCATGTCAAGGTAATAGTATTTTTCCTTTTGAAGGTTATATTGTTTGGAACTATGAATTTTTATGTTTGATTTATATAGGATTGGTCTGGTTATTGCATTTTAAGAATTAAGACTTCAAGTAGAGGCTTTTCTAGGGTTGCAACTTGCAAATGATACATGGGGCAAAATTTTAGCAATGCAGTGGAAATTTGGGTTACAAATAAATCAGCTAAGAGTTTCAAATTTAAGGGAATAGGAATGGATTTTGGGTCCATTTTATCCTGTAACTTTACTTAATTACTCAATTGATAGTTAATCCTATAACTATTAAAGTAGTTCCATTTGGTCACGTAATTTAAAGTTTTGATTAAATTAGTTCAATTTTTTTTAAAATGATATTTTCTAGAGTAAAATTAGATTTTTCTTTTTTTAATTAAAAAAGGATTACTCTTGGGAGGCTTACTTGAGTGAGAGAAAAGTGAATTCCACCTCTTTGCCTTCTTGCATAATGCAGCCTCCTTTGTAGAAAAACATTGGACCCTGAAGATGCAGAAACTCTTCCAAAATATTTGATAACTTTAATGTGATTCGGAACAAACCTCCGATTTATGGTATTAACTTAAGGCTAATTACTTTATTGGGAGTATGATAAGAAATATTAGTAAAGAGAGAAAGAAGAAGATATTTATTTGATGAAGTATAGAGGTAGAGAGGAGGAGAGATGAGAGGGAGATAAGAGTTTACTTTTTTTCTTTCAATTAAAAAAGAAAAATCCAATTTTTCCCGTACAAAAATATCATTTTTAAAAGAATTGGACTAATTTGACCCCAACATGAAATTACAGTAATAAATGAACTTATTTTAATATTTACAGTATTAATGTGTCAATTGAGTAAAGTTACAAGATTAAATGGAATATTAGTACTGAAGTAAAGTTACACCAATGACTGTTATTGAGAATTTTTTTTGACATATGACTAAAATAAAATGAATTGACAAGTTATAAATAAATGGTGATAAAAATGGAATATTAATACTGAATCATTTATTGATCCATCTCTTTGAAGTAAACCATAATTTTCAAATTGCTATGAGTTTGGCTATTATGAGGTTGTCTCTACCAGTCAGAGGGTGTAGAAGAAATTTTCAAACCCAAGGTGGTTGAAAGTCCTATTTGTATTCTCTTTAATAAAGATGCATGTTTTCTTCTTTATTTTAAATTTTTGGTGTGATGTCTCATATACTTGCTGGCTCTCTGACAGGGGAATTGAGCAATGCATTTTGCTCCATGCTTTCAGTTAGGGGAGAGAGCATCCTATCTCGGCTTGGAGATGATAATTTTGTCGTGGAGGATAAGACAACTGCATGTAATGAGGTATTTTGTTACATATTTCATGCACTCTAATTCTACTAAATTGTCTGAATAAATCTGACATTTTCTTTCTTTTCATCTCAAATACTTAAAAATTAGCAATGATTTTTCTACCGGCAATGGTGTCCTTGGAAAACTCTCCTGGCAAGAAGTGTGTCCTAAATAAATTATAACAATAAAGGCATCATTGCATGGTTAACCTGAATTTAATTTGTTGACATAAGAAATGTCTTTAAACTAGAACGAAACCTCTGTTTTGATCTTTTTCGTTAACATGTATACTTTTGTACTAACATCCATTGGCTCCCCCATATCTTGTAGTTGTATTCTAATAGTTCAGGTTTCATTAAATTTTCCTATGATCCTGTTTTGGGTGGTTATGCATGCAGGCGCCATTTCTCTCCTTGAACTTGCATGCTCTCGCAGAACACCTGGAAAAAGTTGACTTATCAAAGAGGCTCTTCATTGAACCAGATCTATTACCACCTCAGCTGGTAAGTTTGCTTATTAGGATATTTATATCATCATGCACACACTGTGCAGCAGTTTATGCAGTGTCAAGTTTGTCATACCTACAGCAATATGCTGTCAAGAGTAAGATCTGGATTTTTTTTTAAATTTTAAGGCCAACATTTCCCACACAAAAAAAAAGAAAAGAAAGAAAGAGAGAGATTCTGCTTAATTACATTTCTAGAAAACAAAGCTGGGGTTTTGATTATGTGTCTTGTGCAGTCTAGATGAAGTACTTTATATTACTACTCTTCAGCCAAAAAATATTTCTTCTTATTTCTCATTTTCCTCATAATAAATATCTGCGGACTTAAAGGTTGTTAACTTCTTATGCAGCAGTTTACAGAAGGTTCAAATGCTTGCAGCAACCAAGAGTCTGACCAATTTATGTCAAACCATGATGAAAAGGCTTTCGAAAGACCGTCCGAAGAAATCATATTTAGTGACTTTTCGAAGAAGGCTTCAGTTGGAGCTCAGACTAATAAAATTACATCATCTGAATCACCTGGAAGAGATCATCCAGAACGTTTCATCCCAATCCAGGGCACTCTTTCAGTGAACGAACTAAATATTGATTTTAGGCGACCTGGAGAGTCCGATCAACATAGTATACTTCCAGAGGCCACAGCACCATCAGGTGTTAATTCATACACAGAGCCAAATAGAAAGATCTCAAATATTAAGGTAGCAGCTGCGGAGGCAGAACTAGACACTCTTCTCGACTCTTTAAATGAAACCAAGGTTCGCGATTCTTCTTGCTTAAGATCTCCTCTCGCACAATCCATACAAAAAGATACTTTTGTTGCTCCAATGCAGCACCAAAGAGAGATTCAATATTCATTGGTATCCATGACTCCAAATCTCGATGATTCCCTTGATGAGTTGCTTAAGGATACATCCAGATTAGTAAACCCGAATAGTTTATCTCCGCCTACGGGGGAAAAGACAAAGCATTTTTCACAATCTTCATCTCATTCTGAAACCAAGTCTGCAGTATTGGATGATTTCGATTCATGGTTGGACACAATATAACATGTAAGCCTAACACAGTAACAAACTAATTGTGCTAATGGCTTTTCAGGGTCGGCCTGATCTTTTTCATTGTCAACTGTACCGGATGTGGAATTCACGTCTGGTATGGTTAGGTGTTGAGATATTTAACAGGTTAATGAAAGCAGGGCACTAATTGCCGAATGCCCAATTTAGTGGCTGCATGTGGTATGAACGTTTCCTGAGATATATATATTTATTTATTTATTTGGAACTAACTAACTACTTACACAGATAAAACTGAGAGTAGAACCCAATACCTTTGACATGCACATATGTCACAGTTTTTTTTCTTTCTTAAATAACCGAAACTTATAAGACGTGAGGTGATAATAGTTATTGTAATATCGAAATTGTATTTAACTGAAACCGAACATATATTAATATCATTATTTTTTATATGCAAAAATTCTATAGAAATATACATTTTTAAGAATAAAGCATACAATATTTTAAATAATTAATTTGAATTTTATTTATTCACATTTTTTATTTTACTTGCTTAATAATTTAAAGATAATTAATGTTAATATTTTAAAGTGTAATTATCATTAATTCCCTTGTGTTTTGTCCTTGTATCAATGACATTATTAATGTTATCTTTAAATTTTTGAAAACATTGTTTTAATGTTTTAATTTCCTTATGTTTATTTTTAAATAGATTTAAGGCTAGTTTTTTTATTTTTATTTTTTTATCAATTTTACAAAAAATGTAAACAAATATATAAATATTTAAGATTCTTAATTGGTTTAGAATTGTAATTATCATATCTGAATTTAATAGATTTATCATGCTTTTTTCTTTCATTGTTTGTCTCTTTTTATTACACCTAATATGTTTTAAGTTTTTTCAAATCTTAATATTTTCTTAGTAGTGGTATTCAATTTAGACTAACTAAAAAATAGAAAAATAGTGATTGCATTTTTAGATGAAAAATTTTAGGATAGAGACATTGTTTTATTTTTTGTTGTCATCTTAATTAAAAGAAGGATTTCTTTTATAGAAGGATTTCTTGTTTGCAATAGTAAGATTTATTATTTTACCTTTATTTTAATAATTCATCTAACTTTATGTTTTTGGCTTTTGAATTTAAGATGTTTCTTTTCTTTAGTATAATCTGTCGACATTTATATCTTTATTCCTTTTTGTTGTTTTCTACTGACGATCTTACATTTCATTCCTTTTTGTTGTTTTCTACCGAAAGTTTTGATGACATACACGATGATGCATTTTTATTTTTCGATCTCTCATAAAATACATTTATGATCCTTAAGGGTTTTCTTAGTGTAAAAAAACACCATTATTCTTGGCAAATTTTTAGATTCTTATTGTTAAATTTTGATTTAAATTTATTGATTTTTTTATTATCTTTTTCAATAAGAGTCATATTACTATGAAAAGTAATTATTATTTTACTCGTTGAATAATTTATTTTGATATCAAAAGAATAATCATTTTTTAGAATTTGTGGTAGATTTGTCCTAACATCAAACCTATTAATATACAAATTTTCCATGTGTTGAATTAGTTTTTTAGTAATGTGTTAGTTTTGGAACTTCTTTGTTAGTAATACAAATCCTTAATTTAATAAAAGGATAGGTGATAATTGTATTTTATATAGTTATTTTCATCTATTTTATTAATTATAATTGCTATATTCTTTAAAGTTTTTAGTTAATTCTAGTGTAATAAATTAGTATTTACTGTTTTTTATAAATTTTAATAAAATTAAGTAATTTGTATCGAAAACGTACTTAATTACAAATTTGTGTCCAAAAATATAATTTCAAATAAAAGAGTGTTTAATTGCAATTTATAAAAATCGAAAATATAATTTAAATTAGAAAATGGCTTAACGGCAATTAAAGAAAGTGTAGAAATTAATTTTAATTAAATTTGTGAGTCAAAATGCAATTAATAAAAAGTTGAATTTCTACGCAAGAGAAGAGTCACTCGCGCCATTCACAACGCCCAACACACACCGCTTGATCATCCTATCAACGGTCAAGATTTGGCGCGTGAAATCCAGACGCAACAAAAGCGAGTGGGCCGGGAATTCCTGAAGCGCGTAGCTCGACACGCGGGGTCCACTGGCCGCACAGACTGGCGTGCAGGGTGAGACCCACATGTCGGCTGCACAGAATTTCCCCGAGGCGCATCGCTTACTGTTGGATTAGTGGAACGGTCCAGATTGAAGCACGTGGAACCAAGGTGTCGCGTACTGAGCCGCTCTTCGACAAAATCCTGTGCGACGCGCTTCATCCAAGTAGCGTGCACCCTCGCATTTCAACGACAAAGAAGCAGCCACGTGTCTCCTAAATATTACAGTCAATAACATGACGACACGTGGCGTGTATTTGGTAAAATAAAAATGCAGAAATGGCGCCCACTTCCAGCCATTGAAATGTTTTAACGCGGGAGAATCGCGTGCGTTGCGCTCCATCCTTTCTCCATGAGCCCGACCTGCCCGTCCAATGAAACGCTGCCACGTGTCTCTGAATTTCTCGCAGCCAATCGCATGGTGACACGTGGCATGCGTAAAAAAAAGAAAAAAAATCAGAAACGCACAGAATGGTTTTCATGCATGATGTTATTTTAATTCCCCCATTTATTTTTGTCCCCCACTAATTAAAAAAAGAGTAATTGAAAAGTGGGGATATATTTTACGGGAAAAAATTCATTTGACGCGTTTTTAGGGTTGGAGACTTCTTCTTCTTTTCATTTTTATTTTTCAAAACCAGAGTTCTCTCTTGTTTTTTTTTCATAATTCTCTCTTAAGAATTTTTCATTTTTCCTCTGTGTGTCTGGTTTTACACGCAGAATATTTTATTTTGACATTTTTGTTGTGTATTATCTTAGGGAAATTACAGAGAAAGAGGTTGACGAAGAAGAAGAAAAGGGAAGAAATTACTTTTCATTGAGGAATCGTGAAAGAGTTTCTCCTAACTCATTTTCTTTTAATTTTTGTTTCTCTGCAATGTTTTATTTTTGTGGTGTTGTAATTTTAATTTCTGCTATGAACTAATTTATTTGTTCTAAGATTGCAGTGTTACGTGAATTATGAAACTTGAATTAATTATTTTTGAATGATTTGTGGAACTATTTTAAGTTGTTTATTTTACCTGTTTTTAATGCTTTTAATTATCGTAAGATTAATTAACTGATATGTGGCACTTAAATAAACTTGAAAAAGGAATTTTTGTGTATTGCTCGGGATAAAATAGCATATATACATAAGGGATAGAAATATACTTTTATTGTATGTGTAACTTTTTGAGAACTTAGAACTTAATAAATCTGATTGAAATTAATTCTCATAGGAATATAGTAAATCATTTTAACTGGATGTGTCTGTATGGAGCTTGAAAGAGATATATGGATAAATTAGGAGTTCTTGGTTAACAACTTAAAACATGAGAGCATAAATCAAGAGAGAATAAAATATTCAAGTGAATTAATTTGGGTAAACTGCAATCCTAAAATTTTCATAAAAATTGTTAAAAAAAACAAAATTATTAATTAAGTCAAACTGCATAAAATTATTGATTGTTTGAATAAAATCAGGTTTAAATAATTTTAGTAATTAGCAAGAGTTGGTAACATTTCTCTATGGGAACGATAATTTATTTATCATATTATTACTTGTGACCGTGTATACTTGCACGTTTTTTATGTTCTGCAAAACAGACAACAATAGGGACTAACACAACTTTACTCGTTTTAGTCCATAACTGAACCGAAAAAATTGAGATAAATTGGTTTGTTATTTGCTCTAATCTTTTTCCTCAAGATCTTGATAGCCTTTTTGAAGTTTTTTGGAAAATACTTTAATTTACTTAAAATAATTCTGTGTATAGGTTTTCAATTAATCATGCACGATAAATTATATAAATAAAAATTGGATAAACTCATTTGGGAATATTGAATTTACTTCTATAGGGAATTCATTTTCTATAGTGTATAACTTCATGTCTTTGATACGTTCTTGGGTGGTGTTTCTCTGAATAGTAATAGTGGTCGTATTATTTTTCGTAGAGTTTTCAACCTGCTTGATGGTGTTGGTTATTGTTGTAGTATTGTAGAATAGTTTTTTTTTTACTATTTCCTTCTGAGTTATTAGTTTTGACACTCTATAGTTGACATCATTTTATTATGCTTCTATTCTGTTAGTGAAGTCTATATAAGTTACTCCACTATATCTTAGAATTGTTTTACTTGCTTTAGATCAGTTGTTATAAATTCTTGATTTTAAATCCTTGTAAACTACATAAATATTTTTCTACTTCTTTAGCCCAATTTAGAGTTTTATTTTCCTTTTCAAAGAAGTTATTTTCTCTGAAACTATTAGGTTCTTTCTTCTTATTTTGAATTCTTTCTATATAAGTTTTTAATTCTTTAGAATGAATCTTTGATAAGGACTATTCTTGCACAACATACTTCTTTAAGTATAAAACCTTGAGTTATTTTTGAAGAATTTTTATCTTACTTTCCTTTATCTTGATCTCAATATCAAGGTGTTTCATTTATAGTTAAGATGCTAATTCTCTTATCAGAGCATCTGTTAAACTATTATTGTTTCTTGGAAGATGATTAACATTAAAATTATAATGATTAAACCATTGTTACTATCTGACTAATCTTCTTTGTTTATAATCACTTGTAATATTAATTCTCGAAAGATAACCAAAAAATTTATTATCTATTTTGACAATAAATTTGAAACTTATTAAATATATTACAAACTTATTCATCTTTGTCATCTATCTTTGCCTGCAAAACTACTCTATAATATTTCCTGTGAATCATTATTTCAATTATCATTTTGTCATCTAGACTTGGTGATATAAATTTGATAAATTATTTATCTATGTTTTTACCTTATCCATATACAAAGTATCTTATTCTATTCATTTTCAAACATAATCTCTTTTTAGTTTTACGTGAAAGTATTTTCCCATTTCTTCGAGTTTCTTGATGTATGCTTCACCATAGGTTAAACATCCTATAAATTTTTGTAGTTAATTTTTGTCTTTCAATTCACTAGAAAATCCTTCGAAGTATCGTTTCAATATTTCTTGTGAAGCATTGTTTCAATTATCATTTTGTCATCTAGACTTGGGTGATATAAAGTTAGTAAATTTTTTACTTATGATTTTACCATATCCATATATAAAGTATCTTGTTCTGTCCATTTTTAAACATAATATTTTTTTAGTTTTTCTTGTAAGGGTTTTCATATTTCTACAAGTTTTTTGAAATATGGTTCAACATATGTTAAACATCATATAAATCTTTGTAGTTGATTTTTGTCTTTTAATTCACTAAGAAATCATTGAAAATTTCTAACCTTAGATACTTAATTTTATACTAAGCAATAACTATTTTCTTCTCAAAAAGTATAATGTTTTATTTTCTACATTCTTGTAAAATATTAATAATATCTAAATAATGTTTATTTAATTTATTATTGAAAGCAAAAATATCATCTATATAAACAAAACAAATATTTTATAATTTCTTAAAAATGTTGTTCATATACCTTTGAAAGACACTTAGAATTTGTTTTAATCTAAACGGTACAACATTTCATTAAAATTGTATATGAGAGTAATTAAATACCATTAGTTTTAGAGATTCTTTATATATTCTTATTTATCGAAATTCATTTTTGCAATCATAACTTGAGAAATATTTCTTTATTTTTATTAATGATAATAATTCTTATTTATTTGAAATAAAGTATCAATTATCAATGGTTTCTTTATTCAAAACTTTGAAGTTTATTACAATTCTCTTTTTTCACCTTCATTTTCAACTAAGAATGTTAGACTAAAATGTGGTAAATTACTTCGTATTACTTATTAATTCTAAAAGTTCTTGAATTTGTTTTTGAAATTTAATTATGTCTTCCAGAGTATAAATCATAGGTTTTACTCTAATAATTTTATTAGGATCTCTTAGTTTTATTTTGAAAATTATTCTGGATTTGTTTACCTTTGGTTCTAAAGGATTTTTTGAGTTTATTGTTTTTCTTCTATATCTAATGAAATATTTTATTAAGAAAATAGTTTTGTTTCTATTTTATATCTAATAAAATATTTTCTTAATAAGGTATTTGTTGATGCTTTGTATCTATCTTATCATGTTTTTCGTTTTTTATATTGTTGCATAAAAGTTAGGTTTTATATAATCAAAATTTTTCTTATTTTTGATATATAAATGGTTTCATTATCTAGTATTATTAGATTTATTTTGTTCAAATATTGTGTAAAATGTTGATAGAAGTTTAAAAAATTATTTTCTATTAATTAATAATCTTTTATTTCTTGTTGATATATGGTAGGAATATGAAAATTTTCTCCTCTTATCATTATATCTATATTTTTTAAGACATTATTAAGATTTATTGTAGTATAATAAATAATCCTTACAATTAAATTTTTTTTGTGCTTGTTTATAGAGTCCTTACATACATAATAGCTCATATATCTATATATACATGAAGATGATAACATGTGTAACCTTTGAATTTTAATCCTACCTTAACGTAGGTACTTTTTGGATTCTTAATACTATACAAATTATCATCTTCTAACTCAGAATATTTATATTCTCAGTCATTTATTTTCACCTCATTTTTTTCAAATTTATAAATGCAACAAGCATCTTTTATATCTAATACCTTTATTGATTCTAATTTCATCTTAAAATCTTATTATAAGGTTTTTGATTTTTGTAAAAAAATATTTATAAATTTTTCCACGTAAAGCCTCTTAAGACATTAATTGATATAATGTCTTTTTTCATTGTAAATGCAACATCTATATTTATTTTTCTTGATGGACAATAATATTTGTTTTCTTGAGAGTACCTTTTTTTCCTAAATATCTTCTATTATAAGGTTTTTTATTATATTTTCTTTTAAATTTTGGAAGTTTTGTTTCCTAAATTTATATCTTTTAAATGTTTTATATTTTTTATATTTTTGCTTATAATGGTTTATGTGCATTCATATTTTTCTAACATTCTAAAATCTCTTGTATTACAATAAATTTTATCATTTTCTCTTATTTGATTATATTTATGTCTTTCTTGACATTTAACGATTATCCAATTTTTAAGATTTCTTATTTTCTTTCTTATAGAATAACTGGTATAGTTTTTCTATTTTATTTATTTCATTTTTATGTTAAGATTTTATGCAATATTTCATGTAATTTCTAGAAAACATTTCCTTATAAGTTTCTTGTATAGAAGTTAATAATTTATGATAATATATTTTGTATTAATAAATAAAGGAGTCTATATAATATATGTTACGGATTTTTATATTTGTTAGATGTCATTTGACTTCCTCAATTTTATTTTCACTAATTTCAGTGATTTGTTTTGTTTTATTTTCTTTGATAAATGATTTGTATATTTGATTTACTATAATTTCTAAGTATTCTCTACTTGTAGGAGTAAACAAACTAACTAATTTTTCTATATTCCTATTTTCACGGTACATGCATTGTTATTTTAATTCTTTTTTGAATTCTATTAAACTATGTTTATAGCTTTTTCTTAGGTATCAATGTATATGATCTTTTCTTTTAATCATTCAAATAGATTAAGCTCATGAATTATAATTTTATTGTTTCTAGGTATGTTATTTATATATATTTTTAATTCTATAAATTTTTTATGTATATCTTGTTGTAATTGTTTTTTTACTAAATCCTCTTATTTCATTTAAGAATTCCTTTTATGTTTCATTTATGTTTTGTACGGACTTAATATTTGTTTTATGTGCTGTATTCATTTCTTCCACTAAAACAATCAAAGCTTTTATAATTGCTATTTGTTTTTTTTTTTTTGGATAAGCCTAAGCTTCTATTAAGTTCTATTTTTATATCTTGCATTTTTTAAAACACATTGTTATTATATCATATACTAATATTTTCATTACTTGAACTTTTTACTTTAGTTCTATAACTTCTTTTTCTTTGTTGGAAGTTTTCCTTTATTATCTATAAAAATAAACCTTGATATGTTATTATTTTTAACTACATTATTTTTTATTTCTAGCATCAGAGATTCTTTCTTAACATCTAAGTGTCATTCCTCTTGTATTTCAAACTTTTTTAATATTTATCTTTTTATTATTTTTCTAAGTTATTAAAATAGTTTATCTATTTTTATAAATTTATTTCATCCATATATTAAACTGTTATAATTGTTTATTAATGAATGTCCTACGATGTAGCGTATTAAAAATGAATGATTTTCTTATTTTAATAAATCAACTCTTCTAAACTCATAAGCTAAACTTAACAATTAATTTAAGTTCTTATCATCAATATTACTAGCAAATCTAGAGTATGTTGCAAATTTTAACTTCTAGTATCTTAAATTACCATGAATCATTCTTTGTAAATAATTTTTTATATTTTTTATTTTATTATCTAGCCATACTAATTTTAATGATATATTTTTTAAAATGAGTTTTTATTAATATTTAGATTATTTCTAAATTAATGTATTTAATTTTTTATCTTTTCTTTTAAAGGATTTTTGATAGTCTATTTATTATGGTTTTTTTGTCAATTAATAATATATTATACATTTAATTAATTTTAACTTTTGTAAAGTTGGGGAAATATTTATGATATTTTTGAAACCTTGAGAGTATTATGTGATAATACTTTAAAATTTGAGGAATGTTGTTAATAATATTCATATTTTAAACAATATAATTGAGTAATAATTATGTTCAAATTTATTTTTTAAAATTAATTGTATTTTTTAATAAATATTAAAAAATAAGAAGTTTCATTAAATTATGAAAAAATTGATATTTGTTCATAACCTACGATTATTATTCAAATATATCCAACACTACTACAGGATAATTATGGTTATTAATATAAATGTTTACACGCTAATTCCTTACCTCACTTAAGGTAGCTATATGCTCTTGAGAAATTTAAATTTTCTAGTCATAGAATTGGGATATTCGAAGTTAATGAGATATCGAACATCAACTATCAAGACCATATCTATCAAAGTAAATAGATTTTTTTATCACTAAATTTTGAAAGTTTTTATAAAAATATTATCAAAATTTAATTTATTAGTTTCATACAATTAAACTTAATAAATGTTACAAATATATTATCAATTTTTTTATTACTTTAATATTATTAAATAAAATAATAAAAAATTGACGATATATTTATAATAATTATAAAATATAATAATATAAAGTAACATATCCAATTTTGATGAATCTTTAGTGTCGTAAAAATCTATTTAGTAAATAGTACGAAAGAGCTAAGTTGACAATATTTCCATCGAACTACAGTTGTCCTTACCAATCATTTTATGGCAAGCGTAGAAAGAAAACATAATTTTCCAGCTAAAAACTTCAGTAAGCTCTCATCGTATCGCAGCAGAAAAGACAAGGGCGAGCCCAAGAATCTACATTGAAAAGGCTATTACCAGCTCTGAAAAATCAAATCTACTGAAAGAAAGAGGGATTTTAAGCGAAATTAATCAATAATAGAACCTAAAAGCAAAAAATTGCATGGATCAAAGCCACAAGGCTCCAGCTTGTTTCAAAAGAGGAACTAATTCACCAGTGATATGAGCGGCCATAACTCTGTCCACCCCACCAAACAATCTACCGCCGATAAACACTGCAGGAAACTGCAAATTTGTATTCAGATTATTCTCATCAACACCACTATTCATGTTAATCAATTGATGAAGCTCCTGAATAAGACCATCATTTTCATCCTTTTCGTCCACCTCGTATACAGTGGGATTAACTCCATGACCCAATAGCAAATGAGTCACAACATGTCCCATACAACACCCACTTCTCACAATCACCATCGCTGGGTTCTCTGATACCATATTATTAATCATCATGATTTTACTCGTTGATTTACCAACAATATTATTAATGGAGTTTTCGTTCACCACCGTCTGATTGCTGTGAATTATTGATGGAAGGCTTAGATGGGATCGCCATGATTTATAGGGGATTGCCTGCTGCATAGTGAGAAATAATTGCACAAGTAGAGAGAATCTGTGTATGAAGGTTATAGAGTGACAATATTTATAATTGTATTATTTATAAAGATATAAAAGGGATGTGAATTCTTAGAAAATAATAATAATGAAGGGATGTGAATTCTTAGAAAAATAATTAAAAAGAACGTGACTTGAATGAGTCAACGTCAACGGCGTTTAAGCTTCTTCTTTTTTTAATTCATAATTTGCGGTATTTGATTTGGGTCAACTTATTCTCGCTGACGTTCGTATATACGTCACTCTTTTTGGTCTTATTTATATTTTCATGTTTTGTCATGACATCTTGTCCGATAATACTCTCTCTATATATATATAGATATATAATCTTTATTGATCATTTGCTTTTGATAATATTGTATGCGTTTTATAATAAAACTTTTTAACTCTTTGAACTTGGAATATCTTATTTTTACTTAATTTATATTTATAAAATTTAATAAATAATTGATATTTTATGATAAAAATATAATACTATTTATAATAATGGTTCTTATAAAAAATCTGTATTAAATAGAACTTTTGTCTGTACTTATAAATTTTATCGGATTTAGTGATGATAAGAATATCATTAAGGATTGTGAAAGAAAAGAAAAAGTAAAATCAAAATTATCTTACTTCACATATTATAGTAATATCATTTTCCGGGAAAAAGGGTTGTTCCTGCATATGTTGGCTAGGTATTGAGGCATTGAAAATGACTGTTTCTCTTTCCGTTTGAATTTTGTCGAATCAAATAGTCCAGAGGGCACTGTGAAATTGATGCGATGGAAGTTAATTTGTGATAGCTAGGTTTATTTATAATTTTTCAAATTAAAAAATATGAAGAGCCAAAAGAGTGGACTACCGACCAATAAAGTCTATGAAATCAATGCCTCAAAAAGTAGTCGAATACACAATAATCTAAAAATTATGAATTTTTTTTTATAATGAAATTGTGAATCATACCAAAAACGAGCAGCTCGTGAATAATAAAAAGGATAATTACAGAACACGTTGATCATACGTACATTCGACTTCTTTAGTTCTTACAATGACTTAATTTCCGCGTTAAATGTTAATATATATGCGCTAATCACTCACACCGTCACACGGAGTATCCGGTCAAATAATAAGTTTTTAGCTAGAAGAAGCAAGTCAATATCGATTAGTAAATACATCAAGTTAGTGGGGTGATTTATTTATATATAAGTGAATTAATTAAGAAATTGTAATATTTATCTTATTACTCAAAATTATATATGTTATTTTAATAAATATATAAAATTAAGTATTTTTATATTCTTTTATATTTTTGTGTTAAGAAAACATCAATAAAAATTATTTAAACTATTTATTTTAATTATAAAATTTTATAATTATTTTATAATTTACTTTTATTATTTCAAACTAATTTATGACAAAATTTTATAAATATTTTTTAATAAAAAAAAGATTATGTATTTATTGTTACATATATTTTATTTTTCTCTTTTTTATATAAATATTATTTATTTATTTTTATTTAAAATTTTATTTTTCCCATTACGTAATATTTATTATTAGATTATTTTTATTATAATTTTTTCTTTATATTAAAAATAAAAAATAATATTTAAAATATTACATGTTTAGCAATTCTTCCATTAGAATCCCAATATGTTCCTGTGGATGAAAAAGGGGTTCTTGCTTGATTGAAAACCCTACTCTTACCGGATCGAGACCGGCGAGATAATGTGTATGTTTTTTTTTTTATTTCCTAAAAGAACGAACTTGTAAACATTACTAAAATCTTATCAGTGATTCTTGGTTTTTTTAGCACATTATTTTTTCCTTGTTAGGCCAAAACAACATTGTCTGGGAAGGGGAGCAGATTGATGAAATTTGATTATTTTTCTCTACTTTCAGAGACAATAATTCAACCAATATAACTAACAGATGAATTAATATTATATTTACAATTTTATAAGTAGAATATTATGCTCTTTTAATTAATTAAATGAACTTCTACAAAAAAATTAGCTAGCGGTTAAACTCGGAATTCATCTCTAAAGCATATATTCTATCCAAAGAGATACACAAATTTAAAGTGCATCGAATTAATTTTGTTGAAAATTTGAGTTGAAAATGCCAAAGTCAAAGGCCAAAGGCCTAAAAATCTTGTTAAATAAAACAAGTTCTCTTAAAGTTGTATTGTTTCTTTCATATTTTCATTACAATTCTATAGCTATATATAAGTAGATTTACTCTTTGAATTAAACATTCTTTGATTTACTCCTTCAATTAAAAATTCTTTGTTTTATTCTTTGAATTAAATATTCCTTGATTTACTCCTTCAATTAAGTATTCCTTGTTTTACTTCTTGAATTACTCCTTAAATTAAGGATGATAACTCCTTAATTTACTCCTTGAATTAAGGTTTTTGATTTACTCATTGAATTAAGAAATTAACACTCCTTAATTTACTCCTTAATTTTATCTTCAATACTCCCCCTCAAGCTGGATCCATAAAGTTTATGAATCTAAGTATGCATAGAAGTCGTTGAAATTGATGAGAAGTCAAGGCACCAAATGTAAAACTAACAAAAAATGTTGATTACGATAGCAAAAAAAAAAAGATGTGGGACCTTTACTTTTATCACAATACTTCCCTCCATATCGGACAGGTAGGAGCTACAAGAGAGATTTAATCCATCATCGCCAAGAGCTTGGTTTCAATGTGGGACCTTTCTTTTTACCACAACACTCCTTCTCCACACCTAGTAGAAGCTGCAGGAGAGATTTAATCTATCATTGCCAAGAGCTTAGTTTCATTGTGGGACCTTTCTTTTTACCATAATACTCCTCCTCCACATCAAGTCGGTAGAAGCTGCAAGAAAGATTTAATCCATCATCGCCAAGAGCTTGGTTTCAATGTGAGATCTTTCCTTTTACCACACTACTCCTCTTTCACATCAGGTAGGTAGAAATTACAGGAGAGATTAATCCATCATCGCCAAGAAATTTGGATTGAAAAAAAAATAGAATAAGAAATCGCTCTGATAGAGTGCCAAACGCACTTTGAGGAGAGGAATAACAATTTTTTTTAAGAAGATCGACTTGCTCTGATACCATGTTGAAAATTTGAGTTGAAAACGCCAAAGCCAAAGGCCAAAGGCCTAAAGTCCTTGCCAAATAAAACAAGCTCTCTCAAAGTTGTATTATTTCTTTCATATTTTCGTTACAATTCTATAGCTATATATAAGGAGATTTACTCTTTGAATTAAACATTTCTTGATTTACTCCTTCAATTAAGGATTCCTTGTTTTACTCCTTAAATTAAGGATGACAACTTCTTAATTTACTCCTTGAATTAAGGTTTTTGATTTACTCATTGAATTAAAAAATTAACACTCCTAAATTTACTCTTTAAATTACTCCTTAATTTTATCTCTAACAAATTTAGATATAATAAGATTCGAATTAGTAATATGTCAGTATGTCACAAACGAGTAGTAATTAAAACAAAGTAAGTAAAAATACCCAAGTCCAAAATAAAATAAAAGCGAATGTTAAATAACAAAGCAAATGATATATGTCACAGACTTGGTACAATTTTGGAAAGGAAAAAAAGGAGCGAATAAATATGTGTATTCAAGGACTAGTAGTTGAAGGAGGTGGGGAGAAAAATGGAAAGGAAGGGAGTGGAGGAATAATCATAGGAATAGAAGCCGCTGAGAATGCAGGCAAGGTCACCTTTGGGACATTTGGTCCAGTGGGAAAGCTGGGAAATGGAGCCAAATTTGGCTGTGGCTGAGTTGGGATACTTGGCATAAGAGAAGGCAATGTTGGCTTTGGCAAACCCGGCATATTTGGTGCATTTGTTTGCAGAAGATGGCACGATATTGTTGTTCGGAGATGCAAAAGCAGCAAACAATGCTACGACCAAAGATTTAGAGAGCGTCATAACCAAATGTGGTTCAATTTGTAATTAATTAAATTGTTAATATTACATAATTTAGTATACATTTTTACACCTATAATCTTTATATTATGCAATGTCTAATAATTGTTTTGAAAATTAAATAAATGATTCAATTTTTTTTATATAATATTGACATGTGTTCAAATTTAAATTGTGTGGATGCAAATCAGACCTTCCTCTTAGCAGTATTACTGATATGTGTTGATCTTAAAATGTTTCTTTTTCTCGTGTCATGGGCAAGAAGACTACTTAATCTTGGGTTATATGTAATTTCAGATGGAGTATATATGATTGATTTTAGTCATATATTCGTTAAGAAAATATTGAGAGGTCGTTTGAGTTTATACACCACCTTTAATAACAATTTATTGGCATATTCCACAACTTATGTTTTAGCTCAAAACAAAAATTGAAGCTTCTTAAGCGTTACATATTTTATTTGGACGTGCTTGGTTATCTAATGCCAGTTCCTAGATTTGTTTTGAAGCTAAAACTTATCATTAGTAAAATTTTATAGAAAAGTGATTCTTGACATATCATCACTCCTAGCAAGAACAAAGAAAAAGGGAGATGCTTACCAGCTCCATTCTAAAAATTCAGAGCCACACCTAATTAAATTAAGCATCTCTAAAGGTTATAATTAAAAACATGATGATCCAACTACGCCGGGAACTAATTTTTTTTTAGGTACGCTAAACCATCAATTATTTGCCCATCTCGCCAATTATATAAATTTACTCGTTTCAAATGGCTGGACAAATGTCATTTGCCTTTCTTGGACAAACATTATAATTCCATAAACAATCTTAGAACCAACACCTTAGAGGTTCTAACTAGTTGGTTTATTTCTTCCCACCAACTTCCAGATTCATCTCTTGAAGATTCAACAACAGATCATCAGAATTCAAATAGACTTTGTTAGCTGAATTTGAGATGGTATGTGCAATTTCTCTGGCAGCTTCAATCTTCCTCAGCGTGATAAAAGCTGGATTGTTCGCAATAGCTTGCCCAATCAACTTGGCACTTGCGGCTTCTCCCTGGTAAACGTGGGAAAATTTTAGACGTCGGAGACATTACCTTAAAACCATTGCCTTGTTTGCTGTTTATAATGGACATATATAACAAAGAAAGTAAAATACGTTGATATATCATTTATGTGAATGTCCTGATGATTGTTCAATATTTTTTTCCAAAAGAAGGGAAGAACTTTAATTGAACAAAAGAATTGACGTCTTAAAATTGAATGCATAGAGAAGAATGATATAATGTTAAAAAAAAAATCCAAATTTAGTTTGAAAGAACCTTATTGTTTTTATTTTATTTATTTTTGCTCTGATGAGGATCTTAAAAGTTGAACATGAAAACTGAAGCAAGGACATTTTGATCCTATAAATTGCAACAGTTACAGACATCAGAGCTAAACACTTCTGACTTTTGAGACAGTAGCGAATAGACTAAGGATAATAAGGAAACTTCGATCAAATGGAAGTAGTAGGGAACAGTAATAACTTACCTCTGCTCTGATAATAGCACTTCTCTTGTCTTGTTCGGCCTTTTCCACAACAAATTTTGCTCTTTCAGCTTCTTGGGCAGCCACCTGTTTGGCTTCAATTGCAGCCGTGAACTCCCTTCCAAAAGTTAGACCAGTTATAGACACATCATCAAGTGCAATATTGAAATTGGCTGCACGCTCCGTCAAAATCTTTCGTATTTCTCTACTGACAGCCTATAACGTGAACCAACAATTAGTGCCACTTGAATTTCAACCATCACATAAAGAAACATTAAAAAAAATTGATGTTAAAGGACCAAATGAAAGAAGCAGAAAATGTTATGTAAAAAAGTGATGCATGTACCACTCGATATTTGTTTGGACAAAAAGATTGCTACCTACCTCTCTTTGTGTAATTAGCTGGCTAGCATTATACTGTGCAACAACAGCTTTCAACGTTTCATGAATAATTGAAGGCAGCACTCTCTCATTATAATTTTCACCAAGAGTTCGATAAACTGTAGGTAACTGATCAGGTAAAGGACGTGTAAGAACTCGCAACCCAATTTTCACCTGCATGAAAATATCAAAATCCACTAACATTCAGTTTCTATAAGTTGAAAAGACATACATCTTATTGCTTGTTTGTCACTTTGTTGATGCATGGAGTAATAATTGTGTAATAATAAAATCATAAAAACACTTTTATATTATAACTATCCAAGGTCATTCTGGTAGCTGACAAGAAAATTAAAACACTTGTAAGTAAAGGAAATGTAAATGAAACTAACCATTTGGAGGTCACGACTTCCTGATGTACTCTCCACCAAATGGGGTCGTGCTCGAACATCATAAATGACTGGCCTCTCAAACCATGGAATCATAAGGTGTGTCCCTTCAGGATAGACCTGCATGTTCATCAAATAAATGAATTCGATAATTTAAAGTTCTATAAAGAGAGAAAAGAAAGTTCAAGCTAGGTAATGCTTCAACATCCAGAAAAGGTGTAGGATAATTATATTTCAAAATGCCAAATAATGGCCAAATGAAGCAGATAAAACCTGAAAACCCCTGTTATTTTGAAAAGTAACACACGTTTGTATAAAAAGACTATATGAATGCAATTTAATACAAAAATTATCAGCAATCAATTCTTTTAACATTGAGTGGAAACTCATGGTAGATATATCACACCTTGTCTTTAACACCAAGTATACGATTGAACACTATGGCTCGGTGCCCTCCCTCCACATTGTAGAGACTGTTGGCTGCTGCATATAAACCAATCCCACCAATAATACCGACCTTAAGCAAAGCTGAAGCACCACCACCTGGAACCCTGGGAGGTTTGATGTTGTTAAAATTCATCTTCCAAATTCCTGACGGCAAAAAAATAATCAGATAGATTTTACTGCATCTTAAGATTATTTAATTTATCCACATAAAGAAAAAAGAAGCTGCAGTTTGTGTTATACATAAAGAATATATGGGAAGTAATTGTACTTGTACGCAATCAAAATACCTTATAAAGTATCAATAATGTCAAAACCATGACATATTAGCAAATGCCATTGAAGATCTAAAAACTTAGCTACAAATGAATAGGAATAAACAGTGAAAAGAATAAATCAGCTGTATAATTTCCAGAAAATGGAATATCAATAAAGATCGAAAATCCAGACAACGTTTTTCCCCCTTCTGTAGTTTATTAGGAACCAAATAGATAATAGAGTAACTCGGATAAAATAAGTTTGAGTAAACTGCGAAGCAATATGATGAATGATGAATTGAAGATTTCCTCACCTTAGATTTCGAAACTAGGGTTTCGCCGCTTAGGTTTGAGTTCAGGGCAAGAAAGTGAAAGAGGGCTTAAGACGCAAACAGTAGTAGTTAGAAGAGGGAGTGTTTGGTCATTGGTTTGAAAGCTTCCATTGTTGGGTATTCATTTGTATATGTTTGGTTCAGAATAATAATAATAATGAAAATATTTTAAGATATTTTAATATTTAATTTGAGTGTTAATTTAAAATGTTTTATTTTTTATATTTATACAATTTTTTATTAATTTTTTTATTTTATATCATTCAAAAGTAAAAAATTCTTATTTTTAAATTTATAATTTATAATTTTATTTATTATTATTTTAATTCAATTATTTAAAAAAACATAATAATAATAATAATATTTTTTTATTGAATTTCATTATTATTATTTTTTTATTTTATAAATCAAACATAATATTTATAGTGTTTAAGAAAGAGAAAAGAGAATAAAAGAATAAGTTATTTTTATTTATGTGTTTATTTTTTAAGAATATAATAGAAGAATAATAAAGATCCCCGCAAGTTTAAAAATTATTTGTACTGATAATTTCGTACTATGCTCTTGATAATGATTTATTTTTCTAAAATTTACAAGATGTAATAAAAAATATTTCTTATTTTAATATATTTTCATTATTACTTTTAATATTTAGGAAAGTTAATGTTTTTTTCAGTTCCTTGCCATTCTTTAATAAACATAAAGTAATAAATTTTACATTCCCTTTTTCTTATTATTCATGTTTATTAACATTTCTATTATTTATCATAAAGTATGTATGCAAAGATTGATACATCATTTAACTATTAATAATTTATCTAAAAACTCATTATTCTATATTAAATTATTTAATATAAAAATTAAATTCCATCACATATATAACCATTATTAATAATCTTATAGAATGTGTCCATCGAGTGCTTTGACAACTAAAACAAACGTCATTGTTGAAATTACATATAATATGTAAAAGTAAAATAAAAATTGCATATAATATGTTATATTTGATGTGTTGTTAACTATTATGTCAAAATTACGATAGATATAACATATTAAACATAAATATATAAATAAATATAATATATTATATCTGATAAATGATAAATAATTGTTAACGGTGGTTAAAA
This sequence comes from Hippophae tibetana, assembly GCA_037013495.1. Lineage (NCBI taxonomy): Eukaryota > Viridiplantae > Streptophyta > Magnoliopsida > Rosales > Elaeagnaceae > Hippophae > Hippophae tibetana. Next base: position 7,714,540 of record CM072804.1, read on the forward strand.
CACTTCTAGATTACTGATTATAATTACTTTGTCGATGGTGATCATTGAAAATCTTATACGATCTAATTTTATATTTTGGTATTTATAATACGAAGTTATGAGTTTTTAAATAAATATTTACTAATTTTAAATTATATCAATATTCTGTAACCGAATTTTGACTTAGTTAGTTGAATTTTGTTTAATTCTAAATAAATTCTTAAAAAATTCAAATATATATTTAAGACACGCAAATTTAATTTTATAAATTAAGAGTATGTATTTTAAGGTTATAGAATCTACGATTGAATCTAAGAATTAAAAGGAAAAGCATAAAAGAAGAATTAATGTTTATAAACCTGTTAAATTTAAATAAAGATGTATAATGCTTGTTAAATTAATGATGTTATATTTAATGATTAATATTAAGTATAAAATTATAAATTTTATTAGTGATAAAATTATATATTTTAAAATAGGTTGGATAACAATTAAAAAGTTAAATGATGTTATAATTATAACATTGTTAAATTAATTTAACAAAAAAAAATTAGATTAAATTTGTCAAGATTATAAATCTTATGAATAGTGATAAAACCATGTTGGGACTAGATAGTATTGGTCAATATTTTATTCAAAATTTATTAACATCTAACTTACTTATAAATTATTTTATTTACTCTAATTTTATTAAAAATTAAAGGTGATTAATTAAAAAATTATAATTGAGATTAATTTAATTTAACAAATTAAATATATTAGTAACTTTATTTTAAATGTACACTTTAATCACTCTATATTTACATTTGTAAATATTTTAGTCAGATAAATTTTGATTATTTTAATTTATCTTATTTTTATCATTTTTTAAAAAAATTGAGATATTTTTATCTTTAAATATCTACTTGTGGGCTCATGAGATTTATTTTAATCCGACTTAAGTTTTAATAATAAAAAATATTTAAAAAAAATAAAATTGACAAGAAATGATTGAAACTTACAAAATGTACTAATTTTAAAAAATATAACAAATTTATCAAATTTATGAAAATAAAATACTAAAATATCATGTTACCTATTCATTATGTATGAACACAACTAAAACTTATTGTTTGTAATGTTTGAGAATTAGGAAAAGATTATTCTCATTTTTCAACAAAACTAATTTTTTAATGTATAATAATTTGAAATATTTTTATTTTATTAATTTAATTATTCTTATATTATTCATTTAAATGAATAAAATATAATTTAAAAAAAACTTGTATACTCATAAATAAGACTTGAACTCTAAAACTTTAATATGTTCAAATAAAATTCATATTATTGAATTACATCTCATTATCTCTAATTTATAGATTTATATTTAATATTTAATATATTAAAATATGAACGATTTAATCTCGATTAAAAAAAATTCTAATTACATCGTCACAAGTTAGGAAATAAGTTATATGAATTGAGAGGTTAATATATATATATATATATATATTAACATGGATTTATAAAAAAATGTAACACATCATTTTAAACGTTAACTAATTGAATGTAGTTTAAATTAAACTACGATCTTTTAAATATTTTTAATTTTAAACTACGTCCATTAATATTAATGAAGTAATATTTTTATTATTATAAATTTTAATAATATTATTATTTGTAATTTTCCAACAATATTTAAGATTAACCTTATTATTGGAAAAGCATGCGTGTAAACTCATTTGTGATTTGCTTGGCCTAAAGCCCTAAACTATACGATTTGCGGCGGGTCTAGTTAAAGACAAATATATGTATTCGTAATTTAGTTTGTTTTCATCGCCTCGTTAGTCTTTATGTTTATTTGATTGTAGATATCATCAACTAGTTTGTTAAATAACAGAGAGAGAAGCTTGTTGGGAAAAGGAATTTGGTGTGGAAGTCCATCACAATAGAAATTAGATTTTACTGGGAAAACACATGGAAATCGAATTTGGAACAGAGAATGAAATAAAAGGATAAAGGAATAAGCTAAATAGCATTGATAATTTCAAGAATATATTTTAATACTTATAAAAAATGGAATCTTCATATGTAATAATGTAAACAAATGCATTTACCTAAAATAATCAATTAAAACATTATACGCATCATCTCTTACTCTAGTTCATATAAAAATTTCTCCCTGCACATTTTCAGTACTTTGTCTAGTTAATGATTTTTTTTTCCTGAACATATGCTTCTATAGTTGCATTGCACCTAAAGAACTTGCTTTAATGTATCTTCCACATTCGTAAAGATATAAGGCAAAATATCAAAACAGCATTTTTGCTGCTTGGCAAGGCAACTGCAGGTTATTTTAATGTCAGTGTTAAACTGAACTGAGAGGCTGGATAAAAACCGAAGAACAAGGGGAAACAAAACATCATATTTTAACAAAGAATTATGAATTCCTTAATAAAATGTCTAGACCACTTACTCAACTTATCAATCAAGTACATGTAAAATCAATAATCTAAAGCATATTTGCAATTAAAATGTAAGCAAACAAAAGTGACCTCTGCAACTCAAATATGAAAGTAATAACCTTTGACCATAAATCTAATACTTCCGTAATGGTGGCCCAAAGTAACTATCTGGGGTTACACCATATGCAGAAAAAAGAATCAAACTCTACCAGCATTTTCAAATGACTTGTAGCATGATTGCAATGACAATCAAATTCAGTGCATGTTCGATGTGACTATTTTGATTTGACTATGCAGTACAACATCCAGCTTTTTTCGCATCAGAAATATCGTCTCTAACATTAATAGTTTGTCCCTTAAGCAGCGCAGCGGGGTCATCTCTGCTATCAAGTGCTTTTCTGCTGACAACTCTACATATTTGAGTGAGCACTTCAGTGAATGCACTTTCTACATTCAAGGCCTCTAAGGCAGAGGTTTCCATGAAAAATGTATTCTCTCTCTCAGCAAATCTCTGAGCTTCCTCGGTGGGAACAGCACGCAGGTGACGCAAGTCAGCCTTGTTTCCTACAAGCATAATCACAATATTGGCATCAGTGTGATCCCGCAGCTCCTTTAACCATCTCTCAACGTTCTCAAAGGTAACGTGTCTAGTGACATCATAGACAATCAATGCCCCAACAGCTCCTCTGTAATATGCGCTTGTTATTGCACGGTATCTGTGTGAAAGGTATATAATGAGACAACTATTTGCCAATACAGAATGAGAAACAGCCATCTAATATAATAATGCATTGTGCCAGTGCTAGTATGACTTTGTAGATGAATAACAGGAGCATGAATAGCTATATAAAACAGTAAGTTTCTTACATGCTTTAATTATGAGAAGAAAAGGCCAAACATGAGCAAAAGCTACAAATGTTTTATGAATTTTGAATACCAACTAAACTAAAAACTTCTCCCATCATTCTCCAATATAGTAAAAGAATATTATAAGTAATGAGGTGAGGCTTAAGCCTCAAGTGGTCCGAAATATAAGTCTCAAACTTTAACTAAAAAAAATCTTTAAAGTAAAATAAAAGTAATTTTTAATCCAATAAACAATAAATATTATGAAAAGTAACTCAAATTTTAACCTTAAAAAAAATATTAATATAAATAATTAATCATGAAAATAACCATAAAATACGCAAAGTAAATAATATAAGTTATGGTTATGTTGTTCAAATATTAATTTTGAGTAAAAGGAAAAATACAAATATAAATAGTCAAATAGATGGATAATGTGACTTGCAATATTATCACTTAGTGATTGACAAAATTTTGAGTTGTCTAAGATAAAGGAAATAAAGGTGATAAGTGAAGGAAGATTAAAAATGTCTAGAAAGTAACCCTAATCATGTTTGTTCATGAGATTATAGTATTATCCTTCATGTATTTCTTATCTATGACTTTTTACATTTTTAATTTTATAAAACTGAATTAGGATTTTATGAATAACTTATAAACTAATTTTAAAAATTAATCATTTGAGGCTAACACCTTAATCAATTCGAGGCATAAAAGTCTTAAAATTAAGTCTCAAATCAAAAACACCTAAACCTTTATTTGCCATTTGAGGTTATAGCCTTCGAACTTTTTTTTTTAGCCTCAATTTAAGGGGAGCATCAAAATAGACTTTTTACAACAATGTCATTCTTTCCAATATCCACCCCCTTTAATACACTACATTAATCAATCTCAACAAATTATAGTAAAACAATAAATTAGTTTTAGGAATAAAACAAAAATAGTAATTTTAAAACTTATAATTACAAAAATAGAACTTCTTATGTTTACTTTATATATTTTCACTATTAAAAAAAAATTAACACATAATTTCATTTTGAACACTGTTTAATTGAATGCTGTTCAAATTAAAATACGATTATTTAGACATATTTAATTTTTGATGCAGTCTAATTGGTTTTCGTTCAATATTTTTGAGTAGTTATTTTTGTTGTTATAAGTTTTAGAAGAGTTATTTTTTATTTTTATTTTTTTAATTTCCCATTAGTTTTTCACTTGGATTAGCTTTGAGATACTGAAACTATCTCATCACAAAGGCAAAGGAGAAAGAGACTCCACAAGCTGTCAAGCTCCATATTATCCTGTTATCGTAAAATCTTAAACCACGTTGGGAATATTCATTTAAAAGTACCATTTTTTCTATCATTTCCATACCCAACACGAACTTAAATACAACGACTTGTAAAAAATTACCAAGGAAACAACCTAAAAATTCATCTCCAAACTAGGACACCAGATTAACTCTAATTACTAGGAAAGATCATGAATTCATAAAAGAATTTTGTTCACATGAACAAAGTTTTTTGTCACGTGTCTTTCAACAAATCAATTACGCAAATTAACATTCAGAACCATAACTTGAATATCAGGAGAAACAAATTTATACCAAGTACTAAATATCATCAAAATTTCAGGAACAAATTAATTCAAGATCCATTGCGGAAAAAGAAAAAAAAATGAATAAAAAGGATTTTCATCATACAACATACATCTTGTCCCCGTCATTCCTTATTTCTTACACGAGACTCTAATAAAATTGATGAACCCATTATTTGGAAGAATGCATCCAAATAATTCAAGAAATTAAACAGAAAAATAACAAATTGAAGGGGATGATGGGAAAAAAAAAAAAAACCTTTCTTGGCCAGCAGTATCCCAAATTTGAGCCTTGACGACCTTATCATCAACGTGAATGCTGCGAGTTGCGAATTCAACGCCAATGGTGGATTTTGATTCAAGGTTGAACTCGTTCTTTGAGAATCGAGACAAGAGGTTGGACTTTCCGACGCCGGAGTCCCCTATCAGAACAACTTTGAAAAGGAAATCATAGTCATCATCCGCTTTATACGCCCCCATTTGATTAATTTTGTAGTTCTGATTTCACCTTCGGAATTGAAAATGAGTTTCTGGGGCTTTTGATGGCAGGCTGTTAGATTAATCAAGAAAATCTCATTTCAACTGGAGGCAGATCTTTGCATTTAGGGAGCGAAAAGAATCGCCGTTTGAATATAGGGAACAAAAAGAAAATATCCGGTGGGTAATAGACACTCGAAACATTATAAAAAAATGGTTTAACTGTATATGATCACTTTTTTTTTTAATGGAAGCAATGTTTATTTAATTTAAACATTTTAGCGTAGTAATCATTATATGGAATGCAAGGATTTCATAATTATTTAAAAAGGATTGCATTGATTTTTTAATATGGGTAAATAAGTACTCTTTTAATGTAATTTTTAAATTAAATATCTATAATTTTATTATTTACTTAAGTTAATGAAAATTAATTATAACAGTATAAAATCTATTTGATTATAAGTGATCAATTTAAACATATTTAATTGTTAAAAATATTTATTTAATAATTATAAAATTAAAAATGTTTATTTTTGTTAATAACATAATTAATAGTGTTTAAACTATAAATTATGAGATTAAAATAATTATTTTAAAAATTATAAAACTTGTTTAATCAATTAATTATATGATTAATCTAATACAAAAATTATAGAAATTTCAAGATATTTTGCACCTTTCTACGCGGTAAAAACACATGTTTGATACATATTTAAAATTAAAGTGTAAATATATATATTATGTCATAAAATATATATATTTAAAAATATAATTTACGTTTTTCATAAAATAGGAAAGAAAAAAATTAGATTGATATGAAAGTTAAAAAAATCCTATGAATTAATGAATTAATGTGAATTATGTGATAAAAATAAATTAGCCAACGTTTCTAATCAAAGCATAATCATTATCTCATATTATCAGATTATCTCATATAGCATTTTTCCTCTTAAAATGAATTAATGTGTCATATCCTACTAATTTTTAATAAAAATTATGAATTTATATAAATAATATCCTCAATATTTAACTAATAAAAATAATACATAATAATACCAAATAAATTAAAATTAAACTAAAATATCTATCTATTAAAAAAAATTAATAAATGAATTTGAGTAAAAAGAAATATTATTACATAAAAATGATTAATTTTATGATTACAAATTTTAAGGAGATTATATATTCAAAATACAACGAGAAATGTGTAACTATGAATATAAGAATTGTTTTTCGTTCATCTCATAGATAAAATAATATATCATATAATTTAATTTTAATATCACAATATTTATAAGAATGCTTGAAATTTTGTTTGAAGTTACAAGTTATAATAGAACTTGGTATCATAGGCACTTTAGCCAGGATTAATCAACCATGACATTATCATCACCAATTCATCATGCATGGTCATTAACAGGGTAGCTGGGCTCCATGGCAATGCCACATTTACCTGCCTTATTCTTTATACCACGAACAAGTCTAAAATAACCAGATTCACCCCAGTCCTTACCCCATGAATTCCTCACAATCCAGTACTTCGTACCCTTTTCTTCTCCATATCCAACTGCATTAACTCCATGGTTGAGTTGGTTTCCACATTCTCCAGTGAAAATGCCTTGAGAGTAGAGTTGAAACTCGTAACTTCCAGCGTCCATTGCAACTGAGACTGGTTGTTTAGCAACTGCAGCTTGTAGGCTTTCTTCATTATTGGCACGTACCGTTTGGTATCCGCTTATTTGCACCGCAGGTTTTGTGCTTTTGGTTTTGTTGCAGGACCCATCTTTTCCTCTGTAAGGATAATTGTTTTCTGTGGTCAGTCCGTTTTGCTTTATATATTCAAACGCTTTGCTCATGAGACCACCATTGCAACCTTCGTTCCCATTTCGTATATCACAGTCCACAAGCTCTTGTTCTGATAGTGACACCAATTTTCCACTTTTGATTTTGTTCATGCTCTCCACAGCAGATACTGCAGAAAATGCCCAACAGCTTCCTGCATTCAAAAACCGGTACTCTTTCATTTATGTGCTTCTTCATATTCAAATTTTTTTTTGGGTGCTTGAAATATTGTTTTCATGACTGAAGTGACAATTTATGGGTACTTGACAGTTTTTTTTTTATTCCATCAATTTTGTTCTCAATCTTTTAATTAGATCAATTTGGTCTCAAACCTTTTTTGGTTAGACCGGTTTGGTTCTCAACGGACCAATTTTGCTCCAAATCTTTTTCATATTTGACTGATTTAATCCCATATTTTTTCTTCTTTGAGAAACTAGATGATTTAAGCAATTTTGTTTTTTAGAAAATGTAATTTCATTAAAGATCAAAAGATTTTAGATAAAAATCATCAATCTAAATTATTAAAGGTGCATGGTTTAAGCGTTAGAAATATTGAATACAAATAACTTCCATCTCATATTTTCCAATATTTTAAATTTAGAAAAACTTCAAAATTGTATTCCTAAGTGAAACCTTGGTACTAGATTGGTGCAATAAAAAGATTTGGGACCAAATTATCATAAAAGCTTGGGATCAAATTGCTCCAATTAAAAGGTTGCGGACTAAATTAGTCGAATTAGAAAAGGTTAGGTATCAAATCAGTACTTTATCCTATAAATTATGTTGGAACTTGGAACTTTAGTATGAACTAGAAACCTGGGTTTTTTGATTTATCTGCAAACCCAACCAACGTTATGTTGGTGTTATATTTGGATTTTAAGGACCGGTGTTATATAATACGCAACTAACTTTAGTATTTCAGATATCAAATTTTCCATTTGAGAAACTAATTAAAAAAAAACAGTAAATATACCACATTTGCTTTGATCCTTAATGGGAGTAAGAACGCCTTTCTTTCTCCAATCTACTGAAGAATTATATGGTTTGTCATAACTAACATAGCCCGTTGTTGATGGAGGTGATACATAGCCCAAGTAGGTTGCCTTGAACTCATCATTTGTCATATCAGCAAATTGGTTGTCGGTGAGGTTGTAGGTAAGGTTTTGAGAATTAACTTGGTTAATAATTTGAACATTTGATACATAAATCCCAAAACGATGTTCCTTTTCATCTTCATCTTTGTATGTTTTGCCATATTTCTCCACCCATTTATCATACCTTTCCCTCATGGCTTTTGGGTCATAATCTTGAAGTTTATTATAAATCTCATAGGATATGGTCTTTGAAGGAAGCCATAACATCAATACCAATAAAATCGAGAAGGTAACATCCCTTAACATCATGATTAATCTTTTCATGGGTCACATGAATGTGGAAGAAGAGTATGAAAGCTTAAATCAAAATCAAATTTGCTGCAATATATAGGTATTTAAGGAGTGTGATTTAGATTCATATTTTTTGTATTGGATATCTGTGGAAGTTAAGTTCCGTTTACGCTTTGTGTTTTTGTAGATATTTTGATTCACGTTTTTCTCGCTCAGGAAAACTAGTTACTGATCAGCTAGCTAGCTTGAAGTGGTTATAGTGGATAGAACTTGGAAGATTGTTTAGTTATGCTAATCGGCTAATCCTCTACGCATAAATGCTCTTAATGTTACGTGCATTCAGCTTTTCATCAACTACTTGTTTGTGTTCAGTTCATCGCATATATATGCATCCATGATATTTGGTTTGTGACATACATGATATATTAAGAAGCAAGTGGACGCTAATTAGTTGAGATTGAGTCAAATTATATTTTCAACAATGTCAAGCCAAAGTAGGTTAGGTTATTATGTGTATAAAATTATTTTGTTTTAATCTTGATATAAACGGTTACATTTATACTTATTTTTAATAAAATATCTAGTATGAATATTAAATATTTTAAAAAAAATCGAAGAAGATAAAAATAAATATGATATTTTAATACACTCAGGTATTTTAAAATAGAATAAACATCCTTGCTATAAACTAGGCTCTGTACTGGTTGGTACTTTCTGTAACAACAAATTTTTTTGCATGTCCATAGCATGTGGAATGAGACAACTGTATCTATAATTGTATAAAAAATTAGATATAATATAAAGATCTTGATTACGAGTTGTCAATCAAAGTTTTTGATTGTGAGCATATCTAATTAAATCTACAAAAGTAGTATTGCACATGAAACTATGATCACCATCATGTGCTTTTAAGTCTTGACTTTTTTATAACATGTTGTTGTTGGCATGTTGCCCAATTACCTAGGCCATACTTGTACAATGATGGGCTATAATCTTGGAGGCAGAGGCAGAGTCTGTCAGCCTGTCATCTTGCAGCAGCACGACTAACTTGTTTTTCGGTTTTTGGATTTTTAGCTGTATCTTTTTCTGCCAATTGCATTACTATTAGTGAAAAAAGATTAAAGAAGGGAAGGTGACTCCTTATTGTTTAACTCTCTCATTTGGTTAATAAACAAAGTCTTCAGTTAGGGAAAAAAAAAAACAGAGATCTGACAAAGAATGAACACTCTGATGAAGCAATAGCTTTTGTTACATCATTTAAAGCATTGGATTGTTTCCCTGATCCTCATAATGAGTGAAGAAGACAGGTTAGTTGCTAGTAAGCGACCCAAACATTAATAGCTTCACAAAATATATTTAATAATTTTTTAATTCATATAATTATTAAATTTAATACAAAAATTAAATTACCTTTAAATTAATTAAATAACATTATATTTGATTATAAAATAAATTATTTTTTTTAATTTATTTGATCCCTAAATTATTCTATAATAGATAATAAAATTTATAATTTGATTATCAAACTGCCAATAATTAAGAGTAACATTAGTAAATTAATTTGATAAAAATTTTAATTTTGAATTTAATTTATTAAGAATCAAATTTTAATATCTATAAAATATATAGTTATGCATTTTTAAAATGTTTGAATTTCATTATTAAGCTAATTTTAAATTTGCTCAAGTATTTTTCTTTTTTATGAAAATAGAAATCACCTAAAACAATTACTTTTCCAATAGTATCAATCTTAAAGAATATAAATTTGATATTAACTTGACCATAACTTAGTTCTGTTTTTATATAAGATGATTGTTTAATTACTTTTACTTTTAATTCTCTCGAAAAAAAAATTTATATTATAAGGAAAAAAATATGAGCACCACTCTTGTAACATGTAAAAAGTATATTTTTATGTTATAAAAAAATATAGGCAGAGTATTAAAAATAAAATTTCATTAATACTAGAATTTTATTATATAATTAAATCAAAATAAATGAAGTTATAAATTAATCAACAGTTTGCTAATTAAAGCTGTCTTTCAAAATTCAGTGAAAGTGACAATTAAATTAAACTTTCTTAATCACGATCTCTAAAGAAACAATAAAGATGATAAGCAATGACGGTGATATACAAACGTGGGGAAGAAGAAGGTGTAAGTACCGAGTGCCTGTTTTAAGTGATTTTAAGAGAAGTTATTTGAAATAAAATAATTTATTGAAAAGTGGTTACATTTGAAATAAAATTGGTATTAGTGAATAAAGATACTTCAATTTAATACATAAGCATGCATCATAAATTAATTTAATTTGTACAAAATAAGGTTTATTTTTTTTTTAAACACAAATAATATTATTTTCAAAATTTTGAACTGTTTCTCATAAAGATTATCAAATAAGCTTAAGAATACTTTAAGCTATTCGCAACTATTTTCAACTAAAAAGGAAAGTAATTCCAAACTAGCTTAAGTAATTTTTATAAGAGAGTAATTCGTTGAAGATCATGTTTAAATGACAAAGCACTTTACTTCCAATCACTTCGTTATTACTAAAAACAATACAAATTAATTCCAGTTGTTATCAGAGTTTCAGATGGAGGGAAGGTATATATATATATATATATCTTCTACAGTTGGGGTAATTGTTTAAGAAGAAAGCAAAGTGAATTAGCTTAGAGCGCGTAACAATTCACATGGACAAGTTTTCTTTTCTTTCACAGCTTGCTATTTTTAAAGTCTTCGATTAATCCATTCACATGGGTGGGTTTCTTTTATGATCGAGTTTATCATTAAATACTTGTATCATTAATTATCTTTAAAGAGGCTTTTAATTATCCATAAATTGTAAAAACTAAAACAACCAATTTTTAACAAATAAAACTTGATCCTGTGATCCACAATGGTCACTATTCTTCAAGCTTTATCTAATTACTAATTATCCTTTTAATCATAACTAAGGTAGTTGAAAATGGATAAGATGGGTTTTAATTAGTTTTGGATGATGATGATTTTTTAGTGATATGATCAGACCGTGATAATTGTGGGTGGATGTAGTGGGATTTGAGGTATAGGAATGTGTCTGAGGAGCGTCGTGTAGATGATAACTATTACTATTATTAAAAGGGATAGCCCACTGGAGAGGCGGTCACTAGGGCACGTGGTGGCTGATTCCGCTACTTATTAAACAACTAGCGACTTTCAAGTAATACCGTTGAGTCTCGAGTCTCATCCTCCATTAGGCCTTAACAGCTGTTTCGTAGCTGTCTAAAATCCTCTCCCATGTGACCCCAGTGTTCAAGCAGTTGTAAAAAAATCTTGTTATTGAATGATTTTTTTCTTTAAATTATATAAATTAATTTTATTAAAATTTATAAAATAAAATAACAATTTAATGATATTAAAATAATTTTAATTAAAATATATTTAATATTTAATGATTTTACGTGATCGCATTTAAATCTGAACGAGATTTAATTTTATCACATTTAAAATAAAATGATATATTAAAAAATAATTAATAATAAAAATATATAAAATATCATTTTTATGGTTATATATTTTAAAGATGTTATTTTTATTATTTTTACTATTTTTTTTCAATATTATGTAGTATTGAGTGAATGATTAATATATGTATTTTAAGAGAAAAAATAGACTCAAATACTCTGTATTTTATTTGTATAATTGTATGGTCTCTAATTTTTTCAAGAATATTGCTAACAATACTCTCAATTATATTTTTATTTTCACTTGTATATATTTTTTATGTTTTTTTAAGGGAAATTAATGTGTTTTTTTGAAGAATGATACAAGTGAAAATAAGAATATAATTTAGAGTGTTATTAGTAGTTATGTTCTCAATACTACTTAAATTTAAGGATGAATATTAACATATACAAAAGTTTATTTACTTTTTGATGAGATATTACAAGTCAATTAATTATTAAAAATTGCACAAAAATTTCACAAATTAATTGTATTTTTCAAAATTTCAGTACACTTTCAATGGTTATTGAATTTATATTACCTCAACCAAAATTTCATAAACTTTAATCATAATTAATGGATTATTATTATCCTATTTTTTAAATTTAAATTATATATTTTTTTATTATATATATAATATGATAGTATTCGATATTATTCTCTTGTGAAATGAACGATGAATTCTATTAATACGCATCAACACGTTAAAAATAAGTCATTTAAATTGTATTAAGTTAAAAGTACGAATGGAGAGATATATTTTATGATTATAAATTTTTAAATCTCTAATATGTTTGATAGATAGTTATTTTGTTGGTCCATTTTGTTAATTAAATTTACAATTCTTTCATATCATGAAGTGCATAATTACAATTTTATAATATGTTAATTTTGAGTTGATGCTTATATATCCAAATTGATCAAATACAAATAAAAATTGATACAATTTATTTATTAAATCGAATTGACATGATGTAATTTATTTATTAAATGGGTTGATGTAATCACACAATTTATCACCTTACAATTTGTTTTTCATGACAATTTGATTCCAATAATTTACAAATTATTTAAATACATTAATGTTAAAACTGTATTTTTTCACACTAGGTATAAAAAAATTTGTAATACTTTTTTCGGTAAGAAAATTATCCTTACAATTTTTAATATTATATTGTTTTCAAGAGTACTAATTAAATATGTAAATATTTTGTATATAAATTATTCTTTTTTAGTTTTATTGCTTTTTATTAGACGTTTTTCTTCAATTTACTTAATCAGATAAAATTTAGAAAGTATTCATTAATGTATTCTCATTTTATCTTCTCTTAATATTTGAGTTATAAATTAATATTTAATTTTTTATGTATTATAATTTGTATAGTTATTATAATATTGTGACTTTGTTTTAGGTTAAAGAAATTGATGGAGAAATGGTACTGTGGAGTTTGAACCAAGATGATTAAATTATAAATTGAACTGAATCGAATAAAATCTGATTAGATAAAATTTTTCCACTACAATAATTAATAATTTGATTTGAATGATGAACGAATATTTAACAATTTCAAAGAAAATAAACACGTCCGAGAAAGTCTAATTACAATTTCAATATTTTCGTCACTTTTAATAACTTTCTATTTTATTTTATTTAGAATAAAAGGTTATTTTAAAATGATTCTATCGCCTCTCAATGCACTTTTTATATGCAAGAAACCTACTATCTAATAGGATAATAGAAAATAAAATAAAAATTCTAAATTTCATAAATTTATCATATAATATATTATAATAATTTAAATTAATTATATATTTGTTATTTGTATGTACGATGACAATGTTCATGAGATTATATATATATATATATATATATAACCTTGATTTTTATTTAACTAATTTATTTATTTTGTTTCATTATTAAAAAAAATATGTACAAAATTTAAACATATAAAAAATATATAATTTTACTTTATACGAATAATATATATATATATATATATATATATATATATATATATATATATATATATACATCTCATGAAAATGTTAAAAAGAAAATTGATTATGAAAGTATTAGGTATGCAATTAAGATTCATTATTTTAACTTTCTTACAGTATTTCAGAAAATAAAGGGATTAGATTAGCCATTATCATTTATTCATCCGTGCTGAAACCGCGGATTTTTATTTTCCCATATTTATGAACAATATTCCTTTAAAGAGTAATTTTTTTTTTTTTTTGGGTATTTATAAGAGCCATTGTTGGAGTCTCCAATTTGGTTGGTTTTTCAGTTGAATCCCCCCCCTTTGTTTTGCCTCTCCTTTTGATATATTCTTCTGTGTACGTAAATACGTATATAGATTTAATTTGTAAGAACCATCTATTTTTGTGGGTTGAATTCTCTTGCACATTCATATTGATCGAATAATTTTTTTTTTTTTTTTTTTGAGGAGCTCTGATTGTTTAGGAGCTTTAGTGTGTTTTAATTAATTTCCGTATTGTGTTGTTGTGCGTTATGGCACAATTGCCTCCAAAGATCCCAAACATGCAACAACACAATTGGCCTGACCATTTCTCTCATCAACAGAGAATTATGCCTTCTCTTCCTCCCACCAGTTTTGCACCGATTTCTATCACCACGGCCTCAACCACCACCACCACCACCACAAACCCATCTTGGGTCGATGAGTTTCTCGACTTTTCGGCGGCAAGACGTGCGTCCCAACGGAGGTCGGTGAGCGACTCGGTCACATTCCTGGAGATGCCAATGCTGGAAGAATATCGTGATGGTTCCGTCGGTAATAATGCTGCAGCTGCAGTACAACCAGGACCAGTGTCCGGTAGTAGTAGTAGTTGTACCGACAAGAATAATAATCATCATATTCATCAAAGTCACCTTGATATGTTTGAAGATGATCATTTCATTTCCATGTTAAAGGACGAATTCTCTGACGCCGGTGTCCCACCTACCATATCGCCGTCCGACCATAACAGCATTAACGACGATGAGAAAGAGCCTCCAAGTAGGAAGCAGCAGTACTTAAAAAATGAAAATGAAGAAGTGCAAAGCGAATGTATATCAGGGACCCAATCAGTCCCAAATTCAGCTACAACCACAAGTGGTGGAAGCAGCGATATAGTTGATTCTAAAAGGGTTAAGAGGTAATAACAATTATAATGTTAATAATTCATTCAATTATAGTTTTAATTTGTATAATTAGCTTGTTCATTTCATGTTAATTAATAATGTCGCGTGATATAATTGTGTGTTTAATTTGTTTTTAAAGAATCTTAGCAAACAGACAATCTGCACAGAGATCTCGGGTCAGGAAACTGCAATACATATCAGAGCTTGAACGCAGTGTTACCTCCTTGCAAGTATGTTAATCTCTATTCCTTTCAAAGGGTTTACGTTTATTAATTATACAAATTACTCAAACTGGTTTAATAATTCAATTTCACCTTCTTCTTTCTTTTTGTCTTAATTTCACCTAATAACTTTGATTTGCATAATATTTTTTCAAATTGACCAGGCTGAAGTTTCAGTTCTATCACCACGAGTTGCGTTTCTAGACCACCAAAGGTTGATTCTAAATGTGGACAACAGTGCTCTTAAACAAAGAATAGCTGCATTAGCCCAGGATAAAATTTTCAAAGATGGTAAGTATTTATAATAATATTAATTATATAATTAGATTTAAAACCAATGGTTACTTAGTACTACTAGTAGTAGAGAGAAATAGAACATAGGATTTGAGAACGTTGTTTGACTAGAGAAGAGGAGGGTAAAAAAGGCAATCCAAAATCATTAGCATTAGCCAAATGTTTTCTGTTTTTTTTTTCCACCTGCAACATAATTTCGACAAATGATAACAACCTTAGAATAATTTGTTACTCTTATAAAAGCTGTCGCTGTAATCACTTGTAATTTGAACATTTGGGGGGCTTGCTTTGTAACAAGATGTTTTTCAAATATCAGTTTTTTTTTTTTGTGTGTTTAAAGTTAGTTTTCTATTTTTTAAATTTATTTAGTGAAAAAAATTATTCTTTAAAAGGTTACGTTTTTCTTTAATTTCCTTTTAACTCAGACTAACTAATGAAATAAAAATGAATTTGAAATATAATTTTAATTTAATTATTTTTTAAATTCAAAATCTGTACGTAAATAAATGGAATTGAATTACAACTTGATTTTAAAAACTTAAATTTGAAAACATAATGGGTTATAAAGCACGATCTTAGAAGCTACTTTTGCGTCTAATAATCATCTACAAAAATACAATGTTTGAAAACATAATGGGTTATAAAGCACGATCTTAGAAGCTACTTTTGCGTCTAATAATCATCTACAAAAATACAATGTTTAAGTTGCATTAAGAGACCATCACATACTGGAGTGATAGAAGGAGATAATTGAAGAAACACACATCACTAGTCTTTATCGCTTAATGTATACATGCCCACTTGTTCATCAAATTCATATGTAATGTTATTGCTGAAATAACATTTTCATAGAGGGGACCATAAAAGTTTCCTACACCTGATGACAAATAACAGCTACAGTTAGTTATTAGTTATTTGGGTAATTTAGAACTTTAGTTTAGAAATAATATTGTTTTTATTTTGTTATTTTTTAGAAAAGTAACTAGTAAAGATAATATAATTTTTTGATCATTTTTTTTTAATTAAACTTATCAGGTAACTTAACTTAATTAATAGGAGTTAAATTTATAATTTTAATAATTATTTTTATTATTCAACAACTAATTCAATATTTTAATGTATCATTTTCTTTCTGTATTATTTATATTTTAGTTTTAATATCCGTTCTATGTTCATGTAAATAATAATACATATATCATATAATAATATTTTATTGAAAATTTTATTAAAAAATTGATTTTTTGTACTGAAACTTTTTCTACAGTGACAATAGGACAAGAAAATCTTTTTTTTTCATTTAAAAGAATTAATGATTACTTAAGATATAACTTATAAAACTTTAGCTACCCTTGTCCATTTTTAAAATGTCCTAATTGCATTATCTAAAATGTCATCAGTATATGTCTCTGCTTCACGTCAACCATATTTCGTCCATATTATTAAATTTGCAGCGCATCAAGAAGCTTTGAAAAGGGAAATAGAGAGATTGAGGCAAGTATATGAGCAACAGAACCTGAAAAATATGGAAAACAAAGCAACACAATCACATTCATCATCATCAATTGTTGATGCCAGTAAACTTCCTGCTGATAAAGATCAACAGCCTCTCAATGTTTCCTCCTGATCATGGGGTTCCGTACAAGTGTATATTTAATAGTGTCTCATCATGTGGGGACATGCCATAAATTGACATCGACTTTATTTTCATGGGCCATAAAAAAAAGCATCTTCATCTCTGATGATTAACTCGGTCATTTATTAAGTACAACCAACCCATTTGATTTAGTGCTGAAGCTTTGCCTAATATGTAACGGTGGAGGGACTTAATCCACAAAATAGTTCTCTGATACTTGGCTTTTTGCTAAGAATTTCGGGGTACTTAACATGTATAATTAAGGTAATTAGGATACCATGAATGTGATACTGATCACTGTACTGGGGACAGTGGCATTTTGGGATACGTGGGGGAGGTTTTTATGTGTTGTCTGCTGCACGTGGTGTGTTTATCTTTTAAGAAGGAACAATTCAGAGCAACATGATTGGATTGCAGGAAAGAACATGTGCAGTGCTTGTATTTTTTGAGAAGAAAAAGAGAAGAAAAAAAATCATAATTAGGATTGGTGGGAAGGTGTGGTGATGGTTCATTCTTTCTTTAGTATCAATTTCTTTCATATTGATTCTTTTTTTCTTTTTTTAAGAGTTAAAGATATGTGAGGCAATTCAAGGTTAGTGGGGTTACGCAGGGATGGACGAAAGGAGAGGCTTGTCAGAAACTTGTTTGATACAATCTCAAATTATCTTCTTTTTTAATGTATTTTTTTCCCGCTTGTAGTAACTCTAATTGACATGCTAGTTGGAAAAAAGATAGTGTAAATATGTTCATTTCCAATTGTCGTTTGCTTCAATAATATGAATATGTAATAGGATTAAGAATGAACAAGTTATTATTAAAAAAAAATTAAAAATGATGGAAGTAGCATGGAAATAAAGATTCTTATAAAATTTATTAATTTAAAGAGTAAATTAAGAAACACGAAACTTAATTCAAATAATCATTAATTTAAATATTAATTCAAGTTGTAAATTTTTTTATAAATAGAAGTTTAATCGTAAAGAATTAATCAATAAAGTGTTCATTCTAATTGAGAGAAAAACTTTTGTGAGAAAAAATTAAGAATAATTTTCTTGGGTGTAATTGGGTTATGTGTTGTGAGTTCTGAGTGTTGTAAACACTTTCTATAATTTCTCTCCTTTTAGTAAAAAGATTTACAGTAGATCCGAAAATGTAAGCAAAATTGGTTGAATTTTGTTATCAAATTTATGTGTTATTTTTATATTCTTGTTTTCTCATAAATCTGATTTATCATAAATTTACGTAATTTTCCAACAACTAGTATCAGAATTTTTGGTAGTGATTTTTGTCAATTTCCTACGATGATATTTGTTCGTTGACAAAAGTGTTCTACTACACGATGATTTGCAGAAATAATCAGAAAATGATCCGGAGGAAGTCAGATTTGAGTGGGAGCAATGGCCGTAGATGAAGGAAGGATGAAACTCGAGAAATTCGATAGCACAGATTTTGGGTTTTGGAAAAATGCAGATAGAGGATTATCTGTATCAAAGAAATCTATATCAATCTCTCTCAGGGAAGAAGCCAGAGACTATGAAGAAAGAAGATTTGAATCTTCTAGACAGACAAGCCCTCAGAGTTATTTGATTGACGTTATCCTACAATGTTGCTTTCAACATAGCAAAGGAAAGATCACAATGAGTCTTATGACAAATCTCTCTAATATGTATGAGAAGTCATCGACCTCAAACAAAGTGCATTTGATGAGGCGTTTGTTCAACTTGCGGATGACAGAAGGCACATTGGTAGCTCAACATCTCAATGAACTCAACACAGTCACAACCCAGTTGAGTTCAGTTGGAATTGAATTCGATAAAGAAGTACGTGCATTGATACTTTTGTCTTCTTTACCAGAAAGCTGGAATGTTACTGTCATGGTTGTGAGTAGCTCGTCAGAAAGCAATAAGTTGAAATTTAATGATGTTCGTGATCTGGTTCTCAATGAATAGATCCGACGTAGAGAGTTGGATGAATCATCAACCTCTTTAGTTTTGCATACACAGTCAAGAGGAAGAGATTCAACCAGAGGGAATAGACGTGATAAAACATACTATCAAGTTAGATTAAAGGACATGAGGTCTAAATCCAGAAATCCTAATAATTTACTTAGTTCGAAGACTATTAAGTGTTAGAATTGTAGAAAAATCAAAGGATAAATAAGTGAAGGTATAAGCAAATATTACTTACACCCAACATGAAGATGATGCATTGAAACGTTCTTTAGAGAGCAACGAAGAATATTAGATTTCAGACACAATCCACTAACGTAGTTACAATGCTGATTTTATTTAAACATGAAAATCCATGTTAAAGTTCCCGTGATCGCGATCATTATCAATGTGCGCATATAAATATAAATATAATCAATCCTTTATCTCATGTTTTGAGATCAAATTTAACAATCCGAACGAATGTTCATATCGAACTGAATATTTACAAAATCCCACAACACAAGTCGCTCCAAAAGCGTCTGATGACTAGAGAAGTCTAAGTTTTTAGAGAAAACAAGGCGAACGGGTTTAATATTTTGGTTAAGAACTTCAAGCTTCTGCATCAACTTCTTTTCCTCAACGAGTTTTCGCTTCTGACCCTTCTTCTTGTTCGTTCCACGTTGATAGATAAACAGATTTGACACTGGCGAAAACGGCGGGGTTGATGTGGTGTTGGCTAGGTTGAGGTGATTGAGCGTAAATCCCTTTTGGGTCGTCATGTTTTTTTCTCGACTTCAAAAGGGTTTTGGTGATTTTGATAAATATAGGGACTTGGAGATTGATCTGCGATCTGAGAATGGTAGGATTCTAGGGTTAGGATTAGAAGGGATTGGAAATCAGAAGGTGGGTTTTGCTGAGAGTCTTCTTGCAAATGCGTGTTAAGGTTTTGAGTGGGAATGGACTATGGTTGGGCTTCATGGTGTTTGGTTATTGACAGAGGCAGTGGGTGGGTGCTTGCTCGATCTACGTTACAGAAGAAGCTTAACCCTTTGTCTCACATAATCTCAATAGACAAAAGGAGCCCAGATAATACTTATGGATTCTAGATCATGTTTTTCTCAAATTAGTAGATAAAAAATAATGATTTCACAAATATGCATACCGCTGATTACTGCATATGATATATATTTATGTTTTCTTCGAGGAAGTTCTAAGTAACTTATAACTTTGTAAGTGCATAAGGTTTTGAAATACTAATTACTAAATTACTTTTTTGCCCATTCTATTAAGCAAGGGAATGATTTAAATTACAATAATCATATTATAATAATTTATCGTAATATCACAATTAATCTAATATTCATCTATTATTCAATAAATGATACACATACACTGCACAAAATGTATTAAAAAGCTGCTGGTGATATTAATCTTTCTAATCTAAAAATAATAATTTTTTTAAATCCAATTTTGATTATCCTACATCAACTTTTATTGAATTACAAAATATTCATGTTGTTTTTTTCTCTATCTGTTAAGGACAAATATTTATGTAAATGGCTCTAAAACGTATTTATAACATAAATTAAATTTATGACTTAAAACGAGATATCGTTTAATCTAATCCAAGAAGCAAAAATTTCTAAGCATGCATGCTTTAGTCACAAATCAATTTTATCTCTTTATTTAATCAATTTAATCAATTATCTTTACGAATGATTGAATTAGTTAATTATTTGATTGTAGGTCCAGTTTTTGAAAACGTACGGGTGAAGGTTTGCGAGACGTATACTTAGGATGTTTCTTAACAACTTGAAACATTGACAGTTGGGTGTATGATTTTCTTAAGCAACCAGCTAACTTGTGTTTAATTTATTAATTGCAACATGATATATTAGTGGTATTTTATTAATTCGATAAATTAAGGGTGTGAAAATTTTATTCGAAACTTCTCTATTTGGTTAATGCAAGTCTCACCATTATTAAATTAAGCAACTAATCAATCCAATAAGTCTTCGAATAGCTTGAAGAAATAATCAATCTGAAGCCGTATACTTAAATATTTAACCCAACCTTCTCCACCAATACTTGATCTTTTCGAATTATATATTGACATTTTTTTAATTAGTCATTTTTAATTAATAGACTTGTTTTAAAGAAAATTTCCAAGTCTTTCATCTAGTTTTATGTCCTCTGTCTTTCTCCTCAGCCTTAATAGAATCCATATGTTTATATGTTGGATCATTTAGGCTATTACCGAAGTAAAAGATCAGAAAAAATGAAAAATTACAAACTTGAAGTACTGC
Organism: Hippophae tibetana; assembly: GCA_037013495.1. NCBI lineage: Eukaryota > Viridiplantae > Streptophyta > Magnoliopsida > Rosales > Elaeagnaceae > Hippophae > Hippophae tibetana. The sequence goes on from CM072804.1 coordinate 7,736,130, forward strand.
TAGTTTTCGTATCTACTTTCCTAGTCATGCTAGGCAACCCTTGTATGAGTGAGACCGTCATAAACGATTTGTCGTTGAATGTGGTTTCTGATGGTGTCCATGATGTTTGGATTCCACCTTTAATACATCAAAGCCGGTATGTCTCATCATCATCATCATCATTATCATCTGATAGCTGTGAAGAGACCTATGGTTTCTTACCATGCACCAACACAATACTAGGCAATATGTTTCTCATACTTGTGTATGGATACTTGATGTTCCTTTCAGCCAAGTTGTTGTCATACGCTAGTGAGATATTGCTTCAGATTATTGGACCTGGTATTATTGGTGGCTTTTTTCTACCTATTTTGAGCTCTGTTCCTGACTCAACCATTATTCTTGGTAAGCTTCCTTAATTTTGATATTTAGTATTAGTAGAGAGCAAGTTTCAATAATTAAACATAATCACATTCATCAAAATATAATTCACATTCCCTCCCTCGCTTTCTCTGTTTTTATTTGTTTGTGTTTGTAGCATGATTCTCTGTATGTGTATTATGTCATAATATGGCTGATGTACAAGCACAAAACCAATCAGCTCAGTTGTGAGATATATAAAAAGAACAGTAAAGAGATATTTATTTTTACAAGCACAAAACTAATTTAAACAAAAAGTAACAGTAAAGTTTGTATACTCATTTTAAAAGAGATATTTTAATTATGTATTTATTTTTTTAACAATTTAGTCTTATTGTTATGAAAAAATGACTTTACAAGAATAAATAATTATTTTTTATGTTTTTATTTTATTTTTTCTTCGATTATTTTAGTTACAATTTATTTAAGTTATAATTATTTAATATAATTAAAAAATTATAAAACAAAATAATTTTTTTTAATTTCCTCAACAATAAAACTAAATTATTACAAAAAAAATAAATAAATATAAGAATTAAATATCATTTTTATAATGAGTGAAATATTCTGAAATTATTTTTTTTTTTGTTTGAACAAAAATGCACCGTGAGCTCATTTTTAAACATTGTCCCAATGTTATAGCCTATTTTAAATATTTATGGGTAGAGAGTAATATACTCCATCTGGTATCTCAACAGCCTCAGGACTATCTGGTAATAAGGAAACTGCTCAAAGCCAAGTTTCTGTTGGAATGGGCCTTCTGGCTGGATCAAATATTATGCTTCTAACAATTCTGTGGGGCACTTGTCTTATAGTTGGCAAGAGTGACCTTCAAAACTCAATCGCAGTGGACCAGAAAGATACAAAAAGATTTAGCTTTACTGGTATTAATTTTATACTGCCTTTGTTTTCTTTTTAATTTCCTTTTACTTTCTTTTCACCCCCTTATTATATCAATGACTCTTCCATTTCTTATATCGTTATTTATTTTTCATTTTCATACTGGCCAACATCATACTGAAACAACTAATTAACTTGATTCTGGCTTTAAATTATACTAAGGAATTTCCTAATATGTTGAAAAATTCAGATTAAAGTACCGTGGCAGGAAAAAAAATGAATTATGAACATGCGATTAGGATTATCTTGGTTGAGCATTACATGTTTGATGAAATGACACAAAGAGATGTTTATCGGTCAGGATCTGGGGTGAGCACTGATAAATGGACTAGCTACGCAGCAATGACAATGATTATATCTGTTATCCCATTCATTATAGTCCAATTGCCTGAAGTTTTCCATATAACCTCTGCAAGTCGTTTGGCAGTTCTGATTTCACTCTCTGTTTGCATTACTTTGTTCATTGCTTATAGCTTCTATCAGGTAGCTATTATCTTTAATTTCTTAGATCGAATATATTATTCTTTCTCAAATATTAATTTTTGTCTTCTTTCTTTCCTAAGTAATTAGTTAAGGAGTAAGATATTGTTGCATGCAGATCTTTCAGCCCTGGATTCAGAAGAGAAAACTAGCTTATGTAAAACATAAGCATGTAATGTCAAGTTTGCTCAAGTATTTGAAAAGGAATATGAGTGGAAGATTTCTTACAGATGATGGTGCACCTAATAAAGCTGTTTTACAAAAGTTAGTGTCTTTGTTAACATGTTTTATTCTTTTTTATCACTCAAATTTTTTTATTCTAATTCAATTATTTATTAATTTGATAACATGATCTTTCATTAAGAATTAATATTATTGATGATGAATATATATTGGCTTTTATATGATTACAGATTATTCAGAACAGTTGATCATGATTCAGATGGAAATTTATCATTAAAAGACTTAAGAGCTCTAATAATAGGGCTACAATTTGAAGAGATGGATATGGATATTGACGATGCCACTTCACAAGTGATGAAAGAATTTGATAAATCTCATAATTCTGAGATTAATGAGGATGAATTTGTCGAAGGGATCTCAAGATGGCTTATGAAAGCTAAGCGTGCTGCAATAATGGATAGGGAAAGGGCTCCTCAGTCCATGAAACTCTTAAATGATTTTGATATGGTATGTGATGTGAATTCATGAAGAATCCATTTTAAGATTCTTAGCTAGATCATGAATTTATATTAATTATAAATGTAAATGCAGAAAACAAAGGAAGAACAATATCTATTGGAGGATCAGAATGATGAGGAAACAGAGGGAGTTGAAAATGCTACATGGCATATCTCCAAAGCAGTTTTGATTTTGCTTCTAGGAACTATAGTTGCTGCTGCTTTTGCTGATCCCCTAGTGGATGCTGTTAACAATTTTTCAACAGCTTCAAGCATACCTTCATTCTTTGTCTCCTTTGTCATTCTCCCTTTTGCCTGCTCCAGTGAGATAGTGTCCACTCTTATTTTTGTTAGTCGGAAAAAGTTGAGAAGTTCATCTCTGGCATTTTCTGAGGTTAATTAATTTGCTTCTCAAGTTTGTTCTTTGTTTTTGAGGAAATTTAATATTAACTTAAATTATTGTATATGGTGGCTGACGAAAGTGAATTTAAATTTGTGATGCAGATATATGGGTCAGTGACAATGGGTAACATTCTATCTCTTGCAGTGTTCTTGGGTCTTGTTTACTTGCGCAACCTAACATGGAGCTTCTCGTCAGAAGTACTTATCGTTGTAGTTGTATGCATAGTGATGGGAACGATTGCAAGTTTGAGAAATACTTACCCTTTGTGGATGTGTCTCTTAGCCTATGTCCTCTATCCACTTTCACTGCTTCTAGTTTACATCCTTAAAAATGTTTTTGGGTGGTCTTAGATTGGTTCCAGTACTTTTATAAGGAGAGAACACCAACATCCCTGGCTTTCTGCTGCTTTTGGTTACTCCAGATCTCCAATTTATTAGAAAGGCAAATCTGAGGTTTGACCCTTTTGAATTTGCTATCAATTAGACAAACTAAAACACACATGTTACGTTACTGTGTGAACCTGAAATCCTCGAAGTGTTTTATACAAGTGTTTGTGAATTTTCTTTTGGTGCTAAAGCAAATGAAGTAGATCATTATTGGTGGCAATACTGATGGATCATATATACATATATGCATCCTGGTGAAGTAATAGTTTTTTTTCCTTTTCTTTAGGATTAGGGTTCAAATGATCCTATAATTCTTGTATAAGGACTCAATCTTTTTTTCTTTAAATTAGATAGGTAAAGTCTTATAATTTTTAGATAAAGTAAATGTAGTCCAATTTAAAAAATATTTTTTTTCAAGACAAATTGTATTTCTCTTAAAAATAAAAATAAAAACCAAAAAATTATCTCTACTTTTTCAAAAATATTAATTTTTTTTTCTCATATTAATTTATCTCATTTATCTCCTTTAGTCTATTTGTCATGTTGTTTTTAGGAGAATTATAAATAAAAAAATTATATTTAATAAAAATCAAATGTTATCTTGAAAAAATATTATTTTTAAAAAAATTAAACTAAATTGTTTTCTAAACCCATCTCATTTAGAAAAAAAATAGGATCTACGTTCCGAATTTGCATATGATATAGTACAAAGTGTCTATTAGCCATTTGGATCTTCTTCTTATTCCCATATCGATAATAGTTGAAAACTTACATTTTCTTTATAAAATTTTACCGCAATTTGAAAATACTTTCTTTATAAATTTTTACCGCAATTTGAAAATAGCTTTACATTCAATAAAATGTCGCGAACTATGTAGTAGTTAACGAAGAACACACCCACTTTTTTTTTTTCCTGCAAATCCTTATTTTCTGTACCATTTTAACTGCAAAGTGCAAAACTGGAAATTACATTCTCATAGTTAAACAAAAATTACATGCTTCGCTCAATTAAATATAATCACCCGTTATTGAATTTTGTAATTTCTGTTTTTAATGGTAATAGTTTTTATATATGTGATGATTTAAATTTAATAAATATACAATAGTATCAACTCTTGAGCAATAATTGTTATCGTTCAAATTCTGTATTTTATAAAATAAAATAAAAGAGTAAATCTTTCAATATAAATTTTTAATTTATGTTTATTATAATAAAAAATTGATATTAAAATAATTTATAAAGTGGGTTGCATAAATACTAAACAAATTGTTAATTAATGTGTTATTTTAGTGATGAATATATATAAATATTAATTATTTTATGAGTAATATAATTTAAATATAATATAAATATGAGTGATTTTTCAACAATAATTATATAAATTTATTTAATAAATAAGTCAAACATAATAGAACAATATATGGATTTATTGAATTAATATTTTTAGTATCTAATAAGTTAATCTTATATGAATGATAAAAATTACTTGATTAAATTTAATAAGTTTTTTTTACTTAAAAATAATTTATATTAATTGACTTTTTTTTAATTGATATGATATATGATATGATCTCGATATAAAAATTATCAATTCCACAAAAATATGACCTGTTTATAAGTGAAATGAGTAATCATGAACTATATAAATTATCATATTTAATATAATAAAAATAATTATATACTATACAAAATAACTATTTATAATTTTTTTTAATTATATGAGCATTTTAGTATTTATTGGTATAAAAAACTAACAAAAAATAAAAAAAGAGTGTAAAAATGTATTTATTAGATAGAAATTTTTGGATTTTATTGGTGTAAAAAAATTAAAAAAAATAATAGAGTTTGGTTCATAAGCAAATCGATCAAAAATTCATTAAATTAGTAATCATAAATTATAATAAAAATAATTACATTGTACAAAATAATTATTTATAAAAATATATTAATTATATAGATATTTTGATATTAATTAGTGTAAAAAAATTAACCAAAAATAAAAGAAAGAAGATACAAATTGTATTTATTATATGAATATTTTAGTATTTATTGATTAAAAATTTAAAAAAGAGTAGTTTAAAAAGAAGAAGTAGGAATTTGCTTCTACGCCAAATATCCTCTTTTTATATATTAGTTTTTGTAAGATTATTTAAATTTGATTAATATAGAATAGCATTAATTATTAAACAATAATTATTATTGTTTTGAATTATTTATTATGTAAAATAAATAAAAAAGTAAATATTTAAAAATAAATTTTTATTATAATTTAAAAATTGATGTTAAAATATTTTATAAAGTAGTTTGTAAAAATACTCTTATAATAAATATTTAATTAATTTTTTACTTTAATGATAAATAAATAAATAATAGTAATTATTTTATAAACAATAAACTCTAAATATAATATAAATTTGAGTGATTTATCACGATATTTACAATAATTACATAAATTTATTTAATAAATAAATTAAATATAACATAATAATATATGAACTTATTTAATTAATATTTTTACTATATAAGAAGTTAATCCTAACTGATGAGAGACGATTTAATTTAACAAATATTTTTTGTTTAAAAATAATTTATATTAGTTGATTTTTTTAATTGATATAAGGTATGATATGATCTCGACATAAAAATTATTAGTTTAATAAAGATATAATATGTTCATAAATGAATTGATAATCATGAATTATATTAACTATCAATCTTAATGTAATATTAATAATTATATTATACAAAATAATTATTAATAAACAATATTTATTATATGAATATTTTTGTGTTTATTTGTAAGAAAAAAAACATAAAAAATGTATTTATTAAATTGATATTTTTAAAATTTATTGGTGTAAAAAAATAAATAAAATGAGCAATCATAATTTATACAAATTATAATAAAAATGTTTAAATTATAGAAAATAATTATTATATAAATATTAGTATTTATTAGAGTAAAAACTGATAAAAATAAAAAAGAAGAAGAGATATTTGATGGTGATCAAACATCTTGCCTTCTAAATATAACATTTTTATATATAAAAAAATAAAATGCGTCGTTCACATAAATACATGTCGTTCAAACTTCACCCAACATAAATACCAGCTATCTTGTCATTTAATTGCAAGTCCTTTTATCTCCATTTCGTATTGGGAAATATATACAGGGAAAGAACAGATTTTTTTTTCCCGTAGTGAAAAGAATAGTTAACTCCAGAAAAGCAGAGAAAACACATTAGCAAAAACAGAACAAAGAAAGAGAAAGATAGATAGACAGAAACGAAACAGTTCCCCACTCTCTCAGTCTCTCGTACCAGTAAGTAGTAACGGTCAAATATCACTGTCCCAAAAACTTCCCAACTACGAACGGCTACCAAATCAGTCTCTCTGTATCTCACAAGTCACAGGTGACAAAACCCGCCCAAAATTCGATTTTACTCGAAAATAACCCCTGGTAGGTACACTAAGATTTCTCTCAAATGAGAAAAGTTATTACTTTACCACTACTGGTCTCACTCTCTCTATTACTCACACTCCACTTGCCTCATCTATCTGACGCATCCCTACACCGTCACCGACCTTCACGTTCAATCAAAGCCCAGAAAGGAGGGGTGAAGATGGAGCTGTGGTGCGTGGCCAAGAACAACGCTCAAGACGCAGCCTTACAGTCGGCTCTGAATTGGGCATGTGGGCCTGGTGGCGCCGAATGCAACCCAATCCAGCAAGGAGGTCCTTGCTACGACCCATCCGATATCCAAAGCGCCGCCTCCTATGCTTTCAACGAATATTTCTTGAAACACGGCATGACCGACGACAGTTGCTACTTCGACAACAATGCCGCTCTCACTTCCTTAAACCCCAGTATGCTTCTCCTCTTCCTTTTTTTTAAATTTTATTATCATCGGCTATAATGTGGAACCTTTAGTTTAGAATCTTAGATCCCCTATTAAAGATGATTGCATTCGCATAAATTATCATTATGATTTTTATTTGATCAAAAGCCTAGATCTTTCCTGATTCGTCGTCGTATTTGTTTTCACTTTGATAACTTGACCTGCAGGTCACGATAAATGCAAATTTCCATCCAGGTAATTGTTTAGCTAAACTGAATGAAACTATTTATTGCATTTATTTTTTCATTTAGTCGTTGTCTCGTTCTTGTCAATTTAGTTTCTCCTGGACTAGAAATTTAGAAGAACTTGTTTAATGCGCAGTAAAACCGTGAGCAATATTGGAAGTATCTCCAGTCCATCAACAGCGTTGGGATTAAATCCTAGTGAAGATATGAGCAGCTGCACCAAGGTTGCTCAACTATGGCTTTGGGCTCTGATTCTTACTCTTTTGTTCGTCATACCTATGCTCTTCTTTTAGCGTCCCAGCCTCCCAGATTGGTTCGTGCCACACAAAAGGCTTTTCTTTTCTTCCCCACTGTTTCTCCTCTTTATAAATGTTTTTTTTTTTGGGTTGCTCGAAAAGAGTCTGGAGTGGTACTTGTTTCTATTAGAGGTTGGCTGATTTTGGATGATTGATGAGTTACTACCATATTGAGCTTGCTTTGTAATTTAGTTAGGAAAAAAAAAATCAAGCAGAATAATATTACTCCTTTATTGGCAAGCCATTATGGCTAATATTGAGCTGTTTTTGACATTATATAAAGAAAATGGAAGTAGCAATATGAATCAATTCTTCATGATAAATTTTCCATCAAAATTCATGTAGTATATTACAACACATCACAGCATTGATCACTGTCTCTCTAGATCTTGTACCCCATCATGCGGTTGAATTCTTGTTGATGATCTTTCCCTGCTAAGCATTCTTCTAAAAGAGCTCAACCTTGAACTCGAACCGTTCCCTTTGTCAGACATTGGGATGCCATCATCAATCGAGGTCCCTTCCATTTTGCATGAAGCTATCCCCATGCGCTCCAGTGACGGAGCTGATGGAGCATCACCGCGGACTGGATCCTCATGGGGTTCAGGTTGGAGACAGTGCTTGGCCTCAGTCCTGCAAATTGGGCACGTTGAATGCAAATTCAACCACTTGTCTATACATTCAACATGAAAAAAATGCCTGCAATTTGGAAGTAACCTAACCATATCTTCATCCTCCAACGAGATCAAGCACACAGAGCACTCTTTTGTTAAACCACCGTAATCATCATCAGCATCATTAATATTGGTTTTGTAAACAAATATAGGAAAAGAGGTTATGACTGATGGCTCTAGACCTGTATTGGGTGGCTCAGCTGAGCGGACTTGAGCTGCTCCTAAACCCACTTGACGGAGGGCTGCACGACGTCGAGCCCGACGTAGTAAAACATAGCGAGCATAGGCGTGAAGTACAATTATTAGAAGGATAACTACAAATAAGGAAACAAAGGCTGTGACCATGATCTTGCTGCTTAAACCGTAGCTATTCCTATGAGGTGAAAAATTAGGATAATCATCGTCGTCAGGATCCAAATTCGGAGCCATTTTTTTTTTTTTTTTTGACAAAGTTAGCTTTGGTTTGAAGGCTATAAATTTATTTACATAACGGAGAATATATGGAAGAGTCTTATTGGATTTAGATGTTGGGGTTTTTAAGGATTTTTATTTTGTGAAAGCGTGAGCAAAGGGGGAACTGGGGGAGTTTACTTTGAAAAGATAAGATGAAAAAGACAGATTGGGAATGGCTTAATGACTTTTTTTTTATTTTCTACCATTTTATGTCGTTTTCTTTGGAGTTTTGGAAATTTCTTCTCCCTTTCCTTTTCTGTTTGCTTCAAGGACTGGGGTAATTTTTCCATTGGGGTTTTGAAATTTGAAAGCAGGTTTCCTAATTTTCGAAGCAAGAACAAATATATTTTGTTTACATCTGATGTAACAACAAACACAAGTTGAAGGAAACAGCAAAACAAATGCGAAGCAGGTGAATGGTTTAACATCGGAAGGAAAGTAGTGTATCGATGAATATTCATTCTTCAACAATATACTATTTCAATTTACTATTGTAAATTCACGAAACTGGGTTGCTGGTTAAAACAATATAATAATCTACTTCAATGGCATATAATATAAACATATATAAAATTTAAAATTTTAATTTTAATTATTAATACATAAATAGTTGTATTTATTTAAAAAAAAAAATTAAATTTGATGAACCCACTCTTAATAAACTGGGCGGATTTAATTCTTAAAGGAATCAAGTTAAAAAATTAAAATTTAGCCAATAGCATCTCATCTTTATAACTTAGCTATAAAGGCGTAGGGGAATTAATATGTGCTTCGACATAAATTAAAAGCGAATGTTTTTTTAATGCTACGTGGATATTATTTTAGAATTATGTGTTATGAAATTATTGGTACGTGCTTTGACATGACTTAAAAATAAAAATAAAAAATAAAGTAATGCGGATATAATTATATAATGGATAGAATTGTGTTTTATGAACTTTTTGATATAAGCATAATATAAGAATTAAAAAAATATAAGGAGGATGATTATATAGGTTTTATGTTTATTTAAAAAATAATAATTAATTTTTTTATAATAGTTTAATTTTAGTATTATAAAAAATATATACATAAAATAAATAATTATTTTTTATATTATTTATTTTTGTTTAATTTATTCTTCGATTCTTTCATTTGCAACTTATTTAAATAAAATAGTTTTTATTTAATGTTGTTAAAAAATAAAATAAAAAATTATTTTATTTTTATACAATTATATTTTAATAACAATAGGATTAAATTGTTATAAAAAATAAATATATGATTTAAATATTATTTTTATAATAAATATATGACCTAAAGATATTTTGTAAAAAAAATACATAGTATTTCTTAATATTCAAATGGTTATATGAATTATTTTATTTTTATTAATTTATAAAATAACAAATAATTTAATTGTAATATGGGGCGGCAAATATTTTATTTTATCTCCATAAAATATCAAAAGCTATAAAATCTTTAATCACTAAAATAGATTTTGGGTATAAGTAACACATTTAATCTTAAAATTTTAAAAATGAGTCAATTAAATTTAAATTAAAAAAAATTAATATTTTTATTAAATATAATATTAGAATTCTCCATTTTAAAAAAAATGAATCTAGCATTATAAGAAACAACCCCTAAACCCCACATAACACTTTCATCTCAATAGTAGTACCACCACCCATTTTCGTGCCGTCGTCCACTGATCACCTTGCCTTCTTTGCTACCAATTATCTTATACTTGAATCGAAACAAACTGAGCACTTACCAGAAACTACGTTCAAGGTATTTCATCATCAAAATTGCCAAAATAGCCATAGAAGAGAGAGAGTGGGAAAGAGAATCCAGAGAGAGAGAGTGGGAAAGAGAATCCAGAGAGAGAGAGTCTACTTTTGTTTTTTAATAAAAAAATAATAATTTTACTCTTAAAAATAAATATCAAGTTCAAAAAATTTAGATAACTGAACCATTTTTAAAATTACATTACTAAAATATCACATCCTAAGTGTTATATAACCAGTGTTTCACTTATTTAAAGTTATAAAATTAATTTGACCCAAAACCTCACTAATAGAAGAAATGTATGGGGTGAGTGGGCCGTGGCCCCTTTAATCCTCGTCTCGCTTATTTGCCTTTATCTTAGGGCTTATTTAATAATATATTTTGTTTTCAATGCAACGTAACAAATGTTTATTTTTTTAAAATAATTTATAAATTAAGCTATTATAACTGAATTACTAATTTTTGCAATGTAATGCTTTAATTTTATATATAATAGAATTAGAGGTAAACAGTCCAAAACACTTAGTACATACTAATAGATTACTATGACTTCTTTTTTTCTATTTTATATATACTACAATTTAAGTTTTATTTGTTAATAAGTTTGTTTTAAATTTTAGTTAAGAATATTAATTAATAATATTTATTTTCTTTTTATAGGGTATTGTTACATGTTTATGAAGCACAATTAATATTATACTTCATCTCATTTGAGTGCATGCATAATTGAAACATTCTGTTAAATTATGTTACATTTTAAGTAAACAAGTGATCAAAAATACGTCGAAAAACGTTGTTGGAACGCGAACACACTTTTTTTTATAAAAACACTTTGATAATAATGATTTATAAAATTGAGCAAAATGATCTCTAAAATAAAGTGGTTAGTTTTAGCATTTAACTATTCGTAAATTGATCTCTAATGTACTTAATTATTAGAATTTGAATGAGTTCATTGCTTAGTCTATTTGTTTGGTTTTTAATATATAATAGATACATGCTGTAATCAATGTTGATATCTAACTATTAACGAGTTAAAAAACACACAAAATAGTTAATTATGATATCTCATTATTTTATTACGAGATTATAAAGATTAAGTCTACATCGCAAGACAATTTTGATCAACTTAAGAGATTTAAAAAATCTAAATACAATAACATATTTATATAAATGCATATAATAACTTATTTATTATAAATTAAATTATATATAATTACATGTATTTAGTTCGTTGAGTTTCTAACCTTATTATATATATATATATATATATATAATGAAAAGGATATAATATTTATTTTAGATATTAATTTTCTTTGTTTCTCTATAAAATTATTAAAAAATTTAATATAAAGAATTCTCTCTAAACATCATCTTTCCATTTTATTTTACTTTTTAAGAAAATATTTTATAATTGATACACAAATCAATCTATTCGTAATGTATTTAAAATTGTAGGATGAAAAATTGTCATGTTCTCTTAAATTAGGACAAGTGACGACCCGTCATTTAAATAGATGAGGCGGCTGCCTCCAATATTTTGTAAATATCTATTATATATATTTTAAAAAATATAATATTACAATAGAAAATTAAAAAGAATATTAAAGTTAAAATATATGTATTTAATTCAATGTCATTTTACATGTTATTAATTAATTAAAAAATAAATGTTTTATGCTACTTGACTCTTAATTTTTTTATGCAAGGAAAAATACAAACTATATGAAATAATTTAAGCCTTTAAGTAATAAATTTTATGGAATTGGTTTTCATCTTCAATTATTTTTTAATATTCTCTCCTTTTTTTTCTTAATTAATTTAGTCATTTTTTTTAATATTATCTTATTTTTATTAATTGAGATGATAAAAAGTAAAAATTCAGAATTCATGTTTATTATTAAAAGATTCTATTTTAACTTTCAAATTTTATCTTATGTGTATGTATTTGTTTTATTTAGAAATAAACCATGCATACAATTTTAAACTTGTCATTTTAGTTCAAAGTTTTCCTTACAGTTTTATTGATACATTATCAAATCTTATTTATAATATGATTTAAAAGCAAATTGTAATCTTTCTTACAATATTTGTTTATCAAATTACTTTATAACAAAGTGCAATTAAACATCTTTATTTACTCATTTTTTTTTATATTTTAATTCACCAAGAATATTTGATAAATAATTGACTATTTATTCAATTTTTATTTTATATTTTATATTTCAATCTAAAAATATGAAATTAAGTAAAATTTTATATTTTTATATTTATATACTTTTATACATTAAGTATATAAACTCCTCACTTAATATTTTTTAAAATCATAATCTTAAAATTATAATATGGGTTCTTAGCTGGATTTAAGCTGAACCTAACTAACATAATACATATAAAACAAAGGTTGAAATCATCAAAGAAAAAATATCATCTATATAACGTCTTAACTAAAGATGTCTTCTTAATATGGGTATTAAGATGTGATAAGATATATTAATATTAACTTTTTATTTTATAAAAATGAAAAAATAATATAAAAAACAATGAATAAATCAATACTTAAAGTATTTAAAAAGGTATTTAAGGGGTTGTACTTAATATCATCTTTAATATGCTCAAGTTAGTCGTTAAGCATGTACGGACGTTTTGCATAACCCAATTTTCCTATCCGTATTTTCTCCACATTTTGGAAAAATTTAAATATTTTTTAAAAAATAATATTTGTTACATATCTCAAAATTATAATTATAAAAATAATACTTTTTATTTATTACTCATGCATTTAATATTAAATAAAATTTCAACACAAATATTTTATATTTAATGTTTTTTAATTTGACACAATTTAAATTAAGTTTTGACCATTTAGTTGAATTCCATCAAATTCAATCATATTTAATATTATAGAGATGTTATTTTTATTGTTATAAACTTTTAAGTCGTTATTTTTGTTGTTATAAACTTTTAAAATTTTATTTTTATTGTTATAAATTTTAAAGATATTATTTTTTATATAATTTTTCAATATTTTTGAGTTATATTTTATGTCTAATGTATCATAATTTTCCACTATATTAATTTGTAATAAAAATCAATCAAATAAATATGAATGGAAATGGAGAGAAAAAGGAAATTAAAACTCATTCAATTTATTTGTGTTTACTAAAAAAAATAATAGAAATCAAAATAAAAGTCTCATTTACTCAAATGTCATTTTAAATGTAATAATGAAAAATATAAAATAAATGATAGTTTTATATTTGTATTTTATGAATTTGAAAACAATGAAATATAAATGACTCCCTTTATCCCTCATTTTCTTTCCCTTCCTTGTTAGTAGGTGTATTTTGTAATTTTCGGCAACATATTAACCATTTCATCAATTCCTTTTTTAATTATCATGCTTATAACCAACAAAATTCTTAATACGTACAGTTATATTTTAAAAAAAAATTGAATTGGCAAAAAAAATAAAAGATTAAGCAGTACTATTATATCACATACATCCTTTACGTTAAGTTAAAAAGACCATTTAGTATTATTTTTTTAAAATTAATCATCTAATCCTTTACTTCTATAAAAAAAAGCTAATGAATAACAAAAACTATTTTTTACTAAATTTTTGAATAAAATAATATTATTTTCTCATTGTTTTATTATATTAGTAAAAAAATGATAAAATTAACTTTTTGTTATGATATTTTAGTATAGAAATGTTAAAATATTGAATAAATAGTTAAAATTTTATTATAAAACTATTAAAATCTTGAGTGAATAATAAAATTTATCATTCTTTAATATATTTTACAAAATATAAGAGATTAAATAACACATGTTATAATATAAGAGATTAATTAAGACAAATATCTGAATATAAGATAATTTTATAACACTTGATCGAAAATATATACCATATAAACTCAATAGCATTATTATCGGTTATAAAATTCATTCATTTAATTTGATCTCAGTGTAACTTGTAAAAATAAAAAAATTTATTTACACTAATTTATTCCATAAATATGTTATGTTATATATAATAATAAATTAAAAAATAGATATGATTGCTTTAATTAAGAGATAATTAGCACATCAATTATTATTATTATCCAATGATTTATTACAAATATAATTCCTTAAAAATATAAGTACGGCCTGCTCTTTATCTGAGTTATCTGAGGACAACATGGTGAAGCTTAGTTTTCCAATTAAATTTTTTTTATGCCATTACTTGATTGATAATTATAATTTAAGATATAATAGATATTATTATTTTAGTTATTGTATAAAAATAATTTGATATGTAAAAAAGTGTTCTTTCAAAATATATATTTAGTTCGTTTTGATGATAAATAATTTAGACAAAAAATATTTATAAATCATATTGATATATGGATGAAATTATTTAAAATTATAAATGTTAATAAATATTAAAACTTAAATTAATAAATAATTTTTAAAATAAAAAAGTACTTAATTATAATTAATATATATATATATATATATATATATATATATATATATTCAAAAGTGGTTAAAAATATATATTTAAACCATTTATATTATTAATACCTATTATATATACATTTATATCAATATCAAATTATAAGCTATTGACCCTTCAACAGCTCCATGGAAAAAGTTAAAGATCCAAAAACCAGCACTTCGAAACTATAGCCAGAAATGATCCTTAAGTATAACCAAGAGACGCACACTTACAAAAAGGTAATAAAGACTATGTAATCAATTGCCATATACATACATAGATACGGTACGCGATCAAGTTAAAATAAATAAAATTATAATATTTATAAATTATATATCAATTATATACATAAAATATAAATATATTATGATAATTGAGTTTTAAATTTTATTACTCAATAAATTAAAAAATTATGTTTAATTAAAAAATAAATAATATTATTTATTTAACGTGTAGATAGTAACTATCTTACAGATAAATCATAAATCCGCAGCCGCTTTTGGGCATAAGAATTTTACGTCATTTTTGTACTAATATATATACTTGTTATATATATATATATATATAAGTTAATTTAGAGAAAATTAATTAATTTGGTTTACAACTGATGATTCGACTCTTATAATATGGTTTAAGTTTATTGCAATATGTGGAAAGTAGGTAGCTATTATTTTTACGAATTGCCACGCACTTGAATGAACTAGACAAAATAAATTGATTCCAATGCGATTCCATTACGCATCCAATTCAAATAATATATAAAGAAAAGAAAAAAAAGAGTGCTCTAACTACTTCTATATAAATGAGTAAGTGTGTCCGTGCAAGTAAGCTAGAATCATCATATCTTTTATATATAGGCTATACACTATTGCATTAAAGCTATATATATATATATATATAGTGCTTAATTAGAGTTAAGAACTATGGCCATTTTGTTAAAGTTGATATGGGCAAACTTGATATTACTTTCCTTGATCTTAATTTCAATGTCAGCGGTAGAAAATCGAACCATGAATGAGGCACAATATCTAAAGAGGAACAACTTAACAAGGTCATTAAGGCAAAAGCTCGTTCAAAAATCAGAGGAAATGAGGGCAGGATTTGGAGGAAAGGATGACCAAAAAGTACATGGAAGTAATTATCATTATAATTATGATGGTAATAAGCGATTCAGCCCTGGAGGACCTGACCCTAAGCACCACTCTTTGAAGTTTCGTTAATGGGCGATGCAAGCCTGCAATATATAATTTATATATTTAGCCTTATCATTATTCTACTTTTTATTTTATATTATATTAGTTCATCATAATCCATCACTTCTTGTAGACTTGCATGTACTACTCAATTTCTTGTCTAAAATTTAATTACATGCAATATTTGGATGCGACTGCATATGACACACATGGATAACTTGACAGCATTGATATATAATTAACCTTATATTTTAATAGTTTTTATGATAAAATACTATAACAAAAAGTTATTTTTATCATTTCTTTATTTAGGAATAAAATAAAGTATTAAAAAATAATATTATTTTATTTAGAATATTAATAAAAAATATTTTTTTGTATTTTTTGACATTTTTTACAAAAGCAAATTACAAAATTACACATTTTGTTTCTTAATAGACTAGTCATACAAATTTTCACGAAAGTCACGCAAGATTTAGATGCCTATGAGCTTATCTACTATAATCTATATGTTTGCGATTGCAATTTTGTTGGCACAAATTTAACATTTAACATTGGAAGTAGGAATGAATTTTTATCTAATTGTTACTTTTTGTCCTCGGTATTGTATGTATTTAACAATTTGTACCTCTCTTTTTTTAAAAAACAAATTGGACCGTTACAAAACTTTTGTAAAGAGATGTTATTTGAAAAATCTCAAAAAAGATATGCCTATATTGTTATTGTATCAAGCTTATTACAGAAAACTAAAGAAAATAAACTCAACAAATTTTATATGAAAATTTGCTTTTGATATTTAATTTTGATGTGTTTTCTAAGAGAGAAAAACGAGTTCTATTTATAGTTGAAAACTAACGAAAAAAGGGGATTGTGAGTGAAAAATTATTGTGCTTTGTGACCCAATGTTTCTTTCGCCATGACTCGCGTTACATTTTGGTTCACCTCAAATCAATTCTAAACATATTGCGACACAGCCCAAATATTACTCGTTATAACTCAGCTCAAACTGCTTGGATTTTGATGTTAAATAGAGTAGACTGTATTGTGATACACTGTTTTTCATATTAAGGTTCGTGTTGCTTCACTTCATTTTTTTGTTTCGGTCCTTATAACTAGGTGTATCAAATGTAAGTTTTATATATATTATTCTTTTTATTGTTCTAAGTTGTCAACGAATACTTTAGGTATAATTCATCTAGTGTCTATCAATTTAATCAAATTGATCACATAAATTTACATAAATAATGATAAAATCATATATCTTTCAATCTATTTATAACAATTAAGTGTAAATAAATCATTTAATATTAGTGTTTTTAAACAATCATCGTTGAGGTCATCCATGCCATTTGGATTACTTTTCATCAGATTCCGGTCTAAAATATGGTTACTGAGTTCAGGGATCTGAAATTTCAACTGGTAGTCGAAACAGTAATCTTACATGTACAGAGATACACGTACAATCTGAGAAGCTAAATTGCTCATTTAGAAAGACATATTGTGATGGACTATAGTCACATATGCTACCTGAGACAGTTATGGAACGAACCTGAACTTTATCCATATCACGCTCGATTGTTTGATTATACTTCTCTATTAGCTATGTAACTATCTATTCTTTGTCATATTTTATCGGAGTTTTCTATGGAAATCTTGGCACGAGAGTAAACAGTTCATTTTCATTGTTATATTCTGCTTGCTTTCAGGGCTATTGGGACTTGAATAACAAAGAAGTCTTGGGTGATTCAGTGAATATTTCAATGAACCTTTGGCTGATTATATATCCATCCATATCTTAGTTGATCACAATAAAGATAGGAAAGTGTCATTATATTTTATGTGGTTACAAGATCTCTCTTATCAAATGCTTTCCAACTGTGTTTTTTTAGTAAGGTTATGTTTGAATCTTAAATTTGTATGAAAAAAAATGTTGAGGAAAATATAAGGGGGTAAAAAAGAAAAGAAAAAGAATTAAATAATACAATATATTATTTATTGGTTGATATTTATGAAAATAAGAGTCATAAAAAATTTCTTGAAAATTATTGAACCTTCTTCATTCATATTTTCTCACCATTTTTCCCCATATAATCTGAGATGGCCTAAAGCTTTTGGGCCTAAACCGCACTCAATGCCAAACTGTCAATAGATATATGCCATGGATTCTGACTTCTGGGTGATGTTAATTTCCGTTGCAGGATACATTTTTCTTTTATATATATTTTAATTCTTTTAAAGTGGGGAGGGAAAATTGATCTTAAATCCATCCTTTTGTCCAGGTGAAAGCTGTTAAATGACTCACAGGATATTAAGTGAAGATTAATTATGTGTGTAAAGTATCTTGAAAGTGTTCTTTTGCATTGTTTTTTCTTACAAGGACAAGAGCAAGTGGATGAACTTGAGAGCAAGCATTCTATTGTGGATGAGCTGTAGGATTAGCATGCTTTGTATCAGAAGAAAGTTTGACTGGTTTGTATCTTATGGGCCTTTAGTTTCTTTAGTAAGGTATAATTTTGGGATAAGGTTTTCCTAACAAGTAAGGAGCAAACTGATCTTTTTTAGCTGCGAATGTATTACCACATTTAACAGCAGAAGAACAATTGGATAAAAGGATGAAAAATATCAAGAATTGACTTTATTTCAAACACGAACAAGTAGGGAACATATAGGTTAGGCATTAGCTATATCGATCCTCTGTTCAGTGACTAAGGTTGTTTACATTTTTTTTTCTTTGTTGGTTGCTTACATTGGACAAAATAAAATATCATAAGAATTTTATGAAATCTAAACAAAATATAAAACCTTGATATATATATAAATATCTAAGACCTAACTAGTAGTGTTTTACGAGTAGTTTAAATTAGCTCAGATTAATTCAATGAATTGATGAGTTGAAAAATCTATTTAGTTCATGAATTCAAATGAATTAGTATATCTAATCACGAGTAAATTGTAAGTTCATCTAAACATCGATTTTATCAAATGATACTTACTGTATTTAACAGAAATTATATTTATTTTTTATTGTTTTACAAAAATATAATTAAAATAATAATAATATATATACTTTTTTATTTTAAAGTATAATTATAAATCTTTTTTATTTTTATTTTTTGAAAAATAAATGAATTGATTAATAAGCTGTTAAACACAACTTTAAAAATGAACTGAATTAATTTAAATAAATTAAATTGAGATATAAATCAACTTAAATTAAAATGTGAGTTGTGTCCGCTAAGCTTTTTTTGATACCTCCTACCTAACCTAAATTCACTAACCAGCCCTAAGCATTGATAGCTATCTAGCTAAGAATATTGTTCTAGGACCATGTTACTGTTTGGAAATGCATGGTCTCTTTTTCCTTTGATTGTAGTAAACTTAATCATTAGGGGAATCTTTGTTGAATCTCATATACACCAATATTCTTAAACTTGAGGTGATTGGCTCATTTTCTTGGAAGAAGAACTGTGAAAATCATCAATAGATGCCCTACACCAATACTATACTCAAAATAGTAGCACAAGATAATATAAATAAGACAGAGGGATTCTAGATATTACATGGGTCCAATATAGAACAATATCCCTTCGAAACATGCAGGCAACAAACAGTTAATCGAATCCCCAGATGAATAATCATTCAAACAATAAACTAAAACGGTCAGATGTACCTTTCTTGTAAAGATGATAATTTTTTTCACAGACATTGATGGCTTTGGACACTGATCCACAGACTCATGTGGCAATATTAAGCATTTTTGCCTATAAAAGGTCTCGAATGGTGAGCATAAAATCCAAAGAAAAATTGTCCTATTCGTTAAAGTTTTTTATGTACTCATGTGGGTTTTTGCTGCTTTTAATTTGTTCATACTTAAAAATTCAATTATTGTAACAGGCGTGGCAAATAAATAATAGTAGGTGACTAAGCTAACCATATAATTTTAGAGGAATATCATGAAATTTTATAGAATCATGAAGATGAAAGACAAAAGTAAAGTTTATTTGTCTCAAGTAGAAGACAATTTAAGTCGGCGAAATATTGTCGTTCTAATTAAGTTATTAATTTATATGTAAAATATTATATTTTTATCTCCTCTCCATTTACATTCCCCACTTTCCCTATAAATTGGAATGCTAAAATCCATCCAACCTACTCGATTACTCTCTTCCTACTGTTGTTTATCAGAAGCTACTCAAACCCTTTGCATTGCATGCATGGCTAATTTAACAAAGGCTTGCATTTTCTTTCTCTTGTTAGTCGTGATCTCTTCACCATTCTTTATGGTGTCTGAGTCTCGTATTCTTAAAGAGAATCCAAGTGTGCACAAATATGCTAAGAGCGCAAAGCTTTTACAGAAGTTGGGTTTTGATGTTTCAAAACTAAATAAATACGAAACAGTTTCCATGGTAGACAGACGTTCACCTGGAGGACCAGATTCTCAACACCACTAATCTAATGCTTCTATGCTGCTTAGTAGCTTTCTATCATGGGGAGTATTTGTATGCCCTAGAGGGAAGTTCATTAGGTGTTGTGAAACACTATGACTAGATAATAAGGTTTGCCATTTTGCAATTTTTTGGCAGCCAAGTTAAATTTCTAATATCAATACAGCCAAACCAAACTTAATGGTGAAAGCTCATCAGTATCTTTTTTTTTTTCATGCTTGGTTAGTATTGTAGTTTACCAAAAGCTATGAATGCACTTTTTATTATCTATAAATTATTATTATTATTATTATTATTATTGTTATTATTATTTTTATAATATATAAGAAGAATCATGAATTTATATTCTGTGGAGTCGGATTCGAGTGAAAATATCATAGTATAATAATATATTAATGATTAATTTATTTAACATTAAGGTATAATTAATAATAAAAGTAAGATAAATTTTTAAATACTTTTATTATGACAATAACAAAAGTAATTATAGTAATACGATTAACACTAGATTATTATATGTTTTGTGATATTACATATCAATTTATGAATAAAATATTTGTATCAGTAGATAAAATATCATATTTATAACTCAATAACTTAATCTTAAATATAGCATCATTTATTAAATATCTTTCATTTTATTTTAATAATTATTGAAAAATATATTTATTAAGCAAATTTAAAAAAAATTAGGAGCAAAGACTCCTGCATATATATATATATTTAACATAATATTGTAACACATATTTATTTTTAATTATAATTATAATTTTCTTTTATTTTAAGAATTATTTATTAATTTAAATTTATATATTTATTAATATATATACACAAATTTCATTATAATTTATAAATACTATTTTTTAAAATGATTTATGATTGAAATGGAATTATATATATATATATATATGAGAGAGAGGTAATGATCTAAAATTATATTTGTCACCACGTCCAAAAAACTTTAGCACAAGGTACAAGAGTCAAACATTTCTTTTATATTGTCGAACATTTTCCTTTTATGTGTGACCTTCCGTTTGGCCATTACTTCTTTTATCATTGTGGCTTTAAGGGTATGAACAGACATGAATTTATTTTCCAAAAAATTATGTTTAGAACTCAAATTTGCATAGGAAACATGGTGAGAAAATCATCACATGCAAGAAAAATATGCGTAAATGAATACAAATAACATATTTTTTAAAAAAAATCTTGGAATTTTTATTGATATATATTAAATTTTATTTTCTTTTAAATATAGACGCGCTTAGAGAGGTTGTTTTAAGGTGTTATTAGCTGCTACAGAAGATACTATTCAATTTCATTTACAGTTTTTATTATTTTAATTAATATAGTATCAGTTTAACTTATAGAATATTCAATAACCTTTGAAATTGGTTAACTACACCCAAAAGTAGCACTAACACACGTATATACAGTAAAAATGAATTTGTTAAAAAAAAGAGTCATATTAGTTTGTATATAGCTAATGTGTGTATATATGGGACATTAATTGTACAAAAATAAATATATATCATATACATGCTATATATGTCCTGGATTTTGTACACCAATATTAGTTAAAATTTTCTTTAAAAATAATAATAATCAACCCGATTACATTGGACCAACTCAATGAAATTTATCATTTAATATAATTAACATTTAATGTTGAAACTAAATAGTTTAAACTGTAAATTCATGGGATTGTTTTGATTTTAATAATCTAGTCAAATTCAGTTTCATAGATACCAATAATGCAATCTAATTATCTTTAATATTAAAAATTAGAACGTGTTTGACCGTACTCACCCTTATATTTTGGTTTTTGATCTTCAATCTTAAATTCTGTCTTAAAACAATACAATTTATAATGATTAGTTTAATATTAATCAAATGCTTAATTTAATCAAAGAAATACATGATGTCTCTAACTGATTAAAGAAATCCAAAAGTGCATATCACCAATAGTAATTCACTTAAATGGCATTAGTAGTAATTGCCATAACTAGTGTACTATATATGTCTAAATGCAGATACCAATATTCTTTGAATATTTATTTATATATTGGAGATTCTTGATAGTGATATGATCAATTTTATAAGATATATAGACGCTCTTATATAGGGAGAGAGATTCTATCTCTATCTCATTGATGTGATGGATTCCTTCAAGATATTAGGTAGGATAAGGTTATGAACTTGGAATCTTAATTTGAAACTTGGGAGTAGCCCTTTCATCGTAAGTTTAGACTTTTTTATTATCTAGTGTTTTTTTGCTGTCATTTTCTTCTACCGTAGGTTAATTTTACTACAAATTTAATTATGACATAGACTTCAAATTACACTTATTTTATCCTATATTTTCAATTTTATTTAGTAATATATCATTTTTAACTCATTAACATAATGTATCGATTAACTTAGTCACATTGATATATATGTAAGTCCCTCTTATATTGAAAAATAAGAAAACATAAATGGTAGGTGCAACCACAAATGATAGGTATAACTACAAATATTATGTACAATCACAAATGGTATGTACATTTGACAAATGCATCTAACCTTGATATACAATTTTACCTATAAATAGGCAATGTCTTTTCCTTAAAGATACATCAACACATCAACACATCAAAACAAGAAGAAAAATAAAGCAAAGTCAAATGAACAATCTCATTTGAAGAAAAATAGTGTTGTGTGTAAGAAAGTGAGAGAGAATATTTTAAAAAAATATTGGGATATTTTTCTAAAAGAGGAGTAACAAAATAGTGAGTTTGGTAAATACTTGTATGACACTATTTTAGGTTTATCTCAATTTGTTGTATTGGCTCTTACTTTGTATCCATTAATTTTATTAGTTGAAGAAATATTTTTCGGAGTTTGTCTCATGGACTTAGTCCAAATTAAAAGGTAAACTACGTTAAATTTCATGTGTTATTATTCTACTCTGTTGAATTCATTTTATTTTTTACCCGTTGTGTCCAACAATATATATGTATCATAGTTTTTAATTTTTTTAAATAAATGATAAGACACTTACTTATTTATATTGATAGTGGCTTGAATTTACGTAATTTCAATGCCTAGATAAAGAATATAACATTATGCTAATAAAGGAGTTCAATTAATATAGAAAAATATAAATTTACATTTATGAAATACTTACGATCTCAATACCATCTATAAAAATTCTAAAACAGAACTAATAAGTCTAGAAAAAATGAATAAAATATTTTTTAAAATTTTATCAATTTATAATTTAGTAACATGAACAAAATGACCATACATATAATTGCATATAAATAGTATAGCATGAAAACTAAAAATAACACATGATATATTTTTAGGTGAAAACAACTTAAATCATTACTATGACTTAGGAGAAAAATTAGCAATCCACCGATTTACTTAATTTTTAGCTATGAAAACCAAACGTTCAAGTACAAGTGTGATCTAACTTACGAGCACATGCTCTATTTTAACAATTTTCAAGATTAGCATGACTGATTTTTAGACTAAAGTTCTAATCAACTATTTGTTAATCAGACACGTTCATGGAACAACTGCTATTAGGATTAGCACAAAAAATATAAGTATCTATGTATGTTCTAAAATGAATTCAATAATGAATAATACTAACTAGATTATTCAAAGCATACATCAATTAAATCAAATCAACTATTAAATCTTAGAGCAAGCAGATTAAGCACAAATTCAATAAAAATAACTTATTTGAATTTTAATAATTAAATCAAATAATCATAATCATACACACAATTATTTGATCTAAACATACAAGACCGTAATAAAGAATAAGTTATATAAACATAAAAATATGAAACAAATAGGTTTAATTGTCTACTAGCATGATTATATGAGAATATACGATGAGATGAAGTTCAACCCAATTAGATAGGAGAAAAGGAAAAAAAACCTGACTTTTAAAACCTTATGCTCCTTAAAAGACGCTCTGAAGTTGTGTGTATAATTGTGAGAGAAGATTGACATATTTATAGAAACGTAAAGTGCAAAATGGTACATATATGATATGACACAATTCTACAAGTAGTTTATTGCATATTGGGATTAAAAAAACCAAAAAGATAAGACAAAATACATCAATTTCCAATAGTAGGTTCGATCATTCTATGAGATGAATCAATTCCTCCCAAAATAAGTTACGTCAACATAATAGGGGATCAAAAAAGGATCAAAGTCATATTGATCCTTTCAATACATTTATAAGAAGCATCGACCCCTCTACATAAAATGGTGTGCGTAGTTTATTTACATAGAGAAGGAATGATTAAAGTGTGATCAATTATAGATCGATCTGTCTATTAAAGGGATCATTCTCTCTATCTAGAAAGGTTAATATCTTTATCATATAATATCATAATTTATCCAAATAAAAGCTTACATGAAAGATACTTAAACATCAATTCTATAAATGATAGTTATAAAAAATATATCTAAATTACGATTATTAAAAATCTGAGTGTTTCTTCGACTTTTTTCGAGAGACTTAATATTCTTGAGAGACTTGATAATGAACTTAAAGATAAGATTATATATAAATATTTTATACACAAAATAACCATAATTTATAGTCCTTTCAAACTTTTCCTTTGGTATTTTCATATGGAAAAACCTCTCTCTCAGTACAAGATACTCATAGGAATAAAATAAATATACATTAATGTCCTAAACTCCATTGTAAAACTATCATATGATCAAATAAAATTATCTTCGATATAACTCTATAAGCTTATATGTAACTGAAATCACATAGAAAAGATATATGACAATTTGACTTGAAAGCCTCATTATATAATAATTCAATTTACATAAAAATAAGCAAAGTCTAGAGATAAATCATGTAGTGCATGTAGTTCATATTCTCCTCCTATATATATAAAAATAATCACTTATCCTTTTTGACATAAGATATGGACAAAACAATTAGGAGAGATTACATATGTAAAAAAAACTAGGAATTATTTATGCAAAAACATTATAAGGCTAAACTCATTCTAAAAATATAGGTGCAATATAAAAGCAAAGTCATTCAAACTTTTCCTTAATACAATGACTCCCCATAAGTTATCCCCACCCTTTAAATATAAAACTAATTAAATAGTTAATAATTGAAGTGAATATAAAAATAAAAAAATAAAATCCTATTTTTTTTTATAAATAGTCATATAAAATATTAAATTTATTTTATCACAAACAATTAAGAACTCATTTTTGCTTAAAATTTGATTATTTATTGTATAAATAAGCAAGAAGAGTAGAAAAGCCTCAAAATAATACTTAATACATATAATAACATATTGACATTTACTTAAAAATTGTATACATGTTTGAACTCTACAAATATATCAATTAAGTTATTTATGATCGATTAATAAGGACTCAAAGGAAAAATTATCACATATAATGTAAAACTATAATTAAGTCTCCAATCTAAAAAAAATTATTTACCAAGAGAGAACTAAAAAGAGATATAATATTATATATTTATTTTTAATCTTATCTAGTTCTTTCTTTTTGTGTATATTAATTACTTATTTTTAAAAGTATAGTTCTTTTTAGCAAAAATTTTAAGTAGTTTCTTTCACAAAGATGAGCCATAAACCTAATGTGATAACTTTTACACTAGTTGTGACATAACCATTTCTACTCATTGTTATAGTTTCACACATAATAGTAGGTAGCTCTTTCAATACTAGGTGCATCTTTAAGGTAAAATTTTAAAAGGTAAGATATAAACTCAATACAATTTTACAGTTTTATCTCAATACAATTATACAATCAAGATTAGTTAAATTCCTTGAGTTTTTAAAGAGAAATCATAAATTCAAGCATAACATAAATGTCTTTTCGTAATTGTGTGAATAAGTTCATGTGAATATCGATCATCATATGTAAAACTATATCTCTGTACAAATCAAAATTGTAAAATCATTTATCCCATAAAGATCAAAACAAGTTGAGCCATTAAAGACAAGGTTGTATGTGTGTATGTGTTAATAAGTCCATTACCTTGTTGGCCAAAAAATAATTTTACTTATCATATTTTTTTAACCTTTAGCAATTGAAAAAATAAAATAGATGCAATCTACAAAATTACTTACCTAGGATCATATAAACACTATACCAAAAGTACCTAGGTAGAATAATAAAAGAGGATTAAGGGATCGAAAAAACAATCTTTAATAATTCAAATTTTATCGAATTTGGTTTATTTATCTTTGGGTTGAGACTTAACTACCTTATGTTTCATAGGTATGTTCTTAGACTTAGTTGTAATTTTTACATTCTTTCAAAATGAAGATGCAATATGCATAGTAAGATGATGATAACGAGTCTTAGAATTAAATGTATTTAATTTTAGTTGCCTTTTTGAATCTAAGATTTCATACTTCCTAGTAAATTTTTTTAACATGTTGCTATAATTTTCATTCATCCTAGAATATGATACAATATGCACGAATGAATGATGATTATGAGTTTTACTATGTGAAACATGGAAAGAATTATTAAATTTAGGAGCATAAAAACCTAAATTTTGGTCTTATATGACATTTTCTACCACAATGATGGCTGACAGACACAAACTTAACAGTTTTTTCTATCACAAGTACAATTATTTTGTGTGCATAAATAGTAACAATAGGAATAAAGTTAGAGGACCTTACAAATGTAGGTTTTGACATTAATGGTTTGAAGCTCTCATCTTTATAACCAAGACCATGTGTATCATCATATGAGGTACCATAACTTAAAACTTTATTCAATTTTAAGGGTCTAATGTCAATGTTTTCATTATCTCCTTAGCAGCAATAATTTCTTCTTTGATTTTACAGTTTCCTTATTTTGTTCCTACAAGACATAGTTCAAGAGTATCAATATGTTCTAACATATTCAAATTTTTTTCCAAGGCCAAAGTGTTTTTTAATATTAATTATTCCATTCAACTTTACCACTTCAACTAAAAGTTGGTCTTTTTCTTCCTTAGCATCTATACAATACTTAAATAATTATTCAAAACTAGATGTATTATATTTAGTTAAAATAAAAGAAGAGTTAAATCCATCTTATTCTTCATCTGAGCATGTATAGAAGTAGTTTGAATATGTAGTGGTTTTTGCAATGAAGGCATATTCGTTGGTTCTATCATATTCTGAATTATTTTATCTCTCCTATTCACTCTCCACATCACAAAGAGTAGTATTAAGTGTTCTTTCAACTTTCTTCTTATTGTTTGCATTCTCTATAGGTATATATATCTAAAACCACTATAGGTGAAACATTAAGAACCAATAGGTTTAGATTCTTTTCATCTAAACCTGTGGGTTAGGTTCCTTTGACATTCTATCCTTGAATCGATTATGTTATCCCTTGATATCGTTATTTTTTTGGTTCTTTGTATTAAGATACTTCTTAAATCTGTGAGCAAATGAAACAATAAATTCATCATCTGAATTATTATCACTATCAGAAGTTAAGTTTTTGAAGCTTCTGCATACTATGTTCTTGTTTTTCTTGGGTGGCTCAAGAATAAACTCATATGTTTGGAAGGACCCAACTGGTTCTTCAATATTCAAGGTGTTCACATTTTTTCTCTCCTCTATAACAGTGACTTTCATATTATAATCCTCTATTAATTAACTAAAAAGTTTGCATACAATTATATGCTGAGGAATTTTCTCACCAAGTGTAAAGTAATTATTAGTAACATCATAAAAAAGAAAATAAAATTGATTAAACATTTCATTGTTACTCATTTTAAGATATTCAAACTAAGATGTTAGCAACTCATTTTAGTTTGTTTAACTTGTAAAGTTTCCTCGAGTAAGAGCAAATGCATTTCATGCATCTTTCGTAGTCTAATAGTTAGAGATACGATAGAACTTATCCATTGATATTACAACAACAAAAAAGTTTAACCTTTTTTTATTCGATTCACTAAGGGTCATTTATTCATATTCCATTGTTTTCTAGTCTTTATGGTTGTTACACCATTTTTGGTTATGAAGGGTAGTTCTCAACCTTCAAGAATGGAATGCCCTATTTTTTCATCTTGTCTAAGATAAGCTTGCATATGAGCCTTTCAATAAAGATAATTATACTAATCAAAGAGTGAAAATCTAATAGATAATCTATCTTTTTTCATTAGACTTATTAGTGAGTGTATGTCCCTATAAATCAAAATCACTAAGTATGTCTAGTGTAGTCTTTGATATCAATTGAAAGTTCTAAAATGAACCTAATAATCCTAGAGAGGGTGAATAAGTTATTTTTAAATTTTATCAATTTGTAATTTAGTAACCTAAACAAAATAGGGAGATATACAATCACTTATGAATAGTAAAGTATGAAAATTAAAAATAGTACATGATATTTTTAGGTAAAAATAACCTAGGTCAAAACTATGACTCAAGAGAAAAACTACTAGTCCATCAAATCACCTAACTTTCTACAATGAAAACCAAACATTCAAGTACAAACTTGATCTTATGCTACCTTTCTTAGGATATTATCTTGTTGTACCTGATTTACGAGCCCTAGTTTTGTTTTCATAGTTTTCAACATTAGCATGAATGATATCTAGATCAACATTCTAATAAACTCATTTCCAATCAAACATATTTACGGAATAACTACAATTAGGGTTAACACAAAAAATACAAGTGCTCATGTATGTTCTAAAATGGATTTAATAATGAAAAATACTAACTAGATGATTAAAAACATATATCAATTAAATCAAATCAGCTAACAAATCGTAAAACAAGCAGATTAAGAATAAGTTCAATAAAAATAGCAACTTTGAATTTTAATAATTAAATCAAATATTATAATCATAAACATAATTATTTGATCTAAACATGCAGGATATTAATAAAAAAGAAGTTATATAAACATAAAAATATGAAACAAGTAGACTCAATTGTTTACTAGTACAATCATATAAAAATATATGATGAGATGAAGTTCATTTTAATTAAAGATGAGCAAAAGAGAAAAAAGGAACTTGATTGTTAAAAAATTTTGTTCCTTAAAAAGGAGCTCTATAGTTATGTGTGTAATTGTGAGGAAAAAGTAATGTATTTATAGAAAACCTAAAGTGTAAAACATCACACATCTTATGTGGCACAATTCTACAGGTAGTTAACTGCCGATTGGGATCAAAAAATGAATTAGAAAAGATGAAATATGTCAGTTATTGATAGTGGGATTGATCCCTCCCAAATAAGTTATGCCATCATAATAGTGGATTGATTATTCTATGTAAAATGGAGTGCTCAATTTTTTACTTAAAGAGGGGAGGATCGAAGTGTGATTCATTATGAATCAATCCATTATGGGGATCAATCTCTCTACTAAGGTGATAAACTCTTGTATCTCAAAAGGCTAATATCTTTATTATACAATGTCAAAATTGATTTGAATATGAGCATTTATGAAATACACTTAAATATTTATATGTGTGATAGTTATAAATGATATATCTAAATTACGATTATTTAAAATTTGAGTATTTTTTCGACTTTTTTAAAAGATTTGATTTTTTTGAAAGATTTCATAACAAACTTAAAGATAAATATAAATATTTTGTACACAAAAATAATTAATGTTCATAGTTTTTATAATATTAAATAAAGTGGTTACGAGGGCTCAAGAACCATGTGTTTGGGCTCATTAAATGATCAAATTTTTGCACACCCTTAGTTTTAGGATTTATGTTTATAAGTTTTAGTATTTAGAGTTTAAAAATTAAAATTTAATATATACTCAATTTTAAGGTTTAAAATATTTTCATTTAATAATAAAAAATTAAACTAAAAACCATTTTATTATATTTTGTTCTTGCTTGATCAATTTTTAATTTTAAAAAACTAAGAGTCACTTGCTAATAACAAAGGATATTATCAACAAACACATTTTCTTCGACCAAAGTAACCATCGTCGGATTTCACCCTATTACATAATTTGTTAAGTTATCAACGTATTTATAGTTTAATGATATGTAATTCACTTTTATATATATAGAAAGTCTAATGTTCGAGTTTTATTTAGAACGTCACTAGTCAAGTTTAATAAAATATTCCATGCTTAAATTCCCACTATCTTAAAGAGATAAACATTTTAGGGATTTTTTACAATGTAATATGTATCAATTTAATCTATTTATTTATGATCTGATTAATTTAATTTTATAATTTATAGAAACACGTTTTATAGTGTAAAAGGTATATTTTAGTCTCAGAATTAAAATCTCTAATTTTTAATAATTATAAAACTAAATCTACTCATTTTTATAATAATAAGATTTATAATATCCGTAAAAAAAAGCTTAATTAAATTGATCCATTTGATCAAAGTAAAATAAAAAAAGAACTATATATATGCTAACCTCGCCCCTGTCTCATAGCATCCAAAAGTAAAATCCCATATATACACACGTAAAAATTCCATTACAACTACATCAATTTTTTTGGGTTCAAATCTTTCACGATTTTTGATCATTTTAATATACACGTCCAATATCGTCAATGTATATAAATAGATGTATTATAACCTTCTCCGGCACTATGTTTGACAAATTAATGCAATGGGGCCAAGACCATCCCTATATTGATTTATAATGAAAATATCTTATATATAAAAAGCCTTATATGGCTTTTGTCGAAGATGGAGTCTTTTTATATTGTATTATTTTTATTATATTAAGGGTAATAATTTGTATAATTTAAGATCATTTATTTATAAGTATTTGATTAATTCACTTATATCTAAATTTATTTTTTCTTTAATTTTTTAAATTAATAAAGATAAAAAATGTCCATATAATAAATACATTATTGTTTTTTTATTTACTTTTTGTTAGGTTTTTATACCAATAAATATCAAAATATTTATATAATAAACTTTTTTAATAAATGATTATTTTGTATAATGAAATTATTGTATTATATTAAAAGTAATAATTCATACAATACATTATTATCTATTTAATGAATTTTTGATCAATTTATTTATGAACATAATATATTCTTATTGAACTAATAATTAAAAAATAGTCATTTAATATAATTTATTTTAAGCACAATTCTTATTAAATTCAATCAAATTATGTTTATCATGTAAGAACTCCTTAAATAATAATAATAATAAAAATAATTGAATAATTTTATATGTTATTTTGTTATATTTTACTTATTTATTAAATATAGTCATATAATTATTATTAATATCGTGACATATCACTCGTATTTATATTATATTTGAATTCTATTGTTTATAAAATATTTACTATTATATATTTTTATTATTTATTTTAAGAATAGTTTTGCAAACCACTTTACAAAAAATTTTAACATCAGTTTTCAATTATTAGAAAAATAACTTAAAATTTTATATTTAAAGATTTAATTTGATATTTATTTAATGAAATAAATAATTTAAAATAATAATAATAATAATTATTCAATAATTAATACTATTATATATTTATCAAATTTAATTCATCAAATTATGCATACCGTCCAAAAACTAAAAACTATAATTAAGAGTAAATTTAACATTTTTTAGTTTCAAAATTTTATTTATTTATTTATTTTGGCTACTATCCCTATAAATTGGGCAACATACCCTCTAAAAGTCCATGGCAACCCAACTCCCTTTTTTATTTTTTATTTTTGCCCCCTCTTAAAATTTCAATGGTTTTACTTATTCTTGTTTTTTAATTCGGCTTTTATCCTTACTAGTTATAAATATGTGTATAGTATATAATTTATTAAAATATTAAAAATAATTACTATAAAAATTTATTTTAATTAAAAATATAATAGTATTATTATTATCTAAATTTTTTGACATACAATTAATATTTTAAATAATTTTTAAAATAATTATGATTATTTCAAATATTAATACTATTTTACATAATTGATAAAAAATAAGATACTTAAATAAATTATATAATTAATAATATTCATTATTCTAAAAATATGTGAACAATTTTATCCAAAAAATTATAATGAGTATATTCTAATTTTATATATAGTTTAATCTATTAATATTTTTTAAGAATTAGTAAAATTTAAGTGCATACTTTAAAATAAATAGAATTAAGATATATATTTTAGTAGATTATACTAAATATTAGAAGTTGTTTAGAAAAAAACTCTATTAAAAATTTAAATTAATAAGAGAATTGTCAACATTACTTTTATACTGTCTCAATAAATGTTAACCCTAAGTATAATGCATATCAAGTATTTGTAATTCAATTAGGGTTATTGGAATTCGAATAGAAGACTTCTAGCTATGATATAACGTTAGAAAAATCAATTCTCTTATAAGTTTAAACTAGTTAAAGAAAAGTTAATATTGCTTTTAAACATTCAATCACTAGAGGCTAGAGAAATTAATCCAAAGAAAAACTAAGAAAAAAGAATAGAAAATTTTCATGCCTCATTCGGTGCCCATAGCACTTCTAGATCTGCTAATTGAAATGGCATATGGAGCATGCAAATAGATCTAGTGATAGATTATTAAAGTAAATACAAAGCAGAAAGTTTTGCAAGTGCATAGATCATGGAGAATATTTCCTATCAGGATTTGATTATTCTATATATAAGGGATTCATTTTAACTAAAACATAAATAATATTGTTTTAGAAAGTATCAAGATACATCATTTATATATATACTTGTTTTATATATAAGAAATTTTCTACCGGATATATCATATGTGCTGTGACGAACTTTGTCTTGTTACACAAATATTTTTATATACATATTATGTCAGTATCTCCCCAAAAGAGATCCCTTTATTTTAAGGGACGATTAAACCATATCTTTAGGTAATAGAAGGGCTCCTATAAGGAATGACAGATATTAATTAACAATGTTCAAGAGGAATTGATGTTAAGTTGATGGAGAGATTTTGGTGCACGCATTAACTTTAATCTATTTTATTTTTTTGCAAAGATCGATACAGCTTTAATCTTTTCATTATATATTGTTTGACGCACATCAATCCACTTATGCTTAAATTTAAATTATAGATTTTCTCACTCTGCTTGTATGCTAACAAAAGAGTATATAAATGAAAAGATTTAACACTATACAGTTCAGCCTCATTTAAACAACTTTCGCAAATGACATGCTACTTTTGGCATTATATATAATAAACTTCAAGATTTTTTTTTTATTTTGGAAACAAAAGAAATTCAAGATATGTATGCATAAATATAGTGAGTTTATTTTTAATTGATAAATTTCCACTATTGATGAAAATATACTCTATTTATGGTTTCATAATGTTGAATTGCACAAATAGTTCTTCATTTTATTCATATTCTACATTTTAGTTCTCTTATTTTTTTTAATGATTTGGTTAATTTTTTATTTTTTTTCATTTTTCGTACTTTATTCCCCTTACCTTTTATTCTCATAATTTAATCCCTTTACGAATTAATTTTTACACATTTAGTCCAAAATTTGAGATCAATTTTAAATTAAATTTCAAAAGTATAAAAAGATAAGGGAATTAAAGTATAAAAGTTAAAAAAATAAAAAAAAACTATATTATAAGAAAAAATAAATGGACCAAAGTATAAAAATTCAAAAGTAAAAGAAACAAAATCATAAGTAAAAAATAGATGGATCAAAGTATTGAGTGTAAAAAAGTTTAAGGGATATTTATATAATTTATTATTTTCAAAATAATTATCGGACTTATAGTTAAAAACTAATGAAAATATTACTTAACTACTAGTCTATTCATTTTTGTTAGAATTTGTGATTAACTTCAACTCCCAAAAATTTAATACATGTAAATATAAAATTTATTTATTCTAACATGTAAGGGTATGATCGATATCCGAAGTTATATATTCGTCACCAATTTTTCTTAAAGCTTTAACTATTAGAAATAAAACAACGTTACATTATCAGTTTTGGTCATACAATGAATATAGCCATGTACACTTGAAGAAAAGTGTTAGAATATATTCCATCATCAATATTTATCCCAAAAATTTAAGGTTAAGACGATTTTTATGAGATAAACAACATATATTTACTCATTCTAACACATCTTTACATCAGATTATCTTAAGAACTGTTACATAGTTCGCAAAATCGTCCTCAATTAACTAGAAAAATTGAAAGCATGCAGGAGACAATTTAATTTTTATCTAACTTATTTTTTCCCTTTTAAAAATGGGCACTTAAATTCATTTTTTTAATAAAAAATAATTAAACAAAAAAGATTTAAAATTAGATCCATTATGATGGATGAGGAGTTATATCACTTGGACCACAATCTAATCCTAATACAAGTAAAAATTTTAATGATACAAATATCGACATTTTAAACATATGAAAAGGGATGTGAATAAGTATTTTATTATTTTGTTGATGATAGCATGAAATATTAGTATGTGTATTTGCTTAGAAGTAAAAATGAAACTATAGAGAAATTTATTCTTTACAAAAAAGAAGTTAAGAATCAACTCAACAAAAAGATTCAAATACTGCGCAATTATCGTGATAGTAAATATGAAGCACCGTCTGGTAAATTTTGTGCATAACATAAAGTTATCTATGAAACCATAACACTTTATTCACTTTAGCAAAATGAAGTTACTGAACATAAGAATCATACCTTAAAAGAAATAATGAATGCAATGCTATTAAGTTTTGGGTTGCCACAAAATTTGTGTGAGAAAGCTACTTTGTTAGCTAACTACGACACCTCGAAAAAAGACATATAAAACACCATATGAATTATTTAAAGAAATAGTACATTCTTATAAATATTTACGAATGTGGGGGTTTCTTGCTAAATTAACCGTACTTATATAAAAAGGTGAAGATAGGTCCCAAAATGATATATTGTATCTTTATTGGATATGCACATAATAGTAGTGCTTATCGGTTTCTTGTGCAAGTCAAAGATCCCAAACATACATAAGAACACGATATTAGAATCAAGGAATGCATCGTTCTTTGAACATGTATTTCTAGTTAAATCTCAAGGAAAATCAAATTCATTTAAATGAACATATAAGACTATGAATGAAGGTAGTCAAATCAAAGAATTTGAACAAGAAATTGAGGATAAAGTTTAGATTGAACTGAGATATAGCAAGAGAAATAAGGCAAAAATGTCCTATTTTCCAAAAAAAATTGACCTATTTGTTAGAAAGTGAACCTCAAGCCTATAAAATAGGTGTAAATTCTTCTGAACATCCTCAATGACAAGAAGCTATTAATAGTAAAATTGAGTCCATTATGCAAAATTATAGTTAGGAATTAGTTGATTTACCTCTAAATAGTAAAATGCTAGGATTCAAGTGGATTTTTACAAGAAAATGTAAATCAGATGGATCAATTGATAAGTATCAGACCAAGCTTGTAATTAAGGGATACAAACACTCTGTGACGAGAATAACATCCATAAGGATGATGATTGCTATCGTCATTCTACGAAATCTTGAAATACATCAAATAAATGTAAAGACAACATTTCTAAATAGAGGGATAGATGAAGAAATCTACATGGATCAACCCAAGGGTTTTTCATGCCTATAGTAAGAAGGATAAGTCTATAAATTAATGAAGTCTTTATATGGCTTGAAACAAGCATCAAAATAGTAGCATGAAAAATTTGATAATATCATGAGGACAAATGGTTTTAAAATCAATGAATGTGAGAAATGTATATATGTTAAGGACAAAGTAGATGCTTACGTTAATAACATAGTAATTATGGATAATAATGATCAAATGATTAAATCTATTAATATTATGTTAAATTCAAGATTTGATATGAAAGACATAAAGCTTATTGATGTAATTTTGGAAATTAAGATATCAAGGATATCAAACAATCTCATTCTAAGTTAATGTCATTATATTGATAAGATATTTAAGAAATTCAACAAAGGTGATTCTATAATTACTAGAATATCAATAAATATAAATCTATATTTATCTAAGAATAAAAGTGAGAGTGTATCTCAACTAAAAAAATTCTAAAATGATAAAAAAATCTTATATATTTGATGAGTTATACAAAAACAGACATAACTTATACTATAAGAAAAATAATTAGATATATTAATAATTTAGAATCTAATTAATGAAAAAGTATTATAAGAATACTTACATAATAATAATAATAATAATAATAATATACTTTATTTATGTTTCAATGTAAAAACTATTACATTCATATTTAAAATAATAATAATAATAACATTTTTCACGTAACCATTGTTAAATTCAGAAAATATAATTGAAGGATAGACATTCTTGCATTAATTATTAGAAACAGATTTCTTTTAGAAATGTTGGAAAGTGATCACTCTTCGTGATGGTGCAGGTCAAATATGTATGTGGCGACCCGCTATTAAAAGACAAACATAATTGGTTGGATAATAAAGAAAATACTTTAAAAAACTAACCAAAAAATTAAATCTAAAAAAGGGAAGGAAAAAAAATATATATAAAAGAAACAAAAACAAACAAAAAATAATAAAATCCTTAACAGATGCTGATGCGCTTCAATGTTTGATCAAATAGGCTGTGTAAAGCAATAAAGCAAAGTATGTGGACGGAAAACATTCCCAGTCCCACTGCGCAAGCGTCCAAATTAAGGCTTAATATCCACTGAATTAAATAATTAAGACCATAAGGAAATCATGACGAGGCCATTATTGTAACTCTAATGTCTAAACCTTTCTCATTCGTGGGTCTAAGTCTTGATGCTCTTCCACGTTCAGCGATGGAAAAGCATAGCAAGCTAAGCTAACCTATACTAATTTATTATATTTATTTATTTTTATCAAAAATTTAAGGAAATCAATGCTCTACCTGATAACCATAGATATCCAACTCTACCTACACATAAGGTTTTGGAATTACTAATTTTCCTTTTTAAAAACTATTTATTATAAATATTATATCTTAGGTTATATGGGATAACTCCTTAAAGTGTCATGCATGTTCATTTTTTTGACAAATTCTTTAAAGAAAGTTTAGAATTTAGAATATTTTGTGATATTTTTATTTTTATTTCTTTAGTTTTTGGTAAATATCTGTATTTATATTTTCCCTTTAAAATGCATATATATTATATATTGTATAAAGAAATAAAAAAAAAGTATACATATACATATGAAACCGACTATGAATTCACGTGCATTACATGTATACACTTAAATGCATAATATTTGTACATGTATATGTTTTTAAAAATATAATTATATATAACACGATTTCAAAGTATGATTTTAAATAAAAATGATAAATTTTACCATACTGTAATTAGACAAACCACACGTTAATAACAAACCCTATGGCCACATGTACAACAATTAGAGCCATCTAAATGTATTGCGTAAGGTAAATTTTACTTACATCTATTGAAACCTCTAATTACATACCATTTAGTACATATTTTTCAATGCTTTTAAAATAAGGATATGTATGAGAAATATTGTTTAGAGTTAGTTTGTAATACTTGTTTATGTATACATGTATTAAGTGTAGGTTGATCACTTATATGTTACTTGCTATATAAGTAGCTAGCTTTTTTTTATTAATATGTAATTCAATTTTTATATATATTCTTTGAATAAAAGATTTGTTCCTCAATTTTTTTGGTTGCACCTCTCTGCAATTATAGTTTTTGGAATGATATCAGAGCAAAACTTCAAAGCTTTTTTTATTTTTTTTATCTTGTGATGATCACGTTATGAATCAAAGTGAGAATAGACAAAGTTATCGGAACATTGTAGTCAATTCAAACTCACCTTCTTCTTCTGAGTCAATATCTTCTTTAGTATCTCCTATGGATTTTTTAAATCCAATTGTAAATCCAACTTCAAGTACGATACACACTCTTGCTCAAAGTCTGTTTTTCTCTTCACATAGGAAGTTATGTCCTTCTGTGAATCTTGATGATCATAGCTATACGATCTAGTATGATCAACTTTTTATATCTGTGATTACGTCTGGTCTTGAGGGAATTCTTGATGGATCCTTAGTCCTTCTCTATTTCTTGATGGTTTGGCTAGTCCCAATCCATCTTTTTTCAATTTGAATCCTTTAAATCCGATTGTAAAATTGTTGATTTATGGGTTAGTTTCAGCTTCTAAGCATGAATATCTGAGTAGTAATCTATATAACAGTAATAGAACAGTGATTCGTCTTAGAAGAGTCATATATGGTTAATGTTCAATCTCGAGTTATGGGTTTTGGGAACAGATTCAGAGCATGTGATGGCTGAGTAGTTTGTTTCAAGTTTCTCTGTTATTTTTGCAGCAAGCCTTGCGGTGGTCTTAGTATTATTTCTGCCACAACAAAAATGTCACTAACTAGGTATATACATTATCATACAATCCATAATGAGAGTAATATTACTAGGAAAACCATTAGCTGATGTGTGCTTCAAGACCTATGGCCATATAACCATGCGCCAAGCTATTTCCTTTATCCATGTTTTCAAGCTCGGTCATTACATGAATAGTTAACTTGGTGTTTTGTAAACCTACTGTTTTTCGAATCAGGTTGCATATTCAATTACACAATCTTTTCCTGCTTCTCAATTATTGGTCCAAACTAATGGTTATTCTCAGGACATTAGTTTGAAGGGTGGTATTAGTTAGAGTTAGTTTGTTATAACTATTTTTATATGTATATGTATTAAGTGTAGGTTGATCACTTGAATATTACTGCCTGCTATATAAGTCGGTAGTTTCTTAGTTAAGATGTAATTTAGTTTTTTTATTTGAATAAAAAATTTGTTTCTCAATTCTTGGTTACAATTCTTTGCAATTATAGTTTTTTTTTTTTAAGTAAATAGTTGAAAATTATTCATTGTTTCTAGAATACGTGATATCATGTTATTTTAAGTTAATAAAATTCAAGATTAATATATTTTTAAAAATATTCAATAAAAGATAAAAAAATAAATTAAAACAATATAATTAATATGAAGTATATTCCAAAAATAATCGAATAATATCTAATATCTAATATATGATTATTGATATTATTTAAAATTATTAGAAAATATTATCCAAAATCACCTTAATTTTATTTTTTTTATTAAAATTACTCGAAGGTAAAGCTTACTACAATAATACTAAATCTTACATTGAAGTTATTTTGATAAAAAAATAAATTTAGGTTAAAGTATTGATATAATGTTTGAAAATATTTCCGTAATTTTATTACGATAAAATAATACTTATTATAATATTAGTAATGAAACGATTTGTATAAAAAATAAAATCTAATACAAATGTCTTATTTATTTGATAAATTATTTGTAGGTGATAAACTGTTTAGATAAATAATATTAATAAATTATAATAATATTTAGGTAAAATTATTTAAAGATATAAATATTAATAAATATAAATATTTTAATTTAATAAATTATTTTTAAAATTAAAAAATCTTTAACTTTACAGTAAAAATACATATATTATTAAAATATCAAAATTATTTGATAAAAAAACATGGCCAAAGGTGATACCGTATAATCGTGGATCTCTATTGATTAGTATACGATGAAATTGGACTTATGAATATTGGACGCCGCCAGACCATTATAGAATATGGTGATTAATATAACAAAATTAATATTTTTAAAGTATTAAATATTATTTTTTAGAATAAATTATTTATTTTAAAAAAATAAATTTTTTGTTATTAAAATTATAAAAAATAAAGTTTTTAAAATTTATAATAATAATAATATCTTAATAATAATAAATAATTTTAATTGAACCATACTAAATATTTAATAAATATAAATTATTTTATTTTAATTTAAATAATATTTAAAATATAATGATATATTTAATTTTTTAATAAAAATATATAAGGTAATTAAAATAAATAATATTTTTATTGTTATAAATTTTTAAAGTAATATTTTTATTCTTTTGAATATTTCTTGATTATGTTTCTGACTCAACATTACGTACAATTTTGGCTTTCAATGCATCCGAATGGATTACGCGCTTTCCAAATAAGGCAACTTCTAGGCTTCTAGCTACGGATAATTTTCCTTCTATTATTTAATCATTTTTAATTTCTGAGCATGTCATATTTCCACTTAGTGCAGAAAATGCAAAAAGAAAAAACTTTAATAAGTGTTTTCTGATTCTCTGAATATCAAACTGTCAAACCACATGCTGCTTGGTCAAAATTATGATTATCTATTTATAAATGTAATTTAGGGTTTTGATGAATAAAAATGTCATTTCATCTTATTGTATATATATTTTTTTCTTTCTAACAACACTCAATATTTCTTGGATCCAAGTGCGTATTTGGTAGCACGTTTGTGTACCCTTCCTCCTGAAAGCTTCTAGAGCTAGAATACATATCAAAGGTCGATTATAGAAGTGATTTAATAGAAATTTTCTACCCGGTCTAATCAATTAACTAGTTTTGATTTATTTGGTACATATAGTTTAGTAACAATTAAATAATTATTATTTTAAATAAAAATTTATTAGGATTTGAAATATATACCTTACAAATTTAATAATATATATAACTTATTATTATTACTCAATTAATATTAATAAAATCAAACTATTACTATAAATATATTTTGTATTTTGTATTAATTATAATTATCAACATTTTTCTTATTATCACTTTCAAGTTTTATTTCCTCTTTACATCATCACATTCAAAATTTCCTTATACATCAAAATGTTAAGCTTCTTATTTTAGGAATTAAGATCCAAGCAGAGGCACCGTCCTTTGCACGTGGACTTCTATAGTCTTAAAAGGCAACATTTTTCTTCCTTATTCTTCCTATCGTCTACTTTCCCTCCATTACCTAACACCTCTTCCTCGTATCTTTTTTCTTCATTATTTAGTACATTTTTCTTACATTTATTAACTATAATATTATTTTATTTTATTTAAATATTATATCATTTTATTTTATCTCACATAGATGATAACCTGAATTAACCTTAAACATATGTCATATCATTTTTTTTATTAAACTTATATTATTTATTATTATTGTATATTTATTCGTCTCATTTAAGCTTAATAAAAGTTAATAAGATATCTCAATTATTATTGTTTCATTATCATTTTATCTTGTTAAAAATTAAATAAGATATAATAATATGAGTTTTGAAAATTAATATATTATATCATTAATCTCATTACTATTTATTCTCAATTTATACCTCTAAATGACCCCATTTTCTCCCACCACCTCAGTCCATAGTTTTATTCTCATCAATTCCCCTACTTTCATACCCATTTCTCTCTCTCATTTGTTGTGCATGGAAGCAATAAATAATGATATATGAATATATCAAAGCGGTAAAAGAACATACATAATTTACATGGTTTGACAATTCCCCTAGGTCTACAGGAGGCAACATATGTTATTGAACTGAGTAGAAAATATACAGAATACAGATATAGATTTCCTGACTAATAATATCTCTCAAGTGTTTCCCAAAACTCATAGAAAACTCTCAAACTCACTAAGTATTTTCTCTCTTTGAGTTTGCTTATGCTCTTTCTGATTTTTTTTCTAATTTTTGCCTTGTTCTTTAATGCATGAACTCTTCCCTATTTATAAATGAAGCAAGACTCCTTTTTCCCTAAATTGTGCCATAATTTAAGCCTTAAATTAGGCCACTAATTTCCTTAAATTATGTCACAAATTAGGCCATTAATTTCCCTAAATTATGCCACTAATTTGTTACTTTTAGAACCAATATTCAACAATCTTCACCTTGGCGAAAAAGTTCATAACACTGCCTCCAAATGCGCCCTAGGCGCTCTAAGCTCGAGCGATGTTGATCAGTTCAAGCAGTGTTGAAACTTGATCCCTATAACCACCTTTGTAAGCATATCTATAGGGTTATCTACAGTTCTGACTTTCTGGAGTATAACATTCTCTTCATCGATGATTTTCCGAACAAAATGAAATCGAACATCGATGTGCTTGGTACGACCATAATGAACTTGGTTCTTTGCCAAACAAATGACACTCTGGTTATCGCATAAAACCTCCACGTTCTTCTGAACAATACCTAAATTCTTGGTCAACCCGAGAAGCCATATAGCTTCTTTGAATGCTTCTGTTACAACCATATACTCTGCCTTTGTAGTAGACAAAGCTACAGTTGATAGTAATGTTTATCTCTAACAAACTAGTTCCCTATCATTGTGAACACATAACCAGTTGTAGATCGACGTTTATCCAAATCTTCAATATAGTCAAAATCT
This sequence comes from Hippophae tibetana, assembly GCA_037013495.1. Lineage (NCBI taxonomy): Eukaryota > Viridiplantae > Streptophyta > Magnoliopsida > Rosales > Elaeagnaceae > Hippophae > Hippophae tibetana. The sequence goes on from CM072804.1 coordinate 7,779,099, forward strand.
ACATATCCGACTAGGTGCTTACCTTCAGTCTTATCTCTCTCAAACTTCAAACCAATATCCACAGTACCATAGAATCAACTTCACTGCTTGCCAATCTCTTTACCATGATTGTGCATGTAACAACTCATTATACTAACAACATAGGAAATATCAGGTCTGGTACATACCATTGCATACATCAAGGCACCAATGACATTTTCATATGGAACACATTCCATTTGCTTCTTTTCATCGACGGTGCTAGGTGATATCAATGCACTCAATTGAAAATGAGGAGCAAACGGTGTACTTAGTGGTTTGGTATTTCATCAATGTCAAACCTTTATAGGACTTTCTTCAGATATTGAGTCTGTGTCAAACAGACTGTGCTTGTAACTCTATCTCTTGTGATTTCCATCCCAAGAATTTTCTTAGCTTCTCCAAGATCTTTTATTTCAAATTCTGAACTCAACAAAGTCTTCAATTTATCGATCTCCACCTTACTATTATATGTAATCAACATATAAGAGCAAATAAATGAAGGTACCGTCTTGGAGTTTCTGAAAGTATACACAATGATCAAACTGACTGCGTGTGTACTTTTGATCTATGATAAAACTATCAAAGCGCTTGTACCATTGTTGCAGTGATTGCTTCAAACCGTAAATTGACTTGCTTAGCTTGTAAGCCCAATTCCCTCGTCCTGGAACTTTGAAGCCATCCGGTTGAGACATGTAGATCTCTTCGTTCAAAGTACCTGGAGAAAAGCTATTTTGACATCGAGTTGAGCTAACTCAAGATCAAACTATGCTACTAAAGTCAATAGTATCTGAATAGATGAATGCTTAACAACAGGTGAGAATACCTCATTGTAGTCTATTCTTTCTTTCTAAGCATAGCCTTTTGCTACCAATTTGTCTTTGTATATGATGTTTTCTTTACTAAGAACACCTTCCTTCTTGGCATAGACCCATTTGCAGCCAATAGTTTCTTTCCTTTGGGAATTTGAACCAACTCCCAAGTCTGATTTTGGTGTAGAGACTTCATCTATTCATCCATTGTCATCTTCCACTTCATACTATCAACTATCTGCACGGCTTCTCTGTAAGTGCATGGGACATCATCATCAATTACAGAAAGTGTGAATGCTACCATGTTTGTGTATTTGGTAGGCTTCCTAATCTCCCTTTTTGGTCAAGTAGTGGCAATAGATTCTGGTTGTTGATTGATCTGTGGTGATGGTGAGAGAACCTCCACCTCAACTGAGATCTCTTCTTGATCATCAATTTCATATTCACCACGATCGGTAATCAGTGCAATCTTTTTTAGATCTTCCGAAGTCTCATGCATCACCTTAGAAAGAGTATTTGGCTTTCATTCTCCTTATCTGAATTTGTTTATCTCAACATAACAGACTCGTCGAATGTGACATGTTGGCTTAAGACGATCTTCTTGGATTCACCACACCAAAGTTGAAATCCTTTAACTCCTTCCTTAAAGTCCAAGAAAACAACTTTCTTTGCTCTAAGATCCAATTTGGATTCACTAACATGAAAATATGCAGGACATCCAAATATTCACAATGAATCATAATCAGAAACAGGTTTTCTAGACCATACCTCTTTAGGAGTTTTCCCATCTAATGTAGTCGTAGGAAGTATGTTGACTATATGAGTTGCATATGACAAAGCCTCAGCCCAAAACGCCTTGCTTAATTTGGATTGAGATAGCATACATCGAACTTTCTCAACCAAAGTATGATTCATTCTTTCTGTAACTCCATTTTGCTGTGGTGTACGAGGAACTGAAAAATGTCTGATTATCCCTTCATCTTGACAAACTTTGAAGAAGGGATATAATTTGTACTCGCCACCATTATCAGATTTTAGGCTCTTAATTTTCCTGCATGTCTGAGTCTCGATCATTTTCTTCCATTTAAAAAAGATATCCAAAACTTTATCTTTGTGACTCATGGTGTATATCCAGACATATCTAGAGAAATCATCAATAAAAGTCACAAACCAAAGTTTACCTCTAAGTGAAGCATTCTTGGAAGGTCCCCAGATATCCATGTGAATATAATCAAGAGATCCCTTAGTACGATGAATGTCAGTGCCAAACTTTACCCTTGTTTGTTTTCCCATTACACAATGCTCGCAAAAATCAAACTTTCTAGTCTTGGCACCTTTCAAAAGACCTTCATTAAGCCTTGCAAAGCCTTTTCATCGACATGCCCTAAGTGCATGTGCCATAGGCGGGAAGAATCATTTGTTTTTTCTTCAAAATTTCTAGAGACAGCTGCTCTTCCTGTAACTGTACTTCCATCTAGGAAATACAAATTCGCCTTTCGAGTACCCTTCATTGCTACAAATGCACATTGTACAACTTTCAAGACTCCATTTTCCAATGTTACCTAGTAACCATCATAATCTAGAACACCTAAAGAAATAAGGTTTTTTTTAGGTCAGGAATATACCTTACATTTGTAAGTCGTCTGATTGTACCATCATGCATCTTTAGTCGTACTATTCTGATCTTTTTTGTCTGACAGGCATTTTCGTTGCCTATAAGCACAACTTATCCATCGAGCTCTTCAAAACTCGAAAACCAATGTTTATTTGGACACATATGATAAGAACATCTAGAATCAAGGATCCACTTATCTGAGTAGGTTTCTGATGATGAAATTGAAAAGGTTAATTTTTCATCTTCATTGGTCTTCTTTGCAATATTTACATTTGACTTGTCCTTGTTTAGGCAATCATTCTTCCAGTACCCTTTCTGGTGACAATAGGCACACTCATCCTTCGCAGCATGTCTTCTGGATGACTCTCCTCTAGACTTTGATTTGGATCGCCCCTATTATTTGATCCGCCAGATTTTTTGTTGTTCGTCTTACCTCTGGCAGCCGTTAATGCTTCTAATATTGAGTCTCTATGATCATGTTGATCCTTCTTCTGGTACTCATTATTTACCAAAGCATTTGAAACATCTACGAACTTAACCTCATCTTTTCCATATAACAGGGTTTTGGTTAAATGCTCATAACTCTCAGGTAATGAATTCAACAACAAATTGGTATCAGAGTCAAATATAGTAGTATTATATATCAAATCGTTACGTGGTTCGAAAATTCGCCTAGGTTCACGGGAGATAGTATATATTATTGAACTGAGTAGAAACTATACAAAATGTAGATACAGATTTTCTCACTAATAATATCTTTCAAGTATTTCCTAAAACTCATAGAAAACTCTCAAACTCATTAAGTATTTTCTCTCTTTAAGTTTGCTTATATTTTCTCTGATTTTTATTTATTTTTACCTTGTTCTTCAATGCATGAACTCTTCCTTATTTATAAATGAAGCAAGACCCCCTTTTTCTAAATCGTACCATAATTTAAGTCTTAAATTAGACAACTGATTTTCTTAAATTATACCACTAATTTTCTTGAATCATGCCACAAATTAGTTTACTAATTTTCTTAAATTATATCACTAATTTGTTACTTTTAGAGCTAATATTTAACGTCATTTTTACCTGTCACTAAACTTATTCTAATGCACATTCATATATGGCCATACACTAATATTTTGAGTATTTGGTTGTGGTATTTTTTGTTGTCCGCGGATAAATTCTTTTGGAGTCTCTTGGTTGTTGGTTGTGGGTGCAAGGATAAAGACTTAAATAATGTTTTTGCTTGATGGTGTTTAATCTGAGGGTTATTAATATCTTCTTGTTCATTTGTTTTGCTTCCTTTTGGATTTAGTTTTGGGCATACTTCATTATGCAAGAAAATGTCAATATTTCATAATCTCTGTGAAGTTTTCATTATATCAATTGCATCCAATAACATTGACGTGGATGAGTATATGAAGCAAAATTGAAAAGTTAGTATTTCCACCGTATAATTCTTTGGATTACAGCAGTTATTCTTAGAAATGTGTATGTTGTTGCTGATTGTAAAATTGCAACATGTTTGAATGAAATCCTTTATTATTATTTTTTTTAAGAAAAAATAAAAACTACATATATAAATTGGAGAGAGTGTTTCTTTTGGTAATAAAATTAATTAGTAATTCGTCCTTTCAGTATCATGTTTTTTCCACTAATATCCTAATTCTTAAGCACATAATATTAATATTAAATTATTTAATTTATTTTGATGTCTGTGCCTTTATTTAGAGATATGAACATTGATCACTTGACCAAAACACGTACATCAGTATTAATTAGACCGAGTCTTCATCACTAAGTATTTGATCTTCCTGATCCTTGATATAGATTTCTAAGAAGGAATTGCACCTAAACATCCAAACAGTGTTCTCTTACTGATCATCATCTTCTCTTCACTCTTCATTAGTGGTTTGCAGGTAAGCGTAACTGCATGTTCTTCAAAAGCACGGATTAAAATAATAGTCTTAAATTAAAAAAAATCTACATTTATATTTATGTTTATATAATAGTCTTAATCATAATTAAAATAACTTGCGACAAAAATTTACTTATATTTTAAAATAATGATATACATTGTCTCGATAAAATATTCAATATAATAAATATTTAATCTATTAACAAAATGTTAAAAATAACATATTTAATAATTAAAATACATAGTTTTAAAAAATAATATATATATATATATATATATATATATATATTAAAAAGATTAAAATAATTTTAAATCTATAGAATTTAGCTAGGATAAGTTTAAGATTTTGTATTTAAGATTTAGAATTTAGGTTATATTGATCATTAAATATATATAATTAATAAATTAATATTTTTATTTAAAATATTTATTTTAATTAAATATCTTTATGTTTTTAATTTTATTTATGATCGTAAATAATAATTACATTAGTCCTGGCCTACACGCTACTCATTCTAAAAATGGGCTAGTTTTTCCGTCGGTATGGGCTTGGATAAACTAAACCCAATTATGTCCTCCATCCTTAATCCTGCAATTCATCATCCAATCAACATTGAACTGCCAGAGAACTCATCATGAAAATCTCAAACCCAGGAAATCAACTCGCAGCCATTCACACCATCAAATGCATCGTCTCAATTTCAAAACCATACTCTCCCCAGCTTTTCTGCAATGGTCTTTCTATTCTCCACTCCCTCCTTTAAACTTTAAACCAAAGTCATTTTCATGTTCTGCTACTTCTTTTCAATGTTCACCTTGGTCTGGTCTCCAAACGTGGAGAGAGAGCCCTCTAAATGAGGATCGTCTTTGGGGATCCAATGGTCCGACATCTCCGCTCTTACAGTCACATCCTTCGGAAAAGGACGATTGTTACTGTCCAATGGCATTATCGGCTTCCTCTCTTGCTGAGTTGGGTGCTCTGGTTCTCGCTACCACCGACCCTCTAACCAAGTCCAAACTTTCCCATCTCGCTTACTCCAGATGGCATCGAGATAATCTCCCAATTGGTGTTTCTCAAGCACCTTCTCAGCCTGCTCGACCTCTAAAACCCCAACTGGTTTGTTATTCTTCTTATTTTCTTTCGCTTAAATCCCTCATAGCTTTTAAATTATTGGGTCTCTTTGAAACTGGTTGGTGCTCGAAAATTTTACAGTAAGTGCACGTTACTTGTTTCGTGCTTTTAGTAAACTATGGGTTAGATTGTATATGCTCTATGGCCATTGCTTTGTTCATAGTTACTCATTTCGAATTTTAGACTAATAGCTGCAAATCCACTCACATAGAAACAGCTTTTTGAAATCGTCTATTTAACTATATTCATCTCTATTGCCTTAGGCGTTGTTGGTGTCGCTTATTTATCGAGCGGTACATATTTTCCTGTGGCAGATATGTTACTCTCTGTCTCTCTCTCTAGGTTCTATCGGTTGGGCACTTGGTCTCGGATGTTATGTAACTCTGTATTACCGGCAATTGATATCGTTAGAAATAATAAGAAACAAGATTAGAAAAGAGAAAGAATTTATTTTATTTAGGGTTTTTGTTTAGAATTCTACTAGAGTAATAGTTTCTTTATGTTTGTTTCATAACATAAATACGAAACTATATGTCAGAGTGAGTCTAAATAATCTAAACTTTGCTCATATTTTTCTTATTTTCTAAATGCTTTCATATTATTGGTTTATTCGCGCTTTGTCCTGCGTCAGGTGGTATCAGAGCGAGATTCATATAGGTCCAATGAATCATAATAAAAGTATTTCGCCAAAAGAATTTGAAGAATTTCGTCAAAAGATTAATCAAGTTTTTAATAAAATGTTTACATCATTGACGTTATTGAATAAAAATAGGAATCAAGGTCCTATTCAAAAAGATTATGTAAAAACTCAAAATCAAGATCTTGCTCGAGTGAAAAAGATGATCTAACACAGCGTTAAATATAAACCGTTAAAAAATGAAGACTCACCTAAAGCTTTAAAAGTAGAAGAGCGATCTTTTGAAAACAAGGTTCTTGAGATAGTTTTGATCGAAGACAAAAATGATCATATTAGTGATGTCAACAAACCTATGTTAGAAATCGTACAAATTCAGAAGGAAGAATATGAAGAGGAAATTTATTTACAAGTTGAGTTAGTCCTAGATTTTAAAATTATTTCCATAAAAAGAAGATTCAAATATCATAGTACTTGTAGATGTTTATGAAGTTAAGGAATCAAGTTTTTTACTACTTTCAAATGTAATCAATTATTGAACTTCATAACTAATTATTTTCCTAAGCAACAAGAGTTGTCAAATCTTTTTCAAGATACCGTGTAATATTTTTTTATTCTTAAACTTGTTGAAAATATTAATTTTAAAGGTGAGTATTTAGACAATATTTAGTTAATATTGTTCAATGAAGTGGAACAACAAGAAAAATTAATTTTGAAAATCCATGAATGCTACAAGTATATTATCATCTTCATTTGAAGAAAACTCGAGGACGAATTTTAAATAAATTGAGGAGAATAATACAGGACAAGATTAGAAAAAAATAAAGTAGTTTTTTTTTATTTAGGGTTTTTGTTTAAAGTTTTACTAAAGTAATAATTTATTTTGTTTAGAATTCTATTTTTTATGTACTAATAGAGTCTCACTTAGAAACCTTTATTTAGAGTTTTTTTTGTGTGTATTACTAGAGTCTTACGTAGAAGATTTATGAACTATTCTAAGGGTTTTTCAACTATAAATAACTAGGCACTATACTTGTATAAGACATCCTAGAAAGTAATCAACTTAATAATATTAAAAAAATTATCTTTTTTCTTTTTTTTCTTATTCCTAATATTTTAGGAATAGTTCTTCTCTTCCATTTGGAAGTTGAAGTCCTCTTATTTGTAAAATAGAAGAATATTTTTATGTTAGTCATTCTCTAGAGTTGTTAGAGTGTTCGTCTAAAGATAGATAACATAGTTAGGCTTCTTTTATTCTAGATTTGCTAGAATACTTGTCTAGATAATAGTTTCTTTGTGTTTGTTTCATAATACAAATACGAGTGTCTCTTGCCAGAAAATGAGTTTGACTAGTCTAAAATTTGCTCATATTTTTCTTATTTCCCAAGTGTTTCTATATTATTGGTGCATTCACGCTTCCATCTTGCGTCAAGTATGATGCAGTGTGTTTGCACATGTCCCACATTGCTTAGGAAGATAAGTGGTGATGTATTTATAAGGAATGAACACTCTCTAAATGGGAATGAGTATTTTGGGGTTTTTCTTTATAAGTAAAGTCGTGTAGTCCCGTTGAGCTGTCAAGTCATGACTGTGGGCCCACTGAACTTACAATTATGGATCAAAACAGATAATCTAGTGTCACATGGAGTAGGTCTCGTCACGTTGCAAGCTGATGGATTAACCGTCCTATACCAAGAAATTTTTTAGCTTTGTGTTTTTGAATTACTGAATTTTTTTCCGTAATTGTTTTTGAACTTTAAAGTGCAGATTGCCTTTTGCTTGTTTATTGTCCTGTCTGGTAATTTTCATAGGATTATTAGTTAACCTCTTGTACAACTACTATTTTATTTTAATTATAATCATTTCAGAATATTGGCTTTGCATTTATGATGACTATAAGGATGTGTCCGTATCTGGACTATATTATTGAAATTCAGGTATCAACAAAGGAGATTCCGGCTCCAAAAGACTCGGGATTGCCTCTTAATGCTTACATGCTTCATAATCTTGCTCATGTGGAATTGAATGCAATAGATTTGGCATGGGATACTGTTGTTCGATTTTCACCACTGAGTAAGATTATTGGGGAAGGATTCTTTGCAGACTTTGCTCATGTTGCTGATGATGAGAGTCGCCATTTTGCTTGGTGTTCACAGAGACTTGCTGAACTTGGCTTCAAGTGAGATTATGATCACAGTCACATAGGTAACAGTTTCCCTTTTCTTAATCTAATTTCCTATTTTTCTCTCTCAACAAGATATGGAGATATGCCTGCACATAATCTACTTTGGAGGGAATGTGAGAAAACATCTGACAATGTTGCTGCACGTGTGGCAGCAATTCCACTAGTCCAGGTATTTTCACCAACTAGTATGTGAATCTTTGCTGAGATTTAAACTTAATAACTGGTTCTTTTCAATATGTTGATTCATTAAAGCGTGTAGTCTTGCTCTACCTTCCTTTAGGTCACCCTTAAAAGCTTTCTATCCTGTTGGAATTATTTTATTTAACAGTTTTATTGTTTAATAGAAGGGGAAGTCGATGATTTGTTGATAAGTATCATTGTCAAGTCTCTGAAAGAATGATGGTAATTGATGTGTCCTTTGGTATTACATTTCCTATTTGTTTGCCCTTTGTTTCCGTTTTCTTATTGATACACCACATCATTTCTAGATAAATAAATTTGTTCTTTTCTTTTTTGCTAGCAATTTCCATGGAGATCCGTTTTGACTGAATTCTTGATGCCATTGCACTACTAATTACATATATATATCTAATGTTGAACTAGAAGAGAATAACTGGAGTTTGTTAGTTTCCTATAGTTGCCACAATATACCAGATTTTCTTTTTGTTGCTTCTTTGAATCTGACACTCCACTTTCATGATGAGCTCGTATGTTCTGCATAAAGTAAGTTCTTTGTATTAATCATTGTATAGATGATTTTTCAATATATGTATTTTTCAAATTATGCTTTAAGCAACTGAAAAGTTGAAGATTATTTGCTTCGAAAACTTGCCTTGAATTGCTTCTGAAAAATATATCATTTTTATATGCTTTTCAATGCTGCTTCCCTATTTTTATTTTGCATGGAATAGGAGGCCAGGGGTCTTGATGCTGGCCCTCGACTTGTGCAAAAAATGATTGGTTTTGGGGACCACAGAACATCACAAATTGTAGGTAGAATTGCTGATGAAGAAGTTGCTCATGTTGCTGTTGGTGTCTATTGGTTTGCCAACGTCTGTGAGAAAATGGGTTGTGCTCCTTGCACTGCTTTTAGAGGTTTGGTGCCCTTCCAATTGGTGGTGGTCGTTGTTCTTTGTGTGCTTAGACTTCTAATGTAGTGGTTATAGTTATAACACATATGTGCATGTTATTGAAGATAGCTGTTAACTTGCAGACTTGTTGAAAGAATACAATGTGGAATTGAAGGGGCCCTTCAATTACTCAGCTCGTGATAAAGCAGGCATTCCACGTGATTGGTAAGAAAATAGGGAGTTGGGATTCCCCTGTTTTCTAGGGAAATCCAGAACTGTGAAACCAAATTCATGTTTCACATGATTCTTCTGATGAGTTCTTTTTTTTTTTGGGAGGGGAGGGGAGGGGGGGGATGTAACAGTTGAGTGTTGACAATGAAATTTTCTACTTTTATCTATTATCAAGGTACCTGCCACTGACAAGTTGCTTCTTTGTTGATTGTCTAGGTATGATGTGTCATCCAAATGCGAGCATGAGAAAAGTGAGCAGCTTTCTCCGGTATGTGATCTTTAGCAACACATACATATTCTGTAAATATTTTGTGATTTTCTGTACTTTTTTGCTCCACTTTTCTTCTCACCATCCAAAGATGGATGTTTTAAAATCCAAACTATTGCATAGGTATATAAGAGACTTGCTGCCGTCATTTCCATGGAAAGTGAAAATTCAAGTATGAATGGATCCAGTTGATGATCTTTCCAGAATTTGGCAGCATCTTGTTCCAAGTATTATATATTATCAGCAAGTTAAATGCAACAATTTCTTTGATTGTTTACATGCTCCAATGAAATTGAAAAAGATGTTGAGATGTCAGACTAGAGGCTAGTGACCCAGTGATCAAGGTCTGAATTATTTTTTCTTTTTAAGCTACAAATAGAATTATTTTTTCTTGGTTTAGCAGTAAAAATGGAGTGTACAAGCCTTGCAGGTTGAGAAGTCTAGTTTACATACGCTATTTATATAAACCATATAGTTTTAAATTTCAACTGTTGCAAATTCCGTTTCTTCTTTTGGGAGTAGCTAATGTTTTTGATGAACGATGTAAAGCAAACTAATGGAATAGTTCTATATTTCTGCATGAACTACGATGGACCAAGTTTCATATTGTTTCTCATTCTCTGCCATATAAAATTATAATTAATCTCTATTATAACTTTCCAATAAAAGAAAGGATTGCTTATACTCCGTCCAAAATGAGAACCTAAGTCTCCGTTGTATATTATGAACATGGTTACTTTTTTTTCTTCCTGTTTATAATACATGTAAATGAGCAAGGTCCTCTCAGTCCAGTTATATTTACAGATGGTGAGCGTGAAAGGCATTGGTTAGTATATATTCATTAAATTTAAATTTAAAAATATGATAACATTTAAATTATTTTCTTAATAACATTGTTTATATATATATATATTTAATATATAATGTTTGGTACTTCTTAAAAAAATATTAAATACATTTATTTCTTGAAAGCCGCGGTTTTTGTTTTGGCAGTCCATCTAACGTTTGTCTAAATCTCTTAAGTTTCGTTTGCAGGAAAAACTCAAATTGATGTGTTCTTTGCGAGAATATTAAAAAGTCCAATAAAACTCGTAGATTTTGGGAGAATTTTAAAATAAAACAATAACTGGGAGAACATAATTATCGATTTTTTAAAATTGATAGGTGCTTTTATTATTTTTGAAAAATAAAAAAAATTCCCAAATTGTTTGCCTATTTCTACGAGAAAAATGGATTTATTATCTTAATGATAAAATACTCACATGGAACAATATTTTCAAATAATATAGTTGTTTTTTATTTTAAGATATATAAATTATCAAATTTTATGTTTTAAATTAAATTTTTTATCACATATAGTTGACAAATATAATATAAGTGAAAGGATAGTTGTGTATTTAGTGACTTATTAATAAAAGATATGCATATTAACTCAATTTGTATGACTAATAATTTATACATTTAATTTTATAAATATTAATGATTTAAATTTATATTTATTACAAATTTTTATTTTTAAACATAATGAACACAATAAATAAAAAATAACTTCATATTGAAAATTTAATGTAGTTATTAATTGAAATTATTTTTAATGAAACATTTTAATTTTAATATATAGTTAAAAGGATTATTAAAAATATATTATTTACATAGTAAAATAATTTTTATAAGAGATATATAGTTATTTAATATTTATAATTTATATAATTTAATAACACAACTTTATAAATTTATGTGTTTAATTGTTTTTTTTACTGCATAAAATGTATATATATTATTAAAGTATTATAATTTTAAAAATTATGTAATTTATATATTTATCGTAAAAATTATATAATTGAAATATTTTAGTATATATAAAATAACTCAAAACTTTATTACTTTCGTCATTCCGTGGATTCCTGCTTTTCTTAATACAATAAATATCATCTGTACTTTCTCGGAAAAATAACAAGAATGTTTTTGAAATTTGGACATCATCATTTTATATATTTTAATATTAAAATAAAATATTTATATTTTTGATTAAATTTTATAAAATATATAAATTATCAATTAAATATTATTATTTAAATATATTTTTATTAAAATACTTTACATATTATAAATATTATTACTAAAATATCTTTAAAATATCAATAAAATTTGATAAAATATTTATAAAATTTATTTTTGTACTTTTAAGATTTATATAAATAGTTAATATAATTACATAAATTATTTAATTATTTAAAAAAATTTAATTACGTATTCAATAATATTTTAATTAATTAATTATATAAATATTATAAATTTAAAAATATATGTATTAAATAAAAATTAATATAAAATATAAGTAATTTATTATTTTTTGATTCTATAAAATTTTATAAAAAATTTATAATTTTCATAAATGTTTTAAATTTTTTATAATTTTTTTATCAATAATAAAATATTTTTAAAATTTTATAAAAATTATACATTTGACTAAGGTAACGTTTCAAACCAACTTTACCTATTTTTCCCACCAAAAGCCAAGCTTTTAGAAGCTTTACCGGGTAAGGTTTTTGTATAAAAATAATAATAAATTGCAGTTTACGCTTTGTCATCACTTAGAAATTTCCTAAATTTGCACGAATATAAAACCAAAATATTTGTATTTTTTAAAATTATTATACTAATCTATACCACAATAGCTTCTCAATTTATTTCTTTCTTCTTATTGAAGAAAAAAATTGAATTCTCTTTCTTTCTTTTTTGGATAATTACTTGATAGAAAACTCTTCTATATTCATCTCACTTTCAACTAGAAGAAGCAGGAGCAGCAACTGCAAATCCCGAGAGAAAGAGAGATAAAGAGACCGAGAAAATGTGTTGCGGAGACGGTGATTGCAGACCTTTGGGCTTTTTACTGGGTCTCCCCTTTGCCTTTCTTTCCCTCATTCTCTCCGTAATCGGAATCGTAATTTGGATCGTCGGGTAAACTCTCTCTCTCTAATCTACTCTTATTTTCTCACTATTTGACTTCCTTGGTTGCCTAAAATTTGTCTACTTTGTCATGTTTTTTGCAATTTTGACACACTTCGGTCCTCTGGGTATATGAAATTATTGGAATTCGATTGACTTTATAGCTATTTGGCCATCTTCTTATCTGAAATTCTCCGACTCTTTCTTGTGATTTATATGAAATTTATTTCTTTTAGAAGTTTATGGAACTTGTCGATCTTGATGTTTGATTCTGAATTGGGGGTTGAAATATGTGCAGATTGTCGTTGACGTGCATATGCCCTTGCTGTTTGTGCGTGACGGTGATAGTAGAGTTGGCTCTTTGCCTGATCAAGGCCCCAATTCATGTCATGGAGTGGTTTACTTCTCAAATTCCTTGTTAAGAAAAATTTCTTCTTTCACACAAAATAATTAATTGGGGTTTAGTAATCTTGGTCTCTTTTAGACTCATTTGTTTTGCTTTTTAAATTCATTGAAACCCAATTGTGAGGAGTTTCTTAGGGATTTTTATTGGTAAAAGAGGACATGGGACGGGGTTGCCCTTATTTGTATGATTTCTCTGTGTGCGGATGTTATCTGCAGCAATATGTTGTCCATATTTTTAATCTGCACCTTATGCTGTTGCATTCAAACAAAAATCTGAATCCTATTAAGGAAAATACAGTTCATGGTTATGTCAGCATCATCTCTTATAAACACAAGTTGAGAAAATGCAATCATACATGAGAAATACCTCCTTTTTTGTTACAGAAAGAAAAAACATTTGTTTGATTGAGGAATTGACCTGTCCAGAAAGAAAACAATACGGATGAATACCTTGACTATATGTTTGTGTTTGTCAAGAAGGAAATAGAACGTGAAAAAGAGTCATTTTCATCGGTTGTATTGATTCACTTTTTCAAATTCACAGTATATAACTATATAAAGATTCTTTATTTTGATATTTTTTTATGTAAAAGATATTTAAATATTTAAATAAATTAATATTTTTATTTCAATTTCTTATAATTCTTTTAATAAAGAAAAAAAAAATCAATCCAATTGATTCCCTGAATTAGTATACACACCAGCAGGATACTGAATGCAAGTTATCATGTTTTCTGAATTGTTTGCTTATTAAACTATTGGTTGTCCTTTTTTCTGAAGCATGATACGTGCGGTTGTACGCATACAGAAAATGCATGATTACTTTCACAAGGAAAAGCATATTGCAAGAAGATTACTGATACATCAATACAACAATAAACTATAACCACTATTAACCAGTACTCCAGTACAACAAGATGTTCCGACTAACTGTATGTCCGAAGCAAATACGGTTTTATTTAGTGCTATGCAACCCACCACAAAACGAGGCAATAAAATACAGTTAAAACGTATTCAGAAACTTAAGTGCCCATATGATCGATCGTTTTACTTTGTTTTCTTAATCAGGTTCTTGCTTAACTTGTTTGACTTTTACCCACATTGTCCTTGTTTGATCTGTCAGATTCCCCAATGACAAGATTCTTTGTAGTCTGGGCAATCTCAACTATAGTTTCACCAATTGCACTCAACACTTCACTTCCCTTTCCCTCTCCATATTCTGATCTCTCCCACTGATCGGTACTGTCCTGGTTGCTACTCCTGTTTAATTCAGATGGTCTAGCCTTGTTCACCTCTACATTCTCTTCACTTGTTCTTTGAAACTTCCCTTCTTCTCGTTTGCTCTCATCTGTTCTACTTTCCAACTTGCTTTCTGTTTGCCCTGGCTTATTACTTTCAGTGTCCTTCAATCAAACAAGCACAAGAAGTTACTTGTATCAATATAATCGGCCAAACAAGCTTCAATCACTGAGACAATAAACAAATCAATTGAAAAATACCTGATTAGTTAAACTAGGATTCGGATACTCTCTCTGAGCTACTTCTTTCTTCATAGCAGTGTAATCTTTAGAACCTTCCCCTGTGGAAACAGCAACATCTTTGGCTGCAGAGAATGATTTGGAGGCAATCTCAGCAGCCTTATGACCAGCATATTCGGCTGCATCCTTCACAGTGCTCGCTACCAATTTGGTTCCTTCCACAGCTTTCTCTGTTGTATAATGAGCAGCTGTCCAACCAGCAGCAGGAGCTCTGTCTTTGACACCACCAGCAAATTTTCCAGTATAATCTGCAGCCTTCTTGCCCGCAGATACGGCAACATCTTTAGCTTTAACTGCTATTGGAGCTGTGTAATCTTTAGCTGTCTTTGCTACACTAACTAATGTTTCTTTTGCTGTACTGCCAGTTTGCTTCGTCTTCTCTTTTGCTCCCTCTGCTGTTTCTGATGCATATTGTGGTCCTTGACTTAGTGTGTCCTTTGCCTGTGAAGTCTCCTCTGATACATAAGAAGGTTGCTGCTGCTGCTGTTGTTGTTGTTCGTTGTTTTCACGGCTCTGATGTTGCTTTGTGTGTTGCGTCGGCAGTTCTTTTCTTGTTTCCTCATCATGACCCTCTCCTTTGCCTGCTTGATTTGTGCCTTTGTTTATTTTCTGAGTTTCAGTACTGTGTGAACTACTTCTATCCCAATCTGAAGCACCCTTGTTATGTTCAGTTATCATCTCAAATTTCCTAACCGTGTAAGGCCCTCTTTCAGTTGTTTGATCACGCCCTTGCTTTCCTTCCTCATATTCTCTACCCTGACTTTCCTTACCTCTGTTTTCCTCATTCTTCGTCCTATCGGCAAGAGAAACAAAAGGAGTTTCCCTTTCATGGGTCTCTCTTGCTTTCTCAGCTGATCTTTCTGGATCATGAAATCTGTGATCTTTTCTGGTCTCATCTTCAGAGACAAAAGGGCTTGCTCTTTCATGGGCTTCCCTTCCTTTTCCAGCTCCATCTACTGAGCCGACCTTATTTTCACTCCGGCCAGATGTCCTTTCTTCATGGGATTGATGATATTTTTTGGTTTCTAGAGAAGAAAAAGGGTCTGCCCTTTCATGGGTCTCTCTTGCTTTTCCAATATCACCCACGTCTCCAATTGTATTTGCACTCCTAGCATCATGAGATGTTCCGCCATGGGAGTTAGTGTGATGATCCTTTTTGCTATCAAAAGGAATGTCTTTCCCAGCAGTAATGTCGGAGTCTTTTACCTGAACTGCAATAGCATCAAACTTAGTTACCATCTTTGGAACTCTGCCTTGCTCTGGCTCTCGAACCTCTCTCTCGTTGGTTGTATTTTGCTGCTGTTCAGAAGCCATTGATGCTAGCTTTTCTTTTTCACGAGTTGAATTGTAGCAATAAAGTTTGTATTTTTTTGAAATTTGCTTTGTGAATTGGACTAGAGAGGAGATTATGGAGTTAAAAAACTGGAGGGAATGGCGGTTCAGAAGCCGGTAGTGGATGTGTTCGCAGGGAGATGGACACGTGTTGCATGTATTTATGACACGTGTTGGTATTTGGATACTTAAGATCTGAGTCAGCGAATTCGTTGGGTTTTAGATTAGGATCGGAGTAGAGCTTCCTCATTTCGCAAGACACGTATAAAAGTTTCATGACCTGTGAAGCACATGGCATGATCTCATTCGTCACGTGGGGATCAACGGCTTAAATTCAGCCCATAACAGATTAAATGTTTTAAGCCTTCTATTAACGGGCTTATGAAAATATGGTCCGCTGGACCTTGAAATACCGATATGGTAATATATAATTGGGTAGTATAACATTTTAAATTTTTATAAATGAAGTATACTGATCCTTTTACCTAAAATTTGTATATTTTAGTTAATTAATTACTGTATTTTTTAAAAATTTACTCATGTATGATATAATTTATTTTTTTCAGAAAAACTTAAAGTGGATCAAATTTAACTTTGTTACGAAAATACCATTAGTTATTTGAAAAGAAAAAATGTCTCAAAAAATAAAAATTAAAGTTATTAAAATTGCTCTAAAATAATTTAAAGTGTTTACAAATATATGAATAGGATAATTAAAATATATCAGTTATAAATAAGGCGATTAATATGTTAATTTTATAAAAACAAAATAACATAAGATGCACTTTTTCTTGTATAATTAACATGGAATTTTATCAAAAAAATTGAGTCTACCAACTAGCCTATTTTACATCACAAGTGCTTCACAAAACAAGCAGAACTAAATAATTAAATTTATGAATTGAAAGCGTGATTCCTACAACTGAAAGCAACAAACAGTTGCCTAAATTACAAATGAATGTAAATTTACAATTGAAGCACCAAATAAACAATCCCCTAATTATTTCCTGATCAGCTCACATACAGAAATTGAAATAGCAAAAAAGAAGATATAATTCATATACCTAGTGTTACAAACAATGAGATATAATTGCTTTAATTTGATATTTCAATATGAATGAGAATAATTAAATTGAAATGCATGGTAGTTAATCTTCAAGCAAAAAGAGCAGAATAAAGGAGCACATTCCAAGTATCTGGTAATCCAGGAAGACACCAATGGCTACAATCTGTGCCACCTTTGTTACTATAAACTGAAGGGTGAGCATCTTTCCTCAACTGAGAGAGTAAAGTGATATCAAGTAAATAAACAGGCTTCTTTATTCTACTTAGCACTTTATTCACTACCACCTCTGCCATGGGTACTCCTGCTGGGTACTTTTTACCATAGTATGGTTGTGTCTCCCCAGAGCATGACTTTGTTGGTTGACCCCATTCCTTTCCCCTAATTAGTAATTACATTAATCGCTAATTAGTACTAAAAAAAAATTAAACATTTAATCATCATATATCTTGTTATTCTAGTATACATATTTTACATATAATTAATTAATAACTACTTACTCATAATGGGTGGGAGAAATCCCTTGGAAGAAGACCTTAGTTTTGGAAGGATCAACATTTAGGTTGACCCACCTAGCCCAAGTTGTTAGCCCTTTGTAGAAAGCTATCATACGATTCATATCTTTGTACAATTTGTTACTCTCTTGCAAATAATCCCATCTGCATTTTAAGTAAGTAGTATCAACCATCAACAATGCTTAATTATTGTTTCAACTTGTGAAAATACCAACCTAAATGGTTAAATATTAATTATTTTAATATATCATAATTATATTACAATAACAACTGATATTTTATAAGATAATTATATTTATCCATAATAATCTATTATAATTTCTCATCAAACCTCTTAATTCATCCCGTAATAACTAGTAAAATTAGAATGTAGGACGGTATATGGTATAAGGAAAAGAGATATAAGTTGACTTACGGTTGTCCTCTGCCAGTGTGGGTCCACCAGTGCCAGGTGTTGAAGATCAACATGTCCATCCCCCTCCAATTGTTTCCACTCCTAATAGAGTCGAGCTTTAATACCGTTCCCACCTTGTCAACATTAGTCATATCAACAAGATATGGCGTGCGATATAGCAGTATAGTTACTCCGTAATCCTGCAAAATATATAAAATAATTCTTATATTTCAATTATCATGATCTAATTTGTGCCCTCTCTGAAATTAAAAATATTGATGGCACTATATGAAATATACGAGTAGCTTGCGATTATGATTTAAAGAATCATTTACGGATTGTTTTTGAAACTAAAATTAAGGTTAACTTTTTACACGTACGTAAGTGCTACAACTAATTAGTTTCCTTTTTGCCTTGTTTAATTTGAGGTTAAACATTTAATTTAGAACATATACTTGGTCTCCTTCTCCTGTAATGTAATCATCAGTGTAGTTCGGGGCTTTTAGATCTGTCGTATTAATTAAGTTCCTAAGTATTATCGATACGTATTAGATGTCACTCAATTAATAAGAAAAAAGAAACAAAGGAAATGAACTGGGTTATTTCTGGGAAAAATGAGTAATCAAATTAATTATGACAAGTAATAATACTAATTATGGCATGTTAATATCTCATTCTCTAAATATGCAATCTAGGACTCTGACTTGCAAAAAATGGTTTAAATTAAGTAGAATTTTCTTGGTTTTTTATTCACTTTTAATGAGGTAGGTAGAGTGTTCCAATCTAGCCTTTCATTTTTTTTAAAGTACCAAGTTGGTTGCCAATTTGGTTCCTAGCTATAAGTAATTATTAAAGTTTTGGAGGAAGGCTAGCTTCTATAATTGTAATACCTTATTATTCATTATCAATTTTATAAATTTTGGAAAACATATTTAACAAATTTCAATTTACAGAAAAAATATGTATTAAAGATATAAAAAAATGTTTTTGATAATTTTTAAAATTAGCTGTAAAAACAATAAAATATGGTATGGTAATAAACCGATTCTAAAAAAATACTAAACATATATAAATTTATATTTATATTATATATGATTAACAATAAATTTAAAAATGATAAAATTGTTTAATTTTTAAGAAAAATTTAAGACGTATTATACCATAAATAATATCAGTATAAATTTATTTACATTTAATCGAGATAATGTGTAACAAAACTCATTAACAGCAATCCCCACTACTTTTAAGAAAATGTTATTTACCCTTAATAGATTAACAAACCAACCTCCATGTTTGCTTTAGCTATATTTATTATTTGTTATATAAGAAAAACGTATTTTTATATTTTTGTCAATCACGATTTACTGGTACATATGAGTATTAATGTTATCTGATAGAAAATACTACAACTTATAATGAGTTAGGTAGAGCGTTCCAATCAAGCTAGGCTTTCTTTCTTTGAAAAAAATCATGAAAGAAAAGTAGCAAGTTGTTTGGCAATTTGCTTCATATTAGACTCATATTTTACTAAGAAAATAATCCCTAATTAATTATTTTTTATGCTTTCTTTTAACTTCCTAATTTTGATCTTGAATTTTTTTTCCTTCCAACGTGTATATAGATACTGATATTACGGTTGAGATTAAAAAACAATAATAAAAACAAGGATTAAAAAAGGCAGAGAGCATTGAATCAGTCAATTATTGCAATTCAATTCTAAAAAACTTGAGAAAAAACACCGTCAAAATTGACGAAAAAATAACTTAAGAATGATATATATATATATTCATTTTATTTTTATTATTAATTATACTTTTTTGTTTAATAAAATTATTATTTTAACAAAAATAATTTTACTTATGCTAATATTACTTTAAAAAGGCAACTAGGTTGATATCGTTAGGATAAAATAAAATAAAATATTTATTTTATTTTTATTATTAACATGTTATTATTAAAATATTGTTACAATACTAAAAACTTACATGTGATAATATCTACTAAAAAAACACAAATAACTGTGAAGCTAACCTAAGGTAACATTTATTACTAATTTAAAAGCTCATCGAGAAAATTAATTGCCAGTTAATAAACTTTAACTACCCAACAGAAAAACCGTCTAAGCGAAAAAACTAACAACCAATCACGCTCTCATTTTTAATTCTCTAGTTCTTGGAAAAATAAAGGTGTGGCAATTATGACATACTATTTTTTTTTTAATATCAATTAAAATTTATTAACTTCCCATTTTTAAAGTATCCACACAGAAACACACAACTATCAAACATAGACAAATCCAGCTTCAACTCACCATGTACTCAATATATACTACTTTCAGCTTCACTTACTCGAAATATAACTACTAAAACTGGTTGGAATAAAATTATTTTGCAACAATGAAGCTTCTCCAAACTCCTCTAAGAATTTCAAACCATGTAAAAAACTAATGAAATTAAAAAAAGAAGAAAAAATAAAGCATTGAGCTTTCTGAAAAGCAACACTGAAAAAAGAATGAGATAATGCATGCACTATGAGAAAGTAATGATTGCAGGCCAAAAACAAATGTCAAATTTAAAGAACAAGAAGAAGAAAAAATTAAAATTCACCTCGAATGTGACAGAATATAAACCATCTCTTTGGAAGTTAGAATATTTAGAATTTGGCACCCAAGCATAAATCATACACGCAAGTGATTGCCATTGGTTGTAACTCAGTGAGTCACCGACAAACATGATCTTCTTACCCCTCCATTTCTCCAAGAAATTCAACCCATTAAATCTGAAACAAATGTCAACGATGATACATTAAGAATAAATAAATAAAGCTTCATTACCCATTCCCCAAATTTGATCTTAAAAAACAATCAAATTCTACATGTACAAGCTTTACAGACAATCAAAAAGGTAGTTCCAAAATGTGAAAATTGTACCTGGGTAAAGCACAGTTAAAAGGTTGCCACCTATATTGCTGGTAAGCTGTATCAGGACGACCGTACTTCTTGCAGTTGAATTGTGGATCTACAAAGGGACAAGTAGAGGCATCGTATAGAGGATATTTAGGATCGTTAACCCACGTACCCCTAAACCAGTTGCATCGTCCTGCTAGTTTTCTGGCTGCTGCTACTGAACTTGTTGAAGTAACATTATTTGTTAAGGGAATGGAATTCAAATCCTCTGCTTTTGATTGATGTGAAAATATAAAGAGAGTCAGAAACAGAGCTTCAAACATGAAACCCATTCTTTGGGGTTCGATCCCCTATTTGTTTTTCTGAGAAAATAAAGACGAGGAGTGAAGAAAAAGTTGTCTGTCACAATTGTTTATATAATGTAAAAGAGAGAGAGAAAGTGAGTGTGTCTGAGAGAAAGAGAGAGAGAGGAGCTTTAAGGGATTAAATCTTTTTAGTTTCTACGTCACATGGAATGTGAGACTTTTTTTTAATTATTTTTAGTTGTTTAAAATAATTTAAAATTTTGCTGACAGAAATTAGTGAAACCTTTGGGTTTGTCGCTCTCACTGTAGCAAGTTTAGTTGGATCTAATCCTTGGATTTGAATATTTTTGGAATCGTGATGATCTGGATACGCATAGTATGACAACATTTTTTTTTTCTACTGAGAAAGCAAAGACAAAGCGTGAATTATTGACTTTTTTAACTTCTTTTTTTTTTATCGCAGAGATGATTATATTAAAGACAAAATTATTATATATTCTGAATACTGTTGTTTATTTTATTTTTTTTGCCATCAATCAAGATCTTCGTCTTTATTATTATTATTATTATTATTATTATTATTATTATTATTATTATCAAACAAAGTAGATTGTTTGGCATAAGAAAAAAAAATCGACATTTTGGGTTTATCAAACACAAATAAATAGCACCTCCTTTTTTTCTTAATAGCAAAGACAAAATATTATTAAATAAAAAATAATTAAGAACAATTATAATACATCTATTTAAATACAATATTAAATTAAAACATGATTCAAAATTAAGAACATCTTGGAAACCTATTTGTATAAAATTTTCAGAATCATCCAAACACACTATATTATTCTGGTTATAATAAATTATAT
The DNA here is from genome assembly GCA_037013495.1 of Hippophae tibetana. NCBI lineage: Eukaryota > Viridiplantae > Streptophyta > Magnoliopsida > Rosales > Elaeagnaceae > Hippophae > Hippophae tibetana. Next base: position 7,801,242 of record CM072804.1, read on the forward strand.
AAGTTTCTCTTTGGTTATTATTAAAATTCTAAAAGTATAAATTTTTTGTTTTTTTTTAAATTGTAGAAGATCCATTTGTTACTTCTATCTTGATCGTTGTTGTTAAATTTTGAGCTATCTCATTCGAAATTTGAATAGTCCTTCGGATTATTTGTTTTTTCAAAAGTGACGTGACGAAGACATTTTGGAAGATTTTTGTGCAATGCGTAACACGCAATCTTGACATTTGTATATTGACTTACGAGTACACAAATCATTAAGGGTGATTTTTTTCTTTAATTTTTGTTTAATCATTATTAATAATAAGATATTTAAATATGGAAATAATTTATGAATAATACATAAATATATATTATCTGTAATAAAAAATGTAAATTAGAATCCAATTAAGGGTGAATTATTTGAATCGGGCTATTCCACAGCCTGTTCCCCTTGAAGTAGGAGTAGTTGTGTTTACCTTTCATTGTGAATTTGTGGAAATAACAAAACAATTAATTAGAAGCAAAAAATATAAATAAATATAGTAAACGCATTACTTAGTATTATTAGCACACTGATATATCTTAGTTTAATTAATAAGTAGTTATTTTAAGTGTAGAATGTATAAATTGAGATTGAAATATCACATTTTTAATAAACTAATGGATCGACCATTTCGGATAGATAAAACTTGGGAGTGCAGTGGCAAGAGCTAGCGTCAACTAGTTTCCAAGTGACATACTTATCTAGTTCTTTTATGTTATCTTACTTTGATTGGCTACATACACATCAAATTCGAACGACCTAGGCAGTTATTCCCACCATATTTGAATTTTCATTGGTCATAGGTCAAAGTGTTTGAGAGTTGATAATGTGTCTAATAAAATAGTATTCATAATGTTAATTTGTTGATTACATCTTTTAGATTTTTATTTTTTTACATTTGTTTCTAAATATTGTGTATGAATTTTGTTTTTTTTATTCACATATAATATATTGCATCAAACTTAATTATCATGTCCATCTCCTCAGTTAAGTTCAAGATATACGGTTAAGATTTATTGATTTTTTTAATATTTAGACAAATAAATAGAAAAATAAATAAACGAAAGTTGAGTGAAGCTTATAAAGGTATATTAGAAAATTTCACATAAAGAGTACTAGGAAGGTTGATTAGGTATGGACGGAAAACTCGTGTGATATTGCGATACAAAATCATAAGGATCCTTAAAAATCAATATGAATGATCAAATATTAAGAGCATTGTATGGTATGGAGAACATTTTCTTATGCATGTCAATTGATCGAAGAGTTTTTGCTCAAATTTTTATTCCTAATTTAGTGGTTCAACCTATCGAATAAACGATGAAAAGGGTCATAGATTTGGGAGAAGTAACTTTAGATACAATGAGTATTATTGTAACAACACATTTGGACGTAAATAAATACTGAAAGAATATTTTAGAAGCCATTAGATATTAGAGTAAGAAGAGATTGAGAGAGAGAGAGCTAAAAAAGAGAGGATTATGGTTTTACGGTTGTTGAGTGTCAAGTTTTTGTAAGATATTTTTGAGTGACATTTTTCATGTGTAAGTATTTTCTTTTTTAAGAAATTTCAATCGTAATTATATTCTTTGTATTAAAGCCAGTGAAATTCATCTCTATTAGAGTATCGAATAAATGAACTAGATTTATCACATTAATTGAGTTGAATTACTATAATATTAAGATGCTCTTTCTTTATTTTTTATTTGATATAATTGAAATTCATCTCTATTAGATGATCGAATAAGTGAATTAGATTTATCATATTAATTGAGTTGAACTACTATAATATTAGGATGTTCTTTCTTTATCTTTTATTTGATATAATTTTCATTACCTTTTGATAATCTATTTCCAGGTTTTGTGTTTGCTATTGTTGGAATATTCTTTATTGGTTGTTATTTGCTTTAGAATATTTCTATTTTTATTAATAGTAAACATTTGTAATATTTAGAAGGTTCACATCTCATAATAACTTATTTGGTATATTATATTGTATAAAATAAATATAATTAAATCATACATAATTGTATAACACTGTACTATATTAAGTAATTACATTGCATTTGGTAAATGATTGTACTCATAAACTACACATTATTTGATGTTATATTGAATAAATACTTAATGAGTAATTAATTTTTATTCGTATATATCTTATATTTTAAAAAATATTAATTATTTATTTTTATATAAAAATTTAATTTAATTTATTTTCATTGTGTTTAAATATATTCTAAATCGAATTTAATTATTTTTAAGTAGTTTTAATTTTTATAGTTTTTGCTATAAATGTTTAGTTTAAATATACATTCCATTAGTAAATAATTTTTTTTATCAATTAAATAAGAAAACTATAAAATACCCTTACAATGTTAACAAAATATTGTATAAAGTTTATAAACAATATGTATATAAAAAATAAAATAGATAAAAAAAGAAGTTAAAGATGGTAAATCATTTGATTTAAAGCTAAAGTTCCAGTAATTTTCATATATCCAATACGGTGATGATCCACACTCCATGCGGGTTTATTTTAATACACTTTCGTAGCCTTAGGTTTCATTTTTCGATAATTCAATACGTATGTTGTTTCAAGCCAAACGCTGGACTCAGCTAAAATAATACTATCCTGTTATATGTTTTAGGATGGATGGGATATATATATGCATGCCATTGATAGACATATGCATGTACAAAAAAGGACCTACCTTCATTACCGTCATTTTCTTTTACAGATATGATTTATAAACGTATATATAAGGGACCAAATATATATGCTGACAGTTGTATTTTGGTGAAGGTTGATGTAGTTCAGCAATGTCACATGCATCACAAATATCGTTCATTTTCTTTTTTTATGGTCTATGTTATGCAAATTTTGATACAGAGATGTCTATATAAGCCTGTCACATTATTTATTTGATTAAAAAATTAAATTATATGTAAAATTTTGTAATTTTATTGTACCTCCTTTGAAGTTAAGTTTTAAAGCTATATTTTAATAGCGAAATTATTTAAATTAAAATTTAGGATTTGATATATAGTAGTACATATATTATTATTTTGATACATATTTTCATTCATATTATTAAAGGGTTTCATTTTAATGTAACTTTGTTATTTGAATATTATTTTTGTTAAAAAGTTATATTAATGCAGGAATTTTGTAAAATAAAGAGAGGTACTTTTTTTGTATTTAAGGTTATTTTCTTTAAAAAAAAAGTTGAATGAGAATATTTTTAATTATTAACAGCAAAAGAAGACCAATGACAACAACTATGGGGTGATGCAAGTTTGCAAAGAAAAAATGATTTTTTTTAAAAGAACTCTATAATTTTATAGAATAAGCAAAAATATTTTATTTATGTGCAATAGAAATAGATATTTTAGTGAAATGAGCTAATAATAGTCAAATAAATACGGAATAATATTTCAAAATTATTTCATCGCCTGTCTATTATCGTTAACAATTATAAAATAAACTTCACTAGACATTTTTTTAAACAAATCTATTGTTAGCAGTATTTAATAAAAATTACCAACTGTAATTCAATAAACTCTTTGTGAACACAGAAAGTGAATAATTTAAAATCTATTAATATGTGTATGAATGTGTAATTATTATTTTAAAATTAAAAAAATTATCATACAATTTTTAAAAAAATTTATCCTAAATGTCAAAACTAATAAATTTTGAGTTATTATAATTTTTTTTTTATAAAAAATGATATTAATAGATAAATTTAGGTATTAAAATTACCATTTAATAACGATGATGATAATTGATAAATATGAATATCATTAAAATGTAAAATTAATTATATTTCAGTTAAATCGAATAAAATTGTAACAAATCTCAAGTTTTTATATGCCTTTACTCAAAAAATTTATTGTAAAATTAAGCTCAAAATTTTAATTTATTTTTTTATTGGTGAGTTTTATACTAACTTTATATTATTTATTATTGAAAATTGTCTCAACCAGGATGCATGAATTTGTTGTTTAAGTTGTCCAATTATTATTCATTTTGCCATTGGTTTCTGATTCCATGGTACTGGTCTATTTGGTTTTTCTAGATTTTTTTCTTCTTCATAAACTGGCTAATAATCTAATTAGAACCATTTTAATAAAAATTATAAAGAGCTATATAATAAATTATAAAACTAATCAGGCAAGCTATTATTATGAATTTTTAATTAAAGAGTTCAATTTTCTAGTATAGCTCTTTTTTACATAGACGTCGGATCGAATTTAATCGAACGTGAGAAGAAGCATACATGACAGATCATCACATGTGGCTTTTAATTTTTATTTTTGCTAGTTAATGGATCATCACATGTGCTTGATCGATTGATAATATCTCGATATCCATCAAACCAGTTACATCATCCATTACGAGTCCTGAAAATCACCAATTTGATCGTTAGTACTATCTCTATTTATTTATTTATTTTCCTCTTAATTTTTTTTTTAATTTTTTTCCTTTATTAGTTTTTTTATATCAATATTGTGATTGAAATAATAGTATTATTGAAAAAATTATTATTTTTATAACAAATTCTATAATTATGTGTCATATTTTTGGTATGTTTATTTATTTGAATTAATAGTATCCTGAATAAATATGAATCTAAATAGAGAGAAATAGGAGTGTAAAACTTATTCAATATTTTTAGTATTTATTAAAGAATGATAAGAAATCAAAATCAAAATATCAATTTACTTAAATATTTTTTTAAAAGTTATAATAAAAATGTGTTTTTTTTAAATAAAATATTACACTAAAAATAGTTATTTTGTAATTAGATCTTATAAATTTAAAAAATGAAATAAATATTAATGAAAAAGTAAGCAAACAATGAATGAAAATGACAAGACATTATTCTATTTCTAACGTGTTTTTATGAAGTAAGGGTGCTTTTATTATAATGGGAATAAACATGAATAGTCACGGAGAGAGAGAATGTGAAATTTATTATCTTCATTTATTTAGTAATGAATCAAAACAATAATATTAATTTACTTAAGTATTATTTTAAAGGTATAATAAAAAAATATTAAAATAAGGGATTTTGAATTTGAGAAAACGAATTAATACTAAATGACATGAAACAATTAATGAAAATGAATTCTAAATTTATAGATTTATTATTATATTTCTATCATATTTTACGAAGTAAACGTTAATTTTGAATGATTTACTCAATTTCTTATCGTTTTCTTTTCTTGTTTGGAAACATACCGTCTCTATAGCCAAACGTACTGCAAATTATGGCGTAAGTGGTGGTTGTTCAAACTTCAACAATATATGATCGATGCTGGATATAATAATAATAATAGTAATTATTATTATTATTATTATTATTATTATTATTATCATAATTTCATGCAATGTGTATAAATAAAATTAATGGTTAAATAAATATTATACAACATTAGGTAGCCGTTAGGGAAAGGTGCAGTTTGTGGATAACTCAATGTCATTTAATCAGAGTAGTGTGTGATGGAAAATAAATCAAAGCGTAGGGCTAGGGTCTACCATTTATATATATATATATATAATATTCCATTTGACGCTTAACAATAAAGCTATACACAAATTAGTTAGCTTTGTTTTATTTGTCTTCTTCTTCAATTTTTTTTTAACTCTGTTTGTGTCTTCATGTTTCTTGGAGCAAAATTGGGTTTGGAAATTAATTAATGGAAAGTGGAAAGTGGACACCATTCACAGAGAAGTTGAGCCCACAATAAGCACTTCTGCAAGGCGGCTGCTCACAATATTAAGTTAAAAGGCGTCCTCTAAAATAATATAAAATATATATATTTTTTAAAAAGAATTAAAAATAAATTATATAAATTAAAGAATGAAGAAATAAATAAAGAAGGATTTGCGCAAATCCCCAGTCCCTAGCCCCCCAGCCGGCAACTTATAAATAAAATTAAAATAATTAAATTTATAATATTAGCCGACCTTAAGCTTGTACTTTCGTAAAAGTAACTTTTTGTTTTGCTAATCACTTTCATAAATATAATACTAGTTTTTGACTGTGACATCAAAGAGTAAAATTTTAGAAAAAAGATATGTAAAATGGCTTTAAAAACAGTGTTTTATGTTCATAATTATTGATTTTATTATTATTATTTTTTATAATTTTAATAATTCAAATATTTTTAATGTAAAAAGACCTTAAGATTATAAATTTTATACTTAATGACTCTTTTTTCAAATTGAATTCTAATCTTCTATTAATATTAAATTTCATTCAATATTAATATAATATTATTTTTAATAATATTATTTTAGATAAATTTATAAATATATAATTGAATTATGTATTTATATGATTTGTAATACAAAACTAATTTTCATCTTATTTTTATTATTAAAATATAAAAATATTTTATTAATTATATTATTTTATTATACTAGTAAAATTAAAAAATATACATATCGATCTTACTGATCAAATCTTAAATAAATAAGCTTATAGAGAGAATTCTAACATATCACTTTTCCTATTTCTTCGTGCTTGCCGTGACTCTATTCTCCCAATCCCACACCTGTCTAATGTGAAAAGATATACTAATTAATTAGTTTATTGTTAGGTGTAACTATTTATAAATTTTAAGACTAACAAAATAAATAAAAATAACATATTTAAAATTTATAATAATAAAAATGTTTTAGTTTATTTTTATTTTATATATTATTATTATTAAAAAAAATTAATATATTATTTTGATTTTAAATGTTTTCTATTTAAATACTATTAAAATTGAATTATGATTATTTATACATATTTAATGTTAAATTTATCTAATTAATCCAATTTAATATTATTAAATATTATTTTTATTGTTATAATATTTAAATATATTATTTTTTTTATAATTTTTCAATATAATATAAGTTCGTGAAACAACAGCTAGCTTGAGATACGTGTACCGTAGTAATATTCCTCGCTTCTAAGGCATTGTATTTCAAGTTTAATTTGTGCACGTTATTCTTACACAATAAGTAGATTATGTGATAATTTGTTCCGTTGAAACTTAGATATATATATATATATATATATATAGTTAATAGTTTTTTACTTGTGATTATCAAGTTTATTTTAATTTGATTTTTTAATTAATCACCAATATTTTAATTAATAATTTCTACGATTTTATCCTAAAATCATTCATTGTTGGATAATATCTCCTTTTAGAAAAAGAATAATCTAAATAATCCACTTTTAATTATTAACATGATATACGATGTTAGCGTAAGAATAAGTTGGCTTGAGACGCACAAAAAAATTGTATACAAGTAGAATCTTGAACTTGAAGTTATGAATTATGATACCTAATTGAAGTTGGGTTATTATGAGTGCATCAAAAGCAACCCTAAGTTTAACCCACTTAAAGGGAAATACGCTACAAGTTGCTTAGTAATTTTATCATTTTCGTTATCATTTGTCCATTTTTTTTCTAATAAGCTATCATTTGCGGTTTGCTCACCAACTAAAGTTAGTTTCGTTTTATGTAAATATCATATATGCCATTGCTATATATCAGTATATGCTTGTCTTTCCGATACAATGTTTAAAGAACACGAGTTATACTATCTCCTTTTAAAGATTCAATAATGGTGGCGACTTCTTTTGATATTCACAATTCTTGGCTTATATGTATATATATACACTGTCCTTTTGCTTCAGTAAAACTGAAAAAGGTTTCTAGAATTTATTTTTATTCTAGAATATTTTACGTTTCAAGTTACATATTCGAATTATATCGTTTGTTAAAAATATTAGTTTTTTTATTTATACTTTGAAAGATGATGACTAAATTATAAAATAAAAAAATGTTTGACTGTCTCAATTTACTTGCAAGTTACAACCATAAACCAAAAATCATCTCCTACAAAATGCAAAGAACCCATTTGTAATTTAAGACTGGGCCAATTTTTGGAGCGGAACTTTCGTCAGCCCACTGCTCATTATGAAGACTTGAGCCCCTTTTACGACGCTTATCCAGTTATCCCAAGTGAAGCCGAAACGGGCTTGACATTGAATTATGGATAGTCTATTCTCATCCACAAAAATTCCCTTGGTCATTTCAATTGATTTGAGTGTTTATCATCGTCATCATTATTAAAGGAGTAGTTAGCATGATCTTCATATTTTAATGTGAATAGCTGGCTAACTAAACATGCCCAAAATGTCAACTGCTTCTTATTTGGGTATTGCTTCTGAATTTTACCCAGCTACGAAAAAGGGACCAACCTATTTCAGGTTAGAGCTATGGTTTTGCACTTTTCTTTTTCTTGATCAAGCAGCACATACCTGTGCTAATATGTTAGTTGAACTACATTTTGTAAAGTTGACTTTCTAAATTTTATTCCTAAGCTTTTGGCATTACTTTAGATTTTTCATCTTTTACTAAAGCTACCTGATATAATGATGATCTAAAATACTAGCAGATGTTCACATTACTATAATAAAAAAACATGCTTAAAATTTGGAGCTAGTAGAATAGACAACCACTTACTACGTCATGAGCCCAAATACTAGTTCCTTTCACATTTCTAAAATGAAGAACTTAAATTAAAATTTGGAGCTACTAGAATAGATAAGTATTTCCTAAATCATAATAAGGTTATGATATATTCAAACAATGGTGTTAAAAGTTGATTTGTTACATCTACTTCCCACCTAATACAGAAGATAATAGCCTAAGCTTTATCAAAAATAGATAAATACCTGCGACCGCTTCTGTTTATTTTGGACTTGAAAAATATTTTATTCCATCCAATAGTTACTTTTTCTTTTAATAAAACAACCATCAATTGTAACATTTTACTTGAAATAAGAGGAGAGTTGTATTCGTATTTTGCTTTCTTTTTTCTACATATAAACTCAAGTTTTTGACTTTAGTATTTTCTAAAACTTTCTAGTTTTTTATTTTAATTGAAAAAAGTTCTATTTTTTAGCATAATTTTGTAACTTTAAAAATATTGAAAAAGTAACAAAAATAACACCTATTTATATTTACCTCGTATATTTTTAATATTTTAAAAAATAAGATATATTATTTCACTTTAAATGTTGTTTAATTGAAGGTGTTTTAAATTAGACAAAATCATTTAAACATATTCAATATTAAACCTCATTTAATTACAATATATTCAATGTTATTATAATATTATTTTTATTATTATAAGTTTTAGTGATATTAATTTTTAAAACTTCCTAAAAATCTTGTAAAACTTGTTTTTTGTTTTCGTTTTTCATTGAGAATATAAACCATAAAATATAAAACATAGTTTTACCAAACAATTTTCTTTTTAGAAAACTAAACATGAAATAACTAGGAGAATCACATCCATACAATAATAAGGACAGAAAAAGTTTGAATATTCCATATTGAAGCACTAAACATGTTCCATATCTAGCCTTATGGAACCATACAGATACACAATGATCAATGTTAGAGTCACCAAACGTATGCTTTATCTGAAAAGTTGTTCGAGAGATTCTTAAGGGCATGAAGGTCATTTACAGATTTTTCATTTAAAGTCATCAAAGGTTTGTTTGTCCCAACACTTTTTCAATAAGCCAGAAAATTCTTCTCTTCAATATCATAGCCATGGAAACAATTTCCTTGATTAATAGAGGCTGGAAGTTATGCACTTGTGCAAGCTTCATAGGCTGCATTATCCTCTTTGTCATTCTAGATCATAGTCATGATGGTTCAAACCTTGTTACTCTTCAAAACATATCCAAATCCTCAACATTTCCCAATAATTCAAATACTACCAAGCAAGTGATTCACCTCTCAAACTTGATTAAAAACAGGAACTCAAAACAGAAAATTGAGGAAGATAACAAATGCAGCATGTTTGATGGAAAATGGACCTACAATCCAAAGGCAAGTCCAATTTATACTGCAGTAGAGTGTCCTTTTCTCAGTGATCAAGTTAGCTGCCAAAGGAATGGACGCCCAGATTTTGACTATGAGAAATGGACTTGGGAATCAAACGGTTGTAACACTTCAAGGTAAAATGAGCAACCTTCAGTCTCAGATCGACTTCATCTTAATTTCATTTTGCTTTAATTTAACCAATATTGAAAAAAGGTTAGTTTTTGTCTGAAAAGGTATAATGGCAAAGATATGTTAGAGAGACTGAGAGGAAAGAGAGTTATCATAGTTGGTGACTCTCTCAATAGAAATCAGTGGGAATCTCTAGCTTGCCTTCTGTACACTGCTTTGCTTCCCTCACAAACCTATGTTAATGTGCGTAGTGGTGTCTATAAAGTCTTGAGAGCAAAGGTAATAGGGCTCAATGTTGTATTTCAAAATACGCATTTCCCTTTTATTTTTCTCACTTCTTACTTCTAAGGAATTGTTGAAACATGTGACAGGAATATAACTGCACTGTGGAGTTCTATTGGAGCCCATTTCTAGTGGAGCTAGAAGTGAAAAAAGAAAATGGTAATAGAATTCTAAGACTAGACAAGTTATCTGATTCATATAGGCAATGGCTTGGAGCAGATACAATGGTATTCAATACAGGTCACTGGTGGGCTCACAGAGGGAATCTCAAGGCGTAAGCCCTTAATTGTTGTTTTTCTGTTGTGTTTTTGTTAAAAAAATCCGTCCATTTTTATTTTTATTAAAAGTGGTTGTAGAAAAAAATGCTTTCTGGATGAAACACTTGTGTGTGCTTCTGTCAAGAACAACTAAATTTATTTTCCTAGTCCTGGAAAAAAAATTTGTTTGGTTCAAAAACGCATTTTTACTACTTTATAGGATCTTAAAAGCAAATAGACCCTTACTTTGAATATTTGTAGAAAAAAATAATTTGAAGACGTTGTATAATACAAAGGATGACAAATTTATAGGTGGGACTTGGTTGAGTACAAGGGAAAATTAATGGAGGAAATGAGAACGGAAACAGCACTTGAAATAGCTATGAACACGTGGGCAAGTTGGATTGATCAAAATGTGGACATGGCCAAAACGAAAGTCTTCTTCAGAAGCATATCACCAGAACACAAGGGAAAGCAATGGTGCTATAACATAAGCATGCCCATTACGGACTATGAATCTGTGGTAACGATTTCAAGACCGTTGATACAAACTGTTGAGGGAACAATTCAGAGAATGAAGACGCCTGTGAAGTATTTGAACATCACCAAGTTGTCTCAATATAGAAGAGATGCACATCCAACAGTTTACACGGCAAAAAAGGGAAAGAAGTTAACAGCAATGCAAAGAAGACAACCTCAAATTTATGCAGATTGCAGCCACTGGTGTTTGCCTGGAATCCCAGATACTTGGAATAGATTATTGTATGCATCTTTGGTGTTGGACATATCAAAAGACCTAGCTACTTCTTAACATCTTGTTAATGGTAATTTATGATGGGAAGTCCATGAACATAAATATTTGGTAACTTAATTGATAATTCTCACAAAAAAAAATGAAGCAAAGATCAAGACAAGATATATAATAAATGGGTTGAACCCGTTTGAAATTTTGTAAATGAAAAAAGCAAGTCACCCTTACTTACGGGGGGGTTTTAGTTACATTTATCAATGATCTCATCACTTGAGCTAGGTAGACATTTTAGCTTCCATTACAAAGATCCATTCAACAAGGGAAAGGCTAATAATAATCCACAGAAAAAGTGATGTAGGATAATTATTTACAGGCTAGATGGGATCACTAAAGAAGCTCCCACTCAGATTCACAAGAATCATCATTTGTTAACTTTTGTAGATCCTTCGAAGTAGTTGCCGTCAAAGACTTACCACATTGTTGTTTCAGCTTTGCCTCATCTCCGAACCATGCAGCAAGCTGCTCATACTCTTGCTTCCTTGCTGACTTTCTTATTGAGGTAAACGCTCCCCTGATCTTCTTCTGATACAGAGTTTCAAATTTAGGAGGCATTCAAAATTGTCTTCTGCAATAACACAAATGAGAGAGAGAGAGAGAGAGAGAATGAACCTTATAAGTCCTGCACTTGACTTCTCTATTAGGAAGAAGCTGAAGTTCATCCTCATTCACCATCACACAGGTCTCCTCAAGCTTCGCACTATCAGTTTGTTCATTGGTTTCCAATCCATTAATGGCAACAACATTGGCGCAAGCTGCATCAGAACTCGATTCAGATGATCTCTCTGCAAAATGAAAGACTTTAAGTACTACAGAAAAGACAATTAAGAATGATTAACATTAAATAACAGATGTTTAATGAGAAGCTAAAGATGAAACAAGAAAAAGGGGGAAATCTACAATGAGATTGGGAGAACAAAAAAAACTAAGAATTAAAAAGATTTTTATTTATTTATTTATCGTATATTTATTATCTTTTAAATGTTTAAATATACTGATATGAATCTTCAGAATTATTGAAATGCTGATAGGGGCAACTGATCCATTCTAAAGAAAATGGGAAATTTAATAGATTCATTACAGTTTTTATGAAAATACATGTTAAATGATTGATGAAGCATGGAAAGATGAGAATGTAAAATAATTTGTTATTGTTATGTGAGCACACATTAATACCAACATAATAAAATGAAACATCAACAAACTCTTTCCTAACCTAAGTAACAAGAAAATGTTGGTATCATGCATCTGAACAAGATGTAGAGAGGTACCTGGATGTGATACAAACATCTTCTCTTCGGCATTATATTTGTGCTGTTCTTCCTCCTTATGAGAGATCTCTCTGAGACAAGCTACTTCATTGCTCAAATTGTAGTCTGCAGATGGCAAACTAAAAGTTAAAAAAACATGTAATGTGAGGAAAAACATGGAGACTTACAAAGGGCCCAGGAAATAATAACCATTTAATTCTGCTGACCCACCACCCGAGGACGAAATTCTTATCTCATTTGCTTCATTTTCAACGGATTTAACCGAGTCGAGCATGTTGGATGGTAGGTATTCAGTGGACATGAGAGCTCTACATTCACTTCTTCTTTCAATGCCATTACAACTTCCTGCTACAGGGTCACACATTGTATCTTCCCTAGCAAATAAGGTTGTGGTTGTAACCACTTGATCACATGATGCTTCATTGAAGAAATCACACAATGCTCTGCTTGAATTATGTTTAATAGGAATAACTTTACATGATTTTGCACCCAAGGGAAATCTTTCTTTATTTAAGTTTACTCTTGCACCTAAGTTTGAGCAGTTAGACAAACTCTTGTAGCAATTTTGTCTTAAACTCAAGTCAGAGCATTCTCCTTTCGTAGAGTCCCTAGAAGATTGGAAAAAATTATCCTTGTTGCAGAGTATGTCTCCAGATGACTGCTCAAGATCAACATTTCCAGCTCCTTTCTTACTAATGTTTGGACTTTTATTGTTCTCGTCATCAGAAATTTTTCCTAACTCAAGGCCATCAAGCGAAGTTTTCTCAGGATCCTCAGGATCCAAAGAAGACTGTGGAAGCAAATCTTGCATAACATCTGAATAGAATTTCTTGACACTTTCCCCAACAGTCTGCACCTGATTCTCTACATATTTTACAGTGTTCTGCCATAAACAATGAAAATTACCAGATACATTTAGAAACTGACAGACACTCCCGCTCATCCATCCTAATTTAGGATGAAATGGAATCAAGCATCAACAGTAAACAAAGATAAGGTTCCTATTTAGTTGATTACAGCGCCATGTTAACTAAACTAGGAACATCTATGCATGGATGAGGAAGAGAATTATTGCTATTGTGAATCCTAATCTTGGTTTTGATGTCCAAAGGAAACAAATACTTGGTTACCAACAGTTAACCATCAGGGTGGAGATCAAGGGATCTCGTCCTTGGAGACACTTTGGGGCCTAAATAAAGGACCAGAAATGTTCAAGACAATAATGAAAAGTATATACCTCATACATAATTTCTTCCACCTCCAAGCACATAGCTTCAAACTTCTCATAAACATCCCCCACCCAGGTGATGCCTTTTACACCCATGGTTACAATAAGTTGCCGAGCACCAGCAGTCTCCTCCAGCTATTTAGTGGAAATGATAATGAGATCCCACTTCACGCAGAAAATTCTTGACTGCAAGAATTAATTCAAAAATCCAGTTAAAGTCAGAAAATTAATCTGGTTTTGTTCAGCAGTTAAGAGTTGTTGGATGATCAACAGAAAAACCTTACATGTAAATGAAGAAGGGGGGGACACTATCGAATGTAAAATAACTTTGATAGTCAATTGCTTCTGTATTTATGCTATTAAGACAGATACACATAAAAATATTTTTACTGTTGGTAAAATCCATTTTCTACTTTTGCAGCTACAGAAAAGTTACTTAACTAAGAGAACAAACATGCTTGAATTGGAAGCAAAAGTCAACCTTCAAGTTTGACCACCTTGTTCTTATGTATCAGATACAACAGCATCACCAAACGTTTTGCAGTCATAACATGATTACATGACCAGTAAATAGGCAAAATAAAAAATAAAAAAAATCAGGAAAATACCCCTTGAATTTCCACCAAATCATTTTCTGTTAAGTGCAAAGGAACATGAAGGTTTTGCTGTTGAAAAATACCAACTACAACAAGAGCACATTCAAAACAACCGGATGCACGAAATTTAACAACTGTGTAAGGAAAACATGCAACAAGTTGATCATGGACAGTATTACCTTTTGAGGTTTAAAGGAAGAGTTCAACAATATTTGACTCTTTATAATTGTTCGGATAGAAAATAAATTCAGCATCACAATGCTTCAAATGTACATAGACATTTGTGAATTAATTTGTGCTGAAGTGGCCAGCCGGGCATAAAAATTAAAACAGGTGAATATAATCAAATCATTTCTTCTAAAGAAGACCTCGGATTTTTCAAAAATACTATAAACTGAAAAGAAAATACAAGTTGCTCCCGAGAACATACGCCAACGGTACCCAAAAAGATTCTCCCTGGCAAATGGCAATCTCAGCTTATGATCAAAATATTCAATCCACAATAATTCAAGCCTGCCCAGAATCTACTACCACTAAAGCCCAGCTACTTTTCCATCTCATTTAGCTCTTCAGAATTCAAATTCCCACAAAAAAAACTGAGAATTGATAGAGAAACGTATTGATGACATATGAGCAAAAGAAAATCTTTTTGATGACCTAAAGATTTCAAATTTGCATTAGCCTCGGCTGTTCTTTGACATGATCCCAGAAAAAAAATCTTTAGACATGATTAGCTAGACAAGTAATGATCAGAAAAAAATGTTTGAGCAACGGAAATTAACTGGAAACAGAACACAACAGCATTTAGAAGCTATAAACGAAGAGAAATAAAGAGAGAGACCATTATCATGGGCACAATACTATTCATGTACCTATAGGCTATATGAAACAAGGAAGAATTTATTTTTAATCGGAATTCCATCAAACAAAGAGCATATGTGATAAGTGGAAATTTTGCCAAAATATGAAACCTTAACAATAGTAGGATAAAGATTATTACCCAGAAATTTCAAGGTTCGGAACCCACATGAAGGAATTGATTGTCAACACTCCTGAAGTGGAAGCCGAAAACCAAAAGAAATTCTTCCGGTTATTATTCCCAAGACCCCCAAATTTCAATTCAGGTTTTTTTTGCTTATGAAGCTCTCAATAACACACGGACACTCTTAATTGCTTCCTTAACCTCGATGTCATGAACTTATTACGACACGTTTATTACTCAGAAAATTCTGCCAATAAAAATTAAAATAAATATAAACGGTGCCTGTTAGAAATCGAAATACGAAGAAAATAAATGGCGAAAATCTAATGGCCCTTCTTTCTTTTTTATTTGATATTGGGGCCCGCAACCCATTTCATTTTCTCTTCCAAATTACGGACAGTGGGACCCATGGAATAATTTTCTAGTGAATCACGGACCCACCAGTGTTTTTTAGTTTTGATATTAATTTGGGCCTTATTTGCAGAAGATACTGAGCCCAACATTAACGATAAGAAACCAAAATTTGGTCTATACACGACAATCATGATTGATATAATGGAAAATTCTATTAAAAGTTCATTGTTTTTGACCATACATGTTCATTTTAATTTTTAATTTATAAGGTCAAAATACTCCAGTTATTTGTTTGTAATTTTTTTTTATAATTTTTATAAATTACGTAAATATGAACTGATAAAATGAAAATATGTTATTACAGATACGAGACAAATGAGCTTCACTAATAAGTTGCTTTATTTAATCCAACAATATATATCTACATTCTCTTATTTTGATTTATCCTCTGAGTTTATTTAAATTACCAACTAATTTAATTATTAATTTTGAAAGAGTTAGTGTTTATTATTGGTGGTCAAACAAGAAATAAAAGGTGAAGATATACATTGGGTGGCTCGACGGGATTTATGTAAGCCAAATATTTAAGTGGTTTTGGGATTCTAAAATTTAACAAACTTCAATCAAGCCATGCTTTCCAAATAAATGTTACGGCTGATTCATTATTCACATTTGCTTACTAATTGTGTATTGTGTAGTAAATATTATCAAAATGGCTCTTTGTGAATAATAAGTTGTAACTCACATGCTAGCTTTGTATGTCACAATATGGTGAGGAATGGACTATTAACTAAGGGTATTAGGTGGAGGATAAAGGATAGATAGACAACCCGAATCTATGGTGATTCGTGGCTATCAAGTAGTGGTTATGGGTTTGAGTGTATTGGAGATGTTGATTATGAGATAAGGCGATTGTATTATATTTAATTAAGGCGATGAGTCTTAAAATATCACTCTAATTTGCTATATTTTTATAATTAGGAAGTAGAAACTATGCTTAGTATACCTCTTGCTCCTGCACCTCATCCTAATATTTTGATTTGGCATTTTAATGATGATGGTAGGTACTTGGTGAGAATTTGATAAATGTTGGCACTTGATGTTAGAGGGCTTGGACGTAGGGGGTGTCATCATTTATGCTTGTTGATATTAAAATTCAACACTTTTCATGGAAAGTTTTGAAGAGAATATTACCATATAATGAGGTTCTTGTCAACACTGGAGGTATGTACGAGTTGCTAGGCTTGTAAGGGTGTTGAGAAAACTTGTCATGCCTTTTGGTAGTGTAAGTTGGTATATAGAGTTTTGGAATTGACTAGTGTAATTGGTTTTGTTATAAAGCTTAAATGGTTGGATCTTGGATGTTTGGGAACGTGTGTGGTTGGCTTTTTCATGTTTAGGCGTCGAGAGTTGGAATTGATGGTTAATGTCATGTATTAGGTATGGCGGGTGAGTTATGTTGATGTGTTTGAGGATCATTGGTGACTAGCAAAATAGGTAGTAGAACGAGTTGTACGACATGTCAAAATGTTCCAGGGGTTACATGCAGAGTAGGATGGAGTAACATAGATTGGGCAACACTAATGGGTGCTACCGTCAATGGATTGCATGAAACTCAATATTGATGTCATTATAGCATCGCATGTTGGTCTAATGGTTCTTAAAGGTATGATCTGTAATAATTTGGGTGAGGTAATGGGTGCAATAGCTACTAGAAAAGTTTCTTTGATGTCACCATACTCAATAGAGCTTTAGATAATATGATATGGTCTTCGATTCTATTTAGACATTGGTTTTGGAAAAATTATCTAGAATGTGACTCGTTATAAGTAATACAAATGACTTAAAATAAGGGGAGTTTATTATTCAGAAAAAAGAAAGAGAAGCAATTATGGATTTTATTTAGTATTTAATTTTTCTTATCACTTTTTTTTGTTTTTATTTGTTATGGTCCTAATAGGTTAACTTTTTTGCCTTTTTTTTTTTTTGCAAAGTTTGATATTTTATAATTTGGATTAAAACTTAATAGGCTTGGCTTAGAACAGTCTTTAAAAAATGAATGGATTAAGTCACATGTTCGTTTACGATAGAATCACTTGTTAAAAAATAAATGTAAAAAGAATTTTAATAATTTGAAAAAATAAAATGAAAAATATATAAATAAATGGGTAAGGTAATAAGAACATATTTGTTTAAAATTTTCGAAATATAACTTATAAAATTTTAACAGTAAAAATTATAATATTCACATAAATTATATTAAATTTGAAGAATTTATAAGAATCACGATATATTCAATCCCATCTCAATAAAGAGAGATATTTATAATTCATATGAATCAATATTTCAAGAGGAATAATGAATAAAATAATTTAATGCTTAATATTTATAAAAATAGAAACTTTAATATAGTATTAGTAGTAAAAATAGTTCTAGTAGTAGTAGGCACACCCTAAACTTATCATTTTATAGTGACACATTATACATATTGCGCGGGACCAAAGTCTCTGAAAATCTAGACTTTAGATCATTGCGAATAATAAAATAATACATAAGCTATCCTCGTCCTGGTGAAAATTGTTTGAAACTTTTCTTCTTAAACAAAGGAATAGTCAATACCAGCATAATCTGAACACAAATTTCATGGAGCCCCTCTTTAAAGCAATCATCAACAAAAGGGACGTGGGGTTTTTTATTCAAAGTTTCCATCCGGCTCTAATGGAAATAAATAATCACCACCAAACATATTGTGTATGCTTAGCAGATAATACAACTATTAATAGGATAAAAAATGATACTAGGATTTCTCATTTGAAAGGGTTTTCATGAAGTACGAAGTGAACATTGGGTACAAGTTAAGTCCTAAAATTAATGGAATAAGTTGATTTTCTAGCTTGTTTTAGTTTTCAAAGAAATGTTTGAGACTTTGAGTAGATTATGTAAGAAGCTTTATTATTGCGTACGTACGGTACTTCACACACAAGTCAAGTCTCGTAGCTTGCTTTTTTTTTTTCTTTCCCTGACACCCAAATAGAAAAAAGAAATTTACATGCGCAGGACAAATATCTATTTAGCTATTAGTGTTATGAATTTTTTTAATTTTTTTTTTTGTTTCATTTGATTATTTGATTATTAAATTATTTTAGTAAAAAAACTTAATTAATTTAATCAAAATATTTAAATTATATATATAATACATGAAGTTAAAAGACTATAATGAATAACATAATGAGTTAGAATTTTATATGTTTATAAACACATAATGTTTTTAATTATTGGTTAGAATAATTTATTAAAAAGATGTCCTGAATAAAATAACGAAGATATAAATTTATATATCATGCAATGACTTAAATTTATTGTGTTTTAACGAGAATAATATAGTAAAAGATATTTTAATAATATACATTATTAATTGAAAGAGAAGTATCAAATATAATAAACTAAATAATAGTTAAATGAACATCTATTAATTAATTATATATTACCAATTTTTTTTTTTTGAACATTTTGATGTTTAATGTAAAAAAAAAACGTTTTGCTAACGTTAAAGTAATAAAAATGTTCAATTAAAGCATTGGCTAGCTAACTTGTTCCTCCCCCCAACCATTTACTCGGTTCATTTTGCACTTCGTCATCTTAAGAAAAAATGCATCTTTTATTTTCGCGTGAGTCTTTAAAATTGATGTTACAATCTTCCGCATATATGCCACCACACATGAAGGATATCATACTTAACCTTTATTATCATTTAATCTAAAATGATAATAAAAAAATAAGTTTAATTAAGATAAAATATTAATGAATAATTTATTTTAAATAATAAATTTACTATTTATAGTTTTTAATTCTTAGTTGCATTTTATTTCACATTTAAAAAAAAGATTAATAATGTATATCTTTATAGAGTAAAGTACTAATAATATATCTCTATATAATTTTGATACTAATTTTTACTGTAACAAAAAAAAATACCATATAAAACTTGTATCCTAAACTCTCTCATAAGAAAACAAGAAATTCTATTTTTTTAATTTATACACTTTTATAGAAAGAGTTAGCGTTGAGGCTATACCTAATAAAAAGACGAATGGGGTGATTGGCAAGAATTACAAGACCATTTTCCGTACTATAACAAGTACGTAACAGTACGAACACATTGTCAACCTTTTGTCCTTACATCTGCACAGCATTTTTTTTTTAATTAAACCTCATAATCATTTTATATTTGGTAAGCATGAAGGTTAAATTGAGCAATTTATTTCCCCTTTTTTTCTTTTAAAATGTGTATTTATTTCAGTCTGACTCGGATTTTTTCATTGCATTTCAGTTGGGAGATTATTTGGTATAAATTGTTGGGAAATTACGCAAATTTCCGATAAGCCAGATTTATGAGAAAGCAAGAATAGAAAAATAACACACAAATTTGATAACGGAGTTCGGCCAATCTTGCTTACGTCTCCGGACCTGCTGCAGATCTTTTTACTGAAAGGGGAGAAATTACACAAGGTGTTTACAACACTCACAACTCACAACCCAATTACACCCAAGAAAATTACTCTCAATTTTCTCTCACAAAAACTTTTCTCTCTAAGCTTTTCTCTCAATTGGAATGAACACTTTGGATAGTAAATTCATTACAATTACACATCTATTTATAGGAAAATTCACTCCTTGAATTACTCCTTAAATTAATGGTTCCTTGAATTGCTCCATGTTTTACTCCTTGTTTTGTTCCATGTTTTGCTCCATGTTTTACTCCTTGTTTTGTTTCATGTTTTGCTCCATGTTTTGCTCCTTAATTTGCTCCTTAAATTAAGGAACCAATAATTTCCAACAATCTCCCACTTGAAGACTGATTTCAATCTGTCTTCACACCTCGATCAATGCAGCAGCTTTTCTAGTCTTTATTACTCTAGCAGACCAACTGAAGTTGAGCACAACTTCAGTTTGTCAATAGTCACCACCTTTGTTAACATATCTGCTGGATTTTTGCTTCCTTGAATCTTCTCCAGTATTAACACATCATCTTCCAATAGAGATCTGATGAAGTGATAACGAAGTCCAATATGCTTTGTTCTAGAATGAAATGCTGAATTCTTCGCCAAGTGTATTGCACTTTGACTATCACTATGCAGAACATTCTTCTCTTGTTTGAATCCCAGCTCAATTAACAAACCTTGAAGCCATATCATCTCTTTACTAGCTTCAGTTACTGCTACATACTCAGCCTCTGTAGTGGATAAAGTGACAATTTTCTGTATTTGTGACATCCAACTAACAGCTGTAGTTCCAACAGTAAATATATAACCGGTGGTGCTTCTTCGGTGATCAACTTCACCTCCAAAGTCTGCGTCTACGTACCCTTGTACTTTTAACTCTCCTTTACTAAAGTACAAGCACTTTTCTGTGGTGCCTCGCAGATACCTCAAAATCCACTTTACTGCTTCCCAATGAGTTTTCCCTGGATTTGACATAAATCTGCTAACAACTCCCACTGCATGGCCAATGTCTGGTCTCGTACAGACCATTGCGTACATCAAACTTCCAATGGCTGAGGCATAAGGAACCTTAACCATGAATTCTCTCTCTTCCTCTGTCTGAGGGGATTGATCCTTGGATAGGCGAAAATGACTGGCCAAGGGTGTGCTAACTGGCTTGGCATCGCTCATGTTGAATCTTTGCAAAACACGATTGATGTACTCTGCCTGAGATAACTGCAAGGATCCTTTCTTCTTATTTCTTGTGATTTGCATTCCAAGAATCTTCTTTGCTGGACCCAAGTCTTTCATGTCAAATTCCTTTGACAATTGCTCCTTCAACCTTTTAATATCATCCATATCTGAACCTGCTACTAACATATCATCAACATAAAGTAGTAAAATGATATAACTGGACCTATATCTCTTGAAGTAGCAACAATGATCAGCATTGCACTTCTGGAAACCTTTCTTGTGCATGAAGCTGTCAAACTTTCTGTACCATTGTCTCGGGGCTTGTTTCAGGCCATACAAACTCTTCTTAAGTCTGCACACCATGTTCTTCTTCCCCCTTTCTGAGAAACCTTCTGGCTGGTACATGTATATCTCTTCATCTAAATCTCCATGAAGGAATGCAGTCTTCACATCCAACTGTTCAAGATGAAGATCTTCAATGGCTACAATACTCAATACTGATCTGATAGTATTAAGCTTCACAACAGGAGCGAAAATGTCAGTGTAGTCAACTCCTTCCTTCTGTTGAAACCCTTTGACAACTAGGCGGGCTTTGTATCTTTTGGAACCATCATGCTCCTCTTTCACCCGGTACACCCATTTGTTGTGAAGTGCCTTCTTTCCCATAGGTAACTCAGCTAGTTCCCATGTCTGGTTGGAGATGAGAGATTTCATTTCTTCTTTCATAGCAAGCTCCCACTTGTTGGAATCTCGAGTCTGACAAGCTTCATCATAGCATTCAGGCTCCCCTCCATCAGTCAGCAACATATAGTTCATGTATCTCCTGTTAGGCACATGAGGTCGAGAAGACCTTCTCAATACAGGAGTTGGAGTAAGAAGTTGTGGTGTGTCGGAATGCTGTGTACTGTTTTGTCCAACAAGTTCCTCTGGCTGAGGACTTGTTATAATTGGTTCTGTTGCGGAAGTATCTGGGACATCATCTGCATCTGCAAATACTGACTCATTCTGCTCTGAGTCATTGGTGTCTATTTTATGCATGTCCTTATACATCACCATTTCGTTGAAAATCACATCTCTGCTACGGATAACTTTCTTCTTTTCGTCATCCCAAATGCGGTAGCCAAATTCATCCTCACCATAGCCAATGAATGTGCATTTCTTGGATTTGGGATCAAGCTTATTCCTGCCTTGATCACTGATATGCACAAATGCTACACAACCGAAAACTTTTAGATGTGATAGTTTCACCTCTTTTCCGCTCCATACCTCCTCTGGTATTCTATGCTCCAATGGAACAGATGGGCCTCGGTTGATCAAGTAAGCTGCCGTGTTGACTGCTTCTGCCCAGAACTGCTTCGGTAGACCTGACTGTATACGAATGCTTCTAGCTCTTTCTGTCAATGTTCGGTTCATACGCTCAGCTACACCATTGTGTTGAGGCGTGCCTGGAACAGTTCTTTCCATTCTGATCCCGTGCTCATAGCAGAAGTTTTTGAATATGGTGTCTTCATATTCACCACCATTATCGGTTCTGAGCTTTTTGATCTTTAAACCCGTCTCATTTTCCACCATAGCTTTCCATCTTCTGAAAGCCTCAAATACTTCAGACTTATGCTTTAGAAAGTAAACCCATACCTTCCGAGAGTGATCATCGATGAAAGTCACGAAGTAGCATTTCCCACCAATAGATGAGACGGTCGTTGGTCCCCAAACATCAGAGTGAATAAGCTCTAGCCTTTCCTTCTTTGGGATTCTGCAACTTGTCTGAAAGCTGACTCTCTTTTGCTTTCCAAGTATGCAATCTTCGCACATGTCTATCTCCGTAGACTGTAGACCTGGAAGTTTTCCCTTTGAATGCATAATCTTCATCCCTTTTTCACTCATATGGCCTAGTCTCTGGTGCCACAGGTTTGGTGTTTCATTGCCTGCTGCAACTGTAATTGAACAACGTGCCTCTGTTGTCATGTAAAGAGTGCCACTTTTCTTGCCTCGAGCAACTATCATTGCACCCTTTGAAATCTTCCAATCATCACCATGGAAGATCGTAGTGTAGCCTTCACTGGCCAACTGCCCGACTGAGATTAAGTTCCTTCTTAGATCGGGAATATGCCTGACATCCTTCAGCTCCCAAACAGATCCGTTCAACTTAATCTTCACTACACCTTTACCAATAATAGCACATGGTTGATCATCACCAAGATATACCTTTCCAAGGTTTCCGGGGACATATTTCTCGAATAATTCTTTTTGTGAAGTAGCATGGAACGATGCTCCAGAGTCTAACACCCAAGATTCTTCCTTGCTCTCCAAAGAGCATATCAATGCATCGTCTCCTCCTGAGGTGGAAGTAACATTTGCCTCTGCCTTCACTTGTTTGTCCTTCGGTGCACTTTTGCACTGATTTTTGTAGTGCCCGGTTCTTCCACAATTCCAACACTCGATGGTCTTCGAGCTATGGGAATTATTAGGATTCCTGGATTTGGACCTCCTGTCCTTTGATCTACCTCGGTAGTCTGTTCTGCCACGTCCATTCCCTTTGGTTGAATTTCTTCCTCTTGACTCTGTATGCAAAACTGAAGAAGTTGACGATTCACCTACCTCTCTACGTCGGATCTCTTCACTGAGAACCAGATCACGAACATCGTCAAATTTTAACTTATTGCTTCCTGACGAGCTACTCACAGCCGTGACAGTAGCATTCCAACTTTCTGGTAAAGAAGACAAAAGTATCAATGCTCGTACTTCTTCATCGAATTCAATTTCCACTGAACTCAACTGGGTTGTGACTGTGTTGAGTTCATTGAGATGTTGAGCTACCGATGCGCCTTCATTCATCCGCAAATTGAACAAACGCCTCATCAAGTGCACTTTGTTTGAGGCTGATGGCTTCTCATACATATTGGAGAGAGCTGCCATAAGACCCGCCGTGGTCTTTTCCTTTGCTATGTTGAAGGCAACATTACGGGATAGCGTCAATCGAATAACTCCGAGGGCTTGTCTGTCTAGAAGATTCCAATCTTCTTCCTTCATAGCTTCTGGTTTCTTCCCTGAGAGAGGTTGATATAGATTTCTTTGATACAGATAATCCTCTATCTGCATTTTCCAAAACCCAAAATCTGTGCCATCGAATTTCTCGAGTTTCACCCTTCCTTCATCTGCGGCCATTGCTCCCACTAAAATCTGACTTCCTCTGGATCGTTTCTGACTATTTCTGTAAACCACCGTGTATTAGAACACCTACGTCAACGAACAAATATCGTCGACAAAATGTCACTATTCACGTAATTCACTATTCACGTAAATAGTAACCTTGCAGAAAATTGACAGAAATCACCACCAATAGCTCTGATACCAGTTGTTGGGAAATTACGCAAATTTCCGATAAGCCAGATTTATGAGAAAGCAAGAATAGAAAAATAACACACAAATTTGATAACGGAGTTCGGCCAATCTTGCTTACGTCTCCGGACCTGCTGCAGATCTTTTTACTGAAAGGGGAGAAATTACACAAGGTGTTTACAACACTCACAACTCACAACCCAATTACACCCAAGAAAATTACTCTCAATTTTCTCTCACAAAAACTTTTCTCTCTAAGCTTTTCTCTCAATTGGAATGAACACTTTGGATAGTAAATTCATTACAATTACACATCTATTTATAGGAAAATTCACTCCTTGAATTACTCCTTAAATTAATGGTTCCTTGAATTGCTCCATGTTTTACTCCTTGTTTTGTTCCATGTTTTGCTCCATGTTTTACTCCTTGTTTTGTTTCATGTTTTGCTCCATGTTTTGCTCCTTAATTTGCTCCTTAAATTAAGGAACCAATAATTTCCAACATAAATATGCATAGCTAGCTTTTTAAC
This sequence comes from Hippophae tibetana, assembly GCA_037013495.1. Taxonomy (NCBI): domain Eukaryota; kingdom Viridiplantae; phylum Streptophyta; class Magnoliopsida; order Rosales; family Elaeagnaceae; genus Hippophae; species Hippophae tibetana. Next base: position 7,826,628 of record CM072804.1, read on the forward strand.
TAGACTAATACAATTTGTTTAAATACATTATTATTTTAGTCCATGTTTTCCATGAAACTACTGCAAATAATTATGGCTATTGGAACTCACAAATTAGTACAACCTAATAATTATGACTTGGTCACAAGGATATCCCAAAAGCTATATTTTCTTGACATCACCAAGAGCCCATTTCGTGATTTCCCACAAAAAAAAAATGTATATATAACTGCAACAATACGTACGCACCATAATGAGTAAAACTAAAACGTACACTTTGAGTAAAAAAAGTGTTCGTGTACCGATTCAGATATTTGAAACTGTCAAATTTACACCAAAGCTGCATTCCTAATGCACCAACACACTAAGCCAACTTGAAGATCAGGCTAAATAAATGTGTCCTAATTTGTTTAAATAATCATATATGGTAATTTTGTTTTCTCATAGCTTTTTCTTTTTTCTTTGTCAATGGAATTACCAACAAAAACATCAGAATATGATAGTAACAAAACCCAATACAGAATCAGTACCAAGAAGCTTTCTTATAGATTATCTAAGAGAGTTGATGAATTCAATTGGGTTTTCAGAAGGGAGATCATGAAATCCCATAGTGAATATATATTGAAGAATATCAGTTTTGAAGCAAAACCAAGTGAGATATCAGCAATTGCTGGTCCAAGTGGAGCAGGAAAAACAACACTACTAGAAATACTTGCTGGAATGATCCCTCTAAACAGAGTAAATGGTCATGTTCTTGTAAATGAGCACCCAATGAATGCTAAACATTTTCGGAGAGTATCTGGATATGTCACACAACATGAAGCCCTTTTCCCACTTCTTACAGTGGAGGAGACACTCATGTATAGTGCTCGATTGAGAATGCATGGAGGGTTTGAAAAGGCAAAAGCTAGAGTCAGAGAACTACTGAAGGAACTTGGATTGGAACATGTTACTGGTGTACAAATTGGTAGTGAATCGAACCGGGGCATTTCAGGAGGAGAAAAGCGCAGAGTCTCAATTGGTGTTGATTTAGTGCATGACCCGGCTGTTCTTTTGCTTGATGAACCAACATCAGGTTTGGACTCAGCATCAGCACTTGATGTTGCATTGTTGTTGAAATCAATGGCTACAAAACAAGGTAAGACAATACTATTAACAATTCATCAACCTGGTTTCAGAATTCTTGAGCTCTTTGATCAGATTTTGTTACTATCAAATGGGGCTCTTCTTCACCATGGATCACTATGCCTATTGGAACAACGGCTTAGCTTTCGAGGCCATACTATTCCTTGTCATGTTAATGTGCTTGAGTATGCTATTGAAGTCACAGAAACGTTGGTCATCAATATTGAAGAAGTTGAAATAAATGACAATACTCAACTAGAAACCCAACATGTTCAATGTATAAGAAAAAAACCAATTCAAGTTTATGCTCAAGAGGAAAATGAAGTATTTTATGCAAATTCTCCAATCAAGGAAGTGCTAATATTGGGTGAGAGATTTTCCAAGAACATTTGCAGAACTAAACAACTGTTTGCTGCAAGAATCATTCAAGCAGTTATTGCTGGGTTTGTTCTTGGGACTATTTTTATGAAAGCTACTAAGGATCCTACAAAACTCAAATTTCAAACACAAATTGGGTTTTTTGCTTTCAGCCTCACCTTCTTGCTGTCTTCCACAACGGAAGGTTTGCCAATATACTTGCAAGAGAGAAGAATATTAATGAGAGAAACATCAAGAGGATCCTATCGAGTTTCTTCTTATGTCATATCAAACACTCTAGTTTTCCTTCCTTACCTACTAATTGTGGCTATTCTTTACAGTACTCCAGTTTACTGGTTAGTTGGATTAAGAAGGGAAATTGATGGCTTTCTTTATTTCTCATTGGTGGTTTGGATTGTTATTTTAATGTCAAATTCATTTATAGCATGCTTTGGTGCTCTAGTTCCAAACTTCATTGCTGGAACATCTTTAGCTGCCGGACTCATGGGTTCGTTTTTCCTGTTTTCTGGTTATTTCATAGCAAAAGAGGACATACCCAAGTACTGGATTTTCATGTATTACTTAAGTTTGTTCAAGTACCCTTTTGAGTGTTTTATGATAAACGAGTATGGTGGAACGCAAAGCATAAGATTTTTGGAGCAGAGAGGTCTGAAGCAAGCACAAAAGTGGAGTAACTTAAGTGTGATGTTTGGTTTTGTTGTTGGGTATAGATTTCTTTGTTTTCTTCTTCTTTGGTACAGATCTCGCAGAACCAGAAGCTAGAAGGTTTCATGAGTGACCAAAATGGGAAGACAAAAAAATATGAATAAAATGAAATGAAAGATGCTCTAGTTTGTTTCCTTCCACCCCTACATTTTGAATATTACTTTCAAGCTGATGATGATGAGTAAAGTTGCTTGTGTATAGAGAATGAATGAGCTTGTTAGGTATTATTATTGCAGTACTATTGGTGATAAATTGATTCACAATAATCTTGCAGCTGTCAATCAGAGAGCCTAAGCATGCAATCAAGTTTTGATGTTGGAAATGAGGTTATATATATACTCAGTACATTCCAATTATCAATGACGATGTAATTTATTTATTTTTATTTTGGAAGAAACATTTATTCAATATTAAGCAATTGAAGAACAGAATGATGTTATAATTTGTTAGTAATTTAGTTAGAGTATTTGATTTCATAAAGAATGAAACTAATCATTTAAGAAGAAGCAAAACCATGGCAATTATTCAAATTCCTGACATATATAAGACTAGATTAGGCAGTAAGGGAAATCACTAGATTAACTTTCTTTAGAAAATTAAGTAAAATAGTAGATACTAAATACTTTGTCTTTTGACTGGGTCAAAACTCAAATACTAGATTTTTCTGCTACACTATTCCTTTGTTCATAATACAAAGAGTTCATATGCAACTTTCTGCTATATATGCAGGCACAAGATAATGGTACAATACATCTGCATGAATTTATACAGCAGTCATAACACACTGATATGTATAACTATACCCACCACCACCACCACCACCACTCCACCAGTCTGTACAGGAAAGCATATGGACATAATTCGACAAGAAGAGACATGAACTTGAATGATATAAACCATATACTCATCAGATAGCTTTAAATGAAGATGAGTTCTGAGAATTGAATATTGATGATCTCAGTCTCTTGTTTGAAAGTGTAGTTCCTAAAAACTCATTTGAAATAGAAAATTTGTCAAGTACTGATCTAATAGCCTGAGAAACGGAACTTGCATGAAACTGAGGAACTCGATCATTGCCTTCAGTTTTCTCTTCTTTACTTCTTGTCATCACAATAACATTCTTCATTCTACTTCCCAAGGTCGAAATCTCTGCCTTCATTATGATAAGGTTCAGATCATTAAGAGCTTTTCTCAGATCAGACAAAAGTCCTTGTTTATAATCGCAACTTAGAGATACTCTAATTGAATGAGGCCGGCCTTCCAATCCATTCTCTTGTTCAACTTTTAATTCATCAATTTCCATTGGTACGAAACAGCTTTCGCTAGCCTCTGTTGCTTTCCTCTTCTGCTCTTTCAAGCTGCTTACAACTTCGCCAAGCAATGAAGCTTTGTCCATCTGATGGTCCAAAAATGTACCTGATGTTATTACATACATGTATGCAAAAGCAAAACTACAATCACACAAAATAGAATTTCTTGAAAATTAAGAACCTTAAAGATACACATAAAGAAGGCAAAATTAACTTTTTAATTATGTAATAAAATTAAAAGAAAAATTGTCTGCACTGCACCTTCTAGGAAAGAACATTCATGGCAAATAAGAGCACATTGGGTTCAAGGATAGAGACTAGTAAAAGAATATGTGTATATCTAAGCCTTTGGCTAATTCCTTCATTGGGTTGCCCTTATAAATCAGGAGAATAGCAGAAAACTTAACAGAAATGGGAATCAATTATAAGTAGCACAACTCTCTTAAATTCATATTAATACAATTAAAGATCCATAAGGCTCCACATAAATATCATATTGTGAAAACAATTATTTTTCAATCAACCAATTCTCTAAACAAATCCATTAATTAAATGTTATACATGGATAAGTTCGAATACTTCCCTTCCTTCCCGTTTGTTTGTCCTTTTATTATAGTGTTATCAAAGGAAAATATTTAATGAAGAAACATATAATTTCTGCTTCTTTTAGGAAGCACATATTGTCTGTCAAACTTTTTTCCAATTGATTCATAAGAGCTTTATCAGTGTATCAAAAGTAGAAGCAAATAGACCCTAACTCATTCCCTAACTACGCATATATTAGGGAGAAAAAAAACCACCGTGAGTCCAAACACTAATAGAGTACTCCTACGACCTAACAATAAAAAACTTGTTAGAGCCGCTTTCAAGGCTACACATATCCTTCTTTCTAAAATTGCTTCCCCCCCCTTCTTTAAACAACTTCCTTTTCAACTTTTAACAAAATCATAAGCAAACTATTATGGATCATTAGCCACTCTAGAATTTCCAGAATGAGACAAGCACTAGAACTACTTAATTGGTATCCACATACCATTTTCAGTAAAACCATCAAGTTCTTACTGAATTTTGTTTCCTAGTTACGCTAAACATATGAGCCACATTATTAAACGGCCTCAAACTATAACATAATCATTCGGCAAAAAAAATATATATATAACATAACCAATCATATTAATAGGAAAAGCATAACCTTCTTTGCACCAGGTACTAGGCTGCGAAGCGTATCAAGATGCGCATTAATTCTTGCTCTGCGCCTTTTCTCAGCTTCACTGTGGTTTTTCAAAGCTTCAGTGGTTCTCTCAATCAATCCTCCTTTTGGCTCCAACTTTACCGGAGCCTCCTCAAGCTCTCCTCTCGCACCATCCAAAAGTAAAGATGAGGAAGAAAAATCAGATCCATATCTAATTGCAGAGTTTACCAAAAACCCATAATTTATTCTCTCGAAATCAGTGTCATATACATCTGAACTCCAAGAAAATGGTTCCATGGCAAGACAACGACAAATGAAAGGTACCCAATGAAGCTTACGTATACTTAGTAAGCAAGGAAGGTAAACCAGGAGGAAGATTTGGTGGATATGACCAGAAAGACAATCTCGAACGACTTAATTTAGGAATATTTATAGTGGGTTTGTTTGTTCTTGTGACTTCCATTAGGTAAAGAAGATAAAGCTGCTTTCTTTGAAAAATAGATTAATGGAGAAGTATCAGCGTTTTCTTCTTCTCTGTCATGTTGGGTTTCAGTAGTTTTGCGATCGGGAGAATTCCAAATTGCAAAAATTATGAGGGAAAAAAATGAGCAGAAGAATTGGAGGCTTAGATAGTGGCCAGTGACAATGTCCACAATATAAAGTGGAAAGTTGAGGCAGTAGTTATACACACTAGCACTGAAACACAAAAAAACAAATTCAAAACCAAGTGGCAAGTTCTTTAGTTTTCTTTACTTTACCACCCCTCTCTCCTTTTCCAATCTTTCCTTTTTATTGTTTGTCCCTTGTACGTTTCTTCATATTTCATAGACAATTGACAATTCTCTATTATTCCCCTTTGTCGTGTATATCCTTTAGTGTAGATGAGCAATTGTTTCTATATCTCAACTGTATATTAATTAATTATATATGGAATATTATAAATAATAAATTTAATTTAATATATACGAATAAAATATTTTTAGGTTTTTTAACGTTCCTCTTTTCTATATTTCTTGAAAGGCTGAAGGGAGTTTGGATTTGAAGTAAAGATTCCCCCTTTCCCCTCCCCTCCTTCTCAAAGATTCCTTAACACTCCCAAGACCAAATCCTCTAATTTATTGCAAATGAACGCAAGAGAAAATACAGGTTCTTCAAGATCATCTTTTAATTTTTGATAACTTGAAGCAAATTCCAGGACCATCGACAAAACGAATCACTGTCCCATATTTGACAAAATTAAAATAAAAAATAACATTATTTGGTATTCTCACAAATACGCAAATACGCAATTTCGTATTCTCACACGGACAAAATTAACAAAAAGAGTTGTGATTTCATCCCTTATATTTGTAAGACTAAATAGTAGGTATTCAAATTTCATCCTTTTAATGTTTTCTTTATTTAATAAAAAAATTAAACTTTAAATATATTTTTTAATTAAAAAAACTCAAATAGTAATGGGAAGAAGACCCTTCTATAAATTAGCTAAAATTAAAATAGTTGGCACTATAACACAATTACACAAGACCACAACTACATATAAACCCCAAAAAAAAAAAAATAATAGAGCATTGAGCTGGGAAAAACAAAACATGGTCGGTGACCTTTGGGATAAAGATCCAGCTGAAGATGACTTTGGGATAGACAATTAGCCCCCTAATACCAACCCACTTTGGACGTTGTCGCATTTGTACTGTTATGTAAATATATAATTTTGTTGATAATGATAAAACCAAAAGAATTAGTAGGACAAATGCATTATGAAATGAGAAGAATTTGGAGTTGGTTATGAATCAAATTAACGTAATTATCTAGACTAATGAATATTGGATAAAGAATATCGTTTGCTAAAAGAAAATTGGATAAATGTATTAGACACTAATTTAGGGCATTATATCATACTTTACCAAAAAAATTTAAAATGTATTAAATGTGAAAAAACAAAGCTAAACCTCTTTTTGTCCTTTTTTTTTCAGATGTGTTTCAATTTTCAATTAGAAGTATAGAACTCGTGATTGACCTAAAAAACAAATTAAAGGCCGGTCAAGTAAGCTAAAACAGTTGGACCTGAATTTTGATTTGGTTTGGTCTACTGGGTGCCCAATATCTAATAGGACCAAACCCAATTGGGCCTTCCCCACATAAAACAAGAAGATGGCATGAGTTCCATGGCGCAGGTTAGCAACCTATGGTCGTATATCTAACAGCACCACACCTGATCACTATAAGTGACTTTCACAAGCTCACCAATTCACTTTCTCTTCTTTCTCTAGCCGCCGCTTCCGCTCTGCTCTACTCTAGTCATCATCAAAAGTTAAAATGGCAGCTGCCACTTCCTCCTTATCTCCAGCTCTCTCAGCTCTATCTTCTTCAGTTTCCAAAACCCATGTCACACCCAAAAATCTAGGGTTTGTCTCTGTCACCTCCAAGTCTTTGAGGCCTTTCATTGCCAAAGCTGCTCGTGCTGGAAATGTTGGTGGCAGCTCTGCTCTCGGAGTTCGTATGGTGTCTTCTCCCGCCCTTAAACCTCCTGCTACGCTCGATTTTGAGACTTCTGTTTTCAAAAAGGAGAAGGTCAATCTCTCTGGCCATGATGAGGTAGGCATCCAACTCGCTGTCTCTGTTTTTTTTTAGTTTATTTGGTTTATTTTCTGGAATGGGCTATTGGGGTTCCTTAATCTTATTGGGATGTTAAGATTTTGGGATATGGGTTTAGACGGTTGATTGTTTGGAAAATGAACTTGAGAATTTGGGTACATTTCAGGTTTTCTTCCACTTTTATTTTACATTTACTGTTTCCGCGGAAAGGACTTTGAAATGCTGAAAATGTCATTACTTCACGGATATCCGGGTAGGAGAGTGCGAGCATAAAATGATTATTAGTTTCTATTATTAATATTTAAAGAGTCAGCATCAACTTGTTTTTGTTTGTTATAACGCCCTGTAATTTTTTTATTAACGAATCATCTGAATGGTTGTATATTTTCATTTTTGGTTACAGTATATTGTAAGAGGAGGGAGGAATTTGTTCCCTCTGCTGCCCGATGCTTTCAAGGGTATCAAGCAGATTGGTGTAATCGGTTGGGGTTCTCAGGTTAATTATCTCTCTCTCTCTCTCTCTCTCTCTGTGTGTGTGTGTGTGTGTGTGTGTCTATGTTATTGGATTAAATTCTTGTTTCTGTATTGGATTTTTGATCTCATTGCATAACCGATTTCATGTTTTGTAACAATTGACTTTGTTTTCGAGCTATTTTATGCTAAAATCCAAGCGAATAAATCACTTGTCGTAGTAATATTGGATATTGGGTAGGCATAAAAAGTATTTTACTTAACTTTTATCTTCTAGGTTAGACTTGCATTATGGCCGAAAGGTACCTTAGTTTGTGGGAGCAAAGATATTTGATTTCCCATGCATTGGAATGCTTCTAAATTTACATCACTTCTGTGTGCAGAGGAGACTTTCAATTTTCATATTCACTTTTTTCTTCTCTATGTATATTAGTACTCTCTGTGTTTTGCTAAATCTTGGTTGTTGACTCATCTCTAAAAATATGACATAAACTTTAGCCAATTATTTGTGCAGGGACCTGCACAAGCTCAGAATTTAAGAGACTCTATTACTGAAGCAAAATCTGATATAGTGGTTAAGGTGAAATCATATTTTTCAAATTTTTATCATTTGATTATTTTTTATGGTAATTATAATTGAAGCTTTGGCTATTAAATAGGTTATTTGTCCAGCTGTAAGTTTATACTTTTCTGGTTACTTATGTTTTCAGATTGGCCTAAGAAAGGGCTCTCGCTCTTATGCTGAAGCTCGTGCTGCTGGCTTTACTGAAGAGAATGGGACTCTGGGTGATATATGGAAAACCATCTCAGGAAGTGACCTTGTTCTGCTACTTATTTCTGATTCTGCACAGGTCTGTTGGATGTAAACAAAAGTTTGCTCCTCTGTAAAATATTTGCTCATACTCATCATGACATGCCACTTTTTATTCCTGCTGCATTTTCTCTTTCTCTGGGAGGGGGATACAAGATCTTGCTGGTTTAAGGGATTTCATCTTAGAAAATGTGGGGTTTTCTTTGTTTTTTGGATAAAGATTTGTTCTTTGATTTTCTATCTTGTTACTCTGTGTTTACATATATAGTTTCTACAATTTTTTTATGATGCAGGCTGACAATTATGAAAAAGTATTTTCCCACATGAAACCGAACAGCATTCTTGGGCTCTCCCATGGGTTTCTTCTAGGACATTTGCAGTCAATAGGACTTGATTTTCCCAAGAACATCAGTGTAATTGCTGTATGCCCAAAGGGAATGGGTCCATCTGTGAGGAGGCTATATGTCCAGGGAAAAGAGATAAATGGTGCTGGAATTAACTCCAGTTTTGCAGTACACCAGGTAACCCTGTCTCTTTCTTGCCCCGTATTTTTATCTACAAGTTCCTCATATACTAATAAGCTTTTTCCATACAGGATGTAGATGGTAGAGCTACTGATGTCGCCCTGGGTTGGTCAGTTGCCCTTGGTTCTCCATTCTCATTTGCTACTACATTGGAGCAGGAATACAAGAGTGACATCTTTGGGGAGCGAGGTAAATTTGGGTCATACATCCTTTATTTTTGTCTCAATACATCTGATGCCTAATCTTTTTCGGTGTTAAATAGGAATTTTACTTGGTGCTGTTCATGGGATTGTGGAGTCTCTATTTAGAAGGTATACTGAAAATGGAACGAATGAAGATCTGGCTTACAAAAACACTGTTGAATGCATCACAGGAATAATTTCAAGAACTATTTCAACTAAGGTTACTATCTTCTCAAGTTTGGATTTCCCTTTTTCTCATTGCTGAATATCTCTGGCTTTCTCTCTGTACTTCCATTAATTGACAATTCTTCATGCTGTTTATTTCCATCAGGGCATGTTGGCTGTTTACAATGCCTTATCTGAAGAAGGCAAAAAGGACTTTGAAGCTGCATATAGTGCCTCATACTATCCTTGCATGGAGATATTGTATGAGTGCTATGAAGATGTAGAAAGCGGCAGTGAGATTCGTAGTGTGGTCTTAGCAGGACGTCGCTTTTATGTATGTTTCTTTTGCAAAAATAATGCTTCCAATTGATCTGATGAAAATATAGTTCTAGCACATAGTCTGATTCTTTTTGTTGTAATTACTTTTATATTATTGCAATTGATATTAATGTTACCATCCAACTGATTGTGGATTGTGATTGTACTACAGGAAAAGGAAGGCCTACCAGCTTTCCCAATGGGTAAAATCGATCAAACTCGCATGTGGAAAGTTGGTGAGCGAGTCCGATCAAACCGACCTGCAGGTGACCTCGGTCCATTGCATCCTTTCACTGCTGGTGTTTATGTTGCACTAATGATGGCCCAGGTAGACATATCCCTTTTAAATTAAATTGTTTTTAAGATTAACTTAATGGAGATGAATAAGCTCACTTTGAAAATAAAATGGCTGAGTTCTTGGAGGAGTTTATTTTGTTTCTTGAAAGTAAATGCTGTGAAAATATTTCTGACTTAACACCTACAAGTTTTTGCTTCATATGTAATTTCATATTGTCACTTGTATGGCTTAGGAAGTGAGATCTATTATGTAATTATGATATCAATTTCCCCTTTATGCTTGTCAGCTGATTTCTTTCTTATGAACTTCTAGATTGAGATCTTGAGGAAGAAAGGGCATTCGTACTCTGAAATTATTAATGAAAGTGTGATCGAATCAGTAGACTCATTGAATCCCTTCATGCACGCTCGTGGCGTTTCTTTCATGGTTGATAACTGTTCAACAACAGCACGTCTAGGATCAAGGAAATGGGCTCCTCGATTTGATTACATCCTCACCCAGCAGGCCTTAGTGGCAGTTGACAATGGCGCACCCATCAACAGGGATTTGATCAGCAACTTCTTCTCGGACCCAGTGCATGGAGCCATTGAAGTTTGTGCCCAACTGAGACCTACAGTTGACATTTCAGTGCCCCCTAATGCAGACTTTGTGCGACCTGAATTGCGTCAGTCAAGCAATTAAATTGTGGACAATTATGAAACTTCTATGGCTGTGAGCTTGCCTGGGAAATTCCTTTGGAAAAATTCTTCCTATAAATCTAGGTGATGTAGTGTTATCCAGTTAAATCAGGTGAATACTACCTTTTACTTTATATGTTTGGATATTGATGAAGTATTATGTTTTTTTAGACAAATAAGCTGTGAAAGTTACTGTTTAACTAGTAGTCTTGAAAATTTCATCAATAACTTTAGATGATTAGTCTTAATTTTTTTTCGTTTGTAACACTCCGTTTCAGGTAGCAATCAATTTATTTTTCATCTTTTATAAAAAATGTAATACTCGATTTTATATCTAAATAGGGGACTGGGAAATCCAAGATATAAAAAAAGACTAGGCATGCAAGCTACCAATGGCTACTTAACATCATCAGTAGTAGCCCATTTGAGAGAGAGATATATATTTTCAGCAGATAATTTAGATATATAACAATTGTCTAAGGAAAACATAGATCTGTTTCAATTATGGTAAACATTAGCACAGTCATCGTGTAGTCAATCTATAGGGTGTGAATTTAATTTTATCAAAGGGGCGGTGATAGAATTAATTTATGCTGTTGGATAAGAGGCTTGCAGAGTTATGCAACAGAGTCCTTCCATTGCATCAACATCTCTCTGCATCCTAATGTATCCATTTTCACCCCATTTAGCACTCCATGAATTTTTCACAAGCCAATGGTTCCATCTTCAGTAGTACCATAGCCAACAGCAGTCACACCGTGGTCAATTTCAGTGCCACATGGTCCAGTAAAGACTCCACCTGAGTAAGACTGAAACTCAAAACCCCTAGTATCAATGACACCACTGAAACGGGTTGATTAACAGCATTGAGAAGAGCGTCCTCATTGTTACAGGCACATCTTCGTAGCCATTAATCTTGGCAGCATGGTTTGCCTCGTTGGCATTACATTTGCTGTCTATACCTTTGTATGGATAGATTTCTTCTTCGGAGAGCCCATTGTTTTGTAGTATGAATTTAAATGCATAGTCCGTTACAGCCTTGATTTCCGTTTTTGTCACAATCAACCAACTCTTGTTCTGACAAAGAGATCAATTTACCAGTCGATAGTTTTGTAATCTCCTCCTCCATAGCTGCAACTGCTGAGAAACCCAACATCATCCTGTAAATAACACAGAAATTTCCATGGGAATTAAGGAGTTAGCTTTCTTCACAATAAAGTTAAATTACAAATATTATAAATCAGTCGTGGGGTTAGGATAGATAGTTACCACATTGGCCTTGCTTCTTGATAGGTGTAACTGCAACTTGCTTTCTCCAATCCATAGTAGGAGGAGGGTCAATTACATTTACATATTTAAAAGAACTCTGAGTTCTAGAGGAACAATCATGAGCCTTGAATCCAGTTCTTGAGGCCCTGAACTCTTCGTTTGTTAGGTCTGCAAATCCAGTGATTTCAAGCTCGCACCACCAGAGTTTTATGACTCAACTTTCTTAACATTTTGTTGTAATATTTGGAAATTCTTTTGCTTCTCCATGTCCTTGTACACTCGTCTATAACTAGCTATCCATTGCTCAAATCTTGCCAGCATAAATGATGTAGAAGTAGATATGGTCGTGTCTGTGAGAGTTCGAGACTGAGTTTCGATAACCAATAAAGCTCCCAATACGAAGATCAATGAACACATAAATATTTGAATCCCATGTTTGATCTACAGCTAAAATGTTTTGACACAACGTATGGAAGTTTATTTTTGAAATTTAATATCGGTTTGGATGGTTTATTTAGAGATATATTCGTACTCATGTATTCAATTTTTTAATGGTGTTTTAAAGTACAAGAGATATTTCATTTAAGAATTTTAAGGAATCTACACAAATTTAGAGGTATTAAATTAGGATTTTTTAAAGGATATATAAAAATTGAGGCACGTTCAATTCGTTTTTTAAACTATTTATAAAAATTGAAGTGCATTTAATTATGCTTTTATATCTTTAAAAAATGAGGTATATCCAAAAATTAGTTGATTATAAAAGATATTAAAAACTCAGGGATTTTGAAGTATATATTTTAGTGAACTTTTTACTTGAGATTGATGTTATTTTTATTTTTATCTCTTAAAAAATTAATAAAAAATATATTTTTTTAACATAAATAATATATATTTTTTTAAATGATTAAAAGTGAAAACATATGAATATATATTTCATATATAAATTGGAGTGAATCTTCAAAGATTTTTAAAAATTTATAAATAATTTTAATTTTACTTTACTCTTAACCGTATTTTGTCATTATAAATCTATAAAATTTTATAAAAAAATATATAAAATCTATAAATCTATACAAGAATTTTTAAAATTTCATAATTTTTTTTAATTTATAACTTTCTAAAAATATATCAAAATATTAATTGAATATTCTATTTTTTAAAATCAAAAAAGAGAATTTCATTATATTCCATTAAAATTGAGACATAATGATGTCATATAAATAATACACCACCACTTTCACAGGCCCTAACATTGCATACTAACACATATCAATAGTATGAATGCATACTAACACATATCAATAGTATGAATGCATACTAACACATGTCAATAGTATGAAAACTACTTTTTTTAATCCCAAACCTAATTCTCTTCACCTAATCACCTCACTTCTAATTTTCGTTGAAGAATCAACAAGTCAAACACGACACTTTTATAATAAACTTAATATATATCAGATAAATAAGATTATAATTTTAACTTTAATTAAAAGATTATCGGCTAACATGTAACATACCCAAAAGAAAACAAAATACTAACAAGTAAGAAAACCTAATATGACTAAGATTAATCAAGACAAAATAAAGAACAAAACTCAAATGGAGTAAGGAGATATTGTCCAATTAGGAGGGCTCTAATCCCAATCTTCATCGTTGAAATGCATCTAAATTTTCATTATTATTTTCTTATTCTCGTCGAAAGTCGAAACTATCAAAAATTTGAATAAAAAGAAACAAAACTAAAATCCACTAGCAAATATTTAGGAATTAGTTTTACCTCTAGAAATACTCAAAAAGAGATTAATAGTAGTTCATTTGAGTTGAAATTCAATAATTTACTAAAAAATAAATAAATTGAGTCTAAGAAAGTTGCTATCCTCCGACAAAACTGATTATTTCATTATAACGTCAGAGAGACCATTAATTATACGCAAGACATGGTTTCCAGATCTAAAAGATATAGGGAGATGGTCGGCAACTAGACCATTGTTTTCGACGATCTAAACAGTTTATCACTAAGCTGCAACATCTATTTTTAAAGAAAGGACACTTCGCAGTTGAGATTCTGACATACATAGATAGATCAGGTATCAAACACCAAATTGAATTTTGAAGAGATAATGCTTGATTTTATGGCATCAATATGGAATATTGCTGTTTCAATCCTGGAAAAAAAATTCCAACTCCCACTGGGACTTCTTCCATTGGCCAATGTGATCGAAGAGCACAGGGTACATGTGGATTATGCAGAAGAAAAAAGTGGAACACGAGTTTAAGATGATCAGTAGGTTAGTGAGCTATGACACTGAGATTAATGGGTTTGTTTTAAAGAAGAAGATCAAGAAGCTTAAAGGAGTCAAGGCTAAAGAGTTCATGTTGTGGCCTTCAGTTAATGAGATTACAGTTGATAAACAACCATCTGGGAAGATTCAGTTCAAGAGCCTTGCTGGTATCACTAAGACTTTCCCTTTTGAAGCTTTTTCTGATTACCAATGAAGAAAACTTATTCATTCATGTTTTAACTGGCTTAATTAACGTCCTTCTTTTGGAATAAGAAAATATCAACCACATGTTAAAAATGGGTAGATTCAACAAAATCATTATAGTCACTCTGACTCTTCATTCAAATTATTGAACTTTGTGATTTCTGGCCTCTTTTACTAACAAGAGATTTACATTATTGTTGTACCAAGTACCGAGTACCGACTGCATGAGAAAATGTAATTGTGATATTATTACCGCACATGGACCTCTTGAAAAAGGTGTAATGAGTACGCTTTATTAATATTTTCCTTTTCCTTCTCTATTTTCTTGGACCCAAGTCCAAACAAGGATCATCTCCTACTACAAAGCATGCATCCTTAAATAGCTACAAATTCAACCACATTTAACACCATTCACTTTAAAAGTCAAAGCAGTAAAAAAGAAGACGAATATTGTTCACGTTTAGGTATGCTTAGGAACTGAAAGGACAACTGAAGATAACAGTAGTAAATCAATTTTGAGCACTAAAATCATGGGTAGTTGAGTGAACATAGTGTCAAGTTTATTCTCATGTTAAAATGGGCTTCATCCAAGTTTCATTAACACTTTAATTACATATCTATCCCTCTTTCTTTTTCTTCATATCTGGATAAAGCTTTTTGAACCTCGTAATATAGGCTTCTCCTATAAACATCACAATATCACAAAGGGTGGACTTATCCACCGACTCTTTTTCGTTTGTTTCTATATAAATTTTAATAATTATTAAAAACACCCTTAATAAATTTTGATTAGAAAGAATAAATATATAAAAGATAAATTTGATGATTTTTAAATTTAGCAATAAATAGATGGTAAAAATAACAAAATGAGGTATAACAATAACTCTGTCCTATCACAAATTGCAATGTAAAGTTGTGCATGAGTTAATATACAAGGTTTTGCATGAATGAGTTATACAAGTATGTACACCAAATTGCAAGAATGACACCAAAGGCAGCAGAGCTTTGAGCTATTTGGCCTAGTCTACAATTTAATTTGGATATAGACTTTCATCGTATGCTTCTGAAATCAAAATCGTTACAAGCTGTAAATTTAATTAACGATGAATCAGGTTCTTTAGTAATGGAAGAGAATATGGTGAAAGATGTTAGAAATTTAATCCTTTTTACTAGCAATTTCTCATGTAATTATTGTCCACTTAGATTGACTTCTCCCTCTCCTAGTCAAGTATGTAGCAACATAAGTTTATTAATAATATTATCTCCATTTTTAAAAAAAGAAAGAAGTACACAATTTCGAGATATATTTTATGTCTATTAAGAGTCGAAACTCCAAACTGACTTTAAAAACTCATCTCTTTTCAAACCTAATTGCTCTACGCGCAAGATGATATGGCAATGTCATTATCCAGAAGACCAATCACTTCCTCTTCTCTCTCTAAAATAGTACAGGAGCATTGAAATTAAAGAGGTGCACTTGTTCTCCATCCTTTTCAAAAGAAATTAAGAGCAAGGACAATAATATGAGGTTGGCATAGAAATCAACCACAAACATAACAGGTAGGAAAGAAGAAGATAAAAAAAGTAGAAACTTGAAGGAAAACTAAGGAATCTAATCGCGAAAGAATAAACAATTGAGAAAATTAAATGGCAATTGACAAACAAAATATAATTGCCCAAATGTGGACTAATTTGTAAGCTACCTCTCTAAGAACTTCTGTGCTTTGAAAATTCTATGAAACAATTATTTAGCTTATTATGTCACGGGTAAAATTGATGGTAACCTAGTATGAAATGAAATGATCAATGGCAAATGTTGAAAGTGACGTAAATGAACTTTCTTTATTAGAGACTATAACTTCTCACTGACTCCTCCAATAACTGATGGTTTGGGCGGATCATTTCCTTCACCTTTTCACCATTTTTGTAGATTTTAAATGTCGGCACACACCTTATGTTCTCCTCCTGTGCAACTGCTAAGATTTCCTCCACATTCACCTGAACCAAGAAACAAACCTTTAGAAAGTTTTATTTCCAGCACATTCTCTATAAGGTTCAAGCACAAGGATGAGTTATTTCCTTTACTTTTACAACCATGACCAATCCTGGTCACTGGACAAACAAGAATTTCAAAACGAGCAGAAGCTCAAATCCATCAACCAAAGGTTAATAATAGGCAAACAAAAAACCTTAAAATTCACAGAAAAAAGTCGTAACTTAAGTCATACAGAAATGACCATAAAGGCTAGATAGATTATGATTCAAAAACCCGCAGTTGTATAATCTAATAAATTTGAGACAAACATAAGGTTTGAACCACTGAACTGCTTACCTTAAAAAATTTGACAGATGGGTATCGAACACACAACATATTTATGAATGGGGATATTTCTTCACATTGTTCATCAGATGCAATTTTAAAATGAACAACCGAAACACCTATGATTTCAAGTTTTTGGTTAGGAAGGAAAGTTGAAAATAATTGAAAAATACAAAAAATAAAAAGCTTTGGAGTCATAGTTTTCAACTCACCAGGTGAAGATACAGCAGTTTTGAACTTATCTAGACTAGAGACCTCTTCTACCTCACCACCAAATTTTGTACTATGAACACCCTCCCCAAGAGACTTTTTCAAAGCAACTTGGGCATGATGTAAGGATTCAACAACCTCATTATCACCAGGACGTTCCCTCCTCAAGATCTCGTAATCTCGGATTGCCTCTTGCCATCGCTCAAGCTATTAAAACCCCATGATAAAAGATGCCAAACAATCACATAAAGATTCAGATATTAACATATTCTAGTCATAAACATCAATGCTAATTTACCTTTGCATTTGAGACAGCCCTCCGAAGAAGGGCCTTGGTGTAATTCGGTTGGATCTTAAGGGCTTGGGTGCAGTCTTCAACAGACTTTTCCCAGAGGCCAAGCTTAGACCAACAAACTGCTCTGTTGCAATAGAGAACAGAGCTGGAAGTATCATATTTGAGACCTTCCCCGTATGCTAAGCAGGCATCGGCAAATTTTCCCGAGTTAAAAAGATCATTCCCCCTAGTACGTGCTCTTGCAACCATTTTCACATTACTTAACACCTTTGCAACCTCAAGATTACATAAATCAATAAGACTAGCCTTCTCAGCCACTATTACTGCATTCTCAAACCTGCAAGAAATCTATATTCTGTTCTTACTCACCCAAAAGAAGAGCTACTTCAGTAGTGGAATTTATGACATGGAGCATACCTTCCCAAGGCCATCTCAATCTGGGCTCGAACATAGAGTACATATGACTCAACGTGCATGCCAAAGAACTTGGTTTTCAAACAAGAAGCAGGATAATCTTCTAACTTAGGAATGTTTGACAAGCTGAACTCTGCATCTTCGTGTCGGTGGAGCTTTAAGAGAGCTTCTGCTTTGCAAGACAAAAGCTGCACATTCAATTCTAATAAGCTCATGTAGATTGAGACACATTAAGACATAATGATGAAGCCAAAAGATTTCAGGTAAGGTTCTAACTTCTACCTGAGGAGAGGAATCTGCCCCAATGGCCAAGGCTACCTCACACTCCCTGAGCAAACTTTTCCAATCACCAAGCTTTCGGGCATCTGCACATTGCTTCAAATGCTTCTCTAGTAACTTAAACTTCTGCAACTCAGACTGCTCTGGATGTTGGCCAGAAAAACCAAGGTGTTGTCGAGCAAATTCAACCTGCCCAAAACTGTAGATTTTATCTAGATTAACAGATAATTGAGATGACAGATTTGTAAAACAAAGTAGGCTGCAACACATGGGATTAAGATAGATAAATCATGGATGTAAACAGGATAAAAGCTAGAAGGCCCTCCAATTTTTATGACTCAATTATTCAATTGATTTCACTTTTAACCCCTTTGCAAAATAAGTTTTTTACGTTATAAAAAAAACATTAAAACATATGTTATTTAGGTTATAAGAAAAAATATATATATTTATGTGTATTGGGAGTTATGCTATATAATTAAACTTTTACAAATTAGAATGATATAAACCACTAGGGTAGAAAATTCATTATTCTGATTTTTGAATATCATCAAAGAAACATAATGGCCAGATTCGATCAGACATGACTAAATATACGAATAATCGGCATAGAAATCAAATGAAACGCCAGAAAGAACAACAGACAATCAGAAAAATAGACAAGAAATGCAAGTCGAATTACTTAAATAAATCGTACTCATCCAACAAACGTAACAAATCACAAAGATTAATCCCTGAAAACATGACCAGAAACACCACAAGAAACTCAATTAAGCTCCTCCATTTTTCCAAACTCACCGGACATATAAAGAAGACAGCCTTTGGTGCGCTCTCCCGTAAGCAGGGTCCAACCTCACGGCCTCTTCACACTCCCTTGCTGCCTCACCCAACCTCCCCAGAGCCGTCAATGCTGCCGCTCTATTACTCCGAAAAGCGGCATTGTTTGGCAATAGAGATATGGCACGATCATACAACGACAATGCCTCCACAAAATGTGATTTTCTATAAAGTTCATTCCCAGCCTTCTTCACCTCATCTGGATCAGAAATCGCCATTGCCCTTTTCAAATACAAGGATTCACCAGCAACCTGATTGTTGTTCCCACTCAAATTCCCATTTCCACAACTACCCAACTTCACACCCCCGCGCATTATGCTACCATGGCCATAGTTCCCAGACCCCGAACCCAAGACATCGGTTTTACTGGCAGGTCTACTTGTCATTCCAGATAAAATCTTCCCAGAGGGGCAAATATTACCACTTGGGAACACATTAGGAGTTAAGGTTGAAGAAGTAGCAGAATTGCCGCCTCTACCACCACCATTGTTCGAAGTGCTACAGCTACTTAAGCCTCCACCTGAATAGATCAACGGGGCTCCAGCAGAGGCAGATCTCTGATGACCCGGTCTGGAAATACGTGTATTGGCTACGGATCGGTGGGTTTCAAGAAGACTAGGACTCACTTCGGACGATACAGAAAGCTCACCTGAATGGTTCTTGGGTTTACCATCAGATCTTTTACCCAATTGGGTATTATTGGTTTTTCCCGAAGCCGAACCAGAAGAGCTCGAACTGCTACTAGAAGTGGCTGCTCCACCGCCGCCGCCATTACCGCCATTAACAGAACCTCTAGTAACCAATGGTGAAACCGGCGAACCCAGATCGAGTTCCTTGAAATCTGGCTTGTTTTCGATGTCGTTGCTACTGTTTCGATAACTCAAGGTGTCACGAAACCGATTTATCATCGAATCAAAGCCCGTGTCACTTACAGATTTTCCAGTATTCGACATGTCCACTACAGATTTCGAATAACACTCAAATATTACTACAACTATCTGTAGAAAATAATAATTAAATAGACTGAAGGGAAGGAAGAATCAAAGATTTATGTAGCAAATGGATTTTGGCCCTTATTTTTTGTAAAGTATATCTATCAAGAGAATGTAGTTCATAGTGTTGCTAAAGAATGCGAGACTCTGGAAGTAGAAGAAGACAGAACGATACAGAGAAGCAGTGAGGAAGACACATAAAGAGAGAGAGAGAGAGAGAGGCGATGGGGATCCCGTGATGGTAAAGGAGAAGCAAAGAATGTGAGCGAGAGTTTTTTCTTTTATGTTTTTTTTTTTTCATTCCTCTTTCAATCTTATTATCTGCTATATTTATTTTTCTCTCTCTTTTCAGATTTTCTCTTGTTTTTTTAGGAAATTTTATGACAGTCTTTCTTCCCCAAGAGTCAAGTCTCCACCTTCTATTCCAGTCAAAACAGCATTCAAATCCATTACTATTCCATTTTATTTTTCTGGTTTAAATTTTTTTGATATTTTTTTCTTGGTTAAATTAATACTTAACAGTTAATAGCACATATGGAATTATCAGGACAAATCTATATTCTTTTTCACATTTTGTCCTTTGATAGTTTTGTTTTCTTATAATTTTGTAATTTTATGATTATATGTTAACTATTGATTGGCGCATCCTAATGCATAAAACGATATTTCTTAAATGTTTTCCTAAGATTAAGACAATTACTAAAAAAAAAAAGTCTAAAATTAACAAAATTAATATCCATTGTCACTTATAATCATAAAAATACTCGATACAACTTGTATACTTATGGAACACTAATATATATTACAATTTTTTTATAATATCAAATAAGTTAATGAAATTTGATTGATTCTTTAAATATACAAAATTCAACTTAATTTTAATAATTATTATTATTAGATTTTTTTATCAATAAATCACGTTATTTTTAAGAATATTATCGTAACAAATTTATGATATAAAATATTTATTATATTTTTATCGATTATAAATATTTAAGTTCATTATTTTATTATTTTATATTAAACATTGTTAAAGTTAAATTAATATTATTTAGATTTTATCAATATTATATAATTTTTACTTTATGCATTTTATATTTATTATGTTACGAAAAAAAATGCAATTATATCAACATTAATTTATTTAAATCGTAATTAAAAAAATGCAGGCACAACACAATTATACAAACATGTTAGAATAAGAACACTATTTTCTTCTTTTCTTTTTCTTTTCTGCCTTTGACTACCGGATTAATATCTTTACACTCGTGGTAAAATAGGGTCTCTTTTTTTCTTTTTCCTTTTTAATCTAAGAAGAGCCTTATTCATGGATTATTTTTTTAGAAGAGCCTTATTCATTGGTTTTTTTTTTCAATTAAATTCATACAATCAATCCATTTATATTGAAGCGTCGCTATTATAGTAGTTCATATTATTCCTTTCATACATATTTTATATTATTTTAGTATCCAAATTCTTTTATTAATAATTTTTTTTGTTAAATAGTTATAGTAAATTAAAATTTTAATCAAATAAAAAATAATAATTTTAACATTTAAAATTATTTCCTTAATAAAAGGGTAAAAAAATTAATTATAATTTTATTTTGAAATAATAGTTAAATACTCACGTATTTATGGGCATAATGGTTTCAAATCCATGTCATGTTAGTGTTAAAAAAACATATATTATTATGCTATAATATAATATAATTGATAATTTTTAATTATTAATAGCAAATTTTCATATAAAAAAAAAGTTAGGTGATAATTTTGTTTAATCGTTAACAACAAAAATACATTTATGATGTCAACTATAGGGGTGACACAGCTTTGGAAATTATTGTTTTGTATTTGTTTAATGATTACTGACTTCCTCCACCAAATGTATATACACTCACAAACTAAAAAAAACATTTTTATTATTCTATAAAATAATATAGAGTCCTTCAAAAAATTATTTTTTTCTTTACAAATCTATTACGCCTCTTGTAGTTGCAGCTGTCGGTCTATTTATATTATTAACAATTAAAAAAATCACACCCAAATATTTTTAAAGAAATAATCTAACATGCTTAAACTATTCTTCTTTATTTGATTAAAATTTTAATTACTATATTTTTTTAACATAAAGGATGTCGATAAAGGAAGTTAGTAATAAATATCAACCTTTAATAATATGGGATAGAATGATAATAAAGTAATATTATATATCATTAGATCATCTAACCCTCCTTTTTCTTTTATTTGGTAGTGAATTTTAATAATTATATTTTTAAGTCTAATATGAGATTTTTACTTTATATTAGGATTATATATATCATTTGTTTAAATTTCATTAGTGATCCCTATTTAAACATAGTTTACATTTTTACAATATTTATTTAGTATATTTTATTATACTAAAAAATATTGACTAATAAATATGTCTTTCTCAATTTTAAATTACATTTTATTATTAGATAAAATAATAATTAGTGTAAATCTAATAAGGCAAAAAAAAGTTGTATAATTCTAGTATTCAACTTGTGATAGAAAAAAAAACAATAGTAGAAAATTAAAATAAATTCGTTCAGAATATAAATGATTCAATTATTTAATTAATTTTATTTTTAATAAATTTAATAAAAAAAATATATTAATTTTTTATAATATTAAAAACATATATTCATTTATTTTATAAAAAAATTCTATTAAAAATAAAATTTTATGTATAAAATAAAATTATTCTATGTAATTAAATTATAAATATATTACAATATTCAACCATGCAAAAGTTGAAAAAATTAGTAGGGTATTAACTAGTACTTTATCTTTAAAAAAAATACACAAAAAATGTACCTTTCTTTTGAAAAAGAATACAATTTTGTCCAAAATGATTATTATTAAAAATAAAAATATCCTTAATGTTTCTTATATTTAGCATATATTCACTTATATCTCTAATTAATTAACGACATTAAGTTTTCATCTAATAATATATTTTTCTTTATAAGACTAAAACCAAGTTATAGTCAACTGTTTTGCAACGCTAGTCGTTATTTCTTACAAATTATTATTTAAAGATAAATTTTTAAATTTCTTATTAAAACATTATTTTAGTTTTTTATTTTCTTTATATTTATTCTCATATAGTTTTATAACTAGTTTCTTTGTTTTTATTTTTTTATTCATTAATTTTACAAGTGTTATAAATAAATATTTAATCATTTAATATTTTTAATTGACTTAAAATTACAATTATAATAACTAAATTTAATTAATCTATCATGATTCCTTTTGTTTTTCATCTTTTTTTATTACACCTAATACGCCTTAACTTACTTAATTATTAATATCTTTATGATAATAGTAAAGTCTTTGTATCTATATATAGTATTATATCCAAATTAGACTCATTAAACAATTAAAAAAAAGAGTAATTGTATTCCATGTTATTCATAATATTAATAATTATTAAAATCAATTGATAAATCTTGAAGATATTTTTATATATTCATAATTTATAAATACATAATTTTCAGGTATATAATTTTTTATAGTAAAGAGATTACTCTTTTTAAAGCTATCTTCAACTAATAGAAATAAAAAAATTATAGGATAAGAAATCCATGTTTATAATAGTTGAAAGTCACTATTTTATCCTTACTTCAATAATTTACTTTTAGCTTTTAAATCTAAGTATTTCATTTCCTTTGCATAACATGTCGATTGAAAATGTGGATTCTACATATTTATTTCTCTTTTTTGTTTTTTGTCGTAATTCTTTTGATGATGTAAATAATTATGCATCTTTATATTCTTGATTTTTAATGTAATAAATACATTTATCATCTTTAGTAATTTTTTTAACGTACAAATAAAACATATTTCTTGTTTCTTGACAAATTTTTAGGTTATTATTGTTAAAAATTTCCCTCGAACTTATTGATTTTCTCACTGTCTTCTTTAATAAGAATCATATTGTTATAAGAAGTGATTATTACTTTACTATTCGAATAATTTATTTTGATTTTAGAAAAATTATCATTTTTTTTAGTTTATGATAAATTTAACTTAATATTTGTCCTCTTAGTATACATAATTCATTTGTATTGAATTTTTTTTAAAAGTGTCTTTAATTTTGAAACTTTTCTATTAATATTAAAAATTCTTAATTTAATAAAATAATAGAAACTAACACAACCTTCTTTATTATAATGCATAAATGAACTAAAAAATCTTAGATAAATAGACTTATCACCTATTATAATATTTTTCCATAATTTCTTGATAACCTTTTTAAAAATTTTAAGAAAATAATTTAATTTAATTAAATTAATTCCTAAATATAGATTCTTGATTAAACTACCATGAAAAATTTTATAAACAAAAATTATACCAGATATTTTAATAATATTAAATTTACTATGCTCTTTTTTTGTGGTGTAAATTTTTTTGAACTAAATGTAAACTTAAACCTAAAATTTAAAATTAATTGATTATACATCACGTTTACACATATTTACAATTAGATGCCAGTATTCCAACCATCAGATATTATTACTTAGATTTATTGGTCTGCGGATACTAACTCAAAAAATTACAACTGAACTTGTGAAGCTTAGGAGATGTTATGATACGTATGCTATTAGATATATATTTGAAACCTCTCCAACAACAAGAGAAACAAGTCATTTCATTACCTCTGCTTAAAACAGTTTGAAGTTAGAAATTTCTTAATGAAGAAGCTGAATTATAATCATTATACTTCTCCATTCTAATGAAAAGGGCACTAGAAGATTACATTCTTATTTATTCATTCACATATCAGCTAGCATTCCACACAAGAATGTCCTCCAAGCATGCAAGAATGGTGAACGAATATTGGCAAATCCAAGGAAGCCTTTGCAATAGACACATATTCTTCAAGTAATTCTGTATTCATAGATGTAGTCTCTGGTGTCGCTGCATCTTGCTGCTAAAAAAAAATAAGAGATTGTTCTGAAGATGAAACCACAAAATGTTCTAACGACACAGCGTAATTAACAAAGAATAACATAGCACATTCTGCAGCAAGAATCAACTAAATGGAAAATAAATAAAGCCTAATTTATATGGTTTTAAATAAAATGTCTCAAACACAATCTTATAACAATTTTACTAAGATAGTAGTGAGTAATATGTCAGTATAACTTTTTTCATTTCTTCAACTTCAGGAGTTGAAAATTTTGATTTTGCTCAAAGTTTTAAATCAACGTACATTATTTCCAAACAGGTAGTCAGCCAGGATATAGAGAATATATCATGTCCTCATCTAGACATCTAGACAGTGGTTAAGCTTAATTTTTTTTGTCTTAACAAGTTCCGTATATAGCCAACAAGCATGAGTTTTGTTGGTTGATGATCTGGTATGTACTCACTGTCTCCATCTAGTGCATATACTTGCTGCAGGGAACCAGAAGATAAAAAGTCTCAAATTCTTTGTTTGAAATAACAGTGATGAATGCATTAAAATAAAAGCATCAATTGAAAGCAAGGAATAACTTTAATCCATTGTCTTCTTTAAATCTTTTTTTGTAAAATTAACTCATTTTCCCCAAGTTCAAAAGATAGAAAAACAGAATCATGACTATAATATTCAGAATATCCTATAGCTATTTTTCATGTATTCCACACAACTAAAAATATGAAGGGGAGAAAACTATGATTAACAGTTCTTTTTTTCTTTTTCTTTTCTTTTTCTTTTTGTGGGATAAAAATTAACAGTTCAGGGTTGGTTACATACAACTGCTTTCTTACGAGTACAAGAGCGATTATCCAATGTAATGCAAACCAAAATCTTGAAGGTCTCGTGTATATCAACTTCAACCCAACCGAAGAAATGTCCCCAAACTTGGTCAGGAAGAGCAGATGTTCCATCTTCTGGGTCTATGGATTTAATGATTTAATGAGAAAAATCAATAAAAGCATTTAGCAGAAGAAAGAAACAGGAAACTAGAATTAAACTCATTTTAAATTCAAGAACCTAATGAAATATATGAAATCATGCTAGCTTGCTTAAATGTCAGAACTGTTACAATAGGGGTATAGTAATATGCATGTCAACCTCAAAGTTCAGGTATATGAGAAAAACTTATATATTATATAGAAATATAGAGCCTAACAAATGATACTCAAACATAATCTAGGCAGTAAAAAATTTAACCAACCTGTGACTTCACATACAATCCCATTGTTAGAAAGAACAAGGAGGTAAATTGGTTCAATTGGTAATGCATTACCTATCCCTGCAATCATTAATTTCAACTAATTATTTGATTATGATATGAAGAGTTGATCACAATCGTATTAACAAAAACAAGTGATTTATACAGTCTTCAAATGGAGGAAGTCCCCAAAGCTCAGGCTGAAACTCTAGAAGAGAATGAAGTGTGGTATTTGCCAAGGAAGAACAAACAGCTTCACTTTGAGGAGGAACAGCCACTACTGCCATTTTGGCAGCATTAGCAGCTTTTACACCAACCCTATGGAAATATATAAAAATTAATAATTAGGCCAATCAAAGATGATAGTTAGCAAAAAAAATTTAGCTCTAACTAAACAAAAACTATTTACCTCGCTCATCTTCCCTCAAAAATTCTCAAAACTTGGGACTTATATATGTATAAATTTTATATTTCTATTGAATTATGGATATTTTTTAGAGGATATGTTTGTAAACCATGTCAGCCTTACATCTCATAAAGATCAAACATGTCAAAGCCGTAGGAAGATTAAATGGAACATATTTGCATCTTTCTGAATTTAAAATTACAGATTTTCCTAAATAACTAACATTTTTAGCTACCAAATTTTCCTTCAATATATTTAAAAACAGGATAAAGAAAACCAAGGATTGTTTGCTATACAACATAGCTAAGAAAGCTTAAAGTTGAAATATGCTCCATAAACAATAAGTTGTCTTTTAGACATTGGTTCATTCCTTTTCCCATCTAGGACGAAATTTAGGGAAGCCAGAGGAGTCAGAAGCAAATTGAATTAGCTGGTGTTAAAGTAAATTCCTACATCATCATCATCATCATCATTTATTAAAAATATGATAGTTATGGTTATTATGATTAGCATTACATTGGTGTTATTATTAACGTGATAATTTTGCAAAACAATCAGTATTGAACTATCTTACAGTGAGTCTTCAATCACCAGACAGTGAATAGCATCAACACCCATTCTTTTTGCAGCCTCTTCAAATCTGTAAACAGTAGGTAAATGAACTTGAATTAAGTCTAAACCCAAAAAGTAAAGAACGTATGTTACAGAAAGAAATACTTAGATAACAACAGCATGATTAAATTGACATGTTATTTTTCCAATGCATTTAAGATGAAATGAACTGTTAGTTCCTTGCAATTGAAAGGTAAATTTTCAGTCACAAGTTTCAAATAAATTCCAAGTCTATGAAACAGTGGTTGAGTTTTTAGATGCCACATTTGAGAATTGAGATAATAACTAAATTGTGAAAATATCTTACAGATCTGGCGAAGGCTTCCCTGCTTTAACCTGGTCACTCCCAAGAATTACTGAAAAACATTCTTTCCAACCTACAAAACTCAGTTTAAAGAAGAAGGTTATATGGATAGACAGAAAATAAGCAGAATTCGTATTTCACAAGTTCAAAATGTGATTTTGCAATCCATCATCCAGGACTATAACAGGATCAAAAATTGCACGATGGTGTTTCCTTTCTAGTAATATATAACCTCAATATTAGTCATCTTAAGTGGTAATACCAAATGATACTAACGAGTATAAATTTCTTGTTTTTATTTCTGTTTTAACTAATAAGAACAACGTGAGGCAATAATAACCTTTTAGATGAGATATTTTCAAATTTATGTATTCCTGTAAGGAGTTGGAAGCAAGAGCAAACGGTACTCCATGACTGTAGAGATGATGGATAAGACGATTAGCCCCTGGAAGTGCTTTTGCATACATCCATCTGGTGAAACACAGTTGATGGTTAAAAGGAGAACATGAGTCTAACATGCACACCCGATGTCCAATACAAGAATGGCTGTGACCATGTTTACATCTACAAACAACAAAAAGGCTTGTAGAATATGCAGCACATGACTGCTGTTATTAGCTGTTTTGTTGCTTTACAGAAATTTCAACTGCCTAAACTAAATTGCAAGCATGTGTATCAAAACTTTGAATATAGACAACATACAATTCTTTTTTGTACAGTACAATAATTAGGAGATGGGGGATTCAAACATGTCCTGGGAAAATGCAATCATCTACCGACTCAAAATCTAGGTATCTTATCCGATTTGAGGAGTCGTCAAAGCTTCAAATAAACATGAAACAATAACAGGGTAGATAACCAGGGCAGAGAATGAAAAGTTCTACACAAATATTTTTTGAGGGATAGTTTGAAAATCTTAAGCAGCTTAATTAAGAAGGAAAATGATAATAATTCTTTGCGAACTGCGCAAATAATGATAGCTTTATGTTATCATACAACCGTGAAAACGTAAACAAAATTTTGGTGAATGTTAGTTGCATATGTTCCTAGAATGAAAAACTAAACCTAATAATGTAAGCTAACAAAGCATTATGAGAAAATTTAACATACTTTTGTTGATACATGGGAATGATTTGTTGGATGTACTGATCAGGTGTCAAGGGGAGTCCATAGTCTTTGACAGTGGCCGCTGCTGAGGCTTTCAGCGTCAATCCCAATCTCTTATATTTTGCCTGGTCCAAAACTTTACCATATTTGGCCAAAAATTCCTTCAAAACCCCCCTGGTAGCCCTCTCTGCAGATATTCAATTCACCCATACATTTTACACCAACTATTGATAACACAAAGAATTAGAAAGACCATTTTCCCAGAAAGGAACAGAAGTTACGTCTCTATTTAATACTACTAACCTGTGTCCAAAAGGGTTCCATCTAAATCAAGAATAACGGCAAGAATTTTGGGGTTTTGTGTTTCAACACAGCGCTCAGAGTCGCAACATGTCATGGCAGAACCAAGAGAGCGTGACACTTAGTAATCACTAATCAGTATGTTTTTCCGTATATGAAATGAGAGAGAGATGGGTGAATCTGCACAATGAACAGGAGTGTAAATGAGGGAGATAGCTTTATAACGATATTAATGGGTCCAGAATGAGCTTGGACGAAAGTGAAACGGACAGCCAAAAGAATAATCCAAAATGGATGCTTGAAAGCGTAAAGGAGTTGGTTGCAATTTGTCACTGGGATAAGAAATATAGTACTTGCCATTTGATAGAGAGCGATAAATGAATATGTTCTCTGGTGCGTAAAAGAGGGATATTTGAAGAGTACCATTAAAAACTAACCATTTACAGTAGTAGTCAGGTGGAACTTGAAACTGGGTTCTTGGAGCGTGAGGAATATTCTGCACTATGCTATTGGAATGAGTCAAAGAGATTTATGTAAATAAGGAGACAATAATTATTTAGAAAATGATTTATAGATTATTCTCTATTAAAATATTATTTATTTATTTTTAAATTTTTTATTATATTAAATTTATCATTTAATTATTAAATTATTATTTAAAATTTTATTAATAATTATTTAATTTGTTATTTGAATCTTAAAATATAAAAATGTATTTTTAAATTAGATCAAAATGAATTTAACATAGGGCTATATTCAATTAGAAGTTTAATAAATATTTAAAGGGATAAATTTTAAATATTTTATGAACATCTAAGAAATTATTAAAATAAAATTATATATATGGTAGTAAATTTTATTTTATAATTTTTTATATATTTGTATTATACTTATAATAATTCAAATAATAATAAATATAATATTGAGGAAGATAGATAAAAATAAAATTATTTGAAAATTCTTATAAATATCTGAAGTAGAGATATGAATAATCAGATTTCTTTTCTACCTACAATTTTAAATATAAAGGTCAACAAAATTCGTTAAAACCCTAAGTATTTAATTAAAATTAATTAATTTTTAAATACATCTAAATTTATAAAGAAATCTTTTAATTTATAGCTCAATTATTTATATTATTTTTTCTTTTTTATTTATCTAAATTTTTAACCAAAATTTATCTATTATTTATAGAAAATATGATAGTAAAAAATTTATATTTATTTTAAGAGTAATATTTAGGTTATATTTTTTTTTACTATGATGTTACTTTCTTATAACAATAAAATTAAAAAATTAAATACAAAATTCAAATTTTATTTTTTATATAAATAAAATACACTTGGATTTTTTTTCATATTTATAAGCTTCTACCAATCTATTTAAAAATAAATAAAACGAAAAGTAGATATAAATGTTTTTATATTTAATCAAAAATGATAATTATATTTTAAAATTATTTTTACAACATTTTAGTTCTATTATGATAAGAATTTACTGCATAAGAACAAGTAACTATTTTTTATATTTTTATTTTTGTTTTATTTTTTAAATTCTTTCAATTATAACAATTTCTATCTAATATAATTAAAAAATATATTTTTTATAACAATAAAATTAAATTATTATAAACAATAAATATATTATGTAAATATTAATTTTATAATAAATAAAGTATCTTACAGTTATTTTTAACCTTATAAAAAATCCTTTTCCCACTCTCTCGAATTTCACATTCCTGATATATGCCAATTTTTTATTTCTATTTTGTGGAACAAAAACCATCAAAGCAGTCCAAATTTACTTTGTACGCCAACCGGCTTCTCTTACATTTTAGCCTTATTGAAAAACAACAAAATAAATTTAATAACAAGGAAAATTAACGGCACAAATTTCAAGTTTCCTGGTCGATCCATTTCGCGGTGACAGACAGTTAAACATGAATTCCTACGTAGATAAAATAGGAGTGTTACTAATTACTTTTAATATATCTTTTATTTTTATAAATAAATTTTAATATTTTCAATTTTTAAGTTAATAATACTAATATTTTTAAATAGTTAGGTATTAACTTTACATCAATGATGTATTTTTATTTACTACAACTCTCATACAAAATATTTTTAAATTCTGATTAACTTTTTAATTTAAGATTTTTTAATAAATAAATATTGATTCATTTTTTTTATGATTTTAAACAAATAAATATTATTTTTAACAAACAAAATCTAAAATTACATCTTATCTTATCTTGTTTTAATCAATATAGACTTAAATCTGTCTTCAATTACTTGTATCTAATCTTTAATTATCTTATTAAAAATCTCGTTTATTGAGTTGTGGGTTGTGAGTAATAATTTACAGCCTTTAACAATGATATGTTTCATATTTTTATTTAAAATATAAAAAAGACAATGAGTTTTAAAAAAAATGAATTTTTATTCATTAAAGAAAATAAAATCATTACAATCTTAATTTATTGTTAATATACTCCATAATGTATGTTTAGATTCTATAGTTAAAATTTATTATGTCATTTTTCTTTATACAAGAGTTATTTTATAGACACGAGAGTAATCATTTTACATACCTAACTTGAAGACATGTGAAAGGATAATTATTACATTTTATCTTTATTTTTTTTCATTTTCTAAAATAAAGACACGTGAAATGGTAAAGATTACATTTTATACTATCTCTTCTTTTCTTTTAAAAAGTCTTGTTCACACATATTTAATAAAAATCATTTACCGACATGTTTTCTCTTAATATTTTCTATTTAGTTCCTTCAACCAAATCGAACTCATTGTAGTTGAATGTTACTTTATAATTGAGAATTTTTTAAATATATTCTTGAATTGTATTCAAGTTAATGTGTGAGATCATTATAATTTTACTTATGGAGTAATTTACCTTGATTTTCGGTTGATGTTTCTATTTTTTTTGTTTCATGGTATAGACTCAGTATTATTGTTCTTTCTTGATCTAAAGCTTATTTATCAAACTCTTCTTATGTTAGAATTATGAGTTGGTCTACTATTCTTGCTGAATATATCATTTATCTTTTAATAAAATGATAGGAAATGATAGGTTTTTCTTTATATCAATCCATTATGGAATTGAAAAATCTTAAAAAGATTTGAAGGTCATTTGCTTTTACTCTTTTCCTAAAAAATCTAATGGTTTTTTTTAATTTTCAATTCATGTATGGACTTTTTATGTTATGAAAAATTTCATGATTTTAAGTTGATATTTTTCTAATTTTCTCGCTAAATTATAAAGGTTTAGCTATTAGTCTTGAATAATGTTTCTTTGTCTTTCCTTTTCTTATTTAAGGATGAGAAATGTATCATCTATTTTTCTAAATATTACTGATCTTGGTATTTTTCTAGCATTATCATATTTCTTTTTACAATTATTTGGTTTTTGAGTGCTCATGCATACTTGTCTTCTAAGCTAACTACTACACCATTTGGTCTTAAAATTTTAAGGGTTTTAAAATTAACAAAACTTCATTTTGCTTCAATCTTATTAGTGAATATTTTGTGTATTATATATGAGAATCTATTATTGTTCTACTTACTTCTAGTCATGTCTTATATACTCTCGAGACTGGTTCGTTTTAAACAACAAAATACTTTTTTTTCTTTTTGATTCTTTTCTATGTTCTCTTATTCATATACGATTTCACACCATGAAATTTTTGAAAAGTTAACATTTACTCTTTTGATTAATTCTAAGGTTTTTATCTTATTCATTCGAGATTTTAATCTCTTTATTTGTTAGAGAACTAGATTTTTCTTGTTTTTTACATAATAATGATTTTTTGAGATATAAAATCTCTAATTGATCTTTTAGAACTTTTCTTTTCTTTGATATTGATTTCTATGTTAAAAAAATTATCCTTCTTACAATTGTAAAATTATTACTAGAGCTAATTCTATAGTTAAAGCAACAACTAAACTATTTTTTTCTCGATGTTCAACGTCAAATTTATGACGGTTAAACCATTGATGTTAGTTGATTAATTTTTTTTGTTTGTAATTTCCTACAATATTAGTTCTCAAAAAATATCAAAAAAATTATTATTTATGTTAATAATAAATCTTAAGGATATTACATATATAGAAAACTTTTTTATTACTTTTTTTACAATTAATTTTTTTATTTATTATTATGGTAGTTTAGTTCAACTTCTTGAAAAACTTTTGAAGTAAACTTTCACAAATATTCATCCTCATCATCTACCCTTACTTTTAATATAGTTTCTCAATGTTCATACGAAGCATATTTGTTTTTAATATCATTTTATCATATGAACTTAGATGGTAAAATACTGGAAAAAAAAATTACCTGTGTTTTTATTTGTTTTCATATACCAATTATCTTTATCAATTAATTTTCATACATAATCTTTCTTACGTTTTGCTTGTAAAGGTTTTCTTATTTTTATTAATTTTTTAATATAGGCTTTCGCATATGTCAAGCATTCTAAAAATCTTTTTAATTGATTTTTATCAGTGATAACACTGAAAAATCCTTATATATTATTTAGAACATAAGATTGAAGGTGATGTTTACCATCTTCTATTTCAAGATCTAAATGCTTATTTTTGTCGCGCAAATACTATATTTTTCTCAAACAATATTATTCCTTTTTTCTTACATTTTTTTATTATGTCTAAATAATATTGATTGATATTATCATCAATATAAACACACCAAAATGGATGATACTCTCTAAAATGTTATTTATATATCGTCAAAATATTCATGGCGTCTGTTTTATTCTAAAAGATACAACAATCTATTAGAATTTTTCGTATAAATAGCTTAAGGCTGTTAATAATTTAAATTATTTATCTAATTTGATTTGCCAAAATCTATTATTACAATCAAAACTATAAAAAAAAATATTCTCCTTTAATTAAGCCCAATAATTCTTCTTTTTAGAGATAAAATATTTGTCATCTATTGTTTATTTATTTAGTAATTTAAAATTTATCACCGTTTTTTTTTTATCTTTTTAGCTTAATTTTCTACAAAAAAAAAAATGTTGGCTTAAGTGTGGACTCATGTTTGGTTCACTTACTTTTAGTTTTAAAACTTCTTAAATTTGTTGACTAAATTCTTCACGATATTATGGAGTGTAGATCATAGATTTTATTCTGATAATATTATTAGAGTCTAATAGTTTAATATTTGTTACATATTCAAGTTTATTAATATATGGATCTAATTTTTTTTATGTATTTATTGTCTTAAGTAATTTTTTTATTTTCGTCTAGTTATTTTACTATATTTTCTAAATATTTTTTATTTTTGGTATATCTCACTATGTTTTTGTTTTTTATATTGTTTAATAAATTTTTCTAATGACACTTTTTACATTTCTATCCTTAGAAATATATATTGTTTATCTTTATAATATTGTTATACTTATCTTATGAATATATTTTGTAAATAATTGATATAAAGTTAAGAAGTTAGTTCTTATTAATAAATAAACTCTCATTTCTTGTTGATATATAGGAGGGATATGAAATTTGTCTCCTTACCTTATAATATCAATATAATTTATAACTTTATTAAGGTTAATTATTAATATTATTTGTTATTTTTACCATAAGTCCTTTGCGACTACATTCCAAAGTTTTTGTGAAAATACATATTAGATTGCTACACAAATATTAGCTTCAATATCTATGTAAGCATATAAATGATGTATATTATGTCTTTTGAATTTGCATCATATTTTTATGAAAATAATATTAGGATTAATTCATTCTCATATGTTTCCTCTGAATCTATTTCTTCTTTTTAAGCTTTATTCACTAAGTATATTGATTTTGTTTCATCCATATCCAATTCTTCAATAAGTTCTAATTCCATCTTATAGACTTATTTTAGTATCTTTAAAATCTTCTTATATTTCTTTTTATGAGTTAACTTATTAGGACATTCGTTGATATAATGAACTTCCTAATTACATATTTAATACATGTAAGTTTTCTTGCATAATAAACAATATATTTTTTGTAAAATTCTAATTCTAAAATATATTTTCTTATAATATTTTTTGTTATAACCTCTCTTACATTTAAAAAAAATTATTTTTAAAATTTATATTTCTTGAACATTTTATAATTTTATAATTTTTGTTTATAAGACTTTATAATATATCTATATTTTCTAGCATTTGAAATTTTTTATTATCACAATGGATTTTAAAATCTTCTTTAGTATGATTATGTTCACTTCTTCTTTGATATTGTAAATTATTCAAGTTTTTAGTTCTCTTATTCTTACTTCTAAAGTATCTGGTACTGCTGTAATATTTTTATTTCTTCAATAAATTTATAAAAAATTCACGGTAAATTTTGATAAAATATTTTCTTAAATTGTTATTGTTGTATTTTAGGTATATTGTGATAATACATTTTATATTAACATATAAAAGAATCTATGTAATACATATAACATATTTTCATATTTATTAAATGTCATTTTCCTCGTTTATTTCTAATTTACTTATTTTATTAATATGGTTTGTTTTATCTTTTTTTATGAACTTTTTATATATTTTATTTTCTATTTTATCTAAATACTATCATATTATTGTAGTGTCTCTTTGCATCCTAAGATGTATATCATCTAAAAGATTATTAAACTATATTTTAATATTTTTAATCATTTTATGATTTAATAATACTCTACGTATTGATGAATTTTTACTAGTAATTTTATATGTATCTACTAATACATTCATTGCATTAGTCTATTCAATTAATGTATTTTTTCTATCTGTAATACAATCTAGGTTTAATAATCAATTTCATCATTATTTTTGTAAAATTTGAATTTTGATGGTAGAGATCATAAAGTATCCTAGTATAATCTTTCTTTTATTTTTTATTTTTGCCTTATTCTATTTGGAGGATTAGATTTATTTAGTCTTTGCCTATTATTTTCATTTTTGTGAATATCATAAATTTCTACTTGAATTATAGGGGCATTATTATATTATTTATAATAATTTTAGAATTTTTTGGTTTAAAATCTGTTTCATTGATTACTGTCATTTAAATTTTTTTATTAGAACATATTTTTTTTCGTATGTTAATTTTAACAAACTTATTACACTCCTATATCTTTTTTTAAATATTCATAAATTATTCTTCTAATTATCTTATATATTTCATTAAGTAGGAAGTATATATATATTTTTCATTATAAATAATCATTTCATTATATTTTCTTGATGGTTTTTCTTTTAATTTTTTAATGGATATCTTTTTAGAATGTCTAGTTGTAATATTTTATCATAATTATTTTTTCTTATTTCTTTAATGATCTCTTTTTGGGTTTTATTTATATATATTTCGTAAATATTTTATTTTTTCTCCTAAAAAAATTAAGACTTTCATTATAACATTTTAGTTATTTGATATGTTTATTAGGGTGCAATTATTTTTTTATTATATTTCTTATAACCTATCTTTTGATATATTTTTTAAAAAATTATTTTATAGTTTATCGATTTTTTGTTATTTACCTACTACTTCATAAATAAGTTTTTTGACTTCCTTAATTTCTTGTTTTAATTCTTTTATTTATTATTCTTCTTTACATTCATGTTTATTTATTTTTATTTTATTACTTGTAAATTTTATTCGCGATAAGTTACTTTTTGTTACTACATTACTTTTTCTTCTTAGTATCATATGTTTTTTTATATCTAAGTTTCATTCTTTATATATTTCAAAATTTGTTAATATTTTTGGTTTTATTATTTTTTTAATTTATTGTAAAGTTTTATTTATTTTTATAAATTCATTTTGTCCATATGTTATAGTATTTTAATTATTTGTTAATGAATATCCTTATATATAGTGTGCTATAAATTGACATTTTTTTTCTTTCATTAAATTTTATACTTCAAATTCATAAGCTAAATTTAATAATTGATTTAAGTTTTTATCATTAATGCTAATGACAAAGCTAAGGTATGATGTGAATTCTAATTTATAGTATAATAGGTTTATATAGATCATTCTTAATAAAATATCTTTCATATTTTTTATTCTATTACCTGAGAGTCCTAATTTTATTAGTGTATTATTTCATTCTTTAAAATAGGTTTTTATTAATATTTGGATTCTTCTTAAATGAATCTATCTAATTTTTCTTTTATCATTTTAAGAGATTTTTGATAGTTTATTCATATTTGTTTCTTTATTAATTAATGTTATGTTATATTTTTTTGTATCTGTAATATTAATACTCATTTTTTATTAATTATTCTATAATAAACTATATATTTTATTGAAAATATTTCTCTTATTCTTGTAAATGATAAATCTTTAAATACATATAATTTCTTAAGATTTAATCTTATATTTTATATATTTTTTATTAATTAATATTTCTTGTGAGAAAGCATGTTTTGTATTTTTATTTATATTATATTTTGATTTCTTATTATTTTTTAATTTTTGATAATTTTTTATTTATAAAAAAATATTATTTATTTTTATTAGATTTAAAAGTATTTATGATATTGATAAAATTTTAGAAATATTTATAACATTATTTTAAAGTTTGAAAATATTATTAATATGGTCCCTCCTGTGTCTGTTTGATTTCTTTTACAATTTTTTTTGTCCTTGTAAAAAAATTATATTTGCAGCACCAGTGACATCACATGCGGATGATTCGTATTAATTTGTCCCACAATGACGTATACGAAAATCTACTCCTCTCTTCCATCTTTGTACTCGGCCGGCCAAAGTGGTTTTATTTTGTTTTCATCTCTGGTAGAGATACCATCCATTCCTCGATTTATTTTTGTTGGTATACTTTTCTTTTTAAGAAAGTTATCTTCTTTGTTTATTTTTGTATATTTGATAAGAGATTGGTTTATGATTTAGTTGATATGATTTTATATTTTTATTATTATAAATTTAAATTTAAATAATATTTTTTTATTTAATTAAAAAAACTTACCTACCCTTAAAATAAAAAGTTCAACTCGACCGTGGGAAAATAATAAACTCTCCTTCTAATTAAAGACTATGACTATGGTGCCAGTACTTCTTTGAAGTTTTTAACATTTTATCCTTATAAAATATTATTTTTGTTTTTTTACATATACATTTATTTAAGTACTTCTTATTTGAAGTTTTTAACATTTTATCCTTATAAAATATTGTTTTTGTTTTTTTACATATACATTTATTTAACCGAATTTTAATTGAAGTTTTTTAAAAAAATAATTTTTTTTTAAAATATAAAAATAATATATGCACCATATTTTTGAATACATAAAATTAATAAAAAAATATGTACCGTGTAAAGATGCTTAAAATAAAATTTTATCTATAAAAAAATTATATTTTACAATTAAATCCAAATATTATTAGACTTACGGTGTTATCTTTGCGTTGAAGTATTAGGGTGCAAAAATTACCTAAATCAATAATCCGAACTAATCTAACTTAATTTTTCGATTATAAAGATGAATTGTTTAGTTTTTAATTTTGAAGAGCCAACATGAATTTGTTTAGTTTTCAAATTTAAAAAACAAATCAAAATTTGACATTTGTACTCTAAGTACTTTAAAAGTTTGGAATGATATAATTTAAACATTAACAATTATGATATTATATACATAATACAAATTGAACAGTTTAAAGTATGTAAAATTAAATTTAAAAATTTGATCCATTCAAACCAAATTTTTGGATTTACACATTTAATTAATTAAGTTCAATTTTTATTTTCAAAAATCGATTAAATTCATTTAAATTTTAATTCAAAACCAAATGATGCAGTCTTGAGCTGGATAAGTAGTATGAGATTTATTAGATCCTGCTTGCTGTCTTCTAGAATCGCTTAAGAAATATTCCTTAAACATTGGACTGAATCACCTTTGAAACAAAGGAAATGAAAAAACAAATCAACAAATTAGAGAAGCTAGACCTATTCCCGCGGATGCAATACTAAGGCCTAATTTCATAATTTTGTGCCTAAAGCTTGACATGTGCATGTGGGTCTTGATTGGTAATATTGCATGTGAGGGTTTACAAGAAAATTTTTGTTTTGAAATTTCATTTTCTACCCCTCAAGAGTTACTAGAGCACTATAATTCCCACATATTGTACTTTCTATGGTTAAAGTTTATTCCAATCAAGCTAATTATCTTGTAATACAAATACATATATATCCAAAAGGATACAATGGGGGATGAAAGCTTGAACTCCATCTAATGTAAAAGTGTGAGCGACCATGAACGAAAGCTAATTGCATATAAAGCCGCACATGTTTTTAAAGCAAACCAATCTTCATATTCCATAAATACGTAGACCTTGAGAAGTGTCCTTTTTTTTCCCTCCTGAACAAGAACAAATCAATTTCTATGTTCACATGATTCTGGGTAATAGGTCAATCCTCTACAATACATTCCAACCAAAAAAATAAATAAAGGAAGCTAGGGGACCGGGACTAAGACGAGCCGTGTTCAAATTCGAAGTACATACCACACAATATAATATGGAACTCGAATGGGAAATGAGAAAATAATGATATCTATTTTAGCTATAAACACCAAGGTTCATAATCATAATGCATCCTTTATCCATCATACATATAGCAGGTCCCCGGACATCATCACTGTAAAAGATGAAAAAACACATCACTAGAGCAATGAAATAACAAAATATTGATGAAAACCATCAGACATGCCAAATACTCACCTCAGCATCCTCCCTACCAAGCTTGGCAATGCCATTAGCCTTCTGGGCATTTTCTACAGACAACAGAGCAGCAGAGAAATAGAGATAGATAAGAGACTATATTAGTTAAAGTGTAAAAGACTCTTAGGCAGCGCACAAGGTAACCATTCTGCAAAACTAGACACGATAACTAAGTCATCTCATTTTCATCATGTAGCGTCTAAATTAACATTTCTGGTATTCTTTATACATAAAATGTAAACAGAATGTATTCTCAATTTCTGACATATGAAGTTTATAAAAGGCACTATAAGAAGCACACTATACATTACATACAGGTTAAAATGAACATATTAGACAGTTTCCTGAAAGCAGAACATGAAATACCAATCAGTTATTTTTGTTTCTTTTCGAATATTTTGTTCAATTGTCAAATTGTAATCAAAGAGTGTTACTTTTAAGCTTTATCAAATGACAATGGTGCGTATGTTTTTAGTATATTTGTATAACCAGAGCAACAACAAAAAAAGGGCAGTTTACAGAAAATATTAGGTTTAAGGTTTCACTAACCATTTTCTTTGACCATTTATTTATCTACAAAGAGAAGATCATCAGTACCCCTTTTCAATTGTGACTCGAATTCTTTGTCACTGCTTGATTCACTAATTAATCCATGGCTAATCTCTAAGTTTATCAACTCAACATTATCATTTCAATTTTAAGCTCCATAAGATTTGAAAAAAAAATTTATTAATTTTAATCAATTAGTCAATAGAAACATTACCAGCCAGATCAATTCTTGAAGAATGGCTAAAATCACCTCCATCCTCAGGGATTTCAGAAGTCCACAATGTAAGGTTATCTCTAAGGAGTTGCATGATTAAAGTACTATCTTTGTATGATTCCTCATTCAGTGCATCTAGCTCAGAGATAGCTTCATCAAAAGCCTGTTTAGCGAGGTGGCAGGCCCTGAAAAACAGTCAAACTTAAAATAAGATACCACACATACATCATGCATCATGCATCATTCAGACTGAAGACTGCTCCCAGCAAACCTCACGGGTGAATTCATTATCTCGTAGTAGAATACTGAGAAGTTCAAAGCCAAACCCAAACGGATGGGATGCGTGGGAGGCAACTCAGCCTCAGCAGTAGTTGTAGCATTCTGTATACACGCAACACCAACTAGTGTCAGAGAGAACTTGATACAGCACATTTCGTCCAGTGTCTTAACACGTAATGAATATACCCCCGTCATTAACTA
Source organism: Hippophae tibetana (assembly GCA_037013495.1). Taxonomy (NCBI): domain Eukaryota; kingdom Viridiplantae; phylum Streptophyta; class Magnoliopsida; order Rosales; family Elaeagnaceae; genus Hippophae; species Hippophae tibetana. The sequence continues at coordinate 7,867,379 of CM072804.1, forward strand.
CTTCATCTTTTGTTCATTTATGAAATTCATAGTAATAGAAATACAATATGGAAGAATTAAAAATGAATATTCTTCCAGAAGACTACAAGCATATGCAATTGTGAATCCCCATAAGCTGAATGCCAGAATATAACTCTATCTGACAGACAGATCACCCTCAATGTTTTCGGATGTAAAGCAGTAACCACAATAATTTAATAGAAAAAGCAGTAACCACATTAAATTTATAGAAAAAGCAGTAACCGCAATAAATTTATAGAAAAAGCAGTAACCGCAATAAATTTATAGAAAAAGCAGTAACCGCAATAAATTTATAGAAAAAGCAGTAATTAACCTGTAAAGAAGAACATATTAATTCAAATGATCAATTCCTATCAAATTCAAAAAGAAAAAAACATTCATTTAATTGTTAGAAAGATAAATTTCTACACAAAATTTTAACATGACTAACATGGAAAGCTAGTATTTAATATTTATTTTCCAATACGTGAATACCATCTAATACTAATAGCAAGTACAGGTAACATCTAAAATACAAATAGGTATGTACCATCATTTCTCTAGCACAACAAGAGGAGAGAGAATTTGAATCATCTCCAACTTTCAAGGACAAAAGCCTAGAAAGAAAAGAACCTATTTATTTTCTGAGCAATTGCCAATCAATTTACCAAGACATTATGTAATCTCGTCATTTCAAGAAACTACCTCTCAAGTATGAAAACTCTATTTCTAAAAAAGCAAGTGGAACACAAAGCTAAAAAGATCAGAGCCAACCATAGATAGATAAGATAACCCTTTACAGAGCTCCTCATAAGATTTATTCAGGCACTTCATACCATCAAAGTACATCGTAAAATAAATAGCCAGTTAGTGTTGCAAGCAGTGAATTAGACAGTAAAGAGATGTTCGCATTTGTTCCAGCTACCCAGAAGGAAGGTAATGTTATTCAAATAGTAATGCCATTACCTCGTAAAATAAATAGCCAGTTGGTATTGCAAGTAGTTAAAGACTATACAAGCATAACCTAGAGAATGACCTTAATAGAACTGCTATTCAAATAGCAATGTCATTACCTCATATGCTTTCTTTGACTGCTCAGCAGCCTCTTCTTTCTCGTCACCATTCTTAAATTCCGCAAGGTACCGGTAATAGTCTCCTTTCCTGCCTCCAACAAAATTTTAAGGAAAACAATTGAAAAAACCAGAAACATTCTCCAATCCATAATGGAGTAATATTATAAAGATCAATTTATCATTGAAAAAGTATCTCACATCTTATAGTAGAATACAGTAGATTCACCAGCTGTAGTAGATGGAATGAGGTGCTCATTTATCACCATCATGATATCACTGCAAATGTCTGAGAGCTCTGATTCAACCTTCTGTCTATACTCCCTTATCCGCTTGGCGTGAACCTCATTTCCTTTTGCCTCTTCCTTCTGCTCTATTGATGATAAGATCCTCCAAGATGCTCTCCGAGCACCAACAGCATTCTTGTAGCCAACTGAAAGCAAGTTTCTCTCTTCAACTGTCAACTCAACATCAAGGTTTGCAACCTTCTTCATGGAATCCACCATCTCTGCAAAATTTAAAAGAAAAACATATAAACATAAATCAATCTTCCATCTTTAACAAATAAAGTAGATTTCACGCTGCTGGGGAAAAAATAAAAATTGTCCATCTGTTTTTCTGAGATGACTTCCTCCATAACAACAATTCCAGTAGTACAGAAAATATTTATAAATGGAAAATGCAGGAAAAAAATCAACAATGTCGATCACAACCCCGGGATATTCAGTCAAAGGTATCAAACTTTGCCTGGGAAATATATTTTCTAATAAATCCAATCCAATCCCCACAACCATGAGGAATTATTTATTACTATGTTGAAGTGGTACCCGGTGGTGGAGGTAGAAAATAATTTTTAGATGGATTGATATATCATTTTACATAAATGATTCGTGAGAATTTTTCTTAATTAGTAATAAAAGGAAAAATTCTACACAAAATAGCTCATCAAAATCACAATTCTTAGAGTAAAATATGTTATATTAAAATTATAAAGATAGTGTAAGTATAATAAAATGTTATCAAAATGGTTTATATAATGTTTTAAAACATAAAATCATCTATTATGAAATGGTAATTAAAAAAAATTATGTACCAACCAATTATAAAAATGAAGATTCCACGTATTAGTAACTAGCAAGAGATCAGAAGAGTATAGAAAAAATAGTAACAAAACAAAGAAGATGAATGAGATTTTTAGAAGAAAAAAATAAAAGCAACTAATGAAATAAAATGGAAAAAGAACAAAAGAAAACTGAAAGAAGGAAAACGGAGGAGAGAGATTGAAATAGATTTTATTTGGTGTTTGTTGTTCATTTAAAAAAATAAAATAAATTGTTTTAGTATTTTTTTTTCTTTCTAAATAGTAACTAGGCTAATATGTTTCATTTTTAATAAGTTTTAAAAAAATGGGGAATTGATATATAGTATAAAAATCTTTGCCTAAAATTTAGACCCCGGTTTCAGTTCACTCAGCCCTCAAACAGTTCTCATATAGTTGGTGGTAATTAAATTGATAGGTTATTTGATGATGTATTATTTTTCAAGAAAACATTTTCACTTAATATTGTAACAAACAAGGTGTGTGTACAAATGAAGTTCGTAGACACAAAATTTCATGCACGTCAAAGCACGCATTGAGCAACTTATACATGAACTGACAATAAAAATTTCTCAAGCAAAATTCGTTTGAATAAAAACGGCAGATCTTTAGCTCAGTTCATTGCACAAACCGTAAATCCATTTTCTCCATTTTCCATAAATTCCCAGCCAAAAAGCTAAATATTTTACAGAGTCAAGTGAAGAGACTAAAAATCAACCTCAGATTCACACACGCAGAAAAATAAATCGAAGAAATTGTTACAGATAAAAATAAGAATAAGAACTGACTAAGTACGCACGCCAACACAAACAAAGACCTAATAAATCTATGAAAAAAGCACATTTAAGAGATGTGGTGAGAGCCCCAACCATCGTAACGCTCGGCTTGCTCAGCAAGCTTAGCAACATAGATGAATTTGTCGCGGTCCCCAGAGGAAGCCATGGCCGATCTCACAGAGGTACAATTAGGGTTATTCCAAGAAAAGGCACGTGGAGCTTCGACGATGAAGCTGGCGCCCGGCGGTGCGTTGTCTCCCTTAACTCTTCTCTCTCCTCTAAACTTTATGAAAATTTCTCTCAATCTAATCAACCAGGCAGCTTTTTTTTTTTAAATCGAAAAATTCTATTTACAACCACAAGTTGTCACAATTAATATATATTAATTAATTATAAGTTATAAAATTTAATTTAATTTTTAATTTAATAATTATATGTTTTATTAATGATAATTATATTACACTTTGTAATACGGGTGAATGTGATTTAGTTTTGGGGAGTTTTCATTTAAATTATTAATCGGATATATATAAATTTATTAAATTAAAAATTAAAATTAATTTATAAAATATTGGTTATAAAATATTTAATTAGTTTATTTATATCAATTTAAAATTTATAAATTCAAATAATAAAAACATTATAGTTATGTCATTATATTTGAAGGAAAATTTAATAAAAAATTAACCATATTTTTTACAAATAAATAAACTTAAAAATATTATTTTTAAACAATTAATGATATTAAGCAACACGGGATTTAAATTAAGAATTAACATATATAAAGGAACTGAATCAAAACAAGTTTTATATTTTATATGTATAAATAAGTAGGTTTTTTTATAAGTTAATTTTAATTCTTAATATAATAAAATAATATATATATATATATATATATATATATATATATATATATATATATCAATTCAATTAATTTTTTTAATGATAAATAAATAAAAATTAAACACACCTGCTATTATTCTTAACAAATGAACTTGCATAATACTTCTGCCTTTTATATATTATTTTCTTCTTTGTTACATACCAATGTTACTATAATATATATTTTTTGTCCCCAAAAAAAAAAACCTCCGAGATGACATATTATAACCACTATAAAAAATATATTCATTCTAAACGAAAAGAAAGAGTGTCAAGCTTTGAACCATGCACTGATTGTCCAACAAGATAACACTATTCCTTCTCATTCAACCACATGCCGAGCTAGTAGATACGTTGTTGTAATATTGGTAAAGTTAAGTTAACATTTATTTGAGATAATTTTGTATTTTTTTAAAATAATATATTATATACATTTATTTAATAATTTAATAATTTTGTTAATTATTAATTGTAACATATATTACATTTATGACAGGTAAAATTTAAATATTATTTATTTTTATTTAAAATGTTAAATAACTGATTTATTAATTGGTTAGTAAAAAATAGAAACTGAATTATGAAATATTTGTTTGAGACCATTAGATTAAATTATTTATATTTATTTTGTATGTTTGGTTACGGTTTAAACTACTTTAAATTCAGATTATTTTAAATTTATGTTTTATGTTAAATAAATAAATAAAATTTAATATTTATTCAATCATTTGATTCAAAATAAAGTTACATATTAACGTTTGAATCATAATTATATTGTACACCAATTAACTTCTAAAAACGAGTTATTGAAAATTCAAGAATAAAAAGTAATTTTTATATTTTATTATTTATAGGAAATAATTATAAAAATAAACATTAGATACAAATAATACAAAATGTTTTATTTTCACAATTGATCCAAAATTTGTGGAACCCTTCCCTCATTTTCACTATGCTTTTTAAGAATTAAACAAGGGAATGCGAATTACACTCTTTCAACTCGTTCACTTTCTTTATTAATCAATATATCCTTATGTAACAACTGGATACTAAGTATAAGTTTTGTGCGGTATATTAGAATAAGTAGAATTTTATTACAAGTAATTTTATTAAATTATATCATAATTAATTTATTTTAATGTTTTGTGACAATCATATAATATATTATAAGAAATTGTACAATATTTAATGATACACTATTTTTATTAAAATAATTGATATTTATAATAATATTAGCTTTATTGAAACTTATCCCTTATCAAAATAATTCCTTTGATAAAAAGTATTAAAATTAGTATTTAATTAATTTATTATATTTATTAAATTTTAAAATTAAAAAATATTACTTTTAATTTACATGAAAGAAAAAGTTATTAGATATAGTTTAAAATTGAAAATCCAAAAAAAAAAATGAGATAGGGTTTGTTTGGTTTATGATTCAAATATAGTTTTCTAAATAAAGAATACAATTTAAAAATAGTTTTAACTTGAGTTGTATTTGAAATTATTTAAATTTGAGTTCGTGGTTGTTATTAATTCAAAAAACTATTTTTTAGATTTTAATTAATTTATATTTGAATAAAACATTTAAAATATATGGAAAACAACATTTGGTCATCTTTTAAAAACATAAGCATTTTCAAGTTTTTATGCAAACTTGTATCCAAAAATTCTTTTGACAAACTCATAATCTTTAGATTTTCTACTTTTTTGTCTAAAAAAATAAAATTATTTTCATATTTTGTCACAAAGGGGCTCTTAAAATGCACACTAAATGAATAATAATAATAATAATAATATACGTATGTATGATAAAACTCGTACACTTGTTGACAGTAAAAATATTTATTAACGAGTGTCCAAACATAAATTTGATAATTCATCTTGAAGATCACCACTTAAACATTAAGCTTAAATTAAAATTAAATAAATTTGTAATATACTATAGATTAAAAAAAAAAGGCAATAGAACCTTGTATTCTTACAAGTTCGAATGGACGATAGTAACAAAGCCTAATATGTAAACTACTCGATGGAGATCGAAGAAGATAGCTTTGTTTTTTTGGCTTTCAACTAGTAACAATCTGATAGACATATCTCCTAAAGGTGGAACTTGTTCTCTATAGTAGATTTCTTTTACTTAGATTTAATAAAATTATTAGTATATTTCAACTTAAATATCAATTTAAGTTAGTTTATTTCTCCTATAAACTTATTTTATTATGATTTTTGGCATTATTTTAATTTTAATTTGACATGTTTTTCAATCTAAACCTAAATATAGAGTTTTTATTACACTAAAATCGCATACTAAAATAAATTAATTGAACATATGATAGTGAATAATCTATTTTAATAAATGTAAGCTCATAAAAGAGTCAGTGATATACTATTATCAGTGCAATAATATAGATGATAAATAACAATGTTTGTGTATTAATATATCTTATAATTTTAATAAATTAATATAAATTTTATTTTTCAAAAAAAAAAAAACTAGAAACTTAAAATATAATTTGTAGGAGCCCATCTTCATATTATCAAGGCCCAATACAAGGGATAAGCCTCGAAAATGTGTAGTACGTATTTGTAATTTCTTTGGGGGTGAGTGAAGGAAAGATTGGTCACCTTGGCGCAATAGACATCCTAAAATGAAGTTCATAAGGGGGGCAAAAATCTTGGGCTTTCATTAAGAAAAGAAAAGAAAAAACTATTAATTTAAAAATAATAATAAAATAATTAAACATATAAATTGATTGGTTGTTAGAGTTAATAAAGTATTTTTATGATAAAGTTTATAAAAGTTATTAACGTTTTTATCAATTAAATTAACCTTTAAAATTTAAAATATAATGCTGTTATAGAATTTAATATTTTGTGTTTTATACTAACTGATTAGAAAACATATAAATTTGGATAATATATATATATATATATATATATATATATATATATACTTAAAGATATCCAACTATAATATCATATATTTTAAGAATTTTTATATATCATATTTTTTAAGAATTCACTTTGAACTATTAAAAAAGTACAATAATTATTTTATACATATTCTTAAAGATATTCAACTATAACATCATATTTTTTAAGAATTTAACTTTTTAAAAATTTAAACTATTAAAAAATTATTTTAATTATTTTATGTATACATAAAGTAAATTTTATGATCATAAATCTACTTAAGTTAAAGAATTGAAAATCATTATATATATATATATATACAAGAAAAAATTTATTTATTATAAATTAATATGTAATTAATCATATATTAAAAAAATCATATTATTTTTAATCAATAATTATCTATTATATCAATTATAATTATACATAAATTATAATAAAAAATAATCATATCATAATAATCAAAAATCAGTTTATACTTTATATTTTTACGGTAATATTGTTTATTGTCAATATAAGTAAAATAATTTGTTTAGGTAGATAAATAACTCTATTATTTAACATAATTTTAATTTTATCTCAACAAAAAAAAATATTTATTTATATCTTAATAAAATAAATTTATAATTTGTTTATAAAAAAGAAAATAACCTATCACGATAAACTAACATCATATTTTTTTAATAAATACGATTATATAATATTGAGATTCAAATCAATATAATTGAACCGAGAGTGTGTATAACCCGACAATAAATAATTGCTCGGTACTCTCTTCGGGCGTGCGTAGTGAATAGTGAATCAGCAAGATATGATAGTGGTAACCAGATAATGGGTGAATATATTAAGATGTCATACAAGATTAGGGGGAAAGTCTCCTGTTTATTTATTTTATTTATTTATCCTCTTCGTTCTGATAGACAGATGTCAGATTTATAATGAAACTACAAAAATTTAGCAGCTGGAGGTGGGACTGATGATGTGATATGGCGAGGAATCAATATAATACAAGTGGGAATGCACTATTTGCAAAAATAAAAATAAAAAGTGTATACATTTTTATTCCCTTTATCAAAAGAAAAATAATGATATTATATTATTAGTTATATTAATTTTGTGTAATAATATTATTTTCTCATTTTTTTTCTTGGATATGATATTTAGATTTAATGTTCAGTATTTCATGTATGTACGAGAAAAATAGAAGAGATGAAAAAAAAAAGATAAAAGAAAATAAAAAATTAAATTATTAATTTTTTTTTATTTTTTTTTATAAAAATAATTTATAATTAAATATATACTTTTTTAAGATTATGAATACTTTTAAAATAATGTTAAAAAAATTATGTAATATTAATAACTAACAGAAACAATATACAAATTAATACAAATCACTCTCATATATATAATTTACGAAAAAATCATTATTTTCTAAAAAGGTGTAAAATTTCAAAAAGAAGCAGGTAAATCCGGCTCCACGAACCCCACACTAAGGATTGAAGTGTTGATGATATCACATTATCGTGATATCGTTGTTTTTTTACATTCCAACGTAGGATATACGATATTTATTTGTTTAATTGAAATACGAACAATGTTGGATAATGTCAATAAAAGAACGTTGTTGAGAAAATATTAAAATTTAAAAATATATATATATAATCTTAATAATTATTTTAAATTTTAACTTAGTTATTTCGTAATATTTTAAATAATTAGTTTACTTAATGATCAAAATTAATACTATAATATATATATATATATATATATTAAATAAAAATATAATTTTAAAATATAAATAATTAATTATTTTTGATATTTTATAAACAATTATATGATTTTAATAGAGTTTCTATAATTATCTTAAAATATTTTAAAACTCACGTTATAAATATTTTCATATTTTATAAATATTGAACTTATAAACTGTTAAATTTGGACTTAATTATATCTCAAAATCCAGGTTATGAGATGAAAGACCGTCCTTATTTATATGCATAACGTGAACGCGATCTCCAGTCGATATGAGACTTTAACACTCTCTCACATCGATAAAAGTCTATCCCCTTGAGACTGACGAAGATGTCGAGCTTATAGAGCCTAAGTTGCGTAATACATCACTCACTAGTAACAAAACAACTATACCAATTAAATAACATACTTTGATATCATGTTAATCTCAAAACTCAGATTATGAGATGAAAAATTATTCTTGTTTATATGCGTTGCGTGAGCGATGTGAGACTTTAATATAAACTTCTCCAATGATCCACAAAAATAAAAAAAAGCATATATTTTTATTTATGAAAATAAACTTTTTCCGGAAAAAGTGTGTAAAATTTCTTATATGCGTATCAAAAACAAACAGGTAAATCCAGCTCCACGAACCCCACACACAGAGAGCCACAAGTATAAATGGTAAATGAACATGACATGACCTAAAGATCTTGCATGGATAAGAAAAAGAAATAAAATAAAACAAACGGAAAAGGCCAGGCATGGGCAGGGTAGGGCCAGCTTAGCACTCTAAAATCTAAATACATGCATGCTTTAATATTTATCCTTATACTGTTATACATGCATACTAAAAAGCTAATTTCTTCAGCCTTGCATTATTTATAATTTACTTAACATCTTATTAAATTAAATTGGGTTTAATTAGTATGACTTTAACGATTCTATCCCATTATTACTAAATTAAAATAGGAGTATCTATAATTAAAAATAAAAAAAATGTTGTGTGGTCCCTACTCCCAAGCTCTGGCAGGATATAAAAGGTGGTTCGTCCCACAAATAAGTAATGTATGATCTTATCGCAGAAACCCACACAATTATATACAGTGAGTTCCCAAAGTAATGAAGTGATTCCTTACATTATATAATGCATACCCATAATTTTAGTCTGACCAAGAAAAAGGATAATTATGAACATATAAGGTAATATTTTAATCATATAGAATCTTATCTTCACACAAAATAAGTATGATTTATTTCCATAATTATCGGTTGTGTCATTTCTGAACCAGTATATAACCACATAGCTATACAACTTTCAATTTTGTAAGTATCTAAGTAGGATTATTAAAAAAAAGAAAAATAGAAAAATATTGGTAGAAATTAAACTCACACTTTGACAATTTTTTATACCTTCTTTTTAAATAATTCAATTATTTAACTAATTTCAAAATTATATTTATACTGCTTACTTATAATTATTCTCTCCAACTAATCTCCAATGATACCATATCAATTTGTCTAGAATAGCTATAATTCCTCAACGAAGATAAGCAATTGCAAAAGGCAAAGAAATGCTCCGTATCTAGACAAAGAGTTCGAGTGGGGAAAAACATTGGACAAAATCCATGATCCAAATAAACCTTCTCTCTTTTGAAATTAAAATAAAATAATATATATAATATTATTATTAAAATTTATAATTAATAATTTAATAAGATATTATTTAACATTAAATAAATTTAAATAATCATAATTTAATTAAATAACATTTAAAATAAAATAATTTAACAAACATTTTTTAATAACAAAAATGTACCAGATACATATAAAAAACTATATATAATTTATTTTATTTTTAATTTTATTCTTTCCGGCCGAAGTCTACTTGAGTTCATATATTACTAAAACTATCATTCGCTACGCAGCGCTCGTAATCAACCCTCAAAGAAAGCACACTTTGCGTCGCATTCACGTGGCCCTTCGTCAGTTCGTAGTTCGTACCACAACAAAACTCCCTCATCTACCCATTTGCTGCACTCCCCCTCCCCATCTTCCACAAGACCCATACCCTCAACATCACCCAGAAACCACTGGAACGAAGAAAAAAATAAGAAAAATTCACAAAAAAAACACAATTATTTCCCAAAACAAAACCCAGAGAGAGAGAGAGAGAAAAAACCCCTAGGCTCAAGCTCAATCACATACCTCAGTTCAGTTCTTTCGATACTCACCAAATGGCCACCGACGTTACTACTATGAATGATCTACCGGACGCTATTCTATGCAACGTCGTCTCTGTAATCTCCGACACCCGAACCCGTAACAGACTCGCCTTAGTTTGTCGCAAATTTCGGTCTTTAGAGAGGTCCACGCGCTCTTCCTTGGCCCTTCGCGGTAACGCGCGCAATCTTCACCTTATTCCCATGTGTTTCGGGGCGGTCACCCACTTGGACCTCTCGCTCCTCTCCCCATGGGGCCACGCTCTGCTCTCACCCTCCGCCCCCCCTCTCGTCGATCCTTGCCTACTCGCCCATCGCTTGCGTTTGGCTTTCCCTTCCGTCACTTCCCTTACCGTCTACGCTCGATCGGCCTCCACTCTTCGAGTGTTGGCTCCTTTTTGGCCAGGATTGCTTCATGCCAAGCTCGTCCGGTGGCATCAACGTCCACAATCTCCTCCCGGAGCTGAATTCGTTCCTCTAATGGAACAATGTCGGTCTTTGTCTTCATTGGACCTATCGAACTTCTACCATTGGACTGAAGATCTTCCTCCAGTTCTCGAGGCTTACCCAATTGTAGCTAGATCTCTCTCCAAGTTAGATCTGTTAACGGCGTCGTTTTCCGAAGGGTTCAAGGACTACGAGATCAAGGCCATCACCAAAGCCTGTCCAAACCTCAAGCAGCTTCTTATGGCGTGTATGTTTGATCCGAGATATAATGGTTCTGTTGGCGATGAGGTTCTTTTGGCCATATCTACTAACTGTCCCAAGCTAAGTGTTCTTCATCTTGTAGATACGTCGTCGTTGGCAAATTCTCGCGGTGATCCAAACGATGAGGGTTTTACTGCTGAAGATGCTAGGATTGGTCGCGCGGCTTTGGTTGATTTCTTATCTGGGTTGCCTTTGGTGGAAGAGCTGGTTCTGGATGTTTGTAAGAATGTGAGGGATAGTGGGTTTGCTTTAGAAGTTTTGGGTTCAAAATGCCTTAGTTTGAAAAAACTCAAGCTAGGACAGTTTCATGGTCTTTGCTTGGCTATGGAGTCACGGCTCGACGGCCTTGCCCTGTGTCACAATCTTGAGTCCCTGACAATCAAGAACTCGGCCGACTTGAATGATATGGGCTTGATTGAGATTGCCAGAGGGTGTAGTAGGCTGAACAGGTTCCACGTCCATGGCTGCAAGAGAATTACTGTTAAGGGAATCAGAACTCTGGCTTGTTTGCTCCGAGGGACTCTAGTTGATGTTGGGATATCCTGCTGTAAAAACCTGGATGCTACCCAATCATTAAAGGCATTGGAGCCAATTCGTGATAGGGTTAGGCGACTGCACATTGATTGCATTTGGGACGATAACCAAGAGTTGGAAGTGAAGAGTGTTCCTATTTTTGATCTAACTGAAGTGGATGGTGGCAATGGTTTGAATGGAGATGCTTATTTGATGGACTTGTTGGATGGTGAAAAGAATGAGCCTAGAAGCAAGAAATGCAAGTACTATGGTGATGGTGATTGTTCCTATGCCCAAAGAGCTAACAGCTATGACTATGGCTATGGCAATGGAAATGGCTATGGCAATGAGTTTTGGCCTAATAGTTGGGACAGTCTGCAGTATCTTTCTCTTTGGATTGAAGTTGGAGAGGTTCTAACACCATTGCCAATGGCAGGGCTAGAAGATTGCCCCAACTTAGAGGAGGTTCGGATCAAAATTGAAGGGGTTTGTAGGGGAAGGAACAAACCAGCTGCCCGAGCTTTTGGGTTGAGCTGCCTTACACTATATCCTTTGTTGTCGAGAATGCAATTAGATTGCAGTGACACAATAGGTTTTGCACTAACTGCACCATTTGGTGAGATGGATTTGAGTCTCTGGGAGAGGTTTTTTCTTGCAGAGATCTCGAGTTTGAGCCTCGAAGAACTTGATTATTGGCCACCACAAGACCGTGATGTTAACCAGAGGAGTTTATCACTGCCAGGAGCAGGGTTACTGGGCGAATGTAGCATATTGAGGAAGCTTTTTATTCATGGCACAGTGCATGAGCATTTTATGAGGTTCCTACTTCAAATACCTAATCTTAGAGATGTGCAGCTGAGAGGGGATTACTATCCTGCACCCGAGAATGACATGAGTACAGAGATGAGAGTCGATTCGTGCAGCCGCTTTGAAGATGCATTGAGATGTCGTTCATTCCTCGATTGAAATGGAGGAATGTATTATGCTTATTATGCTTTGCACCACAGATGGGCTTTTTTTCTTCTTCCCCCCTTACTGATATAACTAAGACGATGAATGCAATCTCTGCTATCTTATGGACCCCTCCCTCTTTCTAATTTCGGTAGAGAAACTGGTTGTTTTGTTAATGAGCACTTTCTTTCATTGCAATCCTTTTTGTTAAAGCACTATTAATGTTAGTGTTTGAAATTGAAAAGCTTCAAATTCAGTGTAACATTCTGTTACTCTTAATGGAATTATTTGTGGAGAGATTTGTTCCTATCGTTATCCCTAAAGTAAGAAATTTATCGGAATTAATTATATATTTCTACTTTAATTGCTCCGAAAATTGGCACCACTGACCATTGAAAAGGATACGAGAAAGGAGCCAAAAAGGGAAACACTTATGATTTTGAAATGATTGTTAAACTCATGACAAGTATACAACTAACTGAAGCCGAGAATACATTCACCCCTCTGCCATTGTTTTCTATACATACAACAGATTTTCTTCTTCCCCCCTTACTGATATAACTAAGACGATGAATGCAATCTCTGCTATCTTATGGACCCCTCCCTCTTTCTAATTTCGGTAGAGAAACTGGTTGTTTTGTTAATGAGCACTTTCTTTCATTGCAATCCTTTTTGTTAAAGCACTATTAATGTTAGTGTTTGAAATTGAAAAGCTTCAAATTCAGTGTAACATTCTGTTACTCTTAATGGAATTATTTGTGGAGAGATTTGTTCCTATCGTTATCCCTAAAGTAAGAAATTTATCGGAATTAATTATATATTTCTACTTTAATTGCTCCGAAAATTGGCACCACTGACCATTGAAAAGGATACGAGAAAGGAGCCAAAAAGGGAAACACTTATGATTTTGAAATGATTGTTAAACTCATGACAAGTATACAACTAACTGAAGCCGAGAATACATTCACCCCTCTGCCATTGTTTTCTATACATACAACAGATTTTCTTTCTTTTTTTTTTTGGCTGGACACAAACAACATAACTTATATCAGCAAATAGTACTCTCGCAGTCTATCAAGCGAGTAAGAATCTCCTCACAACTTGGCCTTAAGTGCGGTTCTGCCCAACAACCTGCAATTTTTAAGGTTACAAAAGAAGGTAGCATGAGTTGTGTGAATGTGGACAGATGTTACCTTATTAGTATCATATTAATCTTTTGGTACCTATTGTACGAGTGATATATTAAAGTATTCAAATTATTCATAAAAATATCCATTTGGTCAAAAAAAATATGTGCACAATTTCTTTTTAATATTATTTTCTCTTCTTTCTCATTCTCATTGAGTTAGGATTTAAGGAATAGTATTTATTATTCAGTATTTAGGATTTAATGGTTAGTGGTTATTGTTTGGAATTTAGGGTTTAAAGGTTATTTTTTGGAGTTTAGGATATAATGAAAAAAGAAATGAGATAATTTTATGTAAATGAACACTGGTGTGAGAGAGACGAGAGAGAAGGAAAAAAGAAAAGATAAAGGAAGAAAAAGAGAAAAAAAAAGATGAAAAATAATTGTGCATAAAAAATCATTTTTGACCAAATCAATGCTTTTAATTCTAAATGGTCCGATCCGATTTTGAATATGTTACACCGAATGAGTATCGATCTGGTCCAATTTTGATATATTTTAAACTAGCCCAGTAGAACGGAATATAAAAATCAGACTCTTAGGAAATAGGAAGAGTCGACCCCCCACCCCTTATCACCTAACATACTCGCTTACTGGCATGCCAACCTGTTTTTTATGTTTCATATTTACATATTATATTTTAATTAATTCTAGTTTCTAAAAGAAAAAAATTTAATTAAGTACTAAAACTGAAAACACTTTTTCTCAAAATTCTAATTTCATTGCCCTATTGCCCTCATCTCAAATTTGAAAACCCTTTGCCTCTCATCAGTAGCGTCCTCCAACCACCTTAGTCTATCATTATCCTTCTCTTCCAATTGAGGTAGTTGCCGGCTAGATTTCACCTTCAATTCCATTACTTGTTCTCATGGATGGAAAAGGTAAGCTATTCAAAGAAATAATTTGTTCTGGTAACTATTATCCAGTATCCACTAAGAACAAAGTTTCTTACTTTTGATTTGTGAAAGTCCACATTATTTCGTGATTTTTAGTCAATTGTTGTAAATTGTAGTTACCAGTTTGCAAGAGGATTTGGACATTTGGTGTTATGGGTAGAAAGTAGAAAAATACTAACTAGGAAAAGGTCCTGGGAATTGGATTACAGGTTCTTAATTTTTTGGGTTTTAAATTATTATGGGTTCCATTTTGTTCTTTAGTGCTATGGTCTCTGCATTTTTTTTTTGGTGCTTTCAAATGCTCAATAGACTTAATATATTTATTTTGTGTATAAACTGATATTTCTTGTAGAAAATAGCAAAAAAAAAAAAAAATCTTTTTAATTATTGAAAACCAGACCGGCCAATCCAGTCAGGTTATAACAGGTTTTAGAGTTAATTTGATCCAGTCCGGTTTTGTAAATTTCCCAAAAACCGAACTAGACCAGACCATTTACACCCCTAATAATGGGTACCAAAATAATAATATGAGTACCAAAAAAGTACATATCCCTGTCTGGGATATAAAAAACACACTTAAAAAACACGAGGTTTTAACTAACCTGAAATTAGCCTGCCGAGTGGACCTTCAGGAATCTCCAAACGGGATCCTTCATTAGCAACAGAATAAACTACCTGGACATCACATAAACCAAATGCTTCATACAGAGTTTGGGTGTTATTCTTGAAGAATATAATGTATCTCTTTCAAGAGAAAAAAAGAATCTGAGCATACCCTTTCTGAGGGTACCCCTGCCCATGGTCTATTTAGAGTGCAGAGCTCCCACATTATTACCCCCAAGCTAAAAATATCACATTTTTCAGTGAAAGGCTCATTTTGAATAAGTTCAGGTGCCATCCATTCTGGGGTTCCAGCAGACGAGGAATCTGTAATGGGGGACTCTCTCATTATTCTTGACAGCCCAAAATCACATATCTTGACAGACCAATGCTTATTCACTAGACAATTTGCACTCTTAAGGTCACGGTGAACAATCTTCATCCGGTGCATACACATCAAACCCCTATCCAAAATAAGATCTTGGTTAGTATTGATCCTTTCCCATCATTTTCAGGAAAAAATAATGCATAAGATTAAATTACTTGAAATAAGTATAATGGGATAATAATGATATATATCAAATCTCACAGATTGAGTAAAATATAAGTTAAATGAACACCAAGATTTATTAACTTTGCAATTAGTGATTAGCAAACACCCTGGTGTTCACTGCACTTCTGCATAAACTAGGCCTTGCATAACACGGTCTGTAATAGCATTGGCTGATATTAATTTCAGAATCACTTATGGAGTCTTCCAATTCCAAACAATAGCTGGTAAATATAATTCTTACCCCAAATTTTCAGAAAAACTAAAATCGGCAGAAACAGAAAGAACATTTTTATATTTGCCATTTTATTTCTGAAAAATATTTAATTTGTAAATATTTAATCAAATATACCATTTATTGTTTGAAATAGTCAGTAAATAAAAATTATATATTTTTTAAATAAAATTTAATGTGTGAATAAATTACAATTTTTCTAAAAATATTTAATGCATTATTTTTGGCAAAAAATAATATTTTATCAATGGTAGTTTTATCCTGTAGATTTGACCAAAAATTGATATTTGGACTTACGGTTTCTTTTGGTATGCTAAACGGACCTGTACTATCTAGTAAATAAGTAGCGGCCCTGTCTACACTTTTGCAATAATTAACGTCCTAATGCTACCCTTCACCCTTATTAAAATTTAAGAAAGCATGCCAAAATGCAGGACGGCAGGATGCTACATATAATTCAACCCATTAACCAAAAAAATAAAAAATACTTGGCATGTATTTTCATCTTCTACTAATACTATAAACCTTTCCATGTCCGGAGGAATGTCAGATACAAATAAAGAAGACTACGGAGGGTGAAAGTACAAAAACCTTGTTTTATCCTAATTACAATATTAATAGGGGTAAACATTCCATTTACTACTCAAACTTCACAATTCGAATCAATTTAATACTTTTGCTAACATATGTTAAAAAGGTAACATAGTTTTGTTTCCAAAAACATCAAGTTTGAGAAACAAATTGAATCAATTGTGAAATTTGAGTAACAAATTGTATCAATTTGTGAAATTTGAGTACCAAATTAAATTAAAAAATTAGTAAATTTAATCAAAGTTGAAAGTTTGGGCAGTAAGGGGAATCTTTAGCCTATTAATTATCACTTAAATTATCTTAAGCAAGATAAAATTTGGAACAGAATCTTAAAACTCTCATTAGAAGCACATAATAATTCAAAAGAATTATCATTCTACAAGAAAAAAAGAACGTTAATTATACTGTCATCTATGTTTTGGACAAAATATCCAGCCTATGTTTTGGACAAAATATCCAGCCTATGTTTTGGACAAAATATCCAGCCTTTACCTAGGAGGAAGCAGGTTTGAAATATCGGTGAAGATATCAAAGATATAATTTTTACGAAAATATCGAAGATATTGTCGTTGTTGATGAAAACTTAAAAAAAAATCACAAAAACTATGGAAACTTTGAAGATATGAAGAAAAAAATTTATAAAACATCAAAACAATTAATTACTAATATTTTAAACTAATTTTTTATTTAATACATATATTTTTAAATACATAAAATATTTATATTAATCAATAATTTGATTAATTAATTAAAACATTGTATAATAAAATATATATTCTTTTTTGCTAAATATTTCAGAATAAATAGTTAAAAGATTTAAAATAATTGAGTAGATTATCTAATTGTAACTATTATAAACAGATAAATCACGACACAATGAAAATAAATTACATTGATTATTTGTTTTTAAAAGTATTTATATATAACAAGCATGCTAAAAAAGAGTATATTATCTACTACAAAAATGAGAAAAAATTGAATTAAAATGATTATTCAAAAAGAAAAGAAAAAAATAAATCAAGAATTGACATTTTTGATAATTTTTTCGACATTTCAACGATATTATCAACATTTTCGCGATAATTTGACCAAAAGATAAGAACATCACGTTTCAATATCAGGATCTGTAAAAAACGACATTGTCGACAATATCGCTGACAGCGTCAACAACATTTTCATCCCTGGGAACAAGGATGGCCCTTAAGTAGTAGCTAGGGGGAAAAGTTCATAAAATTGAAGGAACAGACATAAACAACTGTGAAGTCTGAGATCAAACAAACAGAATAAAAGGACATGACAGAGTGAAAATCCAAGCAAAAGTTCTTCAAAATGCAAAAATAATTAGATTTTAAAGCATGGAGTTCATTTCCTTGAATAAAAGTTTGTTTGAACCCAAGAGAGATTTCACAGTTTATGAATAAGTTATCAGACCTGCAAATATCTTGCAACATTTTCAGTTTCCTTCGCCAGCCAAGTTTTTTCTTCTGACCACTTAAATGAATCATATAGTACAAGGATCCCATCTCCATGTATTCTGTAACCATTGACAAGCATGGAGGCTTTGTGCATGCCCCCAAAAATAGAATAACTGTGGACAACAGCATTGCTCATTTCAAAAACAGTTGAAAACAGAGAAAGCTAACCAGTATAAAATGTTGTGCACAAATACAAACATGATATATAAAATTGCATAATTTGAATAAGAGCGGGAAAACAGTACTACCATTGGGATGTCGAAGCCGGCTGGATGTCCGTGCAGAAAATCAAAAGATACATTATTAGAAAAGTAACAAAAAAAAATTACTAAAGCAATATAAAGACAAAATAAAAAGGCTACAAGACCACACCATATGTTGAGCAGGATACCTAAGAATAGATATTTCGTTGCAGAAATCTTCCATGTTTTCAGCGGTCAAATCCTGCTCCAAGAAAACCTTAATTGCCACATCTGTCCCGTTCCAAATTCCACGGAAGACTTCTCCAAAGAAACCTAAATATGGAGAACGCATAAAATGCAGCTAAATCGGGCTATTGGGTCCAAAAGAATAAAAAAGAAACTCTGAATCAAAAGCACTCAGTTAATAATAAACGATCACTAACATCAAAGTGCTATAGTTTCTGTTTTGTCTGCAAACAAGGGACAATTTGTACCTAAGCTAACAAAACTGGCAAATACTTTGCATTTAAAAATCATATAACCCAAATCCTAGCATTTATTTTAGGTATCAAATAAAAGCAAACTTGCTAGGCATAAATCAGGGGGGACATACAACAGAAAACGTGTTTACATCAGTTTAAAAATGCATTTACTCATACTATGAAATTAGAGAAATAAGAGAAAGTACAGAAAAAATGAATCATTTGAAAGCCAAGAAGACAGCAAAATTGTTGAAGTAATATTTACCTATACCAACACGAGTTCCAACAGTCAATTCTGAGAAATCAATATTCCATTCTTCATATGGTAGTAGAGGTTTGTTATCTAATGTGGTTGATTCCAGGACTTTATTCCATGTGTAGACCAATTCATCATTCGCTGCATAACTGGAAGGTCCACCTTTCTCAGAAGCCTGAGATCTATATTGATGAGGTGATGAGGGTAATGACACAGCTTTCTCGGAACTCATGTGTTCCTGTATAAGAAAGTACAATACAAACCTTTCATCAGACAAATCATAACCTCACCAACATGAAATTTAATACATCAAGTATCCCATGCATTGATAAACAGTAAATATGGAGGATATTTGCTTTATCCAATGAACTTCCTACTACATAAACCAATCAAAACAAAAACAATTATTTGTTCATCCTTGAAGTAGCTCTTTAAATGTGACAATAAACATAGCTTTCTACTACTTGAATAAGAGAAACATACATGTTGCAACTGAGAACTACTGCTCCTCTCATCTGGAGCATGATAAATTGACCCATCATTGCCTTGTTCTCTCAAAAAGTGGTTTTGCTTTAATGTTCCATTCATTGCACGCACAGCCCTATTAGAATTTATTATGCCCCAAGTTATTCAGTCGTGCAACAACACCCACAAAGCAAATTTAAACTTTTGAAAGCAGCTCTATGATATATAAAACTTTAAGAATTTAATTCATGACACAGTAAGAAAACAGAGCATGAACACAATTTTGAGAAATAAATAAAATGCTAGTTGAAGAATAGGACTATCAGAATGCAAAAAGGGTAACTCTACTACTACTGATTTATTTTATTAATGGTTAACACCTTATTAACTTAATCATGATAACATCCTCCAAAAGAAATGTCTCCCAGTTCCTCTTACAGCAAATAAACAGCACAAAAGCCTCGAAAGACCATAAGTATAGAGACTCTGAATCTTTGTATGGTGGTAAATAAATGGAGTAAATCAGCAACGTAACATTTTTTATCGTTTCCATCATACTAAATGTGAATTTATTACGAGAGATATGATGGAGATAATCTGAGATATGTATTATTATTCACTTCGTTCTCTGATTTTCTTTAATGTATATACAACACTATAAATAGGAATGAAAAATAACAGATTAGTGGCCACTAAGTTAGGAATATAACAGTTGGTATAAACAATAATTATAGCTTGTTTTACACTAAATAATACAACATGTTTATCACTGATAAAAAAGATTCTACTCCCCTGGGTAATAGATATTAATCATTCTTAACTTGCAACTCAATTCTTCGAAGATTGTTCGAGGTAATGCTTTGATAAGGATATCTACAATTTGATGATATGTATATGTATTTAGTAGGTCCACGATTTTTTCATCTAACTTTTCTTTAATGAAATGCCGATCTATCTCTACATGTTTGGTTCGGTAATGATGAACTGGATTTTTTGCAATTCTTATTGCACTTGATTGTCACAATACATATTGATTGGTTCAGAAGTTGTGAAGTCCAGTTCATTGAGTAGTCTTCTTAACCACATTCCTTCGCAAATCCCATGAGGCATAGCTCTAAATTCAGCTTCTGCACTGTTTCGAGCAACTACTGACTGTTTCTTACTTCGCCAAGTTACAAGATTTCCCTATACGAATGTACAATACCCAGTAGTAGATCTGCGATCCACTATAGAACCTGCCCAATTAGCTATCTGTAAAAACTTCAATTTTTCTTGTGGGATTCTTACTGAAGTATAATCCTTTTCCTGGTGTCATCTTGAGATACCTAAGTATACGATAGATTGCTTCCATATGTTTTTCAGTGGGACTATTCATAAATTGACTTACAATACTTACTGAAAAACCAATATCTGGTCTAGTGTGTGATATGTAAATGAGTTTTCCCACTAATCGGAGTTTCTATCGGTTTACACCCGATCATTCCAGTTTCTTTGAGAAGATCAAGTACATATTTTCTTTGAGATATAGATATTCCCTTTTTTGTTCGTGCTACTTCTATTCCTAGGAAATATTTGAGATACATATTTTCTTTGAGATATAGATATTCCCTTTTTTGTTCGTGCTACTTCTATTCCTAAGAAATATTTGAGATTACCCAGATCTTGGATCTCAAATTCCTTGGCAAGGAATTCCTTGAGTTTATTCATCTCAATTGTAGAATTACCTGTTAGAATAATATCATCTACGTACACAATTAGATAACTATTCTATCATTAGAAAAGTGTTTGACGAATAATGTGTGATCTGATTGACATTGAGTGTACCCATATCTCTTCAAAACTTTGGAGAACCTATCAAACCAGGCACGTGGAGACTGTTTCAATACCTACAAAGATTTTTTAAGTATGCAAACTCTATTGGTCATAACAGAAGATTCAATTCCAGTAGGGATGTCCATGTAGACTTCTTCTTCGAGATCACCATTAAGGAATGCATTCTTGACATCTAATTGGTAAAGAGGTCAATCCAAGTTAGATGCTAAGGAGAGAAGAACACGAATAGTGTTAAGTTTTACTACAGGTGCAAAAGTCTCTAGATAATCAAGCCCAAATGTCTGAGTGAATCCCTTAGCCACAAGGCGAGCTTTGAGTCTTTCTACACTGCCGTCTGCTTTGTGTTTGATTGTAAAGATCCATTTACACCCAACAGTTTGTTTTCCCGATGGTAGTTCTGTGATCTCACAAGTCTTGTTTTTCTCTAAGGCACTGAGTTCTTCACGAATAGTTGTCTTCCATTCAGGTATCTAAAATGCTTCATGAACAGAATTTGAAACCTCTATTTGATCAAGGTTGCTAATAAATGTCTTATACCCTGGTGAGAGATTTTTATAGGAAACAAAGTTGTAGATGGGGTGGTTTGTGCATGATCTTACACTTTTCCTTATAGCAATTGGCAAATTTAAATCATTAGGAGGTAATTCAACAATATGAGGTTCAGTGGTGTTACCTCGTGAATTGTCAGAGTGGCCTGTATTCGGGTTGGATTCCTGGATTGGCTCAAGAGTATTTATTTGAGATATTGATTCACTCTAAGTTGCGGGATAGGATTTGTGGGAGAGCGAGTGCTAATGATATTCGAAAGCTGGTATTCATTGCCAATGTTCTCCCCCTGAATGACAGGTTTGGAATAGTACGGATATTGTTCAAAGAATGTGACATCCATTGTATTATAGAATCGTTTTGTGATAGGAGAAAAACATTTGTATCCTTTCTGGTATGATGAATACCCTAGGAATATGCATTTGATGGCTCGAGGATCAAGTTTGCTACTATGATGTACATAGACATAAGCAGAACATCCGAAAATTTTAAAGGGAACATGGGACACGATTTTCGTGTATGGGTATGACTCAAGTAGAGTATTGATAGGTGTTTTAAACAAGAGGACACGAAATGACATCCTATTGATAAGATAGGTAGCTATAAGAACAACATCCCCCAGAAATGTTGAGGGACATGAGTTGTGAACATGAGGGATCTAGCTACCTCGAGAAGATGCCTATTTTTTCTTTCAGCCATCACATTTTGTTGAGGTGTGTCAACACATGAGCTTAGATGGACAATCCTTTGACTTAACAGATAATCAGTAAGGGTGGAAGTGAAGTATTCTTTAGCATTGTCAGATTTCAATACTTGAATTTTTGTTTGAAATTGGGTTTGAATCATGGTATTGAAATTTTTAAAAATTTGACATGCTTCATTTTTCTTTCATTAGGAATAACAAAGTGATTCGAGTATGATCATCCACAAATGAAATGAACCAACGTGTCCCTGTGATGTTTTTGATTCGAGAAGGTCCCCATATATCAATGTGAATTAATGAGAAAGGATGTGATTTTTTATGTGGAAGATGAGGATATGAAGTTCTAACATGTTTTGAAAATTGACATACTTCACATTGAAAATCTTCTGAATTTTTATTGCTAAAGGATGAAGGAAAAAGTTTCTGTAAATACTTTAAATTAGGATGACCTAAACGATAGTGATTCAACATGATTTCACCATCTTTATTGGAGTTAAGATTTAACAAAGCTTTATTCTGATAAGAAACTTCGGATACAACTTGGTGGGCTTGTCTTGCTGGTTCTTCACTGCTGAGGAGATAAAGTCCAGAACATTCTTTAGCACTACCAATCATCTTCCCCGAATCCAAGTCCTGAAATTCACATAGTTTATGAACAAATTTAGCCATACAATTTTTATCACGGGTGAGTTTAGTAATTGATACAAGATTACAATCAAGTGTAGGAACAAGAAGGACAGAATCTAGAATAAAAGAGTTTGAAATTTTGGCTGAACCAATTCCTATTACTTTGGATACTGAGCAATTCAAACTGTGTTCATTCTGGTAGATTTTAAGATTCATGAGAAGAGAAGCATCACCCGACATGTGGTCTAAAGCACCTGAATCAACAATCAATGATCTCATAACCTGTTTCACACTAAGAGCATTGAGGGTATTACCTGATTGAGCTATAGTGGCAGATGATATGGTCAAGGATTGTCCAAATAATTTCTGGAAGAGATTAATCTATTTCTTGCTAAACAGAGCAGATTCAGGTGAGTTAATGCCTTGAGATTGGAGGCAATTTTTCCATAACTTTCTTTGTTGATGTGCTGTGCGAATGGTGGTTTCCAGCAGGTTTCCTTAGTATGACCAGGTTTACGACAATGATCACACCAAGGTCTTCCACGACGAGGACTGTTGTCTGTATTATAAGAGTGCTGGTGGCCTCGAATGGTAAGTGCAGATCCTTCTCCAGTCACGAAAATGGTAGATTGAGAACCAATCATTACTTTCTTTCGACTCTCCTCTTGACGAACTTCAGAGAAGGCTTCACGAATGTTGGGCAAGGGTTTTGTTCCGAGAATTCTACCGCACACATCATCAAGATCTTTATGGAACCCCAGAAAAATTTGAAAACCCATTTCCTGTCAATAATCTGTTTGTACAAGATGTTGTATACTGGACAGGCCATTCGTGAACCTCAAAGAGATCTAATTGATGCCAACATCGAGTGAGAGAGTTAAAGTATTGTGTAACTGACAACTCTCCTTGATGAAGATCATAGAGGATGCTCTCGATCTCAAATAGTTTGGACATATTATCAAAACTGGAATAAGTGTCTTTGGCTGCATCCAATATTCCTTTGACAGTTTTGTAGAGAATAAAATTCTCTCCAATTTCGTTTGTCATGGAATTGATCAACCAAGACATCACCATATTGTTTTCAGATTTCCATGTTCTGTATTGTAGATCGTCCTTGTTCGGAGCTGCTGCATCGCCAATAAGGTAATCATCTTTCATCTTGCCGCATATAAACATCATGACGGATTGGGACCACTGAAGGTAATTGTGCCCATTTAATTTGTGACTGGTGATGGGCATAAGACTATTTTCCGTGGCCATTTATTTCAATTGTAGATTATACGTGGATTGAAATTTGTGGGCTATTTTTATATATATAATTTGTTGGACCAGGTCGGTTCGGGTATGATTTTGCCGGGTCGAGTCGAGATATATTACAAAAGGTAGCTTATTGGAGAAAAAAACATAATGCAACTGTGGGACTTACTGACTTGCGGGACTGAAGCAGACGACGACAATGAAGAGATGGTCGGCGACGATGATGATTGGTCTGAGATGGCTGAGATGATGACAGAAATGATTTAAGTGGTTGGTGGTGGCTGATGGTGGCGATGATGACAGAAATAATACAGTTTGTTCATCACTAATAAAGCATATTCTCAAAAAAGTCTACACTAAAGAAACAATCAGCTTCTTGACCATTTTACCTTCTGTTTCGCATCGAGACCAATGCAGTGTATGATATCAGCTTTGGCATGGTGCAAATCTTATTATAGGACAAATGAACTAATAAACAACTTATTAGTAAACTGTGGACTACAATTAGCTATCAAAGTTAATAAATGAAGTCACACATTGTTGCAGTAGAACTTAAGTGCTGAAGAAAGTAAGCTTGATAACCAAAAGACTAAATAGATAAAATGCCAAGGACCGGGAGATAAGGGATAGGTAAGTGCACCTCAATGATTGTATCACTACCCAAGTAATGAAAAATAGGAATACGATTTTGTGAGAGCCCTGAACAATAAGCTCATTTTTTTTTTTAGAAAAAAAAACTTTAACATAATCAAACAGGTACCAACCTTACAATATCATCACCAATCTCTGGTGTAATGCTAAAGCTTCTTCTCCTCAATCTACGAGCCTCCATTGTTGATGCACCATCTGACCTGTAGCTGTATTTGAAGTGCATATAATCAGTTTTAGTGACATATACACATTTTCAGGAGACATAAAAACAAATGCTGAAGAAAAATCACAAGATACAACAGAATTGTCCAAAAGGGGCATCAAATTTGTTTTTCTTTCTGAAACAGCTACTTTAATTGGACATAGAAATCAACGCTAAAAATATCAGGTTTCAATACATCTCAACTGCCGTGGCTTTATGTGGTAAATGTATTAATGCAAGCAGTGCACAGCACTAATCATGGTTAGATTCCACTAATAGCCAAATTCATCATCAGCTGCTAGTAACAGCTCAGGATGGAAAGCATTTTCCATCAGAACAGGGGGGTCGTTAAGTCTCTGAAGTTTAGTAGATTTTGAAGGAAATCTGGGAATATATCAATGTTTGTAATGGTATTGAGTAACACATATAAAGGACGCAGTTGAAGACATATAAACTTGAATTGAATATTTTTTTTAAATGTTCAGGACAGCAGCAGCAACACCCTCCCTCCACCCTTCTTTCTTCTCCTCTCTCTGTCCCCCAAGGCAAAGGACAACATGAGACATTTGGACCCAATGATGACAATTAGTTTCCACCAACAACCGAGTTCCAGAATTCCTCCTAACTTCTGCCGCACACAACTTATGCCTTACGAGGGATCTAAGCATAAGCTGTTGCGTAGGATTTCAATAAAGATAGTATATGGTTTCCTCATTAATTCTTCAAACAGAGGAAGTCAAAGACAATATACAAAGAAAACCCCAAATTTAACTTTATTTGACAGAAATAACTGAATGAACAGAGATAAAAACCTTGAGGTAGAAGTGTCATCGTGGAAGTCTCCTAATGATTGTCTATCGCCACTAAGCATCGACTGCCCACAGGCTCGGAACGAAGCATGCTCTGGACTGCAAAATTAAAACAATTCAAAAACTGTAACTGTGAGCATCAACACACCTAAATTCAAAGGTCAAATATCAGGTCACACTAGCAAAAAGTGCAACAATTCACATGTGTTTGCAACATAAGGAAAGGCATTGACGTCCACCGTGTCAGCATCAAGTGAACAAGTAAGTTTTTAGGTTTACAGAAACAGAATTGACACTCAAACACAGTGTGCAAAAGACATCTTTAAAACAGATTATTTAAATTTAAAAAGGCATTTGTTTCTATCTTGCAAACATAATCGTAACCAAAGATAATGAATATTGCTTGACAGCGAATCTGTACATAACATCTTTAAGAGGATGTGTCGTCCAATTGATTCATCTATTTTCATTGATGAATATCATCCGATATGTGGTAAAAATTTATTAGAGAAAAAACATTAAGGTGATGACTGGTGAAAAAATATTCTATCTGGAATAAGCCACAAGGAGATTCTGTAGCCTCACAAATTAAGCTTGTGAAAAAATGGGTCAAGTTATGCTCTGCTACCAAACTGGCACTCTAGAGTCAAGGACTAAACAAACTGAGATATCCTTCTCGTCTCAAAATTACGAAATAGGACAGCAGCTAATATTAAAGATTCACAGATTGGAGACTATAAAGGTGTTCTTCTTAGTTCTGAATCAAACAAGTCTACTACCTGATAATCCCTGCATGATTATAACATTACTTTCTTCACAGATTGGAGACTATCACAGTGTTCATCTTAGTTCTGCATGAATAAGAAACAGGACTGCAGCTAATATTAAAGATTCACAGATTGGAGACTATCAAGGTGTTTATCTTAGTTCTGCCCCTCAGTGGTTTTAAGTATATAATTATAACATTACTTTCTTCTCCATTTTTCTATCAGCTAAACTAACAGAACCTATTATCAGCTACATAGTCATTCACAATGATTTCAAGGCTACAGTCATTACCTATACTCTAATTCCAATATACTAAACACTTGCCATGTATAGTAAGGAGCCCAAAAAACAAGAGGACAATCACAGAAGCTGCTCTATTATTGGATGCGGAAAAAAAGGACAATATAATGTCCCAGGATTGCACAAACGAGCTAGGCTCGGGGAAAAAAATTGTCTAGCATACATATCTAGCATACATATAGGTAATTATATCCTACTCTCACATCACGACTTAGAATCTTCCTGATGATGGTAACCATTAAATCATATACATAAAATATTTCATACAATCAATATAAAAACAATAGGGACTAAAAAAAGCAACAAAACAAAAAAGACCTCGAGCTAGCAGTTCGCTGTTCAGTAATGACCTTCTTCCTACTTCGCCGCCAGAAAGCAGTTGCAATGTTTGGTTCGCTATGGGAGAAACTGAAAAGAGGAAAAGGAGATTTCGCAGAAAACATCTGATTGTCAAAATTTTCTTGAAGGTGTATACGATACAAATTTAGTGAGTACAAAAAGAAGAGAAAACCTATACGTCAAACGGTCAGTCAACAGTCAAGTCCTTTACGAACAACATTTGGAATATACAAGAGCTGCAATATTAATTACCTCAATTTTCTATCAATAGAAGTGGCAGACTGCATAATCATATTTCGCAATGATGGACCTTGTACATTTGGATCAAGCCTCCTATGAAACTGAAGACCCTCATCTTTTTCATTACTGGAAAAAAAAATTAGTAAGGTGAATAAACGACCAGTAAACAACTTAAAGCTGATGTTTTTGACCCAAAAGAGAGAGAGAGAGAGAGATGTTGGCATCAAAAATTCCACAATAGGGGAGCCATGTACACATCCCAAATGTACAAACATCATTAGCTACCTGTCATCTCTTTCTGAGAACCCATAGAGAGGACTGTTTGGTTCTAACGGTGAATCACAGGAGTCATTTTCTGCTGAATCACTCTCCCCTGCAGCAGAAATATGGGACATGAAAATAGCTTTGGTTGATCTAGGTAACAACTGACCAGGAAACCGCATAAGATCGACCAAGAATTCACCAGAATTCATTACAGCAATGACAGACATATGCTTATATGCATCTGTGCATTCAACAGTCCCATCACTAGGCAAACCCTGATCAAAATGCAACCTTTAATGACAGAAACTTTAAAAAATTGGTAAACTTTCTTCTTTAACATTAATTCCCAAACGCACTACACATACTTGAAGAGTACAAAAATAACAGACACCAAAATGGAAACTTCTATCCTTCACAATTTTTTAAGCTTACCACCACTAGCCTGCTTTCAAGACCTACAGTATCTGCTAGGACTTTAAATAAGATTGCCCGAGGACGGCATGAACCATGCCTTATTTGCCCCAGCAGCTGTAGACCCCGATTCTCAAACATGTGTGAGGTTTCTTCAAGTGCAACTTTTGCTGGACTTTCTGAATTAGACCACTTATAAACATCAGAAACCTGTGCAGAAAATCAAGAGAAACTTAGAAGTCTTTTCTAATTCATGTATGAGAAGTATCAATGAAATTTGTACCATCATTGTTTTACAAGCCGAAAAGTGCAACTTGACTCAAGCTAGATTCTTTTTTTTTCCTTTTTCATAGGATACGTAATTAACTTGACAATCAAGATTCTGGCAGATGAGAATCTTAGCAAAAATATGTTAATTAGATGTCTCAAGAACGCATAATGTAGTCAAACCAGTAATTAGATTATCTTATACAAAATTTAAAAGAATAATAATTGAAATGTTGCACTCAGAACATGAACAGCATGGTATAAATTATACCAAATAGTTGACCCAAGGCACCATGTCAAGTAAAAGTAAGTGTTCAACTCCTGATATCATGCATAAGGAACCGTATGTTGAAGACATGTGACACTTATCAAGTAAAGAATGTTGCTTTGAGAAATTCTCACCAATCCTGCAATCTTCTTTATCATAGCAGCTGGGTTTGAGTTCATTCCTTTCACCAGTGCCACAATAAGTTGCTTAAGCATGGACAGCTTTTTATCTTTAGCAGTATCAACGAGAATGATATCACCTCTGAAACCCTCATCCTCCAAGGCATGAAGCTCATCAATAGAAGGAATATCATCGAAAATCTCCCTGATTCTTTTGTCCTGTAAATTTAATTATCCTGGTTAACTATTTGCTAATCATTCCCTCTGAGAACCTACAATCTTAAACTATGTACCATAACACTTCACTGAAGCCTAATACCATCTTTCTAATATAACTATATCAGTAACAACTCGATAAACCAATCAACCTGCATAGCATTGTGTTATCATTTATTGGAGAAAACAAGCCAAACTGAAAATAAAGCTTTCAATCTCTACTCATTATCCAAAATACCTAATAAGTGGACCATAGTACTATAAATTAAAAGTTAACGCTCAAAAACGAGCTCAGCCCAATTCTTCATCAATTATCAAACAATGCAAACAAGAGAGCCATTTTAAGTCCTTTTTTCCAGCAAGTGTCAGAAAAGAAAAATGAAAAAAAAGAAGTTAAAACACAACATCAATTTAGGAAATAGAAAATGTAACCAAGCACTGTACCTAATCCAGAACCAATAGTTTACTGTAAAATCTATATTTCTAATAATGAGAAGAAATAGTTTTCCATTTATAAGTCTATAAAATGAAAATATAATAAGGAAGAACCTATTCTTCCTACCAAGTACCAACATCACTAACCAATTTATCTGGCAGCCTAGGCGTAGAAGTTAGTAGACGAGATGTAAACCAAGAAACAATAACAAGTGTGACAAATTAACATTCTAACTCCAAACCACGGAAATGACATCAATTCTCACCGTAATGACAGAGTAAAATCCGTTTGGAATTGGTTCTAAAAGTGTTCCAGTACGCCATAGAATTTGTGAGGCCTTGTGAGAGTAAAAGGCAACTTGGCCAGAATTTATGGGTGAATCCATATTGCTTAAAGCATCCTCTTGAGAATCCAAAGAAACAAATCCAAATCTTTCTATAAAATCTGAAGGCCACCATGAAGCACTGGAAGGACACTGCTCTGCCAGTCCTGCACCAGCCTGTGTATCCTCCATGTTTTTTTATATTTAGGGTGCAAAACCATTTCGCCCCCCTTCTCACCCCATAAAAGAGTTTCAATCTAAGAGTGCTTAAGCAACAAATCAATGGGTGGCGACATTAAGTGAACCAACTTCAAGCTGGAGGCCATCATACCTACAAAGCAAAGGTAAACATTACATCTATACATTAAAAAGAACAGTTCAGAATAAAAAGAAAACCTAACAGAATGGTAAATATAACAAACACCAAATACAGAAAGAGCTGCATGACAGTGAAAAACATGCATATAGACCTCACAGCAGAATATTTATAGCGGAGGGGGGAAATTGGCAGGTAAGTATATCAAAAACAGAGAGAGATGCGAAAAACAGCAAGTACTTTAAAAGGTCACATTTAGACCTTTAGCAATGTATCTCATGAGTCTCTTGCAATATTAGATACCTCAGCGAAATCAGATTCCCAGCTATAACAACCGTTATACATGTTGAGAAAACAAAAGCAAAAAAATTAAAGAAAAAGAAATGGCAATGGCAACAACTTTTTTGTAGGGTGTTAAATGTTTAAGTCATACAAAAGAAGGAATCTTGCCAAATCCCACCCTTGCTAAGTTTGACAACTCTGACCTTGAACACCTCATCAATTAGCAAAATTTTGCTCCATGGCTCTTATTTTAATTTTGGGGGGTTATTTTCCATCTTTATAATGTTGCACTCCACTTCCAAGTTTGAACAGATAAAAGACTTTGTTATGTCCGCAATACCTCGGTATCACTAAACTTAAATATATGTGTAACTTCGCTCCTTGGAATCCGAAAGCTATCATTAGTGACCATCCATATATTAATGTATTGAACAGCTGAACTAGGATGGAAATGTCTAACACAAAACGAGAACATTACATAAATAAAAAAATTTAATCAAAACGGATCGATATTTTTTCAAGTTTTGTTATTTCATCCTATTATAAATAGGAAAACATAACATATATTAATGCATTGACCAACTGAACTAAGATGACAATGTCTAACAAAAAACGATAACATGATACAAATAAAAAAGTTAATGATCAATACTTTTGCTAGGTCGTTAAAGTTTTTGTTATTTCTTCCTTTTTTTATGTATCAACTAACATGTAAATACAAAACAATTAATGCTGAAACATGACACAATAACATGAAAACAACACGGCTAACACGACAAGAGTATACTGCATCCCAAATGCTACAATCCAGTTAACACCACAGATTTGACATTTCATTGCTTCCATGAACATGTCACTTATAAACACCATTGTATCCTTATTTAAGCCCTCGCTGAACATTTGAAATTATTCTTCAGCATTGTACAAACAGTCAAAAAAAATTAAAGAAGAAACTTGGCAGGAACAAACACTTCCAATTCCTGCAAACCACCCTAGACTACAAGCTTTAGCTTAAAAAATGGCCTACAAACCCATAAATTACAAAATATTTTTTTTATATAAGAAAAACCCATAAATTACAATTTTAATTGATGAATTGTAAACCCATCAATTACAATTGGTCAAGCAGTCTTATTAAATATGAAAATAACATAGCACTACACTCATCAGTAGAAATTAGTCAGTTCCTGCCAGCAAATAAAAGCGCATCTGAACACATAAGAACTCTCTCCGGAAAAAAAATATAATTATAAATGATTCAATGATGAAAAACTAAGTCGGTTTATTGCCTTCCAAAATACAATACTCTTAGATCTTACAGCCCACCAAATAAATTCCCCGTAACCATTATTTCCAAGATACATAAGAGAGACTTTGCAATATATAATGTCTTAAATTTTGATTCATGACGGCAAATGCAGAAAATATACGGGCTTACTCGCACAACTCCTCCACATATAAGCTTAAAGTAGGTAGTCAAGATCGACGGAAGCTAATGAATGATTGAATTCCAAGATCGCGGGACTATACCTATAATTCTCAAACGAGCTAATTGGCCAACCTTTCACCTCCGGCGCCCCAACTTACCAACATTTACTTCAGTCTCGCATTTTAAGGAATCGAAATCCACTCACTAATCAAAACAGAACTGAAATCTGCAACTTTCACTCGTTATCATATTAGCCACACTCGTCCCCCTATTGAATATGTAAAATTAACCGACCGAGAACAATCAATAACTAAATGAATCAAATAATTGATATGAAAACAAGATGTCAACAACTATAAAGAAGCATTTTACCACCAGCGGATCCAAATATCTGAAACTCAAAGAACCCATAGAGATTGCTAGAGAGAGAAATCAAATACTGGAGAGAGTGATGGAAACGAGGTAATGTGTTGCGTGTATATGTACGAGAGGGAGGGAGATGAGCTTTATTTTCGAGTAAATTTGATATTTGATATTTTTGATTGATACAAATTGAGGGTGGATGAAAACGATGTGCTTTTTCCACGCATGGAGAAACAGGAGATATTTTTTAATGGGATCTCGGATAGTATTATAATTGTAAAATTTAATTTATATATTTTTATTTAAAAAATTAAAATTTTAATTATTTAGTAATAAATTAAACTCATTATATAAATATATATATATATATATATATATATATTAAATATAAAATAAATATGAACAAATAAAAATAAGTAAAAAAATAAGTAGAGATATTAATCATTATTTTTTTTTATAATATTTTATAATTAATGATAATTATATTATTAAATAAAAAATTATGAAAGTATTTTTTTTATTTTTAGTATTAATAAATATTTTTATGATAATAAAAAATACGATTTATAATTAATTATTAAATATTTATATATTTTAAAATAATTATTATAATAATAATTAATAAATTTTCACAAGACAAGATTGAGGTGGAGTGAGTGCGGATCTGGAGACCTCTCCCCGACAGCCAGCTGGTAGCTGGGTGGCTGTCAACATATATCTTCAAGCGAGAGGGATAGAAAATTTAGGAGCCAGATTGATTAATATACGGATAAATTATATATAGGTAAGGTACTTGATGTTTTCTATAAAAATTTAGGATAATAAATTAAATTATTATTATCATAAAAATATTAAGATATAATTAATATTAAATATTAAATATAAATAAATATTTTATATTTTTTTATTATAATACTACCATTAAAAAAATTGTTACATATATATTTTACTTCGTTGATTTATATCTATATAATTCAAAAATAACTTATTATTTTTCAAATAAATAATATATCTTAAGGTAATATTATTTATATTTTAATAAAAATAAAAACTTTAAATGTATATAATTTAAATAGTAAACAAAAATATTCTTTGTGTCACCGCGTGAAACATCCCATCCAGCTTTATATCTCTCTTCTTCTTTTTCTCCTTTTTTTTATTTTATAATTTTGGTCAAATTAATTACGAGTAAAAAGCAGTGTGGAGCTGAGTGTCAGGTCAATTGAATCCATCCCAAAACTATACAGATTTAAAATTATCAAATGGGATCTTGATGATGAGTCGTTGAATTGTAATAAGAAATTGATGAAATGTTTGTATTTATCTGTATAATGTTTTTACTAACATTTTATCAAATTAAACACAAACGGATTCTTTCCCTGTATGCAAATAAAACATATTTAACTTAAAAAAAAAAAAATCTTCCTTAAAAAAAATAATAAATAAATATTTAGTAGATAATAAAAATAAAACACTTAGATAATATTTAATTAATAATAAAAAAAATAATTTAGTATATAAAACTATTAAAATATTTGTATGTGTATATACTTTTTTTTTATTTTTTAATATCAAATTAATGTAAGGAAAAACAATAAAGATATAAACATTATAAAAAAAATATTTCTGGTCTTATATAAACATCATAAAATTGAATTCGTAATGTTTTAAAATAATGATATTAATATAATATAAATTATTATTATTATAAAAATATTCAATTAATTATAATTTTATTAATAAAATATAACTAATGTTAAAATTAAAATATTTTTTTATATATTTTATTATAATAATTATTATTATTATTTTATAATATTATCGTCATATTTTAAACATGATTAACTTGAAAAGTGTACTAATAACTCAACACAAATATCAAACTTCTGTAAAAAGAAATATTTTGATTGAATAATTTTATTTATCTCAAAAAATAGGTTATTAAATTAAGTGGTGAAGCATAATTGAATAATATAATTGAGTTTAAAATTTATTTCATTCAATCACATTAACCGATAACATAAAAATACTTTTATATTTTGATTTGACGATACCATCGAATTCTGGGTTTCCTGTGTAGTTCTTAAAGACTTTTCTTTTTAAATTTACAGATTAATTTCTTTCTTTAATTTTTATTAAATATTTATTTTTTAAAAAAATTATATTAATCAATTAGTTTGCTTATGAGGTTGATTTGATAATCATCTGCAGGCCTATCCCATTGCAAAAGTCAAACTTAGCCTGCAGGTTATTGGCATTTAGCCTGGTTCATCAAAGTGTGCCTCATTTGTTTGAGGTTAGTATATGTATTACATTTATTTATAAATTATATGATATAATGTTATTTACAAATATAAATTAATATATATAATTATGATATATATTATATAGAATTATTTTCGTACAGAAATAACTTTGTAATGATATATGCAATACCTTAATTAACTTATTTTTACAAGAAAAATAGGATATATAATAGTATTAAGAGTATTTAATATTAAATACTTTTACTATTCACATATCAATATGTTTATTAAAAAAATTGTTGTTATGTTAAAAAATTAAATTTTTAAGTAAAATTAAAAAATAATGCTTTTAATTTTACAATAAAAAAAGTATTATAATAATATAATTTTTATGATTAAATAAAATTAACTGTGGTTTTTTATTATTTTGAGGCTTTTGATTTAACAAGTGTGCTGTACTTTGAAAGTGAAGGAGCTGGAGACAGCAGACAGGAGACTTCATTCAAAATATTTACTTCTACAAGCAGAGTCAAATGGTCAAACCTTTCAGCTGTCAAATTCTTGAAAACGCAACTACATTTATTTCCATTTCCTTTTCTCCGCGAAAATGTGAAAACTTTAGGACGATGGTATTATCTATTAGTTATTAAAAACAAATTTAAATAATATCATAAATATTTAAAAATATTATAAATATTTTTTAAATTTAATATAAATAAATAATAACTTCTTATACATAAAAATAATAAAAATAAAAATATAAGATATTTTATGATATTTTTAAAAAATAAAAAATATATATAAAAAATATGATTAAATCTTAAAAATATGATAAATTTAAAGATTCATTATTCTTAAAATAAAATAAATATTAATATTATAGACACACAAATATATAATATATTAATAATTAATAAAAAAGAAATTATATGAATAAACTATCAAAAATTCTTCATAAATATAAATAAATTTTTTGATATATTCATTTAGTATAAATCTAAATATTAATAAAATCATATTTTAGATAATAAATTGATATATCGATAAAATTAACATTGTTAGATAATATAATAATAAATACGAAATATGTTTTAAGATGAAATTATAACCGATAAATTAATTAAATATAGATGATGCTTGTATTATTTATCTATTATAATAATTTGAGAAATAAATAAATAACTAATATGAATATGGTAATATAAATAATATTTATTAGATGGATTATTTGTATAATATTATAAAATTAAAAAGGTAATTATGTTAAGATAGTATTGAAATTTTAAGGTTGTACATCTTACTATACACGTGAATATGTAAATACACCCATTAATATGTGTTTAGCAAATAAATATGTATTTTTAGATAAATTTTAGAAGCAAACATAAAAAGATTTAATTATAATAATTACTAATAATATGATAATAAAATATTAAAAGATAAATATATAATAAGATAAACTTAATATAATTATCATATATAAACAAGAAACATGATTTAATTTATTAATATAAAATAATTTCATAAACTTATATCAAACTTGTACATAATATTTTAACAAATAAATTTAATAACACTATATATTAAAATCATTTATATATTAAAAATAGGAAATTTTTGATTCTATAAAACCCAATTTTTATGCCACGTAAAAAGAAAAAATTAGGTGAGATATATACAAAATAATAACAAAAGCCTTATTTAGAAAATATTTTATTACATATAAGATAAATAAAACTCTTTTCTTATTAAAATCAAGGAAGATAAAACTATAACAAGTATAGTAAAATTATTAAAAATAGTAAACTCAAAAAATTCTTTAGATTAAAAAGTAAATAAATCTAAAATAATTGTTTACATAAAACTAAGAGCTCCTAACAAATTGATCAGAATAAAACAGATATGATTGAATTTGAAAAATAAATTCAAAAACTTTTAAAACAAAAAATCATAATACCAAATAATTAATCTCACTCTATTCAATCATTCTTAGTCGAAAAATAAACTGAAAAAAGAAAAAAAAAAGTGATAATAAACTTCAAAGAAGTGAATAAATAAATCATTAAAGAAATTATTAATGATTTATACTTTATTTCAAAGAAATAATAATTACTATCTTTAATAAAATAGAAAAATATTTATCAAGTTTTAATTACAAAAGTTAATTTTGGTAAATAAGACTATGCAAGGAATCTCAAAAACTAACGATATTTGGTTGTTTCCAAGAAAATTCCAACAAATTGTTGTACAATTCAGATAAAATAAGTTCCGGGTGTCTTTTAAAGGTATGCACAACACTTTTAAAAAATTATAAAATATTTACTCTATTTACATAGTTGATATTTTAATTTTCAGTAATAAATTAAATAAATATTACTTGAATATTATTAATATTCTATAATAATGTAAAAAAATTATATTTTTTGATAATAAAGTAATAATTGTTCAGTAAAAAATTAAGTATTTAAGATTAAAAATTGAAGATGAAAAATATAATCTATAACCACATATATTAAATAATATTTAAAAAAATTATAGTGAATTAACTGACAAATATCAACTACAAAAAATCCAGGATGTTTAAAATGTATTGAAGCATACATAAATACGAAAACCTTTACAATTAAATTGAAAAAAATCATGTTTAAAATTGGACAGAATAAAATATTTTATACACGAATAAGGTAACACACAAATAAAAAAAAATTATCAATTTTATATTATCCATATCCAAATAATAAATTGATAATTGAAAGAGATGATTTATATGAATATTGGAGATTAATTTTATAAATAAAAGTAGATAATAAAGATGAATATCTTTATAGATATATATCATAATATATTCATGGCAAAAAAATAAATTATCATAGTAATGAAAAAAAATTCTTAGCTAATAAAAAAGCTATAAAAAAATATACAATATATGTAATAAGTTATAAATTAATTATCAAAATAGATAACAAAAAAATTGGTTATTTTTTAAGGATTGATATTATAGATGATTAAAAACAATGAAGAGTAATCAAATGATAAAACTGGCTTAACCACTACAATTTTGATGTTCAATATATTCTAAAAAACAAAAATAGTTTAACAAATGCACTTTTAAGATAATCAATACCTTTAATTATTTTTATTCTTACCGGTATGAAATATCTTGATATTAAAATCAAGATAAAAGAAGAATATATAAGAATATTTCAGAAGAACTCGAGGTTTTATATATAAAATCTTTTAGAGACATAAATAACTTAATAGTTCAAAACCAACATTATAATCTAAATTTTTTAAAGAGAAATCTACCTCAGAGATTAATTCTCATGAATTAAAACTTCTAAAAAGTAATTAAAAATGAGAATAAATAACCTAATAGTTAAAAAAGTAATACTTTTAAATAATTAAAAAAACTAGAAAATGACATATATGTAGTCTATAATGAATTAAAATTAAGAATTTACAACAATTGGTCCAAAACAAACAAAATTATTATCAAATTAAGTGAAAAAACTCATAGAACTTTTACTAATAGAATAAAAATTGAAGGCAAATATACCAAATATAGAGTACAAAAAAACTAATAATTCGAGAAGATATTGTTAAAAATTACATTGTCATTAAGCAAGTTGAAGACCCTATGAAAAATAACATGAGTATTAACACTATTTGGAGAAAATGTTTCTCATAAAGACAGTAACAATAGTACGATCATTAATACTATTTTCGAAAAATATTCACAGAAATTCATTGATCATTAAAGATGAAAAATATAAATATATGAATTTAAGTAAACCATAATGGTTGGATTTTTATAACTTAGCTATAAAATATACTCAGTAACATATCAAATATATTAAATTTTATATTATAGAAAAGAAATTACCTATAGATTGTAAATTTAATATTCTTGAAGGAATTTATTCAATTTTTTGTTATTTTCATGCAAGTTTAATTAAGAATTTATATGTAGAAATTAATTTAAATGGATTAAATTATTTTCTTGAAAATTTCAAGAAGGTTATTACAAACTTCAGAAAGAATATTAGAGCAAACGACAAGCCTATTTATATCAGATTTTTCAATTCACTTATAAAATGGAATGAAGAATGTTGT
The DNA here is from genome assembly GCA_037013495.1 of Hippophae tibetana. Classification (NCBI taxonomy): domain Eukaryota; kingdom Viridiplantae; phylum Streptophyta; class Magnoliopsida; order Rosales; family Elaeagnaceae; genus Hippophae; species Hippophae tibetana. The sequence goes on from CM072804.1 coordinate 7,906,495, forward strand.
GTTAGTCCCAACAATTGTATTAAATTAGAGATTTCTAACACTAATAAAGAAGTCCAAATACAAAGACGCTTCCAAAAAATGAATTCTATATATTTAAGGGGACGGTGCTAAGTTAATTTTATCACGAATTTAGAAAAAATGATAATTATTTTAAAATCAAAGTAAATTACTCAACTAATAAAGTTATAATTACTTTCCGTAGTAATATGACTCTTGTTCAAGAATATAGTGAACAAATCAGTAAGTTTGAAACAAATTTTAATAGTAATAATCTAAAAATTTGTTAATAAATAAGAAAGATATTTTATTTTTACTCCAATAGAACTACTAACGGTTACAAATCCAAATATAAAGCTCTTACATACGTACATAATATAGTGTCCAAATTAGACTTACAAGATAATAAAGAACCTTTAAGAGCTTTGTAAGAATCTATTGAAGTGACTTAGTTAGACACTATATTATGTGCTTTGCAATTATCATAATGATATTAAGACTTGAGTAAGTTGAGACATATCGTATATAACAAACAGGAACAATGAAAAGAAAAATCCTAATATATCAATCAAATTTAGGTATGATAATTATAACTTTAAGTTAATTAAAAAATTTAAATGATTACATATTTATTTATAACATTTATAAAATTAATAAATAAGAAAATAAAAACAAAGAAACTAACCACAAGTCAGTATAAAAATAAACAAAATGAAATTATAAAGTTAAAAAAATATTAATAAGATACTTAAAAGTTTGACTTTAAATAATAATATGTAAAAAACAATCAATAGTATCCTAAATCACCTAGTCACTATTTGATATCAAAATAATATAAAACATACATCATTACATAGAAAATTAATATAGTTAACTATTCAAATATATTAATAATATTTACTATAAACTTCAACGGTATTATAATTTTTTTTATTAACCTTAAAAAAATAAGTGAAAATATATCAAACCTCGCTAAATTTACTAATATTATCACAAAATATTTATTTCAAAACACCATTTAATTATAAATTTTCCTTTAAATTATTATGATAAATAATGTTTGCTAGTTTCATTTAAACTCACTAATCAATTTTTTTTAAATATAAATATAAATTATATTTAATAATAAAATTATGATAAATAATTAAATATCAATGTTTTTCCTTACTACAAACCCATAAGAAAAACTTTTTCTTTATTTTAAAGGATAAAACGTTACATTGATAATTTTATTTATATAAAAGTTATTATTTAGTCTCTTAATTTTTAAAAAATAATATTTAGTTTTTTTAATTATATAAATAATACGAAAAAGACTTTTAATAATTTTAAATTTATTTAAAAAATAAGATTATCAAGGCATATAAATCAGTGAGATAAAAGACGATAATAATCTCATCAATTTTAATTTTACTTGTAATTTGTTTTGGTTTAATAGGATAAAAATAAAGGATGGAAATATATTCTCACTAGAATCTATTTAAAAAATTTCTACCAATAAAAATATTGTTGTGATTTATTTTTATAAGTAAAAGAATTAATAATTATATTTTTTTTATAATTATAATGACTAATAAATACCTTTTTATAAATGAAAAAATTAATAAATATATTTTTAAAATTAGAAAATTAAATAATATTTTTATTAAAAAAAACTTCTATAACATTTTTTCCTTTTTTTTTCTCTCACGAGATAGGCATCTATGACATGTATTAAGTATTACATAACATTTTTCATTATTTTAAATCGGTGAAAGTTCACAAACGAGATAGTATAAAAAAATTTATGAGTATAATTGAGTCTGATGTTATTCAATTACTAAAATTATTTCATATTATTTATAATTATTATGTTACTCAATTACTAAAATTATTTTATATTATTTATAATTATTATGTTACTCAATTACTAAAATTATTTTATATTATTTATAATTATTATAAGTTTATGGTAAATAATAATTAACGAAAAATAATGAATTGAGGACTAAGCCGTAATCCCATAAAGACGTAACTAGGAAAAGGCAAAGCATGAGAGGAATATGGATATTGGATAGGGTAACCACTCAGAGTTGAATTGAGTATTTAGGGAAAATCATTAATTATTTTTAAAATATAGGATGATATGATATTTAAATTAATATAATTTTTTAAATAAATACTATTCTATTTTTATAAATTTTTGTGTTAATATGATATTAAATAATAATAATTAAATTCATAGGTATTATTTCCTTATGAATATAAAGTTAAGATTCTTTAATAGTAATAAAATCATAATTAATATAAAAAATTAATACAATATTTATTATTTTATTTAAAAAAAATTAAAAATATATATTTAAGTAATTTTTTTATTTAAATTCTATGATTATTTATTTTTTAAAAATTATTTATTATTAAATTTTATTTTTATTCTTATTAAAAACTCATTTTTAATCGTATTTCAATTACTTGATAGAAACGATAATAATTTAAATAAAAAATATTAAAATAATATAATTTGTCTTTGATTTGATATTTTTACAAAATTAAAAGAACTAAATAACATATTTTATAATCCGAGTGATTAAATAACATAAAAGATTTTTATGACATCTTACCTTATTTTTTCATATACAATCACTTAAGTCCTACCATTTTGTGAATGTTTCAGTGATTTTTTAGATAAATAAGATATAATATAAATATCAATTTTTGTTAACATTAATAGATGTAACTATCATTATTATGTAATTGAGAACATAAAACACATTATTATTACTTTAATTGTATCACTAAGACAACCTTTTACTTTTCAAATCTTTAAGTAAGTTTTGGTAATAGAAAGAAGGAAGAGAAATATATTTTTTAAAAAAGTAAAGATTATAGTGTATATAGTTACGAGTGGTTATTTTTATTTATATGAAGTTATGTTTAATAATAAATAGTAGTGAATATACATACGATAAAATATATATGTTGATGATCCTTACGTATAATAATATCATTATCTTTAATATCGTAGTTTTATTTGATTAATTATCTCGTTATCTTATAAATAAAAATTTGAATATTAATCGTTTATTTTGTCAAATATTTATATAATATTAATGTGTATCTATTAACTCAACGTTGATTGGTCTAACCTACGAATTATTTATTGACTATAACTTTTTATATTGTGTCACATAATATGAATTATTTTACCTTCAATATATACTTAGGTTAATAAATTATATTAATATTATTATACTTTATATGCTTTTAGATAAAAATATTTGAATAAAATTTTAGTAAAATTTATATAACTTTACATGTGTTATATTATTTTAATGTAAAATAATTAAATGTATTTTAAATATAAATAAACATGTAATATTGCTTAAATTATAAAGATGGTTCAAATTATATATCAAATATTTTAGAAATTGATACAATTTAATTAGACTTAAATCATTGGCAACGAGCAAGTATATTACTTGTATTTAATTCTTAATAGTTTATTTATTTAAATACAATTTAATAATCTATATTATAATATATTATTAAAATTTATATAATTATATTTTTTATCTTATTATATTTATTGAGATAGAATAGATAATTACTATAATAAATAGTGTAGATTTAATTTAATTAATTTTTTTAATTAAATAGAAAAATTAATAAGGATTTTCTTGACATAATTTCGGCCGTGATATACGGCACAAAATAGACTTTGTTTGAGACAAGTAACCGTCCTTTCAATTAAAACTAATTAATGAAACCAAGATAAATACGATACATCATAATTACCATGAAATCATTATTATTGCACCATAATATCCAAACTTTTTAGTTAATATCAACTTATCAAGCTATTAAAAAAGAAGTTTTCACACAGCGGTAAACTTATACACCCAAAAGGCTACTTTCATATTTAAAATATATAAATTTACATTCCTAATAATAATATTATATATTTTGTATAATTATTTTTAAAAATTAAATAACCATATACTTTGTTATTTTAACATGATACATATCATAATTTGCATAAATATAAATTTATATATTTTTCACATCCTATCGTATATATTGTTTGATTTATCACTCAATGGAGTTTTTTCTTCTTTATTTATATTTCATTGTTTTTTTTTCAACGCTCATGAAAAATCAAAAGGTAAGTAAATTAATGACGACGTTCTTACTATAGTGATTTGCCATAATTATGTCTCATATTATACTTTAATTTCCCCTTTGTTTTGAAAATCTTTGAAATATGATCACATAATTATGTCTCATACTATAAATCTTAAAAATAAATAAAAGTAAAACGTATATATATTAAAAAAAAAATAAAAGATTTATAGGGACACTTGTCACTGGCTTCTAGCGGTCCGTAATTTGCATTGATATTATTAATATCCTTATCAGTTAAACTATAACATTGCTACTGCTATCATCATCTGCAACTCGTTTATAGTCGGAATAATGGAAGCATATAGGGTGAGAAATTTATATGGCTTTAATCCACCTGAATTAATTAGATGTGTCAAGTTAAATTGATTTAAATTTAATTTATTTTAATAAATTATAATTCAATTTAACTTATATAATTTGTAAATTAGTTAAATTAAATTAAGTTTATTTTATAAGAATTGAGTTGTACTGTTAATTATTATTATTTTAATTAAATTATTTAAAAATATTTAACTAATTATAAAAAATAAAAAATAAAAAAAATTACATAAAATTGTAATTTTATTCTATCTATATAAAAATATATCTTAAACTAAAAAAATTGTTAAATAAATTATTGAGTAAGTTGCTTATTTAAGCTCTCGAATTAAGTGTTGTAAATTTTTTTATCTCATAATTTTTTTACTAACTTTAAATAATTAAATTGAACTAAATAACTCATTTAATATTTTTAAATTATAATCCATGTACGTTACAAATTGTAATCGGTAATAAATTATGCTATTATAATGCACCATTTCATTAGTTCAAAAAAGAGAAAAATAAGAAAATGAAATATGACATTTTCCAATATTAAAGGGTGAAGTTGTTGAGTTCCATATCGAACATGGATGTCATCAGAGTGATAGTTATAAGATTATGACAACTCTTTTTTTTTAAGAGTTTTTTTAGAGGGAGTTAGGTCATGACTTTCTACATGGTATCATAGCGGGTTCTTGGGTCAACTGATGAGTCCCCTCTCGCCCACTTGTCCTTCAATCGGTCTTGCAGTGTTCCCATCCGATGTGAAGTGGGATGTTGAGTCCCACATCGACCAGGGATGCCAGTAGAGTACTGGTTATAATGTTATGATAACCCTTCCTCTTTGAGAGCTCTTTTGGAGAGAGTTACACCATGACTTTCTACATAAGTAATTGAATGATCTTAGCATTAGATCAAATGTGATTTTCAATACTCTAAGGTAAAATATATATATTTAAGTCTTTGTTTGTTTTATTTTGTAAAAAACGAGTCATTTAAGTTTATTTATTTATGAAAAATATATCATGTAAGGATAAAATTAATTTTTTTTGTTAAATATAGAAAAATAGTACAAATATCACATACATATTTATATTTTTCGATAAGTATGTATGTAATAAAAATTAATATTTAATTAAAAAATTCTCAATTTTTTTTTAAAAAATTTCATTGAAACTCAAACAAAATTTTCAATCAAATTTTTTATTTCATGATATCTAAAGTCACTGATAAAACAATAAAAATTTATTTAAATTTAATCAAAATATTTTTGATAAAAAATTGAGTAATTAAAAAATTTCTCCATTATGTATATTTATATCGACAAATATAATCATGCATGTACCACATATACTATTCTATTATATTTAATGAAAATATAGATACAAATTTATTTTTTTTCATTGATAACTTTTGCACAAACAACTTAATCCCAAAACATATTTTCCAAGTAAAGATACTAAACATCCTCTTAGATAACTTTCACGTCATTTTTTTCTTGTTAAAACTACCAATAGTAATCATTGTAGAAAATATATATTATTAAAATTATTACTCTAAGAATTGTTTGTATTAGAAGTTAGATAGTCGCAAGCTTTCTTAAATGTTTAAGCTATTGGTAGAATGACCAATATTGTTTTTATACTTTTATTACTTTCCCATAAATGTTATTTTTATGTACTAAATAAACAAAACACTTACAATTTAATAATTGTGGTTATTTTATAAGGGATGCAATTTGAACTGCAACCCAAAACACAAACACAACAAGCACAAATTATTTCTAGTTAGAATTAACTACTAATTCTGTTGTATTTGAAATATATTGGATCTTGTATCATTTAAAATAAATAAATTAAGTAAAAAAATTAATTTTTTTATAATATTAAAATACATATGAATTTAGATCAGGAACAAAAATAAAAATAATCACAATATGAAAAAACATGACATGAACATGTAAAACTCACACGGATTGTCGCCTGTAGTTTATTGGGCTTTGAACACATGATCTCAAATTATGATAACTTATTAAAAGTTGTGGAAAAACTAGATATCATGTTAAAAGTTTTTGAAAATTTAACTTTTTAAAAAACTTAAATTATTAAAAAAATGATCGTTATATTTTTATATATTTATCACTCACACACAAATATTAACAATATAAAATATGTAGATTAGATATTTACATTTCAATAATTAGAGTTATATGAACTCTAGTTTTGATACTTTAAAAATAAATTAGTCACAAACTAATTTATTTTTATACATTTAAAAATTATTTATATATTATATTTCAATATTATTTCTATATATTTATATAATTTGATATACGATTAAACTTATGTATTCAACAAAAACAACTAAAATTTAATTAACTTAATAAATAAGAGTAAAATCAAACAAATGATATCTATCTAGCTAAACAAATGAGATAAATATGCATCAATGTTGAACTTATATATCTAGCTTGAACGTATATATATATATATATATATATATATGTATATATTAAGTAGTTATTGTTGAGGTAAAATAAATTTATATGCTTAACAAATCACAAATAGCAAGTAATATAGTTCTACTAGTAAACTTGATACGAATTAGAAATAAAGTTTGAATCCCTTTATCAAGATTTTTTTATATATTTAAAATAAACTATAAATATATTTAAAAAATCAGCTTAAAGCTGTTCCCATCACGTTATCGAAAGTTAGCATCAGGTATTACCCAAACTGTGAGTTTGGATACCCACGTATACTCCAAATCGCACATTTTTAATAACAATTGATTACACTATTATATCACAATTATAAAGATTAAAAATAATAATTTTATATATCATATTATTTATAAAATTTAACGATTAGAAAAATATATATTTACAATTATATGTTACAAAAATATGTTTATAATTAGATAAACTTAACTCAATTATTAGAAATAATTTGTAAAAATGATTTTTTTAAAATTATTTATACGAGAAACAATAGTTGAAAACTCGTCAACAAAAGTTTTTCCTCAAAACGTGTTTATTAGGAAAAGTATCACCCAGACTAATAACCAACACTTTGCTGGTATCCCTGGTCGATATGAGATTCAATACCCCACCTCACATCGAACGGGGATACCGCAAGACCGATTGAGGGACAAGTGGGCGAGATGAGACTCATCAATTGACCCCAGGGACCTACTTTGATACAAAGTTGAAAATTGGGCAACCAAAGCTTTTCCTCAAAACGCGTTTATCAGGGAAAAGGTCACCCAGACTAATAGCTAGCACTTTGCTGGCATCCCTAGTCAATATGAGACTCAACACCCCACCTCACATCAGACGGGGACACCCAAGACCGATTGAGGGACAAGTGGGCGAGATGAGACTCATCAGTTGACCCTAGGGACATACTCTGATACCATGTAGAAATTCATGACCTAACTCTTTCCAAAAGAGCTCTCAAAGAGGAAGGGTTGTCATAACCTTATAACAAGCACTTAACTGACTTCCATGGTCGATATGGGACACTCAACACCCCTCTCACATTGGACGGAAACACCGCAAAGACCGATTGAACCGTGAGAGGACCATCAGTTGAACCCAGGGATCCGCTCTTATACCAAGTTGAAAGTTGGGCAACCAAAGCTTTCTCTCAAAACACGCTTATCAGGAAAGAGGCCACCCAGATTAATAACCAGTACTTTGCTGGTATCCCTAGTCAATGTGGGATTCAACACCCCACCTCATATCAGACGGGGACACCGCAAGACTGATTGAGGGAGAAGTGGGCGAGACGAGACTCATTAGTTGACCCCAGGGACCTGCTCTGATACCAAGTTGAAAACTAGGCAACCAAAGTTTTTCTTCAAAACACACTTATTAGGAAATGGATCACCCATATTAATAACTAGCACTTTTCTGACATCCCTGGTCGATGTGGGACTCAACAATAATCACCTATACACACACATAGAATATGATCAATTACTCAACTTTATACACAATTTTTACACCCTTGTATCTCAACATTTAAGATTTATAAGTTATAAAAGAGAAAAAAATATCTTTAAATTTCAATCCTTGAAATAAAAAAAAGTGTAAAAAATTATGAAATATTTTAAAATCATTGATCATATCCATATGACTCTTTATCATATCACCTTGAACTCCAAATTCTATTTACATAATTTCATTTATTTAATAAAAAATGGGACCTTAATATCCCTTTAAAAAAATAACAAGTCCACAATCTTTTAAGAAAGTGTATATTACATCCATGTTTATTTGGTTAGATAGTACATGTCTATTATTTTTATAAAAGAGTCATAAAATTCTATTAAATAAAATGTCAAACATATATCATGAGTCACACTTCTTAATAAAGCATGTGTCATGAATTTTTTTTTTAAAATAGAATTTTACAATCTTTTTATAAAAATAATGAATTTATGATACGCTATCAAATAATTATAGGTTTAAAATAAAATTTTCTATAAAAGCTAGGGTTCCATTCATCCTTCTTTTAATGTATTAACTTATAACTTAACACAATAGTTATGAGTTTGAACCTAGAAAAAAGGTACAAAATATTTAATAAGTTTTGTAATTTTATCAAATGAGCATATTTATTTCGTAATTATTAGATTAGGTATATTAAGTCTATAATTTTTTAAAATAAATATTTTAGTTACTTAATTTATGGGTTAGATATTATTAATCATATTATTATGAAAAATATATTTTTAGTCATATAACTATTAAATGAGTACTTATAGTGTATCAAAAGTAGTAAAAATATGTACACTTACACTCTCATAATTTTGATATTATAGTACCTAAATTTCATAAATAATGAGATTATATGTATCTAACTTAAAATTTATGGAATTACAATGCTCATTTGTATACAATAAAAGGACTATTGTAATATTTAAAAAAAATTATAATTTTTTTAGTACTCAATGTAATAAATACGGAAAAAAACCATTCAAATTAAATAATTATAGAATTTTTGGTGTCTTGTTAAAAAGAGTATTATTTTATTGATATTATTATTTATCTAGGTTAAAATTTACTTTCATCTTAATAGCAATAGGGAAAAATAAGATTTAATTATATTGTATAATTTTTTTATTTATAAAATATATCAAAAATATTATATATTTATTTTTTTACAATATAAAATAATATATATAGAAATATTTGTTTTTTTTAAATATATTTTATTTTATATTATAAAAAAATAACATGTATTTTTTTAAAGAATTTTAAAGAATTTTTTATGTATAATTAGATTATATCTGCAGCGGTGGGACTAACAAAAGGAAAAAAAAAAAAAACAACAGGGGAAAAGAAAAAAGAAGAAGAGGGAATCTGTACGACTAACCTTTCCCGTTGAAGTATTCAAAGTGAGAATAGTAAGGGCAAGGTTCTTAATGAAGCATTTTTATCATTTTTCTGAATTTATGTACTTCTATAAATAATTTACTATTATTTTATCATATTAAATGCCGTTAAAAAAAATCATATATGCCTAATCAGTAATCAATATCATGCACCCGATGTTGAAACCTCAATTGCCACGTTGTCATTTTCTGCTTCGTTAGTTGATATTTTTTTTTGGATTAAAGCACATTAATTTAAATAAATTATTTTCTAAACTTTATTTTAATTTAAAGACAAATCCATACTTAAGATTAAATAGATTTGAATTATTGACCTCTTAGGATGTCCTTAACCACCTCTTTTATTTAATTTTTTAATGGTATCTAATATCTATTATATCGAGAATCAAAATCTTTAATGATAATTTAGATCTGAGAAACGATTACTAATATTGTAGAAAATTTCATGGCAATGCGTTTTAATTACAAGGTTCTTTTTTAACTTAAGATGTACCATTGATTTTAGAATACTTTTCTCTAATAAAAATATATATTAGAAATGATGTAATAGTTAATTATAAATTAAAAATAATAATTATATTAAAGGATTCTACAATGATTTGATTTGATATATTTTCAAAATTTAAATTTAATTGTTGTTTTAATTTTCATTTAAATAAACGCAGACCTATATTTTTAATAATTATGCAACTGATAGGACTATAAAGCTTGCATTGGAAGTTAAGAAAGATGAAAAAAATAATGAAGCTGCTTTGAATTTCCGTTTCAAAATTTATACCGTGCCTGTATAAGGGTTATAACTCTTCTTAATTAACGATGTTTAAGGTTCATAATAATAATAATAATCTATATTTTCTATCAAGGAAAAAGTAAAAAGTTCGTAAAGAAAAACACTCACGTTAAAAATATTAATTAATAGTTATAAAAATAAATTGTGAATATAAATATAAATATTTAAATTTTTTATGAAATTTTCTAATTCAAATGGCCATCCCTAAAATATTTAAAATAACCACAGCATCGAGCACAAAGAAGAAGAAAGAATCATTAGTTTGGAATTGGATAACAATGTTTGAGGACCAAAGAATTTTATTCAAATATGATACCTCCAATAATTGGCAATGCAATTCGTCCAAAATAATAATAATAATAATAATTGGACATGCAAATGGATTGCCAGCAAATTGTCTTTTGTAAGCACTTTCACACAAAAATCACTTTGCAATGAACTGTAATTTTTTTAATCAATAAAGAATCTCATAAAAAGAGAGCTATTATTTTATTGGACATCGATCAGATGTGCTTGGTTGAATTATTGAAAATCATATGAATTACTATTCATGGGCTCGCAGGGACTATTTTTATAGATTTACACGGATACATACAATCGGTGAATTTCAAATTATATATCTTATTGTAAAACAAAATATCAGTGTTCCTTACATGTTACATCTAAACTATCTATCAATGAATTGGAATGTAATCCACGTTTTAATACACTTTTTTCTCTCTCTCTCTCTCTCTCTCGTTTATGTGATATTTTTCTTAAAAAAAAGAAAAATATTTTTTTTGAAAACTTCAAATAAATGAAGAAAGTTAAAATGTAGAGTACTCGTAGTTGGTTATTTTAGTAATATCATAATTTTATTTTTGATATTTTTTTATCTAAAATTTTGAGATATTATTTTAATTTAAAAATATATATTAATTTAATATAATTTATTATTTAATTAAAAACATTTTACAATAATACATGTATCATATTTAAAAATTATTTTGGATAATTAATTAATTGATTATCTCAAATTTATTAATTGATTATCTAAAAATAATATTGTAAATGTATTATTATATATATATATATAAATTTTAATTAAATAATAAATTATATCAAATTAATATTTTTTTAAATAAAATATGAGTAAGATATTAACTCAAATTTTTTTTAAAAAAATATTAAAAATAAAATCATCATAAAACCCTATTTATAGCATTACTCATGAAATGAAATGAATAACGATGTTTCATGGACTTGATTGTGACCTTATTAAAAGGCTTCACCGTTTCCTTTTCAACTTAACTTGTCCTAAACAACTCATAAAGAAATGTAAATATCTTTTTTAAAAAAACTAAAATATTTTTTTATTAAATAAAATAAATATTATATTAATAAAATTTAACCTTAAATTTATAATAATAAAAATAAAAAATCACTGTACTTAAATTATAAGACAATGTAAAATATAAATATTTTTTTATTATTATATAATATATATAAAAATTTAAATCATATACCATAATTTTTTTGGATAAAATTAGGGATAAATACTTTGGAGTTCCCTTCTCTTTTAATAAAAAAGTTATTTAATCCTTTAATTTAAAAATATATTCATTAGTTATTTTACTTATAAAAAAAATATATAGAGACTTTTAGTAGTATTAATAAATATTTGTTGATAATTTTTTTAAAGAAAATTATTAGGTAATTTTGAATAGTGAACGATGAAATAATGGGAGATATTTCTGAAGCTTTTTTATAAAATAATTTTAAAATTATTTAATGTCTTTTTTTACATTTTTTTAAAAACAAAAAAGATTATATGACAATTTCTTCAACTTAATAGACTAAATGAAACCATTTGTATAAGAAAGAGACCAAATTGTCATTCCACTCGTAAAATTAATCACATTTTAAAGTAATGATTATTATTATTTTTATTCTCTTAATTATTGTATATTTTATTTAAATATTTTATGTTTTCATCAATTAAGTAATAAATTATTAGCATTTAAAATATTAGTTGTATGCTTACTTTTTGGATAATAATAACTATTGATATGCAAGATGAACAAGCTTTTAGGAACTTGAATCACCTTATAGGGGTGGTCTTCGATCTTACGATCCTTAAATCAACAACTATAATATGTAGGGTAGAAGATATTTTAATTTTTCTCTAGTAATTATATGAAAATAGAGTATTTAACTGTGATTTTCTGTTATAAGTTGTATATTATTTTATGATATTAGTTCTAAGATATCATATGATATTATGCATATATGACAACATATAAAAGAAAGAATAATATATGATAACTTATCTCTATCTGATTAGGATTAAGCTGTTGTAATGTCATGAATAATTATTTATTGTATACAGTAATCTGCTGTAAAGATTCATATTATCTATTAGATTATCCCTTCAAATAGTTAAATATAATATTTAGGTCTTTATTCCTTTAGAATAACTAAAAGATAATTATTTAACTCTCACCCCTTAGTATAGCTTTTACACTTGTACAATGATTAAAACCACTATTTGACTATCTCATAAAATGTATGAAATTACTCCTGATATCATCTCATTAGACTTTTTAGCCTTTGAGCTAGAAGGTATGATTATGGATAGAAGTTATGATTGTAATTTCGGTTCATACTTAAATATTTATTCTAATTTTGTTGACGATTTTGAACTTACACTTTGAGTGAATTTTTACCCATCAAAGTGAAAAACTTTACACTATGTTTGGCCATTCAAAATGTGCATGATGACTTTTTGATGTTGGTGATGTCTTTAGATTTTCAATCTAATTTTTGGTTAGAAAGTTATGTTAAAGTCAACATTTTTACCAAAGAAGTGAAACCTTTGCTTATTTTTGTGGGAAACTCAAAATTCAAATCCTAAGTCTAATCCTTGTAGGATTAGCCAAATGATGTTGACAATTTATTTTTCTTCATGTAATATATGACACTTATTTTTCATATGACTAGTAGTCTTTTAGGCAACGAATTTTGAACAAATGAAGTTATGTCCAACAAAGTCTTGGCAGACAAAATTATGGCCAACAAAGTCTTAACAGACAAAATTATGGCTAATCGAGTCCTAGAAGATGAAGTTCTAGCCAATCGAGTCTTAGCCATCAGATTTCTAACCAATTCAGTCTTGGCCATCAAATTTCTGGCCAACTAAGTCCTAACTATCAAAGTTTTGGCCAACTAGGTCCTGGCCATGAAGTTTTGGCCAATCAATCCTAGCTATTGAAGTTTTGGCCAACCAAGTCATAGCCAACTAAATTTTGGCAGACTAGGTCTTGGCCACCAAGGTTTTGGCCAACTAAGTTATGGTTAATGAAGTTATGGCCAACTAAAACCTAGCCAACTAAAACCTAGCCAACTAAGTTATGGGCAACTAGGTCCTGAACACTGAAGTTCTAACCAACTGAGTTATAGCCACCGAAGTTTCTGGCCAACTAGGTCTTGACCAATGAAGTTCTAACCAACAAAATCCTGGTTCATGATGTCATGGCCAACGATATCCTGGTCGGTGACATATTGGGTGGTGACATTATGGTTGACCCATTCTTGGAAAATAGTCTTGTGGCTGGTGATATTCCAATCAGGAAATCTAGATCGATTAATGGGTTTGGTCATTCCAATCAATGCAATCTTTTTTGGTTATGTCTATAAAGATAAGTTTAAGATATTGGTAGGACCTGTCAATGAGAAAACTTACTTCTTTTCATAAGGATTTGCATAAGTAGGAATGGGCACGGGGACGGGCGGAGACGGTTTTTGATATAATTGTCCCCGAACCGAATTATAAAACCTATAACTGAAACTGCTCGAAAACCGTTACGCTTCTGGGACGGTTTTTTACTCGCGGGTAACGGTTCGAGACGGTTATGAAAAAAATCCCGAAAAAAAACTGATATATATATATATAATTTAATTTATTAAATATATATAATTAATTTTTTATTTATAATTTAATTAATTAAATATAATTAATTTCGGGTACAGACGGGTACGGTTTTTAGTATAATCGTAACCGTTGTTTCATATTCGGTTTTTACCCGAAATCGTCCCCGTCCCCGAAATTTACCGATTAAAAACCGAGCCGTTAGTTCGGATAACCGCGGATAACCGAACCCGCGGTTTTTTTGCCCATCCCTATGCATAAGTTTAGGAACCATGATATTGTTCTCGTGGGTATACATACTCTCTAACACTTATGCTATTCTTTGTAACCATTTTCTCAACTCATATACTCACATTTCTTATTGGAATAAAGTTATATGGAGATATAAAAATGGAGGCACCTTTAAGAATTCTAGGAAATAAGGATTATATTTTAACCACCTAAAAATCAAGTAGGACCAGTATCTTGGTATACTTTAATAATTAGACCCTTGTCTTGTGTATGGACTTTGTCTAGACTATAAATAGATATTTGAACCCTTAACAAGGTACTTGGAAAAGAATGATGCACTAAAATGTGTCCCAATAGGTGTATATTCTTTGGGAGGACATATATTATGGAATGACCTAGAAAGGTGGTGGTCAAGGTTTCGTGGTATTGGCCTTGTATTACTTTATATAATTTATCTTATTTATACTTATAACATTAATTTTGAACTCGATTGTCGCCCTAAAAGTGTCACCTCCTAACATGCCATAAGTATCACCACCAGTGAAGAAATGGCCAACCAAAAGTGTTATAGTCAATCAGGAATTGACTAGTTAAGAGTGTGACCAGTCAACCAGGGTGTGGCTAGTTAGGGGATGTTCCACATGTATTCTTTCAACCAAAATAGGTTAACATGTGAGTGTGAAAGGATACACTAACGTAAAATGAAATATGGATCCTGGACCCGTGGTGCATGAATCTATTGGAAATGATTTCTCGACTACGTATTAACCTATTTTGGTTGGAATAATGCATGTGGAACATCCCCTAGCTAGCCACACCCTGGTTGACTGGTCACACTCCTAACTAGTCAATTCATGATTGACTATAACACTTTTGGTTGGCCATTTCTTCACCGGTGGTGATACTTATGGCATGTTAGGAGGTGACACTTTTAACCGGTTATTTCTTGGTAGGTCATACTTCTAGTTGGCCACCTTCCTAGCTAATTGATGATTCGATAGTTAGACCACATGTTGGCTCCATTGAGAAACCAATGCCTTTGAATTTTATGTGATGTTTAACTTATACCAGTCGCCTTACTTTTATGCTCAAGTCTTGTTGTACTTGTTTAAATTTTTTCGAAGTTGGGGTTACTTTTTCGTCCAAGTGTTGCTTAGTTAAGTCCTTCGGTTTATCTATCCTCTACTTAGAAAATTTTTACTTACCACTTTATTGGAGACTTATAATATCACTCATTGAAGTCTTATAGGCCTAAGTATAGTGTATGAATTTAAATAGAGTTCCTAAACCTGAGGTGGTATGACTTATAAGCCATGATATTTTTTAGGATTTATGGCAACTCTAGGGCAATAGGAAACTTGGTAGGTCATTCTTGGTGTTAGTTATGACATGGACGACATGGATAACATGTTGATCTTTTGAAAATAATTTTGTGGTATGGCCTTGAAATTATAGAGCTCAAGTACTAGGGTACCTCTTGTTCACTACCTTGACATGGGTGTATGCCCTAGCTGGATACTGAGGCTTTTATTGCACTTAGTTCCACAGTGTAGTAGTTTGGGTGTTAGGACATGTGACTCATAGGTTGGGATGCTTATTCACATGAACTTTGATCCAGATGACACAATCTATGATCAGGGTACGTCTTTGATTTGTATGCCTGTGATTTTATTTTCTATTTGGGCCTTATTTATATTTGCTTGAATTTTGCTAAGGGGGTGATTTATTGGTCCAGGTGTTGCTTGGCTAAAACTGCCCTTTCTTGGAGTATTTGTTAAAGTGGTATAGGCATGAGATATCTATTAACTCAGAGAAATATTTGTAGTCAAGTTGGTGAACTATCTCTTTTTGTAGGGGTGTTAAATAACAAAGTTTCGTACTTAAGGTATCTTTCCTATTCAAGTGCTCTTATAAGAGACTTGGGTAGATCTCTGGGATTTGAGTCTTGTTTCAAATGGTTATCGTACAAGTCAAGTCTTGGATGGTTATGGGTTTGGCCTTATTTGTCAAAGTGAGTTGGAAGACTTGACACCTCACGATGTCATTATAAGCATAAACATTTATCTAACACTTGAAAATTTTCAAATGTTCCAATGGGTCTTTGGTGCCATCATATGTACTTGTATTAGGTAATTTGAACTTGTTATAAAGTGAAAAGATCATGGTTTTTAGGGTGAATGGGGATTTAGTAGAGTCTTCCAAGTCTAGTAATCTGTCTCAATTCAACCTTTATGTCTAAGAATCTACCTTGGTTTAACCTATATTAGACCTCTTATAATTGTTCAATAAGTCTGTCAATTGTGGGACAAGGAATAATTGGTACCTCGTAATGGAACTTTGGGCGGTCATTTGGTACCGAGGTTTCTTGATCAGTATGGTTAGCTTGGATAGAGTGCCCTTACCAATGTGCTTCAAGATTGTCGCGTAGGTCGCAATGCATAGAAGCCCTTTGAGCTAGTCCTAGACGATCGATAGGACTATGATTTGGCGTCTAAGGTTGGACAGTTGTGATGCGCAAATAAAGTGTGGTTGACCATGAGACTAGGGTCCCGATGTAGGCGATCAACTTGCCAACCAAGCCTTGGATGACTATGGGTCTGGCCATAAGCACTATGGTCATTGGAAGATGCCTCGGGAATATTTTCTGGAAGACACTCAAGGATGTCTTAGAGTATATTTTTCATCATGTCCAAACGGGCTCAAGTTCAAGCTCGTCTTACTTTTTGGGCCCACTTGGCCAATTATAAGCGAGTAGGTCCAGATATAATACCTATATTTCTATCAGGTTACAATAGAGTTGGAAGAATGACCTATTAGTTAACAGGTTGGACCTACTCACTAATTGTCGTGGTCTGAGAGATAGAGCTAGTTATCTTGTTGATGAAATTTTGCAAGTCTAAAAAAGATGAAAATATAAGACTAGAAGATTTGTGTGTTCTTTTTCCAAAAAACATTGTTGTCTTAGTCTACAGTTTCTCTTTTTTCAAATATTTATTATATATATATATACATTTCTTTAATTTCTTAGCGGATCAAGGACTTGGAGAACTTTTTTGAATTTTATAATTTTATAAATTTTCAACCAAATAAACACATTTTTTTCACAGATTGTGCCAAATGTTGATACTAATTTTTGTAAACATTAGGTAGAGTTATTCTTTATATAATCTAAAAGATGAAAAAATCGTTGAGACTTTAGACCACTTTGTTCGGGTGGTATTCGACCTTACAATGCTTAAGTTAGTAAATGTATGATGTAGGGTAAATGATATCTCAATCTCGCTCTAATAATTATATGAAAAAAAGAGCATTTAGTTATGATTCTCTCTTATAAGATGTATAATGTTTTATGATATTAGTTTTAAGAAATCAAATTATATTATGTATATGTAAGTATATATAAGGAAAATAATAAACATGATAGCTTATTAATGTTTGATAATGATTAAGTTGTTGTAATACAGTAGATAATTTATTTATTGTAAACAGACTATAGAGTTTCTTATTTATTGTAAACAGTTATTGACTATAGAGTTTCATTATCTGTAGACATATATTATTTATTATTTGTTAGATTATTACTTTAAATAAATAAGAGTAATCATTAAATTTTTATTCCTTTAATATAACTAAAAGATAATTATTTAGTCTTTATTATTTAAAATAATTATATTATTTTTATACTTATACAATGATAATGACTACTACTTATAATGTCAAGTGCGACATATGTAATTATCCTAATAATAATAATAATATATTTTAAATTAAAATGAAATTTACATAAAAATATTTTAATATTTTAATAATATAATTAATATAAAATCTAATAAATAATTTCACAAATATAAAATTTTAAAATCTAAACAAACAAAGCAACATATAATTTTCTCTTAAAAAATAGAATGTTTTAAATTCCTTTATTACTTTTTCTTCACCACTTAATATGTTAAAAAGATAGAAAATCTTGGTAAATATAACTATATCACGAAATATTATTTATTATAATTAAAGTGTATTTAATAACAATTAATGTTAAATAAAATTATTATAATAGAATTTATGTATAAAAATTAATAAAATATTGACATATTGGTAAGATAAAATCTATTTGGAAACATATAAAATTACTATTTTTTTTTCAAGTTTCATAATTACGGTTATGCTCATTTATGCGCAGACTGCAAGTAATAAACACAAACGTACAGTCCTCCCTTGTCTCCGCTCTTACACTTCGTATTTCGAAGAAGCAGAGTTTGTTTTTGGTGGTCATATTTCAGAGGTTCTTTGTCGGTCGGTATTTCTTTAATTCAATTCTTGTGTCTGGACAACTCGATTAAGTTATTGACTTTGATATCGTATTGTGTACGGAAGAGGTTGGTTTTTATTGGGTGATTTCTATATTTTTGCTGCGATTTTTCTTAGAATGTCGAATCTGCGATCAAATAGAGCGTTGTTGATTTCTTGATAATTTAAGGAAAAACAAGAATACGAAAATATGTCATTTTTTCCCTATGATTCTGCTGTCTTGTAAATGATTGAAGTGTGTGCAAGAAATAAGAATTGTAGGATTGATTCTGTTATTAGCGAGTTTGGTTTAGATTTTTACTGAATCTCTCTGTGTGTTTGTGTTCTGATTGTCATTCACTGGAAAATTTAATTGTTTGTTGAAAGCTTAAATTAGTAACAAATACTTTCAAATATTAAGGTTCATATGCAAACATACTTTCAAATTGTTTGTCGATGAAGCAATCCAAAAGACTTGAATGTGTGAAAAAGGATTCAAGGTTACACAGAAGATTGAAATTAGTAACTTTTAGTGGAAACTTATATATCCAAACTCTTGACCAGAATCTAAATATATGTACCTTATGTTCTGTTATACTAAATTTCATTCTGTATTTGCACCCTTTTTTTTCGTGGGGGGATATACTCTTGAAATTTGATTCTGCTCCCTAAATGGCTAAATCTTTTGGTAAGGAATTAATCTGATGATGGTGTCCCATGCAGAAACAGATATATGAATCCAAAGAATTCTATGGAAGACAAGCAGTTGGATCTTAATCAACCATTTCTATCTGTAAGGCGATTCTCATCAACAACAGCTTCCTCCGAGGCTGATGAAAAAAGGAAAGTTGGTAGATTAGTTCCCAATTACCTTCTCTTCCAACTTTTAAGTCAGAACTGAAATCAGGCCCTGTGAGTGATCCAGGTAATGTTCCTTTTTTGTGGGAGCGAGCACCAGGTAGACCAAAGGATGAAAGCAAATCACTGACTCAGCCTAGAGAACAGCCTTATAATTCCCCTAAGCTTCCACCTGGAAGGGTTTCAAATGTTAAACAGAAAGCCCCAAATAAAGGTTCTAAACATACACAAGCTGCTCGGTCCCAGGCTGCTAATATCATTTTCAGTTCTCCAAATGTCTCAAACATGAAAAAGAAAAACGTAATTAAGTATGAGAGCTCCCCGGAGTTGATGAAAGATCAAACTAGTTCTAGTTCTGAGGATGGTAGTCAGGCTTATGTGGATGCACTCGATACACTTTCTAGGTCTGAATCATTCTTTATGAATTGTAGCCTCAGTGGGGTGAGTGGATTGGATGGTCCAGATGTCAAGCCATCAGGAACATTTGCAACAGATCCACAGGCCCGGGACTTCACGATGAATCGTTTCTTGTCAGCTGCGAAAGCAATGGCTTCTGAAACTCCTCAGTCTGCTACGAGGAAGCAATTGGTTGCATGGGAACAACCAAGGCAGACTAATAAAGTTGCTGACCAGTATAAGCAACGTCCACTTAATCAATGCAGGCAAAATGTTTTACCAGATTATGCACCAGCGATTGGTTTGGAAGAAAGTGAAGATGAAGCTGATGATTATGATTATGATGGATCCAAAGATTTATCAACTAAACTTTGTGGTTTACTTCCTCGGTGTTGCTTAAAAAATTCTCTTTTCCTTTTAAACCCAGAACCTGGGATAAAAATGCAGGCACAATTACCACCATCTTCAGTGCGAGCTAAACCTTCATATATTGGTTCTTGCCATGAAGTTAAAGACGAGGTGTTTATCCTTTCTTGTTGTTTCCAAAACTTTTATATGTTTCTTTCATGTGTTTGTCATTATTGTCGCACCTTCTTTTCTCTAGCAGCTTAGGAGTGTTATATGTGACGGAAAATCAACATATGGACAAAAAACAGTAGAGTGTCCTGTACCTTTGCAAGGCCCTGAAGTGTCAACCCACAAGAATGGAGATTCCCAACCTGTACTTGGCAAAGAAAAAGGTTTTCTAAATAATGCAATGGAGAGTGGCATTGATTTTCAAAGAAAAGGTGTGAGAAGTTTTCGAGATTTGTTGGCTAATGAGAATACTGAATGTGAATTGCCCTCACAAAGTCCTGTGGCTGAGAAAACTCTCCATGTGGATTCTGTATGTAGGATGAGTTCTCCAAATGCACATTCTTCAGATACGGAAGACATTACTGAGGATGTAGAGAATGACTTTCAGATTCCTGAAAGAACGGTCGACATTGAAAAAACTTCTTCAGATTCTTCACAACAAAGCTTAAGAAACTTGACTGTTGTGATTGAAAAGGTAGCAGAAGAGCCTGAAATTTCGAAGTCCAATGATTCCTGTTTTCTTTCCTGTTCCTACAGATCCACTAATGAAAAGGAACCAGACATGAGAAAATGTATGAGACTGGATGGAGATCTTATTTCTGGTCCTATCACAGAAGTAGCTGATAAAGAGAATTTCGATATAGAAAGTAAATGGTCTGGGAAGTCAAGTGGTCAAGAAAACTCTCATGGCTTCACGAAGGATTCCCCTAGACTGACTAGCTTGAAAATAATTGATGATAAGAACATTCACTTAGACAGCCAACAGACCTCGGTATTGGGTATTGAAGAAAGTTTAGGTGGTAGGAACCCTGATACATTGAGGAGCTCAATAATGGATAATGTTAAGAGGATTTACTCAAAAAGCCAACCACCTATTAAATCACGTACTCAGAGAAGTTCACAAAGCCTTGTTCAAATTTCTAACAAAGAAGCAGCAATCAACCATAAGGTTGATCTAGAAAAGGGACAACTTGTGAAAGTAGGTAGGCAACAAAGTTCTGATGGAAGCTATTCGAAAATGCCCCTTGCGTTACCTTCACCAAAATCCCCATCGGAGTCTTGGCTAGAGCGCACACTACCTGTTGTTTCCTCAAAGAATTCATCTTTAAAGGCTTCACTTGCTGCATGCGTTTATACTAGCAGTTCGGATTCTAAGACATCCTCCCTTGACCCCAAGTGGGAGAGAGTTGTTAAAACTTCTAATATACAAAACGGGCGTTTACGGTTCTCTGAGGCAATTCTGCAACTTTTCTCTCCTCTGAGTTCCTTGATTGGAACAGGGACATAAATTTACTTAGATTGTTCATATTTTATCAGGAATTTCTAACTCCAATACCGGAAGCTTAGGGATGTGGAAGCCTTGCTAGAAATATGTGTAGCTTTGGCCTCTGTGGGCTTGCACTCTTGGATGGGTTTAAAGATGGTGAAAAATATTCTCTTTAAAAATTAAAGCTTACGTTATCCAAGAGGTTACATGCCATTTTCTTTAATTAAACTCTGTATACAATAGTTCCCTGAAAATTGTCTTGTTAATCTCTACCAATTTTTTTGAACTTGAAACTCTTCTTCCTGTGAAGTAATTATTATGTAAATGTACCTCTTTTTCTTTTAAATGCAAAGGAGCAGACAAATTCTATGTTTATCCATGTATCGTGTAATGTAATCTTTTCCCCATATTTTATAATTGTTCTCCTTTTCTTGGCACCAGTGACGACACTAGGAGCACATAGTATTTGTGATTTAAACAAGTTATAGTCAATTCAATTTCAGTCAATCATGATTTGGCATTTTAATGCTAATTCTACCTAATTTGAATTTTTGAAGAGTGCATGGGGATTTTAGTTGACATAATTAAACACAGTATGTTAAGAGAATATAAAAGAATTGCTTAATACTTTTATATGATATGAGAGCTCGAATTTCTGTGATAATTCCTAATGATAATTAAAATTTTAAAGCTTGATAGACCTTATAGAAATACAAAAAAAATTACTTTTGAGTGAAGTTCAAGTGATAGTTCTTTACAAAGACAAAATAGTCTATATTTGAGGGGTTGTTAAAGAGTATAAATGAATTGTTAGATCCACGTCTAAAAAACTTAAACTTCTAACTTTTGAGAGAATTAGTGCCAAATAATATAAATATCCCCTAACTATTCCATGATTATCAAAAACCTATTGATATTTGAGTACTAAAACTAAAATATTTTACTTCTCTGTATACTTGTTTATTATTATGTGAGTCCCTCTGTGAAATCAGGTACCTTTATTGGTTTCATGGATCAGATGGTTTTGGAGGAAAGTATTATTGGAGATAAAATTAAGAAGTAAGTTAATGAGTAATTTAAGGAGTAAAGTAAGTATTGTTAACTTCTTAAATCAAGGAGTAAATCAAGAAACTTAGTTCAATGAGTAAATCAAGAAACTTAGTTCAATGAGTAAATTAAGGAGTAAATCAAGGAGTTGTTATCCTTAATTTAAGGAGTAATTTAAGGAGAAAAATAAATAATCCTTAATTCAAGGAGTAAAATAAAGAATCCTTAATTTAAGAAGTAAAACAATGAATCCTTAATTCAAGGAATAAAATAAGGAATACTTAAATCAAGGAGTAAATTAAGAAATGTTTAATTCAAAGAGTAAATCTCCTTATATATAGCTATAGAATTGTAATGAAAATATGAAAGAAATAATACAACTTTGAGAGAGCTTGTTTTATTTGGCAAGGCCTTTGGCCTTTGGCATTTGGTTTTGGCGTTTTCAACTCAAATTTTCAACAAGTATCAATCATGATTCATCAAACAACTGATAAATTTATCCAACAAATTCAGTTTGGTTGACAACCTATCAGAGCTTTACACGTTTTGTTGCTAGCAAGCTACATGCACATTTAATTGGAGTAGTGCAAATTAAGGGCTAGGTGCTGCAGGTATACCACTAGAAAGTACAAAGGGGTAAGTAGGTTGCAAGGAGGTGTGGTTATGGCTAATTGATCGTGTGTAGTATATATCCTTTTTTTGGATTCATTATACATTTTGGTGAAAATTTATGTTTATTTTTAGGGTTATTTTTTTTAAACAAGTACTTAGCAGATCTCACTCCAATGTCCTCTTAACATGGTCAGATCCTAAGTACTTGACCCATTGAGGGGAGTTAAATTAGTTAAATTTGTTTCCCTACCCCAATTTTCCATTTGGGTAGTATATATTTTGTGTTTTTAAATACATGATTCTGCTTGTTTCCTGGGGGAAGAAGAGGACAGAGAGAGAGAGAGCATAGTTTTTATCTCATTTGTGCTTTCTTGACTGTCATGTATCTCATTATTAGAATTAATGTTAAATAAACTAAACTCTATGATACTGCAACTCTCTTGTACTTCAAGCACTCCCCTGTTTCTGCATTGCTCTCTTTTCAGCCCTGAAACCTGCATTTCAATGTGACACTAAATTAGTGCTAGGATCAATGTCTTGTCTCAACTAGAAATTAGAAATCATAACTGGTATGGTTTCTCCGGGCCCCCAACTCGCCGTAAATAGTGTCGTATATTTAAAGGGCCATGGGGCTCAGGATATACGAAAAGTTGTTATTTGTCCGATTACTCTCTATAAGAATTGGTACGAGTAAGTTTTTTAAAAATTCTTTTACCTTCGTTGCTTAGCTTTGAAGATTTTTTTTATTTTTCAATATACAAATATGAATTACTTCTCTCTTTAACATGACTATTGAAGAATACAAGTGAATTGTAAGCTAATTTCTTATGAATTTGACTGTTTAAAACAACTTACATTGGACACTTTTATCAAAGATTTGGGAGAATATTGAATCAATAATAACATATTATCACATTTATTATGATCATATATATGTTTATTTTCTTTTGAAATGATGAAGTTAAGATCAATCAATCTATTGAAATCTGTTAAAACGAGAATATTAAGTAATATATTTAAAGTTTCTTTTACACACCTTATCGATGCGAGACTATATCCATTTTGAAGGTAAAGATGAACCGCATCAGCAATATATATGCAACACTCGTTAAATGACATAAGGTTTATTTTATTTTTTTGAGAGAAAGAAACTAAGATCAATTAATCCATTAGAACACGTTAAAACAATGAATGATCAAAAAGAGGTATATTTTAATTATTTTTCTCCATTTTTTGTGAAGTAATTGTATGCAACAAGTATGACATGGACGTGAATGCAGTGTGGTCACTGATCAAACATGCAGCTGATACATATCTAAGAAATTTAAAACATTAATAAAAAAATAATACTAGAGGGAAAAGATTAATTACTTGAAATTGAGATAATGATTGGCCGTTGTCCCCAGATATGAACATTGGGCTACATGTATTAGGCTGAAAATAGTTGGTGTTGTTGGTCTTGCTGCTCCATACTATTGAAGGTTGTGAACAAGAATATATATTTCCCATAGAAGAAGAAATTATATTAGAATTTCGACCATAAGTTTTCTGATTTCCAACAATTTGGCGAGGAGGCCATTTCTTCTCTTCAAGGAAATGACTAGGTCTAAGCGGTCCATTTCTTGTTAATGCATCTCTTATATTGAAGACATGTACTGAGCTTGCTACCTTGTTGTAGTTCCTATTA
This sequence comes from Hippophae tibetana, assembly GCA_037013495.1. Taxonomy (NCBI): domain Eukaryota; kingdom Viridiplantae; phylum Streptophyta; class Magnoliopsida; order Rosales; family Elaeagnaceae; genus Hippophae; species Hippophae tibetana. The sequence continues at coordinate 7,932,014 of CM072804.1, forward strand.
GAAAAGATTACTTGGTCATCACTAGGGTTCTTGTGTGTATTCAAATCCTTGTTCCATAAGGAATCAGCTGAAGATTTTGTGACTAACTGTTCCCCAAAATTCCACTGGTGATGTCTATATTATATATATAGGGTAAGAGTTATAAATATATATTAGTAGATAAATTATATAAAATATAAACAATTAAAAGTAAAATTAAATTATTAATCAGAATTACCTTGAAGAATTAGCATAAAAATCATGTAAATTACATCTGAATGCTGAAGGATAATGTCTTTTGTTGTGATCTATTTGGAAGTTATTGCCATAAATAGTACTGTTGTATCTTTGGTATAACTCCATAATTTCACGATTGTTTCCTTGCAACAATACTGGTGGTCTATTTATTTGAGGTAAAACTGCAATTAACGTTCAATTAAATTTGCAAGTCTATGCCATTGATGAATTAATTTGATATATATAATTACAATATAATCATATTACAACATGTAAAAAAGTATAATGGATACATATAAAAAATTATCACATTAATTAATATTGTGATAGATTTATTATACCACGTTGGTTTGTAAACTTGTTTACAAGTCCAAAGAAATCAAAAAACAAACTTTGAAATATTCTAGCCCATTTGAAGTCCAGCTCGTGGAAGCTTCTATGGTGATGATCTGGATTGATAAGTATACAGCTCATGGTTGGTGGGAAGAAGAAAATCAATGAGTTAGGTAAGAAGATAAGTGTATGGTTTAGATTGTTTTGGTAGGTTTATATTGTATGACTTATATTTATTAGTTGTTTCTATAAATACCTCTTAGTAGCAATGTAACAATCAAGTTAAAGAAACCAGAAACAAAAAATTTGAGAGTTTCTGAGTGTTTCTGAAAAATTGTTCGTGAGTGTTCTTGAGTTTTGAGAGTTTTGATCCATAATATTTCAACAAAGTGGTATCAAAGCTGTAGTTGGAAATATAAATATACACTATTGTATATCAAATCGAATTTCTCGACGAGACAAATCCGACGTCGCAAGAATCATACCAATCGGAGTTCGGACGCGCCGCCACGATCTTCCAGAAGTTTCTACCAGAAAGTAAGTTAACTCACTGAGTCAGCCGAATTGACCGAGCTGTTGATCGAGCCGCCAAGCCGTTTGACCGAGCCGTCGAGCCGAGGTGACCGAGCCGTCGAGACAGTTGACCAAAAAGTTGATTTTGACCGTTGACCAAAAAAATTTAGATTTTCGCTGGAATTCCTCCTAAGGTTTTTTGACGTTCTGAATCTATCTGTGCGATCAAAATTTACAAATTCTCACTATATTGAGAGTTATGTCAAGTGGAGGTATGTCATCGTTTCAAGTCCCGACACTCAATAATGACAACTATGATAATTAGAATATCAAGATGAAGGCTCTTTTGGGTGCACATGATGTGTGGGAAGTCGTAGAGAAAAGATTAAGTGAGCCAGGCGATGAAGCTACTCTAACACAAGTGGAAAAAGAATCTTTGAAGGATTTGAGAAAGAGAGACAAGAAAACCCTCTTTCTTATCTATCAAGCCTTAAATGATGATGAGTTTAAGAAGATTTCAGATGCAACATATTCTAAAGTAGCGTGGAATAAGCTTCAAATTTCTTTCAAAGGAGCCGAGAAAGTGAAGAAGGTTCGTCTCCAAACATTAAGAGGTGAGTTTGAATCTCTACATATGAAAGCTTCCGAATCTATTTCCGACTATTTATCAAGAGTCGCAATTGTTTCTAATCAATTAAAAAGAAACGATGAGATGTTTGGAGATGTTAGAATAATGGAAAAGATACATCGTTCATTAGATTCCAAATTTGAACACATCGTCGTGACGATTGAGGAAACAAAAGATTTGGAAGAAATGACCATTGATGAACTCAATGGGTCATTACAAGCATATGAAGAAAAGCATAAGAAGAAGCAATGGATCACTGAGCAACTCTTTAAGATGCAATTCAAGGATAAGTATGAAAGCCAAGGCAATGACAAAAACCAACGTGGCCGAGGTAGAGGTAGAAGCCGTGGACGAGGTTGAAATTACAACAACAATTCCAACAACTTTGAGAGACCAGAAAGCTTAGCACAAAGTCGAGGAAGAGATAATATGAACTCAAGGTATGGAAAATCTCAAGTTCAATGCTATAATTGTCAAAAATTTGGACATTATGCTTCAGAATGTAGAGCTCCAAATAATAGAGTAGATGAGAAAATCAACTACATAGAGGAGAAGACCGATGAGAAAGAAACTATTTTTCTAGCATGGAAGGAGGGTGATAGTAGTCAACCAAATGCCTGGTATCTTGATAGCGGTGCAAGCAACCATATGTGTGGAAAGAAAGACATGTTCGTGGAACTAGATGAGTCAGTAAGTGGAAATGTCTCATTTGTAGATGATTCAAACGTAGCAGTGAAAGAAAGAGGTAACATTCTTATTCGTTTGAAAGATGGACAACATCAATTTATTTCCAATGTTTACTATGTCCCAAATATGAAAATTAACATCTTAAGTTTATGACAACTGTTAGAGAAAGGTTATGATATTCATATGAAGGATTGTAATCTTTCTATAAAAGATGATAAGAATAACCTCATTGCTAATGTGCCGATGTCAAAGAATAGAATGTTCTTGATCAACATACAAAATGACATTGCAAAGTGTCTGAAAGCTTGCTATAAAGATACATCGTGGTTATGACATCTTCGATTCAGACATCTCAATTTTGGAGGATTGAAGTTGTTGCCTAAGAAGGAGATGGTGAAGGGACTACCTTGCATTAACCATCCTGATCAAATTTGTGAAGAATGCCTACTCGGGAAGCAATTCAGAAAAAGCTTTCCAAAGGAGTCAGACTCAAGAGCCAAGAAGCCACTCGAGCTAATCCATACTGATGTGTGCGGATCGATCAAGCCTAGTTCTCTCGGTAACAATAACTATTTTCTTCTTTTTATTGATGATTTTTCAAGAAAAACTTGGGTATATTTCTTGAAACAGAAATAAGAAGTTTTTGAAGTATTAAAGAGGTTCAAAGCTATAGTGGAGAGAGAAAGCGGTAGAAAAATCAAAGCCATGAGATCAGACCGAGGTGGAGAATTTACATCCAAGGAGTTTCAAGAGTTCTGTGAAGCAAATGGAATTCATAGATCTTTAACAATGCCAAGATCTCCCCAACAGAATGGTGTAGCTGAAAGAAAAAACCGAACAATCCTCAATATGGCACAAAGCATGCTCAAAAGCAAGAAACTACCCAAAGAGTTTTGGGCAGAAGCAGTAGCATGTGCAGTTTACTTGTCAAACCGATCTCCAACAAGAAGTGTATGGGGAAAGACACCGCAAGAGGCATGGAGTGGAAGAAAGCCTGGTATTTCCCACCTAAGAGTCTTTGGAAGTATAGCCCATGTTCATGTACCAGATGAGAGAAGAACGAAGCTTGATGATAAAAGTGAAAGTTTTATCTTCATTGGTTATGATGCTAATTCAAAAGGCTATAAGTTGTACAACTCACACAATAAGAAGATTGTGATTAGTCGAGATGAGGTATTCGACGAAGAAGGAGAATGGAGTTTTAACTCTCATGCAGATAACTTCAATTTTTTTTTCTCAGTTTAAAGAAGATGAGCAGACAATGAGGGAGCAATCTGTAGAAATTCAACAAGAGCCAACGACTCCACCTACTTCACCAATGCCAACCACTTATGAAGATCCGTCATCATCTTCGAGTGGAAGTGAAAGAGCCGTAACACGTACACAAAATCTCCAAGATCTTTATGAGGTAACATAATGACAAGATAATCTTACATTATTTTGTCTTTTTGCTGATTGTGAACCAATGAGCTTTCAAGAAGCTGTGCAAGAGAAGAAGTGGAGAGATGCGATGGACGAAGAAATCAATGCAATAGAGAAGAAGGACACATGGGAACCTGTTTCACTTCCCAAAGGGCATAAGGCAATATGTGTCAAATGGGTGTACAAGATAAAGAGGAATGCTAAGGGAGAGATTGAAAGACACAAGGCGAGGCTAGTAGCAAAAGGATATAGTCAAAAGGCTGGAATTGACTATGATGAGATATTTACTCCTGTTGCTCGATTAGAAACTATAAGACTAATCATTTCTTTGGCAACTCAAAATAATTAGAAGATACATCAAATGGATGTAAGATCTGCTTTTCTAAATGGAGTCTTTGAAGAAGAAGTCTACATCAAGCAACCATCAGGCTATGAAGCAAAAGGTCACAAAGACAAGGTATTGAAGTTGAAGAAAACTCTTTATGGGTTAAAGCAAGCACCAAGAGCATGGAATAACCGCATCGACAAGTACTTTCTAGAGAACAACTTCACCAAGTGTCCCTATGAATATTCAGTTTACGTCAAGATTGAAGATGGCGATATTCTAATCGTTTGTCTATACGTAGATGATCTCATCTTCACTGGAAGTAATCCAAAGCTATTTGAAGATTTTAAGAAGGTGATGACCCGAGAGTTCGAAATGACAGATATCGGGTTAATGGCATACTACCTTGGAATTGAAGTGAGGTAAAAGGAAGAAGGCATATTCATCTCTCAAGAAAGCTATGCAAGAGAGATACTAAAGAAGTTCAAGATGAACGATTCCAAGCCGATCAACACACCAGTGGAATGTGGAATCAAACTATCCAAGCATGAAGATGGTGAAAGTGTGGATCCAACATTTTTCAAAAGTTTAGTTGGAAGTCTGCGTTATCTCACATGCACAAGGCCAGACATCCTGTATGCCGTTGGATTGATTAGCCGTTATATGGAGAAATCGAAAATCACCCATTTCAAAGCTGTAAAAAGAATCTTACGCTATCTAAAAGGTACAATTAATTTTAGCTTGTTCTATTCAGCTTCTAATGATTACAAGCTTGTTGGATATAGTGATAGTGATTTTGGTGGAGATATAGACGATAAAAAAAGCACTTTCGGATTTGTGTTTTTCATGGGAGATACTGCTTTTACATGGATGTCGAAAAAGAAACCGATTGTCACCTTGTCTAGCTGTGAAACAGAATATGTAGCAGCTACCTCATGTGTTTGCCATGCAATTTGGCTGAGAAACTTGTTAAATAAGCTAAGTATGACATAAGAAGAGCCAACCAACATTTGTGTCGATAACAAGTCAACCATTGCCTTAGCCAAAAATTCTGTTTTCCATGATCGAAGCAAACACATAGATACTCGATATCATTACATCAGGGAGTGCATCACAAGAAAGGATGTACAACTAGAGTATGTAAAATCACAAGATCAAATTGCTGACATCTTCACTAAACCGCTCAAGCAAGAAGACTTTGTCAGATTGAGAAATTTGCTCGACATCATAAAACAAGTTTAAGGGGGAGTGTTGGTTTGTAAACTTGTTTACAAGCTCAAAGAAATCAAAAAACAAATTTTGAAATATTCTAGCCCATTTGAAGTCTAGCTCGTGGAAGCTTTTATGGTGATGATCTGGATTGATAAGGATACAACTCATGGTTGGTGGGAAGAAGAAAATCAATGGGTTAGGTAAGGAAATAAGTGTATGGTTTAGATTGTTTTGGTAGATTTATATTGTATGATTTAGATTTATTAGTTGTTTTTATAAATATCTCTCAGTAGCAATGTAATAATCAAGTTAAAGAAATCCAAAACAAAAAATTTGAGAATTTCTGAGTGTTTCTGGAAAATTGTTCTTAAGTATTCTTAAATTTTGAGAGTTTTGATTCATAATATTCCAACGTAACAATGATATCCAGACGAAAAGTTTATTAACCTAGGGAAAGAAAACCATTATATATTCATAATATATATATATATATATATATATATAAGCATTAGTATTGATTGATTAAAGGCTTTGGTTACGAGTGTATGAAATAAGGGCACAAGCTTTCAAGGGAGACAAATTTTGTATAACCTTGCTTATAACTCAAAAGAAAAATTCAACGTACTGAATACTGATAATCGAGTTCTTGAGAATTTTACCTTGGCCTGATTCATCTAGCTTCTTAGTTTTGTACATCTGAATTAACAAAAATCAATAGCTAAAACAAATTAGAAATTTGCTAATTTGCTAATTTGCTAATTAATTTACAAAGTTTCATTTACTCCTATTTTTTTTCTTTGAACACTTATATCTATTTCGATCGAGTTGTGTAATAATATATTATCAGACAAATATCATATTAATTTGAGTTTCTTTTTTCCTGTGTTCATCGGTGTATCTAGAAGTTTTAGTTTAAGAGTAGCATTATGTAAATAGTAAAAAAATAGTATTATCTATTTTTAAGTTATTATTTTAGTATAAATATGTTTAAATTATTGAATTTTTAATATATTTTTGAGTCAAAAAAATATTAAAAATACAGCTTTAGAGAAAAAAACTACATATTTTTTTTATATATAATTTTTCTAAAATCTCATAAATACTTCACTTAAAACATACTTTATCAATAATTGAGAGAGTCATCAGCCTCTACATAGTTTAGCTAGTACCTCCATTAATTAAGTTGATTTTTTGTCCATGTAGACGAGAACAAATAAGTTATATTGATAGACAAGTCTATAGAAAATAGTGTTATCCCTTTTCAATATCAAAAGAGCATCATGTTTTAAATCCATCAAATTAGTAAGTGCACCATAAAGACAATTAATTATTATCTTCTAAGATCAAACTTGCAAGTAGTTAACTTGAATAAATTGAGAAGGATTAAAGGTAAATGTCATAAAAATCCTTTATATTAGATTGTTTTGTTAAAATATTTTTTTAAAGTATTTAAATACGATTAAAACATGAATATTTAATAATATTAAAGTTATAATTAATATGAATAAATTCCCAAAAAATCATTTTTAATATTTATTAATTACCATTATTTATTTTAATGTTTTATTAAAATTAAAATAAATTTTTGTTTGAATTTATTATTGTTAGTTTTTTATTAGATAATTTTATATTAAATTTTACTTTTATTTTTATAATAAAAATCATTAAAATAATATAATTTATATTTTTTATAAGACTAATAACTAAATAACATATTTATTAATCTAAAAATAAATAAATGATATCATTTTTAATGTAAAGAAATAAACAACAAAAATGTTAATATAATGGAATATTGTTATAACTCATCCTACATTTCTATATATTTTCTCAAATACTATCTCTTCTAACTACTTAATATTATTAATTATAAGTAAGTGGAATTTATCCTTAATTAGTGAGCTTAATTATATAATATATAGAATTTACACTACTATAAAAATGAGTATTTAAGTCGATACGTAAAGTTGGTGGTGAACCGACGCTATCCACGTAGGACGTAGCGTCGGTTGATGTGTTGAACCGACGCTATGTGTGGACGTAGCGTCGGTTGACACCTGAAACCGACACTATCAACGTAACATAGTGTCGGTTCGACACGTCAACCGACGCTATACACGTGGATAAATCTTTTCTCTTCTTTCTTTCCAGACAGAAACTATTTTCAGCGTTGCAGAACTCTAAAAAACCGTAAACCTCTTCCTCCACTCTTTCTCATTTTTCGGCCATCTACGACTACCATTTTGAACATCGGTTAGTGAGTTTTCTTCCTCTCTAACTAATCTTTTAGATCCCCGATTATTCATATTTTTTTCTGTTATTATGTGTTATTATTTATGTGTATAGATTTTTGTATTATATATGTAGGTTTGTATTATAACATAAGGAGAAGAATATGACGATCTTGAATAAAATAGAACAAAACCATGTTAATTTTTCTGTTATTAATTAATATTTTATTTTTCAAATATTTGTATTATTTGAACTAATTGCTAAACTGATTTTGATTTTTTTTGCTCGAATATAGGTTGAAAATGAATAAATTTAATAAATAAATAAATTAAAGTCGATTTCCCGTGTGAATCGACTTTAAACTTTACGTCATTTAATTTAAAGTCAGTTTTTTACCGACTTTAATACCCCTTTTTGTAGTAGTGTTACAAGCTAACTCATGATCAATTAGCATGTTGTATATATATATATATCTTTCTAAAGCGACGAGACACCCTAGTTAATCCTTTTTCCAGAATAAATTATTACCTGCAAGTGAGACTTTACATTAGCTATGCTAAGTCCTTTCACATTCATTATCTGAAGGACTAATTTCGGCGTTGCTCTTTTTATATGAAGAAGGGGAAAAAATTGTTATTCCAATTACTCTGCAAAAAACAATTAATTTGAAGCTTAATACACAAACTTACTTTCCCGACCACCGAGCCTCTTAACATCTTGAACAAAAGCAAGATGGAGATCAGGGGTCCAACGAAGCCTTGGCATTTTGGATCGAACATATTGTCTAACCCTAGACATTTTCGAATCATCATCAGCTGTCACATTGTTACTGCCCTCGTCGTTAGTGCTCATCAAATAACTATTAGCTTCTCCACATGAAATATTGATGTCCCCAACAACTTCTTCTTTTTCTTCTTCTTCATGATCTCCAGTTGCTTCTTCGTTCAAGTCGAATGAGGAATATTTACGGGAACTGATAAAAGAGGTGTTATTGGGTCGTGGAGTAGTACTACTCTCACCAAATATTCCATCGTTAGTACTATTATCTTCATAACATATCTTCACTAATCTTTGATCATCTGAAACCATTTTCATTCATATATCTGTTGGCGTGTGCAGTGAAAATGACAAACAACAAAGTTAATGAAGTTAGGAAATGGTAGACAATGTGGTTAGTGAATCAGAAATTAGGGAAGTAAAACAGCTGTTAGGGTTAGAATTTATATTCCTTTTCATTAGTATACATAGAAGTATTTTTTGTACAGAAAAGATGAGAACAGAAATTACAGAAATAAACTCAGAATAATTTGACATGGTATCAGAACAGATTATGACTCTAAAGAAATAAAAATCCTACGTTGCTACCTGATCTCCTCAACATTGGTTTGATCTATTAAATCCAGAGATCAGATCAATAATACCCATATCCATTTTTTTCAAGAACTGTCATCTTGGTCAATTTGCCCAGCTTCTTCCATCCACTAGTCCAAGCAGATGGGTGTTTGTGTGCCAACACTTTACGAAACTGTCTCTGCAGATTCTCCATATCCTTTTGGAGTTCAAGGTTCTTAGTTTTAATTCAAGTTTGAGTGTCTCTGTGCATGCAAAGTTGATTATGTTGAATATTATAATCAACAAGGGTGCGATTGCGACCATCTTCAATCTACCTCCCCCCTGGAAAAAGAAGAAGAAAAAGAAACCAAGAAAAGATGGAAACGATTGCTGACCTAAATTAGGTGTCTGTTTCTCTACAACATTTGAAACCAAAAAAAGAAAAGAAAAGGAAAAAAACAGGAAGGGAAAAATCAGACAGTGCAAGATATAGCTCGAACAACAAAAAATCAGACAGTGCAAGATATAGCTCAAACAACAACAGATCAGACGGTGTTAGATATAGCTCGAACAACAACAAATCAGATAGTGCAAGATATAGCTCGAACAACAACAAAAAAAAAACGAATCAACTTCACTGGAGCTGCTAACTCCTCGTTGGTCAGTGAGGGTTTTTTTTTAGAGACGGAGGACCAAGTGGAAGGTTAACTTTGTCTGGATTTGTAGCCGGCTAAGGTTCGGCCATCTTGACCTAGTTGCTCGTTGCAGAAGACGGGCGCCGCTCACGTGTAGAAGAAAGTCACGCTCGGTTGCAGAAGGACGTCGCTCCAGGGCTGCGCGAGGAAACTGCTCAACGCACAGGGAGAGAAAAGGCGCCGCTTGCGAGAGAAATTAGGGTTAGGGTTACGAGTTGTGTTTTTTTTCATTTATATAGTGGCGTTTTTGTAAAAAAAAAAGGAAAAAAGGAAGGAATTTTTTTTTAGATTTCATGGCGGAATCTAGAGATTTAACTACCAATTTCATATTGGAAGATTTGACGGCAAAAATGACGAAAGTTTTAACTAGAGCTCAGATCATCTCACAACCTCCGCCAACTGAAGCGTCGACTGCTCCCATTAGTATCAAGTTAAGAGGATCCAACTATGCCTTATGGTCCCAGGTGGTGGAGATGTATATCTCTGACAAAGATAAACTGGGATATATTAATGGGGACTTTCCTCGACCTGTTGAAACCGACCCCTCATTTAGGAGATGGCGTACTGAAAATGCCATTGTCAAAGGATGGTTGATCAATTCGATGGACCCCTCCTTAATTGCAAATTTTATCCGATTCCTAACTGCAAAACAGGTTTGGGATTCGGTGGCTACCACTTACTATGATGGGACAGACACGTATCAAGTGTATGATCTTCGCCGTCAAGTTACTCGTGCGATTTTATATAATATCTTTTAAAAATAGATTTTATGCTATCTTTTATGATAAAGATTTCAAATATAATTTAAAGTATATCTTATCTAATATCTTTTATCATATCTTATCTAATATCTTTTAACATATTTTATTCCATATTTTAACACTAAAAATAATTTTAGATTTATAAGCATGCGATATTAAATGCATAAATGTAATTCTATGTGTCGTAGTTAGGGGTGTCCATAAACCGGACCAAACCGTAAAACTGGATCGGACCGGACCAAATCAAACGGTTTTACTAATCAAACGGTCCGGTCCGATCCGGTTTGTACTAATTTTAAACCGTTTGAACCGGAACGGATCGGTTTAATAATATATTAAAAATTTCACATTATTCTTCATTAAATTATAAAAAAATCGAACCAAATCGGGAACCAAACCGGACCGAACCGTTTATAAATCAAACGGTATGGTCCGGTTTTTATTTCTTAAAACTGTTTCAAACGGTCTGATCCGAGTAATATGAACGGTCCGGTTTGGTTAAATTTTTTTTAGGCAAAACTGGACCTGATCGGACCATGGACACCTCTAATCGTAGTTATCAAAGATATATCTGAAGTATAATTATCTAAAATTCGAGCATTTATTTGATTTTTCTTGATAGACTTGATAGCAGACCTAAAAACAAATTTATAGATAAATATTTTATCCACGAAAATAGCAATACTCATGCTCTTTACACTTGACATTGGGGTTTTGATTGAAAAAGAGGTAGGATCCATTGAGTTAGCTTTGGTCTTGAGGCTTGTCTCTCTATACTTAGTTAATTTGGATGCTCTACTCCGGGTTCATTGTAAGAGCTGGACTAAGAAAGGATGGTTGGACATGATACACCTTCGTTTTCTATTATAAGGAGGAAAAGGAACTTGATTTGGTGCTGAAACGTGCACTTGGAGATTTGATAATTATCTTCTTGCTGTTCAGAGGCTCTAATAAAGTATAACTCCTTCCAATCTTAGTTTCAATTCCACTCTAATTTGAATTTAGATTAGAGGTGTGATGTTATTATTTCTAGGATTGTTGAAAAGGTTGGGGTTGTTTTGGAGGTAGATAAGTTTTCACATATTAGTTTTTTTGAATTTTAAAGAAATATGAATCTTTTAAATAACAAGACATTTTAATAAATTTAGATTATACATGTAAAATATCAATGGAATTAATGTTGTAATGTTTAAAAAAGATGGCATCTTTTAAAAGTAAAATAAAAGTACATGTGTAGATTATCTTCCAATTATTTCAGATAAAAAATAAAACATAATATAATGTACTCTCTTTTTATTGGATTTAATATGAAAACGACATCCTTACATCTTATCCATCTTATTAAAATATTTTAATTTAATATTTAAAAAAAAAACAATTTTGGCATTTGATTTTTTTCTTTCTTCTTCTTCTAATATTCTAATTTAATATTTTAAAAAAACATTTTTTTAATTTAATTTCTTCTCCTGCTTCTCCTTCTCCTTCTTCTTCTTCTTCCTCCTTAATTCAATTTCTAAGGTGTTCGATAGTAATGTTTCCGTTTATCCGTAAAATTAGCTGACAAACTGTAGAGGAAAACAACAGTTTTCTATAAATTACGGAATCACTAAATATAAACTATTATGTAATGAAATGTAGCATTTGGTACATTTGTCAACACTTATACTCTCTGCATATTTAAATTCTTGGTTTACTACAGTTGGAATGCAACATATCTCAGCATATCCCTTTTGCAATAAGTGTTTTCCCTTTAGATTGTTCAAATCTAGATGCTGTAATTTTACTTAATAGCTTGTTGGGTTCTAAAATTTTCAAGAGATGGTGGATTTTCTGGTGGATGTATGAAAGCAAGAAAGGATGTATGATTGAGATAGCAAGCATATAACGTTACGTGGAGAATTGCTATTAGTATTCATCCATACTTTTTGCAAAACTCTTTTGCTTTTATTGCAAACTTTTAAAGAAGCAAAATGGAGGTTTATAAATCAATTGTAACATTAAACAAATTTATGGGGCTGATTTTCTTCACTCACTTAAATGGCAAGTTCTGTAAATATTTATAGATCATGTTGGTTATCTTCTTTATTACAATTTGTTATTATTATTTAAAAATCTCATTTTTTTTTCTTTTTTTGACAATTGTCTAGCCGCATGACATAAAAGAAAAAAAGAACATAATACGAGGAAGAAGATTAAAAAACATAGGAGAAGAAGAAAAATAAAGAAAAAAATTGAATACAAAATCGAGGAAGAAGAAGAAGAAGAAAAACAAATAAATCAATAAAAAAACTGAGGAAGAAGATAAAAAGAAGCGAAATTAGAAAAGGAAAAATAAATAAATAAATGTTAAAATTATCTTCGATTTTTTAATTATGTAAAAATTCTTAAATTAAATGGAATTATTATTTCAAGTTAATAATATAACAATTATTTTATAAATTAAATATTAAATTAAAATCTTTTAAAAACATAACTGAAATTAAATAAATGTTAATTAAGAAGTTTAACCTTTTGTTTTTTTTAAAAAAACATGATAGTAGACTTAACAATCAAATATATATATATATATATATATATATATATATATATTAAGCCCAATCACAATAATTAAAAAGTAAAAATTATATGCGTAAATGGCTTATATTAATTATAAATTAGATTTAATATTTACTTTTCATTTATACAATAATAATTTTATATTTCGTTGAATTAGGTTGATTAAATTATCAATAGTATAAAAGGTGTAACTCAATTTATTAAAAACGAGAAAGATAGAGAAAAGGAAAATATAAGTCAAACAAAAACTTCTTATATAAGCATCATCTATTTATTTATTTTTAAATAAACATAGAAACACGTACGAAAGAAATAAGAAAAGAGAAAAGTAACAAGTAGAATACATTCATACACTCTAAAAGATTATTTATTTATTTTACAAATCTAAATACAAGAAACCACAGAGCACGTTCATGCAAGTACTTCTCCAAGAATTGGAGGAAAGAAAGTGCTTGTTTTGTTGCCGTGTCAACCATTTCAGTACCAGCCTCTTCAATTAAATAACAAGATATATTCAAATACATAATTTTTTTTTTATTAATTTTAGTTAATTTTTTTTATCCTATTGTTTTGCGTTCGTAGTGTGTTATATCATGTCTATCATTAGTTAATTTTTTTTATTAATTTTAGTTAATTTTTTTTATCCTATTGTTTTGCGTTCGTAGTGTGTTATATCATGTCTATCATTTTCACTACTAACAAGTTTTTTGATATAAGAAATAAAAAAAATAGTTGTTAAATACATGGAGAATAACTATTAGGTAATTAGTATTACTTTATGAACTGAGCAGCCCAATTCCCATAACTTAATTTTGAAACTCGTTTACATGGGAAGTGAGTAAATCAACAAACACAACTCTTTAAATAAATATTGTACTGACGAGAAACGTATATCAATATACACGTTATCTATCAAACAGTTATAAACCATGTAATTCAATCATTATAATTGTTGAAATAATAATTCATATTTATCTATATAAACAATTTACATATCCGATACAAATTAAGAAAATGTATACGGAGAAAAACGTTTATTTCTTCTTCTCATTATTTCTTCAAATCTTGATTTTTTCATGGTATCAGAGCCAAGTCGTTGTTTCATACAAATTTGAAACTCTTGTTCTCTAAAACAGAGATTTCTTTCTCTGAAAATATTTCTTCCCGTGTAAAAAAAATCTCATTCAAACACCCTTACAAATATTAATTACAAACATCATTTTTGAAGCGGTATTTGTCCCACCTAATTTTACCAGATTATTCTAAACATAATTGTAAACATTTTGATAAAAATATAGTAGAAGAAAAGTTCAAAACGCGCCCCCACGCGCCGCCTGAAGTGAAGGAAACATTTCTCATGCGTTCCACGTGCCATCACGTGCCGTCTAGAGGTTGAAGACGATGACGTGTCATTCGACATGACTCGGCTCGGCTGTTTCGGTGCGGCTCGGTTCGATTCAGCGTAGCTTGGCTCGAGGGCGTAGCTGGTCCGCACCTCGGTTCGGCTTAGGTTGGTTCAACCAGCGATTCGATTTGAACCCGATTTTTTTTTGGTTCTGGATTTCTAAAATCGGTTTGGTCCAGTTTTTCAAGATTTTAAACCAATTTTTACCCGGTTTTGTGGTTTTTTTATCCAATTTAGTGCATTAAAAAATCAGTTCTAAAATCATTACACCATTTTCTAGTTTGCTTACCATAATATCATGACAGAGGGTATAATTTCATTACCTATGGAGCAATCAACTCCAGTTGTTGTACAATCTGTTCCGTCTGAAGGTGTTTTTAATGCTGGAATTATTCTTACTGAGACTAATTATGATGTTTGGTCTCAAATAATAGAAATGCATATTGAAGAGAGAGAAAAACTCTCTTATATTCATGACAAAAATTTGCAACCAGAAAAAAACATCAAACAATTATAACAAGTGGTATGCAGAAAATCAAAAAGTGAAGAGATGGATACTTATGTCAATGAGTCCAGAAATCATGAAGCGATATTTACGCATACCTACTACTCTTGAAATTTAGGGTGCTTTGATAAAAGCATTCTATGATGGAAGTGACGAATTACAGGTATTTGTCTTAAACCAAAAAGCCTTTACTTCAGAAAAAATGGAAATCACTTTCCGAGTATTATGGAGAGTTGACTGAAATTTTCCAAGAGCTAGACCATCGTGATAAGGTGGTCATGAAAGACCCTCATAATCTAATATCATATCAAGAGTCTGTTGAAAGACTACGAATACATATTTTCCTTGCTGGATTAGATGATGAATTTGAGCAGGTTCGTGGAGAAATTTTGCGAAAAGAAACTATCTCAGATTTAGAAGGTTGTTATTCCTTGATTCGACGGGAGGTAATACGTCGAATCTCATTGAAGGAAAAATCTGGAGATGTTGACATTTCCGTCATGATATCTAACAATCGTTCTTTTTCCAATCAACAAGAACGAAGGGTGATTGATAAATCATCATTTAAATGTACCCATTGTCATCAAAAGGGTTATACAAAAGAACGATGTTTTGAACTTGTGGGATATCCTGACTGGTGGGATCACAATCGTGACTCTCGGAAGAAAAATCCACGACAGATGTCTATTGCCACCATTGTTGAAACAACAAAGGATCATATTGCAAACTCCTCAGCAAATGTTGGTAAGATGCTTAAAGTTTTTTCTCCTGTATTTTAATAATAAATGAATAATTGATTGAGGTGCAACTGATTATATGACATTTGATTCTAGACAAATCTCAAAACCATCCTCACACAAAACTGTTTGCACTGCCAATGGTAACACGACCCCAGTCATTGGGGAAAGATCTTTGTCTCTTACTATTACTTTGAATTTAGACTCAGTACTAGTTGTTCCCTCTTTAGAGTATAACCTTACATATATTTCTCAAATAACCATTGCTTTATCTTGTTTTGTTATTTTTTGGCCTGACTTTTGTGTGTTCAAGGACATTCAAACAAAGCAAACGATTGGTCATGATGTTAGGCAAGGAAACTTGTATTATTTGGACTTGGATTCAACAAATCATGCATTGGTAGCAACTGGATCTAACAAGGATGAATCAAATATATGGCTATGACATAGGAGATTGTGTCATGCTTCTTTTGGATATTTAAAGAAATTATTTCAAAGTTTATTTTTGAGCTTAGATCTTTCTACTTTAAAGTGTGATGTCTGTGAACTAGCAAAAAGTCATCGTTTCTCATTTCCTGTAACCTTAAATAAAAGTTCATTTCTATTTATGGTTATATATCTTGATGTATGGGGTTCTTTCAAAGTCTCTACTTTGGGAGGATCACGTTGGTTTATTACATTTATTGATGATTTTAGTAGAATGATTTGGGTCTGTTTAATGAAATCTAAAAATGAGGTAAACGTATTATTTAGAAAATTTCATAAAATGGTTCGTACTCAATATAAAACACAGATTCAAGTTCTAAGAAGTGACAATGAAGGAGAATATAAAAGTTCTGAGCTTCAAGAATATCTTAAATCAGAAGGGATTATTCATCAAACTACTTGTGTTGATACACCTCAACAAAATGGAGTTGCAGAAAGAAAAAATTGACACTTGTTGGAAGTTATTCGTGCCTCATTGATCGAAGCTAATATGTCATTATCTTATTGGGGAGAAGCAATTACTTCTGCTGCATATTTGATCAATCGGGTACCTTCCAGTCCCATTAACTTCCAAACACCACTATAAGCCGTCACTGAAGCAATTATTGCACCAAGTGTTCCCAATTTACCTCTTCATGTCTTTGGTTGTGTGGCATTTGTACACCTACATAAACAACAATGTAGCAAGTTGGATCCATGAGTAATACGTTGTGTTTTTATGGGATATGTCATGCAACAAAAATGGTATCGCTGTTATCATCCTCATACAAAACAAATGATTACTACCATGGGTGTTATTTTTCATGAAGATACAATGTATTTCTCTTCTACACCTGAATTTCAGGGGGAGTACAACCATGCTGAAATTCAGACATTTACATATAAATTGTTTCCTTATGAAGAAAGACAAATTATATGTGAGGAAAATACAAATAACTTGAATTCATATGGTAATAACTCTCAATATAGAAAAGACTCAAGGGAAATGGAATCAAGTCCTCATCAACTTCAAGATCATCAAGCAAGTTCCTTACTACCACTAAGTGAGTACGAGTTTCCTTCTCCACAAGCTGCTGATATACCTAACCAATCGTTTGCAAAGAATGTTCCAACTATTGAACCAGCCAGAAAAATACTTCCATCACGTCCTAACAGAGGTATTCCTAAAGCCATGTATGAACCTGCGATTTCTAGTAAAGTCAAATATCCCATGAGTAATTATATGTCTAAACATCGTTTGTCAAAATAAAACGTATCATTTGTGAATCAATTATTTGTTGTATCTATTCCTAACAGTGTGCAAGAAGTTTTAGCTGACCAAAAATGGAAAGATGCTATGAATGAAGAACTAAGATCCTTAGAAATAAATAGAACTTGGGAACTTGTCAATCGTCCACCAACAAAGAAAATTGTTGGATGTCGATGGATTTTTTCAGTATCAAACAGATGGTATGATTGAACGTTATAAAGCAAGATTGGTGGCAAAACGATAAACTCAAACATATGGGATCGAATATACATAAACATTTGCACATGTAGCCAAAATTAACATTGTTCGGGTCTTGGTATCTCTAGCTGCAAATTTAGATTGGTCATTATATCAATTTGATATAAAAAATGCCTTTCTACATGGAGATTTAATTGAAGAAGTTTACATGGATTTACCACCAGGAATCAAGAAATCCAAAATCTATGATGAAAAGGTGTACAAATTAAAAAAATCACTGTATGGATTGAAACAATCCACAAGAGCATGGTTTGGCAGGTTCACAAGGTAAATGAAGGCATTTGGCTACAAGCAAAGCAATTCAGACCATACTTTATTTCTAAAAAAAAGGCATGGTAAGATCATTGCACTTATTGTATATGTTGATGATATGATAGTAACATGAAATGATCTTGAAGAAAGAAAAGTGCTACAAACTTATTTGTCCAAAGAATTTGAAATGAAAGACCTTGGTTCCTTAAAATATTTTCTTGGGATTGAGGTTTCTCGATCAACAGAAGGAATCTTCTTATCTCAAAGAAAGTATGCCTTAGATTTATTAAAAGAAATCAGTATATCGGCATGTCAACCAGTTAATACACCAGTAGATAAATGATTAAAGTTATGTATCAAGGTTGATCAAGTTCTAACAAATAAAGAAAGATACCAAAGGCTTGTTGGAAGGTTGATGTATTTGGCACACACAAGACCAGACCTTGCCTATGCTTTAAGTATTGTCAGCCAATTTATGCATAATCCTGAAGAACAACATATGAATGCAGTTATTCCTATTTTGAGATATTTAAAGTCTGTTCCTGGAAAAGGAGTATTGTTCACTAAAAACTCAGAGTTTTCTAGAATTGAAGTATATACTGATACTGATTGGGCTGGATTAATAAATGATAGACGATCTACATCAGGCTACTTCACTTTTGTAGTGGCCAGGAAACCTTGTAACATGGAGAAGTAAGAAACAACATGTTGTTGCTCGTTCAAGCGCAGAGGCTGAATACAGAGGCATGACACTTGGGCTTTGTGAGGCCTTGTGGTTACAATCTCTCTTAAAAGATTTGGCATATCCCGCTAAAGAATCAATTAAGTTATTTTGTGACAATAAAGAAGGATATGATATTGCTCATAATCCAGTTCAACACGATCGTACAAAACATGTTGAAGTTGACAGATTCTTTATTAAGGAAAAGTTAGAAGAAAATTCATTGGGATTGCCAAAAATTAAGTCAGAAGATCAATTAGCTGACATCCTCACTAAAGCAATCTCATATCGAGTATTCACAGAAGTTTCAGTCAAGTTGGGCATAAAAGATATCTATACACCAACTTGAGGGGGAGTGTTGAATTCAACAAACACTGCAACTCTTTCAACAAATATTACACCGATGTCAAACGCCTACCAATATACATGGTGCCTAACAAACAGCTGTAAATCATGTAATTAAATCATAGTGATTGTTGAAATAGTAATTGATATTTGTCTATATAAATAATGTACATATCTGATACAAATTAAGAAAATATATACGGAGAAAGACGTTTATTTCTTCTTCTAATTATTTATTCAAATATTGCTTTCTTCGAAAACAGAATTGTATGCATGATTGCATGTCATTCCACTACTACAAAACTGGGTATATAAGTCGATACGTAAAGTCGGTTTTTTCCAAAAACCGACTTTAAATTAGTTTAAAGTCGGTTCGATGTCGAACCGACGCTATCCACGTAGGACGTAGCGTCGGTTGATGTGTCAAACCGACGCTATGCGTGGGCGTAGCGTCGGTTGACGTGGTGAACCGACGCTATCCACGTAGCGTAGCGTCGGTTGACACCTAGAACCGACGCTATCCTACGTGGATAGCGTCGGTTGACACCTGGAACCGACGCTATCCACGTAACATAGCGTCGGTTCGACACGTCAACCGACGCTACACACGTGGATAAATATTTTCTCTTCTTTCTTCCCAGACAGAAACTATTTTCAGCGTTCCAGAACTCTAAAAAATCGAAAACCTTCTCCTCCACTCTTTCTCATTTTTCGGCCACCTATGACTACCATTTCCAACATCGGTTAGTGAGTTTTCTTCCTCTCTAACTAATCTTTTAGATCCCCTATTATTCATATTTTTTTCCTGTTATTATGTGTTATTATTTATATGTATAGATTGTTGTATTATATATGTAGGTTTCTATTATAACATAAGGAGAAGAATATGACGATCTTGAATAAAATAGAACAAAACCATGGTAATTTTTCTGTTATTAATTAATATTTTATTTTTCAAATATTTGTATTATTTGAAATATTTGTTAAACTGATATTGATTTTTTTTCTGCTCGAATACAGGTTGAATATGAATAAATTAAAAAAAAAAAAAAAAGTTAAAGTCGGTTCACCGCGTGAACCGACTTTAAACGTAAAGTCGGTTCATCGCGTGAACCGACTTTAAACGTAAAGTCGGTTCATCCCGTGAACCGACTTTAAACGTAAAGTCGGTTCATCCCGTGAACCGACTTTAAACGTAAAGTCGGTTCACACCTTGAACCGACTTTACACTTTAACCGACTTTAAATTAGTTTAAAGTCGGTTAAAACCCGACTTATATACCCAGTTTTGTAGTAGTGTTCCATCAACAGAAGAACGTATAAAGGTAGGAGGGAGCAGGAACGATGTATATTACTATATATTAATTCTAATGACATATGTAAATATGTGTTTAGAATTAAAAGTATCAATACATAAGTGAATAACTAAATGGTGTTTGAGGAACTTAAAAGTAATATAGCTATATATTTTTCTTGGATGGCCTGCATAGGAAAAGATTAATGGAAGGACTCTATCATGCGAACTGACAATTTCTTCAATTAAATTTTCACTTCATGTATGAAACCCAACTACTAATTCTGCGTTTTTGAAGAATATGTGATGGGAATTAAGAATGACATAGTTAACATATTTATGAATAATTATATATTGTTATCGTTTTATTTATCACATAATAATTATGTGTAGAGACTGACTTAAGTATATAAATGTAATAAAAAAGACAGATGGTTTAATGATAAATCAGGTTTTTAATAATGAAAGGAAATATATATCGTGAAAGATGTTAAAGGTTTAATCCCTTTGCTAATAATTTCTCATATAATTATTGTTCAATATAGTGAACTGTTTATAGTTTAGCTAGCTAAATTTGATCTAACAACACCAAATTATGTAATTTAGATTGAAAATGAACCGATCCTATTTAAGGATGTAGCTGTCTAAGTTTATTAATAATATTCTCCATTTCTTAGAGAAAAAAAAAGTAAATAAATTTATGTCACATTATTTTAACAAATTAATAATATTTGAAAAGATCTTCAAACCAAATAAAAAGATATGGTCAATATTAAGGGAAAATGACATTTTATTAAACAATAAAGCATATACATCATTAAGAGGCCAAAGTTATTCGTAAATAATAATAATAATAAAAAAAAAAAAAAACTAAAAACAAACACACACACAACATGAACGGTAAGCCCCAAACTAAAGCCGCTCACATTAGAATCTGCCAATAATAGAGTCTAACAAATACCAAATTGGTGACGCTTCAAATTCAACTTACGAGTAGAAAACACAACAAAGCGATCTGCATGGTTTCCCAAAGTTGGTGAAATTTAATACTGATTTTGCCATGTAACTCAAAATTAAGTTGTCAAAGATTTTCAACTAGTTTTGGTGAGAAATGTTCATACTTAAACATCTTCCAATATAATCTTCATATATACAAGGGCTTTCCAGTCTCTGTCTTTGTTCTTGCTTCTTAGTCTGGCAAGTCCCTCGTATGTTACCTGGCTTAGACGTTGTCCCATATTCTTGGGTTTTTAAGGGGACAAGTAAAAACTTATTGTCCTAGAAAAAAGAATCAAACAAATTAAACTGGTTAACGAGGGATTGAAGGAAACTCAAGTTATTCAAATGAACAACAATAACATAACCACATCAACATTCAGTGGTCAGGACGAAGGCATCCATTGGCCAATACTCATCACTCGAAATACTGTCTTCCTAATAAGCTAGTACAATAGTCATAGTCTCATAGAGTAGAGACTCTGGAGCAAATTAAAATATTACAACATTGCTTAATTATTAAAACTTCTTGCTTTCAACCACAGGAATCAATAGACCATCCATGAACTGCCTGCTGATGGATTGCTGTTCTATAAAGACATTGATAACATCTTGAGGTTTTGGATACCCATCTGAATCGAAGGAACCATTTGCTGGAGAAACCACTCTAGCTTCATCCATTATTAGCTTCCCTTGCATTTTTCTATAACCAATCACTTCTTTCTCCAACCTGTTTACCTTATCAAGCAATTTTTTTGCATCAAATTCATGATCTTCTGACTTCTTCATCTCCTTAATTGATTTACTAACTACATTATAAGCAGTGTGCCCACCTGCAATTACAGCAAACAGAGAAACCCAATACTTGAAAATTCACAAATAGGACAGGAGGGTTCTATATTCATAAGTGAAACTTTAACCGTTAAACGGGTAGATAGGAAAGAGTTAGATCAAATCAGTAAATACATCGTCTCGTCCAAAGTTAAGCTAATGATAATATTTGTATTTTGCTGAATTGTTAAACACAATTAACATGTATCATTCAAATTCATTAGTTGGAAAACAACTCTATTAAAAGCTTAAATTGTTAAAAAAAAATAACCAGTTTTATATATCTATAGCTCTCGTAAGTATTGATTCTATACATCATCTCCATTGATTCTATAAAACATGCGTCATGTCAAACACTTAAGATTATTGGATCTTGAACGTGAAAACTCTATATTTAAACTTAAACTATTAAGATAATAGCAACGTTATTTTTACATGTCTTTACCAAAAAAAAAATGCTTTACGGAGCTCCCAAATAATTAAATAATTCTTGTAGTACGAGACGAAAACCTGGAAAGGATTTCAGGAACTCTGGGCCGGCGCTTTTAGCAAGGATTGTGGTGAACCGGATTATATCGGACCGATTTACATAGTCTGGAACTACGTTGGCGACACCGGACTTGACGGCGCTACTAATATTACAGACGGTGGCAACGCTGTTAGTGTAAGAGTTGGAACAACAGTTCTTAACGGATATTAGATCGGGTGTGGTCCGTTTCACTAGATCGGCTGTGCCGGAAAAGTAATCCCAAAAACCCATTCTCTCCCAATCCCTCAGTTCTGACTCAAAAAGCTCTCTCAACGTTCCACTTAATCTCCATGTATAAAATATTAAAACTTAAAAGCCAAAGTAATTCCTCCTTGGGTTACTGTTGAAAAATTAAACCACTATTATCTACTTTTGCGGGAACCAATTCCTTCATTCTACTTTGACTAATCTTCTCTTTTCGAGAAGAAGAAAATAAGACTTTGGTACTAAGACAAATTATTTTTTTATAACATTATTTATTAATTATAGAAGATTGTTATACGATAGTGTGCGTTAAGGGTAGTAATACGCTCATATTTTACTAATAATAATAATAAGATATAATTAATATTAAAAATAAAATGATTTTTTTATATATTTTATAATAATAATATTAATAAATATTATTGTGATAATATTATTATTATCTTAAAGTTATTTATATATATTTATTTTAATATTGTAATTAAAATAATAATAAATATTAATAAAATTTATAAAATTATAAATAAAATAAAATTATAACTAATTTTTTTTATTTTTAAGTTAGGTAAAATGATAAAAAATTAATATATAATTAAAAATTGATGATAAAACTTCTCAATATAATAATCGTTACATGTGATGCTACTCACTCGAATAAGTGTCAACTCACATATATAATGAACAATGATTACACGACCAACTATTTAATTATATATTTTTCCTTATTTTAAGCTTCATTACAAGTCATAACAGTAACTTGAATAGTTCCTTATTCTTGAAACAATTAGAGATAAATATCAATACAATCATTTTTTTTTCTTAACGATTTGTGCCATGAATTACTTCATATTTGTATTACAAAATATGTAAACTTTATAAAATATATAAATAATATGATAAATTCAATTTTGAAATATTAATTTAGAAGAAAAGTAAGTTTTATATTATTTATAAACATTATATTATTATTATTTTTAATTAATAAATAATAATTTTTTATATATACTAACATCTCTATATTATTTGATGAAATTTTTTAATATTTTTAACTATTTTTATTATATTTAACTCAATTGTATTTTTTTTTTTTACAAAACCCATGTGTGATGTCCATGGTTCTTTTTTTTTACTTTATTTTATGGTTTTTTTTTACTTTATTTTATGATTTTTTTTTACTTTTTTTTATGGTTCTTTTTAACTTTGATACTATATAAATTTTGTGTATAGTATAAATAACATAAGGCATTGAAATCCTAAACGTTTAACGAATGTAAGTTTGATCTTATTCATATTTTTTTAACCAAACACTCTTTTAGTATGTCAAAAAATCCTAATTAATCTTTTTATTTGAAGAAAAATAGAACGGTACGTTCATTTTCATTTAAGTTCAAAATATACGTAGTAAAATAACCATCTCTATGACCATTTTATTTTGTTTGAACTTGGGATTTAGATTAATTACATTATTTTTTCTTCCATAGTTCCAATTACTCATTAGCTTCAAATTTAACAAGTGACATGATCAAGACAAAATCATCACAACCACAAAAGAACATACAAATCAGAAAAGTGAAAAATCAGAAAGAAAAAGAAAGAAGCTAGAAGAAGAGAGAATTCGTATTAAAGCAAGGAGATAGCTAAATTCAATTTCCTTTAATTTGACTACTTAGCAATTGCATGCTCCAACAATTTTCTTCATTCAATGACTCTTTCAAACCTAGTACGTACGTAATTTTTGCATCAACTTCGTATATCTTAAGACTTTGTCACATCTCGAATTGTTTTACTAACAGCATTATAAA
This sequence comes from Hippophae tibetana, assembly GCA_037013495.1. Classification (NCBI taxonomy): domain Eukaryota; kingdom Viridiplantae; phylum Streptophyta; class Magnoliopsida; order Rosales; family Elaeagnaceae; genus Hippophae; species Hippophae tibetana. Next base: position 7,956,539 of record CM072804.1, read on the forward strand.
TCGGAATTCCACCTGCAAATTACAGAATATCCAAAAGACTCATTTTTCTGATTGGGAGAATATCATATGGCCTCCAGTTAAAAACATTTAGTTCCCTTAACTAGTAATGGATTACGATCAAATTTAAGAAAATAATTATTATGAGCCAAATTTGTTATGTATAATTAGGAAGAGAATTTCCATTAAGGTATGATTTAGGAATAACCTGGAATTAATTTTAGAACTTCATGGGCAGCTAGCATTTTTTAATAAAGCAATTACAAACCGGCCTACATTCGACCCGGTTTCTTCGTCCTGCAGGCACTGGTACAAAGTTTGAACAATTGTGCCTGATAGGAAGTCCCAAATGCCCATCCTGCTCAACTACGTACTTTCTGTCTCTCAAAAACTCGATAACAAAGAAGACGATGAAGTATTGACATTTAAAGACGACTGCTAGCTTGGCTTTATTGCGGAAAACGTATCGTCGAGTCCAGTTCCCGATTTAAAATTTCCTTTTCCCATACGCATAAATGAGCTCTGCCTTAACATATCTTTAACATCTTAATTTTTTTACTTAAAAACTCAAACCTAATTCTGAACCCAAAAGTTAGTTAGAGGATTGCCCAGACTTATAAGTAGCACCGTTGTTTTATTTTTGGCCGATGTGTGACTTAACATCCCCCTTCTACATCGGTTAGAGTTTGAATTTACGGCACAGTATGAATTTACGACACAAAGACCGATGGTGTGAAGAAGCCTAGAATCTAGTTTTGATATCATCTTAGAAACTCAAGTCCAACTCTAAACCCAAAAATTAACTTATGAGTTAAAGGTTTACCCAAACTTATAAGAAGTATTACTGTTTTACTCTTGACCGATGTGAGATTTAACATTTTTAAAACAAATCAATTCAATAAAAAAATCAAAAATACATTTGTAATTTGTAAGTTTCTTTGTACCAATTACCATTTATAAATTGCATAACCTATCTATCATGAGTTAGATAGATTATTTAAGTTAAAAAATTTATACAAATCTATCCGACCTATACTTATTATATTATATATTTTGATCATGTGTTGATATATGGAAGTATAACTATTGAAAATTATTATATATTTTGTATTTTAAATAAAATGTTGTAATATATTTATCCAGTGAATTATATTTATTAAAAGTATTGATTATTGATAGAAAACTTAATTTATAAAATTGTTTAAAGTTGTTATTTATGCTTATAGAATTTTTTTTTTTTGGGTAACAAGATAAGTTTTTATATATATATATAAAGACTTATTTTCATATTGGTATATATAAATACACATATTATATATTCATTTATTTTATTACTTAAGTCTTATTTTACCATTATTTGTAATGAAATAATATTAATAATTTTTTTATTTTTCCTCTCTAGTTTGTCATTTAATACAAGAATACTTAGAATCAATTATCAATTAGCAATTTTTATAAATTATTAGTTGGTTACATCTAGATATATAATATAAAAACACCTAATTCATATAATTTTTTTAATCAAATTTTTATTGCTTAAATTAAACATTTAATCATGAATATATGTAAAATTATGCTTAAATTTATACAAAATTAAATAATAGATACTTGTGTTAGTTTCTTACTATTTAAAATTTAGAATTGGATACATTATTTTTATTTATTTATTGTTTGAAAAAATCAAATTTCTTTTAGGTGCTAACTTTAATAAATCATTTTAACATAAAATTTAATACAATAATTATTTAATTATTAAAAGTAAATGTTTAAAAAAATATTTACCAATCCTAAAAACAAAAACAAACAAAAATTAAAATACAACATTTGATCCACCTAATCTAATCCAACCCAATTCAAAGGGTTCAGTTTGAATTTATTTTACATGTTTTATTAAATAGGATTGATTCTTATTTTTTAAGAATTGATATTATTGATTTGGTTATGATTTTAACTCAAATATATACTAACTAATATATACCCATAATTAACGCGGCATTTTGGATAGAGAAAGTATATTTAATACAAAGTGTTATTAATTATTCTTATAATATCAAATTATTTTTTCCTTCTATTTATTATTGATATTTACTTTTAAAAAAAATTACAATAATCTTAAATTATATTTATTTAAAATACAACATTAATACATATTTTAAAAATATATCACATACTCATTTCAAGTATGGCTTCCATTTTGCAAACTATATTATTTATTTTTAATTGATCTTTTTTTTCTCTTCCATTAGAATAAGTCTTTATTATAATGTAAATTATTATTATTATAATAATAATTTATTAATTTTAATATCATCTAATAATAATAATACTAATATGTAATTATTATTATTATAATACAATGAATATTTTTTTACGTTTTTATAGTAATAATAATAAATATAATTATTTTTTATTTTACTATCATTTATACTAAAGGTAATAATCTTCTCAGTATCATTATGAGACACATATGTTTCAAAATTTAATTAATAAGAACATGGATAAAAATAAAGCTAATTAAAAATATACATATCATTGAAATAATTACACGAATATCAATTGTTTTTTTAATTCAAATTGGTTACGAAAACTTAGATAAGAGGTGAAAATGCCAACTTATATAATCTTTTTACAAGCTTTATATCAATTCGATCAAACATACTTTATAACTTGAATTGAACAATTAATATAACAGAACTAAAAAACAATATTCTCAAATAAACACACACCAAAAACAACGTGTAGTAATAAAATTGATGATTACACGATAGTTTGAAAGATTCTCTACTCATTACCAGATCGTTTCTATGCAAATGTTACTGCTATTAATGAAAGCAAGGACATGGACACTATCAAAATAGAAGAACTTGTTCACTCACTTCAAACCTTTTGAGGAGAGCTTTCAAAAACTTCCAAAGAATAAAGATATAACTTTCAAAAACTTCCAAAGAACAAAGATATCACTTTCAAAACTGCTATGATTGAAGACAATGACAATAATGATGATGAAGTGGTAATCTTAACTAGAAGATTGAATAAAATCCTACACAAAAAAGAATTCTCAAACCAAAGGACAATCAAGTTGTCAAAAAGATCATAATCTAAGAAAACTCAAATCTGTGAGTTCTGTTTGTAAGAAATCTAAACCCATTAGACTTATGTGTTCCAATGCATGGGTTTTGATCAATTTATAATTAACTCTACAAATAAGAAGAACCAAATTGGAAAACTTTTAACACTACACTTATTGACTTTAAAAATGATAACGAAAATTTAGTTGAATCATACAATATCTATTGGGCATTTACTATAATTACAAATAGACAATTCAATAAATCTAACATTGATTTAGATGATGAGAAAAGTTATGTTGAATCTGTACTCAACAAATTTTACTATATATTAATGAAATATTCATAAATTATGTAATATGCAAAAGGGAATTAGTTAAACTAAATGACAATCCTTTGAAATAAATTCCTCAATTATAGAAAAAGAAAAAAATTGAATTGTCTAAATGTGTTAATATTTTGAATTCAAGTTTTGCATATGTTAACACTGGAAAAGAAGAATCATATACAGAAACCTGAATAATCAAAAGAAATAATATTAATAATTGGAGCTAAAAGGTTAAACTAAGTTCTAAATTATGGAAAGCTAATTATAGATAAGAAATGGCTAGACGAACATACTAGCTACACCATCTTCTTCAAAATCAAATGAATTTATCAAACCTTTTAATATGTCCTCCTCACATAATACATATAACATTGATTATAAGGATGATAGCTACACTCCTTCAACATCAAAAATCATATATGTAAGGTCTTCTAACTCTACTATTTATGTTATCCATTATACACAAAGAATAATTGTACCTATGATTGAAAGATCTATTAAGTTTATGCATATATTGTTGGCATGTGCAGTGAAAGTGGCAAACAACAAAGTTAATGGAGTTAGGAAATGACAGAAAATGTAGTTAGTGAATCAGAAATTAGGGAAGTAAAACAGTTGTTAGGGTTAGAGTTTATATTCTTTTTCATTAGCATACATAGAAGTAGTTTTTGTACAGAAAAGAAGAGAACATAAATTACAGAAATAAACTCAGAATAATTTGACATGGTATCAGAGCAGATTATGACTCTAAAGAAATAAAAATCCTACATTGCTACCTGTTCTCCTCAACATTGGTTTGATCTATTAAATCCAGAGATCAGATCAATAATACCCCATATCCATTTTTTTCAAGAACTGTCATCTTGGTCAATTTGCTCAGCTTCTTCCATCCATTAGTCCAAGCAGATGGATGTTTGTGTGTCAACACTTTACGAAACTGTCTCTACAGATTCTCCATATCCTTTTGGAGTTCAAGGTTCTTGTTTTTAATTCAAGTTCGAGTGTCTTTGTGCGTGCAAAGTTGATTCTGTTGAATATTATAATCAACAAGGGTGCGATTGCGACCATCTTCAATCTACCTCCCCCCTAGAAAAAAGAAGAAGAAGAAACCAAGAAAAGATGGAAACGATTGCTGACCTAAATTAGGTGTCTGTTTCTCTACAACATTTGAAACCAAAAAAAGAAAAAACAGGAAGGGAAAAATCAGACAGTGCAAGATATAGCTCGAACAACAACAAATCAAACAGTGCAAGATATAGCTCGAACAACAATAGATCAGACGGTGCAAGATATAGCTCGAACAACAACAAATCAGATAGTGCACGATATAGCTCGAACAACAACAAAAAAACGAATCAACTTCACTGGAGCTGCTAACTCCTCGCTGGTTAGTGAGAGTTTTTTTCAAAGACGGAGGATCAAGTGGAAGGTTAACTTTGTCTGGATTTGTAGCCGGCTAAGGTTCGGCCATCTTGACCTAGTTGCTCGTTGCAGAAGACGGGCGTTGCTCACGTGTAGAAGAAAGTCGCGCTCGGTTGTAGAAGGACGCCGCTCCAGGGCTGCGCGAGGAAACTGCTCAACGCATAGGGAGAGAAAAGGCGCCGCTTGCGAGTTGTGTTTTTTTCATTTATATAGTGGCGTTTTTGTAAAAAAAAAGGGAAAAAGGAAGGAAAAAAATTTTAGATTTCATGGCGAAATCTAGAGATTTAACTACCAATTTCATATTGGAAGATTTAACGGTGAAAATGATGGAAGTTTTAACTAAAGCTCAGATCAGCTCACAACCTCCGCCAACTGAAGTGTCGACTACTCCCATTAGTATCAAGTTGGGAGGATCCAACTATGCCTTATGGTCCCAGGTGGTGGAGATGTATATCTCTGGCAAAGATAAACTGGGATATATTAATGGGGACTTTCCTCAACCTGTTGAACCCGACCCCTCATTTAGGAGATGGCGTACTGAAAATGCCATTGTCAAAGGATGGTTGATCAATTTGATGGACCCCTCCTTAATTGCAAATTTTATCTGATTCCTAACTGCAAAACAGGTTTGGGATTCGGTGGCTACCACTTACTATGATGGGACAGACACGTCTCAAGTGTATGATCTTCGTCGTCAAGTTACTCGTATGAAGCAAGCGGGTGGATCCATTGAAAAATACTACAATGACTTTCAAGGGTTGTGGCGTGAAATTGATTTCTGTCGTCCTAATCCAATGGAGTGTGCAATTGATATACAAAAATACAACTCCATCATACAGGAAGATCGAGTGTATACCTTCCTCGATGGACTTGATGATAGATTGGATAAAACTCGAAGTGATGTGCTTCAGATCAAACCATTCCCTACGGTGGAACAAGCCTATGGATTCGTTCGTAGGGAAGAGGTCAGGCAGACCGTGATGATCACAGGTGTAGATACGACACCCGGAGCAGTTATGGCTTTTAAAGGGGTCAAAGGACACCATAATCTAATGCCACCAAAAACAAGAACTTCCTTGGGTAGCAAGAAATCCACGGGAAATCCACCATCGCTTGACATGAAATGTGGCCATTGCGGAAACTCCAAACACACGCGTGAAAACTGCTTCAAACTACATGGGTATCCAGAATGGTGGAATGATCTTCAAGCACGGAAGAAACGGGACACCACTTGGCGAGCCGCTGTGGCTACCAATAATGCCTCACTATCCCTTACTTCTCAGGCCGAATCTTCCCAGGATCCAGGTATTTCAAGTAAAGATTTTCACATCTCTACTCGTAGTGATAAGAAGGATTGGATTCTGGACTCTGGAGCTATAGATCATATGACATTTGACCCAAACGATCTCTCCAAAACAACCCAGCCAAGACAGAGTCGTGTTGCCAATGCAAATGGGGTCACTTATCCAGTTACAGGAGCTGGAACAGTGACCTTATCTCCTTCATTATCATTATCTAATACTTTACTTGTACCCTCTCTGTCAAACCGACTAATTCCTGTAAGTCAGGTCACTTCAGATCTTAACTGTGTAGTACTGATGTATTCTACTTTTTGCCTTCTACAGGATATTCTCACCAAGGATATCATTGGGCGTGGTACTAGGAGAGGAGGGCTATATTATGTGGATGACCTCAGTTCAGGAAGAGCCAATCATATGCAAAACATTGTTGGTAACAAGGAACGACAGATTTGGCTATGTCATCGTAGATTTGGGCATCCATTATTCGGGTATTTAAAGCACCTACTCCCCAGTTTATTTTCAAATATCACACATTCAGATTTCAAATGTGATACTTGTATCCTAGCAAAAAGTCATAGGGCGTCTTATCCTATGAGCATGAATAAAAGTGTGACTCGTTTTGCTTTAGTACATTCTGATGTTTGGGGACCTTCCCTGGTCATTACGTCATCGGGTTATCGTTGGTTTGTTATTTTTGTTGATGATTGTACACGAATGACATGGCTTTACCTTCTCAAACATAAAAATGAAGTATTTGCTACATTTCACTTGTTTCACACCATGGTTCAGACATAATTTTCTGAAAAAATTAAGATACTTAGGTCTGATAATGGAGGGGAGTATGTTAATCAACAATTTCGGACATACTTAGACAACCATGGTATTCTCCATGAAACCTCGTGTTCACAAACCCCACAACAAAATGGGACTGTGGAGAGGAAGAATCGGCATATTTTAGAAACGGCTCAGGCCTTACTAATCGGTGCACATATGCCTAATAAATATTGGAGTGATGCTATTACTACAACGGTGTATCTACTGAATCGTATGCCCACAAAAACCTTACAATTTCAGACTCCATTAAAGGTGTTATCTGATCATCTTTCCTTGCCTACTATTTTGATGCTTCCGCCCCGAATTTTTGGATGTGTTGCTTTTGTCCAACTCCATAAAAATCAACGAACTAAGTTGGATCCATGTGCTGTCCGTTGTGTGTTCTTAGGGTATGGCGTACAAAAAAAGGGTTATCGATGCTATGATCCAATTACTAAAAGAACCTATATTACCATGGATGTCACTTTCCTCGAATCAGAATGTTTTTTCCCATCACCGGTATCCAATTCCACTCTTCAGGAGGAGAGTTATGGTGAAGAATTGGCTTGATGTTGAAATATTATACACTAGTCCAACATACTCGGATCATGCCAATCATATGGAGGAGCCAGTATCTAGACCCGAGCTTGAACTTCCAAGAACTGAAGCTGAAGTAGTAATTGAATCTCCAGAAGATGAAGTGGTTGATGTACCCCTCCACTCCCTAGTACCCAATGATCCTCCTGCTGAGAATACTCCTGAGGTAAGCTATCCTATCACACCGTTACAAACTAATGCTATAGATACATCTGTTGGTTATGTTTTACCTTTCAGACACAATCGAGGCAAACCTCCAAATCGATACTCCCCAGAAAGAGAAGAACGACAATCCAAGTATCCAATAGCAAATTATGTATCTACTCAAAGGTTATCAGAACCTATCAGGGCATTTACACAAACACTCTCCTCGTGTCAAATTCCAAGTAGCATTGAAGAAGCCTTATCTGATCCAAAATGGGCTCAAGCTATAAAAGAGGAATTTGAGGCATTGCAGAAGAATAACACATGGGTGTTAAGCGAGTTGCCTCAAGGGAGGAAGATGGTAGGATGCAAGTGGATTTTCTCCATTAAGTATAAAGCAGATGGGTTAGTTGATCGATACAAGGCGAGGCTTGTAGCAAAAGGATATACATAGAAACACGTGATAGATTATCAAGAAACCTTCTCACCTGTGGCTAAACTAAAAACCGTTAGAGTCTTGTTATCTCTTGCGGCAAATTTAGATTGGCCATTGCACCAACTTGACGTAAAAAATGCCTTCCTTCATAGTGATCTTGAGGAAGAGATTTACATGGATATCCCACCAGGATATACTGTTACATCAGGAAAAGCAACTGCATGTAGATTACAACGAGCATTGTATGGACTAAAACAATCACCTAGAGCATGGTTTGGTAGGTTGAGTTCAGCAATGAAGACATATGGGTTCCAACAAAGCAACTCTGATCATACTCTTTTCCTAAAACATCGATTAGGGAAGATAACAGCCCTTATAGTCTATGTAGACGATATGATCATTACAGGGGATGATAAAGAAGAAATCTCTAAGCTTCAAGAACAACTGTCAAATGAGTTTGAAATGAAGAATTTGGGAGGGCTCAAGTACTTCTTAGGTATTGAGGTAACAAGATCAAAACAAGGCATATGTTTTTCCCAAAGGAAATATACTCTGGACCTACTAGCAGAGGCAAGACTACTAGATTGTAAACCTGTCGATATTCCAATGGTTCAAAATCATAAACTCGGAGAATATGTGGACCAAGTACCAACAGATAAACAGAGATATCAACGGTTAGTAGGTAAACTCATATATTTATCTCATACTCGACCTGATATTGCTTATGCTGTGAATGTCGTGAGTCAGTTCATGCACTGCCCAAGTGAAGACCATATGGATGCGGTCATGCGAATACTTCGTTACTTAAAATCCTCCCCTGGCAAAGGACTTATAATCTCAAAGAATGGTCAATTGAAAGTCCTTGGATATACAGATTCAGACTGGGTAGGGAATATGAAGGATAGGAAATCTACTGCTAGGTACTTTACTTTTGTGGGGGGAAATCTTGTTACATGGAGAAGCAAGAAGCAAAAGGTAGTTGTCTTATCCAGTGCTGAAGCTGAATTTCGAGGAATGGTCAAGGGAATATGTGAGCTCCTTTGGTTGAAAAAACTTCTAACTGAGATTGGTCTTGCTCCTAACTTTGTAATGAATTTATTTTGTGATAACAAAGCAGCCATTGCCATCTCTCACAATCCAGTTCAACATGATCGCACGAAGCACGTTGAAGTGGATCGGAACTTCATCAAACAGAATCTTGAAGAAAAGATTATTAAGCTTCCATTTGTTAAATCAGAAGATCAATTGGCTGATATACTCACAAAATCTGTGTCTGTAAGGAACTTTTACAACACACTTGACAAGTTGGACATAAGAGACATATATGCATCAATTTGAGGAGGAATGTTTGCGTGTGCAGTGAAAGTGACAAATAACAAAGTTAATGGAGTTAGGAAATGACATACAATGTGGTTAGTGAATCAGAAATTAGGGAAGTAAAACAGCTTTTAGGGTTAGAATTTATATTCCTTTTTATTAGTATACATAGAAGTATTTTTTGTACAAAAAAAATGAGAACAAAAATTACAGAAATAAATTCAGAATAATTTGAAAATATCTCGTTCATATAGCTTTAATTGAACAATATGCGTAGTTCTGTGAGCCATACAATAATTCTAGCTGCTGTAACAAGGATATAAAGTTTGTCAGATCAGAAGGTGAAGTGTACTACGTACTGGATCGAAAGCTATATATATAATGTAAAAGCATATATATAGTTATTAATTAGCAAGGCTATCTGAAGTATTAATTTTAATTTCTTTTCTCCTAATATTTAAGCTCTATGTTTCTACTTTCTATCACAAAATTAATTGTTGGATTAGTAGCACAAAAAAAAGTTAATTGGATTCTTAGCAAGCAAAAAAAATAAAAATCGGATTTTTACTTCTGTATACGTACTAGCAGCAGTACTTGAAGACCACAGCCCAGGATATATATAATTTCTTATTTCTAGGTCTGGGAAATTGAGCCTTGTACAAAAACCTAGAAGGAGAAAAAAAATCAATTTTATATATTGATATAAACTTTTGATGTTCAGGTGTTATGATGACCCTATATCATATCCAAACCCTGAAATATTTTGGTAAAACCCAAACATTATATATATTACTTTTAGAAGGGACAAAGCAGATTTTTTTAGTTCCACCCATTTTTAGTTCAAGGGATATAAATAGAAGATTAATGAAGGCAAATAATTAAGGTTTTGTGCTACACTGATATTCTATAAAAACTAAAAGAGATGAATTCATGAAATTCTTACCCAGATAAAGAAGAATGCGCGCTCTAGCGGTTCATTATATAGATCTACATATAACCCCGTTCAAATTTACCGAAAATATATATTATTATTTGATCCAATATATATAAGATCTTACTATATGCTCCTCAAGTACTAAAGCAATAGATTCTATAAGAGGCAGATTGGGAGAGAGAGAGATCACCCTACATATTTTTATCGAACTGAGAAATTTGTTTATTGATTGCTTTTAGAAGGGACGTACTGATGATCACCTGGTATAAAAATAGTTGAAAATTATTCTTTATTATATTCCATAATTAGTCATGACTTTTGAGATATTCTTCTTCTCTTTTGATAAATAAGAAATCTCTAAGCTTCAAGAATAACTGTCAAATGAGTTTGAAATGAAGAATTTGGGAGGACTCAAATACTTCTTAGGTATTGAGGTAACAAGATCAAAACAAGGCTTATGTCTTTTCCAAAGGAAATATACTCTGGACCTACTGGCAGAGTCAGGACTACTAGATTGTAAACCTGTCGATATTCTAATGGTTCAAAATCATAAACTCGGAGAATATGTGGACCAAGTACCAGCAGATAAACAAAGATATCAACGGTTAGTAGGTAAACTCATATACTTATCTCATACTCGACCTGACATTGCTTATGTTGTGAGTGTCGTGAGTCAGTTTATGCACTACCCAAGTGAAGACCATATGGATGCCGTCATGCGAATACTCCGTTATTTAAAATCCTCCCTTGGGAAAGGACTTATGTTTTCAAAAAATGGTCAATTAGAAATCGTTGGATATACAGATTCAGACTGGGTAGGAAATATGAAGGATAGAAAATCTACTGCTGGGTACTTTACTTTTGTGGGGGCAATCTTGTTACATGGAGGAGCAAGAAGCAAAAAGTAGTTGCTTTATCTAGTGTTGAAGCTGAATTTCGAAGAATGGTCAAGGGAATATGTGAGCTCCTTTGGTTGAAAAAACTTCTAACTGAGATTGGTGTTGCTCCTAACTTTGGAATGAGCTTGTTTTGTGATAACAAAGCAGCCATTGTCATCTCTCACAATCCAGTTCAACATGATCGCACGAAGCACGTTGAAGTGGATCGGAACTTCATCAAACAAAATCTTGCAGAAAAGATTATTCAGCTTCCATTTGTTAAATCAGAAGATCAATTGGCTGATATACTCACAAAATTTGTGTCTGCATAGAACTTCTACAACTCACTTGACAAGTTAGACATAAGAGACATATATGTACCAACTTGAGGGAGAATGTTTGTGTGTGCTGTAACAGTGGCAGACACCAATGCTCAATGGAGTAAAACATGAAACAGACAATAATATTAGTAAAGCCATAAAACATAGATGTGCAGGAATTATGGTTATTATTTAATTTTTGTTTTCTTTATATACATATATCTTAACTCTTGTATAAAAACAGAACAGAAATAATAATGAAATATACATGTTAATTATCAGAGAAATACAATATTTATCAATTATATCATAATATATAGTCATGGAGATAATATTAGAAAAATAATTTGTTTTTATTATTGAAACAAAATATGTAGTAGAAGTATAAAGTTATTCATTTTGTTAAACTTTTTATGTTTTACATTGATTTATTTATTTATTTTTGACCCATAAATAGTCAAGTTTATTCTATGTACTAGCATCCTAACAAAGAAATACATTACTAAATATTAAAATAGTTTTCTATTTTCTTGCTTTTCTTAATCTTAATATCTCAGTAATAATTTTCTTTTCTTCCGCCGCCTAACTCTTCTTATATTAGAATGTTAGTTTAAAGATAAATGATATAGTTAGATTAGTATTAGTCTAGAGTTTTTAAAATGATTGTTTAGTTAGAAATATTACTTAATTTGTATTATTCTAGATTTGTTAAATTATTTATTTAAATAATAATTTATTTGTATTTATTAAATTCGGATATTTAAACTGTGTCCATCAATTCTCTTTTTACTAAGTGAATCTATATTATTAGTAAAATTGCATTTTTATCTTGCATCATATTAGGGTGTTTATTCTGACACGATACGAACCTGGCAAGCAAAAACAACGCAACACAATTGCTACCACTAATTATATAATAATAACTCAATTAATAATAGCTACAATAAACTTATTTATTTTTATTTAGAGACGCGCCATTTTGATTATATCACCATTTTCCAATTAACTAGTATTCTTTCCTGGGAAATATATATAGACACGCATGTGTTTTTGTGTGTAAGATTAATTGATTAGGTAAACCACTACCATCTGTACGTATATTGCAGAAAGATATATATTTTGGAGATCAGAACAAGTTACAGACAACTTAATTGATTTAAAAAATGAAAAATAAAAACAAGAAAAATGTATCAGAGTCCATCACACTGAGATTCTCTTTGAAATCAAGGAAACAAAATGATCAATCTCTATCTTTTACATTACAAATATTAAATGAGCGCATTTTGCTTAAAATTATTAGAAAATAAATCTATTTTTTTCTCGATGGTTAATAATTAACATTGATTAATCACTTTGAAAACATGATTACTGATATCAGTTAATAATGGCATCACATTGATCTATCCCATAAATTATAAATATGCACTCTTTATAAGGGAGCATGGTGAGAAAATTACTTATTTAAATTTTAACCGTTTAGATATAAAATTGTAAAATTATGTAATATTTTATAAGTATTGTTAATACTTATATATATATATATATACTATTCTATATCTACATGATATATATAGATAAAGCTAGAAGACAACACTCTTTTTTTTTTTTTTAAATCAAAGCTAGAGAAATTCACTGATAATCCATAAAGCTGTCTGTTTGTATAAGTCTTTTTCCCAAATGACCAAGAATTATCTTTCCAAGGCATCTTAGAGAGAATTTTAATCAATTCGTCATTACGTAAGAGACAATTAATCATTTAATTTGTTTATTATATATTCTTTGGAAAGCGAAACAGTTCGATTAATTTGCTAATGGGCATCATTTCAAGGAAGAGATTTTGGCAAAACGACACCAAGTATATATATATATATATATTTGGACCAAAAAAACGATACTCAAGATTGACTATAAATATGTGACAATCTTTAGCTGTGTTTGAAAACCCAGTTAGATAGAATCTAGTTCATTAAGTAAGACAAATATTCGAAGGACTCGGTAAGTTTTATTTTAAATATCAAATGATAATTAATATAATTCAAATTTGTTACTTAAAAGTAAAAAACATCCGTGAACCACATGACTAAGTAAGATTAGTTCTAATGAATTAGAGAGAGATATAGATTGAGTCTGGTTTGGGGTAGCTAAGCAAATAAGTAATTAATTCCCTCTTTATGTCTATACGATTAACTAATAATAATATTTGTAACAGTCCATGTTTTGTAATCTCTTGTGCTTATGAGTTGACATGTTCGTTTTCCAAAATATTAGACTCACCGTAAGACAAAATAATATTTTATCTCATGATTTAATTACATTATCATTCTATTACAAAAATATACTGTCTTTTATACTAATAATTATTAAGTATAATAAAATTTATTATTCATTATTTATAAAGTATTTTCCTCATCAATATTATTATTTTTCTCTCTATCAAATATTGAGTATTTTTTTTAACTTTTATAATAATTTTAAATTTCATGTGCTTAGAATATCATATAATCACATATTTCAAGATAAATGAATAATTTCTCCAACAACATTTAATTTTTTTAAACCAATCTAACTCATTGAAAATAATTTTAAAAAAAATGTTAATTTGAATAAAATACTAAATATATATAAGTTAGAATTTTTATTTTTTTGCAATAGCATTATTTTGTTAGGTCGATGGACAATAGGGTTCGGAGAAAAACACTATAATTCAACAAGTGTATCATCTATTGGAGTCTCACATCGCCTAGAGAAGCCAACAATGTGCTGGTTATAAATATGGATGACCCATTTTCTAATAAGTGCGTTTTGAGGGAAACATTAGGTTGTCCAATTTTCAATTTAGTATCAGAGCTGATCCTAGGGGTCCCGATGTGCCCGCTTCCCTGAGTTCCCTGGTGTCTGGTTGTTGTGCCGGCCGGGTATCGATATTTGCGGTGTCCCCGTCCGATGTGAGGGGGAGTGTTGGAGTCCCACATCACCCAGAGAAGCCAGCAATGTGCTGGTTATAAGTATGAGTGACTCCTTTCCTAATAAGCGCGTTTTGAGGGAAACATTGGACTGTCCAGCTTTCAATTTGGTATCAGAGCTGATCCTGGGGGTCCCGATATGCTCGTTTTCCTAAGTTTCCCGATGTCTGGTTGTTGTGCCGGTCAAGTATCGGTATTTGTTGTGTCTCCGTCCGATGTGAGGGGGAGTGTTGGAGTCCCACATCGCCTAGAGAAGCCAGCAATGTGCTGGTTATAAGTATGGGTGACCCCTTTCCTAATAAACGCGTTTTAAGGGAAATATTGGGGTGACCAACTTTCAATTTCATAGTGATATACAAATTAGAATCACTAATTAATAAGCATATTTTGAAGTTACTAAGAGCTGTTTTTTCAACTAATTATAGAGACGGTCTAATTAATTTCAATTTAAGTCAATTGTTTGTAGTGAAATGATACATACTTCAAAATGGATAATGAAAAGAAGTATTTCAAGTCTCTTATAATGTAAATTGATGTGTGAATATATACATGTTTATACGAAAGAAAAAAAAAATTACAGTTCAAGATCAGAAAAATAAATTAGTATATTATAGTTGTTTATGTTTGTTTTGAAATTTTATCTTTAAATTTTTTGAACCAATGAATGTGATGAATTTAAAGTTATTAATAAAACATAAAATTTAATTTTTAAATTAATAATAAACGGTTTAGATTTGATAAGTAAAAGAAAAGAAAATAAATAAATGATATAAAAATTCCAAATTAATAAGCAGGACAATGAACTGATGTGATATGAAAATGAGTTTGTTAAATCTAGCAATAATTTAATGTTATCCACAGAGTTTAGGGTCACTGTTCCTGCGTCATGCGTTGTCCGTTTGGGCTTGTATTTAGAGCAATTTTAATGGGTCCGGAATATTTAAGCCTATTAAATTGCAATGAAGGAATGAAAAAAGAAAGTAGACTAATTATTAGAAGCCTTTTTATGAGAAATAGATGGTAAGACTAATTTGAATATATAGCTCTAGCTGTTCAGACAACAAAAGGTGGTCCTCTCCGATGATCAAAATATTAAGCTTTGCCATACCTTCCAATTGGTGAGGGTGGATGCTTATTGTCCACTTGTCATTGATTTATGATAAATAGTATACTAGTATATTTATTGCATGAAACTGACAGACTCCACCCATTATGATTTAGATTCTATATATTTATTATCACCATATTGAATATTGATACAGAAGTATTGAAGTTTATTGTATGCGGAATGATATATATATATGCATCGTCTTGAAAACTATGAGATTTTTAGTTCACTGTTAAAAGAACAAAGGAGTTAAATTGTATTTTTTTTAAAATTAATAAGGGGACTAAAATTACATTGGAGGGGTATTATATACCAAATCCTTCCAAACGCACCTAAATTTACCACTGAAGTGTCCACAAAGTCTACAATTCATTTGACACATTTTCAGATATACTTTTAATTTATTTGGTATTTAGAGAGTCCAATTTTTTAGTATTATTTTTGTTTTATCACTATATATATTACCGATATCTGATAAACACGTGAACAAAAATAATTAAAAATATAAATTTTTCTTACATAAAATATAAAAAATTTGTTAACATATATATTTATCAATCATATGGGATCTCACCACAAAACGTGAGAGAAAGAGAGAGAGCTCCAATAGTTTTGTATGTTGCTCTTCGTATAAATGTTGTAGATCACCTATGCTCTTGTTTTTTAATTTCCCATTTGTGTATTTTCGTTCAATAACCTCTTTTGGTTCAATAATAACTTATTTTAAGACTAAACAAATAGTTCAGAATCTCAAAAAATTCCCTCTTTTTTACTGGTTACTTACTAGCTAGTATTAACTCTTAATATATATAATATATGTGTATGCGTGTATACTTGATCAAAACTTAAAAAAGAAACGCTTTGTTGGTTAAGTAGTTAGTTATTTAATACAAGTTTTAATTTTTATTTTTATTTATTTTTTTCAAGTGATTTTTTATTTTAATTTTTACTTTTTAAAGAATCATTATCAATATAAAATAATTCATAAATATTAAAAAAATGAGATTTTTGAATTAGATGTACGATTTTTTTTTTATTTTCAACGAATATTTTTTTATAGAATAAATCAAGTCTTACAATTTTTATATTTATAAATATTTAAAGAAAATGATTAAAAATATAAAATCTGTAAATAATAACAAAAGAAAATCTATTTTTTAAGTTTTTGAAAAAAAACATAAATTGTTACTAAACAACTTATATGTGATTTTTGATTTTTTCTTAAAAATCATTAAGTAAAAATCGTTACCAAATATATTGATGATTATTTTTATAAAAAGATTATAGTTCATAAAATTAATTATTTAATTATAAATTATAAATCAAAATTAATCCTTAGTATTATTGAAAAGACATGTATTAGAGTTTAAGTAGATTAATGGACACTATTAAGAAATATATATAATGTTTATAAGTAATATAAAACATATTTTTGTTTAAAGTTAACTTATAAAAATTAGATGGTTAACTTAGTTTATATAATATATAAAATTCTTATATATTTATCAAACTTATTGATCGGACAAATGTTTTAGCACTTAAAAGATAAATAATAATAAAAAGAGAGAGAGATCATGCACGTACAAATGTGTAGTTCTACTTTAATTGTGAGGACTTTTTAGTTGGTTACTAACTTTTATAACTTTGTGGTTAAGATCAATAGGGAATAGAGAGAAGCTAGGAGTAGAAAGGAGAGATAAAACATATATGTAAAATTTATGGTCTATTTACTCAATAATCTCTCCTTTTTCAAACTCTAATTATCATCTTTCCTCTATTTTACTTGGTTTGAACTATCCACTTTAGCTTAATTCACAACGAATCAATAAAATTTCCTTTAATTAATTAATATTGGTTTATGAATTTTTCATATTTCAGTAATAATAAATGTCCTAAGTTCACATAACTTAATCTAAATTTCTAACCCACAGGCAAAACCGAAAAATTCCAATCACCACTTCAAGTTCAACCAACACCAACATGTATAAATTAGGTCAACTATTCTATCAAATATATACTAATTCGAATTTTAGGAAATACAATTATTTAAGTAATTTTACTTAACTCTTTCTATATATTATGTACTTTTGTACATGCAAAAAAAAATTCTTTTTACGTTATACCAAAAACGTACAATGCATATATATACATTGTCTGAATGAAATTAAAAAAAAACTATATTTACAAAAGAGAATTAAGTTATGAAATTAAACCAATAATCACTTTCCTTATTTTTTTACTAGCATTTTCATCTCAAAACATAATTCTAAGTCCAACTAGAGTCAATTTCTTAAAAAAAGGAGCCACAAGGCAAACAAGTATTTCATTTGTATGTTCCTTAAAGGCGCCAATAGAAATTGTAAAATATATAGTTGCTGGTACATTTTACTAAATTAATTGTTTACACATCTCTTTCTCATAATTATAAAAGCAAATCTACAGTATACTAGTGTCTTTTTTGGCAATAATATATTCCCCTCTCTTTCTTTCTAGTAGGTAAAGGTGATTTGGATGCAGTAAAAGCAGTTACAACTTTCAAACACCCCTGACTTTCAAAAGATACTTATTTCATAAATTTAATAAAATAAGATCAAAATCCCATCACATCTTCATCGTTACTAAACTTTCAATGATCTATCAATTCTATGATAGTTACTATGGTTATCTGATTAAAGTTGTATATAACCTTACTTATAAAAGTGAAAATAAATGTAATATATTTCATATAAAAAAATAAATATATATAATATGTTATATTCGATAAGTTGTAGAAATTATAATAAAAATAACATATTATATACAAAAATATACGTAGATAAAATATGTTATATTTGATGAATTATCGTTGATGGTAATCGAAATTTCAATGGGTCCTTGTTGATATTAACTTCCATAAATATTATAGAGTCTAAAATTAATTTTTGTTTATCAAATTATATTTTAAGGATATTAGTTATAGGTAAGAATTCATTAGTTTTAAGGAAAGAAAATAAACTATATTATATTAATATACTCTATAATTGGGCCTTATAGACAATTATATATGCCTTGTAACCTAGCTCAAGCTTACTTGGGCTGAGCCCAACAGACTTAAAAAAAATGTATGCATTTTGCCACAGTATATCAGTATAGAAAATAATAATAATAATAACAATAATAATAATAAGTAATCACTACTGGGCCATTTAGACTACTAATAGTGACCGTGCGGTGGAGGTATAGCGGGTTATTTTATCATATTTTATATTATATTATTTAATTTTTAATTTAAAATATATATTATATTTTTGTAATTAAATTTATATTATAAATAATTATATATTATATTATCTATTATTTTTATAACCTTATTTATTTAATTTAAATGTATTAAAAATAAATAAAATATTTTAATTAATATGGTAATTTTATTTTATTAAAAATTAGTTGAAATAAATTGAGATAGTCTAAAATATTAATGAATTATTTTTAAACGTCACGAATGCGTAATTAAGTGGGAAAAAAAAAGTTTTCTTGATAGTAGATATAATGTCGTGGAAAAAAATCCATTCTTGCATTCCTTGTTTCTCCTTCTCTGTTTACCGTCTACCCAAGTATATAAAACACTATTAAACCTTCCACCCCTAAAAGGAAGCAAAGTGCTAACCAAGAAAGAGAGAGATGGCAGGAATTGGGCCACTTACGCAGGACTGGGAACCGGTTGTGATACGAAAGAAGTTACCTAACGCTGCCGCGAAGAAGGACGAGAAAGCCGTCAACGCTGCTCGACGTTCTGGCGCAGAGATCGAAACTGTCAAAAAATGTTTGTTTTCGATTCGCAATATCTATTTTCTGGTTTTTAATTTTCCTGTTCTTACTGATGTAGCAAAAAGATACTTGGAAATTAGTATAATGTTTGGAATTTTATAAAAAAAAAAAAAAATTCATTGTTAGTTGGTGCATGGGATTTAATAGTGTTATTAATCGGAGAACCTTGACGCTTCTTGATTTAATTGATTGTGTTGAATGTTTATTTTCCATGATCATGCAAATTACAATGGAATAATAGCTTCTTCTTTTTTTGGTTTGAAATGCGAAAATATGCTGTTGGGAAGTTATTATTTAGCGATTCAGAATTTCTATTTCGCGTTTATTCTCATGGTTTGGTTTCAAGATGAAGTCTCTAATTCGATGGGTTTGTATAGCTATTTGTGGAATATATTATGCTTATTCAGCAAGGTTATGCCTTGTTAAAAATTGAAAAGAGTGATGGAGAGATTTTTAATGTTTCAAATGTAAAATGTGCCATTTACAAGAACTTTAAGGTTGACATGTTCTTGTTTTCGCATTGGAAATTCATATGGTATACATCACTTAAATTCATTATCTGTATATATTTGCGTTTGTCAATTGTGCTTCTTTTTCCAGCTGATAACTTTCGTGCATTTGATGCTTGGATTGCTGCTTGTCAAATGGATTTTAAACTTTTCATGACATGGCTAGTCATCTGAAAATGTTATATTCTTTTAGCAACCATTCTTATTGTTATTCTCATTGTCAATTTTGGCAGCAACTGCTGGGACAAATAAAGCAGCTTCCAGTAGCACCACTTTGAACACTAGGAAGCTGGATGACGAAACAGAAAACCTTCACCGTTAGTCATTTTTCCCTTTACCTCCCTTAGATGTTAATTTTGTTTTTTGTTTTTAATATGATGCTTTCCAATGAGCGTTCTTGGACTTGTCCTCAACAGTATAAAATGTATAATTTTAAGTTATTTATTTTTGGTTGATTGCGAATCCCATACTTTGCATGGTTTTATTTTTCCTTGAAGTGGAAGTTGTCCTCACACCCATGTAGTGTCTATGTGTTATGGATTGATAAATGTAAAACTGTGTAATTGAGAGAGAGAAGAGGAGAGCTCGGTCGCTTGGGTCGACTATATGGGCAATCAACTGTCACACATACAGAAAATCGTGGTCTGTAAACTACAAAATACAATACAATGGATTCTGAAACATCTGGTGGCACAGCTGCATTAGTCTACATTAAAAATCATTTCCAAGTTTTGCTGAAACGATGTGGTATTCTAACTTCTGGTGACAATTTTGGTTGATAAACACTTGAGAAGTTAACAGATTTTACTTTAAATTTGCCTTCAATTGTCATGATGACCAACAGGATTGCATGTGGCTAGATCAAGTTCGCTCTTGTTTTCCTTTTCTTTTTGGTGTGTAATTGACTAAAACGTGATTTACTGCATGAGAAATTTGCTGGAAAACTGTAATACCTGAGTTTTAATTATTTGCCACCGTGGTGGTCAAATTTTAATATACCGTCAGATTACTTTTTGCTGCTGTCCTTTAGAGCTGCATTGTGTCTGTAGTCTAGTAGGTTTGACTGGAAAGGAATAGTGTGGTAACTGTGGTTAGTTTGTATGTGACCTTAAAACAAAGGGAGAAACTTGAGGTTGTTGCGAATTTGAAGCAATGCTCTATAATTTAATGCTTGGTCATCAATTTTGTAACATGCCTTATCAGTTACCATGGTTTAGCAAGGGGTTAATATGTTCTCTTCATTAAGGATGTGGAAGTGCCATTTAATTGATCATTCTATTTGGTCTATTTTCCACTTTATCATCTATTCCTTTCATAAACTTACTTTCTCTATCATCCAAACTTTGTATCTACTCACTTTAATTGATCATGGGCATCTTTACCTTTTTTCTCTTTCCAGGTGAGTATTTTAGCATGTTATATAAATATGTTTGCTGTTTTTGGATGTTCTTACTACTTATTACGGATCTGTAGCATTTTTGTCTAATTTCATGCCATATGTGCTTTAGATGACCGTGTACCAACTGAGCTGAAGAAGGCCATAATGCAAGCTCGCCAGGAAAAGAAGCTTACCCAGTCTCAGCTTGCTCAGGTATTCTTCTCCTTGTCCTACTCCGTCTACCTCTCGTAGGTTGAAATTCCATTCTATTCATATTTAATATTTGAATTCATTTACAGTTGATCAATGAGAAACCTCAAGTGATCCAGGAATATGAATCTGGAAAAGCTATTCCAAACCAACAGATAATTGGCAAGCTAGAGAGAGCACTTGGTGCCAAATTGCGTGGGAAGAAATAAAAGAAGCATTGTGTAATATGAGGAAGCTTTCAATGGTTTTTGAAATATTGTGCTGCCTTTTAGTTAATCTCGAAAGTCAGGTTTGGTTATGTGCAGGAACTGTTTATGTTGTGTAAGAACGTTTATTTTAATGACTTGTGTGTTACGGATGATTCTACTTTGTTGGAACTTGGAAAAAAAGTAGTTTCGCATGTAATTCATATTATGATATTTTTAGATGTCATTTTGCTGAGCAAGTATGGGAGTAAAAAAAACATAATTCTTAGAAGGGAAAATAATTGAGAACTGGTTAGAACGGACAAAAGGAAGTAATGCTATTCATTTCGGACAAATTTGTCCTCTTTTATTTCCATGAATCACAAGTTTGGCGAGAAAATCTTAGTTGAATCGTGACATGGCTGTAGCATATCCTTGGTTCGGTTCTAATCGTTCGATCAAAGCGAGTATGGAAAATGTTTAAAATGAAGGACCCATATCCAATCTGTGACGGCTTCTATTTGCTAGTGTATATCACTTAAGATTTTCTCAAGTTTGTCATAGCCATGTATTTTTTCTTGGGAGGAGTGGAAACACGTATATTTTTTTCACCAAAGTGCATATAGATAATAAAAGACGTAAGAATAACTAATAGAAGTATGAAAATACTTACATAACATATTATGATTGACAATCGCCAATACGTACTTTTAACATATTTTACACTACTAGTCATAATTATATTATTGCATTCCATAATTTAAGATAATTGACCAATTTAGTTCAACCAGCTATATTTCAAAAGAATTCTTGTTATTTTTGCTAAATAGGATGAATTAGTGGTTGAGGTGGACTGTTAACAAATTATTATTTAAGTGGCTTACAAATCCCGAATTTAAAATAAATTTAAAAATTACATTTGTGTAATTTTAACTCTAATTAATATTACCTACTGCATGGAACCCTAAATCAAAACGTATATATTACTCTTTATTTCTCCAACCGAGTGAATATGAAAAACAGCCACATGTCCAATTTGAAGCTCTGGAGACTCAGAGATCATCACGCCAAATTAAGCCTCCTTTAATATTGATATTAGTAACTTGG
Source organism: Hippophae tibetana (assembly GCA_037013495.1). NCBI lineage: Eukaryota > Viridiplantae > Streptophyta > Magnoliopsida > Rosales > Elaeagnaceae > Hippophae > Hippophae tibetana. The sequence continues at coordinate 7,979,361 of CM072804.1, forward strand.
TTTTTTTGTATGAAAGCTTGCTTAATTCCTTTTGGTCTTAATCAAGTTGGATAAGCATTCCTTTTGCCGCATCTTGGATCTCGTTCTACATGAGACAATTACATTATATTCTCCTCTCTTTTGGGTTGTTCCAGCAGTAAGCAATTTGTTCTTCTTCTGTGATATTTGTGACATGATCAATTCTTGCTTTTGTGTTTATACTGCTATTGAGGAGAGTATTTGGGTGTATTTGGAGTTGATTTTGAGGTTTTTTTTGGATATTTGTATGTATTTTACGTTTAATTATTAATGAATTGTTCTCGATGTATTGTCGTTAATAGATTAATTTTTTTGTATTAAAAAGTTAAATTATTTAAATTTTTATGTGTTATTTATTTTTTATCGATGTTTATTATTTTATCGATATCCATTATAGTAATTTATACAAATAAATTATATTCAAATATTTTAGGTTGTTATGTTATTTATGGGACAAAAAAATTCATAATAAAGTTGTTTCACTTACTACTAAATCGTCGTATCATTTACCGAATTAACTTGTACATACGAAATACTAATTTAAAATTTTATAAATGATAATACATGTAAATTTAGTCTGTGGCTAAAACTTAAATTTCACTTGATTTAATCCGATTTAAATCTTGATATGATTTGAAAGAGTCCGGTTTCATTTTACTCAAATAATTTTCCGGTGAAATTTAGAACAATATTTTATTATAATCCGCCAAAATCCTTACAAATCACAAAGCTTGGTGTTGGAAGTGATCACCCATACAAATTTACATTATTATAAACGATTGATTGGCTGATTGCATTATTGGTATTAATATATCACGATCGATCACATTACGGAAAGAGAAAAGCGTATCCAACTATTAGCATTTCGCAAAAACCGAAGAAAATAATCAGGAAACATCCATGAAATCCACAAAAGGAGGAAAAGGACAAAAGTTACAGAACAAATATCATGACACAGATAAACATCTCTTATTCATCGATCCACCATTAGATTTAGAGGTTGGCTAGTCAAAATTCCGGAACAGGTAAATCCTCATCCGAAGGTGGAGCCAAGACCCATTCACCATTTTCATCGAGCACCATTCCTTTATTCTTCTCCACCCACCATAAACTAGGCACCAAGCACTCTTCTTTCAGGAAATCACAAGACTTGTTCACCAAAGCCAAACTTCTCTTCACCTTCAAATCAAATTCATTCTTTTTTCCATTCCATCCAGCCACTGCGTGTAATATTGCCTGCAAATTGTGCCAATCACTTGGGTTCTTCGAGTCCTTCAAACTCGGTGACTTCCTTGTATCAATCACTAGCTCTGTTCCAATATTCACATACCCCAATAACTTATTTGGATAAAGAGGAATCAAATCAATTGTGTTCCTTACATGTAAAATCTTCAGGTTTCTATGATTCTCAACTCTTTCCTTAAATGCTCTGTTTCCAACTTGTGGACAACCAAAGACTATGGCAGATACAGGAATATCTGAAGCAATACCATTTTCAACCAAATCAAAAGCACTTAAAATAGAGAGACTCGCTCCCAAACTATGCCCTGTTATTGTTATGCTCAGCTTCTCATCTCTATATTTGTTCCTTAACTCGCTGATTGTGGCCAATAGTTGTTGTCTTGAACTTAATTTCACAAATGGTGATTTGGGATTGTCCGAAACGTACATTGAAAGCCAACCCTCCATGACTTTCGGCAATTTTTCATCGTCATCACTATCGCTACTATCGCTACTACTCTTATCTCCACGATCATCATCTTTGAGCTTCTGGGTAGAGTCTGAATTACTTAACAAAGATTCAGCTGACTGGAGTTTGGCTTCTAGCACATTAATCCACTCGTAGTTTCTGGTAGTGCCTCGCCATGCTACATAGATTTCTCGTCGGCCAATGGCTCGGCTAATTTCATCGGTTGTGACAGCGACATAGCCGATCCAATTGGACTCACGGTCCCAAGATTCACGGGACATGGAATGAAGAAACATGGCTTCATGGGTACTAATACGAGCAGTGCCATAAAGAAAAGTGGAGACTTGGTAATTTGAGGCGTTTTGGAGCATGACTTTGTGGAAGAAAGAAGCTTTGCCGTAGCGACTGGAGCCACAATACTTGGAATTTTGATCGTTGTTAAAGGAATCGTAAGTGGCTTGACAGAAATCTCCGGCACGGAGGACAAGAAGTCGGAGGTTGAGGTTTAAAGGGTCGAGAAGACCTTCCCAGTTGTTGCTTCCAAGAAGTGCTTCCCATGTTTTTTCATCAGTTAGGTTCAAATCCATGGCCATTATGGCTAGATGAGAGCTTTCAGTAGTCTTTGGTATTTGAGGGGATACTGGTGATTGAGATAAGGAGTGGCTGGTTAAGAAATGTTATATTTTACTTGGATTTCACATTTCATGGATTGTTTTTCTTTTTCTATTTTATCGGAAACTTTTCAATTTTTCCACATTTCACATGGAGTGGCTGGTTAAAAATTATTGGACGGTATTATAACAACTTAAATTTGTTACCAGGCCACAATCCATAATTATTTTTTTAGCATGTTTCTAACCATTTTGTTTGTTTGTGCAATACAACATGTGAGAAATATATTTATTTATTTTACTTTTAGATTATTATTTCAAAATGGACTTGGAATCAAGCTAAAAACTTATATGAAAGAAAATTGATTTGTTTAGGGACAGGAGGAAGTGCTTAATTGTTAGTAATGAGTTTTCCTTTTTCTTTTTTTCTCACCTTTATGGTCTACTTTTTCTTTCTTCCTTTTTTTTTTCCTCCTCCTCGTTTGGGGGTGGTATGAGTTTTTCTCACAATGTTTTTATTTATTTATTTATGCATATGCCTCTACTTGAATAAGACCCCTCAATGTAAATATATCATACACAATAATATATAAAAGTTTTCTTCTAGTCTCCAAAATTCATTTCTTCCCTTTTCCTTATTATTCATATTTCATAATAACATGTAAGTTTTACTTTTACAATTTTATTGAACTCAAGAACAAGACAAGCTAGAATTTTATATCTAGACATTAGATAGGGATGTAAAGCTTGAATCTATCAATGTTACTCAAAATTTTAAATATATATTTGATAAATGAATTTAATGGGTAAACTTATGCCATTAACTTTTTTTACCTTAAAACCGTACTAAGCACCTAATGGTCAAGCTTTAAAAAAACTTATGATAGGTAGTTTAGTTGGAGATCTAAAATTTAAAAATAGAAAATTGGTATAAGAAGATCAACAAGCAAAATCTAGTAATTATATCTAAACAAATTCAATAAGAGTATTGTAGAACACGTTCACATTACGGGAACATCGGCAATATAACTGCAAAGTGCAGACACATGTATCAGATATATGGGCGAAATTAGCTATAGGATTTGTTAAAGGTCAACTTGATAAAACAAGAGCAACACATTGTCTTGCCTGTCTTTTGTAAACACACAGCTATATATAATAATATATATAAACACAACATCATTAAAAAAATTATTCATTGTTATTAAAATATATAATAATATAATATTTAGGTCAATAAAATATAAGATTAAAATATTAATTTAAAAAATATATATATCCCATAAATGATATAAGGGTTCTTCACCTATTTTGACAAGTTATAATGGGTTAGATTACCACACATGATCAGTCTCTAATTTATATCATCAAAATGTTAAAAACAAGCTTAAAAGAATGATTTAAACAAAATGTTTATATTGGTTAATACATGTGATATATGTGACATATAGACAGTATTTAATAAAATGGATAGGGGCTCTTTAATTCCTATACTTATTTAGAAGTGATATTTTAATCATGTATTTATTTTATGTAATAGTTTAGGACTATTGTTATAAAAAATAACCGGATAAAAACACATAATTATTTTTTATTTATTTCTTTAATCATTTCATTATAATTTATTTAAGTTATAATAACTTCTATGCAATATAATTGAAAAAATTAAAAAATTAAATAAATAAAAATTAAATTTATATTTGTATAATCATTTTTTAAATAACAATAAGATTAAATTATTACAAAAAATAAATATATGACCTAAATATATTTTTACAATAAATAGAAAATACCAGAGGTATTTTCTATTAATAAAAAGTAAACTATGTGGTATTTATTAATTTCTCTAACCCGCTGACAAAGAGTTAGAAGGATTTGGAAAAACTAAAGGGCTGACTTCGTATAAATAGAGGAATTCGACATGAATAGAGCATCAATCTCCTTAGCAAATCTTTCCATAGCAAGAGCAGGCAAGGACATAGTCACAGCAATCCCATCTTCTCCTTTTCGATTCCTAAAAGCTATATAAAAGCTAGACACACGAGGATTAGAAGGTCCCGCATAAACTGGTTTGCCCCATCCAAAATCCATCTCTCCAAACCCGGAATGAGTCAGATCAGACACAAGATATGATCGTGCCATTGTAAAATTTGGCCGACCACTAATCACCATTAAATCTGCCAAAGACCTCATGTGCTCTTCTGTAACATCAGACTTAGCCTTCTTCACCAACTTTATTGCATATTCTAATGAATTCCTACATAACTCCTCAGCTGTAGTAAGTGCTAATGAATAAGCATGTGCATTGCCATAGTAGCCTTTTGGCAAAGGAGGGTTAAATATTTTGCGAGAATTGACTATGCATAACAATCGTACTTCTTCTTTTGAGTCCAATTCTAGTGCAATGGTTCGATATCGCCAAAGAAAAGCGGTTAGTAGTTCAAAATTGGAACATTTGTGTTGTAATTCAAGTGAGATCAGTCTACGAATGGCTGAAATATCATTGAATGTAAAGAAGATGCTGCGACGGACCATCTTCTCAATGATTGTGTTGTCAATTATTTGGTCGTAGGCTCGATGAGTGCAAGTCACGCGCGGTGGAACTCTTGCAGTAAGGAGCTCTCTTTGCCAAACAGGCTTAATGGAGGGAGTAGTTGCACCTTGTGTCATTTCAGACATAGCCTTCAAGAATTGGCCTAGACCTGGACCATCACACATGGTATGGTTCATTCGTATTGCAAAAATTACACCACCACACTTGAGGCGAGTCACCTACATGATCTCAACAGAGACACAATATTGTCATTATTAGCCTTTTCATTAAATCTATTTATTGAATCAATGTTAAATTTTTCAATTTTTATTTTTTTAATTACTTATATTATCACAATATATTTATATCAATTATTTTCTTCAAAAACAAAATTTTAAAAATCCATAAATCTCATCTAATTTTTCTCATTCTAATAGATACGTCAATTTTTAAAGCTTTAGATGGATTTTAGGATTTAAGTGGAAGAAATAATAGATAACGCAAAAAAAGGAAAATATTTTTCTTTTATTTTTTTGAATAAAATAGTTGACTAAAATAGATTATAATAACATAAATACTTAATTATAACAAAAAATAACAAAAATAATAAATTAAAAACTTTCCTATGATACAAATGTTGTGATTTTTTTTTTTATTTCTTTAGACCCACAAAAAATAAAATTATCCTATGAATCAATTATTATTCAATCAAATAATAAGCAAAAGGAGAACAAAATGCAATCAACCGTAAACAATAATCACAAACACAACCATACTAATATATCGACAAAGAATAATAACGTGTAAATAAATTAACACATAAAATTTAACGTGACTCTTCTCTAAAATAATGAAAACTTACATCTACAACCCAAGTACTCAAATAATATTTCACTATGAATCAAAAATGATTACAACTTATGTTACTAGATAACATTATAATCATCTATTCTCTTATTTATACAAAAATCATCTAATTTCATTTAAGCCCCAAGAATACTCACAAGTCTCACACTTCTCCAATGGAGATATACCTCAAAGAAGTTTGAATCCAAAGAGTGGTATAAGAATACCAAGTTTTCTTTCCTATTCCAAATTACCTATTTTTTTTCTCTAAGCTCTATAATCATTCCTTTGCTCTTATAGGGCACAAATGTGTGATGATACAAATCCAAATGGGCAATTACAAGAATACCCATTGTCTTCCAAGCTCTTAACAGTCAAAATTGGGCCCTTATTTGTCATTTTTCACAATATTTTTCAGGTTCAATCGATCAAACTAATAAAACTAGGCATCATAAAATTAGAAACTCCAAGATCAAAGCTCGATAAGAGTTCAAACGATTAACCCTCTTAGATCGATCTAATCTTGTCTCAATCGATCGAGCTCCATCAGAAACCATTCTCTTCATTCTTTGCAATGCTCCTAAAACTCCTAGATCGAAGCTTGTTAAGAGTTCGATCGATTGACCCTATTAGATCGATTGAGCTCCATTAGAAACCACTCTCTTCATTCTTTGCAATACTCTTATTCCAATATTTGATGTTTGATCACCCATATTAATTTTCAAGCATCTCCCATGTATTTGCATCACAATATTACAATTCGTTGCCTTAACGTCAATCCTTGGAAATAAACATTGTTTAGATCATCTACCACCTTTCAACTATCATGAATAGGTGATCACTTCCACCAAGTAACACTACTTGATCAAGGTAACAAGTTCAATATCCGTTGAATCTTCAACCGTGTAATTTATCACCAATTTCACCTCAAAATATTTTTCAATAGCCTCCCAAATCAAAGACATCAATTACAAAGTTTCATTTATATCCACCAACACGATACTGATTATACCATGATCTCATAGCTCATTGAATCAAACATACCCATAAAGTTTAAACCACACAACCCAACGTATCAAACTTCACAAAAACAAGTTGACCACACACATGACCAATTCCAACCGTACTATATGCATTGTATATCCTAAGTCTCTCATATCAAGTGAATCCAAAAACTCTACAATCGCCATATTCACATCAACAGTAATAAGAGATAATGAATAAACAAGTCAGTGTTGAATCATGATACATTTTTGTTGTACAAATACTGTTGCACTAACACTGGCTTCATATCCCGCCAATTCAAGCTCAGGTACACCATCTTCCAACGTCCTGTACAAATAGTCTTCACTCTTACTTGCATGTCTAAGAATAAGTACTTGTGCTTCATTATCATATAGAGAATCTTTTTTATCATCTAAAGCCTCATGCCATATGTGGTATCCTCCCTACTTATAACATCTTTAAAAATGATCAATTCCACACATAATATATAAATGAGGTCTAACCTCCCAAGAGCCACTTTATCGGAACGAACTCGATTTCTTGCTATAGAACAATCACCAACTAGCCCAGATGGCTCGGTTAGTGCAGTGTTAATTACTATCTCTATATTCTTTTGAGAATATTCTTTATCATTACTAAGTCTTTCTTCTAATTGCTTATACATCTCCACTGGATTTTAAATGTTACATTTTTATCGATGATACACTTCTTGTTATCATCGCACTAAAGCCTATAACCATTAACACCACCATGATAACCCTTTTTTCCAACTTTTCACCCCAACCGGAGCATAAGCAATGCAACCAAAAACTCTCAGATGGTTGTCAAGAAGTACTTATGGGCATCTATTAATAAGATACTTAGATGTAAAAACAACCTCACCCTAGAATCTTATAGGCAAGTTGGTATCAAAAAGCATACACTCAACTATTTTCAAAAGAGTCATTGTTAACCTTCTTGCCAACCAAAATTGTTGAGAAATCTCAGAAAAAATCATATGCTTTATAGTACCATTCTTTCTACAAAAACTAGCAAATGCTTCACCACATTCTATCATAAGGCTCTTCACCTTCATCCTAGCTTAATTCTCAATAAGAAATCTTCACTCTTCAAACTTCTATCTAAAGCTTCATCTCTATTTTTCAATAAATATATCCAAAGCTTCTTGAAGTAGTCATCAACAATAAAAAGAATATACATGGTATCACCCATTGTCAGTATCTCTTAGAACCCAAGTAAGTCTATATACACATATCGTAATATGTTTTCTCCTTTGTGCCTTGCCAAAGAGAATGACATTTTCTTGTCATTGATAATTTTACAATAATCACAAAAGGTAATCTATCACCAAGAGATTTTTTCATGTTTAGTTCCTTCAACCCTCGAGCACCAATGTGACCTAACCTATTATGCCACTAGTTCGCATCCAATTTATTGTGGATACCCATAGCATCTTCAGTCTCTACAACAACATTAAAAATATACACTTTGTTTCTCTTCTTACCACGAAAAAGCACTAATGAGACTTTGCATAACTTAATTTGACAACTTTCGCACTTAAAACTAAAGCACATGCTATCCAACATTTCCAAGGAAATAAAGTTCTTCTTTAACTTTGAAACATATAACACATTCTTAAGAATGAACATCGAACCATCATACAGTCAAAGATGTATTATACTAGTGCCCATAGCTCACATTAACGATTATCTGACAAATTTGTAACATTCTTTAGTGATTTGTACTCAACAAATCAACACCTATGAGGTGTAAAAATGTATGTGCATCCCAAGTCCAAAACCCATGTGCTATAATTTTCACCGTTCACCAAAATTGCAAGTGTTTCGGCATACTCACAACTTGTCTTTTCATCCACCACTAAAGTTTTTCCACAGCTTGATGTTTCTATCCTATGTCCTACCCTTTTCAAGCATTCTCTTCTATGGTGATCATGTTTTTGATAATGATAACACTTTACATTCTGCTTTGTTCCTTGCGACTTAGATAGAATGCGAATTTTATTATTCAACTCTTTACTACCATCCTCTTCAACCACAGGTAAATTATACGTCACTTTTACTTCCATCCTCTTCAAACGCGGGTAAACTATACATCACTTTTACTTCCATCCTCTTAAACTCCAAATCTTGTGTTCTCAAGTAAGAGACTACTAGCTTCAAAGAGATTCAATCTCTTCCATACTTGAGCCTCATCTTCATTTCACGATACGACTCTGGTAGATTATGCAACAAGAGATGTGCAAGACCTTCAGTATTGGCCAAATCACCAGTAATCCCTCGAACCAATTAGAGCACTCAAACAAAACCATGAGTTGATTATCTTGGTCAGGAACCAGGTAAAATGCTCTGATAAAAAGAAAGTATGAGTTAAACACCTCGATTGTGAACCAAGTAAAGCGTTCAAACAAAACCACAAGTTGATAACCTCGGTCAGAAATCAGGTAGAATGCTCTGATGAAAAGAAAAATACCAGTTGATCATCTCAATCATGAACCAAGTAGAGCGCTCGAAAAAACCACAAGTTGATCACCTCAGCTAAGAACAAGATAGAACGCTCTAATGAAAAGAAAAATACGAGTTAATCACCATGATCGTGAACCAGGCAGAGCGCTCGGACAAAATCACAAGTTGATTATTTCGATCATAAACCAAGTAGAACACTCTGGTGAAAAGAAAAATACGAGTTGATCACCTTAGTCGTAAACCAGGTAGAACGCTAGAAACAAAACCACGAGTTGATCACTTCAGTCAAAAACCAAGTAAAACACTCGAAAAAAACCACAAGTTGATCACCACGATCAAGAACCAGGTAGAACGCTCTAGTAAAAAGAAAAAATACGAGTTGGTCACCTTGATCGTGAACCAGGTAAAATGCTTGACCAAAATCATGAGTTGATCACCTCGGTTAGGAATTAGGTAGAGCACTTGAACAAAATCACGAGTTGATCACCTTAGTCAGGAACTAGGTAGAATGCTCTAGTAAAAAAAAAATACTAGTTGATCACCTCAGTTGTGAACCAGGTAGAGTGCTTACGTTAAAGCACGAGCTGATCACCTTGGTAAAACACCAGGAAGAAAAAAAGAGTAGTAAGAACTTGGGCAAAGACAATCACGATCCTCTGGCCCAAGCCAAAAATAAAATGAGCTTAGGCGATCAAGCCAACAAACAACTTCAATTGCTCAAGATTTGGGGAAAAGGTTGGTTGAAAACTTAACCCAAAATGAAATTGGGGATGTGGTCCATACCGTATGGAACATTGTGTCTAGCACCTCCCATATATGGATGTTAAGAAAGAGCTCGAGGACGTCAATCCTATTCTTGTAGTGAGTAGGTTCCTTTTTTAGATTCAATGTGTCGTTTCGCTTGTCGAGCCTTTTACTCTTTTAACTCAGAACTGAGTTAAAAGTATGAGGACTTAATGTTTTAGCATAACGGGGACTTGATGTTTTAGCATAAGAAATGACATGTTGCCCAACCCTTGATGTGTCCTAATCTTGAGACACAATGCTCAAGCGTTAAAGTGCCCTAGCCTTGAATATTGATTCCACAAGCATCCTCACAAGTCTAGAACATTCTGGAGCGTTCGAGACTCGATCATATGCTTGATTCCTCAATATGGTCGAGTCTTAGTTAATTTATGCTTATTCGTGTATTTCTAACATGTGTACATGTAATATCATATATATATATATATATATATATATAAACATGGTGCCTAATCATGTCCAAAGGATTCTCATTTCCTAACATCTCTCTAATTTTTCTCTCTAAATTAGATTATTCCTAAATAGTCTCTCTTCATTGGAGGATTTGAAAATGGATTAATGATTTGATATTCAATCATCCAACATTTAATTCAGATATTATAATTTGAATGGTGAATTTTGATATTGTTAAAGTTGATTTAGCTTTTGGGCTAGCAATTAGTTTGTCTAACTTTTTCTTAGTTATGAATTGAGCTCTGCTTTTTGGTAGGACTCTTAGCATAGTAGCTGGGTAATAACAAGTGTATATCAAAAATAGAATAAAGAATAACTATTAATTAATTGGAGATTTTCAAGCTCCTAATTTTCCTGCAATAATTTACTGATACTCAGATCACCTAATTGAGGCCACAACTACTGTACCACATAAGAAAAAATTTCACGTATACTTAAACAAAGGATCAACTTTTAATTTAAACACGAATAATATATATCTCCTTAAAATCAACAAGTGTTCATATAAAAGTTTTTCTAAACAGAGAGATATATACCTGGATAAGCAACAAAGGACAATTAATGATTCCAGCAGATCCAGGAACATCATATAGAAGTTCTTGGTGGCAAGAAAATGGGGGTAAAAGAGTCACACTAAATTGTTCCAAAGTAAAGTCAGCATCAGCCGCAATGAACAAAACTCCCTCACCTGTACATTCCACCAAAAGCTTCCTATCAGGTCTTTCTCTAAGTCTTCCTGCTAAAGGGTAATAAAACACAAGCGTTTTTGCAAGTGCTTCTCTGATAATTTTCACAGGGTCCTCCTCCCTTTTAATGGAACAAGGTGGTTGTCTATATAATAACATGGTCTGAATGTGAAATCGAAGACCTTCTTGGTCATCAATGTCTGAAAGCTTCTTAAACTCATATGGGGTTGCCTTTGCTGGAGAAACCAGTTCTTGTCTGTGCCTTCTCACTGAGAATTTTCTGGATCTAGACTGGGGCAGGAGCGACATGTTATGGCGGTGGAGATTATATCCTACGGGGTAGATTAGATGTTTGAATGAACTGAGATTTGGGATATGCTAAATAAGATTGTAAAAATTAAAACTTACATGCTTTGTCAAACTCTTCACATTTTTCACTAGTAGTTAATAACGGTAAAATTTCAATTGTTAACTGAGATTAATAATTATTGGGACAACAACAAACTACTCTTTCTTTTATTTTGTACTCAAATTTTTTAAGTTATTTTTACTATAACTAAAAATTTGATGTTAAAATATTTAGTAAATTATTTTACAAAAATATTCTTAAAATAAACACTAATTAATTTATTATTTTAATAATAAATAACTATATAATACTAATTATTTTATGAAAAATATAATCCAAATAATAATTACATAAATATATTTAATAAATAAGTAAAATCTAATTAAAACATGTAAATTTATTTAATTAATATTTTTATTATTTAAAAAGTTAATTCAACATTAATAATAAACAAAATTTGATTGAATTTGTAACAATTTTTTGTTTAAAAATATTTTTTATTAACTAATTTTTATTTTTTAATTTATATAAGATATAATATGATTTCGACATAAAAATTATTAATACAACAAAAATATGATATATTAATAAATGAATTGATAAAATATTAATTAAATAGATAATCATAAAATGTATGAATGATCACTCTTAATATAATAGAAATAATTGTATTATATAAAATAATTATTTATAAAAATTATATTTATTATATACACATTTGTATTTATTGATATAAAAAAACTAACATATTAAATAGATAATCGTAAAATATATAAATTGTTATTCTTAATATAATAAATATAATTAAATTATATAAAAAAGTTATTCATATAAATATATTTATTATATAAATATTTTAATATTTATTAGTATAAAAATTAAGAAAATTTTAAAATAGAAATAACTTAAAAATATATTTATTATATGAATTGGGATAAAAACAAATATACAAGTTTACTCTACTACCAAATATTACCTTTTTATATACTAATTTTCAGAATAGTACACATATACATGTTACTAATTTAAATTTAATATATATTTAATAATATATAAGTATAAATTAGTCAAAAGTATCAATTTAATATAAATTTAATATTATTATTATTATTCGTGTTAAAAAAGGGGAAAAAAGCTAAGTTTAGTCAAAAGTAATAAGAATTGATTGATTCAAGCGAGGAATGATATCTATTTATTGAATATATAAGTATAAATTAAGTAAATTTTTATTATAATATAATTAAAATAATTATTTAAAATTAATAATATAAACTCAATATACAATAAAATTAACAATAATTAATATTTATTATAAGAGTTTTTTTTTTTTTTACGTAAAAGAAGAGAATCAAAAGCAAATTAAGTAAAACTTAAAGATTAAAAAAAAGATAAAAAAGAAAAAAGAACAAAAAATGAATGAACGACCATATCAGGACGTATATAAGATTAAAAAAATTAAACTTATTATCACTAGTAATTAAGGGTGTACAAAAAATTCGATCATCCAATCAATTCCATTCGATTCGTTGATTTTTCTTCCAATTCGATCCAATTCGATGGTCGGATCAGATGGAAATTTTTGCCATGAGTTAAGTGCGGATCGGATGGCGAATTTTAATACATTTCATCTGATCCTATCAAAATTAATTTTATATTTATTAAATTAAATATATATATAATTAACATTTATTTATTTAATTTTTTAATATTTTTTAAGCCAAATAATTTTATGTTATGATTTATGTGAAATTTTAAAAAAATTATTTAAAAATACAAAAAATAGAGTTAATTAAGTTTATTGATCGGATTGATCGTGTATCATCCGAATAGTTTACGGATCGAATTAACCAGATGTGAAAAGTGATCGGATCGATTGTAGATTAAGATGTTTCAATCCCAGCGGATGGTCACATCGGATTGAATGAGTATAAAATCAGGATTTTCGATCCGATGAACAACCCTACTAATAACCCATAATCCTGACATTCACGACGTAGCACCATGATGCTATCCTCTTATTTTAAATAAGATGAAAAGTACATACCTTTAAAAGCATTTAAAAAATGAAAACTAAAAATTCTTTTTTGAAAAACATATCAACAATGCATGACAATAATAGAATATCCAATGATATATGACGTATTTCTAATGACAGAATTAGGGTTATTAGGATGTGATTCGGGATAAATTTTTCTCACTAAAATATAAATTTTATTATTTTAAAAATAAAATATGATATTTTACACTATTATTTACAATAAAATGATTATTATATATATATATAAATAAAATAATTAATATAATGTTTTTATTTTCCAAAACTTTTTTTAAACAATAATATCTGTGTATAAAAATATTATTATCTCAATAGAATTTTTAATAAAAAATAAAATATAATTGATGAGAATCATCGAGTTTTACAAATTCGAAGTAGACCAATCACAAGGTCTAAGAAAGCACGACTCGAAAATGTTTTAAATGAGTTCATTAAAGAGGTCATGCATAACCAATAGGATCTAAATTGGGATTGAAAGAGAAAATCTAGGATGGAAATTATGACAAAATTGGCAAAATAAAACTAGTCATATTATTGTGTCATTTGGATTTTTTTGAAAAGCTTCCATTTCAACCCTTACATGGAAACAAGGGTTAAAATGTAATATTTTATAGAGAGTAGAATTTGTTTGTATCCTATTAAGAACAACTCAACTACGGTAAAATACAATTTTAAATGAAGTTTGAATTTTCAGATTATTTGAGAGTTCATTTTAATTCTTTGTTCCTCTTTAATCAACTTATCAAGGGATTGTCAATCTTTGTAACGTTATTTAACAAATAACATCCAAACATTTGTGGTAAGTAATATTCATACTTATTGGAGTATCATTTATGCTAGACTTATCAAGTAAATAACATCTACTTGTGATGTCTTTTTTCCTTAGAAAAATGATGAATAATATACATTAATTTGTGATACATTGATTTGTGGAGAAACTCTTTGTTATATAATCTAAAATTAGATAGGTCCTAAACTTCACTTCAATAATTCAAATTTCTTATTAATTTAATAAGTCATTAGTGTTTAAACTAAAGTTAATATCAAGTTACATTCCCTAAAACCGAACCCCAATTTAATTAAATCATCTCAAAAAAATACAGGAATGAACAAACTAAGGATAGACATCGTCACATCAGTGGATAGAATAGCATACGCACACTAAGAAGTATAAACTGGTGAGCATAACTTGCATCCTAATTTTGGGGAATGAAGCTTTTCTTTTCATCGATCCCTGATTGGGAGAATCTTTGTCGAAGAACCTGTAAAACCAACTTAACTTTCACATCTTCAAGTGCAAGCAGTACCATAGCATGATGAAGTACATCTGCCATCCCAGAGGCAGAACATGACGTATCCTCGTTCATCTCCAATGTTCGACATAACTCATCCGCCTCTTACCTGAAAATGAATTAACAGAAACAAGATTAGCTACACGAGATTCCAAATATTACCTGATCTTTGAGCAAAGCATTTTGTTAAGTAACAGTCGCCTAGTCCACGAGGGTTTTACGTTATGTGGAGAACTAATTCTGCTTTGCGCTTGGAAATTGTGGATTCTAGCGAGTAAAGAGTGGTCAATACCAATTGAATTTCATGATTCTGTAATTAAGGATGTATATCAGTAAAAAGTCTGGTACAGTACACAAATAAAGATACGCATAGGATGTTAATTGTTGAAAAAATAAAATACTATTAACCCAAATTATTATTAAACTTTATAAATTTAATAAAGACTTAATAATACTATTCTTAATATGCTAATTATCCCCGTCAATTTTTTAATTACTAAAATTTACCAAATACATACAATAAATCTTTTTTTATTTGGGATATGCATTTAAGAAAACCTAAAACACCTTAAATTTGAAACACTCCATTTTCAGACATAGCGGAGAAGAAGAGAAAGAAAAGTAGTTAAGTTGTAGAATCCAGATGTAGCTCAACGATAATGACATCGCCGGGCAACGATGAATACCTTCAAGAGAGTTAAAAAGGATAGATAGGAAACCCATCCATCAAATTTTATTCTCCATCTTTCATTTTCCAGACATGTAACAGTACCCACCATATAAAGGCTTTAGTAGGCACTTGACTATGACTGGTTCAATCATGCACACCAGCAGAAATATGTTTAGAATAAGACATTTAAAATAATGGGGGGGGGGAACAAAAATTTCATATGCAACTCATACTACGTTGTGCATGCATTTTGACAATCATTTATGCAGATGACAACAGGATAGCACTTGTATAACTAATCCACACGAAATGTAGTATCCAGTAGCTTAAAAGTCGGGCACTAACTAAAGAAAATGAGACATTTAAACACCAATTCGAACACAAAACATACACTCTCAGCTCTCCAACTAGCAGAGACGAAGAAAAAATGGAAGATTTGGAGTCCAAATGTAGCTCCTCGATAATGGTATCGTCAAGCAATGGCACACACTTTCAAGAGATGAACACAAATAGATAGGAAACCTATACATCAAATTCCACTTTCATTCATTTTCCATACATGTAACAATCCCCACCATGAAGGTTCTGGCAGGCACTTGGCTAAAGAAAATGAGACATTTAAACACCAATTCAAACAGAAACATACATTCCAGTTTTCCAACTTATAGCAGAGGTGAAAGAAAATCGTAAATATATAAAGGCCAGATGTAGCTCATTGATAATGATATTGTCACTAATGTCTGGTTCAATCATGGACACAACCAAAAAGTGTTCTAAAATAAGATAGTAATTATAATGACAAAAAAACAATCATAAAAAACTCACCCTAGGTTGTGCATGCGCTTGGACAATCATTTACACATACGACATGTGACAAATGTCTTGCACTTCTGTAACTAATAGTCTAATACACATGAATGCTGAAAACGTATTATCCAAAACCTTAAAAATCTGATACTTCATAGAGAAAATTAGACATTTAAAACACCATTTCATAAGCAAAACATATATGTTCTGTTTTCAAACTTATAGCAGAGGACAAGGATAAAGAAAGCATTAAGATATAGGGTCCAGATGTAGCTCAACGATAATGGCACCGTGGGGCAACGATGAACTCTTTCAAGAGATGATCATAAGATAGATGAGAAACCCATCCATCAAATCCACTCTCTCTATCTTTCCTTTTCCAGACATGTAACAGTCACCACCATAAACGTTTTGGCAGGCACTTGACTATGTCTGGTTCAATCATTCACACCAGCAAAGATGATGAAAAAATACATAATAAAAATAATTCATCTCAATAATACATCAAGATCTGGTTTGTGCCCCACAACCCATAAAGGCTTACTTGTGAAGTATAAAATTGTGGCGTGTTCACATTTACTCCAATATCCAAGCATTGAAGGCATGTTATATTTATTAGAAATTAATGGAAAACAAACTCTCCTAAAAGCTTAAACTAATGAAATAAAGACCAACAATACATTTATATATTTATAAATCTTGCGCAAATGTTGGTTCTGTGAAACATATAAACCAAACAATTGCAATTCAACAATTAAAATTATTGAGCTACAAGAACTCAAGTTAGTGGAAGAATGATCAACAATATCTTTATGCATTTATCAATACTTAAATGTGTATTTAAGGCAGTGAATGTCAGTTCGGATGTAGCTCGAAATTCGAATGATTATTTATCAGATATCAACGGGCAACGATGAACAGCTTCAAGAGAAGTCTATTGACAAATGAGTAAAACCCATCGATCAAATTTCCTTCTGTCTTTAATTTATCAGACATATAGAAGCCCAATTCATAATGAGAAAGGTAGGAGTAGAAATAAGATTTTGTCGGAGATCATTAATGTGAGCTCATATGGAGGAGTCCAGAAAGAAAGATCATATGCTTATCAGTAAATGTCTATAGACATGCATTAGAATGCCATAGGAATTTAAGTTAATCCATAGTAAAATAGAGCTCAGACCATCTTACATTAAATCAAAAGACTTAAAGAAATACTCTAACTTATCAAGTACTTAAATAATCGACATCTCCTATCTTGTCACTCGAACCAAAAACAGCGTACATTTTTCTTTTCTAAAGTTTAAATCTGCCATGTTCACCGCTTAAAATAGATACACGGCCCCTCGAACACAAACTAAAATATTGCAAAAATTGAAGGCACGAGACCGCCATAGAATTTTAAATTAAAGAAACCAGAGAGAGAAGTGAGAGCATAAGAAAACAAGGACACTTCCTTAAAGTTCTAAGTAAGGCTTATGTGAGCGTACTTCGGGGGTTTATAGTCTATAACACATTTACCAGTAGTCCGCTTTATGGAAGAAATAGGACAGCGGCTATGGCTGTGGCAACTAAGATAAGAGAAGAGAAGAAGCCGACTAGATTAGGGTTTCTCAGTACTCAACTCGACTATGTCCACTTGTATTTTTACCTTTTTAATATGCTGTGGCCTGTGGGGACAACAAATAAAATATGGAAAGAAAAAAAAAACAATTTTGGGCCACCGGATCCAGATTTTACTGAGCCTACCCGGTCCAAGTCCATTCAGTTCGAAACCGAATATAGTTTGGACTTCGGAAGCCTCTCGGCCCATAGTTTTGTTAAATAAGCTCCCACTTGACACTGCATTTTTTTTTTTTACAAATATATATATATATATATATATATATAAAGTCACTACGTGTTTTTTATCTTGAAAGTGGGCTAATTTAAATAAAATATGAGCTAATTTAGTTGGATTTTCACTTACATTTTTAATTGAAGACTCATTGCTCCAAACATCGCGTTAGTTGACCATCCGAAAGCTTGCTCGAATCAGAGGCAACTTGAGGATTTTTGTCTCCTTATATAAAACATAAAAATAAGGTATTAAATATATATTTTTATAAATAAAACTAATTAATGATAAAAAAAATTCTAATATAAATTAAATAAATAAAGATGTAAAAGTTACATTTTTTATATAATGAAATATGAAAATTATAACTTTATTTTAAATATAATAGAAATAGAATATATTTTTTAAGAATTTGAAATAAAACAAAACTTAAAATTTTCTACAAAACTTAGATGTTAATTTTGAAATATGAATAAAACAAATATATAAAATAAAATAAGTTTTGAACTTTAAGAATCTTATACAAGTAAAAAAATATAAAGAAGAGATGTCTATATAAAAATCTACTCAAAACGAATAATGTTAAAGTTGTTTGGTATTAAATATGTAATAAGCATATGACCTAATAAATGCTGCAAAGAGATGACGATATTATGATGATGGCTTCGAGATGGTTAAGTTTGATGAGATTTGTAAAGTTTACAGTATAATTGACCTAAGGACCTTGTTATAAAGTTGCGAAGTCTTAAATGTCAAGATCTACAGAAATCGCAACATGATCACAATTCTTTCTCTTTACGAGTAACTCGAAAAATTTGCTTAAAAATCTAGAAGGGACCTTAATATAAAGATTTATGATTATATGTATGTAATGAGCTAACAATGTAATGTTTATAGTGGTATATTTTCTATTTAACTTGCATATAATTTTGTATATAAGTGACTTATATGTAACCTACACATAATTAAGATGACGTACTTATATATACCTCTTAAATAATGAGAATACATCATTTTATTTAGTTATCTAAATTTATATTTCTTACTAAAAATCACTAAAATCTTGAACATTTGAATAGAAATCATTATAATCTTGAACACTTAAATTCTCTATAAACAAAAGTTAATTATAATTTTAGAGTCATAATTTACTATGTTTTGAAATATCCTTGAATCTAATTTATATAGCTAAATGAATTCCTACACTAATATATGATTTTCACTCGAAATAAAACTTTCAAATAATAGGTTAAAATCAATTTTGATACAAAAATTAGTAATTCAAATCATTAGAAATTAGAAATTAGATGAACCAAGTTCAAGATTATCGCAACAAAACATGTTTTAAAAATTCAATTAAAAAAGATAAAGATAGTATTTTCTTTAAGATTGACAATTGAAAATAATTTTAAAATTACACACTTGAAAAGAAACAATAAAAAATATTTATAGATTTAAATAATAATGCTTCTTGTAGTTAATTGAACATCTTATAGTTATATTAAAAGATTCATTCTTATTTATATTTTACCCTTACCGTTGTATGCTGACCTGCAAAGAATTTTAAATTATTAAATAAATATATAAACTTTTAAGAGGATTTTTTTTAAAGAATGTTTATAATGTTTATTTTTTTACATACTCTAAATTAATAAAAAAAACAGTTAAATATTATAAAAGAGCTCAAATATAAGAGTTTTTTTAAATAATAAAAATAAAATTTAATAATTTTGTCTTTCTTATTATTAGTTAATAATATGTACATATATTTAATACTTTTTTGGATCAAAATGAAATGTTTCAAACTTATAACTTAAAAAAATAAATAAATTGAATTGTATTTATAGATTAATAGATAAATCATATTTGATTACATCAATGTAAATGTTTTTTATTTAATATATAGAGTTAATAATAATATTCAATAATTTTGTACAACGTTAATATAAATAAAATATAATTATTTATAATTAAAAAATCAATTCATATATTATTTTGAAAGCAATAAAAATATTATTTTAATAATATTTATTTAAATATAAAATAAAATATTAATTTAATATATTCTTAAATTATTATTAAAAAAATAGGTATTACAAAAAAAATAGGATCCTATCAGGTCAGGACCTCAAGCGCCTATTTCATCAACCTAGGAGAAGAGTCACTCCTATCTCGATCTAGGAGGTCTCCATTCGGACTAAGACTCAAAATATAAAATAAATAATACATTATATAAATTATTTTTTAATTATAATTAATTATTAATTATTTTATACTGATAAACATATTTGATTTTTTTATTATAAATAACTAAATTGATTATTAATATATTTTATAATATTAAAAAATATGTTAATTTAGACTAAAAGTACGAACCTAAAACAAACATAACACAAATGCATACGATATGCTGACACCTTTACCTGAAATCCATAATTACGCTAATTATTTTATTCTTGATAAAATGGTTCTTGAATGTTTTTTTAGACAATTAAGGACGATGAAAATAAATAAGAAAATATAAAATGTTGTTTTTGAATCTTTATAAGAATTAATTTTAATTAAAATAATTAACAATCAGAGAATATAGAGAGAATAGGAGGCTCCTTTCTTTCTAAATTTATTTTATAGGAATTTGATGTATAGCGTTAAATAATTATAATTAAAAAGAAGATATAAGTTAGAGAGAGAAAAAGGCTCATCATTGTGTAATCATAATCAAGAAAGTGGTATTAGTCGA
Source organism: Hippophae tibetana (assembly GCA_037013495.1). Classification (NCBI taxonomy): domain Eukaryota; kingdom Viridiplantae; phylum Streptophyta; class Magnoliopsida; order Rosales; family Elaeagnaceae; genus Hippophae; species Hippophae tibetana. Next base: position 8,000,238 of record CM072804.1, read on the forward strand.
TTTTCTTTTTCTTTGCATTTCTTTGCATTTCTTCCAACTTTATGTATATATTTTTTGCTTTGAGCTTTATTTAAGAAAAAATAGTCTATTAACTCTAACTTTGTTATCTTTTTCATTATCATTGTTGATAAATATGTGTTATTTATGATTTTAAAATTTTAATTTATTAAAATTAACTTATAAAAACCAGACCAATATTATAAATATTTTTTTCTGTATTTATTTAAATCTATAAAAAATTTAAAAAATGTAAATATTTTATTATATATGAAGATTCAATGATATATCATTCTAAAATGTAATACATCATAAAAAGTATTTTTTAATTTTTTTTAAAGTTTTTCAAGTGATATATAAAGTGGATATCATGCCTTCATATTAAAAAATATCAAGAGTTTCTATATAGAGTGTCATAAGCATAATCTACTTCTAGCTCTATTACAATACGATTTTCTTTTCAAACATCAGTAGGCTGGATGTGAAAAACATTAGTAGCACCTATCTATATTATCAAGATTTCTGTCATTGTTTTTATTGGATAACACGTGTGTTTTGGCTAATGAGCTACTGTATTAATCATTTGTATACTTTAGTAGTCAAGTGTTATGGCTAATTACCTACGTTATCTATCATTCTTATATTTTAATAGTTTTACTATCCTAACATTTTACCTGTGAAATTGACTACTTTTTTATATTATATAATAATATAATAAATAATTATTAATTAAAATAACAAAATGTATTTTTTGATTTATAATAAATATATATTTTACCAAAATTAACATTTATTTGTATGCTAGTCGGATTATGACATTGATGTTGAACTTAAAATCAGAACATATCTTTTATATATATATATATATATATATATTATTTAATATAATGATTTGATATGTGACTTATTACTTAGCTTAGATTTATTACAGGTTACTTGAGTAATTCTTTGTATAAATGATGTGTTAGAAATACTTAGATTGTATTTTATTCTGTGAATAAATGAATATACATGGTGCCTTTATATAAGAGTTACAAGTAAACTAAACATGTCTAAAGTAACTAAATATAGATATACAAGAAATAAAGAGATATACATTAGCAGATATATATATATATTAATATATTACTAGATATACATTAACAGCCCCCCTCAAACTCAAGGGGGATGTGAGACCAACTTGAGGTTGTCAACCAAATTACGAGTGCGTCCTTTGGGAAGTGCCTTAGTGAAAATATCTACAAGTTGATCGTTGGAGGAAACAGGGAAAAGCTTGAGAGCGCCATGGATAAGATTAGAGCGAATAAAGTGACAATCAATCTCGATGTGTTTAGTCTGTTCATGGAAGACATCGTTGTGAGCAATATGAATGACACTATGATTATCACAATAAATGGGAGTTGCAGAAAATGTGGACACACCTAAATCCTTAAGGAGCTATCGTAACCAAAGGAGCTCAGATGTGGTATCAGAAAGAACACGATATTCTGCTTCAGTATTGGAGCGGGCCACAAAGGTTTGTTTCTTACTTTGCCAAGAAATCAAAGAAGTACCAAGGAGAAAGCAATAACCTGTAGTGGACCTGCGATCAGTAGGATCTCCTGCCCAATCAGCATCAGAGAATGCACGAAGTACTAAAGGAGACTGAACTGAGTAGAAAAGGCCATGGAAGATAGTGTCTTTCAAGTATCGTAGAATACGCAGAACAGCAGCATAATGAGTCGATCGTGGAGCAGACAGATACTGGCTCACCTGATGAACAACATAAGAGATGTCTGGACGAGTAACTGTAAGATAAACTAGATTGCCAACCAATCATCTATAAAGAGAGGGATTAGACAATGGTTGCCCCTCTGATGGTGTCAGATGCGTATTAAGTTCAACTGGAGTGTCAACAGTCTTGCTATCAGTGAGTCCAGCTTGAGATGTGAGGTCAAATGCATACTTTGCTTGAGTAATGTAAAGACCATCTGTGGAATGAGTGATCTCAAGACCCAAGAAATAGCTTAAATGTCCAAGGTCTTTCATCTTAAACTACTGACTAAGAAAATCCTTGAGTTCTTGAATGCCACTGAGGTCATCACCAGTTATGATCATATCATCCACATATAGAAGAAGCAAAATGGTGCCTTTATCATTACGACGAAGAAATAAGGCAGAATCATAAGGATTGGCAATGTAACCCAAGCGAAGGATGGTGGAACTGAATTTGGCAAACCATGCTCGTGGAGCTTGTTTAAGGCCATAAATTGCACGTCGAAGGCGACAAACCTTATTTGTTTCAACAGAAAAACCAGGAGGAGGTTGCATATAGACTTCTTCATGCAGATCCCAATTAAGGAATGCATTTTTAACATCCATCTGAAAAAGGTCTCATTTACTAGCAGCGGCAACAACTAAGAGGGTACGAACAGAGGAAATACGGGCAACTGGAGAAAAAGTCTCTTCATAATCAATCCCATACTCTTGTGTAAAACCTCTTGCTACAAGACGAGCCTTATAGCGATCGATAGACCCATCAGAACGAGTCTTGATCTTATAGATCCACTTACTACCAACCACATATTGACTAGGAGGGAGAGTAACAAGATCCCAAGTATGGTTTTTGGTTAATGCATCAATTTTTTCTTTCATTGCAATCTGCCAAGAAGGGTTAGTAGATGCCTCACGATAGGTGTGAGGCTCATGGAGTGTAGCAAGGGCAGTGTAACAATGATAGTCAAGTAAATGTGTAAGAATGGATCTTACTCGGGTTCAGTGGCGAGGTGGAATGTCTTGTTGAGGATCTTCAAGCGGAGCAGGAGCAAGGGACCTATGTTCAAGGTGAGGTAGCTCATTATCAACCTGTTCTTCTACGACCTGTCTAGGAGAATCATAAAAAATATCTGAAGATTGAATAGTGAAGTCCAAAGATGGATTAGAAGTATCTGTAGAAGGAACAAGAGACTTATTTGGAAATTTTTTTAAAACATTTGAATTAGTTAGGGAAGAATGAAAGTGTTAAAGTTCAACAAATAAGCGGTGTTCCCAAAAGACAACATTACGGGAAACACGGAGATGATGTGAGACATGATCATAGCATCGATACCCTTTTTGAGTTTCACCATAACTAAGAAAACAACAAAGTCTAGATCGAGGCTCAAGTTTTTTGTGTTCATGAGGCTGAAGAAGAACGAAACAAACAGATCCGAATGAGCGAAGGTAATGATAGTTAGGAGATGATCCAAAAAGACGCTCATACGGAGTCTGATTATGAATGACAGCGCTTGGAATGCGATTAATGGCATAAACAGCATGAATAGCAGCTTCACCCCAAAATGGGACATGAACTTTGGTAGAGAGAAGAAGAGCACGAACAGTGTCAAGAATATGACGAAGTTTTCTTTCGGCTCGACCATTTTGTTGAGAGGTTCCTGGATAGGTTAGATGATGTACAATGTCATAGGAGTGTAATAGAGTTTGAAAAGCATTTTGAGTATATTCAAGAGCATTATCAGATCGAAAAGTTTTGATATGTTTAGAGAATTGTGTTTCAACCATTTTTGCAAAGTTACTGTATATTAATAAGATTTCAGAACGAGATTTCATTAGAAAGATCCAACTATAACGAGAATAATCATCAATAAAAACAACAAAATATCGAGATCCACCAATACTAGTAACAGGAGAAGGTCCCCAAACATCAGAATGAATTAACTCAAAAATACTATTAAAGATAGATTTACTATTATTGAAAGGTAAAGCTGGTTGTTTTCCTAACTGACATGAAGTACAATCAAAATTATTTTTGGACATAGAACCCAATAGACCTTTAGAAGCTAACTGTTGTACCCGAGAGGATGGGGCATGACCAAGATGAGAATGCCAAAGTGCGAGAGAAGGTAAGGAAGAAACTGCAACAGTTGCAGCAGCAACAGAGGCAGGAGCAACAGGTGGAAGATGAAGATTGTTTACCGGAAACATACGTCCGACCCTAGGACCGGTCCCAAGCTCTTGCCCCGTCCTCGGATCCTACACAATACACCCAAAATAGTCAAAAATAAGGCGATATCCTAGTTCAACTAATTGTCCCACAGAGCATAAATTATAGGATAGGTCAGGTACATGGAAAACCCCAGGAACAGAGAGGGTAGAGGTCGAAACAAAACCTATACTATTCCCATGAATGGTGGAACCATCAGCTATATGAATATTAAGGGGATGTGGTGCAGGGTCAAGTTTGGAGAATAAAGATGAGTGAGGTGTCACGTGATTGCAACATGCAGAGTCAAAAAGCCAAGTTTGAGACTTACCGGGCAAAACTGAGAGGGTAGTGGAAAGAGATGCATTACCAATCATTTGAACAGCCTGAGTTATGATCTTTTGTAGTTCAATAGATGAGAGGTTGATAGTGGATTCAGAAGACTAGGACTCTGCTAAACTAGAAGGCATCAACGAAGTAGGCTCAACATTAGCAACAGCAGCAGTAGATTTGTTGCGACGGTAACAAGTCTCAATGGTGTGGCCATGACGCTTGCAATAATTGCAGAACCTTTTATTGCTCTGCCTACGACGATTGTAAAAGCCAGAGGAATCACCTGATTGCTGAGGTTGTTCAATGGTAGGAGCAGGAAGAGTAATAGCCAAAAAAATTGAGCTTATTTTGGGCTTGAAGGGTTGCAAGTCGAGCTTCTTCTCTAACCAACTCATTTACAACAGTATCAAGAGAGGAAGGAGGACTACGATTAAGAAGTTGACCTCGGATTGGTTCAAAGTCTTTGTGGAGTGACATCAAGAACTTATAGAGACGAAATTCATCCCTAATTGTAGCATATTGCTGAGCATCTGTTGAGCATGCCCAAATTGGATCACAAAGGTCAATTTGGTCACAAAGGAAGCGAAGTTGATCAAAGTAGTCATTGATGGATTGCCCCGGTCCCTGTTGCAGTTTATACAATTCAACTATTAGTTGATATTTCATGGATCCGTGAGTAGTGGAGTACCTTTTGGTCAACATATCCCATGTTGATTTGGCATCATCAAAGCTGCCTAACAGATTGGAGATGGATGGAATGGAAGTATTCCGAATCCATGTGAGGATCATGTGGTTGTGACTATCTCATTCAATCATGCGACGAAGAAAGATAGCATCTTCTTCATTTGATCCTTTATTAGGAATAATAATTGCACTAGTACAATAATGCCAGAGCATACGACCCTTAAGAAAACTGCGCATAGCTTGAGATCATGACAAATAATTCTTAGTCCATTCCAATATAGTATTGATAGGGCAAGAAACAAAATTATCCTTTTTATCCATTTGAAAACACAATATGCAAAAACAAACTGCAAAAACGAGATCTACGCGAAAAACTGGGTAGGGTGAACATGTAATGCGAAAATTCGGTCAACGGTCAACGGGCAGTCCGGTCAGCGGTCAACGGACAGTTTGGTCAGCTCGGTTCGGTGACGTCAGTTGGAGGTGATGATGACATCAGCCCTACGCAAGTACTGATGACATCACGAGCAGAACGTGGCGGTTTGGCGCGTGGATCTGACGTGCCGTGTCTGTTGGAGGCGCGTGAGGGCGCGTATGGAGTCTGATGAATGTGATACTTACACGGTTGTGTAGATACGGTCGAGCCGATCACAGTGATATCTGCAGATAGTTGTCGGGTTAAGATTAACGGCGGCGACGCGTGAATGACGTGTAGATTGGTTGTGCGGCGCGTGAGGGAGCGTGCGGTGTCCGATGGTTGCGATAATTCCACGGTTGTGTAGATTCGGTAGAGACGGTCACAGTGGTATATGCAAAAAAAAATTCGAAACAATATGCACGACGACGGCGGTGATTGCAGTTGTTTGTATGGTACGAAACTCCTTAACAATGGCCACTGTAATTCCGGAACCTAAGGACAACGACTGAAAGACGTCGGAGGTTAAACGGTGAATGATTGTAGTGGCTATTGTGACAGCAGAAGCTATAAGGATTGAATAACACCAAAACGAAAACACTGCTAGAAAGAAAAGAATAATGGTTCTGATACCATGTTAGAAATACTTAATGATTGTATTCTATTCTGTGAATAAATGAATATACATGATGCCTTTATATAGGAATTACAAGTAAATTAGATATGTCTAAAGTAACTAAATATAGATATGCCAGAAATAAAAATATATATATTAGAGATATACATTAATATATATATATATATTAATATATTACTAGATATATATTAACACTATGATTTCTTTTTGTCTAAAAGGATGACTACGTCTCTATCCTTTAATAATTTAACTTCTTTCTATGAAAATTCTTGCTTAATCAAGTATTCATGTAATTTATAGTTTCACGTTAACATTATTATATCCAATCAATCAATGAATAAATTTGCTTATTTTATTTAATAAAAAAGTATACATTATATATATATATTTATGTATTGTGTAAATAGTTTTATATCTCTTTGTCTTAAATTTTGTGTTAATATACATAACCATGTTGCTTTTAAAATATTATCTATTTTTAAAAACTTGAGTGATTTATTTAAAATAATATATCATGGTTATATTAATATAATAAAAATAAAAATCTTAATCCCATGCAAATAGGTTCGAGTGATTGAATTAAATTTGTATTTAGTTTTTAAGTGTCAGATTATAGAGTTTGGAATTTAAGGCATATAGTTTTTCTATAATTTAATAGATATTATATTTTTTAACAAATTTGTTAAGAGGTGGTATGTGTCTGTGTCCTGATTGTTCATGTGGATCGCGCTGCCCTTTAATAAGGTGGTAGAGTTTTATTATTATTATTATTGAAATAGAGTATGATTGAGTTCTAATCACAAAATTATATAAATTTTGATGTATTTGTAATATTTTAATAATATATAAGAGTGCTAATAAAAATATGCAGTTAAATATAAATTGATGAAGTTACTATATATATAGTAAACTAGAATGAAATATAAGTTATAACTTATTAATTTTTATAATTTTTATTATTCTATTTTATTTTATTTTTATAAGATAAAATGAGAATAAGATATTATTAATTAAAATATCTTATTTATATTAAATAGTGATAGATATACAAGATATCTCATTTATATCAAATAGCAATGGATGTAAGAAGATATCTCATTTATATCAAATACTGATCGATGTATCAAGATATTTCATTTATATCAAATAGTGATAGATGTATTAAAATAAATAAATAAAAAATTATATTTAAAATTATATATATTAAAACAAGTATTATGATATAAGATGTTATTTAAATAGAATAATAATATATCAAAAATTTATTAAGAATATTAAATAAAATATAATAACTCAATTCATATATATATATATATATATATATTAACGCTCAAGAGTCTACCTAAAAGTATCAATTTACATAATTTTCAATTAGATGGAGAGTTAAAGTATACGTAATAGTTAAAATTAAGCTAAAGACGATTTGATATCTTGAGAGCGATGGAACTTGTGAGTACACTCAGACATAAAATTCTTTTGGATATTTTTCCCCCTTGTTATCTTTATACTATGGTAGAATGAGAAAATAATGAAAACATGAAGTGACCTTATTATACAGGTTCATCCAAAGAGTCGTTAAAGTCAAAGAAAACTAAACAGCTGACCCCATTCCCACTTGGAGGCATGGACCACAAATAGATTATCTAGAAGTCCAGCTATAATCACTTAATATCAACAAGTTGTTCATTATTTATTATAAAACACCTTTATTTCCATCGTAGTAAAATAATATCTAGTATAATATATATAACTTTTATTTAACTTATTATTATGTAACATATACATAATAAGTTATTATATAAGAAGTGGATGTAAATAGATTTTTTCGTTATCAGTAGCATAAAACATTCTGTCCTCATGCACGCATGAAAATTTCATTTTCTCCTCTAAATATAGTTCGTCTAAAGACGCAAACTTGAAAGGGTTTTGTCTATAACAGCCAACATTTGGATAATAGTTTAAAAATGGATACAAGTTGAATTTTTTTTAAAAATAGGCAAAATCTTACCTTAAACTTGAAAGCAAATTTTTTAATTAATTTTATTTAAAAAAAAGATATATTAGCTCTATTTTACAAAAAATAATTATTATAAACATAAAAAAATATTAACATCTTATAAATTTATAATTAATTTTAAATACATAAATATTTTTTATCATATTATATATTAAATAAAAAATAAAAATAAATTTATTTTACAATAAAATAAATATAAATTTATACATATATTGAAAATCATATGCTAAATATTTTGATAATTCATAAATAATATAATATATTATTATTATTATTAATTATAATTATATTTAATAAATAATTATAATATTTAATTATAATTATATTTAATAAATAATTATAATATTTAATTATAATTATGATATAAAAAATAATATTCATAAAAATAATTAAATTATTAAAAAAAATTGTGAAACCTCTCTATCTAACTTTTTACAATATACAATTAAACATAACACATTATATCGTAAAATTTGTGTGAAAATATTATCTAATATAATATTATTATAATTATTAACCCAATTTTTATAATAATAATTATTATTAATTTTGTAATTATTTTATAATTTATTATTATTATTATTATTTTAAGTTAATTTATAATAAAATTTTGATAAGTTATTTGTTATAACAAATTATATATTTATTATTAAATATATTTTTGTATTTTATAAATATAAATTATTTTTATTATTTTTTATTCACTTAAAAATGTATTTATTAAAAATTTATAATTTTTGTATTCGACATTTTAAAGTTGGTAATTAAAATATTTTAAATAAGAAGAGAAAGAAAAAAACTTGCTGAGAATTGAAGGAAGATAGATAAAAAAAACGAAAAAAAATGAGATATCATTTAAATAAGAAAGAGAAAAAAATGTGATGGGAATTGAAGGATGAGAGAGAGAAAAAAAATGACTTGCTACTTAATTAAGAGGTTAAAAAGAACTTTTTTTTAAACTAAATTAACAAAGAACATTTTTTTAAATTTTTAAAGAAAATATGTCCATTAAAGACAAAATCCCAACTTTGAAGGGAAAAAAAAAACAAAAACAAAATCTAGAAAAAGCACATTACAGCTCATGTTCCCGTGGCTTAAAAGCTTTTTACTAAAAGAGCAGTATACTTATTGTAGAGGATTATTTAATCCGTACGATAATATTGGCATGTGTTTTTTTTTTCTTTTTTTCTTTCCCTTTCTCAAATATGGCCTTTTCTTACCATCTTTTTAATCGAATGGTAATTTTAATTAGATCTGGATAATTCCTTGAAAAAAGTCATACTTGACCGGTCCAAGTTAGGCCCTTGTCGACTGGATCTTTGTCTATTATATTTTTTTTTATTAAAATTTTAAATTTTATATATATTATATATTATATTTATTAATTCAATAATTTAAATATAAATATTATAACACTAACCATAAAAATATAAGCACACGTTTTATTTATATTATTTTAAAAAATTACTTTATTTATAAAAATATTATATGAATAAAAAATGTTTAAATAAATTTAATATTATTTATAAAATTTATTTTACAAATATCTTTTTTTCACAATTTACGTAACGAAAAATAATTAAAAATTTAATTTAAATTATAAAATTTCTCAAAATGATGTTCATAATTTGAACTCATTCGTTTTAAAAAAAATATCAATTCTTACTATCTCAACTAATTATATATATTTTAAATGCTAAGTATATTTTTAAGATTTGTGATTTGTTTTTAAAATATATAAGAGAATACTTTATTTTCATGTACAAAATAGTTCCATGTACTAAATTGAACTTATTTTTTGTTATTTTTCATCAATAAATGAATTTATTAAATTTAAGTGGATGAAAAAATCCATTTTTATATATGATATTATATACATTATTTATTGTAGATATATAATGATAATTAATTGTGATTGAAATTATTGTGAAAAAAATGAATATTTATATTAAAAATTATTAGAAAATATAAATATAAATATAAAATTTATATAATATGTATAAAATTAATTAATATAAGTTAGTGTTCAAAAGAAACAAAATTTCATTTTCTTATCATATATGAGGTGATATACAGTATAAACATATTACTTAAAAATACTCATATTTTTTATTTCAATATATTAGATTAGATTTGATAATCTTGTTATTTCATGCTCGTGTTTTATTTGTGTGTTAGATTCATACTTAGTTATGTTGTACTTGTATCTTAGTTAATATAATTATAAATTTAGATAATTTTTTAAAATAAATTATTTATAATAGTAAAAAATAATTTAAATTTATAAATTAATTAATAGTAAATTGTAATGTAATCATGTTCTAATCATATTTGTTAGTGCTGGTGTGTCATATCAAGGTTTGCACACCTAGGATAAAATTATAGAATAAATTTTAATTCTTATATTATATTTTAAAAATACAAAATATCCATTTATTCGAAACTCTTGGCCCTAAGGGACCACTCATAATCCCTTAACCTTGGCCATACCTGCTTCCAAAAAGGTCATTTAGCCTTTAGGTCATACATATATTTTTTTACATTTTAAAAAAATATTTATACCGTATTTTTAAATATGAATTTTTTTTTACATTGTAAAAAAAATTATACAATGTATTTATTAGAGTTAAAAATAAAATTTAATCTACAAAAATGATTATATTATGCCATTAACTCCTAAATTTAGAATGATTTATAGTAAAATTGGTTAGGGTAGAAATTTAACGGGAACTATTAGATATTCATTTTTTAAGGAAATTGAAAATTTTAAAATATTGTATAGGTTGCATACTCATGGCAATTTAAGCTTGAGAATACAAACTTTCTAATTAATACAAGGCACTAACAATTGCAGCATGCATGCTACCGTCAATGTACTCTTAAATCTAGATTGAATATACATTTTCATATAAAATGAAATTGAAAAGTAATACAATTTTTTTAAAAGTAATTATTAATGATATTGATTCCACTTTATATTTTAAGATAAAAAGAAAGAAAAAGGAGGAAACTAAAGAAAAATCAAAAGTCAAGAAAGCAGCCCGCCTGGCCGCCTCCCTGCGGAGAACAAGGGTTGGCTACTAAACAGCTTATAAAAGTAAAGATTGCCCAAAAATATTTGTATGCTTTGAGTAATGTTAATTACCGTTTTGTCATTACTCAAATGAGTGGTAACAAATTTTTTTAAATGTAAACTAAAATTCAATTTTTTATTAAATAATTTAAAATTATACAGATGAGAATTGAACTCGATTAAGGGTGATGATAAAAATGGAGAGTAATAATTCATGAAACACAAATCAACCCTATATTTTCACATTTGAGATTTAAACAAAACTTAAATTGATATACAAGAAATGAGCGTAATATGCCCCACTATTGACTTAAAATTTTTAATCAATTAAATGTTTTAAATCATACACACAAATCAATAAATACGATATTAATTCCTTACTATTTTGGTGAAGGTTATGGGTTTGACGTACATTTTGCCTCGAGGAGGAATCGGATTTTGTAGTTTTGTATGGATATTATGTAGGGTGTGAGACAACTTGCAATTGGTGCATGAATGGACTCTCTTTATTGTTTTTGTCTATATCGTAGATATTTTTCTAAGTTTAATTTCATATAACACAAATACAACTAATATATCAATTTTTATTATATATAATTATATTGATACGATTGTATTTATTTATTAATAATACATTATTTTATTTATAATTTATCATAAGAGATAAATAGAAAGTTATTTCACTCAAACTCGTTTGAAAGTTACCATGGGTTTCAGCAGTAAAGTTTGAATTTTGCGTACCCAACCAGCCAAGCTGTCTGTAATGCTTGTCTCCATGTTTATGCATACACGAGTCTATAAAAAGAACTCATGCATCCCCATTTCTCAAAATAACCAAAAAGAGAGAGAGCTATCTATATTTATTTATATTCTTCACTTATATAGATATAAATAGGAAGCCTTATTCACGAATGGCTTCCATTGCCAATATTCAATACTTGTTCACTATTATTACACTACTTATCTTTGCTGCTCGTGTCAATGGGCAGCTCTCACCCACCTTCTATTCAAGAACTTGCCCTACTCTTCAAACCATAGTCCGCAATGGCATGAATCAAGCTGTTAAGAAACAGGCTCGAATGGGTGCCTCTATTCTTCGCTTATTCTTCCACGACTGCTTTGTAAATGTAAAATTTATATCATTCATCACTCTAATTGGCATGCATGATGGTCACTAATTCAGTACTCTATACTACTACGTTATTTTATATAACTATTTTTAATATTAAATATTAGAATCCACATGTATATCAATAAAAAAAATTAATTATTAATATTTGTAAGAATTAATGTTTATGTAGGGTTGTGATGCATCTATATTACTAGATGACACGTCGACATTCACGGGAGAAAAGAATGCATTTGCTAACCAGAACTCTGCTAGGGGTTTTGAAGTGATTGATAGCATTAAAACAAGTGTTGAGGCTGCCTGCAAGGCTACTGTCTCTTGTGCTGATATTTTAGCTCTCGCCACCAGAGATGGTGTTGTTTTGGTTCGTATTTCTCCTTTAATTATATCATAATTTAAAATGTCAAAATTTAAGAGTTAACTAAGACTTGTAGTTTAACATTTTTTCTAAGGGAATATATAGCTCAAAATATATTTTAATGCTTTTATTTTTATTTTTTAAAAGAGGTACAATAATATAAATACTGTAAAATTAATTTATAATTAATATGAGTATGATTCACCTGTTACATATTTTTTCCCACTACTTTTGTGTTGTAGCTAGGAGGGCCATCATGGACAGTGCCACTAGGAAGGAGGGATGCGAGAACAGCCAGTCAAACTGCAGCCAACAACCAAATTCCCTCGCCATTCGCTGACCTTTCAACCCTAATCTCCATGTTTTCATCCAAAGGTTTGAATGCCCGTGAAATGACCGCCCTCTCAGGCGGCCACACCATCGGCCTCGCACGATGCTCGGCTTTTCGAAAACGCATATACAACGAAACAAACATTAATCCCAGTTTTGCCACCACTAGAAAAGCTAATTGTCCTGCTTCTGGGGGTGATACCAATCTAGCTCCTTTTGATACTACTAAGAATGTGTTTGATAATGACTATTACAAGGCTCTTGTGGTTCAACGTGGACTTCTCCACTCAGATCAGGAACTTTTCAATAGTGGTACCCAAGATGCATTGGTTAGGACTTACAGTACCAACCCTGCTGTTTTTTCTAGCGATTTTGCGGCTGCTATGGTCAAGATGAGTAACATCAGTCCTTTAACCGGGGCACAAGGAGAGATTAGAAAAAATTGCCGGATAGTAAACTAAATTAATCCAAAAACTAAAATGGCCTAAGTTGTTAATCATTGTATTTAATTTACGACTATTGTTATATGGGTACGTATGCTCAAATTAATCGTGACCTGTACCTTCGATCACGTAAAAAATTGTGATTTATATTCTATACTTAAAGTTTGTTAAAATAATATCCCAATTTTAAGATTTTCAATATAACTAATATTTTTAATTGTTGAAAATTAATTAATTAAATATTAAATTTAAGTTTTATTTATAAGAAAATAACAAACTATTTAATCATATTTTTAATCGAAGTTAATTAATTGTAATTTATTTAAGGTGTTTAAAATTCAAATATCTCAAAAATAACTTTCAAGTTTTAAGATTATTTAAGAAAATATATTATCAATATATTTTTAAATAATATTTCTTTGTAAAAAATCTTTAAAATAGAAATTTGGTCTAAATATCTAAATAATTAAATCTAAATAAAATAATATTACTCTAAATTAAGTTTAAGTAATTTAATTTTAATTTTAACTTTTATATTAAGTTTGTTATTAAGAGTAATATACTCCTTCAAATAACATTATTTATAAAAATCTTAAAATAATTAATCAATTTATTTTAAAAAATATTTTACATATTTAATATTTTGCAAATATAATAATGTTATTAATATATCATATTCACTATTAATTAAATATGTTTTAATTAATCGAGGATAAATCAAGAATGACACAAAAAAACAATACGTATATATGAATTGTAAAAAATATATAATTAATTCCTTAAAAATATCCTTACTCAACTCTCAAAGAGTTTATTCTAACATTAGAAAAACTTCGATAGTAATTACACTCCATAATTTATTGAATCGAAAACTATAAATTATTAAAACATAGACATGTTTTTCCTTAAAATTGAGAGAATAACTAAATAAATTTTAAAAGCTAAAAATATAAAAATTTAAATAAAATAAGACTAGAAATTTAATGAAAACACAACTTGTATTTAATTTTTTGAATACTGGTAAAATATTATCAAAATCATCCTTGGATTAATTTTTAACCGTTTTGTTATAAAAAATGGCACTACTTCATTATATCTAATGATAAAATATTAAAACGTTTTGTTATAAAAAATGGCACTACTTCATTATATCTAATGATAAAATATTAAAATTGCAATAACTATTTTGGCTCTAAATCGATGACATTGAGCGACATGCATAATATGCTAATTCATCATAAATTTTCATGCACTCTTTTTTACTTCTGACATTTGATTATAATCAAAGAAATATCTGTAAAAATACGCACAGTTTTCGTAAAAAAATATTGCAATGATTTATTATTATATATAAATTAATATTTTAATATCATAATTTTTAATTAATATTTATACTTCTATTATTTATAAAAATTATGTTTTATATTATAAAATTATAGGATTATAAATGCTACTAAAAATATTTTTTTAATAATTATAAAATTAAAATATTTATTTTTTATAACAATAAGATTAATAATAATTAATTTGTGAATAAAATATTTATTTTAAAAAATTAAAAAATTTAATGTATTTAATTGAATAACGAAATTGACATATTCATTTAGTAAAAAGGAAGCAAATGATATTTTTTCCCCGTATTTTTTATGCTACTTTATTATCTTGAAAAATAAATAAAAAATTAATTATAAATTTAATTAATATTTAAAATATAAAATTTAATATAATAGGTATTTTATTATTAAATTAAAATTAAAATACAAGTTGATAATTGAAAAAAAAATCGAAAATCAATTTACAATTTCACATGAGAGAAATATTATAAAAGTATAATAAGTTAGATAAATTAAATACTTAAATACATTAACTTTTAAATAGTACATTAAACGATTATTAAGTTTTAAAAATAGAACATTATAAGTTTAAAAGATCTTTTGTATCCTAATTTTCCAATATAATAAATCTTTATTGTTTTTTTTTTCAAATTTATCTAACGTATATTATGCTATAGTACCATTATTAGATTTATAAAAAGAGACATAATAGGTACATCAAGAGTTTTGTATCTTATTTTGTAAATTTAATAGATCTTTATGATATTATATGCAAGTTAGTATATTAAAATATATAAATTATTAAAATTTATAGACCAATTCAATATCATATCCTTTTATATAAATAGAACTCGAAATTTTTGAATTATCATGCTTTGATTAAAGTTTCAAAAATTAATTATGTTTTTAAATGATTTTCATTTAATATTCATAATATTTTAAAAGTTTAATTTTTTAAAGTTTAGTTCAATTATATTATCCACGTTATCAAATTTAGTATCATTTTAATACCCTTATTCTTTTTTATTTTTCGTTTAAAAAGAATTAAATCAAAATTTTATAAATATTATGAGTAATAGAATGAAATTATTTCAAAATCTAATCAATTTTTAATTTATTTTCTTTTCAAAATATGGATATTATAGAATTACCAATCTCAATAAATCAATCTAAAAATTTTATTTAGATAAATTTTATACTTAAAAAATTGATATTTAATTTTAATAATTATCTTTATTAGTTCAATTTGAATTTAAGCAACCTATTAAATCATCAAATATCAAATACAAAATTTTAATTATATTTAATTGATGATAATAAAAATGATTTAAGATATTTTTATATTTATTTTAATTATTAACTTGAAATGATATGTGAAACATTCTAAGATAATTGAAATTTTTATTTTTCATGTATTTCTCAAAAATAAGTTAAAATACTCTATTTTTTTTATATATTTGTATAATTATTATTATTTTCATTTTAAAAATTAAATTAAATTAAGTTTTTTATTTTATTTTATTTATAATTTTATTATTAAAATAAATACAATATTAATAATATTATTTTAATTAAAATCAATTCTTCTTATCATTTATATTTTTATTATATTTTGATTCAACAAAATTAACATTAATTAATTGAAAGTCTGAAATAGTAATAGTGATGCAAAGAGAGTTGTTCCATACCATGTATGATCTGGTATCATCGAATATTTAGATGTTAAATTTGATTAATTTTAAAGAAAATACAATTATTGATATTATAAAACACAAATACAATTATATTTATATCATCTCATATATTATATTTATTTATTTAATTTATATATTTATTAAATCAATAAAAAAATTAATTTTTTTAAATTTTTATTCATTTATTAACGTTGAATACCACTAATTTACTTTCATATTTAATTAATAAAATTTATATTAATTTATTTTAATAAATTTATAAAAAATCAGTTTAATTTTAGTTATTATTTATTAACCATATCAAAATTATCCAAAAAGTATTAATTACGTATTTATCACTTGAATTTTAGTGACAATTATATCAAACAATGATCCGTTCGTCCCGCCACGTTGCAACTTCGGACAGAGATAATGATAGAGCGATGGAGGACTCTGATTTGAGCATGTAGTCAATCGCTTCTAAACCCGCGCGTAGGTATTCCTTGTCTTTGTATCTGTTTTTCTCTTCCAAAGTTACAACTGAGTAGACTCAGGAGAGAGAATATTGATAGGGAGAGACTGGAGAGTGTGGAAAAATTGGAGATAGAGAAGATAAAGCTAAATAGGAAAGGAAGAAGTAGGCTCACATGGCCTCCATGCCCTTGGGGCCTCACCATCAACAACCACCACAACAACATCAAGACGCAAAGGAGCATTTAAAGCACGTACCTCGCCGAACCTCTGAAATGGACTCCAATAAGGTGCTTCTTATCTTTCTACGACTCGCATTTCACAGTAATCTATGTGAGCTTTGCATCTGTATGTATAGGACCTATAGGTCGGTGTCACTACTCAGATCGAGCTCAGACCTGTATTTACGTGTTGAATTTGGAAGCGATCTAGGTTCTTAGGTTGTCTGAAGTCTGCATCAGCTCACCACAAGTTTCTGGCGGCGAGGAAAGGCTTTTGAAATTTCTTTCACTGTGTATTTCATAGTTTGTAACTTTGGATTTTGGTCTTAGTTCTTTATTATTATTTAAAAAAAAATTGTGGCATTTTTTTATACTGAGATCTTGATTTTGAGTTAAGCTCATTTCTTATTTTATTTTGTCTCTGCTTTGTTTCCAGTAAATTCAGAAAATAATCGAAACTGGTATGTTGATCGGTATTATAATGGTTCAATTAGGCCAAAATTATGCCGAAGAACTGGGAGAAAAATAATATGACGTTGTATTTTACACAGCTTATTTGAGCTCAAGATCATGCCTCTTTGTCAATTGGAGTGTGAGAATCTGACTCAAACCTTAACTTTTTAATTTTTCTTCTCTCTCTCAGCTACCAAAAGCAGCAGTAGGCTCTGTAGTTTTTAATCTTTTTTTTTTCCCTTCACTAGGTTAAGTTTCACTTCTATTTAGTTTATATTGGAGAATTTCACAGATCGTATTTTCATGAATAGTGTTATTGTCAAATAAGGCTTTCTAGTATTGGAAATTGGAATGCATGTTTTTAGTATCCATAGTCATATTATCTATCATTGAGGGATTGTTCTCGATTTCTCCTGGCTTTCTTTGATTTCACTACAACGTTTTAGTTCTATCTCACCTTTTACATTTTTATGTTCTGAAGTGGATTCTTCTATAAAGTATTATAGTTTGCTTGTGCAAGTCAACATTCTCTAATTCTTAGTCAACAATCTCCAGTTTGGAATGCAAGCTGTCATAGCATGTGATGCTTTCTTGTTTGTTATGGTTATGCTACCTCTGCCTTTTTGCCTTTCCCAGATCCCTCCGTATTTGGTAGATATGTAGGATTATTGAATCTTTTAGATAGATTTTTCATCATCAGTACTGTTTAATTAGTCGTAAAATTTTCAGCCTATTCTAGCCTTTTCTCCATGTTCATTGAATCATTAGCATTTGAAAGTCCAAGTCAACCAAAATTACAGCATGGGATGCCAGGTGGTAATCTTAATTATTAAATACTAGAGGTAGTATTGAGCCTCATGAATTTACCCAATCGGGTGTGTACCACTTATTCGTGAGATTAAAACTTAAACGTGCCCCATTTCGTGCATTGTGCGTTAATATTTGCAATAATTTCTTTGTTGGGTGTCATAGGAGAATGGGCCATTAGATTGAGAATGATTTATGTTATTATTGGTTTAAAGCAGAAAGGTGAGGTTATGTTCATACAATATAACCTCTTCACAGTTAGTTTATAAGGATTCTATTTCTTGAGGAGAAGACATGTCGCACAATTTGAGAATTTCATTCCATAAGTGTTTAACATGGCACTTGTTAATTAATGTAACCGGCTTCTACATGTACTTCAGTTAATACTTGGGGTGCAATAACTTGCAGGATATGTCTGCTGCTGTTATTGAAGGGAATGATGGTGTCACCGGTCACATCATATCCACAACTATTGGTGGCAAAAATGGTGAACCTAAAAGAGTGAGTATTGTATCCCCTTGGATTGCCATGTTGCTGACCAAAATGATTTGGAAAATTACCTAACACCCCTAAAATTTAGACGAAATGGTCGAAGTTCAACTTGAATGAAAACAACTAGATGGCATTCAATGTGAAATGACGACTGAACTTATTTTTTAATAGTTGAAATATATAAGTTGGATATAAGAGGTGTTGTTTTTGTAGTTGTAAGTTAAGGATATTATTTTTGTTGTTTTTCTAGATAATTTTTTGTATCTCTACCCTTTTTGGCTCAAAAATCAGTTAACTTCTCTTGATGGTTTAGAGAACTATTTAACTCTACCAAAGTATTAGTTTATTGAGCAAGTTTGTGCTTAATTGTTCTACTTGTATTTTGAGCTGTACCCTTTTGGGTTGGTTGCAGACAATCAGTTACATGGCAGAGCGTGTTGTAGGTAGTGGATCGTTTGGTATAGTCTTTCAGGTATAAATATTAATTGTTATTAGCACAAAGAAAATTTACTTTTTGTTCACGGGCTTTGTCTCTGATACCCTCTTTTCAGGCAAAGTGCTTGGAAACTGGAGAAACCGTGGCCATAAAGAAGGTTTTGCAGGATAGACGGTATAAAAATCGTGAATTACAGTTAATGCGCTTGATGGATCATCCCAATGTGGTATCACTAAAGCATTGCTTCTTCTCCACAACAAGTAAAGATGAGCTTTTTCTAAATTTGGTGATGGAATATGTACCGGAGACTATGTACAGGGTTCTGAAGCACTATAGCAGTATGAATCAAAGGATGCCACTCATCTATGTGAAACTTTATACCTATCAAGTATGCAACATTTATATTCTCTTTTGAGTTATGTGGGTTTTAATTCTTAGGTAAGAGTTAGGTCGTTGTTCCATTTTTCTGGATTTAATGACCTTTATTTTGTTATCCTTACGATAAATGTGATACTAATCAGATCTTTCGGGGGCTAGCTTATATCCATACTGTTCCTGGAGTTTGTCATAGGGATGTGAAGCCTCAAAATGTTTTGGTAGGTTTTTGCAATGCATTGCAATTTTATAATAAGAAAGGGATACTTGTCTTACCCATTTTATATAATTGTAGGTTGATCCCCTCACCCACCAAGTTAAGCTTTGTGACTTTGGAAGTGCAAAAGTTCTGGTACATTAATGTTTTTCCAATTTTGCATGATTCAAATGTTTTAAAAGCTGCATGGTTATATCGTATTATTAAGTGGGTTCTTTTATTTTTCGTCTTTTACTTTTATTGCTTTTTAGTTATAAAATTGATAGTTTGGCTAATATGTGGATGTATCTGTTGTATCTTATTTTCTCCTGCCTATGGATTCACTTTGTGCTGATCTCTTCCTTTTTATTTTTTTATTTTAAATTTTCTACTTGTATGATTGTATGAGCAGTGGTTCCGTCTGTGTTTAAGTTGCCTACTGCTTCCACCAATGATTGGTACTATTTTCATCCAAACTTCAGATTTATTAGTCTATCCAATTTAAATCTCAACCAGTTGTACATTTTCTTCACTTTCAGTACATTGGTCACCCTACTAGAATAATATATTAATTGATGTAAGTCTTCATCGCCTAAATAATGGGAAAGTGGATGTCCGTTATGGATACAAATAATTCATTCTGACAAGCTGATGGTTTTCTTTTCGTGGTTTTCAGGTCAAGGGTGAAGGAAACATATCATACATATGTTCCCGTTACTATCGAGCTCCAGAACTCATTTTTGGTGCGACAGAATATACATCATCTATTGACATATGGTCAGCTGGTTGTGTACTTGCAGAGCTCCTTCTTGGCCAGGTTAGTAACTTCTTTTGTAACGACATTTTTAATTATATACTGCACAATTTCCCAACTATGGTTATTCACATCTCTTACTAGTAAAATTCCTCCACAGCCTCTGTTTCCTGGAGAGAATGCTGTCGACCAACTTGTAGAAATTATTAAGGTGATTGATTTCTTGCTATTTACGTTGCAATTACTTTTGAAATTTGATTTCAGTAATGTTATGCTTATGTATTGGACATCTTGCTGCAGGTTCTTGGTACTCCTACACGAGAAGAAATTAGATGCATGAACCCAAATTACACAGATTTTAGGTTCCCTCAAATTAAGGCTCATCCTTGGCATAAGGTACGTAATTAGCTTCTTCTAGGGTTGTTTTTTGTTATTATGTTAAGATATGGTAACTTAAAATTGCATGGATTTGGCTGCTTAGCATGTAAGAATTATTTCGAGTTACCTCAAATATTTCATCGGCTATTTAAGAAAGAGATTGATCTCTTTTTTTTTTAATATATATACATTTTAGTTTCTGCCATAAATGACAAGGATAATAATTGTCATTAAATTGACAGTGAAAGTGAGACATATGATCATTTATAGCATTGCATTGCAGTCCTTGATATCGCCACTACTTGAGGAAATTTTAGGATTGTCTATCTTTCCAAATCGGCAAGAATATTGTCTAGGGAATTGAATTCTTTTCCTGGAAAATTATCTTCTTGTTTTTGCTTATTGAAACTGCCTAGGGATTAATTAATAGCTGTTGCAATTTAGCCTTGTTCTAATAACTTGTAGTCCTATACTTGACGAATCTGTCATTATGTTCTGTTTTCAGGTTTTCCACAAGAGAATGCCTCCAGAAGCAATTGACCTTGCTTCACGGCTTCTTCAATATTCACCAAGTCTTCGCTGTACTGCTGTGAGTTTCGCTTCTCTATTCAATAAATCTTAGCAGTCCATATAATGCCCACTTTCCAAGAAAGTAATTATGTCATCTAATCTACTTGCAAATGAAGGATTTTAGCGGAGTTACAAGCGTGCAGCATGTTTATAGTGGTGCAGACAACCGATTTTATACTGTTGTTGAATAGTTTTTTGTGATATGCATGTATTGTTTGCTTACTCAGCTATGTGTTTTTCTCCAATCACAGCTGGAAGCATGCGCACATCCTTTCTTTGATGAACTTCGTGAGCCGAATTCTCGCCTCCCAAATGGCCGCCCTTTACCACATCTTTTCAATTTCAAACAGGAAGTGAGTGTATACGTTTTCATATTATCCTGGTTATAATTTATAAATGCATTTCTTAGAGGAGGTTATACCTGGTTTCTCCAAAACAAAGGGTAGATTGCTTTTGAATGCATCTATGATTGAGACAACCTAGCTCAATCTTTGAGACTGGTAGGACCCAACTTGCCTGGCTCAATACATAGCTTAGTTGGATTGTTGGAGCATCTAAGCACTTGTTTGTTTTACTTTTTTAATTTCTTATGGGTTTTGTTTTCTCATCAAATTTTGGTTGCAGCTAGCTGGAGCACCACCAGAACTGATCAGTAGGCTGACACCAGAATATGTCCGGCGGCAGGCTCCACATCCACATCCAACTGGTACATGAATGATAAGAGATTAAAATGGAAGGGTATCGTTTCTTGTACTAGTGAATGGAGATGAAGCTGAAGGAAGCTTCTTAAATGGTCCACATGACAGTGTTGTCAAGATGTACACATACCGGTTCTTCAGCTTAACCTGGAAATTGGTGATATTCTGTCTACTGTCATTTTAGTGTAAAAGAAAAACAATGGTATTTTCCTGCACCTGTACATTGTTTTGATCGCAAGTATTTGAGAAAGCTAGAGTTTAAGGTGAGGCTATTCACGTCTAGCTTAGATAGGAAGCTGCAAATGTCAGAGGGTTCAAACAGTGGTTCTGCTTGCGCTTTACTGAATCAAAGTGTTGTATCTACTTACTAAAGTTTGTGACTATCGGAGGGGCTCCAATTTTTCTTTTACAATGGAAATTAACCTTGTATATCGCTTGCCGGTTTTTGTGCTGTCACTCTAAACTTGATTTTAGTAATCTGCAACTGCAAAAATGAAACTCCGTCTCCCACAATGATGCTTATTTCCAGCTTATACTGACTCAAACTCATGAATGGAGTGTTATAGGTCAGTCGAGCGGAATATTACTCTTATTTTTTTCATGCTTTTTTATTTTCAAAAGAAGAGAATAACAATGAAGAGCTTGGGTCTGAGCTATGGGTGTCCAACGGTCCGGTTTTGGGAAAAAATATCGGATGAGACTGTTTGAAACGGTTTTAATTATTATAAATTGGATTGGATCGTTTGATTTATAAAACCGTTCGGTTCGATTCGATTCAGTTTTCGGTTTGATTCGATTTTTTTGACATCTTTAATGAAAAATAATGTGAAAATTTTAATATATTTTATTAAACCGGTCCGGTCCGGTTCGATCCTTTGAAAAATGGTTTTAATAAATACAAATCAGATCGGACCGTTTGATTTGTAAAATCGTTTGATCTGATCCGATTTGGTCTGGTTTTTGGATACCCTACTCTGGTTTTTGAACACCCTATTCTGAGCCATCGTTAAAATAAAAGGTTTTTATCTCAATCTTTTTCCTTAGAATACAGGTTTCTAATTCTTTAAATCTTGTTTTTTTGTCTTTAATTTTTTAAAATTTTGTAGATAATTTTTAAAAAAAATTATATAGTATAATTTTGTTCTTTTAACTTTTTAATAAATTTATATTTTAATTTTCAAATTGATATTAATATGTAAAGTTTTATAAAGTTGTTTACTAAATCATAGGATTTGAAATTTTTGGACATATAGTAAAGTTTAATTTTTTTTAGGAATTAAGTAATGTAGTTTAAAAGGTAAGAAGCAAATTTGCGTAAAAGGTTAGAATAAAATAATATTATTGTCATGATAAAAAAAAATGAAAATAATGATATTGTTGTCTATTTTAGTGTATATCATTCTTCTACTACAAATAAAGGCGGAGAATTGGACCACCAAGATTCATGGTTATATCTGACTGTTCTTAGAATTTTAAAAAATGAAAAAGCTTGTTTTGTTGCATAATTAAAAAATTTTTTATTTTCAAATCGTTATTTAAAAATAATTTTCAATAACTCTTAAAAACATTGAGGTGTTTAGTGGGTATTTTAAAAAATTATTTTTAAAAATAAAATGCAAAAAACATGATTATCTTATTGTTTAGTCAAATTATTTTAAAAACTAGTTATAATTGTATATTTTTTAATATTAAATTTTGTATTTTTAATATTATAATTAAAATTTAATTGTTTAAAACCTTATATAATTAATTTTCTAAACATAAATTGTCCACATTTGAAAAGAAAAAAAAATAACTATCAATATGTTTCATTAAATAGTTCTTTAAAATTGTTTTGATAATGCAATGTTTTTAAAATTTCACCTTTTACCTTTTAAAAATAAAAATTGAACTTTTTTAATTATAAAATTTATACATCTTAGAAAAATTGAAATTATTTTTAAATAAATATGAAATTATGATAATAAAAAATCTTTAATGTCATTATGTCAACAAAATGACTACCACCAAATTTCTTTACTCAAGTGCTTTCTAGCACCAAGTATCACCATCATTGGAGGCATCATTGAAAAGTTAGTATTGATCGATGGCAATCAAACCACTTAATAGATTTCAGTATTTTTTAAACTCTATAGAATTTTAATATATTATTTAATGCAAAAGTTTTACTAGAGTGCCTAACTAGTAGAAATTAATAAAAATTATAAAATATAACAACGTTAAATTTTATAATAAAAAATATGTAAATTAATATATACATAAAATTTGATCAAATAAGATTTTTGTAAGAAAACAGACCTTCTATTATAAGGTGTTTTAATAATATATGTGACAGACTTAAACCATATTAATAGCAAAGTAAGGGAAAAAAAACAGAAGAGTTAATGGGCTAATGCTCTAACGGTTATCTCCGTCATTTACGCCATTCTTCGTGTTTTTTTATAACAATGAAAACATGTGAAAAGTGTTTCTCAAAATTAATTTTTAAAAATTGTAATTTAAAAATATGATTAAATATATTAAATTATTTTTAAAATTTATTTTTTATTTTTAAATATAGAAAAATGTTTTTATATTGCATGGTCAAACAATTTCATTTTTTTTAATTTTCAAATATAGAAAGTTTTTTTAATGGGAAAATAAAGTTTTTAAAAATAATTTTTTCTAAAACTTCAAAATAGGAACCTTTTAATAAATTTTAAAAACAAGAAGGACCTGTTTGGCCAAATAGCTTGTAAACTATTTGTTTTACTTATTTAAAAAATTATTTTTAAAAACAAATTAAGGTATTTGGTAATTGTTTTTAAGTTAGTTATTGTTCTACAAAACATATGACCTGTTTTTTTTTAATAACATACTCTAAACACGGGAAACAATATTATTAGGCCTATCAATTCTTGTTAGGGACGACTTGAGTAGTTTATCCTTATTTTTTTTTTTTTTTTTGTGGTTTGCAACTTGTAACAGTGCTTAAACTCTCTCTTTTCCTCCTCTTACTTACATATTTTACTTGCAATGTTTTTCAATAATTATTTTATTTTATTTTGTAATTAAAATATTTGACCTTTTCTAATAGAGTAATTCAATTACTCTATTTTGTTGATGCTAAATGGCTTTTGATACTTTAAACGCATGTAGAAAAAAATAAAACAAAATACTTATGAAGAGAAAATAACATGCTTTTTATCACTTATGCCATTTTGAAAATTTAATGGTTTCAAATAATGTTTAACGATTAGTAGTTATTTAAGCTATTGACAAATTTCTAAGTTATGATATATGTTAAATTTTAAATTACAAAAATAAATAAATAAAGCATTTCACTATGAAAACAGATTTTATATACAATTTGGCCAAACGCTTAGAGCCTGTTTGGCCATTAAAATTAAAAAAATATTTTATATGATTAAAAAAATTTAATATGTTTGTCCATTTTTTTATGTTGTGATTAAAAGAAATTATGTCATAACTCTCTATTTTTGGAATTTTTTTATAATTTTTGTTTTTTGAAATTTTGAAAATTTTATAACTTAAAAAAATTCAAATATTTTCTATTTTTAATTTTTAGAATTAAATAAGGAATCAATATTACAGTATTTAGTTTACAACTTGAATTAAATGATATTATTTAATTGTTATTTTTTTATCACACAAAATATATTATTGAAATCATTATTTTTTTAAATAATTATAACTTAAAAATAAAATATATTATTAAAATTATTATTTTTTGAATTGATATATGATTTAAGATTTAAGGTTTAAAATTTTAGGGTTTAAGGTTACATTTTTAGGTCACATTAAAATTTAATAAAAAATTAGCATAAAAATAGAATCATGATTTTTAATAGGAGGATAGAATTGTTATTCTTTTTATTTTAGGATTTGATTTCATTCTATTTTTAATTTATAGTATAATCAAATATAAAATTGTAAGACATTAATTTCATTTTCATTCACGTTCTTACCGATAAAACATGATATTAGAGTAAAATTATTAAATATAAAAAATATATTTTACTTAATATTACAAATAAAAAAAGCTAAGTAACTAATGGTATAGTTAAGCTAAATGTATTTTTATTTAAATTTTATAAAATATTACATTTTAATAAAATTTTAAAAAACTTACTATTTTTAAAAAATTTAGGAAATTTTACTAAACTTTATAATTTTCAAAATTATTATATTTTATTATGTTGTTTATTTATAGAACATTATATTTTGGAAATTTATAGAAAACTTTTAATTTTTTTAAGTTTTTTAGAACTTTTAGTATTAAATTTTTTAGAAGTTTTGTATTTATTTTTTTAAAATTTCACAATAGTATCGATTTTTATAAATTTTGAAAAACTTAATATATTTGATTTTTTTAAATTTAATTTTTTTTAATTATTATAAAATAATATATTATTCACGTACCCATAAATAATATTCAAACCCGAAACTTTCTACTTGTGAAGTTTCTATTTTTCGAATTTTTTTGCAAATTTTATTTTTGTAAATTTTAAAAAACATTCTATTTTTGTAAATATTTGAAAAATATATATTTTAGAAATTTTCAATAATTTTATATTTTTGGAAATTAAAGAAATGGAAATTTTTCAAAAGTTGATATTGTTAGAAATTTTGAGTACTTTCTATTTTTGGTAATTTAGGAATTATTTCTATTTTTAAATATTTATAAAACTTGATGTTTTCGAAAATTATACTAAATTTTCCTTTTATAAAATTACTTAAATTTTAAAAAAATTATCTTTGTAAATTTAAAAACTTTCTATTTTGGAAATTTATGGAAAAAAATTATTTTTTGAATTTTATATTCTTTTGAATTATTGGAATTTTACTATTTTTCAATTTAAAAATTTATTTTTAACAGTTTTAGAAAAAAATATTATGTTGAATTTTTTCTATTTTTGAAAATTTTAATGAATTTTTGGTTTTAAATATTTAAGAAAAATGTATTCTTTGAAAATTTTAAAAAATTTCTATCCTAAAATTTTGGAAATTATAATTTTAGAAATTTTTGCAAGATTTTTTTATTTAAGGATATTCTATTTTTTAAAAGGGTAGAAAATTTTATAGTTTTAATTCTTTTTGAAAACATTCTTTTATTGTAAATATTCTACAATTTTATATTTGTAAAAATTTAATTGTAATTTTTGAAAGGTGTTAATTTTTGATAATATTCTTTATATTTTTGCAAATTATACACATGTTTTATTTTAATTTTTTTTGAAAATATTTTCCTTTTTGAAAATTCTAAAAAAGTTGATATACTGGAATTGTTTTTGTGAAAAATAAAATCATATGAACTTTTAATACTATTTTTATTTTAAATTTAACTTTAATTTATAATTTTATTACAATTTATATTATATTCTTAATGAAGAAATAATTGGATATATATCTAACTAAAAATCAAAAATCTTATTTTGGATATATGTGTTTAATTTTAAGTTGGACAATTATCAAGATGTTAACATTTGGACAAAATTCAATTTAATTAAATGTTACAACTTTGTTCCAATGAATATTGTCACGATCAATTAAAATCTAATATGTTGATTTAGTTAAATATGTGTCCAATTTAGTTTCGACTAGTAAAATTATCTTCCTGTCAAAATTTGATTAGTTAGACACGTGTTTAATTCAATTCCAACGAGTAGAGTCACCAATTGATCAAGCTCCAACTAATTTTATATGTGTTCAACTCAATTTCGGAGGGGTGATAAAACAAACTATGACTAACTTAACATCCATTCAATTTTGAATTTACATATTTGTCAAAATTAAATCACAATTATTTAATGAAAACTTAAAATATTTTTGTCGTTTTATATAAAAATAAAGCAAGAATCATATATGATATTTGATTAATATGGGTCATCACATCAGATAATCCAAAAAATTTCAAAATTTTATATTTTTGGTAATTTTACAAAAATTATATGTTTAGATTTTTATTTTAACATTTTTTTTACAAATTTGATATTTTTGGAAAATTTATTAAACTTTATGTATTTGGAAGTTATATAAATTTTGATATCTTTATTAATTTTAGAATATTTTATTTTATATACTGGAATTTTATGTTATTTGTTTAAAATTTTCAATAATTTTGTAGTTATAAAAATTTGGCTGAACAAAATTTATGATCCATTAACTTATCACAATTCTACACTTAATTCTTTTCTTTGGATTTCTTTCCACTAAGTTTTAAATTTTCAATACCATCACAACCTATCAAAAAAAACAAAAAACAAAACAAGATAATGGAATATAATTCTCTTAAAATTATTACATTATGCCATATGTTAATATTAAAACAAGGCTCATATTACTACGATAATTCTCCGGATCATAAACCGAGCAGAAAACTAATAAATTTTGCCGGCTTAAAAAGCGGGCCAAAAAATAATAAATTTAGATGGCTTCAAAACCGACCCAAAAAATAATAAATTTAAAAATTCACCATTTGAAAACCAAACCAAAAAATAACAAATTATAGCTAACGACAAGTTGTGTAATAAATTAATAGAGTATTACAGAGATGGTATCATTTGAAGGTCCAGCAGGCTACTCTTGCAAGAAGGCTACAAAAGTAAGGGTGGACGATTTTACGACTACTTACTTTCCTTATATGTACTGCTCAAGAACATATTTAAGTATGTTAAAAATTCAAAGATCTAAGGTTATAATAAATATAGAAACGAAAAAAAAACCTCTGATTAAACATGTAAGAAATATATCAAAAAGATGCAACAATGCGATGCATGTCAACAATGAATCGTGAACATTAGTCTATTTTTTATTGTAAATAGTACAGAGAGATAAGAAGAAAAAATGATTTAATGTTATATTAGCGTGTTTTAGAATTTATATAGAAAACATTATTTATAGGATTGTAACAAGTGTACTACAAGTAAAATAGTAAGTGTATTACAAATAAAATAATAGAAGTATAGTACAAGTAAAATATTAGAAGTATAGTACAAGTGAAATAGTGGAAGTGTAGTACAAGTGAAATAATACAAATGTAGTACAAGTGAAATAATACAAGTGTATTACAAGTGAAGTATAAGTGAATTACAATATCAAATATAACTTAACATCCCCCCTCAAACTTAAGAAGGAAGAGAAACAATCAACTTGAGTTTGGAAACTAATTCTTAAAATCTGCCTAGTAGAGGAGATTTGGTGAAGATGTAGTTGTTTGATCTGTGGAGGATATTGATTTTAGACAAACCGTGTCTTGAAGAACATGTTGATGAAAAAAATGACAATCAATCTCGATATGTTTTGTTCGTTAATGAAATACATTATTGTGAGAAATCTGAATAGCACTCTGATTGTCACAATATAGGATAATTGCAGTTGATTGGAGAAAACCCATATCAGCAAGTAACCAACAGGGCCAAATAAATTATTGAATGGTGTCAGCAAGATCACGATATTTAGCTTCAGTGTTGGATCGAGAAGTGAGGGATTGTTTCTTGCTTCGCCAAGATATGAGAGAGTTTCCAAGAAAGAAACAATATCCAGTGGTAGAGCGACGATCAGTCGCGTCACCTGCCCAATCAGCATCAGAGTAGGCGGAAAGAAGAAGATTAGACTTGTTGGAAAAGTAGAGACTGTGAAACATGATGCCTTTGATGTAGCGAAGAATGCGAAGAACCGCAGTATAATGGGTAGACCGTGGAGCAGACATGAATTGACTAACCAGATGAACAATAAAGGCAATGTCAGGACGAGTGACTGTGAGATAAACAAAACTGCATACTATTTTTCTGTATAATGTTGCATATGAGAGAATAGTATCATCTAATGGAGTAAGTTTGACATTGGTTTCTAGAGGTGTTGATGCAGTTTTGCAATCAGTAAGGCCAACCTGATTAAGAATATCGGAAGAGTACTTTGCTTGAGAGAGATAATATCCTTGAGAATCAGATGAGAATTCTAGGCCCAAGAAGTAGTGGAGATGAGTGACTATGAGATAAACAAGGTCTTTCATTTCAAATTGATGGCTCAGAAATTGCTTGAGATCAATAATTCCATTAGAGTCATTCCCTGTTATGATCATATCATCTATATAAAGGAGTAGAAGTGTTATACTAGTGAGAGTCTTCCGAATAAAGAGGCCGGAGTCATAAGAACTGGAAGTGAAGCCAAAGTCAGTAAGTGTAAAGCTGAATTTGGCAAACCAAACCCGATGAGCTTGTTTGAGGCCATAGAGAGCATGCCTAAGTCTGCATACTTGATGAGGTGAATGAGTGTATCCAGGAGGAGGATTACTAGATTGTGAGAGAACATGTTTAAGAAGACCTTCAAGTTCTTGAGTAGAGAATGTAGATTTGTCATGATTGTCCTCAGAAACAGCAGTAGTGATAGATGAGTTACTATTGTTACCTGAAGCATGTTGAGAGGGATTCCGAAAGCAATCTTTGTTAAAGTGTCCTGGACCCTTCTTGTGACAATATATACATACCCGAATGAGACATGTAAAAAGCTCATGATTGGGGTTGTGACAATATGTGCAGTCTTGATGTTTGAAGTCCTCTTCAGAACCTTCTTTAGGGCGATAAGAGGGGGTGGCAAGAACAAAATCTGTATGATGAACTTTGAAAACCCTCATCCGAGTTTCTTCAGAGCGAAGCTCGGTCACAATAATATCTAATGATGGAAAAAGACTCTGATGGAGTAAGGAAGCTTGAACAGGTTCAAATCGATCATGAAGAGCCATGAGAAAAATAACAAGACGTTAGTGTTACAGTAAGTTGCAAACATCTCAGCATCAATCTTGTTCATCCAAGTTGGTTCAGAGAGAGCGATTTGATCCCCAATAGTATGCATTTCAGAGAGAAATTGGTTAATGGTTTGATTAACCCTTTGGCGTTTGGTATGAAGAGTTGTTAGAAGTTGATATTGGTTGACCAAATCTGTTGTAGTGAAGCGAGCCTCAAGAAATTCCCAAACTTCTTTGGTAGTGTCAAAATGCCCAAATTCACCATGAATGGAGGGTAAGGCGGTGTTACGGAATCATGTAATAATTTGACGATGTTTACTCTCCTAGTCTTCAAGGCGGTCATCAAATAAGGAGTTGTTTTCAGTGGTTTCTTGGATGGGTATATAGATATTACCAATTATGAAATGCCATAACTTGCGTCCTTTCAAGAAACTTTTCATTGCTTGTGCCCATGCTAGGTAGTTAGTATCATCAAGGGTGGTAGAGATTGGTTTTGGGACATCATTTCGGTCCATTTTAACGAAATAATGGAGGAAATATAAAGCAAATATATAGAAACAGTATAAAAGAGATATCCTTAAAAGTGAAAAGAGGAGTTGAAAACAAGCCTGGAATCAGGTTGAGGTGAGTCGGGTTGGAGTGAGCCGAGTTAGAGTTAGCCGGGTTGAGGTGAGCCGAGTTTGGAGTGAGTTGGGTTGAGGTGAGCCCGGTTTGGAGTGAGCCCGGTTTGGAGTGAGCCAGGTTGAGGTGAGTCGGGTTAGGGTGAACCGGGTTGAGAGTGAATTGAGTTAGGGTGAGCCAGGTTGGCTGTGATGAAGAGAGGTGAAATTTTGATAGAAATTTTAGAGGTATAAGAGACTTTGATATCATGTGAAGAGTATAGAGAGATAAGAAAAAAAAATGATTTAATGTTGTATTGATGTGTTTTAGAATGTACATAAAGAACCTTATTTATAGGATTGTAATAAGTGTAGTACAAATATAGTACAAGTGAAATAGTAAGTGTAATACGAGTGAAATAATAAAAGTGTAATACAAGAGAAATAGTAAGTGTAGTACGAATGAAATAATAGAAATGTAGTACAAGTAAAATAGTATAAATATAATACAAATGAATTACAATATCAAATATAACTTAATACTTATTAAGCTTTACCTTATTACTATAGTTATATAATACCTTCAAACTACTCACTTTATATTTCGCCAATTCATGCATTACATCATCAAAATATACACATAAATGTGAGAATGAGTAATGAGCTTAAATAAATCAATGATAAGTTCTAGTGTTTGACATTATTCAGTGCCTCAATTACGTGGTGAAAATGCTTCCAGGAAGCTGCATTTTACCAAAAATCAAAAAGGTTTTGTCAACTAATAATATCCCATGCATTCAAAGAGCCTTTCATGGATATATTCATTAATAAAAATGACGTAAGGAAATTGTAAAGATTTGAAGTAAATCCAATCAAGTATGGAGGGAAGGAAGATCATATTCATTCGTTTTCATATTTAATCTAACTCTCCAAAGGGAAAAGTATTTTAAAACAATTTGAAACCACTTGAGATGACTTAAGTAAATACTATAAGTGTTCACCAAACACTGGAAAAATTGTTCCACCAACTACAAGTATTCGAGACAGAATTTAGAAAAGGGAGAGGGGTGGATAAATATGAAATCTTTAGAAAATAAAGATAAGTAAATTAATTGAGTGTCATGTGGTGAAACTGTCGTATATTTTTGTAAAAAGAAAAGAGAGATTTATAAATACAATAAATTAAAAATATTTATCTAAACATCGAAGAGAACACGTGCCCCTTTCACTTGAATGTGGCTCCGTACATGCTATTTTGAAATATTAGAGTTTAAGACATCTACAATCATGTTTTAAAAGATTAAAATAATATAATTTTTGTATTATAATTTAATTTCGTTGTATTAGTAGTAACATGATTATATTTTTGAAGTAGTATACTAATTTAAAAAATATATTAATTTAATATAATTTTTTATATGTATAATAATATAAGTACGATATTTAAATAATATTTTTTGAAAAAATAACTACTGAAAATCGTTTAATTAATTGATTATTCAAAATATCGTACATGTATTACTACACATATGAAAAATATACAATTAAAATACAAATTATTTCAAATTTATATCTTTTTAAATTATAAAAAATATGGATAAAATAACACCAAAAATAGAATCATAGTACTACTAAGGTATCAAATTCCTAAAATTTTGCATTAAAATAATACAATATTATGTTATATTTAGTGTGATATTATTCTAATTATTTTTTCTACTTTAAATATTAATAAAGATAGAAAATATAAAAATATTATTTTAATTTTAATTATATATATTTGAGTAAAATTTATTTATTTTTATGAAAAACTATATTTATTAATTAATAATAATATTTAATTTGTTATTAATAAATTAATATTAATTACATGATATAAAATTAATAAAAAATACTATTGTAAAACCATTAACATTTAAACATTAAAATTTTTATAAGATCAAAATAAATATATATTATGAAATTATAACAAATAACCAAGATAAACTTAAAAAAAATACAAAAGATAACATAAAGCTAAAAAAATATACGAAGATGAAGTTAAAAAATACAAAATATAACATAGATTTTAAAAAAATAACATATTTAGTGTAGGTGGAGAATGAAAGAATATCAATATAATGTAAAAATTGTAATAAAATAGAGTTTTTGGTTGAAGATTGTGTTACACATGGATATCTATCTTCCCCATGTTTTACCATACGTACCAAAATTTTGACATCGGTTCTACTGCTCCATTCAGCGTACGATGGAGCAAAATGTCATATTGTAATTAATGGGAGAAATCACACTAGCTTGATGTGTTTGTTGATGGACAGCTGTTGGATAGAAGTGCTCTTCTCTACATCAGAGAAGCTTTTAATTCGGAATACACGAGATACACGCCAACCCTAGTTGTGCATAGAAAGTCTTTCTAAAAATTTTATTATGGGTCTTATTGCCCTATACTCACGTTTTTTAAGTGTGTCTTCTAAAGATTGTGTTAACTTTTGTAATTTGTGAGAAGTTAGAATATTGTTCTGGAACTTTGGTATGCCATTGAATACATGTGTTGTCCTATTATTGGATAGAGCTCGTCACTTTGGTGAGTCTGTGTATAGATTTGGTTGCTTACGTTTATCCTTCTAACTATCTCAATACAAAATGAGGACCTAGTAAAAAAATAAAGACCACGGGCAGATAACGAAGAGCCGTAGGATTCAGTTGACTGTGATGTCTATGACCATTAAAAATTGTGGAGTCCCATTAATAGTAACGAGACTTTGCACAAAATGTGAAAGAAATAGGTGTTTCATGACTCTACCATCCAATCCATTATGTTATATTTAATCTCTATTTCAAGATTACATATATTTTCCAATAAGGAATGAAATTTTTTTCTCTTGTTATATGAATGTAATGTTGTAATGAGTCAATATGTCGAATAAATAAAACAATATAAATTTTTTAAATAAAAGTCGAGAAATAATGAAAAACATGTAACCATATAAATACATAAGATTCTATTGAAAACTAATACTAATGTTTTTTTAAATTATTAGATTTATTAGATTTTGAATTTTAATTAACATTTTTCTTTTCATTTTTAACAATTTATGGAAGAATGAATCGAGAAAAAACTTATGAATATAATGACTACAAGAAAAAACCTTATGATAATATATACGGCTCACATCACCCATCAATGCATGATATTATCAAATTAATTTCTTATTAATATATTATTTAATTGAGATTAATCCTAATTATAATATAATTTTTTTTATTTCTGAATGATCTTCGTTTAGATTTATACTCTACTTTGAGTATTCTCTTGTGATACTTTTTGATCCTTTATGAGGACGTGTTCACACTTATATGTTATTGTGAGGTTATTTTTATATATGTGTTCACACTTATATGTTATTGTGAGGTTATTTTTTATATACGTGTTCACACTTATATGTTATTGTGAGGTTATTTTTTATAGATGTGTGGAGACTTATATGTTATAACTTGACATCTTTAAATGATCATAACCTCATATGTATGTATGGTACAACTTCATTAAATTTGTATAAGATTGTGGTTGTAGTGTTATAAGATTGTGGTTGTAGTGTTGTGCATTTATAAGTTTTGTTTTTATGTAATTATAAAACTTTATGGACATTTAATTTTAAAGATTGTGGAAGATATGTATTGTGATATTTTATCATATGGTCTGTTTGTGATTTTCTTACCATGTGAGATTGTAGACTCTTTGATAAAAAAATTTTAAGGAGTAAAATAAATTACTTTATAAATAGAAGAATGAAAAATAATAATAATAAAACAAAAATGAGAAAAAAGCGGATGTTAACTCACTAAAGTAGATGATATTGAAAGTAAGGGGAAAACACTTAAAAATATAATTTTTATACAATTTTTTTTATGACTAAGATAAAATTATATAAATTATATATTACATTCATATAATTAATTAAATTTAGTATTTTTATTGTTAAATAAAATTGATATTAATAAATTATTATTGTGATAGTAATAATTTGAGTCATCTTTTTATAGTTACATTAAAATAAATAGTAATATTATATGTATCAAATGACATACCAATATTTGATTAGATCATTATCATAAAAATGAGATGTTGAAATAATTTACTAACACTAATCACTTATATTATAATGTATAGATTAATATATACATCAAATTGTAATAAAAAATATTTTTTTAAAATAAAACATAATACAAAACAAAAACAAAGGAAGATAATGCTTGCTGTTAAAAATATATTTACTCATATAAAATGTTATTTTTTTTGGTAAAGAAGAAGATGAATTTCAATATTATTCATTTGTTAGTTATTCTTATTTTGTTTATGGGATAAAAGATTTAATGTAGGGAGTATTTACTTATAATAATAAAAAAAAAGATAAAAATAACATGTTTAATAATTAAAAGACATAATTTAAAAAAAATAAAAACATACACATATATATCTATTAAAAAGAATAAAATAAGTTTTAAAATTTATGATTTAAAGTTTAGCTATAGATAAATGAGTATTATTGATAAGTAAATATCTTTCTTCTTTTTAAAAATGTATATTCTAATTACTAACATTGTTTATTTTATTTTTGACTTTAAATAATATCTATATCAACAACACATTTTTTATTCGTGCCCTTTCTTATATCATTTATTTTTTATATTAATAAGACTTATCTTATAATTAAAATACTAAGAATTGTAGTTGCTTTTACAACAGTACATCTAAGCATAAGAAATATTTTACGTAGATATTGTTTATCTGAGTTTGATGTGATTATGACTTATAGAAAATTTTGATAATTTATTTTTATCTAAAGATTAAAGTAAACACTTTGATTAATTATTATATACAATTTAAATTTCTTGTTTTCTATATCAAAATAATTAGAATTTATATTTTTTTCTTCATGTTTTAATAGAAAATTATATTAATTAAGTAGCGTAATTATTTTTTCAATAGAAAAAGGACAACGTATGTAAAGATTAAATTTATTGTATTTATACATGGTTTTTTCTTTGCCTTGTATTTTTTAGAGATATAAATTTTTTAATTAAACAATTAATTACATATGATATACTAACATTTATAACTAGCACGTTCTTTCCACATGCAACAAAAACTAATATTTATATATAAAGAAGAGTATGTAATTTTGTATTCATTTGATATATTTTGTTTGAAAATATATATTATTTTTTTACTTTCTATTTATTTGATATATTTTGTTTAAAAATTATATCTTTTAGTAGATAAATGATAAAATATATTTATTTCATACTATTTACTTTATTTGATAATTTTATATTTATTTTAAGATATATAATGTTTTTTTACCATGCGAGTAGTTTCAGTGGCATTAGAATTTTATTATAATGCATGTAAATGTAACGTAAATGTTTTAATTTCTAAACGGTGATTCATACGAAAATAAATTGTTATTTTTGTGATTATAAGTTTTAAAGATGTATTTTATATATTTTATTTGTAAATATTTTTTACTTTCTATTTGTTTGATAATTCATATTTCTTTTAATAGGTAATTTGTGAAATTATATATATTTTATATTTTTATTTTGTTTGATAACTTTATATTTTTTTAAGGTGAATGATATTTTTTTATACTTTTTATTTATTTGATATATTTTGTTTAAAAATTATATCTTTTAGTAGATAATTGACAAAATATATTTATTTCATACTATTTACTTTATTTGATAATTTTACATTTATTTTAAGATATATAATGTTTTTTTACCATGCCAGTATTTTCAGTGGCATCAAAATTTTATTATAATGCATATAAATGTAATGCGAATGGTTTGATTTTTAAACGAAAATTCATACGAACTAAAAATAAATTCTTATTTTTGTGATTACAAGTTTTAAATATACATTTTTATTATTTTCTTAAAATTTGATTCGGTTAATTTTTCTTGTATTTTTTTTAAAAGTAATAAATTTTATCTTGTATACAATTTAACCGTATCGTGTTTCATCACATATAATTATCCAAATATTCTTTATTACTTATACCATGTAATATTAATTTTATCTATTTTTTACATATTTATGCTATATAATTTCTTTATTTTTTTATCCTTCAGATATTAAGATATTTTATTTAATATTATTATAATTTAATTTATGTAATTTTGAATTTTTATTTTAATCGGATAAAAATACACTTTTTTTTTTATATATTTTTTTAAAAAGAATCGATTAATTTTTTTATAAATTTTATCATAATCATTTAATTACTATCAAAACAGTCCATTTTTGTTATTAAATTTACAACTCTTACATTATTACTTAGTACGTCCCTGACAAATAATAAATAAAATGGGACCAGGGAATGCGACCAAGCAAAATAATTTTTTTGGCTATATGTAGATCGGAATATTAAACATAGAGGCTCATCCACACGCAGCAAATTCTCTACAAGAAAAATAACATTAGCAAAAAAAACCATTGTATTGAAAACCATGAGTCAAATTGTTGAGCACATTTCTGAGTGTTTGGTTAAACCAAATTCCTATTCAGAAGAGTTCAAAGAGCAGCCTAATCTGTACTTGACACCATGGGATCAAGCTATGCTCTCAGCACAATACATCCAAAAGGGTCTTCTATTTGCCAAACCACTTGAATTAGCACAAACAACAGATGACTTCATGACAGGTATGTTAGACAAGCTCAAGCAATCTCTCTCCCTCATTCTCGTTCACTTTTACCCACTCGCAGGCCGACTTGTAACCGCAATTAATAACGAAAACCCAGTTTCATATTCAATTTATGTAGACAGCAACAATAGTCCTGGAGCAAAATTCATATATGGAACTTTAAAAATGACCATATCTGACATACTCACTCCAAATGGTCATGTGCCTACAGTTGTTCGATCATTTTTTGACCATAATGGAGCTATCAATCACGATGGTCATACAAATAGTTTGCTCTCTGTTAAGGTCACTGAACTAATTGATGGTGTTTTCATTGGATGTTCTACGAATCACAGTGTTGTTGATGGAACTTGTTTTTGGAATTTTTTTAACATGTGGTCTGAGATTTTTCGAAAAAATGAAAATGTTGTAACTCCTATTTCAGTTCCTCCTTCTATAAAACGCTGGCTTCCTGAGGGCCGTAATCGAGTTGACATACCTCTGACTTATAAAGATGAGCTAATCACCAGATGGGAAGTTGCACCTCCCTCTTTGAAATGGAGGGTTTTTCATTTTTCATCAAAATCAATAGCAAAACTCAAAGCAAAGGCAAATGAATTAGAAAGACAAAGTAGTAAGGAATCTATGTTTATGACCAAGATATCTTCCTTCCAATCCCTTTGTGCTTTTATGTGGAGGTCAATTACAAGAGCACGTGATCTTCCTCGTGGTCAAACAACTAGGTGTTTAGTGATTGCTAGCAATAGAGCAAGACTAAATCCACCTCTGGATGAATATTATTTTGGAAACTCAATTAATGCATTGGTAAAAAATACAACATCTAATGAACTAGTTGAGAATAGTCTTGGATGGGCAGCTTTGAAATTGAACCAAGCTGTGGCAGAACATGATGAGAAAAAGGTACGTCAATGGGTTGATGATTGGGTAAAGTCTCCATTTACATATGGAATTGGTCATTTATTTCATCCAAATGGTGTCTCTATTGGGAGTTCTCCAAGATTCAATGTTTATGGAAATGAATTTGGGATGGGAAAACCACTAGCAGTTCGAAGTGGGTGTGGGTATAAATTCGATGGGCTTATTTGGGCTTTTGAAGGGCATGGAGGTGGAGGAAGTATTGACTTAGATGTTTGCCTTAAGGCAGAGACACTGTCAGCTCTTGAAGCTGATGAGGAATTCATGGAAATAGCTTCTTAAATTTATCGAATTTTATTTTGATTTTATCGTATTATTGATGATGTTATTGTTAACCTATTGGTGTTAATGTTAATAGTTTCTGTATTTCTGTATTTCTCTGTTCTGATCTTTCTTTACAAGAGTTCAGATATATGTATACAAGAAAAAACGAGAATTAAACAATAATCATAATTACAGCACATCCATGTTTTATGGCTCTACTAATTTTATTGTCTGCTCCATGTTTTACTCCACTGAGCATTTGTGTCTGCCACTATTTGTAGCATGTACCACACCACACACCAACACTCCCCCTCAAGTTGGTGCATATATGTCTCTTATGCCCAACTTGTCAAGTGAGTTGTAGAAGTTCTTTGCAGACACAGATTTTGTGAGTATATCAGTCAATTGATCTTCTGATCTAACGAATGGAAGTTGAATAATATTTTCTTCAAGATTCTGTTTGATGAAGTTTCGATCCACTTCAATGTGCTTCGTGCGATCATGTTGAACTGGATTGTGAGAGATGGCAATGGCTGCTTTGTTATCGCAAAACAAGCTCATTTCAGAGTTAGGGGCAACACCAATCTCAGTTAGAAGTTTTTTCAACCACAAGAGCTCACATATTCCCTTGACCATCCCTCGAAATTCAGCTTCAGCACTAGATAAGGCAACTACCTTTTGCTTCTTGCTCCTCCATGTAACAAGATTATCCCCCACAAAAGTAAAGTACCCAGCAGTTGATTTCCTATCCTTGATATTCCCTACCCAGTCTGAATCAGTGTATCCAACGACTTCCAATTGACCATTCCTTGAAAACATAAGTCCTTTCCCAAGGGAGGATTTTAAATAACGAAGTATTCGCATGACCGCATCCATATGGTCTTCACTTGGGCAGTGCATGAACTGACTCACGACACTCACAGCATAAGCAATATCAGGTCGAGTATGAGATAAATATATGAGTTTACCTACTAACCGTTGATATCTCTGTTTATCTCCTGGTACTTGGTCCACATATTCTCCAAGTTTATGATTTTGAACCATTGGAATATCGACAGGTTTACAGTCTAGTAGTCTTGCCTCTGCCAGTAGGTCCAGAGTATATTTCCTTTGGGAAAGACATATTCCTTGTTTTGATCTTGTTACCTCAATGCCTAAGAAGTATTTGAGCCCTCCCAAATTCTTCATTTCAAACTCATTTGACAGTTGTTCTTGAAGTTTAGAGATTTCTTCTTTATCATCCCCTGTAATGATCATGTCGTCTACATAGACTATAAGGGCTGTTATCTTCCCTAATCGATGTTTTAGGAAAAGAGTATGATCAGAGTTGCTTTGTTGGAACCCATATTTCTTCATTGCTGAACTCAACCTACCAAACCATGCTCGAGGTGATTGTTTTAGTCCATACAATGCTCGTTGTAATCTACAAGCATTTTCTTTTCCTGATGTAACAGTATATCCTGGTGGGATATCGATGTAAATCTCTTCTTCTAGATCACCATGAAGGAAGGTATTTTTTACGTCAAGTTGGTGCAATGGCCAATCTAAATTTGCCGCAAGAGATAACAAGACTCTAACGGGTTTTAGTTTAGCCACAGGTGAGAAGGTTTCTTGATAATCTATCCCGTGTTTCTGTGTATATCCTTTTGCTACAAGCCTCGCCTTGTATCGATCAACTAACCCATCTGCTTTATACTTAATGGAGAAAATCCACTTGCATCCTATCATCTTCCTCCCTTGAGGCAACTCACTTAATACCCATGTGTTATTCTTCTGTAATGCCTGAAATTCCTCTTTTATAGCTTGAGCCCATTTTGGATCAGATAAGGCTTCTTCAATGCTACTTGAAATTTGACACGAGGATAGTGTTTGTGCAAATGCCCTGATAGGTTCTGATAACCTTTGAGTAGATACATAATTTGCTATTGGATACTTGGATTTTCGTTCTTCTCTTTCTAGTGAGTATCGATTTGGAGGTTTGCCTCGATTGTGTCTGAAAGGTAAAACATAACCAACAGATGTACCTATAGTATTAGTTTGTAAAGGTGTGATAGGATAGCTTACCTCAGGAGTATTCTCAGCAGGAGGATCATTGGGTACTAGAGAGTGGAGGGGTACATCAACCACTTCATCTTCTGGAGATTCAATTACTACTTCAGCTTCAGTTCTTTGAAGTTTAAGCTCAGGTCTAGATACTGGCTCTTCCATATTATTGGCACGATCCGAGTATGTTGGATCATTACTAGTGTTTAATATTTCAACATCAAGCCAATTTCGTTCTTCACCATAACTCTCCTCCTGAAGATTGCAATTGGATGCCGATGATGGAAAAAACCATTCTGATTCGAGGAAAGTGACATCCATGGTAATATAGGTTCTTTTAGTAATTGGATCATAGCATCGGTAACCCTTTTTTTGTATGCCATACCCCAAGAATACACATCGGACAGCACATGGATCCAACTTAGTTCGATGATTTTTGTGGAGGTGGACAAAAAAACACATCCAAATATGCGGGGCTGAAGCATCAAAATAGTAGGTAGGGGAACGTGATCGGATAATACCTTTAATGGAGTCTGAAATTGTAAGGTCTTTGTGGGCATGCGATTCAGTAGATACACAACAATAGTAATAACATCACTTCAGTATCGACTAGGCATATGTGCACTGATTAGTAAGGCTCGAGCAGTTTCTAAAATATGTCTATTCTTCCTCTCTACAGTCCCATTTTGTTGTGGGGTTTGTGAGCACGAGGTTTCATGGAGAATACCATGGCTGTCCAAGTATGTTCGAAATTGTTGATTAACATACTCTCCCCCATTATCAGATCGAAGGATCTTAAGTTTTGTAGAAAATTGTGTCTAAATCATGGTATGAAACAAGTGAAATGTAGAAAATACTTCGTCTTTATGTTTAAGAAGGTAAAGCCATGTCATTCGTGTACAATCATCAATAAAGATTACAAACCAACGATGACCCGACGATATCGTTACCGGGGAAGGTCCCCAAACATCAGAATGTACTAAAGCAAAAGGAATCATACTTTTATGCTTACTCATAGGATAAGATGCCCTATGACTCTTTGCTAAAATACAAGTATCACATTTGAAATCTGAGTGTGGAATATTTGAAAATAGACTCGGTAGTAAATGCTTTAAATACCCAAATGATGGATGCCCAAATCGACGATGACATAACCAAATTTGTCGTTCCTGGTTACTAACCGTGTGTTGCATGTGATTGACTCTTCCTGAACTGAGATCATACACATAATATAACCCTCCTCTCTTAGTACCACGCCCAATGATCTCCTTGGTGAGAATATCCTGCAGGAGACAAAACGTAGAATACATCAATACTACACAGTTAAGATATGAAGTGACTTGACTTACATACATTAATTTGTTTGAAAGAGAAGGTACAAGTAATGTATTAGATAATGATAATGAAGGAGATAAAGTCACTGTTCCAGCCCCTGTAACTGGATACGTGACCCCATTGGCATTGGCAACACAGCTCCGTCTCGGTTGAGTTGTATTGGAGAGATCTTTTGGGTCAAATGTCATATGATCCGTAGCTCCAGACTCTAAAATCCAATCCTCATTATCACTACGAGTATGAAATGCTTTACTTGAA
Source organism: Hippophae tibetana (assembly GCA_037013495.1). Taxonomy (NCBI): domain Eukaryota; kingdom Viridiplantae; phylum Streptophyta; class Magnoliopsida; order Rosales; family Elaeagnaceae; genus Hippophae; species Hippophae tibetana. The sequence continues at coordinate 8,043,341 of CM072804.1, forward strand.
ATACCTGGATCTTGGGAAGATTCGGTCTGAGGAATAAGGGATAGTGATATAGTATTGGTAGCCACAACAGCTTTCCCAGTGGCTTCCCTCTTCTTCTTTGTTTGAAGATCATTCCACCATTCTGGATACCCATGTAGTTTGAAGCAGTTTTCACGGGTGTGTTTAGAGTTTCCATAATGACCACATTTCATGTCAGCAGACGATGGATTTCCCGTGGATTTCTTGCTACCCAAAAAAGTTCCTGGTTTTGGTAGCATCGGATTATGGTGTCCCTTGATCCCTTTGTAAGCCATAACTGCTCCGGGTGTAGTATCTGCACCTGTGATCATTACGGTCTGCCTGACTTCTTCCCTACGGATGAATCCATAGGCTTGTTCCACCGTAGGGAATGGTTTGATCTAAAGCACATCACTTCGAGTTTTATCCAATCTATCATCAAGTCCATCAAGGAAGGTATACACTCGATCTTCCTGTAGGATGGAGTTGTATTTTTGTATATTATTCGCACACTCTATTGGATTAGAATGGCGGAAATCAATTTCACGCCATAACCCTTGAAGGTCATTATAGTATTTTTCAATTGATCCACCTGCTTGCTTCGTACGAGTAACTCGGCGGCGAAGATCATATACTTGAGACGTGTCTGTCCCATCATAGTAAGTGGTAGCAGCAGAATCCCAAACCTGTTTCGCAGTTGGGAATCAGATAAAATTTGCAATCAAGGAGGGGTCCATTGAATTGATCAACCATCCTTTGACAATGGCATTTTCAGTGCGCCATCTCCTAAATGAGGGGTTGGTTTCAGCAGGTTGAAGAAAATCTCCATTAATATATCCCAGTTTGTCTTTGCCAGAGATATACATCTCCACCACCTAGGACCATAAGGCATAGTTGGATCCTCCCAACTTGATACTAATAGGAGCAGTTGACGATTCAGTTAGCGGAGGTTGTGAGCTGATCTGAGCTATGGTTCGAACTTCCGTCATTTTTGCCGTTAAATCTTCCAAAATGAAATTGGTGGTTAAATCTCTTGATTCCGTCATGATTTTTTTTTTACACTTCACACACCACTATATATACAACATTCCGTAACCCTAACATATATATTTTTTTTCAAATCGCGCAGCTTCCTGCATAACCCTAATTTTTTCCTCTTCCCACTTTACGCAGCTTTCTCTGCATTCCTTCCAAATTCACGGAGCTTCCTCTGATTTCCTCAGCAGCTTCCTCTGCGTTCCTCAGTAACGTCCTCTGAGTTCCTCAGCAGCTTCTTCGACTGCGTTCCTCAGCAGCTTCTTCGACTGCGTTCCTCAGCAGCTTCCTCTGAGTTCCTCAGCAGTTTCTTCGACTGCGTTTCTCAACAGCTTCTTCGACTGCGTTTCTCAGCAGCTTCCTCTTGGAAGAGCATCGCCTTCCTTCTTCTGATGGAAGATCAACGAACAACTTGTGATTTCTCAATCTGAACCAAAAAAGTTCACAGAAAGAAAAAAGGAACTGAAGCTGTTTTTTTTTTGTTTACTGGAACTAATGTGTGCAGATTTTTCCTTCTATCACTTTCAGTTTTTCATCGATACTTGGAACCATCTTTATCATCAATCTGATCACTGCAAAAATTTTGTTTTTTTTTGTTTTACAGAATTGTAGGGCTGAAGAACAATATGAATGCCCCACAGTAGCAGCTAGAATGGAATGTAGGAACTGTGATGACTCCAACGAGCAGCTTGAACGGCTACCCCAAATCCTGGCCAAATAATCAGCCAAATATGCACAGATTAACACAATCTGTTGAGCATATCACACCAAATCAGTCAAGGGAGAACAGAATCAACGTAGCAAGTAACTTATTCTTTCATTAGGACAACCAATAACTCTGCTCTGATACCATGTCAACTTATTGGTGTTAATGTTAATAGTTTTTGTATTTCTGTATTTCTGTATTTCTCTGTTCTGATCTTTTTTTACAAGAGTTCAGATATATGTATACAAGAAAAAACGAGAATTAAACAATAATCATAATTACAGCGCATCCATGTTTTATAATTCTACTAATTTTATTGTCTGTTCCATGTTTTACTCCACTGAACATTTGTGTCTGTTACTGTTTATAGTATGCATCACAGCACACACCAACACAGTTATATCGTCTGTTAAGAAGGGAGACTTCCTTTCTAAATTTATTTCACGGGTGTTCATCTTACGTTTGTATTTCGATTTCTTATTATGTTTGTGCCGGTTGAATTATTGACAATTTAAAAAAATAATAATTTCTTATTACATTTTAGCCGTCATTTTCGTGTTAGTTTAAAAAATTGACATCTCCAAGTCCAACTGGAATGGTCGAGAAAGATAATTCTTTTTTTTTTTTGTTAATAACCTTTTAATATTTATATTTTTAAGTCTTAAATGTCATTCAACTGTGCCCAAAAATAATTCTCGTGGCTCTAAATATGTCTGATATTGTTATTATAATAATATTATTATTTTTTGAAAACAACCATTAATTAGCCGGAGGCATAGTTTTTTTATAAGGATGTTTTGTTTGTTATTTTCTTTATTATTATTTTTATTGATTTTTAAATATTTAACTATATATTTTATATTTAATACATCTCATGAATTTAAAATTATTAATAAAAAATAATATTTAATTTTTATAATAATAAAATATGATTTAGATTTAATAAGCAAAAGTGTGAAATTTTCTCTCTTTAAAGACAGTTACTTGTAATTCTTGAAGGTTTAAACAACATTCAACAAGAATTCGTACAAACATTCAAACAAAACAACATGGACAAAACACCTAACAGACTGATAATTATTATTATTATATATATTTTCAGATATTAATTTTTTATATATTTATACATATTTTATTACAATAACATATTAAAATTAGTTATTTTATATTTATTTAAAAACTATAAATTTTAAATTTTCTAAGATTTTTTTGAATTTTTATAGATTTTTTTTGAAGTAGATTAATTTAAAAAAAAAAACTCATTGATAAACTTAGAAAGCACACCCCAATCACCATCTCCATCTCCATGCCACATGTCATGTGTAGAGCCACGTGGTGTCACACGATTCGTTTCGTTTCAATCGTGGATACTCACCTTAACCTTGCATGCTCTTTGTCTTCCACTCTCACCACGCCACCTAAGGCGCATGGCTTTCACGCTTCTCATTTCCCCTTGTTTTCAAGTCTAAATGCCCTTTAATCACTTTTGACTATTTGACCAATTTTCTTTTTTCATGACACCTGACACAATAAATTTATGTCTATTTTCTCTCATCTATCGGTTTAGATTTAATCTGAGTCTAAAAATATTTATTTTTTATATAAATGCCTAAACAACAAACATTAACACACAGACAGTAGCCAAAAAAAAAAAAAAAATCTTTGTGCCTCTTTTGAAAATTCTTGAAGAAATATCGAAAAACAAGTTGAATGATATTTAGTTACAATAATTCATCCAAATTATACTTTTTTTTCCTACCATTTTTGTGGTTCAAGTAGTATGATTCTAAAATTCCATCATTTTGTATTAAAATTTTAATTATTTAATAAAAAAAGATTTTAATGTTTTTTGTAAAGTTATGTAATTGTAGTTTTTTGTGAATGTATTTAGAATTGAAAAATTACAAGATAACAAAAGGTGATAATCAAACCCATTAGGCCCAAAAAAATACAAAGCTAATGGAAAAGAACAGGTGGATGAGACTGAGCCATAATTTTTTAAAAGTAGATAATTTACTCTAACAATAATATTTATTGTTTTGAAAATAATAATTCTTTTTTTATTTTATTTTTTATATCTTTGACAATTTTCTTGCTATATTTGTAACATTCTAAAAAAAAAATTAAAGAAGATAATTTTAGGTAACAAAAACTCAAAATCAGCCCATTCGGCCCAATTAAATACAAAGCCGGTGAAAATGATGCCCCAATTCACATGTCTCAATTTTATTAGTAGGTCGACAATTGACAAGGGTTTCTTGGTTGCTTCGCATCGTTTTACTTATTAGATTAGGGTTTTGTAATTGCACTACCATTCTCATCGCGGCTGCGAAATCATAATGGTAATGGTTTCGATCTCATTTTATTTCTTTCAAAATTCATTCGTCTTAATTTATGGTTCAGTGTTATCACACTACCTGATGAGTATGAAATGCAGGCTTCGGAAACGAAATTATCGAACCCCATGAGGGAGATAAAGGTCCAGAAGCTGGTCCTCAACATCTCAGTCGGTGAGAGTGGAGATCGTCTTACTAGAGCTGCTAAGGTAACCATGTCTTTCTTCAACATTATTTGGTTCAAATTTCCTTCTGCTTTTTCTTTTGAGAAAGTTTTCACCTTTAATGTTTTTTCCTTTATGTGTTTCCTTTTTTTCTATTTTGCAGGTATTGGAGCAGCTCAGTGGCCAAAGCCCTGTTTTCTCTAAGGGTAACAATTTTTTTTCTTCTTTTGGTACCAGTTTGCCACTTTGCTTGGAATGTTAGGTTTTACTTTTGAGTGTTGAAGAGGAAAACGGTTCACCGATAGGTGGGCTGATAGTCCTGTTTTCACACGTTTAGCTGTAAGTTTTGAACGTGTAGAACATGAGAAACAGAGTTTTCCTATAATTTATACGGACTCAGGTTGAATACATGGATAAATATTTGTCTTGTTAATCAAATTGAGAATCTTCGATGTCACTACTGCTTTTGTACTTATTTAGGATTTATTGATCTGTTCCGAGATGTTCAGTGTATATTTTTACTTTTTTACAGTCTTAACTCCTTTGCAATTGCATGTACTTCAATTCAATTTCTTTAGTCACAAGTTAATTTCTGGTGGACTTCATACTTGTGAACCAATTATTCTTCTGTAGATTACTTTAGTAATGGTTACATGGTTAAGGAATCAATTATTTAAAAAGTTACTAATGAGAACAGAAGGTTGTGGGGTATGGAGGTTTTTAATGCATATTTATGGTTGCTTCAGTTGGCTATCTATTATGTTTTGGCGTTGACCCTTTAATTTCTTCTATTTTGACCCAAAAAAAAGTTGTTATCCCATATGAATGTCTCCATTTTATTCCTCGTTGTGTTTTTGGTTTCTTTAATATTCCACTTCATATTTTTTAAGGAATTTTCTTTCTATGTATAGCAAGGTACACTGTTCGTTCCTTTGGAATCAGGCGAAATGAGAAGATTGCTTGCTATGTCACTGTCAGAGGTGAGAAGGCAATGCAGCTTTTGGAGAGTGGACTGAAGGTGAAAGAATACGAACTTCTGAGGAGGAATTTTAGTGATACTGGTTGTTTTGGCTTTGGTATTCAGGAGCACATTGATTTGGGAATCAAGTAAGATCACTCTTTGCATCTTCATGTCCACCTGTGTGTATCCATGTTGCTGGAGCTTTGCAGCTTATTTTTAATGCTCATTTGTCATCTTTTGTCCTATCAGTTGTTTTTCTCTATGTTTTTACTATATCATTGTTTGTTATTATAACTTTTTAGGTATGATCCATCCACTGGAATTTATGGAATGGATTTCTATGTCGTGTTAGAGCGACCTGGATACCGTGTGGGGCGTCGACGTAGATGTAAGTCTCGTGTTGGGATCCAGCACCGAGTCACAAAGGAGGATGCTATGAAGTGGTTCCAGGTCAAATATGAAGGTGTGATCCTGAACAAGTCCCAGAACATCCTGTAAGGGCTTGCAGGATTTTCAAACTAGTTTCATAATCTGAAATATTTGACAGTTTTTGTTCTCCTAATCATGACTTGAGTTTTTCTTAATAATTAGAGTTGTTTTTGGGACCTGTTGAATTATTATATCTTGTGTTCTTTTATATAAATTTCGGAGAAGATTATCTTTAATAAACCTTGTTTTTATTTTTTATTACAAGTTCTTTTCATATTACTTGTTTCCTAAAACTATATCCGTTCGCTTATGAGGATCAATGTGTTGGGGAGAATACGGTGATAACCCAGTGATTATTTTTGGCTGATGGGAAACCCAATGTTATCGTTAGTTATGATACGAAAAGGTCACGGAAACTCATGATACGACATAATATGTAGTTGAAAATTGCACTCATTGGTAAAATTGACAAAACTACAATTCATGTCTTTTGAACTAGAATACTATTATTTATGGTTTAATTTGTAATTTTTGAGGTAAGTTTATTAATCTTTAATTAAAAAATTGATCTAAAAAGTAATTTTTTATTTTTTATTTTTAAATGCACAATAAATGGGGGATATTTTCGACATTTTAAGTAGACTGAATATAAAAAAACAGAACGAAGCCTGTTTATCATTTATTTCCATCCTCTAATGTCTTTTTTGTAGACAGCCACTCGGATCAAGAGAATAAAGACTCATAATTGGAGTTTAAATCCCCACATATTCCTCCTCTCTACATTCTAAACAAAAAAAAAACAGTGAAAAGAAATAGTAATAAAAAATAAAAGATGTTATATTGCTAATTTTGTGCAGTAAATAAAAATGGTCCTGGTCTCAACGAGGCACTCGGTGATTTTGGTCTGACGGAGGTTTTGTGAATAATTATGGTCTGATGGGTGCTTGCGTTTAGCGTCGTTTTTAATTTCTTTGTTTCCATTTATTTGAATTACTGAAAATGCCCTTTAATTACTGTGTTTTTGAAAATAAAAAAAATAAAAATTAATTTGTGGATCAATGATTCATCTTAAAAGTTATAAGATATTAAAGCAAAAGTTAGACTGACTGTATAACCCCTAATCCATTATTTACTTATATGACAGTTTTTTTCCACTTATATATGTGATTTTTAAAATGCTACGTTTAGTTGTAAAATTTTACAATTAGACAGATTAATGGAGGAATTACAAATAAATAAATAACAAGAATTTCGTCTGCTTGTTAAACCAAACGAATGAAATTCCGACTGGAGACGAAAAAAGGTAGCTGGAAGCGTGAAAGAAACAATTATCCACGGGTGACACGTGTCATATTTGTGCATGACATGGTTTGTTCCTTGCTAGATTCATGTTGAGCTCATTTTAGATTCTTATAAAAATATTTGGTTCTGAAGCTGCCATCTCAGCACTACATTCTTAGACGACAAACTTTCTTTCTCCTCAAATTCCATTATTATACTCTCTTGTCTTCGTTTTGTTTCACTTCACAAACCCAAACCAAAAACACCTGTATACGAATCTTCAATGGCTCTATTGCTGTCACCGGTATGCGCAGAAACTCTAAAATTCCAGAACCCATTATTAAATCCGTGGAAAAGAAGTTCATTGTGTGATTTACCGCGCGCCAATAGTGCCTTGAATTTGATGGGTCATGGTGTCCAGCGAAAAGGCTGTGGCAGAATGAGAGCTGCCACTGATAACTCACCTTCATCGAAGTATGTGGCTGACGATTATTACGAAGTCTTGGGGCTGGTAATGCTCTGTTTCTGATTTCGTTCGGCTTTTTTCCTTTAAAATCGTCGTTTTTATTTATTTATTTCGGATGCAATTTTTTTTTCATTTTTTAACTTAAGAGTTAAAGACTATGCATCTATGATGCTGCATTGTTTTATGATTTGTAGTTCCTGATCGTGTTGTTTTATAGTAAATCAACCTTAGACTATGATGTAAAATGCTCCTTTGATATGTTGTTCGTACAATTTTGTTGTTGGTAGTGTACAAATTGTTCTTGTTAAAGGCAATGGGACGAGTAAGATCATGTCCCTTTATTACAGTGGTATGTCATATGTTATATTCTTGTTTGATTATTATATTATATTGATACCAAAATTTTATAAGATATTGATCTAATTAATCTAGACGGAGTTCAATAAGTTATTTTAAATTTTTACCAATTTATAATTTGATAAACTACACAAAATAGTAATACATGCAATCGTACGTAAGAATAAAATGTAGAAATAAAATAATAACACACAATATTTTTAGGTGAAAACAACCTAGGCCACAACAATGACCTAAGAGGAAAACCACTAGTCTACCAAACAAACTAACTTTCTCTTATGAAAATCAAATGTTCAAGTACAAACTCGGTCTTATGCTATCCTTCTTAAGATACTGTCTCAATTTACTTTACTTACGAGCCCCTGCTCTGTTTTCATAGTTTTCAATATTAACGTGAGCGGTTTCCAGACCAACGTTCTAATAAGCTCCCTGCTAATCAGATCGTTCACAAATCAACTACAAAAATAGTTAGCACAAAAACACAAGTGACCGTGTGTGTTTTAGAACATATTTAATAATGAATAATCCTAACTAGATGATTCAAAACATATGTTACTTAAATTAAATCAACTAATAATTGTATGACCTACTAGTATTAGGGTTAAATATATTATGGGTTTAATTTTTCAAAGCCCATTAAAAACTTTAGTATTATAAAAAATTATTATTATTATTATTTTTAAAACATATCTTAAAAATATTAAGACACATTTAAAAAATATTTAAACACATCTATATAAGAGATAACTAATTGATAATTTCATAAATTGATTCAAGTTTAAATAAATATTTTAGCACTAAAAATAATTTCAGATTTATAAACACGTGTTATTAAATACATGGATGCAATCCTATAAATCGTAATTATAAAAGATATACTTGAAGTACGATTATCTGAAACTCGAGTATTTGTTCGGTTTTTCTTGATAGACTTGATATCATGCCTAAAAACAAATTTACAGATAAATATTTTGTCTACGAAAATAGTTAACATTCAGTCCTTATAGAGACAACCATTTTTATAATCTTCGTGATAAAAGTGAATGAAATGTTTATTTTATCATAATTATTAATTATATTTAGTGTTATTATAATAAGATAAGTTGTTATTAATAAATTTATTGTAGAAATATTTTAAAAGTACTGGTTATAATTTAAATCTCTGCAAGGTTTTTGATTGAAAGCAAAGCTACTTGAATGAAAACAGCAGGCCGAAGGGATACTGTTTTCTGTATCAATGCTTTGTGCAATCAATACTTTAAAGAGGCATCTTTTTGGTAATGTAATTAGGGAATTTTGATAAATGAATAAATAGAACATGTTATGCAGTTAATTATCTATGGGAGACTCTACACATGTCACATTACTGAATACGAAAACCGTCACGTCCCATCACTTGGCAAAAACTATTTACTAAAGTTCAATTTCTCAACAGTTTTATTGGATTTTTAAATTGTAGTGAAGTCTGTTTGATTCTTTGAATTTTGCTTTATTTTTTTCCTGATTATTTGTTATCCATGTTACTAGCTTCCAGATGCTACACCAGAACAAGTAAAGAAAGCTTATTATAACTGCATGAAAGCATGTCATCCAGACTTGAGCGGCAACGATCCGGAGACCACAAACTTTTGCATGTTCATTAATGAGGTTTACGAGGTGGGTTCACATTTGAAATGGAATGCTTTAAGGCTTGAGGATGGTCTGCTTTAGATATTTTTCTGTCCTTTCAATAAGTGTAGAATATTGTAGTGCAGGTACTTACTGATCCTGTGCAGCGAAGGATTTATGATGAAATTCATGGATACACGGTGACTGCAATAAATCCTTTCCTAGATGATTTCAGCCCCAAGGATCATGTGTTCGTCGACGAGTTTAGCTGCATAGGTATGTATATAGGATTTTCTCTTCTACATATATTCACCAATTTTATGGCTTGGTGGCTGCAGTGTGCATAAATATAGTTTTGTTAGCGTCGACAAAAAGGTCAGGTAAACTACCAGAAGTGGTTAAAATCTTCTTAGGGTAGTTGGCATAACATATAGGTCTGATTTGAGTATTTGTATTATGCTTTTGATTTTAAGGTGCTATCCCTTGTTCGTGGGTAATTAGGGTTTTCTAATGTCAGATTTCTACCTATATGTGAAGAAATGAAAGATACTAAAAAGAGATGGAATCTAGAGTGCAAATGAAGTCTGTGACTATACCTATTGATTAATCCATTAACAGTATTGCAACTATATAAACTCTACTTTCTAATTTTCTTTTTAGGTTGCAAAAATTGTGCCAATGTAGCACCGGATATCTTTGCAATTGAGGAAGACTTTGGAAGAGCCAGAGCATACGGCCAGTGTAGGAACGTGGAATTAATTCAGGAAGCGATTGATAGTTGGTAAGTCCTTCTTCCAGGCTCGTAAACTGGATAAATCTTATTTATTGCTTGAACCCGTGCCAAATTCAACATATTGAGATTGTTTGCAACAAATGATAAGCCTTCTATTGAAAATTTATCACAAGTTTCACTATAACTCTTTAAAATGTTTCAATTGATTGTGGTTTTTCATGCCCGTTAACTATACATTGCTATTAGAAATTTCAAATCCAAATATAAAAGGTGTTTATTGACATAGGTTTCTTTATTTCAGCCCAGTTGATTGTATCCATTGGACTTCTGCTGCACAACTATCATTGCTTGAAGATGAAATGCGCAGGGTAGAGAGAGTAAATGTAAGGAAAATAATTTAATTGCATTTATTTGCACATGAATAAATTATTCATCTAATGTTTATTAGAGTATAAACATGAACATTACTATTATTAGGGATTAACTTTTGAGATCTGATGTCCCATGTTACTCATACATTAAACAAAATTTACAATGTCTTCCTGTCTTTCATTATCTCCATGATGGTAACTGATGTATATTAATTTGCTACAAATTTATCTTGAACCAATAGTCCTTAAGTTATTTGAAGGGATTTCAATGATTAGTGTTGATCTCATAACTAGTTAAATTTTCTTGTGAGTTTTTGCTACTACCAGTTTATCCCTAGATTCTAGTTCCATTGTGAAAACCATTTTGTCCTTTGGAATTGTTATTAGTTAGTAGGATTCTTTATTCTTCATAGAGCTGAAGAACAACTGCTTATGTATGTGATAACTGCCTTCGTGGTTAGCTAAAAGGGATTGTTGAACACTTTATAGGTAGCACTGATGCTTTCGGGAATGGGCTCAGCAGCATCAGATGTCTTTAGACTGGTAAGCATGTTGCATTCTTCATGGGTATTTATTGGTAGTAGTGAAAACATGTGTATATGTATGTGTAGGTTATCCATGCAATCACTTTTCTGTAATTCGAGGCTTCTCTTCTTTTTGTTTCTGAATGGTTTTTTTTTTTTTTTTTTGCGCGTCTTGCAATGGCTCATTTATCTGGTTCTTGTAGTAGTCTTGTGCGGAGAATTTTTTTTCTTATAAAACCCTTGATCATTTGGTTAATCTTACAATTTATTGATATTTGTTTATTGCAGGCGAGTACTCGATGGGAAAAGAGGCAAGCAAAAGTCTTGGTAGGAATTTTTATCAACTATCATTTTCATCTAATTTCAGTCTAAAACACCCTATGTCATCCTTTCTGTTGTTTTCTGCATCTAGTTTTTTCATGTATATTAACTTCAAGTCTCTTTTATCGTTAACTGTCCTTTGATTGAGAATTGAACAAGTTAAATCTAAGTTCAGTCATAGTGCTCGATCATTTGGTGCGAAACTATCATAGTCTTTCAATACAACTTACGGAAAAGTTCTCTCTAATGCATACATCAAGAGTAAATATGATTTTAGGCCAATTTCTTCTCTTGGTGCAAGAGCTTTTGATGTTTTTCTAGGTAAATAAAACATAAAGAATCATTTGTGATAGTAGAACAACAAAAAAAACGTGACTTTCACCCAACTAATTACATGAAAAATATTGAAATATTATATTTTGTGTATTTCTTCCATTTTTGGTTGCAGGAACAAGCTAAAATTCGTATGATGAAGCAGAGAGATTGGAATAAGACTGAATCATACTGGAGCGATTTTTGGGGTAAACCCACAGATTACCAAAATTCAGGTAGATTAAAGAAATTTTAGAAGTGATTGCAGATGTCAGATTATACAGAACTGAAAGATGGATTGAACTGTTTACAGAGGATAATTATTTTTTTTTTTTCCTTTTTCTATACATACGACCTTCAGCTGAACTATACAACATGCGCATAAACTTTGCTTCTCTGATTGTTTCTTGCAGTTTTCGAAAATGCTATACCTTACTCATTGAGATGCATCAGTATTTCCAAATAACTCGTATGATCATGAGTATATATCTTGGATAAATCAATCATATAAACAATTCTCATGTATTCTCTACTACAGCAGTAACAACTAATTTTAGCCATGTGATGCATGCGCATTTCTTTCCCTGACCTTTAGCTGGTAATTTATTAATGTGCTTAAATCCCTCTGTTAGCTTAATCACACCCTGCTAAAAGTAAGGATGGTAATGTTTGAAGATAACACGACATGAATAAAAATATAGTAAGAAATAATCAACATTTTTTTTCATGTCTTAAAAGTTTTATTATTTCATATTATTATAAATACGTAACACGAAAAAATAAAGTAAATTTTTTCATGTGTCAACTAACATTGGAACCCGACACAATTAATGTCAAAATACGACAAGAATAATACGAAAATAAACAGGACACAAACACGGTTAACATAACACGATTGTCATCCCTAACTAAAAATACAAATTTTTTTTTTACAATATAAAATTCAAATGCACTTTTTGCAGAGGAGGAAGTGAAGGAAAGAGCAAGAAGAGCTGCTGCAGCAGCTAGAAGATGGAGGGAGTACTCAAGAAGGGGTGTCGATAAGCCTCCAACTTTCAAACTTCCCGAGGTAATTTCTAACAAGGAAAAATGAAGAGTGAATATATTTTCAGACTCAAATCTGCCTTAGTTGATAGAAATTTATTGAAAATGCTGGTTAGCATATATTTATTTGAACAGCAACCATGTAAAACTCGCATTGATCCTGGAACGGCACTTATCATGTAAATATGTTATCAGATATTAGTTAATGATATAACAATTACACAAGTACAAGAGAACAAGAGAGAGATGTAGAAACTTGTATCTCTATGTCTTAATGTCTTATTCTGTTTACTATGAGGACTTGTGGAAATTTCTGTTCACACAAATCCATGTCTAGAAAATTATTAAACTTGCATAACAAATCTTTATTGCAAATAAATTTTCTGCCACCTCAGAAGATCAACGTAATCTGATGTCTATGGTTTCTTAAACTAAACAATCCAAATCGGATTAAGTCTAATAGAAGCTAGTATTAATCGGCATGCAAGAATGGTGGTTAAAATTTGATTCAGAGTATATGTTGTGGATCAAAAGCTGAAAGATACTTTTATGATTCAATATAGTATTGTTTCTCAGTTTAGTTTACTCAAAATCAAATTGTTCTTTACTGTCAACTTAAGATGAATTTCCGCGTTGATTTATTATTAAAAAAAATTCTACCTTTTTTGGGCCAATCGGTTTAGTTTATTTGATATGCTCCACAAGTGGGAATGAATCTTCTAATGATTTTTTTTTACTGATTTTTATCAACTAATAATTATTATTATTTTAATTTTATTTATAAAAAAATTATTTAATAATATAGAATGATACAGATTATTAAATGTATTTTTAAAGATTGAGATTTAAAAATAAGTAAAAATTAATAAATTAATAGTGAAAAGATATCCAAGCACCTCACTTTTTCCGCTCTCTTTTTACCTTTGCGTTTATGGGGCCGAACAACAAGCACTTTGATTAAAAGTGGGAGCGTCCTCAAGTGAAATAAGTGATGATGGTGAGTTTTCCGTTTCCTTCTTTAAAAACGGGACATGTTGCGAGCAGTGACATACTAGCCAGTAGAATTTGGGTTACATGTTAAAAAATTCAATTAAAAGATTACAAAAAATTATGATATAATATATAAAAGTTAATTTAAAAATATATAAAATTTATAAAAGAATTTATTATGTATTTATAAAAATACTGATAGCTTTCGATTTTAGTAATCTTATATGTGATTATTTTTATTGCGATAGATATTTTGATTTTTTTTATTGTAGCATAGATAAAATCATTTGTTTTTTGTTATTGAGATTTTAATTTATTTTTTTATTTTATGATATTATTAACTCAAAAAATTAAATAATTAAAAATTAAAATGATAAATTTAAAATGATTTATAAAAAATATGAACAATCATCAATCTCATATTAATTCATACATGTAACCATTAAGATAACAATAACTTCTTATAATTTTTAATGATTTTAAAATTTATAAAACTTTATCTCTCTTTCAAAAGACTCAAGTTTTACATTTATTAAAATAAATATATACTTATCAAAACATTTTAAACTAAAACATATTAATATTATTTTGTTCGTTTACAATATATAGCATCAAAACAAAATGTAAAAAATATTAAAATCATCAAAATATTAAACACTTTATAAAATTATAAAAGTAATTAAAAATATATCTTTTTATAATTTTTTGAATTGTGAATTATAATTTTTATTAAACATATTAATTTAACACATAGAATTTTTTTTACATTTATTTACGTCTATTAATTTGTAAAGGATTGAATGCATACACTTTTGATAAAGATCAAATAAATGTTTACGTTTAGAGGCTCAAATGAAGACTCGTTTATTTATGTTTTTTGTTCGTTTGTAAGAATCTCTTGTCTTTTGTTAATGGGAATACATAATAGAGAATTTATAACTTTTAAAATTATTTATATATTAAATATTTAAATAATTTTTTAATATAAATTTAATTATTTTAAAAAATATTTTAATTTTTTTAATTTTCAACTAAAAAATAATTAATATATATAATTTTATATTAAATATAATTTAAAATTAAATTATAATTAAATTAAATTATATTTAAAATATATTAATAACTGATTAAACTCACACATTAATATATTTATTTTTACGTATTATTTTTGAGGTATGATTTGAATTTTAATATGAAAATTCAAATTCAATCCCTTAAAATAAGAGAAAAACAAGGTATTAAAAGATCTTCTATTATAATTATTAAATTAAATATCAAAATTTTTATAATTTTTATATTTTAATCGCATAATTTATAAATTAAATATTATTATTTTTATTATAAAAATTAAAAAAATTAAATCCTATAATTTATTAAAAATATAAAAAATAAAATCTATAACGTCTTACTTAAATAATGAAACTATAAATATTAAATTTAAAAATTATAAAATTAAAATATTTATTTTAAAAAATATAAGATTATTAATATCTAATATAATAACAATAAAATTAAATTATGAAAACATAAATTTGAATTTTAGTTAAAAAAAAAAAGAAAGAAATTCTATACATTTGATAGTTCAGTCCAAGCATTACCCCAACGGAATACGTAGACATTGAATTTCAAAGCTAAACCGCATATATGGATAAGAATAAGAAATCGAGATAATATGTTATATATTGTAAACAAACAAAATAATATTAACTCGTGTTTTCTTGATCACTTTATTTAATATTTACAAATTCTCATGATCATACAAGCAGGAAATTTTTTAACCCTTCCACGAAACAATGTTAATCCACTCAAGAACTAAAGAAATTAGATTAAAAAAATTACTGAGAATTCTTTTGTTATCTTACAGTTGATGCAACAGTATGCGCCCAGAATCTAAGTTGTTCTTTCATGTCCATCTCATTACCCAAAGCTGGTACTTTCCAATTCATCAATATTGGTTTCTCTTTCTTCCTCTGATCCAAAACATCCCAAGCTTCAGATAAATATGGCCTAGAAATTACTTCACTATTATCCTCCTCCCCCTCTTTATTCCTCTGTCTCTGCAACCCAGGAATTATGGAGACTAACTCTGTATCCTTATCATCTTCCTCAGAGAAAACAAAACCCAAATCCATAAACCCTTTCAATTCCTCAAACTCAAGGTCTGACAAACTCTTACTACTGTTTCCTCTCTTCCTTTCTCTCAATTTTGTATTCTTGGGCACCTGAACAAGGTCTTCTTGTTCCACTCTGCCCTTGAAAAATTCTGTGACTTCTTTGCCAGCTGAGAGAATTGGTTGCAGCTTTGGTAGGGTCAGGACTGTATTTGGAGAGATAGAATCTGAGAAAAAGCTGCTTGTTGGGTTCAATAGTGTCTGCTCACTCAAAGATCTTACCTTGAGGGTTGGTAAGCGTGAAAAGTTTGGTTCTTGTATCTCTTCTTGGATTTGGTGAGATGGGTTTGTTGTAGATTGGAGTTTTGAAGGAGAAATGTTTGTAAGAATTGAATTTTCAAACCAGCAAATGTCAAAGAGGCCGAGAAATATTTCTTCTTCTGTAGCCATATGTGGCTCTGAGAGTAGAAAATAAATCGTTGAGAATTAGATGTGAATAGAAGGTTGGATAGGCTTTGCCAGTTCTAAACGTGGATTTTAAGAATATATGGCATCACAGTTTCTTTACTATTTAGTCAAAGCATATATTTCACATGTCTTCGTAAAATATCAGTCACAGTTTCTAACTTATCGAAACTTACTTTAATTGTGTCCAATTGAAAAAATGTTTCACGTGACTAAAAAAAATTAAAATATATTTTATAGCATAGTGTAAAACGTGTTACCTTAATTCCTCATGTACATTATCTCCTGACGACTTTTGTATTGCACACTATCTATATATGGGACGTTTTTTTAACTTACAACAGTCTCCACAAAAAAAATAATGATAGTGTTTTTAATATTTTATTTATTTAATGATTTACTGTAATCTCACTGCTAGCTATAAACATTGAAACCTAATTTTTGCTTGCATCGTCATAAACTCAATTCAGAGTTCCAAATACAATTTGAGATGCTGATTTGAAACTTATGAGTTCCTTTTTAGCTTAATTTAAACTTTTAATTGTTCGAGATATGGCCATTTTTCTTCGAAAAATAACAACTCTCCTGACTTCATATTTCTATCGACACAATTTTATATATGACATTATTAATAGTACAACTTTCTACCCAATTCTTTTACTTTCATGAAATATAATTAGTGGAGTGATTTATTTAAACCGTTAAGTTACATTTATACTAAATTCGGGTCATTCAAGTGTTGTAATCTGTTGTAAAAAATATGTGTAATAATTTGTATAATATCATACAAAATATCTTCATGTCCTCTTCTATACATGCTTTAGAGTTGTTTAATCAATTTTCTTAATGTTCGCTCAGGAATTGTAATCAATTAGCATCAGGCATCTTTTGATGCTATAATAATTTGTATTTATATTAATTTTATTCGCAAAGGTTTTTTTATAATAATTTTATTCGTAAAGTTAAACGAATATTGTTTTGGCATCTTTCTTCTAATATCCACTCATGAGTCATCAGGTACCTGTCCATTCCGAAATATGCCCAAATGTTATCGTGGTTATTAGTTACATGGTACAATAATTTGATCTATAATGTTATTTTATTTACGTTTAATAAAATATATTAATTTATATAATTTTTTATTTAATAGACATTTTTCACGTGTGAATTTTACGTAGGGTTTTTTGTAATTTCTTTTACTATTCACTTAACTCGCTTATATTTTTTTGTTATTTTTATATAATTAAATACATCTTTTATTATTTTTTAACTCATTTTTCTCTTGAATATTTTTTTTCAATCATCTATGATCTCAACAACTTCATTCATATTATATTATTTTATTATTGATCCAGTTTAAATTGATTTTTTTTCCTTTTTTAATAACAATAGTAAAAACTAAGATTCATTAAGTTTCACACAAAACACTTAATTATTTATTTTTATGGTATTAACATTTCTTATTATATATGACTATTGAGTTGCATATCCATACAAATTATTTTTTATATTGGTTAAATATTTTTTTCATACAAATTACATATTGCATAATGTTTTACTATTTTTCTATATATAAAATTAAAAAAAATATTTATTGTATTAATTAAAATATAACTTGAATAAAATTTGATTAAATATCGTAATGATATATACTTAGATTGTTGAGATCTTAGGAATATGAGAAAATGATAGAGAGGAATAAAAGAGGTTGAAGATAATACAAATGAATTAAAAAACATTAAAATATTTATTTAATGGTTAAAAAAATGGTGAAAATAAGTTTTTAATGATCTAGGGGAGAGAAAAGTAAATAATATCATAAATATTCTTTATTAAACGTACATGTGTGAATTGTTTTTAATAAAATGAAAAATTACATTAAATTAATATCTCTTATTAAACGTAAGTTTTATTAAAATACAAGTTGAAAAATAAAGATAAAAATGTTTCTGGCTCTGGCTCTTTGACACGGTTAGAACCCGTAGGTTAATAACAAAAATAATTTTTGCATTGATGCCTAAACAGGCTAAACATGTTAAACTCAACGTGTGATAGATAAGTATGATGCTACGGACTCAAGTATGAAAATCAACAACTTTAGGTGTCAAATATGAGGTTTTTTAACCTAAATCATTGATGAATATCCAAGTCCCCTTAAAAATAACTTAGTCTAAATTTGAGTATGAGAATATGCATAGTGTATGAAAACTGTGAATAACATATATTCTTTTGCATTTTCAAAATCTTTCGCTTTAAATTAAGGGGAGAATAGTTTATTCTTAGCTTTCTTTAAAATGGTTAAGAGTACTTTGTCTTCTCAGATTAGTTTTACAACTGCCAATATGTACAATTATACAACTAATCATATAGGTTATTTAAAAAAAAATTATCAAGATGTATAACTTAATAAAAAGTATGCATACTTCAAAAGTACGTATATTGCTAGAATATAAATATTCAAATAATCATACTTCTTCCAATCAAACAACTAAGAAAATAATTGTTACATAGTATTTAATATATTAAATATAATTTATAATATATTATATTATATTATAATTATTTATACAGTGTTTGATGATAACTTTAGTAAGATAGTCAAATAAAATTGATGATAAATATTTTAATAAAATAATTTTTAATTTATTTTATGTATTTTTTTACTTATTAAAATAATTTCATTATAAAAATTTATTTAAATTAAAATTTAATTTATTTATATATTTTTTCTATATTTTAAAAATAATAGAATATTTTTTATTTGAGATGAAATAAAAAATCAAGATACTTAATTTTAAAATTAAAATTTTAGACAAATGAGATAAAGTGTACAATACTACTTAAATTCATACTCACTAATGATATCAAATTTTTACATAATTATATAATTTTTCATTCTATACACTATGATCTCATTTTACAACCAAACACATAACTATATAAATATTATATAATCAAGATTAACAAATATGTTATATATTTACTCCAAGGAGATGGAATGACTAGAAGGGCAATTATTTTTATTCTCATGATTACTTCTTAAAACACGGTGGAAATGAAATAAGAGCTCCTGCAAATTTAGGACTCATTTTCAATGATTGTTTACACACTCCTTCTTTTATATTAACTTTTTTTTTCAAATTCACAATAAAATTATAAAGTTATCCATTTTTTTATTAGTTATTATTACTAATAAAACAATATTTGAGTAAATTAATATTTTTTATTTTGATTGCTTTGTATTTTTAAAGGAAGAGAATATATTTTATATTTATTCATTTCATTACTATTCTAATTCTGATTAATTCTTATTAAGAATTAATAAATTTAGTATAAATGAAACACTTTTATTTGTTGAAGTCTGTCATAATCATTAGTTTTTAAGTTAAAAATGTTAACTCGATAATATCACATATCTATTATTTTTATAAAATTTATTATAAAAGTTATTTTAATATAGTACATTAATTCTTCAAGTAGACACTGAGTAGTCAATGACCATTTTTTCTTCTCCAAAAACATTAATTAAGGTAATTGATGTAAGAAAAAATAAATACAATTAATATCATATAATTATTATAAAAATAATATTTAAATTTTATAATAATTTATTTGTATTGTTATTAAAAAATGACCGTAAAAGAACAAAGTAAAAAAAAATTATTTTATTTTTTGATTTATTCTGCATTAGATATAGACTATTTTAACTTAAATAAATTATATCTGAAAAAATTAAATAATTAAAAATAATTATTTATCCTTATGTAGTTATTTTGTTCATAACAATAGGATTAAAATTATTTTTATTTTATTTTTTTTAATTTATTCAAATATATTAGATATATATTGTTTTAATTTGAATAAAATGTAACCAAAAGAATTTTTTAAAAAATAATTATTTATCTTTATTTAATCATTTTTTTATTAAACTATAACAAAAATTAAATATATAACCTAATGATTATTTTTAGAATAAGCATAAAAATTCTCTAGTCAGTCTCCCTTGTTAAAATTGGTCGAGAAGAAGGCATTTAACTAAACATTTTATTTTCTATTTTCCATATACGTGATCGTCTTTCTCTCTCCCCCCTCCCTCGCTCTCTTCCTTAAATAAGAATGAGTGTTGAAGAAAACATTATATTTGCTTGTGAAAGGTTAGGGCTTAAGCCTTCAGGAATCTAATAAACACTACGGTTTTGGAACACACTTTGTCTCCATTTCAATCCAACGAGGCAATGAAGGAATTGGCTTTGAAACTATCGGAACTTTCTAACAATCTTTTGCATTATTTACTAAAAAAAATCCGATAAATATTTATTTAACTGATACCAATGATGCAATGTCTACGATAATGTATTATTGTACTCTAATTTTTTCATTTTTTTAAATATAGAGTATAAACTCTCCTTTTTTCGGTTAATACATAAAAATATAAACTTATTTACTATTTTTTCTGCCAAATAAAAATATTATATTTTTATAATCACTAATTGGTTACTAAGATAATTCACTTTTTTCTTCATTTTGAAATAACATACTTACACATTTATAGTTTATAGAATACAGGGATTAGAACTAACATTATTTCAATATTTAATTAGAATATATATATTTTACATTATATCACGATTGTAAAATAACTTTAATCTATTGCAGTGCCGTTATATAATGAGAAAAAGGCAATCACCATAATGTATTACGCGTGTAGCCTATATGTACGTAGTTTCAATCTAATAAGACTATAAAAGGTTAATGGGCCTATTTTCACTTTTCTTTATTTATATAATTTTATTTTAATTTTTTTTATAAAATATGTAGTCTTAATGTTATATATATATATATATGCACTACATTAAATAAAACTTAAATTTTTTTACATTATACAAAAATTAATATATGTACAGGACATAAAATCAAACTTTATTTATAAAAAAAAATTGATATGCAATTAAATTAAATTATTTTCTGTTACATTTTAATTTAGTAGTTTTCCTCACCATAAAGAAGTAAAATTCAAAAAATGCAAAATTTTAAGGTGTTGGAATGTCATTTAAAAAATATTTTCATTAAAAATATTAAATTAAGTAATTATTGTTATAACATAATTGTAGCGTCACAAATTTATAATAAATACAAATGATATAGCCATTAAATTGGAGGTAAAATTATAAGCAGAATTACACTAACAAATCACAAGCTCTGGTGATCTCACACTTCCCTAGGAAAGAATTAGTTTTTGATGAGTCACGTAAGGAAATGAAAACATTTTGAATACTCATCATCTTAAATTATTTTGTTTAGACTCCATATGTTTTGACTATGACATCCTTTTTGCACGACAGAAATGTATTTACAATTAAGTTACAAATATCATATTAATTATCTTTTTATTTCATAAAAATAAAATACGCTGCAAAAAAAAACTTAAATATTTTAATTTATTTAAGTTATATAAGAGCCTCATTATATATGTTTTAAATAGGGAAAAAATATAATTCCAAAAATAAGTGTACATGCAAAACAAAAAAAAATGTAAAATATAATTACGAGGAGCAGGGGTGTCCAACATTCCGATTTTGGGAAAAAATATTTAATCGGACTAGACCATTATATTTAATCGGACTAAACCATTTATATTACTCTGGATCGTTTGAGACAGTTTTAATTATTATAAACTAGATTAGATCGTTTGATCTATAAAACCGTTCAATCCGATTCGATTTCCGATTTGATTCGATTTTTTAAACATTTTTAATGAAAAATAATATGAAAATTTTAATATATTTATTAAATCGGACCGAATCGTTTGAAAAATAGTTTTAATAAATACAAACCAGATTTGACCGTTTAATTTGTAAAACCGTTCAATATGATTCAATCCGATCTAGTTTTACGGCTTGATTCGGTCCCAACCGGTTTATAAACATCCATAACGAGGAGTGTTTAAAACTAGAGAGACTAATGACTGTACATGGGTTCTTAGAAGTTAAGTTTTCACAAGAATCTATAAACTTATACTTATATTATATTATATATATTTTTATTTTAATATAATAATTTTATTTAATAAAAAATAAAAAATATATAACAAAAATAATAGTTTTTTCTCTACCCACTTCTCATTAATGCATTCCACATTTTCAAATTTCAACAATCATTTCTTACTTTATTACACTAATTCAGTAATTCTATTTAATTTCTCAGCTTTAAGTCCTTTCTATAGGAGACCTTTAAATGGATCGGTTCGTGAAGCTAAGTTTTGACAAAAATCGATTAAACTTATACTTACATTATATTATATATTTTTTATTTTTATTTTAATATAATAGTTTCATTTAAAAAATATAACAAAAATAATAGTTTTTTCTCTACCCATTTCTCGTTAATGCATTCCACATTTTCAAATTCCAATAATCATTTCTTACTTTATTACCATAATTCATTAACTCTATCTAATTTCTCGCCTTTAATCCCCTCTAAAAGAGACCCCAAAACTTAGCATCAAGCCACCAACTCTTCAATTTTTACATTTTTATTATTTAAATTAAACTTTTGTTTATGCATGTAATAATGTATGTTTAAATTAATACTAACCTAAATAGTAAATACTTATATTAATTTTTATATTATTTGAAATTTAGAATTGATTACATGATTTTTGTTTATTTATTGTTTGAAAAAACCAAAATATTCTAAGTTCAAGTTTTAATAAATTATTAAAACATAGATTTTAATGCAATAATTGTTTAGTTATTAAAAACAAATATATTTTTTAAAAATTTACCTATCATAAAAAAAACACTAAAACACAAAATTCAATCTAACTCAATACAAAAAGGTTTGATTTTGAAAGATTTTAGGTTTTATTAGATCATGTCAATTCTTACTTTTTAAGAACCGATATTATTAGTTCAATTTATATTTTAGCTCAAATTTTAACCAATTTAAGGTATGTACACCCCTAATAATTATCAAGAATTCTTATTTTTACTTGTTATTTATACACAATTTTAAATAAATATTTGTTTAAAATATTAAATAATATTTAAATATAGTCATGGAAAAAATTGAAAGAATATTTCTATTATAGAAAAACATTGAATGAAGATATTATATTACAATGTAAAAAATAGATAATATTTAGTTAATTTTAAATTTTAATACTTTTATCAATACAAAATTAATTAAATTAATAAAATGGTAATTTTTGTAATTAAAATAAAAATTTAGATAAAATTATTCAAAAGTAAAAATAGTTAAGTTGAAAAATATATGTGGCAAGTAATTTATTAAAATGTTAAAAAAAATTGTGTTCTTACGATGAATAGTTATGATATCAATCAAAATGCAGTTCTTGCATTTATTATTTAATATTTCTTTCGAAAATTATATAAACAATCGGGAGCTTGGGGAATTAAAGCTTTTGGAAAAAAATGTATGATTTTAAAAATAATTTCTGTTAAATTTTATTTTATTTAAATTATATTATTTTTATTATTACCTAAAAAAGTTGGATGCATTTATCCTAATGTTATAAATAGCCTTTAACATAATGGCTATTTTTTAAATATTAATAATTTATTACATAATGATTATTTTTTAAATATTAATAATTTATTACTTAATTGATAGAAAATAAAGAATCTACAATAAATTATATAATAATTTAGGGATTAAGAAAAATAATAATAATTATTTTAAAATATGTAAATATTTTTTTCTAAAAATTTAGAAGACATGATTTATACTTTTTATATATAATATAAATCAAGGTTTAAATTATTGATGTGTAAATTATGTATAAAAATATAAATTAAAATGTTTATTTTAAAATAATAAAAAAGAATTATCATAGCTCACTTCCTTGCCTTTTTTTTTTAATGTGATACCATCTATGCAATGGTATTAAAATAGGATTAACAAAAAGGGATTATCATAGCTTTTTTCTTCTTCTTTTTCTTCCCTTGTTTCTCTTTTTTCCCTCTATCTACTCTTTCTTTCTTTTTTACACGTTTATTTATTTGTATAAAATTTCTCTAATTTCTTTTATCACTAAACTCTAGACACTAAACCATAAACTATAATTGTTAAATACTAAATTTTAACTTTTAAATCTTAAATCTTAAACATAATAAAAAAAATATAGTGAGAAAGAGAAAAAAAAATTAAGAAGAAAAGTTAAAAAAGAAGAAGAGAAAATAATAATAAAAATCTTAGAGGACTAAAGCACTCTTCAGTACTGGGGAAAACATAATAATAATAATAATAATAATAATAATAATAATAATAATAATAATAATAATAATAATAATAATAACATTATTATTTATTTTAATTTCAAAATTAAGTGTATGAATTTTTCTTTCACTTCAATAAAAACATTATTATTTATTTTTAAAATATAAAACAATAGAAAATATTAATTTAATATAATACAACTATACAGCGAACAAAACATACAATAAATGTTCACGTTATATCCTCTCCATTTTTTGTTCACATTATACCTGTTCTTACTTTCTCTGTTTTTTTTTTAATTTGATAAACAAAAGTTTTCACTAACCAAACCAAAAATATTACACTTAAAAAATTAAGAAAAAAAATCTTTAGAGAGACACCCAAAAAGGACACGAATCTTAATAATAAGCAATAAACATCGTTATCTATAATACAATTCAACTATTACAAGATATTATAATTTATACAAAACTTTTAATATCTCAAAATGAAGAATATAAAAAGATCACCATTAATCATTTATTTTTCTAACGATATTAATTTACGTGGTTATAATATCGTTATAAAAAAAATATTATTTTACATATTAATTTCACTGTGTGAAAAATAATAAAAAATTAATTTTCATGCAAGTTTGCAGAGTGAATATACACCATCCGCTAGCCTAATTTCAAACTAACAATTGCTTGTAATCTTTAGTTTTGTTAATCACCTTTTTTTCCCAAGAGTGCTTGATTGATAGTATTCTTTTTCCCTCTTTTGTTAAAGTCTTTGTTAGATGATAGTACGGTTTAATAGTATAAAAAGGATGAATTATCATTTTTAATTTTTTTTATCTAATGTACATATATATTTTTCTAAATGTTTAAAAATATAATGCTGATATATTTTTAAAGGTTAAAAAATAAAACTACCTAATTAATTTAATTATATAAAAAAACTAGAGGGTATTCAATTATTCACTATGCGTGCGTGCGTGCGTGCGTGCGTGGTTTAAATCATTTGCGAAAAGTCACAATGTCTACCATTGGGCCTAATCCAAAATTGTTTGAATAAATGAATATCAAATCAAGGACAACCTAATTCTACCAACTCATTACTCATGTGTAAACTTATTTGTATATCATCGATATTTAATATTTAATTATTTTTTTTGGCTAGCCCTTCTTTTTTTATGATATTTTTTAGAAACATAATAGATACTTATTATTCACAATTAATAATTTTTTAAAAAAAATTATTCATTTAAATAGATTTATTATTGAATAATTATACATTTAATAAAATAATTTTTAATTATAAAATTAAATTGAATCACAATAATCTGTGCAAGCACGGATTCAAAACTAGTTTCATTAAAAAGACCTGCTTAAATCGTTCTTGTTATAAATTTGCAATAGTATTTTCTCTTAAATATCACTATTTCCTTTGCAAATGTGAAAATTACTAAAACAAACATCAAGAAATCATTTTTATGTAAATTTTTGAGCTAATTAAAAAAGAATTTAAAATATAAAAAAGGTTTATCAGTTTTAACAAATGGTGCGTCACTTGTTGTAAACGAAAGAAAACATGATTGGTTGAAACTCCCCTCTCTGATTATATTCCTCATAAAATTAATTAGTTAAGCTTGAGTTTGTTAATAATACTTTTCTTTTTAAAACTTTAATTTATAGCTGAAGATTAACATTTTCACGGTTAAAAAAAAAAAACTGTATTCCTGCTTCAGTGTCACTTTATTTTCCACGTAAAATTATTATTCTCGCTGCGTTTGAGTTTAATTACAAACCAAACAATATGTAAAAAATTGTTAGAAATTATGGATGTCAATGGCATTACATGAAATTTATTAGAGTAGTTTTGTGCGACTATTTACACGATAAAAACCATAAATAGAATAAGATGATAAACTAATAGTTAATTGATGTAATTTAAATTTGTAATTTAAAATAAATAGAATAAGATGATAAAATAATAGTTAATTGATGTAATTTAAAATAAAAAAGAATAAATCTTATTATCAGATAAATAAATTAATAACATATAAGAGGGTTTATTGGAATTCTTCAAGAGTTACCAATATTGAGTCATATAAAAACATCATATTTGATATTCCCGTGTACGTGCTATCAGTTAACATATATACAAGCAAAAATTAGAGGTGAATACATATCTATTTTCTTGTATTAATTCTTCTAGTTTAATTTTCTAGATAAGTATGTATGGATGATTTACTCAACTATTGGTCATTCATAAAAACCTACATATAGATAAATGTCTTTAAAAATATGTTGTATTTCTCCTAATAGTTTAAGTTTTTATAGAGTTAATTTTTGATAAATTTTGAGATGATATTAAAGTTAAAAGATTCTGTATTTAAGATCCAATAACTTCAATAATTAAATTATAATTATTTGTTATGTATATTATATATATCCAGTACTTTAGTAATAAATATATAAAATCAATGTTTGATCATTAATTACCTAAATGACTTAACTATTGTGATATATAGTTGGTTTCTCGGCCATTTATAATAATCTTAATATACTCCATTTATTTGTGATATTCTTTAGAATTCTTTTTTGAAATGTATTCAATTAATAATCGACGAAATATTATTTTCATTCTACCATTTTTTTTAAGAAAATAAATTTTCATTCATTAAAAGTAAAAATACAAAAAAGAATTAAATTACATAATCAATATGATCATACATTTGATGTTAATATTGATAATATTCATCCCATTTAATATATTTTATTTGCTTGAATTGCTACAAAATTTGTACTATTGTTTTCAACCAACTTAACTGATTTAATGATCTTGATCCACTTTAAAGATTTGAGCCAAAATAAATTAAAATCTATGCAAAATAATAAAGAAAGCATATCAAAAATCTATGAGAAGATATATCACCAAAAATTTAAATGTAGATGGAAATTAAAACATCACAAATGATAATTGGTTATATTTAATTAACATGAAATATAAATAAAACTTACTTAAAAGTAGAACCTCTTTATAGGAGAAGATCATTATGTCGATAGGTAAAAACTAAAATATG
The DNA here is from genome assembly GCA_037013495.1 of Hippophae tibetana. Lineage (NCBI taxonomy): Eukaryota > Viridiplantae > Streptophyta > Magnoliopsida > Rosales > Elaeagnaceae > Hippophae > Hippophae tibetana. Next base: position 8,070,857 of record CM072804.1, read on the forward strand.
AATATGAATAAGACTGAGAAAATATAACTATTATAATCCGAGATCTCTTTACTTGGAAGTAAAAGTTTATGAAGATTTTTTTTAGTACTTCTAAAATATTAAAAAATTATTTTATTCATGACATATATTATGTTAAATGTAATATTTTTATTTCCTTAATTATACCATATTATATTATCTTATTGTTTATTAAAGTTTTATAAATTATAAAAAAATTCATCAATATTAATAATTATTTTGATATTTTCTTAAAAATTGAAATATTACTATTCTTTATAAATACATGTATTATAATCTACATAACAACAATTACTCTAATGGTTGCAATCCTGAATAATTCTCCCCTCATCAACTCCATTTTTATATTGTTATTTTTCATGTTTCCCTTCTTTATTGAATTTGAATCTTCACTTGCTTTGGACCGTTTGTTGTACCATCCAATTAATTTAGGATTGCACAACTCCGTATGATAGACTTAGTCTTATAATATTATTCCCAATTTTTTTTTAAAAATATTGTAAACTTTAATTAAGCTTAAATTATATGCAATAGTATTTCATTAATTAAGCTTAAATTACACCATTTTTTAGTCCGTATTTGCTTGCACGTCCCTAATAAACTACGCAGTTATCTATCTGTCACCATTAGACTCCATATATGAAAATAGATGACCCTCTTCATCCCCTTCGGCTTTTTTCCCTCCTCTCTCTCTCTCTCTCTCATTTATTAGAAGGAATAAATTAACTTATGATTGTATTTGTATCTAGCTTCAAAAGCTTCACAAACTAAATTAAAGTTGTATATATCACCAACAGACAGGTGAGATTAATTCCTGTGAAAGAAACTTGATCATGGATCGTAGATTTCGCAACAGCACATTCATCAGTGACGTGGAGGAACCCGAAATCATCTTAACGGAGAACGGTCCGGACTCTCCCTCCTCAGGTGATGACTCCAAAATTGTCACAGCTCCATCTTCCAAGAAAAGGTTTTAAGCTAGCTTTTTATTTTGCCCATTATTGATTTATCGATTTATTATTATTATTATTTTTTGAAGAAGGTAGCTAACTATTATGGGGTTTGGGTTTTGTATTTGTAACGTGATATGTTATAGTAAGAGAGGAGGACAGAAGAGGGTGGTTTCAGTACCGATCGGTGATGTGGAGGGATCTAAGAGCAAAGGGGAAGCATATCCACCGTCGGATTCTTGGGCCTGGAGGAAGTACGGCCAAAAGCCCATTAAGGGCTCTCCTTATCCCAGGTATATATGCCACTGATTAAATTTTTTCAACTTTGTTTGTCTTTCGCTTCTTAATTTGTAATATTAATCACTCAATTATGCTTCGAGGAACAAGTACATAAATTCATTAAGGAAATTCAGCAAAGGGACTTAATTGATTAAAGAAATAGCTTGTTATGACATTATAGTTTTTGCTAATGGATCATAGAATAATAAAATTTTCACCACTTCGTATTTATCGCCGCGAATTTCTTTATTGAATTTTAGGTTACTTCTTTAATTCTTTTGATCTGGGTTTTAGACTTGAACTCCGTATCATTCGGGAAGAGGGGAAGCGTATTTTAGTACCAGGGCGGCTACTAAAATGCGCTTGTTGTAGTAGTTGAAACATTGCTATACCGTCTACTCTTGCCATCAGCGCGTGTATTATATAAATGATAGCCTTTTAGCTTGTTCTTCTCATTAATATTCACGTAGGATTCTCTGTAAAGATAAGTTCATCATTATTGTATGATTGTAGGATTCTGGAACGGGCTGCCCGATAAAGCAACGCATAAGACAAATTTGTTTTTTTTTTAAAGGCAAAATATTCTCTAAAAGAAGTGTGGGCGTGTATACTAGCGGTACTGAATGGTAGAACAAGTTGTAATTACATACTTTTAGTTATAAGCAAAAAAATACAATCATGTTATTAATTCGATATGTTATTTTTTTTTTACAATTTTGATGTGATCATCGTAGTGAATTTTACAAGCATTCATTCAATATAATCAAAATTAATTATATATATTTATTTGATTTTTTTAAATTTAAATAATTTTATATTATTATTTATGTGAAAATTTAAAAATATCAAAATAAGAATTAATTAAATTTATTTATCGGATTTATCGAATTCGATTCAAATAAGTTATGAATTAAAATATTTTAATCCGATCGAATAAGTATAAAATTAACGATTTTTTATCCGATGAATATCTACTTATTTATCATACTAATTTTAAATTTCATCCATACGAACATAATAATTTTTTCTTTTTTTAGTTAACAAATTTTTGAACACAACCCAAAGTTGGTACTAATTTGTATTTTTTTTAATTTATTTTGTTTGAATTATTTGGTTATTTACAGGGGATATTATCGATGTAGTAGTTCGAAGGGATGTCCGGCAAGAAAGCAAGTAGAGAGAAGCCGAATGGATCCCACCAAACTCATAATTACTTATGCTTTCGAACACAATCATCCCTTGCCCACCAAATCACATCACCAGTCCTCCGCGGCCATGTCATCAACACCCTTCGGAACCTCAGATTCCTCCGCTATCCCCGACACTCCAGAACCTCTTGTCGCATCACAAACCAATCAACTTGCTTTCTTACCGAGACAAATGGGCCTCGACCTCAGCGATGACTTAGCGTCATCTCTGCTCCACAATCATCACTGGTTCGATGACGTGGCATCCATGGAAATATTTGAAAGCCCAATTTGCACACATGGTACTTCTTGCTTGGATGTTGACACGACAATGTCCTCCTCCAGAGGATGGGAGGAGGAGGACGAGTCATTGTTTGCAGATCTGGGAGAGCTGCCAGAGTGTTCAGTGGTGTTCCGACGAAGGATTGTTGAATCTGAGGAGCAGAAACGGACGCATGGGTTAAATGTAGTTTCCTGTTGTGGCCGTACAGGATAAGATTGTAAACTTTTTTTTTAAGTTTTTCTAAATTTTATTATTCTCCGTGAAAATCATGTATTTATATTTTATAGATTTAATTAGGTTGAAATTTCTTCAACGCGTATTGCACACCGTAAGAAGAGTACACAGACAGTTTTTGTATAAAAAAATTCGTCCTTTGTTTAAAAAAAGCTTCTTAAAATAATAAGGTGAAGATAAAGAGTAGTATTAATAAAGAAATATAAAGGTTATACGTCCTCCGATGCCGGCTTTTTATTTATTTATATGTACCTTTCTCTTTCTCTTTTTTTTTTTTTTTTTTCGTTTATCGATAGTTTGGCAGCATCTATCTATCTATCTATATATATATAAATAGAAGTTGGTAGCAGAACCGGCAGTTTCAATTTAATTTGCCGATTACAGTTCAATACAAGTCCTCAAGTTCCACCTTTAAAAAAGAAAGAAAAAAACATAAATATTGTACAACACTAGATTTTTTTGGCGTGATAATGACTGTTTATATATTTCTCAACAGTTACATTTTAATCTTTTGGAGCAAATAATGTGTATAATCCTATCGAATGACTACAAATGTGTCTAATAATTGATAAACACGTTAACAAAATAATCCACTTAACCCACATTTTCGAACACTTTAAAACCTTGCTGCGTATTAGTGACATTCGAGAAATGGAATCATAGCAATTGCCAAAATTGTTAAAAGAACTAATTGATAAGGGCCTTAATCAGTCAAACTAAAAGGCCATTGTAAAATTGATTAAAAGGTTCAAGACACCAAGGTGATAAGAGTACTGAAAAAATTGAAAAGCATTACCGACCTTGGGCATAAGTTCCCAAAAGAAACACGCGAAAAAAGAACGGAGTGATTCAGGTGAAATATTGTGTAATAAGAAAAACAAAGACAGAGGCCAGAGCGGTACATAAGTAATTACAATCCATCATAAGTTCATGGAAGTCCAAAATGGCAGTAGCTCAACAACCTTATACTAGGCAACTAATCCATTTTGCAAAACAATCAGATTCCAAGTTTAAACTTATTCTACAGGTTGATAACTGTGATCATGTACATAGAAAGCTGTTTGCTAAAGGTGGTACTAAAAAAATAATGCAAACCTAGCTTGAACAGCATCCAATTCTCTTCAAAACAGATGAATCATCTTTGACATTAATGGTCTGTCCTTTCGATGGAAGTGTGGATGTACTTCCATTATCACCTGCCTCAACAGACCTTTTGCTCACAATACCGTATATTTGGATTAGTACTTCTCTAAATGCATTTTCGACATTGGTTGCCTCTAGAGCAGATGTTTCCATGAAGTATAGAGACTCGGCCTCAGCAAAGGATTTACCTTCCTCAGTGGAGACAGCCACAAGGTGTCGGAGATCTGATTTATTGCCTATAAGCATGACTACAATGTTTGGATCCGTGTGGTTTCTCAACTCCTTCAACCACCTGCTCGCATTCTCAAAGGTTGCTCGCCTGGTGACATCATAGACTAACAAGGCACCAACTGCTCCGCGGTAGTAAGCACTAGTAATGGCACGGTACCTACAAGAACAGCAATTTTTAATTAACAGTACTACGTAAACAAAGTGACAGGTTAATGTGTCTTTGACCAAGCAGTGAAATTTAAATATCAATTTGCAATCACAGCAGGGAATTAGAGCAGCTTTTCATGTCACATAAGCATTTTGTTTGCGTCTGGAAGGAATGATAAGCATGGTTTTCATGTTAAGAGTTTAAAACATTTGTTTGCAAATTTTATATGCTTCATTGCAAGAGACTTAAAACTATCCATATGCTACTGTATGAGAGTATGACAAACAATTTATAATTGATGTGGCCTCTTATAAAATTACTAAATGTGAAAAAAATAATTGTATAATGAAAAAGAGAGAATAGTAATTCCACAAATATCCGATTGCTCCTAAACACTGCAACACACTACATGTTCAATCATGTATTGTCATCATAGTTGATTATCAATAGGCTGGAATCAGTGGCGGATCTATCTCTTGAACTCAGAGGGTACACTAGTCAACCATCAATAATGAAAAGTTTGCAAAAAAAATAAAATAAAAACTCAAATAAATTAAACATTAGAGCTAAAAATTTGATAATGAATTTTTTTTTGAACTAATACGTTCAAAATGTGCGGTTTGATATAATTTAATGCGTTTTAATTAAAAAATAACTGAGTTTACACAAAATTTAAACCTTAAAATATGAGCTTAAAATTTAAACTGAGAGAGCACTACTTGTTAAATATGATCTAATTTTCACAAAAATTATAAAATTTTGTGTATAAAATTACATCTTTGATTAAGTGAGGAGGGACTCGTGCCCTACTTGAGCATCATATAGATTCACCCCTGGTTTTTGTGTTCTTTTTTTCTTTTTTCTTTTTTTTTTGGATGGGGGTAGGGGATTTCGAAGCACTGCCAACTCAACTGAAGAGCTATATACAAGTTCCCAATCATATAATGAAAATCTTAGGCTATCATTTTTATTTTTCGCTCTAGATCCACATGAAGATAATTCTTATAGCCCAGGGGAATGGGATTTCGAAGCACTGCCAACTCAACTGAGGAGCTATATACAAGTTCCCCAATCAGATAATGAAAATCTTAGGCTATCATTTTTATTGTTAGCTCCTGAAGATAATTCTTATAGCCCATTATTCGAAATTGATAATGAAAAGGCAACTTAGAATATTACATGTCAGCTTGTAAGATTCTATATTAGATGCCACTTGCATCTAACACATAATTTAGCATTCAAAAAACTATTTCTGGGAGATAGAAAAGCATATATATGACAAAGCCAATTAGGAAAAGTTCTTCTATTATGATGTCTGACCCATGAACTAGGCAGTTATGAAAAAAAAAACTATAAAGGTATAGTAGGAAAGAAAAAGAATTGTAACCAAGTCAAACGCCAAAGTAGAGCTTTTTTTCCCCTAAGCATATGCAAGAAACATAGGTTTTACATGAACCAGAATGTTATCAGAATAATTGTCACCAAGTTGAACATAAAAGTAGACCTTTATACCCTAGCAATGCAAGCTAAAATTTCACACGTGTGCACTTTACAAAATAATTAAGGGTCTACTTAAATATCAATGAGTAAAGCTCAATCCCGAACTACCACTAGAGATGGAAGCTAGACAAAAACATAGTCATGCTTTGTGTTCTCACAATTATTAATTTCTCTCTGTTTTTTTTGGTTCAGGTTTACATCATTTGACAGTTCATAACTCATCTGAATACCTTTTTCAGTTGCCAACATCATTATAAGTGGAAAAAAATGGTGATAGACAAGATTAAAAGGATAGATTGGAGATAAGAAAGACAAGATATATTCCTAGAGTCCAAAATATCCCTGGCAGCTCCAACCAACTACTACATATCCCACGATTACTTCAAAAAAATTACACAGGCTAAGGATAATCAAGTGGCTAAAATGTGCATTAGTGAGCGGTCTATGTTGATACCTAATACCAAGTTTAGAGAACAACAGAGAGTCAGATACATCTTTGGAATTTTAAGATGAGTGAAAATTGAATATGCAAACTTAACAGACAGAAAAATAGGCATGGAAACTCCTGTTCACCGAGTTACTGTCTATCTCCTACAGAAAAATATGTCCTACACATTGCAGAACTATTACTAACAACGTGTAGCTAAAATGAGCTTCACATTTCATTTATTTATTATATGTTATGCAAATATTGATAAGAAATTTAAGAAATAAATAGTAAAGAACAATTAGCATACACAGTCATATAATTCTCAAGCTCATCCAAACGACTTATGATTTCTTTAATCTAACAATTTGCATCTTCATATTATTAAGAGTGCTCTATTTGAATGTCACCTAGCCACATTTAAAATCAGTTTTCAGCTAGCAGAATTCAGACTATCAATTGAGATCTCCACTAATATTGATCCCTGAGCCCACAAGCTCTTAGCAAGAGTTTAACTTAACTGCTTCCTTCATAGAACACAACTTAAACAATAGAGTCAATCTAAAGCATAATTATCTATTGGGTGTTTCAGGTATTCGTCTTATGAGTGAATGAAAATGAACTTTTAACAAGAAACAATCCCAACCAAGCTATTATACCAATTGAAAAGGTAAGCAACTCTTATAAATCTATTATCTTAGACCGAATTACTAAAATCATATCCAAAAGCAAAATAGAATTAGCATGAGGTCAAAAAGGAAATTGGGAAAACAACATTTATAAAGCACATATAAAACTTGTAACCACAAAAAAATAGAATCTTATATTCAGTTTATATAGTTAACTACGTAGAAAAAGCAAAACCCAAAATTCAACATCGATAGTCGTCCACTTGTACGCCATTCAAGTTAAACTTCGATCTGTTCAAACCACTTTGGTTGTTATAAGTTTTAGGTAATTTTCCAAGAATCTTGTCACTATTTCTTAAATTCATGGAACGAATTCAATTAAGTGAGTCAATTGTTTTTTCTTTCACAATCCCATCAAATTCCAGACTTATTTAATCAAACCTCCAACCAAAAACCTAATTCTTAAGTTTCATAAGCACCCATCACGTTAGACAAATCTATCGCCAATCAACACCCATATGAGGCCCATAAACTCACTGAAAAAGAACCCAAAAAACTCATGATCACAGCTAAATATACCAAATCTGAATAAACAGACACCAACTAATTTTACCCAGAAGAAGGATTATAGAACAACATACCTCTCTTGACCAGCAGTGTCCCAAATTTGAGCCTTGACTACTTTCCCCTCAATAGTCAAACTCTTGGTAGCAAATTCCACCCCAATAGTAGACTTGGACTCCAGATTAAACTCGTTCTTCGTGAATCTCGAGAGCAAGTTAGATTTACCCACGCCAGAGTCACCGATTAAAACCAGTTTGAACAGATAATCATACTCATCATCAGCTTTGTAAGCCATATATCAAGCTTTCCCCTTCTCTAGAAAACAACACTAGAGCTAAAAAACAGTGTTTTGGTCGGTTTGGTTTATCAAGTGCTCGGGATTAGCAGAGAAGAGTCGAGACAAGCCAAATGGGTAATGCTTTGGGGGTACAGCTTTTGTTTTTATACCTATTTTTTCTATTTTCACTTACTATTTAAAAGAGTTACTTCATAGGGTTTGATGAAATAAATGGGAAAGCTGGAATCTAGGAAGAGTGCAAAGATACGACAATAATGTCTTAAAAAAAAGTTTTTTGAGTACAAAAGGTAACATCCACTACTTGAAAAAACAAAAAAGAAGATGAAGAGCATATGTATCATCCACAAACGCAATTACGTGCATAAAGACCCGATTGCCACATATAGTAGTGATGACTGATGAATCAAATAAAATATTGGTTTTTTTTCTTTTTATATTTTATGGGCAGGAATTAATGATAGATTTTTTTAGGTCGATGAATAATGGAGATATGCTAAAATTACCATTTGACCAAATAAGACAAAAAGATAACAAACATTCATATTGATAAAGAGAAAAACAAATGTTGAAAATGTAATTTGGTGTCATTGAAGAAAGCAAGATCACGAAGAGAGATCACAGTTTTTCCAAAGTCAGATGGAACATTTCTGAATGGAGCACTTTTACGAGTATTTTATTAAATATATATATAATATATGATATACACAATTTCACATAAACCAATCCATTGGTATAATTATATTAAATTTTGATTGATTGCTTTATATATTAATATTTATTAATATAAATTTTATATATTAAATATATGAAAAGCCTTTAAAAATGTGCCAATAACATTTAATTATAGGATTCATACATAATTTTAAATAAATTTATAATTTTTTTAAATATATAATTTAATTTTTAAATTCTTATAACTTTTATAGTATTATATAATTTAACTCACGAAATTTTGAAATATCACTAATAGATATTAAACTACTAACATACATATACATATTTGTGATTAACATATAGATTTTTGGATTACTAAACTTAACAAAATAATTGAATAAAATTAACTAACTTCATGGTGTAATTCCTTAAACTTTGCATGAAAAGTTATTTATCACTTAACTCTTATGATATACTTTTTGAAGCATTTAAGTTTGTTTTTAACGATAAGAGAAATACTAATATTACATTTCTACAAACTTATCAACCCAAATTATTCATGTCGTATAATATGAGAGAATCATTTTAATACATGTCACAGTAAGAATGTCTTTTGAATTATCTTTATACTTTAATTATATCACCAATATTTTAATTATCTTTAAAAATATCCATAATATTTTAAAAATAAACTGTAATACTGTGCACTTTTAAGGGAACTTCAAAGATGTTATTTATTTGTAACAGATAGAATCCGTTATTTGCATAGTATGATTTACCCTTACCTGTACAAATTTAGAATTAAAATGATAAATATTCTTAAAATAATATTTGAACAGGGTTTATGTGATAAACATTATAATTAAATAATTAATTTTATAATTTATTATAAAAATAATTATGAATATATTGGGAATAACTTTTATCTAATAATTTTTAAGAATAAATAAAAAATCACAGTTTTACATTTTTTGGAAAATATAAAAAATAAAAAATTATTATTATTTATAAATTTTATATTTTTAATCATTTTTTTTAAATATTTATAAATACAAAAGTATCGATGTATTTTCTAAAAAAAATATTGAATGAAAAAAAAACCATAAATCATAAATATATTTCAAAAACCTTATTTCCAAATATTTATATTTTGGTAGTAATTTTTTTTTAAAATCAAAAACTAAAATAAAAGATTTAATAAATAACAACAAAAGTTTGATTTTTGTATTTTCTTGGTACTTTTCCATTCGCCAAAACATGGCAATGGAACACCAATTTTTATCATAATGATAATCAGCATCAGCGAAATCACAATTATTATAATCTTTGATTGGTTTTTCTCATCCCTCTACTATCATTATTTTTTTTTCTTAAAACTTTCTTTCCATTTTTTCCCATTTTGTTCTTCACCCATTAAATCAAAACCTCTCTCCTCACTTCCATGAATAACCACGGCTACATTGAAAAATCTTAGCCATTCTCCTCGTGCCTACACTCATCAATTGAAAGAATAATATTGGTTTTCTTATAAGACTAAGCTCTCGAAATCCTCTATCCAAATCCATCGTAAACAAGTAATAACGATGACAACTTCAAATAACAAATTTTTAGGATTGGTTTGTATCGAAAGTGATATGATTCTTTAGTCATTATGAATCAAGTTTAAATTTTACATGTGTATTATTAATTTAATAAAAAAAATTAAATACCTTTAAAAATAATAATAACAATGATAATAACAAATTCGATGTAATAAAAAAATTGGTAACATAATTAGTTGGGTATATTCATAGTGTGACAATTTTTTTAATTCATTTTTTTTATTATTAAGATATTTTCATAACATAATTTTTTATAAGGAGTATATTTTTAAAATTGAAATATTTTAATCACATAATTTTAAAATTACGTGAACAAAATTTATTAATTTTAAAAATCAAGTGATTTATGTGTATTTTGTAAAAGTTAATTGATTAAAATGCTTAAATAACATAAATAAAATGATTTCTAGATTAAATTTCTCTTTCTTCATTGTTAGATTTGAATTTAACTTTATCTAAAAACTTAAGTTGTAAGATAAAAGATTGTCCAAAATTATATGTGTAGCGAAAACTTAACTACTAGTTAATGTGAAACTTTAAGTTTCTTAACACTCTCATTCCACATCGACAAGGATGAGCGAGCGAAGTTATGCCTTGAGTATCGATAAAGGATGAGTGTTAGGTGCAAAATTTTTAGAGAAGTAAAGGGAAGAAGAAAAATTGAGAAAGAGAGGTAAATTGTATAATATTTCTTGTTATTCCTTCTTCAAATACTATGACTATATATAGCCTTACATGTAACTAATTCCTAATCATCCTTAACAGAATCACAGTTACTCTATACGGCTTGATTGGGTCCCTTTTCATGTGTTGTATACGCTTATTGGTGGTAACGTCTGTTGCCTACGTGTTGTGCCATATGTGGTCCCATCCCCCAACGTCTCGCGCCCATGTGCTACGCCAAGCAGCTCGAGTAAATTATGCTCGTATCATTCCATCCCCCTTTAGAATCCTTGTCCTCAAGGATAAAGTTGAGATATAAAGGGGTGAGATAGTCATGAATAGACCTTGGAGCAAGCCCATGGATGTAAAGAATGGAAGATTAGTTAGGTTTGGTCGTTCATAAGGGCACCCGTAAACATCACCATTCCCATCTAAAGTACGCAACGATGACTCAACAAATTCAGCTGCAGCATATGCTATGGACAATGTAGCAGAATCCACCTTTACAGAAATAGTAAGAAGGGAATTTGGGGATTTTTTATGTTGACTCATAGCACTGGCCAACCCATAATTGTCCATATGGGCCTTCACCCGGGTTAGAGGATCCATCTCTTGCTGCGTGTTACTAGTAAGAGTGTTTTTATTGCCAGAGAATCTATGTGACAATTCCACACCAGTACCAAGGTAGGTGAAATAGTTAACTATATGGTAATATGAAGCTGTGAGAGTGTCTCATTTATCTTTCAATGTCAGGGAAACAATGAGATCACAATGGGGTAATTCAGTCTTGTATTGAGTTTAGTAAAGTTTTCAAAGGTAGTAAACAAGGTGAGGTTAGTTCCATCTACAAGGCCATTGTTCTCAACCGTGCCTGAGAAGTTGAATTTGGGAATTGTAGTCCAGCCAATGCCAGTGCTAATTCCGGCATACTCATACATGTATTGGAGTTCCACCTTACCAGATATCTGATCAGTATATAACCCAGTCTTAATCTTGTCAGGTTCCTTAACAACAATACTTAATTTCTCCCAGGAAGCATTGTCCAAGACATGTTCCATCTCTGGCCAGGCTCTACTTTGTAGGGTTTCAATATTGAAATGGTGATTAATTGTTGCAACAGCTAGAGTAGCAACTTTTAATTTGGTTTGTCCATTGTTCCCATTACCGAGCATGAATTGTCTACTGAGGTTACTCTTCTCAATCACCTCATTATCTAACCTTCCATTTCTTAGACTCTCCTTGATGCTATCAACAGTAGATACTAGCTTCTGAGCATCCTCTTCATTCACCCCATGATGGAAGGACAAAGAGACCTAATGACCAAGGAACGTAAGCTGGAAATGTCTTCTTTAGAGCAAAGGAAATTAATGTTTACTAAGAACACCTTCTTCTCAGCCTAATGTTTTTCAGTAACTTCCCCCCATGTGTTTAATTATTATATATCGAAGAAACATAGGTACTTATGTTAACTATATGCATTGTTACTTTAGCCTTAATTGTAGGATGATTAGGAAGGCATGGTGAGATGGAGATATCCTCAGCTTCAGAGAAAACTCTGGTATGCTTCAGAGTTCTAATCGTTGTTGAGGTTTTCACAACTCTTTCATGCCACTGTTTCCAGATCTTACCAGGATCGAACATACGACCTCCTTTGTCCTTATTTCCAATAGTTCTCCGACCACCTTTGCGAGCACCTCCTCCAAAAGCTCTAAGATACCTGTGCAATTTCGCACAACTGACATCCCAATGAGCTAGGCATTTCACCCGATAAAGTTTCTCGCAGTTAACTTTTTCATACAGAGTACCCATTTCTTCGTGGGTCAGGTTTAGAGATTCACATAGAGGCTTGAAACTAAGCCCATTTGAACACCTAAGGCTATATCTACAATATAAGCTTGCTTCCCGGGCTGGTATATGGGCTGATTTTGGCAGCCCAATTGGTGGGGATCCACAAAACTTCGGCTTAGGTTCTATATAACCCATTGTTACCTCTTCTTGTAACCCAAAATGCAGATCTTACTGGTTCTGCATTTTCAGGTTTGCCATTCGCTCATCGCAAAGGAATCAGTGTGTGGGGCTTCAGGTTTCTCGAAGGTATCAAGTGGTGCATGAAGGTGTGGTTCTGGTGAGCGGTAGAGGTTGTGAAGAGCTCTCAACTCTACTTCAACCGCCTATAAAATAGCGATGAATCGCTCTGATCTGGACCTAAATTGCACGAAGAAATCAGATTCCTCATCAAAGGTTTCTGTGTTGGATCGGTTCCGATCGACCATGGTTGGAACCGGCTTTGATACCATTGTTAGGTGTAGAAATTTCAGAGAAGTAGGAAAAAGAAGAAAAACTGAGAAAAAGAGATAAATTGTATAATATTTCTTGTTATTCCTTCTTCAAATACTATGGCTATATATAACCTTACATGTAACTAATTCCTAATCATCCTTAATAGAATCATAGTTACTCTACACGGCTTGATTGGGTCCTTTTTCGTGTGTTGCCTACGTGTTGTGCCATTTGTGGTCCCCTTCCCCAACGTCTCGCGCCCATGTGTTGCACCAAGTAGCTCGAGTAAATTATGCTCGTATCAGTAAGCTTTAGGGTTGTTCGAGAGCTAGAATCACAACTATGATACCATGTTATACTTGAGTTTAATTACATCTCAAAACTTAAGTTATAAGATGAAATATTGCCCAAGGTTATATGTGTAGCGTAAGCCTAACTTCTAACCGATGTGGGACTTAATGTTCCTTAACACTTCCCTTTCACATCTACGAGGATGAACGGGCGGAGTTATGACTTGAGTGCAGACAGAGGGTAAGCTTCAAAGGTGCTCGAGAACCAAGAACCAACTCTAATACCATGTTAGACTTGAGTCTAACTTCATCTCAAAATTTAAGATTTGAAACAAAAAATTGTCTAAAGTTATATGTATAACCGAAGTCTAACTCCTGATCAATGTGCGACTTAAGACATGGTTTTCCTATAGTCAAATAATTAATTTACTCAAATATAATTGTGTTTAATTTGTTTCTCACCTTGTAGATCATGTTGGCAGCTAAAATGATTAAGAGAGGTTTTGTGATGTGAATGGTAAGGTGATTAAGAGGGGAAGAATAGAGAGAATTAGAAATATTTGCTTTTTTCTTTTATTAACCTTTTTTTTTATAAAATTTTATTAACATATTTACGTTGAGTCTACATGTCTTAAAATAATGGTTTTCTCACTATCTTCCGAATCATAAGAAATATGTATTTATTTTTAATTTTTAAATCTGAAATAAAACTTCTTTTAAAACTTTATTAACTGCCCAAAAAATATATAAAAATAAAAATACATATCACTCTGCAATTAGGAAACAAAGAAGAGACACATCGAACAAAGCACGTAAACTTTTAAGTTAATTAGGTGCTCATGTTTTTCCTCCCTATCCAAAAGTTATCGTTTTTTTATTTTTATGAAAAAAAATTTAAAGAATAAATTAAATGTGTTTTGCATTTATAATTATTTGAATAAAATTATTAAAATTATAATTTTTTTAAATAATAATAAAAAAAAATATTTTTAAAATTTTTAAAAAATAAAAAATAAAATATTATCAACTATTTTGATGAAAAATTATAAATTATAATCATTTAAAAAAAAAACACTTAGTTATGGAATTTGGAGGAGAGCTTTAACGTTTTGTAAAGTTTATAAGTATATATATATCTGGTGAAAGATGAAATCTTATTAATGAAATATTTTCGGTCTCTGGCTATACTCATCTCCTTTAGTCTACTCACTTGCATCGATATGTGTTATTTTTTCTTTTTATTATTTAATATAAAAAATATAAATAAATTATTATAATAATATTATCACTTAATTTAATTAATATCATAATAAATTATAAATAATGATATTATCACAATTAATATTTTTATTAATGCAATAAAAATATATAAAATATTAATTATATATTAATGTAATTATTATTAAATATAATTATCATAAATGAATTATTTTTATGTTAATAATATTTTTGCTTATAGTAATATTATTACTTTAAATTATATAGGATGAGATTATTATGTAATTTATTTTATTATTTTTATATTATATAAAATATTAAAAATATTTTTAATAAATTATAATTAATATAGGATGGGGTGTTATATAAATATGTTAGATTATATTATTTATATTTTTATTTATTTAGATTATAAATTGTATCATTTAATTTTTCAGTTATAAAAAATAAATCAATTAAAAATAAATTATATTATTTTAATAATTTTTATATTAAAATATTATTATTTTATATTAAGTAATTAAAATGAGATTATATCATTCCATTATTTATTTTTTAAAATTAATTTTTTTTTCAAAAAATGATAAAAATAATACCTAAATGTCAATTATACTATATAAAGGGAATAATTATTAAGCAAATTACTCCTGTAATTTCAAACTAAATAATTATATTTTAATTTAATTTAGTTTAGTATTATTATTCTATTTAAACATAAAATTTAATAATATAATATTTTAAATTAATAAAAAATTTAAATTTAAATATTTAATATTTAATATATTGAAAAAATAATGTAATTGTAAATGAGCGAATTTTTTTCACTCTTTATCGCATGTGGCGTGGCACTTTAACAACTTTTTAGAACGAACCAGCTGACATCATTTATTTATCAATATGTGTCACCTATCATTGGTTTTTCACTACGCACACACGTCAATGTGCTCTACACGTTTACTCAAGCTGGTCTTCTAGCCAACTAGCCCAACGTGGGTTGTGAACGGGGACGGAGAGCGGGTTCGGTGATTTCATCATCGTTTTTGAATTACTATTTAGATTTTATTCTTTATATTCTCTTATAATCTTTTTGCTATCTTAGTAAAGAACGGAAACATTAAATTCTTAATTAACATTTAAATATTATTTTTTAATAATTTTTATTATAAAAATATATAATAATAATAATAATATATATTTTATATTAAAAAAATAAAATTTTAAATAAATATAAAAATAAAGCATATGTAACAATAAATATATAATATGTTTATATTAAATAATATCAATAAAACAGTTAAAAATTAGTTTAAAATAATAATATTAAAAATAATAATAAGATTTTAAATTTTAATAAATAATTAATATTTATCAAATCAATCCATAATTAAAAGTAGATATTTTAACAATATATAACTGTTTTTTTCTTTTTAAAAATAATTATAATTGATAAGATGATATACAGAATAATTAAATAATATTAAAATTATAATTAGTTAAAAATAAATATATATTAATATTATTATTTTATATACTATAATTACATAAAAATATAATATTAATAATAAAATACATAATATTTTATATAATTATATTAAATTATATTTATTATTATTTTATATTTTATTTAAAATATATGTTAAATAATATAATAAATTAAAAATTAATTTAATATTTAATTTTTTTTAAATTAAATATATTTTTAAATAAATGTTAAAAAAAAACTTAAAAAAAAGTAATATCAATTTATAATATAATAATATGAAATAATTATAGTTATTTAACGAACATTTTCGCGCAGTTAATCCTACGCGTTGCTGTACATTAACGCACGTTGAGCGCGTGTCAACTTGCCGCGTAATGCCAGCTGGTAGTTCTCTCAACTCACTTTAGCCAACCTTATCCAATTTCTTACGAAGTAATGATAAACTCACTGGAGTGACTTTAACTTTACCTACAGCCTATTGTTTTAGTGGACTTTTCAGAAGGCGGACTCAAATTTTACTGGCTGTCGCTCTAATGCCTTCATTCGAGTCCGCACAGTATTTTGTTTTAACCATTATTGTGGATTTATTCCACCTTTTTGTGAAGGGAATATTAGTTATTATCTATAAGATTCACCTAATTAATATGTAAAATATTAATTTCCTGGATATTCATTTCCCTAATTTTCCTAATAAATAATATAATCTGATTTCATTTCGCAGATACTAAGCCCTAGATTTTTCTGCTTGTTTTTGCCAATGATTAATGGAAGAATAATGTCATATTTTTGTTTCAAGAATTGGAACTGCTCCACGAAGGTTCACATACCATTTCTTCGAAAGCAGAGGTCAGTTTCAATTTCATGGAGTTTGACGCATTATTGTACAAACATTGTTTTTCGTTTTACAAGATTAGGGGTTTTATCGGATTGGGTTATTCTTTTTATACCTGCTAAGGACCCTCCGCATAGTTTTGTTTTCTTTTTTCCTTTTATGATCTCAGATGATAATCTATTTGTATATACAATGATGATCTACAACTTATCGTTTTAATTATTATTTATCCAAATGTGATATATCTTGGGCGTCTATTGAGTCAAATCTTTTCTCATTTGCATCAAATCACGTGTTCATTTGCTCTGCATTGGACAATTATTGGTACACAAGTCACGAGTTAATTTGCTCTGCATTGGACAATGTAGTCTACTGGATATTAGTAATAGGTCTTCCTTTGTTTCAGATTCTTGCTTGTGATTACTTCTAAAATCTATAATCAGATTGTCTGAAATTTACATTTTGCTTTCAAGGAAGTTTTTCTGAGGATACCCATTCTAAAAAGGAGGAAAGATGATGTCAAGATCGTACACAAATCTTCTTGATTTGGCCTCGGGGAATTTCAAGGCACCCGAGGGGAAACAGAAAAGATTTCCAAGGGTAATGACCGTGCCAGGGAATGTAGCGGAGTTTGGTGATGAACAAGCTCTTAGTGTCTTGTCTGATAATGCATCATCAGTATCATCAGAACGGATGATCATAGTAGCTAACCAGCTTCCTGTGATAGCAAAAAAAAAAAGAGGATGGTAAAGGATGGACTTTTAGTTGGAATGAGGATTCTTTGCTTTTGCAGCTTAAAGATGGGTTTCCAGATGATACGGAGGTTCTCTATGTTAATAATTCCTTAATGGTATATTAGTTGTATGCAACTAATATATTTTATCAGCTGTATGCAACTAATATACTTTTCCTAAAAAGCATTTTTCCAAAAAGCAGATTCTTATTTACTGTATTTAAACATGTATTAGTTCATTGTATTTTAACATTGTAAATACATTTCCAATATATTCAATTCTCTACGTAGGTTCCTTGAAGGTTGAAGTTGATCCCAAGGAACAGGATGATGTATCACAAATTCTACTGGATAATTTCAAATGCGTTCCTGCATTCCTGCCACCCGATATTTATGAGAAATACTATGATTATTTCTGCAAAAGACAGTTGTGGCCTCTTTTTCATTACATATTGCCAATCTCTGCCAATCAAGGAAGCAGATTTGATCGGTCTTTGTGGGAATCTTATGTATCTGCAAATAAGTTGTTCTTTCAAAGAGTGGTCGAGGTCATAAATCCAGAAGATGATTATGTTTGGATTCATGATTACCATTTAATGGTGTTACCAACCTTCTTAAGAAGGCGCTTTAACAGGGTGAGAATGGGTTTTTTCCTTCACAGCCCATTTCCTTCTTCTGAGATATATAGGACTCTTCCTGTCAGAGATGAAATACTCAAGGCTTTGCTCAACTCAGATATTATTGGGTTTCACACCTTTGATTATGCTCGTCATTTCCTCTCTTGCTGCAGCCGAATGCTGGATTTAGAGTATCAGACCAAGCGTGGTTACTTAGAATTGGAATATTATGGAAGGACTATTGGAATCAAAATAATGCCGATTGGGGTTCATATGGGTCGGATACAGTCAGTGATTAAAGAAGTGGATGAGGAAGGAAGGATGAAGAAACTTAAACAAGAATTGAAAGGGAAAAAGCTGTTGCTTGGTGTAGATGATATGGACGTTTTTAAAGGTATTGATTTGAAACTTCTTGCTATGGAGCAGATGCTCAAGCTTCACCCAAAATGGCAAGGAAATGTTGTGTTGGTTCAGATTGTTAATCCTGCAAGAGGTAAAGGGATAAACTTAGATGCCATAAGGGAACAAATACAAGAAATTTGTCAAAGAATTAATGAAGAATTTGGGCGACCCAACTATCAGCCAATTCTTTTAATTGACAATCCAGTTTCTATCAATGAAAGAATTGCCTATTATAGTATTGCTGACTGCGTTGTTGTCACAGCTGTCAGGGATGGAATGAACCTTACTCCTTATGAGTATATTGTGAGTAGACAAGGACTATCTAGCTCTGGGTTATGCTCTAATTTCAGTGGCCCCAAGAAGAGCATGTTAGTGGTGTCAGAATTTGTTGGATGTTCTCCATCATTGAGTGGTGCAATCCGAATAAACCCTTGGAATGTGGAAGCAACTGCAGAAGCTATGAATGATGCCCTTAGAATGCATGATCCAGAACAAGAGTTGCGACATGAGAAGCACTATCAATATATTAGCACACATGATGTGGCTTACTGGTCTCACAGTTTCTTGCAAGACATGGAAAGAATTTGTGCTGATCATTTCAAGAAAATATGTTGGGGTTTTGGTTTTAGCTTTGGATTTAGAGTTGTGGCCCTTGACCCTAATTTCAAAAAGCTTTCAGTAGCTGCTATTGTATCTGCTTACAAGAGGGGAAAAAATAGGGTGATTTTGTTGGACTACGATGGTACTGTTATGCCTCATAATTCCATTAACAACTCTCCAAGTCAGGAGGTTATTTCAATTCTAGATACACTTTGTGCTGACCGAAAAAATATAGTCTTCATTGTAAGTGGCAGAGGTAGGGACAGCTTAAGTGAATGGTTCCCTCCTCACCATAAACTTGGAATTGTAGCGGAGCATGGCTACTTCCTAAGGTGCGTTTCTCTCTTTCTCTCACTTTCAGGCTCATTTGTCTTGATCCAAAGTTTAATCCGAGGCTATGCCTCTGCTTACTAAGATTGATTACTAATTTTATCAATCTTAGTTTTTGCCTTAATATTAAATGTATTGAGAAATTCACAGTATGCAATGCATGCTTAAATAAATTGTAATATATTTTTTCTACAATTCACCCTCTTTAATTAAATTTACACATAAATTTCCAAACTTATAAAACTTCACATATAGATCTCTAAATTTTTAAATCATACTATTTAATCTTCAAAATTTTAAAACTTCACACAAATCTTAAATTTTTGATTCATAAATATGTATTTTAATAGCTAAGTTAAGATCTATGTTTGAAATTTTAAAAATTTAGAAACTAAATTGCATGATCTAAAAGTTTAAGAATTTATATGAAGTTTTAAAATTCGAGGACCAAATCATAGGTTTTAAAAGTTTTGGGATACATTTTAGCCTTAAATAAAGTTATTAACAAAATATGTGCTTAATATTGTCCCGTAACTATACTGCAAGAAGCTCTGGATTGGATGGGCAGGAGCCCAATATTTTACTGTGTTTATATTGGGTCTTTTGCTTTTAATGAGACCCGTATAGTAATATTATCCATGTGTCATGACTAGTTTCTCTCTATATGTCTTTCTTGTAATATGATGTTCGTTTCTTGTGTATTCTTTCTGTCTGACGTTACTTTGCTACTTTCAGATGGCCGCATAATAAGGAATGGGACACTCTTGGTCAGAGCTCTGATTTTGGGTGGATGAAGATTGCTGAACCCGTGATGAAACTGTATTCTGAAGCTACTGATGGTTCTTCCATTGAACACAAGGAAAGTGCTCTAGTTTGGCAGTATCGCCATGCGGATCTAGGGTTTGGGTCCTCCCAGGCAAAGGAGATGTTGGATCATCTAGAGAGTGTTTTAGCTAATGAACCCGTGGCAGTGAAACGTGGCCAGTTCATTGTTGAAGTAAAGCCTCAGGTATTTGTCACATGATCTCTACTTTTCGCTTTCCTTGTCAACTCGATTGTTGGAATTTTTTTATGGAACTTCTTGATATATATATACAGCCTCTGACCGGATCTTGTTATCTTTACCTGAGGACTCTACATGGAGCAAGGTTTGCCCAATTTGCAGAGCATGCATTAACACCTTCTTGACAAACTACCTTTACCAAGAGATTTATTCTTTAGGCAATCTAGTTCCAGTGTTTATTTTCTCCAATTTTTTTTATTTTTTATTTTTTATTTTCTCTCTCAGGCGTCCAACTTCTGTTGCATGAAATACCTTAGGTTTTATTTTTAGTCTGATTGTTGGTACTGTCTGTATAAATTTGACTATTTGCATCAAACTGATTTTTGTTTCATTTGTTATTTGTTCTTTCTTTAATGGCTGAGAGTGGGAAACAGCCGGACTTTGTGTTGTGCATTGGCGATGATAGATCGGATGAGGACATGTTTGAAATATTTGGTAATGCTATGTTGAGCAAAAGTCTCTCTTCCAATGCTTCAATATTTGCTTGCACAGTTGGACAAAAACCAAGCAAAGCTAAATACTACCTAGATGACACAACTGAAGTGATATGTATGCTTGAATCCCTTGCCAAAGTCTCCGAACTATTGCCCTTACTTGATAAAAGTTCCGAGAGCTCCATTTGAAGGCTTTATTGAGGTTTATTTGATCCAAGTTTTCTGGGGAAGAGATGTGCAAACTTAGGATAGAGGCATCATCTTGTATGTAATGTGGAGAATAGGGTACATAGTGTAGTAGATTTTCCCATGCTTTATTCTTCCTTGTTTAAAAATGATAATATAAGTTTCTAGCTTAAAGAAAGGAAAAAAAAATTGATTTTATAGATTATTATCAGGTTTAGAAGCAAGTGGAAGTATAGAAAGCAGATCATGCTCATCCGGGAATTATGAAGAAAATAGCTCTTAAAGAAACATTACTAACAAAGATTGTGTGTAAGAAAAACTCATGACTTACAATATGATTGATATTATTTTATTGGTTTTTGAAACAATTTATACTAACTTGAATGGTTTTCATTCATTTTTGCATTCTGGCTTTTATTCATAGGTTTTTTAGATTACAGGATCAATAGGTGTTGTATGGTCATCAATTTCTCTACTAGCCCTCTTTACAAATTGTTACAAAATTCAAGGTGATAGATAAAAAGTGAGCCTAAATTTTGCAGGCATTGTCTGATATGAATATGGAGCTCTTATTGATGTTGTTATAATAAGGTTGGGTTTCCATCTTCAGAATCGAACTTCCTTGAATAACAAAATGCAAAAGATGAAATTTCAGCTCATGATCAACTCATGCATAACAAAACTATAGGATTGATCAAAAACTTACCAAAAAGATATTTACCCGAATGATGATAAAAAGATCACAAATTTGAAGAATCACAAACAATCTCTTCTAAAAAAAAATAATCATAATATCATCTTGGAGCAGAAAGAAGCGATGGTTGGGGTGGATCACTGACATTGATATGGTTGCTTCTTGAAATAGTAGCAACAGCAGAAGCCATTGCAAAAGAAAATCTGAACTCAATATTTGGGTCTACTTCCATAACTCCCTCTAAGACCTTAACTACTGTTGACATGAGAGGTCTTTTCGTATAATCATTTTGCAAACACCAAACTCCGATCTTAATCATCTTTTCCACTTCCTCTCTATTATTTTCCATTTCCTCATCTAAATCATCCACAATGCCAATTATATGATCTTCTTCAGCCTTTGTCTGTAACAAATGAAGTAGATGTAAGCTAGATTCTGTCCTTGACCTATCCAAATTCTTCCTCTTGCTAACAATTTCAAGAAGAACAATCCCAAAACTGTATACATCAAGTTTCACAGTAACTTTCAGTTGTTGCCACTCAGGAGCAATATAGCCAGGAGTTCCTCTCACTGTTAAAACTTGACTGTCTTCTGCATCTGCATCAATGAGCCGCGACAAACCAAAATCAGAGACCTTCGCATTGAAATTTTCATCCAAGAGAATGTTATGTGGTTTTATATCATGATGTATTATTTTCTGTCTGCAATCTTCATGAAGATAAGCCAACCCTTTTGCTATATCAAGTATAATCTTCTTCCTCGTTTGCCAATCTAAACAGCGTCTCGTATCATTGTTAAAAATCCAATTGTTCAATGACCCATTAATCATATATTCATAGACTAGAAGCCTGTATGTTTTTTCTGCACAAAATCCAACCAATCTCACAAGATTGAAATGGTTTAAACTCCCAATTGTCTTAACCTCTGCTAAGAACTCCCTCATACCTTGACCCAATTTATCCAACCTCTTCACTGCAATTTTAGTCCCATCTGCTAAAACACCTTTGAAAACAGATCCAAATCCACCACTACCAAGTGTTTCCTTGAAATTCTCAGTTGCAATTTCTAGTTCTTCATATAGAAAACATTTGGGCATTCCAGGAACTTGCTTCAGATTCTCTTCTCCATTCTCCTCCAACCTTTTCTTCCTCAGCATCAAACTTGACCCAACAACTACACAAATTATGATAAACCCACCAACAGAAGACACCGATATTATTAATGCCAAACTTTTCTTCTTCTTATCTCCAGAAGGAACCTCGGGTCTATTTTCTTGAGCTGGCGAAGGTCTTGGTGCAAAAGAAGGTTGCTTTGGGGGTGTCTCAAAAGCTTGCCAAATCATAGAACTTTGGTTGTCGAAAATAACCAGTTTTCCTTCTTCAGTTAAGTTCATACCTGTCACAAATTTACCTGATGTGTTAGTTGACCAAACTGAATTGCCATCTGAATCTCTTAGTACTAAGCCTCTGTCTCTTGTAAGCTGAATTGAGGCATTTTCTTTCACAGGACGGTCACTGTTGGCCGACCAAAGTAGAGAATCGTCGGTGACAGAGAAAATTGAAAACAAATAGTTGGTGCAACTTCCATTGCAGTAAAATCCACAATAAAAAGCAGAAGGTTGTTTTCTTAAGAGAAAGACTCTCATTTTCCAGCCATCCATTATAACTGAGTTGTTGTTGTACCATGTTGATGGACGACCCGAATCAAGATTGTATACATAACTTGCTCTGATCAATAAAGAATTTCCTGTTGTTGCTGCTGAAGTTTTGACATAAAAAACAGAGCGAATTATGAAGAAGATGTAAAAATGGCTGGCCATTATTACAGCAAATTTTGACATCACCTGTATTTCTTGTAAGCCCTTGATTACAGGATTGAAGAGAGATAAAGATTGCACATAAAAATAATTATTATTTTATAAAGTTTGGCCTAGTTAACATAAACTAAGGAACTGAGTTTGTTTATTTGAAAATTTTCATAGGAAATCCCCAAAAAAAATATTGTTATAATAAAATGATAAAAGTTAATAATATATAAATTTATATTTATTTTTAT
The DNA here is from genome assembly GCA_037013495.1 of Hippophae tibetana. Taxonomy (NCBI): domain Eukaryota; kingdom Viridiplantae; phylum Streptophyta; class Magnoliopsida; order Rosales; family Elaeagnaceae; genus Hippophae; species Hippophae tibetana. The sequence continues at coordinate 8,094,883 of CM072804.1, forward strand.
ATTAATATTATTTAAATTTTGTTATATTAAATATTATTTAAAAAAATAAAACTATTTTTTAATTTTTAAATAATTATGATAAATAATAGTATATATAAAAATGAAGTAATATTAATATTTTTCGTAAAAACTGCTATATGGGTTAAAAAACCTGTTATTTATAAATTAAGTATATATTAAAATTATAAGATAATAAAAAAATAATTAATATTAATTAATTAAATTTTATTTATTTATATATACATTGTAATAAAAAAGAATGAATTTGTGGTGTTTATTGAATGGTCAAATAAAGTGAACTTCAATAAGTTTGGCTACTTGGTTGAATTTTCAAAATCACTGTCCGATAAATTGACAGGGAGGCCATTAATAAGCGACCCATCGTCAAACCGACTTATTTAAAAGAGATGATACAGGCCAGGTATAATATAATATAATATTACATTATGTACCCTCAAGAAATGACATGAGTTTCGTCTTAAAATACAGAAAAAGTTTATTATTCGCATTAATATGGATTGCTAATATTGTTTTTATTTTTATAAAAGTAAAAGATTTAAATTATTTTATTTTATTACGTATTTATATCCGACTCCGACGACGATGACTTTTCTTCTCAAGGTCTAGTGAAGTGGCCAATAATTTAACACGTAAATCACGGCATACACGTACGCAAAATGACAAACTTGAAAAAGTAATCTATTATTCCAAACCATGCATATGAAAATGAGCAGAAACTTCGGAATGAAAAAAAGGAAGTCGCTTTTATAAACAGCCAAGCAACTTAACTCTAACTCAAAGTTAGTGTTAACAATCATGTTTGCGTTAGAATCTTATCTGGAATGCAACCCCTCAAACAAAAATAATGCAATAACTTGAGAGTTTGCAGTAAATATAAGTATGTACTGCTTGAAATCACCAAACCAGCAAAGAAGTCAAGTGTAAGTGTAGTCCATGATAGTATATTGACCAAAATAGGTCTAAGTTTTATTGGTTTACAATTTGGTGATTCTAAGATCAGGGTACTATATGATACAAGTATATTTATGATACGATTTTGAGGTTATGTAATCTAAATATTAATTACAGTGTGACTAAATTCTTTAAACAGAGACCGGTGTGGAAGGAGTGACCCGATTTTCACCCGGAATTTCGACAAATTCTGAGAGAATTGCCCGGAATTCATCCTCACTCATTGTTTCTTTCTCCAAAAGGACTTCCACTGTCTTGTCAATGGCCTCACGGTTATTCCTTATGTGGCTCAAAGCAATTTTATACGCTTCATCTGATAGTTGCTTCACTGCAGTATCAATGTCTTCGGCAAGCTTTTCAGACATTGAGTTCCTTGCCATCGTTCTCATAATGACATCACCACTCTCAGCTGACGAGTCCATCAACGACCATGGCCCAATATCGGACATTCCAAATGTCGTTACCATCTGCAAAAAATTGACAATAATTTCTTTATGGCTACATAATTTGATCGGCCATAATAGAAATGATATTGCAAAATACAAATTGAAACTATCATTGATAAGAAATAAAAAAGTAAAGTAAAATTTAAATTTACTTATCTATACATTATTCTCTATTCTATATAAAATATTAAAATTTAATTTCAACCTTTTAATTTATGTAATTTATTTTCTTTAAATTTGATTAATTTAATCCAAAATTTCAATTCTTAAAATAATTTAACAATATTATACTTAACAATCACGAATATTAAATTATAAATTGTAATAAGTTAGTTACAAAATTATGGTTTTTAAAATAAGTTTGATCAAATGAATTAAAAAGTTAGTTTTATCGTAGTTAAATGTTTATTAAATCAATTTAATGAAATTAACATTTTGGATTAAATTTGATAAATTTAAAAAATGGATTAAATTGTGTAAATTAAAAGACTAATGACTAAATTATTATATCTTAAATAGATTAGTAACCAAATAGATGGATAAACCATTTAAATTAGAATGATTCAATAAATCCAAATCCTGGCCTTCATCAACAACTTTTTCATGGTTTTAAATTTAATTAATTAATAAAGAATGACTTTCATATTAAGTATGAAAAACTCACGAAATATTTTCGGTTGGTTCATAGAAGATTGAAATGAGGATTTTAACCGAACAGATATTTGACATGTTCAATACCTGTATTGCTAAGCCAGTAATCTGTTGCAAATCCCCAGCAGCACCTGTAGTCACCTCAGGTTCACCAAATATAATTTCCTCTGCAGCTCTTCCCCCAAGTCCTCCAACTATTCTTGCAAAAAGTTGCTGCTTGGAGATTAGGGCTGGGTCATCTGAAGGAATGAACCAGGTAAGACCCCGTGCCTGACCACGTGGGATGAGGGTCACCTTCTGAACTGCATCATGTCCTGTAGTCAAAGTCCTACATTTAAGAGAAATCATAAGCTTTTTAGGTTATGCAAGATGTTTACATTTCTTTGCAAGTAGTTTTGAGCTTCACATGCATAAATGGTTAGAGAAAAGAGAAACGGTTTTAAGTAGATCTTATAAAATTTTCCGTGCACCTCGAGGACAAAGCAATTAGGTTCAGTTAGGTGCACATGCAAAATTAAACAGTAAGATCGCAGGCAATTATAATCAAAAGAAAAAAAAAACATAATTTAAGTAAAATTCATGCTATATAGAGTAGACTATGCTTTTAGGAAAAAGTACAAACTACTATTTCGTTACAAATATTACATTTCTCGATTAATTATCAAATATAGTTCATATCTTTCTGTTCTGTTTCTGTACAAGAGTTTAGGTATATGTATACAAGTAAAACGAAAACTAAACAATAACCCTAACTGCTACACATCTATGTTTTATGACTCTACTAATATTATTATGTGCTCCATGTTTTACTCCACTAAACATTGGTGTCTGTCACTGTTGCAGCATGCACTACAACACACACCAACATTCTCACTCAAGTTGGTGCATATATGTCTCTTATGTCCAACTTGTCAAGTGAGTTGTAGAAGTTATTTGCAGACATAGATTTTGTGAGTATATCAGCCAATTAATCTTCTGATTTAACAAATGAAAGCTGAATAATCTTTTCTTCAAGATTTTGTTTGATGAAGTTCCGATCCACTTCAACGTGCTTCGTGCGATCATGTTGAACTGGATTGTGAGAGATGGTAATGGCTGCTTTGTTATCACAAAATAAGTTCATTTCAGAGTTAGGAGCAATATCAATCTCAATTAGAAGTTTTTTCAACCAAAGAAGCTCACATATTCCTTTCATCATTCCTCTAAATTCAGCTTCAGCACTAGATAAGGCAACTACCTTTTGCTTCTTACACCTCCATGTAACAAAATTTCCCCACACAAAAGTAAAGTACCCAGCAGTAGATTTCCTATCCTTCATATTCCCTACCCAGTCTGAATCTGTATATCTAACGACTTCCAATTGACCATTCTTTGAAAACATAAGTTTTTTCCAAGGGGAGGATTTTAAATAACGGAGTATTCACATAACGACATCCATATGGTCTTCACTTGGGCAGTGCATAAACTGATTCACGACACTCACATCATAAGCAATATTAGGTCAAGTATGAGATAAGTATATGAGTTTACCCACTAACCGTTGATATCTTTGTTTATCTACTGGTACTTGGTCCACATATTTTCCAAGTTTATGATTTTGGACCATCGGAATATCGACAAGTTTACAATCTAGTAATCCTGCCTCTTCTAGTAGGTCTAGAGTATATTTCCTTTGGGAAAGACATATACCTTGTTTTGATCTTGTTACCTCAATGCCTAAGAAGTATTTGAGCCCTCCCAAGTCTTTCATTTCAAACTCATTTGACAGTTGTTCTTGAAGCCTAGAGATTTCTTCTTTATCATCCCCTGTAATGATCATGTCGTCTACATAGACTATAAAGGCTGTTATTTTTCCCAATCGATGTTTTGGGAAAAGAGTGTGGTCAGAGTTTCTTTGTTGAAACCCATATTTTCTCATTGTTGAACTCAATCTGCCAAACCATGCTCGAGGTGATTGTTTTAGTCCATACAATACTCGTTGTAATCTACATGCAGTTTCTTTTCCTGATGTAACAATATATCCTGGTGGAATATCCATGTAAATCTCTTCTTCAAGATCACCATGAAGGAAGGCATTCTTCATGTCAAGTTGGTGCAATGGCCAATCTAAATTTGCTGCAAGAGATAACAAAACTCTCACAATTTTTAGTTTAGCCATAGGTGAGAAGGTTTCTGGATAATCTATACCATGTTTCTGCGTATACCCTTTTGCTACTAGCCTCACCTTGTATCAATCAACTGACCCATCTGCTTTATACTTGATGGATAAAATCCACTTGCATCCTACCATCTTCCTCCCTTGAGGAAACTTACTTAACACCCATGTGTTGTTCTTCTGTAGTGCCTCAAATTCTTCTTTTATAGCTTAAGCCCAATTTGGATCAGATAAGGCTTCTTCAACGCTGCTTGGAATCTTACATCAGAAGAGTGTTTGTGCAAAAGCCCTAATAGGTTATGATAACCCTTGAGTAGATACATAATTGGCTATTGGATACTTGGATTATCGTTCTTCTTTGTCTGGAGAGTATTGATTTAGAGGTTTGTCTCGATTGTGTCTAAAAGGTAGAACATAACCAACAAATGTATCTATAGCATTAGTTTGTAAATGTGTGATAGGAGAACTTATCTCGAGAGTATTCTCAGTAGGAGGATCATTGGGTACTAGAGAGTGGAGGGGTGCATCAACCACTACATCTTCTGGAGATTCAGTCACTAGTTCAGATTCAATTCTTAGAAGTTCAAGTTCAGGTCTAGGTACTGGCGCATCCATATTGTTGGCATTATCTGAGTATGTCGGATTGTTACTAATGTCTAATACTTTAACATCAAGCCAATTCTGTCCTTCACCATCACTCTCCCCCTGAAGAGGGTAATTAGATACTGATGATGGAAAAAACCATTCAGATTCTAGGAAAATGACATCCATGGTAATGTAAGTTCTTTTAGTAATAGGATCGTAGCATCGGTATCCCTTTTTTTGTACGTCATACCCCAAGAAAACACATCGGGCAGCACATGGATCCAACTTAGTTCGTTGATTTTTATAGAGGTGGACAAAAGCAACACATCCAAAAATTCAGGGCGGAAACATCAAAATAGTAGGCAAGGGAACATGATCAGATAGCACCTTTAATGGATTCTGAAATTGTAAGGTTTTTGTGGGCATACGATTTAGTAGATACATAGTTGTAGTAACAGCATCACTCCAGTATCTACTAGGCATATGTGCACTAATTAGTAAGGCCCAAGCAGTTTCTAAAATATGCATATTCTTCCTCTTCGTATTCCCGTTCTGTTATGGGGTTTGTGAACACGAGGTTTCATGGAGAATACCATGATTGTCCAAGTATGTCCGAAATTGTTGATCAACATACTCTCCTTCATTATCAGACCTAAGAATCTTAATTTTTTCAAAAAATTGTGTTTGAACCATGATGTGAAACAAGTGAAACAAAGAAAATACTTCATCTTTATGTTTGAGAAGGTAAAGCCATGTCATTTGTGTACAATCATCAACAAAAATTACAAACCAACGATGACCCGATGACATAGTGACCGGAAAAGGTCCCCAAACATCAGAATGTACTAAAGCAAAAGGAGTCATACTTTTATTCATGCTTATAGGATAAGACGCCCTATGAATTTTTGCTAAGATACAAGTATCACATTTGAAATCTGAGTGTGTGATATTTGAAAATAAACTAGGGAGTAGGTGCTTTAAATACCAAAATCGACGATGACATAACCAAATCTCGTGTTCCTTGTTACCAACAATATGTTGCATATGATTGGCTCTTCCTAAACTGAGGTCATCCACATAATATAACCCCACTCTCTTAGTACCACGCCCAATGATCTCCTTGGTGAAAATATCATGTAGAAGACAAAAGGTAGAATACATCAATACTACATAGTTAAGATCTGAAGTGACCTGACTTACAGACATTAGTCTGTTTGAAATAGAGGGTACAAGTAATGTATTAGATAATGATAATGAATGAGATAAAGTAACTATTCCAACCCCTGTAACTAGATAAGTGACCCCATTGGCGTTGGAAACACGGCTCCGTCTCGGTTGGGTTGTATTGGAGAGATCTTTTGGGTCAAATGTCATATGATCTGTAGCTCCAGAGTCTAGAATCCAATCCTCATTATCACTACGAGTAGAGATGTGAAATGCTTTACTTGAAATACCAGGATCCTGGGAAGATTCGGCCTGAGGAATAAGGGATAGTGAGGCATTATTGGTAACCACAGTAGCTCGCCCAGTGCTTTCCCGTTTCTTCCGTGCTTGAAGATCATTCCACCATTCTGGATACCCATGTAGTTTGAAGCAATTTTCATAGGTGTGTTTGGAGTTTTCGCAATGGCCACATTTCATGTCAAGAGATGGTGATTTCCTGTGGATTTCTTGCTACCCAAAGAAGTTCCTATTTTTGGTGGCATCGGATTATGGTGTCCCTTGACCCATTTAAAAGCCATAACTACTCTGGGTGTCGTATCTGCACCTGTGATCATTACGGTCTGCCGGGCCTATTCCCTACGTATGAATCCATAGGCTTGTTCCACCGTAGGGAGTGGTTTGATTTGAAGCACATCACTTCGAGTTTTGTCTAGTCTGTCATCAAGTCCATCGAGGAAGGTATACACTCGATTTTCCTGTATGATGTAGTTGTATTTTTGTATGTCAGTCGCACACTCCATTGGATTAGGACGACAGAAATCAATTTCTCGCCACAACCCTTGAAGGTCATTGTAGTATTTTTTCAATGAATCATACACTTGAGACGTGTCTGTCCCATTATAGTAGGTGGTAGCAGCAGAATCCTAAACCTGTTTCGTAGTTGGGAATCGAATAAAATTTGCAATCAAGGAGGGGTCCATTGAATTGATCAACCATCCTTTGACAATGACATTTTTAGTACGTCATCTCCTAAATAAGGGGTCAATTTCAGCAGGTTGAGAAAAATCCTCATTAATATATCCCAATTTGTCTTTGTTAGAGATATACATCTACACCACCTGGGACCACAAGGCATAGTTGGATCCTCCTAACTTAATACTAATGGGGGTAGTCGACGCTTCAGTTAACGAAGGTTGTGAAGTGCTCTGAGCTCTAGTTAGAACTTCCATCATTTTTGTAGTCAACTCATTCAATATAAAGTTTGTGGTTAAATCTCTAGATTCTACCATGAATCTATCACTCCTTTTTTTCCTTTTTTTTACACACCAGCCACTATATAAATAAATAAAATCAGAATGTAACCCTAATTTCCTATTTGCGCAACGACGCCCTTCTTCTTCTCATCTTCCTGCGGGAATTGATCAAGATGGTCGAACCCTTTTTCTCTTCTCTCAGATCCACCGAAATGGTGCAGCCGAAGGTTCAGACGATTTCAGCCCTCTACCTGGTCCTCTGTCTCCGTCTCTGTGAAAAGGTGTTCTTCTTCGATGCGTTCCACGTTTCTCTAAGACATAAGAGTGGTACGGCTACCCATGACGGTGGCTAGACGGATGCGATTTCAGTCAACCAACCGTAATAACCAAGCTTTGAGAGTTCGTACATCAGCCAATATACACAGCTACAAACTACGACCTCGGCATCGTTTATCGCTACAAGCTCTAGCCTGAAAGTCTGAGTTGCATTTTGTTTCTTTTTGAAATGATAGTTTTCTCTGAAAAACAAGTATTTTTGGTGGATTATGAGGTCATCCCACATCGGTAGCTAGAATGGAACGTAGAGGCTGTGATGGCTCCAACGAGCAGCTTGAACGACTACCTCAACTCCCAGCCATATAACCAGCCAAATGCCCACATATTAACATAATCTGTTGAGTGTAGCATACCAGATCAGTCAAACTAAATCAGCCAAACAAGTTCAAAGGAGAACATAAATTGCGTAGCACACCAGATGTTGACACAATCTGTTGAGCATAGCACACCAGATCAGCCAACCAAATCAGCCAAACCAATTAAAAGGATAACAGAAATCAACGTAGTAGGTAGCTTATTTTTTCATTAGGACAATCAATAACTCTGCTCTGATACCATGACAAATATTGTATTTTTCTGTTAATTATCAAATATAGTTCATATCTTTCTGTTCTGTTTCTGTACAAGAGTTTAGGTATATGTATACAAGGAAAACGAAAACTAAACAATAACCCTAGCTGCTGCACATCCATGTTTTATGGCTCCACTAATATTATTGTTTGCTCCATGTTTTGCTCCACTAAACATTGGTGTCTGCCACTGTTGTAGCATGCACCACAAGACACACTAACATCTCACTCACCCACAAATGGCATGCCCAAATTCATGATATGCCATCAGACTTTTGCTCTTCCCATTTGTCATTACAGTTCCTTCCATTCCGGCTACAATCCTATCTATTGAATCATTTATTCCTTCCATTTCAGCTGATTGTCCCACAGAGCATAAATTATAAGATAGGTCAGTGGCATTCAAGAACTCAAGAATTTTCTTAGTCAGCAGTTTGAGATGAAATACCTTCGACATCTCAACTATTTCTTGGGTCTTGAGATCACTCGTTCCACAGATGGTCTTTATATTACTCAAACTAAGTATGCATTTAACCTTTTATCTCAAGTTGGACTTATTGACAGCAAGATTGTTGACACTCTAGTTGAACTTAATACACATCTGACACCATCAAAGGGACAACCATTGTCTAATCCTTCTCTTTACAGACGATTAGTTAGCAGCCTAGTTTATCTTACAATTACTCGTCCAAACATTTTTCATATTGTTCATCAGGTGAGCCAGTATCTGTCTGCTCCACGATCGACTCACTATGCTATTGTTCTGAGTATTCTACGATACTTGAAAGGCACTATCTTTCATGGCCTTTTCTACTCAGCTCAGTCTCCTCTAGTACTTTGTGCATTCTCTGATGCTGATTGGGTAGGAGATACCATTGATCGCAGGTCCACTACAGGTTATTACTTTCTCCTTGGTTCTTCTTTGATTTCTTGGCAAAGTAAGAAACAAAAACTTTGTGGCCCGCTACAGTACTGAAGTAGAATATCGTGCTCTTGTTGATACCACATCTAAGCTCCTTTGGCTACGATGGCTTCTTAAGGATTTAGGTGTGTCTGCATCCTCTACTACTCTACTTTATTGTGATAATCATAGTGCCATTCATATTGTTCACAACAATATTTTTCATGAACGTACTAAGCACATCGAGATTGATTGTCACTTTATTCGCTCTCATCTTGTCCCTGGTGCTCTGAAGCTTTTCCCCATTTTCTCCAACGATAAACTTGTCGATATCTTCACTAAGGCACTTCTCAAATGATGCACTCGTAATTTGGTTGACAACTTCGAGCTGATCTCACATACACCTTGAGTTTGAGAAGGGTTGTTAATATATATCTAGTAACATATATATATCTACTAATGTATATCTATTTACTTTAGATATATCTATATCTAATTACTTTAAACGTATGTAGTTTACTTGTAACTCTTATATAAAAATACTATGCATATTCATTTAGATCACAGAATATAATACAATCATTAAATATTTTTAACATATACAAGATATATACAACATATCCACACTAATTATATGCAACATTATAGAGTAAAGATAGATATTAGTTCACCTTCTATTTGGTAGTAGCGTTGCTATTGATGTTATTACTACATTATATCTCAAGATTTAAATTGAGCTTTTAAATTAAGTTTCTAAAAGTTGGTCATTAAGTTAGTTAGTTTCCTGCTTGACAGTGCAACTATCTTCAGTTCGTACGTGATGGGATTGTAGCAGCTAGCTGTGTATGACTCGAAATGATATTGCTTTTAGACAAAGAAGTTGTGACAAAGGACGAATCATTTTCTTATCAAGAAAGCTTTAGAATAGTATGTTTATGTTCTTAGCTAGTGTTATAGTGTTGGTATGCATATAATTGGTATTTAATTCCAATAATTACTATATATATATATTATATAGTAACTAAAAGGGTACAAATGTAATATTACTTATATCATTTAACAAGTACCGGTTCAGGAAGGAGCTATGGCAATAAATTAATGCCTCTACTCTTTCAATTCAATGGCAGAAAGCTTGAACTGCTACAGGTTAATATTTTGTCTCAAATAACTTAATAGTCCTTAGTTATAGACCTTTTTTTTTTAATGTTCAACATATTGATGTATCTTTGAATTAGATTTTTATATTAATTTTAATTATTTAATTTTAATATCAGAATCAGAAGTCTTGCTCACAAAATCTTAAGAATTGTTTTTAATGAAATCTGTTTGCACAAATACTCCTTTGAGCCTGTGATCCAACCCAAGGTCCTGGCCTATGAGCCTATGAGCCCATGAGCATGCCTGATACTTGATTCTATGAGCCTGTGACCATATCCAATATTCAATTTGATTAGCCCGTAAGCCATCCCAATAGTCAATTTGATGAGCCCGTATTCCATCCCGAGATTGGATGCCATCAACCCGATACACTATTCTGCGGTCTACTCATCTTTAGCCCATATGTTCATACCTTCTCGAGCACACCTAACCCTAGGGATTAAACCTACTCTCCAGCCGTATTTGTGATTCAATGTGCACCCTAAATCATGTATTTTAGTCAGATTTGATTAGGTGGATTGGGTTTGTTGTATAAAAGACAAGGACTTAAATCTTATTGGAACTTTTGGATCATCAGATGTTGATCATATAGTACTCTCTCAATTGCTTTGATCTAGTAATTTTCTTTTGAAATTTTCAAGCTGATAAAAAATTAATACTTTTACCCCACCCCGTTATAAATTTCAGTTAATATACCCACTTTAAATATGAATTTTATTTTTTTATTGTATTATTTATAAGTTAATTATTATATAAAGAAAACTTATAAAAAAATTAATTTATATTAGATAAAATTATAAAAATAATACGTTTAAAATTTATAACAATAAAAATAATACTTAAATAATATTGAACATAATTCAATTAACGATATTTAATATTGAACAAATTTAAATAATCATAATTTAATTTAAATTTTTTTAAATACAATATTCAGTGTAAAATATTATGTTAAATATTTTTTAATATTTTTTAATATTAAAAATATATAAAATATATTATTTTTATAATTATAAATATTAAATGCATTATTTTATAATAACTAGAAGAAATAGTTTTAATATATCATTATTAGTGTTTAATAATAACAATGATTCTACTTTGACTATAATTAGGTTTTTTTTTCTAGGTACTTTGCCTATAATAATTGTTAAACGCCAAAAAAGGAGTAACGCAACAAATGTTAATATTTTAATTTATGGGAGGAGTAATATGAATTTTTTAAAATATTTTTATTATTATTTTATATTCACTTGAAAATAAATAAATTTTTATAAATTATAATAAATATACATGATTTAATATCGAATTTTATTTATAATATATATAACTGTTCTGTATAAAAGTTAAGTTGTACGACATCACTTTAGATATAGGCTATTAGATAAAAAAAAATTTGCTGATTATGTATTCCTTTTTCTCATACTTTCCGAGAAAAAAAAAAGCAAACATAGTTTAAACAATATCTTATTCTATTTAGAAAAAAAAAATATTCCTGAAATCGTTGAGGTACATTAAAAGTTATTTTTCCGTCAATTTTTTTAGTATCTTTCTTAAGTTATTTTGTTTTTAAAAATAAAAAAATATTTTAATTTATATTATTATATTTTAATTAAAAAAATACTTACATCAAAAAAATTGATAAATTAGTGTTAAAATTTTAAAAACACGGATATAAAAATGATTATTAAAATATATCAAATCAAAATTCGTTTAAATTACTACAAGTAAAATCGAGCTACACCTTTATTCCCCACTATTTTTTACCCCAAATTTCATTATTTACACGATTTATTTACAGAATAAAGTTCTTTCGCATCTTTTTGCCTTGTTTTTTATTTGATTTTTGTTCATTTACCATAGCATCAGTCAAAACAAAAAAGAGAAGATAAAAAAAGAGGAAAAAAAGAAAAGAAAAAGGAAGAACCAAGAGATAGATTGTTCAAGATTCCTAATCTTGTTGAAGTTTAAAACATGAGAAAGAAAGTTGGAATATGGTGCATATGTGTGCCTTTCGATTTAACTAAGATTTTATGATGAATCTTTTTGAAAAGGAGGGGAATAATGAAAGTCGAGATACTGATCAAGTTCATGTTTACAAAAAAATTCAAAATCCTCAAGATTTTACAAATATTCTAACCCTAGGTCTACATGCAATGCTTGACCTTTAACAAAGCAAAAGCTACACCCTGGATCTAGGAGTTGTTACAATTTTTACACCTTATCCATGTAAACACAAATTTACTTATGTTGGGACCCTAAATCTCTAACTTTGGCCATTGATAAAAAATCACCAGGAATGGACAAAGTGTAATGACACTCACTTCAAGATAGAATGATCCACTATGGACTTCAAAAGTTTCGTAAGTATCAAGACTAAATGCTTGGATGACTTGATAAACTCAAGTATATCAGGTAGAGGGTTAGTATACCAAGAACACCCTAGTTCAAGCAAATGATCTTACTTAGACAAAATGATAACAAATCATATGAAAGCGACAAATTTCAAGTACAAGCCCAATGGGTATACGGTTAAATTGAAAGTGACCAAACTAGTTAATGGATATACAATAAATTAGACCAATATAAGCCCATCAAATGGAACATGATCGAATTTAGTACATATGGCCCAACATGGCATATATGGCCAATCACAACACATGTGGCTGGACATGTGAAGTGCCAGACATGGTATACATGGTCAAAGATATATATGACTAGACATAAAATGTATAGCCCAGCTATAATGGACATTTATGGGACTATAGCCAATTGGATCACTCTAGACCACTCCCCAACAAGTACACACCATCACGTACCCACACAGTGGATCATATATCCCAAAAAGGAAATGCTTAAAGAGCACCCATTGTCTTGAAATAGATAAGATTACAAATAGATCTCACCAAAAGTAAAATAAGTAAATGGATGCTACAAAGTAAAGAATGATAAGTACATTATTCAAAGGTATAGAAATAACAAAGCAACGTGGCATATACATATATATATATATATATATATATCCAAAAGCTTTGTACAAAGACTTGAACTCTAACACCATGATCCTAGCATGTGGTAGACCATTAGGCCTTGAAAATCCTGTTGGGCATGTCATAGTTCACAAGCTCATTAAACTTTGAAAATTTGGAAAGGGGACGACTCCAATAAAGTTACAATGGAAGCATCTAACTCAATGGGACATGAACCTATACTATTTACAATCGATACTAAGTATTTTAAAAATACTTCAACCAAAAACCAGAACTTATTATCTAGGCCCAAGGGGCTATCACCCTTTAGTATGGCCACTACAAGGTGCAAACCTTATTAAGTAAACCACTTAAGAAGTATAAAGTATGAAATGCATGAAGTGTTAAGACATCTATGGTCTCTAAGACCAATTGAAGGTTATGAATCATAGACTTCCACCTTACATAAACTTTTACTAATGGGATACAAAGTCTTATCTACTACCTTTCTAGGTCGTGCCACAATATGTGTCCTTCCAGAGAGTGGACACCTTTAATGATGCATTTCTACATGTCCTCCCTTATCAAGTACATTCCTAAAATGTTCAACCAAATGCTTACATTTTGGACAAAGTACGGGGACGAGTTAAGGATAGAATTTATTGAGTAGACTAGTATATTTATCCTACCAAAACTTATGGCGATCAAGACATAGTCCCACCCTACTTGGACCTCTTAAAAATTCCAAATCTCTATGCACCTATGACACTTTACTCTAACGAGGGACAAAAGTGCACAAGTTAGAAAAATAATTACAACAAATAGAAGCCTAAGTGTTAAAGAGTGATAATGTCTACAAGAGAAGTATCATAACCCTCACACTTACGCAGTTATTCAAGAAAAGGGTGGTTATGTCATCAATAGATCCTGTAAGGATTTCAGAACCATCATTGTGGATAAAATCACATCGTCAAAATGGTCTAGAACCATCGCCCAACTCAACTCGTACCTGAATGGTGCACACCATGGTCAGAAACATCATAAGTGGCCAGACATGGTTGGACAAACCATGGTCGGATACACCATAAATGGCCAAACCATGGCCAGCCATACATTGGTCCCATATTCCTCCGTCCATCCTCAATTTGATGGACACTTCATGTGACCCAACTCGTCTCCATGATGACAAAGTCCAATCTCATTTATCGATCACTATATCCTTCATCAAGCTCTTGGGTAGACCATTGAATCATAAGTCCACACACTTGAATCCATGTGAGCCTATATAGTAATGGTTTTTACGTTAACATAACTCTCTAATTGGAGGTCTGATTGAGAATCCGTAAAAACTATCAATAACAAAACATCACCATGAACATTTTGAATTCCCAAGTAAACACAAGAAATTCATCACACTATAAACTAATGATCACGTAAAAATGGACTTGATACAACTAGTAAGGTTTAGAAAATAATTAACCTAGGTGGTGATAGAATGGTAAAATAGACCTCTTAATCCATGTATCCAAGCTTAGTAAGTCTAGGGGTTGATGTTGAGTATAAAATAGTTCATGCCATGTGATATAATATAAGTGGCCCTAATTAGCAAGTAACTCACCGGTGAACCCAGCTAGTGTTGAGTCAGCAAATAAGCATCATTATCAGTTAAATATTTAACTGGATAAATGATTAATACTCAAAATCTTAATTATCCGATAATGAGATAATTAAGCAAATAAAACTCTAATATTTAAAGATAAATCTATCATTATGGATAAATGGTAATCAGTAGGAATATTTCTTCCTATAAATATTCATTACTCCTTACCATTAAATAGATCTTCTTAACTTTAGAAGTTGACAGAGCTTCATATTTAAGATAACTGGAAATACTAAAATCTATACTCTTTCTACCCCTAAATATCTCTCTACAATCATAAAGAGAGACATGAGTCTCCTTTTTCTCCTCACTACCCATACTTATTTATGCATTGGAGGACTAAAACTACTACATGTCGTGATAGTCCAAGGTCCTAACAGTGTGTTCTATGTCCTCATGTACATAGAAAGCAGAGGTGCACTCTGAAATTTTATAAAATATGGACCTAATTAACTTAAAAGAGTGAATAGGTTATTTTTAATTTTTATCAATTTATAATTTAATAACCTAAACAAAACGGTCAGACATGCAATCGCTTATAAAAAAAATTACATAAATGAAAGAATAACACACGATATTTTTAAGTAAAAATTACCTAGGCTATAACCACGACCTAAGAGAAAAATCATCGGTTTATCGGACGACCTAAATTTCCACTATGAAAACCAAATATTCAAATAAAAACTCAGTTTTATGCTACCCTTCCTAAAATATTGCTCCAATATATCTTAGTTACGAGTCTCTGCTCTATTTTCATAGTTTTTAATATTAGCATGAGCGATGTCCAGATTAACGTTTCAATAAGTTTTTTGCCAATTATATATGTTCACGAATAAACTGCAAAAGGGTTAGAACAAAAAATACAAGTGTTTGTGTGTGTTCTATAACAAATTTAATAATGAATAATTTTAAGTAGATGATTCAAAACATATGTCAGTTAAATCAAATCAACTAGCAAATTCTATAATAAAAAGATTAAATACAAGTTCAATAAAAATAAATTTTTAAAATTTTAATTATTAAATTATATAATTATGATTACTCTTATAATTATTTGATTTAAATATAAAATATATTGATTACAAAGAAGCTATATAAATATGAAAAATATTAACTATAATTGAATATAAATTATAAAAATATATATAATCAAATATCACAAATTAATTTCCTTACCTCAATTCATCAAAAGTCATCCTAAGCCAAACTTGTATCAGTTCACCAAAAGTTGATCCTAAGCCAAACTTGTATCAGTACACCCAAAGTTGATCCTAATTAAGCCAAAACTTAATCACTTATACATATTAATCATTGCCAAAATATTAAACTCTGTTTTCTAATTCACCTTGAATTCATGTCCATTAGCCAAATAGCCTTTATAAGAATATTAATTAATTTCCTTGGCTATGCATTAATTATGTACTCAAATTGATTTACACACGTTACTTTGTATCCAATATCCACTCTTTTTAATCACAATTACCGAATCAACTTGTTTGGCTATCTTTTTTATGGCTGCCACCACTCCACGCTATATGTTTCTGTAGTTTCGGTAGTTTCGACAGATTCGGCGGATCAACCTATTCAACCCTAATTGAATATATAGATAATAATAATAACACAATAATCTTATGATTAAATATTTTGACTTAATTATCCAAAATTTATTAATAAATTTAATTTTTAATACACATCCTAAAAATTTGAAACATATGTAAGAAATAGTTAATTGATAATTTTATAAATTGATTTAAATTTAAATAAATATTTTAGTAATAAAAATAATTCTAAATATTGTGAATATATGTTAACGAATAAATAAGTATATGCTTATGAATTTAGACTTGATAATAAACTTAAAAATAAATTTATAAATAAATATTTTATTTATGAAAATAACCAACATTTATAATCATCACACAACAAATCACTAATGTTAACAAAAATCGTTATCAACGTACATATAGTATTATTAATATATTTATAATTTTTAATACATTTTAGACATATTTCTTACTAACACTATATGTTATATAGTTTTGGACATAAAACTTGACCCAAAATGAAATGATATACTTCTCACTAAGTTAAAAAGATCTCAAGTTTAGTTAGACAATCTATTAATAAAACAGTACTGATATTTAAGTAGTGGAATTATCATAAGGTGGGGGGCAACAACAACCAATAATAGAGTCAAACTTCGCTTGGGATTATCTAGCTTCTCATAATTTATAGAAGCAAATGCGTGTACGAAAGAGAGAAAGAAGGAATGAGTCTAGACTTTAGTACATGGTACAAGGAAATATGTATATGCTTATGAATTTAGATAAGATGCTTTGTCAGACTATATTTTATTTTATATCCAACTAACTAATAAATTTGGTCTATATATTAATTAGCCAAAAAAAAAAAACTAATATTTGATTTAAGCATTTTTACGTTATTTCACAGATGGTGGACGTTAGTCATTGTCATCTATAATACGTGATAACTAGAGGAATCAATTAATAAGTCTAATAAAACAGAAAAAAAAAAAAGACTTTATATATTTCAAGGACCACCCCAAATATATTAAAAAGAAATCGAACAAAACATAAAAAGGCAAAAGATAGAGAGAGAGAGAGAGAGAGAGAGAAAATATAGTGTTTGTTAGCAATTTAGGTACGAAGAGAAGATGTCACAGACAATGAAGCTGTACCATATTTGAATTTTGTAGGAAACTATTTATTTGTTCATTTGATTTCTCTAATAGCTAGCCAGTTTAGGGGCTTCCATTCCCCTACAAATATTACAATTTTGCATGTGGTTTATTTTAGAATTATATTAATTATTTATTACATAACAACCGATAATTGCCTTCAATATTAATTAATATATGTGTTGTGTATTCAAAATGAATTATGTAAGAAACAAGCTAGTAGCTAGCTGCTTTCAAAAAGTTATGAATGTCATTTTTAATTTTAAAAAAAAATACAGTCATTACATTTCACCATTAATTCTTCCACTTTCTTTCTTTTTTTTCACCATGCATCCTTCTACTTAAAACAATGTTAAGGTATAGTTATTCAAATGAGCAATGAATTGAATCATTTATCATGTAATCGGTGATAAAATCATTGTAATTTATTTATTAATAATAAATATCATTTGTTCCTCCTACTACAAATAAACATTTATATGCCTTATATATATATGGTCATTTGTTTTGCAATATATAAAGAATAAAGTTCACACTTGTAGAAGAATAACTATAAGAAAAAGAATAAATTTGAAAAATTAAATGCTTAATGTCTTCATCACCCTTCCAGCGAAGACGAAATTAAATTCGAGTTGTTGTCAACAGTTTTTCTTAAAGCTAATTAATTGACCTATTTTAATTATTTGCATTAGTTAATAGTTAGGTTAATTGCGGTGCTTTTTTTGAAGAATAGTGGTTCCTTTTTTTTTAACACCAGCAATTAACGATTTGAAAGTAATTAATTATATACCAAACAGCATGCACTAATATTAGTAATTGTATACCTTTTTCCTAACAATTTATGCCTTTGAAGGAAAAAGTACATCGTAAATTCATAATATATTTATATTTAAAAGTAACAAAGGATAATTATTTATATATATATATAGCCATGATAAATAATTATGATAAATAATATTGATAAATCATGGTTAACATTGGATGAAATTATTTAAAGTTATAAATGTTAATAAATATATAAACTTAAATTAATAAAAAATATTTAATTATAATTAAAAAAATATATACTGTTTGGTAATTCTTTTTATACCTTTTTAAGACAAACTGATGTTAACCATGGGTTTGAATGTTGAAATTGATCTGTTTCAACTCGGATGAAACCTGTAAATATTTTATTCTTCAATTCAAGAGGACATGTTTTTTTTTCCAACACTGTATGCATCAATGCATCAAGTTACATGTTATTTATTAATTTAACATAAAATTAAAGATGTAAAATAATAAAATAATTATAAAATCATTTATTTATAAAAATCAATTATATTTTAATACGTGAATTGTTGTGTGCATTATTAAGATATGATTAAAAGGAGACTCTTATCATAATGATCTCTTACTAAAAATCATTTGTTCGTTTTCTCGTTTTTCAAGGTGATATTTAATCGGTTCTTACATTTAATTTAAGGTATCTAATTAATCTAATTTTAAATGGTAAATATTGTAAACGTGATAATTTTATGAGGATATTGTTGTCATTTTAATGTTTTGTTTTTTAAGAAACAACCAATTTGATACAGTTGGAACGGTAAAAAATTGTATTAAGCCGGAATGATAAGAAGCGACCCAAGATAGCACCATTTGTTTTCCTGTTATTATATATAAAAAAAAATGATACCACTATTTGTTAAACTTAATTGTAATCCAACTACGGTTGGATTTAGTATTTACACTCACTCTTCTATGCTCCTGACTCTCACTCTCCCTCACACACATATATATATATATATATATATAAGATACTATTAGTTATTATAATTTATTGAATCATCGTATCTAAGATATTAGATTAAAAATAATGATTTATGGTTTATTAACCTGGATTTCAAACGGAATAAAATCTTCTTCTTGTTTTTATTTCCACTTATTAGATCTAAAACATACATTATTAATCTAATATTTAAAATATTACATTTTATTAATAGATTAAAATTATCATATACATTAGATATAAAATGAATGATTGAGATTTAAAACAAGTATAAACAATAGGATATACTAATTTATTCAAAACTCCCTCGTCCTAGCTAGCTAATTCCCTACCATCTTCTCTTCTTTTTGCATATTATTTATAGCGATAAATTGTTCCTTCTTTTCCTCAACCCAAAAAAAAAAAAAAGGTTAAAGGTTCCTTCTTAAAATGAATAAGATTATTTCCTCTCCATTTTCAGGCAGATTAAATTTACATCTCGTCCATTAATTTTATCCCTTTTAGTTTCCACTAAAACAAGCAATTAAAATCACTACTATATATATATATATATATATACCATTATTCATTATATATATCTGAAGCAAAAGCACCTTGTGAGTCTCATCATATTCATCAAGCCCCTCCTCTGATCATCTCTATCTAAATGGGTTATATTGGCCTTGGTGCAATTACCGTACTAGTCCTTCAAATTGCTCATCAATATTATTTAGTAAAAGGAGAGCAATACTTAAAGAGAGCAGAAGAAGCTAAAGTGAATGAATGTGAAATATTCAAAGGGAGTTGGGTATATGATGATTCATATCCGCTTTATAATCTAAAAAATTGTCCCTTCATAGAGAAAGAGTTTGATTGCCTAAATAATGGTCGATCTGATAAACAATATCTCAAATATAGATGGCAACCTTCTGGGTGTAACTTACCAAGGTACGTTAATTGACATACATATTATACTTATCTAAATATGCTAACTATATTATTGCATGTTTTTTTTTTCATTTTCTTCTCTTTTTTAGTTTCTTCATGATCTCTACTTTATACATTATCATTAACAACCGGCTTGGATCATGATATCAAGCTTTTTTTTATTAATATTTTTTTCTAAAATTGTCCTCTAAGAACACATAAATTTACACACACACCACTTAGAGTTTTGGTTACTTGTATTTGATGACTTATGGCATGATGAATACTAACTACTAACTTGTTTATAATCATTTCGGAAGAACATTTTTGTTATATTTAATTACTAGTAATATATTGTTGGTAATTTGTATTAATTTATGTAAATATTAATGCGTGTGTGCATGTGAAAATGAAAACTAAGTGGCAACTGATCTATGTTAATTAAGAATGAGTTACATGTACGAACTAGTTATGGTATAGGGTGGCCGTGAAATCACTGCAGCCTGATTTCTTTATTCGTTTTAACATTTCCTGTACAAATACTTTGAATATCACATCTCCTTTCCCTATTTTTTTTATTCGAATACAATGAATCATTTTAAAAGTGGCGCTTCATATGTATGGATTCAAATATTCTTTTAAAACGATTAATTAGTAGTTACGTATTCTGTATCTCAAATAAATTATATTAATTTAAAAAAAAATGTGAAACTATTTTCTAATACCACACAAATACACTTAAAGCCACACCAAAAAGTAAAACACTTGTTTTATAAGTTCTTGGGAAATTATCAGCAACTAATTAGTTTTTATTAAAATTAATTTAAATTATATCAGAAGATATATAGGTTAAGAGTGTTGTGTTGTCATATATTATTTCAATGCCTTCATAAATAAGTAGCTGGTTAATGAATTCCAACCCCTAATTATCATCGATGGGTCAAGAAATAAAGTTATCAATTTGTCATCACGAGGGAATCAATCAAGATAACTGAAAATAAATTGAGACACGTAATAAAAAAAATGAAAGAGTTTATAATGGTAAAATATGACCATTTCGTATATATCTTCATCAATCATTTAATGGCTGATATTGATATCCTAACGTTTGAAATATCGAATATGTTAAAAATATAGATACTTAAATTTTATAGATATATTGAAAATATTGTTTCTATCCATAAAAATATTTTAAAAAAAATACGAAAATTATATACTAATAAAATTACAAAAACTTTAATAAGCCTTTAAAATTATCAAAACAATACATTACTTGTTTCTAAATTTGAATTTCTTATTTAATATATATAAATATAAATGTGTTTTATATTTATATTTATCAATAAATTAAAAATTATTAAATAAATAGTTAAAATATTTAAAATATATTTAAATTAATAAATTTTATAATTAAAAATATATATTTAATAGTAAATTATTTAAAAATTAATAAAATTAATCATTTTATAGATATTATTTAAAATTTTACCAATATTATCTATATTATCAATTGATATTCTATTTTATGTACGATTTCCCTTACAAATCCAAGTTATTTATATATTCTATCTAACATGCTAAGGTCATTTGACCTAATTTTTTTTTCTTCTAAATGTAAACTAAATAACAATTAATATTACATTATTTACCCTTTTCTTTCTTCTTCTTTTTTGGCCAGACCGGAGTAACAAATTACTTAATTTTAGCAGCACATGAATTAGTTAGATGAAATGTCTATTTTGGAGGTTTCAATAAATAAAGTTGGGTTCTTTTTTTCCTTCTACTTTCCTATTACACACGAACTCTTTAATACTTAAAAGTCGTCCATTTCTATTTTCTTGGATGTCTTATTATCATCCGCATCCTTCATTCCTTGTCATATATGATATTGTATATTTGGCTTCTTTTAACCTTCATTTTTTTTCTTCTTCCAAAACTTGTTTAGTATATTAAAAAGTATATAAATTGATTAAAAATATATATTAATGTAATATTTATAAGTAATATGATACTTAGATTCTCTTAAATTTAACACAAAATTTACAACCTTAACAATCTTTTTATAATAATTTGTGATGGTTAATTTACAAATGATACGTGAATAATAATATAAAATTATAAATAACACATCACCTAACATATTTTACCAAAATACAAACCTAAACTAAAAAAATCAATGTAAGTTGTCCGGTATGACACGATTTTATTTTATATTAGCTTATATATGTAAAAACTTAAAGTTTAATATGAATTTCAAGATATACTCAAGATTAAAAAAGAAAATAAAAAAGAACACTTAATCAATCTTAAAAAAAAAAATCCAAGTCAAGACACATGCACTCCTAAAGAGTAATTATTAAGTGTTTTCGTGAGGGTTTGTAAATGATACGGTAGGTGTCGGACCCACTTAATACAAACAGCTGTCACTTCATTTTTATTTATCATAAAATTTTAATATAATAATTTTATAATTAAAGAGTTCTTTCTGATTATAATTCATTTTGATAAAAAACAATAAGTGAAGTGATGGTGATGAAGAATAATTTCTGTACAAAGGTTATACAAATTATTTTGCACAGATAAAGACAGAGAATTGAAGGAGAGAGAAAAAAAATGATAAAACTTAATTAGACGTGCAAGCTTATACAGTACACAGAAAAATATATATACTAAAGAAGCGAGAATATAGATAAAACGGAAATTTTTTAGAAATTGGAAGAATTATATATATATATGCTTAGAAATTTAAAGAATAGAAATGATAAGAAAGATAGAATAAAATTAAATAAATATTTTATTTATATTTCAAGTTTTAGATATTAATACAATAGTAGGTCTATTTATACAATTGAAATAATAAATTAGATAATGATCTTAAATAATAATTTAAATTTAAATACTATATAAAATAAACAATTAAATTTCAATTAATTTATAATTAGATTTGCACCAATTCTTTCCGTTTGAGAATTGTAATGATTTACGTAACCATAAATTAATTAATAATGAAAACTAAAAAAACGACAAGCACGTGCAGTTATAGTATACCATATTAAAGCAACTACTAAAAGGGAGAAACAATATTAGTTGATTGATTTAAGATTTTACTAAAGCTTTAAAAATTATTTATATTTTTGACAAATATCATAGAAAGTGATGATGGGAATGGTAACTTCTTTAAAAGCTTAAGAACTATTTATATTTGGACAAAATGCATTTGAAGTTGTCTTCGCCATCATCGTAATGTTCAAATGCATTTTCTCATTTTATTCTTAATTTTCTATTAAAATTGTAATCTTCAAATAAGTATCCTCTTTCTCTTTTTGTTTTTACAAATGTGATATTTGTTGAAGATAAATCATAATGAACTTTATTTTTCTCAATTCAGTCATAATTAAGTAAACCCATTCTTTGAGTTAAATTATCCACTAAGGTTGAGGAGTTGCAATTCGTACCCCTGTACTTGCTATTTTAAATGAATGATATTTCTGTTAGAGTTTTTGAACCTTTATAATGATGAGGTAAAATTGAAGAACATGCACAACAAAAGAAATCAATGTAAATTATGATTTTTGTTTTTCCAAAAACTGCTTTTTTTAGAAAGAAAAAAAATTCAAATACTTTTCTTTTTATATTAGGAAAAAATTACATTTTCTTTAATAAATAAGGATATAATATGATTTTTTTTATAGGAAAACAAAAAAATCTAATTATTTTGATATCAAACTTAGTTAAGACAAATAAAAAGATAGATGAAAGAGGTGAGAATATAAAAAAAATGGAAAAATTTTAATACTAAGTATTATAAGCTAAAAGAATAAATTAGATAAATATAAAATAATTAATAATAATTTTAATAATTAAAAATAAATATTAAATAACCGATAACTATTAAATTATAATTAATCGTTGAATTTGCATCATTTTTATAATATAATAGTAGAAAAATATTTAACAAACAACATTTATAACACTCATTAAAATTTATAATCATAAAAATAATAACATTATATCTAAATCAAATGTTTTTACATCAAAGAAAAACTCTTGCATAAAAATTTTAAATTAAATTCTATTCATTAAATTTTGTTAAATATTATTTTTAATAAATTTTAGACTTAGTATTATATTTTATGTAATTTAAAAAAAAAAATTCCTAGTGACGAGCGGAGGTTTGATTGAAAGTAGGATTAATTTTGCCTTTTACTCTGCGACTTTTACTAAGTTAATTTTGAGCAATTGATGATGTTAGATTCAACGGCCAAGATTTGTTGAGGAGACTAAGAGGAAAAAGCATATTGTTTGTTGGGGACTCATTGAGTTTGAATCAATGGCAGTCGCTTACTTGCATGCTTCATACGGCTTACCCCTTTTCCAATTACACTTCTGTCAGGGATCAAGGCCTCTCCACTTTCTCATTCCCTGTAAGATTATTTTTTTAAATTTTATTTCTTACTTTTTTTAAAAAAATATTATTAATTATATATATTTTTATGAATTACAAAACTTGTATTATTAATACTGGTATAAAATTCAGGCGTACAATGTTAAGGTGATGTTTTCTCGGAATGCCTACCTGGTGGACATTATAAAGACAAGTAAAGGACGTGTTCTTAAACTTGATCCAAATATTCAAAGTGGGTACTTGTGGAAACAAATGGATATTTTGATCTTCGACTCATGGCATTGGTGGTTTCACACTGGAAGAAAGCAACCGTATGAATGACTCCCTTTGATTCACATTTATTAATTGCTTAATTTTTTAAAATTATAATTATCTTGTAGTGTGTTGTATTGACAGATGGGATGTTGTTCAAGAAGGGAATACAACTTATAAGGACATAGACAGGATGGCCCTCTATGAGAAGGGTTTGACAACTTGGGCTAAATGGGTCAATTCCAATATCAACCCTGCTAAAACCAAAATTATATTTCAAGGTGTTTCCCCTGATCACGACAAGTAAGTATATTTTTTTCATTTTTGTCTTAGTATGAATTTTTTAAGTATGTTTATTATCTTGGTCAAGCTAGGTTACAATGAAGTTTATTAACCATGTTATGTTCAAATTGAATCAGTGGAAGTGAGTGGGGGGAGCCAAATGCAGATCACTGTGTTGGACAATCAAGACCATTGTCTGGTTCTACGTATCCTGGAGGTTCAACTCCAGCTGAGAAAATATTAGACAAAGTTCTCCGAACCGTGTCAAAACCGGTTTATTTGCTGGATATAGCTACACTTTCACAGCTAAGGAAAGATGGTCATCCTTCTGTGTATGGCCTTGGTGGCCATAGAGGCATGGATTGCACACATTGGTGTTTGCCTGGTGTTCCTGATACATGGAATTTGCTTCTTTACACATCTCTCCTTCAAAACTAGGCGAGTTGAATTTATTATACAGATTTCAACAAGTTATATTATTCTTTTGAGAGAAAGATTGCATTGTATTTCAATAAGAAATGAATAAATTTTCTAAATTACGCTAGGGTTTTATTCTACTATTTTGTAAAGCAGCAGAATTGAAGATGTAATTCAATTTCATTCATAGATTAATAAAATACATTGTCCTCGTCTTTCTTTATATTATATAAGATCTACAAAATATAAAGTTCAAGAAGAGTAACAAAGAAGGCAAGTCAAGTTCTATGAAGCATTGAATCGATGAAATGAAACTTGTATCTGCTCATCACATCATTACTTCACCAATAAAAAAATCAGGTAAATTTCAAACATTTGGAATAAAAATTTCCCTTTTGGTCAAAGAAACGGAAAAAATTTTGAACATTACCACCAAAACAGTTATGTCATGAGCAAGATACTCTTGTAGGCTCTATTGCTTTGTTTACATCCGAATCACACATATCAGGTCCAAGGTTCAAAACTACTTCACCCTGCATGTTTAGATTCATAAGTAAATTGACGTAACTAAAACTATAAGATTTAATTATGAGTTTTTTTTTTCACTAATTAGATAGCTCTGTGAGAAACAATTTACCTTTGCAATATTTCGAAAATACGTTGTTGTATAATTTCCTGTGGGAAACAAAACCTCAATAAGGTCTGCTAATACCAGTTGTGGTTGTGAGACAGCTCCGTTGTACCAGTCTTCACAAGCCGAATCCACACATGAAGAAAGAGCAAACAATTAAATTAATAACTTCAGACGAAAGAAAGCAAACTTGAAAAAATAAATACATGCCTCAAACATTGTACTGTAATTATGCAAGTTTCAAATATTGTTTGATCTAAAAAATGTTATGAAGTGCCAATGATGGATCGTAGTCAAAGCTATGTAGTAATGCAGCATATAATAGAGAAATTTAAAATGATGTACCAAGAGCAGTTGAATTTTGGATTCTTTTATCATATCTCCATAAGCTTTGGTTTGTGAGGAAATCAAAACACGAATGATCTTCAACGTTTATATTTTGGAGGAAGTTTGATATGTTGTACGCAACGGGATCAGAAGTGTACGTCTCATCAATGACTACGTCAACCGTCTACAAAATTAAGTAAGCTGTGTAAGTATGTCCAAAGTATGAAGAATTCGGTTTATGAAAATGTAACTGAACTTACACAAAGTATGGCATGCAATGCTTCCAAGTCATCGGGACTAGAAACGTTATAAGTGATCTTGTTGATAGACTTGTCCACATTCTCTCCTCTTGCATCTTCCACGTACTGTTCATCGAAAGTTAGTGAATGAAAAATTATAGATTGCATAAAACATTTTAAACTTTTGTTACCTTTAGTTTGTATGTTTCTTCGGTGAAAGACCATATACTCTGCAAAAGTCGAAATTTTGACTGTGAATCACATACACACTAAAAAAAAATCCTTTGTTTCATACTTTTGCCTCTGCTGGTTTTTTTTCAATACTGCAATTTGATGAACAGTCAAGAACATTAAAAATTTCTTAATTTCCGTAATACTAAAAATCCCAAAATAAAAAGGAAAGAAACTTCTCTACTGCAACAACAGACAAATTTAATGAAAATCTACTCTGTATTCAATTACTTATACATATTAATTACTGACATTGTTATACTCCATCCAAGCCACTATTGGTTTCAATGATGTCCTGCTTGAGGTCATATTTGTCAAGCACATATAATTCTCTTTGACCTGCAAGAAAATAAAAATTTCTTTCAAGAAAAACAGACAAGTGATCCTTTGCTTAGATTAAGGAATTGTAATCATACTCACCGCATTGTAAACTTGATTTGCTCTAGCTTCCATGTTTGAAAAAGCTCCCAAAAACTTAATCCACTCTGCTCTCTAGCATTCAAAATGTGGAACATTAAAATGTTAATCATCAGATGCTTCAAAAGAATTAAGTGAACATCAAAATAGCTCTCAATATTAAGAATATGCTTAACACTAAAAATGAAATTAGTTTTTGTCTAAACCCCTAAAACAACACATTGACACTGATTTTCTTCCAAACAAAAGCTGTTTATCTATACCAAAAGTGCCTTTGTAAAGATAACTAGATATGCACTTAGTTAAATATATACTTTAAGTACCTGTAAAGGGTTATCTTCTCCAGATGGTACGAAATCAGCAAAGTTACAAGCTTGAGGCTGATTAGTGTCAATAATAAAATGTGCTGCAAATTGAGCAAGTTGTTGTGGATCGCTTTTATCAATGATATGTATTTCACCAGCTTCATACAATTTCGTTACACATGGAGAAGCTACAAAGTCTGAAGTTATGCCTTTCAAGCTCCCAAGCATGCCTAAAAGCTGCAAACATGAGTTTATTGATAATTAAGCAAATCGACCAGAAAAAAATAAAGAAATAGAAATAAAAAAGTTTTAAAAAGGTATTGTGAAACAGAGATCTCCATAGATATCAGATCATTTTCATAATTTACTTATCTCTGCTAGACTAAGACTGATCTTTTCTAGATCATAAAAGCTATAGTAACTGTAAAAGGTTACAACCATAGGACGTTAGAAAGGAAAAGATAACTCTGCACATGGGAAGCTGAAGACTCTTACCTCAAAAAAGGAGACTGATTCATCCAGAAAACAAAAAAGAGAAAAAGGGAAAAGTTGTTAGGCAGAGTGGGAGAAATAACAAAAGGAGATTACAGAAAAAAAAAAAAAACTATTTGGCTTTTGAATTCGCAGGTAAACTCACTCACTGGCGTTCTAAAATGTATTTTTTATACTTCTTTTACAATAGCTTATGCCTTTTTTCATGAAACAAAAACTTAAAGGTAATTGATTATATAGACAAGAGCACCATGTTGATAAACAAAAAGTATAAGAGCAGCTTAGTTACTTCAAGGTATAGTTAATTATTTTCGGAAAGAAAAGAAAAAGGAATAGTGAATTATAAGTTGTAGATTAATGGCAGCATCTAGAACAAATAAGGAAAGAAACTGAAAATGTAAATTTTTTTTTGGGGAACTCGATTTATAACTAAATGTGTTGTTGATTAAATCAACAGTATATCTTTAGAGACAGGGAACCTATAATCATGTATCCATAAAAAAAAAATTCAATAAATAGATGATAGATCCCTCCTACTATTTCTTCTTATTTCTTAAGTGCGATCTACAAATTACTCTCAACCCAAGCCTTAAATGTAGCTAACAGCTAACAAGGTATTGGAGATTGGAATTTTAGTTGAAAAAAGAAAGGTACCTGGAAAGTAATCAGTATCAACTGAATAATTTGATAAGGGAACGACAAAGGATTTGATCCTTGAGGTGCAATACTTGGTCCCTGCTGCCATCTTTGAAGTATTCTATAAAAAAATAAAAATGATGCTCAGGCAATTTTAAGAAAAAAGAAGCCCAAATGCATGGTTTGAAAAATTATTATGAGGGGTCGAAATATATTTGACAAAATTAACAATGATAACTTCTTTTTTTCAACATATCTTGCAAAAACAATATTGTTCATTCATTTCATTGTAATTATAATAATAGATAAGGCGCATATATAATAGAGAAAGAATTACCGTACCTGGATGAGAAGGTAGCTCTTACCATCAATGACATTCTTGATGACCTTGAAGGTTTGACCATAGTATATGTGGAAGTTAATAGCATCTTCCACCTTCGAGACATTTCCCACATTCACAAGCTTTGTGACTGAATTTACTCCTTGAAGACCTCCATATCCAAACAATAAGAGCCATCCCACATTCATCAAGCAAATGAAATTCTTCATCCAATTCCTATTACCACATGACCTACCCATCCCTCTAAATGAACCAAGAAACAAAACCCAGTACCCACCCCTGTATATTCTTATTATACAATTTCTCTCTTTCTTTTTGTTTGAATATAGTAATAGTCTGATAGTACTTTTTAAGGAAAGATTATGAAAACCCCAAACCCTATTCTAGTAGCTAAAGACAAGTTTGCAGCTTTTGGGGATAATATATAAAACACTCAGGGTATTGTTTGTATGAGACTAATGGGAATGCTACACTTAATGATTAGTAGTTATTAATAGAATGTAATATATTTGAATATTCATATTATTAGAGAATATTTTATTTTGTATATTTATATAATCATTTAGTTTTTTTTAAATCAACAAGAATTTATTTTTTAACTTTAATTTATTTATAATTTTATAAATTATTTTAATAACATAATTATTTTAATTCCACCTCTTAAACAACCATAATATTATTAATAATAATATTCTTTCATTTCAATTATTCTCTCTTACAAACCAAACATCACCACAATTTTAAAGAAATCCTAAAAAATCAATGAGATTATAGTTAATTGAATAATTTTAATTGTTTTTGTTTTTGTTTTGAACGTTAACTTATAATGTAATATAAAATATGAAATGTTAGTTCCTTTTACACTTTTAAAAAATAAACTAGAATGTTTCATTTTTTTTACATATTTATGTAATTATTTAATTTTTTTCATTTTATCTCGTTTAGAAATCATAAAAAATAATTTTAATCTATTTATAATTTTATTTAATTATTATAACTATTTTAATTCTACTATTAATAAATATAATAATAATAATAATATTTTTACATTTAATTATATCCATATTACTATTATTATATCAATTACCTTTTCATTTTACAAATTAAATATTAGATTTGGAGTCAAAAATCACATAGTTTGTTAAAAGTGAAGTGAGATGTGAATAATTTGTGGCAATTCATATATTTTTTTCTTTTTCCTGTGTGGAGGGCACAACAGTTGTTGATGGGTTTTGAATAGTAAGTGACCCGTGAACCCCAATATTAATGCCTTTATTTGTCATATTGTTTCCAACATTTTGCTGCGTGTTATCAACTTTCTTACCCTTTTATCCATTTTTATGATACAAACCCATGTGGTGTGCACTAAAACCTTGAGTCGGAAGATTCTTATGTAATTATCTATTCCAGCAGAAACCAAAGCATTTTATATGATCAAACGGCTTAAGTTGTTTTATCTAACAGTTACAGCAGAGCATTATCAGTACAAGACTGCTGTTAGGCAAAAAGCATCTAAGTTTTTTCTACTTGCCTTTTATAAAAATGTTGAACCAGATTCAGTAGAACGTTTAGTGGCACCCATGCATACAGCTGTATATGCTCACAGTCACATGTCACAAGCTGAATGGTTGGATTAATAAGCGACAAGCCCGTGACCGTGGATTAGAATACTTTATAAAAATTTGTCAGAATTTTCTTAGCAAATTATTTCTTTTCTCAGAATTGATAATGGTAAAATGATACTCTAAGTATCCAGCTTAAGATCTCATTACGTAGTAAATAATTTAGCAATTATATATATTGTTCTTGTTGTTTCTAGTGTTCTTATTATTGTTTCTATATATGCACTTTAAATTTTAATAAATAAAATCTCTTTATGATAAAAAGAAAAAAAAAAAGAGCAAAAAACTAATCAGCAGATCATCACCCAACCACCCTTTGTGGTATATAAAAGTGCTATGGTTGTGTATGATGTTAAAAGTTACAATAAATTGCATTCCCTTTTCCTAATAATTGTGTGATTGACTAAAATATAGTCTCAAAACTTTTAAGCCAGTAGTTTAAATCTTATAATTTATAAAAATATCAATTTAGTTAAATATATTAATATATTAAAATTTAAAAAAATTATTCAAATTTAATTTATGTGATAAATATAAAAAAATCGTCATTTTTATTGTCTATTACAAATCATGAGACAATTAAGTATTAATTTTATTAATTATAACATTTAATTTTAAAGTCTCATTAGCAATTTAATTAACTTTCTTAAATTATAAAATTAAATACCCGGATCTAATAACTATAATATTAATATATATTTTTACAGGTAAAATAGTAAAGAGTACCTCTTTAAAAAAAACAACTGTAACGGTCAAGGAAAAAGTACATTATAAATTTATAATTTATTTTATATTTTATTAATACTTTTTAGTATAATGGGCATGAACTTAAATTTGTGGGTCTAGATTTCATTTTAAGAATTTTAATTCCTCTCTTTCTCCATAAATTTTGCAAACTTTTTGTTACGAATAAATATGATAAGATGTGTCCACCACCGCTCTACCTTTCCAATATTACCTTTTCCTTCACAGAAAAAAAAGGGGTCTTCCTATTCCCTTTTCCCTTTTCCTTTCCAATACTATTGGCTCGTATCAATAATTCAATATATTCCTTCCATTCCTGCAAATAGTATCCAATAGAAACTCATCCCTCTCGCTCAAGATTTCCTTCATCAATTTTGGTAGGAAGTGACAGACCAAGACCAACCACTGCATTTTAAACATGAAAGAGCCCATCTTTTGTTGCAACAAAAAACAATTAATCTGAAATATTTAATTACGAACTAGTAATAATGTGTCATTTTTCTCTATCTAAATGAAAAATGAAAAGTACCAAAAAAAAAGATCATGAAGATTATAATCTTCTTGGGTTGCTTCTCAAGGGAGGAAATAGATATCAACAAGTAGTAAAATATATACATTCATGTTTA
The DNA here is from genome assembly GCA_037013495.1 of Hippophae tibetana. Classification (NCBI taxonomy): domain Eukaryota; kingdom Viridiplantae; phylum Streptophyta; class Magnoliopsida; order Rosales; family Elaeagnaceae; genus Hippophae; species Hippophae tibetana. Next base: position 8,127,040 of record CM072804.1, read on the forward strand.
AAAGTGTTCAAAAATAACAAGCCTCAATCTGATCAGCGTGGTGAAGTTTTTCCGAAGCAAATGGTGAGATACTAGACAATCCTAGTTCCCAAGTATTGCTGGGTTTCTGTTCCAAGACAAGTAAGATGTATCTCCAAGAGGCCTGCACCATAAAATTAAAGAATAAAAATGCTGTTTATAAGCATTTCATTAAAAAAAACACTTAAATTAAGTGCAAGATCTATCTATTAAATTAAAGGGTGCTAAATTGATAGTTTTTCTTTTTGGAAAAAAAAATTAACATAAAATTCTCAAATTTAATACATCATACTAAGAGACACTTTGTAGCTTGATATTTATTATTTTATGTGTTGCTTACAGAAAAATGTGAATTTTATATATTCGTTCAATTTAGCAAAGACTTGTATTCAATCGACTAACCTTGGCTTAATCACATACAGAAGGATGAAGACTATAGATAAGAACAAGGATATTCCACCAACAGTAATATATGCTATGCCAAGGAAATCATTCTTGCCACCAATCCAGCTAGTAGTTGAAAGAACAAGCTTCTTTTTTCCACCGAAACTGTATGTATTGTAATTGTTCTCTATAACTACTGTTATCACATCATTTGCTTCCAGGTCCACATCTATCTTCCCATACAGTTTTCTGAAAGTAGGCAGTGCCGCAGTTCTCATCCAAACAATAAGATCCTCTTGTTGACTTAACTGTTAAATACAAAACTAATTGTAAAGCAGATAATGCAAGGAACAAAATACAAGTGTAGTATTATACTAATAGTAAAAGGAGCATTTAAATGACAGTATTAGTAAATCTATTTACAGGTATGCTTGCATTCAGTGTGGCACCCCCAATCAAGCTATCAGCCTGAAAATTCTTTGGATAGACATCAGAGCCAAATTTCTTGTTTTTGTCACTTCCCCATGCAATGTTCTTTTTATTGACATTGACTACCGAATTTTTCACTGAAAAGCTGTATGTGTCATTGAACAAACTCCAGGCAATGAGACCACAGGGAACGATTGGAGATTTGTCTAATTTATCCTCAGGTTTGCAGGCATCTGTATCAGACTCAGATGCCTTGCTCCTCAATTGTTTGTCACTTCGACTTTTAACATATCTGTGGAACAAAATAACAATACCAGTTGAGGGAAAGTGTAAACACATTACATAGTCTTAGCACTATGGTAAAACAAGATTACATGATTTACCATGTAAAATGGAAAGTGATTAAGACCTTTAGAGAAATGATAATCAGTTTACTATTAACTATACATACATTAATTACAAAGTTGAGGAAAATAAACTTGCCCATGAAAAACAACATTTACATATTATAATAAATAAATAAAAATCAGTTGCTACTTATTCCTTCGGTGATTCTAGGGTGTGCCACAACATTGAATTTCCAGATCAGAAAAGCATAAAAATACAGTGAAATGATTTCAAATTCTAGGCTATAGAATTTAAGACAGCTAGAAAAGGACCAGAAACTGCAAAACTGCACTCCTGGTTCTTTTATAAAACCACAGACTATCTCTTCACAAACTTAAAATTCCTAATTACGGAGCCAAATATCATGTGGCCAAATACATGAAATTAATCTTGGGAAAGCTTAATTGAGAATACCTTTGGGTAGGACGTTTTATTTGAATGTCCTAACTTGGAGACGTTTTATTTCAAATTTGTAATGCCTAATAAACTGTAAGAGTATTGGATCATAGTTGATATTTATGGTAGAAAACCTATAAGCAAGAAGGCAAAGTTCTATGTACCGGCGATGATTCTGATAGAAGTTTTCAAGCTGGTAATAGATAAAAACGGGACTTTTCATTGCCTTTGGTACCTGAAGTTCAACCAACGCACACCATAGATACAGTTATTGTCATCTTTGTGCAAAGAAATAAACATGAAAAATAAAAATATCTAAAATGTGACATTTTTGAATAAAAAAGTGGTAAAGAATTTGAACTAACAGTCAATTTCCTATCACAGGTCTTGTTAGTGCTACTGCTTTGAATAAATTTGAGCTTGTCTTGGCTAAAATCAGGCGGAACACAATCATGATCATAGCGGTCGACGATTTCCACCACCTGAAAATCCAAGAAAGAAACAAAGTTTGCCAATGTTTGTATTTATCAATCAGAAATTAAATTTTAAAAAAAATTGGAAAATAATGAAACATCAAAACAAACCAAAGCAACAAAGTTTCTTAGATATATTACACGCTCAGATGCAGATAAGGAAGCCAGACCGACAGGAACGAAGACAATACCAATAGCCATAAATGCTGAAATGACCTGAAAACCAAAAAAAAAATTATATATATATACACACACATGAGATGTGCAAAATGAAAGAATATTGTTAATTGGTTAATATCAAAAATGAGCGCTAGAAAAAAAGTTGGTACAACTACAATGTTGGTGCCAAAACAGGTTAGCAATAGCAGACATGAAGCACACCAATGAACGAGAAACAATTTATTCATACCCATCCTGGTGTTAAAACTGGTTTGCATGCAGGAAGCTCTTGCTGCGAAAACCTAGAATCTGCAATAATAATAATAATAATAATAATAATAATAATAATAATAATAATAAGAAGAAGAAGAAGAAGAAGAAGAAGAAGAATAATAAGAATAAGAATAAGAATAATAATAATAAACCAAATAAATTATCAGAACAAAGATTTCTTCACAAGTCACGTTGGACAAAAAAAAATAAAGATTGGCAGACATGATTTTAAAATAATCTCAATTCCAAAAAAAAACCCAAAAATATTCAAAACAAAAAATTTATAACAGCATTTTTACTAACACAAACAGTGTAACACAGAAAAGATCAAATCCAATGGGATTCTCAAACAAAAAATCAAAAGGACCTAGGAAATTCCGAAAAGCCAATAAAGGCATCCATGTATTTGGGTTTCAAGAAATTGAAACCGAATACCTCTGCTTATGCCTTTTTTTCTGGTAGAAAATTGAACTTAGGCATGAAAAATAGAAAATGACAACAAGATGATAATGTAGAGGAATGCGGGTACATACATTTGGGTTTTTTGAAAGATTTTTTCGAATTTGAAATTGAATGGGAGGTCTCTGTGCCTCCAGAAGAACCCGATGCTCCGTCGGCTTTCATCTCTACGATTCCTCTCTTTCTTCTTTCCCTATCTTTACTACCCTCCTTGCTTCCCTTCTCACACACAAAACGGTATCGACAGTATTGGGTCAAAAATAAAATAACCTCCCTTTTTCTAAGTTAAAATTATGCAAAAATTTATTTATTGTTATAAATTAACACTTGTATCATTAATAATAAATATAATTTTATTTAATAATAAATTATCATTTAATTATAAGATACAAAAAAAATTAAAATTATATTCCTCCAAATGCCCTTTACCTCTTACCCATCGAAAAAAACGGGAAAATATTGGGGTTTATTGCCAAAAACATTGAAGTGAGAATGGTTATATTAATATTTAAAAATACATAAACATTTAAATAAATATAAAAAAATGTTATTACTATTGACATAATTTTAATAAAATTTATAAAAATTCAAATTAAATTTCTTAATATGTAACTAAAATGTATTATATTTTAACATAAAATTGTTGAAATATATAGAGAATTTATCAACAAAATTCAATAATCTAGTAATATTTTTACTGTTTTATTCCATCTTTTATATCGGTAAATTGGTAAAGTGATATCTTTCAAAGAGATTAAATATATGAAAGATATTCGAGATATTTTTGTTGGTGAAAATGAAAGAGAAAATCAAAATTAATGTAATTTGTGTAACATAAGCAAAATGAAACGGAAGTTATGAAGAATTTTTCACGATAACAACCACCAATCTAATAATATATATATATATATATATATGTCCGCTCCAACCAATATTACTTCCTACCTTTCCTTCTTTTAATTACCATTAGTAGTTACATTTCCATTAAGTTTCTTGGTTAAGGAAGCTGGTCGTATATTCACTCATTAACATGATTCTGGCTTGCCTTTAGAACTCAAACTGGTAAATTAAGGAAGCTGGTAAATTATCTTCCTACTTATCAATAATAATTGCAGGGTTGTATTTTAATTTTATTTTTCATATTTTTTATTAATATCTATATTTAAAAATATCAATTTAAATTCAAATTCAAATTAATTATTTTTTTCTTTTTCCTCCTTCCTCTTCTCAATCTCTATTTCCCTCTGCCTTTCTCTCTCTTCCCCCTCCACTCTCCCCCTCTCTGTCTCTTCTCTCTCCTTTTAATGAATGTTATATTTTTGTGACTTGTTTATTTAATTTAAACACTTAGAAAATGTAAAATAATTATTATTTTTATATATTAAGTTACATCATCAATTGTAATATATATATATATATATACATATATTAATTCAATTTAAACATACATTATTTTTGAATGAATTGATTTGTATTTAAAAATTAATAAACTCTAATTCATATGTATGATTAGTTATTAAAATTAAAATTTTCATAAAAATTAATATAATGTATACTTATTTTATAATATATAATTTTTATTTTTATTTCAATAAAACAGCTTTATATAATAAAAGAGTAAAAAAAATTATAATTTTTTCTATGTAAACTTCGCACTAATATACTTTACTTTTTAAATTTTATTTAATCATTACTTATTTCATTACCCTCCACTCCACAATAATATACCTCAATGTTGTAAATTTTAATTCATCATTCCTTACTTCATTAGTCTAAATCATTCATCTAAAAAAAGTAAGAGATCCCAAATCGAATATCAAACCAACAACTCACATTTCTATTATTTATTTATTCTTTGTAAAAAAATTCAAAATCTGTTTTGCACAAATTTAAATCAATTATTAAAATATGATTTAATATAATAATTATTTAATTATTAAAAATAAATATTTTAAAAAAAATTACTAATCAAAAATTTAAAACACAAACACAAATTTTGATTCAGTAAATCTACTAGAGCTCACGAAATTCCATTTTAATTGATTTTATTTAATCATATCGATTTTTAATTTTTATGAAACAACAATATTAATTTAATATTGATTTTAACTCAAATCCGCACTATCCTATCTAATATCATATAAAATCAAGCACATGAGAAATCGATCTAACAAATTATTCATTCTTTGAAAAAAAGTTAGTCTACCTGATAGCCTGTTATTCCATTATTTGTTAGAAGTTTATATTGAATAGAATATCGAAATAAGAATGTAATAAAAAGAAAATAATATTATTTTGTTTAATTATTAAAATCAAACTCGGAATCATGATTACAGTATTTAGTTTGTCATTAAAATGAAATAAAAAAAATTATAAATTACTTTAATACCCCTACATTTAATAAAATTCAAATAATGTTATTTAATTATTATTTTTTCATCAAACAAAATACATTATTAAAATTATTATTTTTCTAAATAATTATTACTTAATTAAAAATATATATATTATTAAAATTATTATTTTTCTTAATAAAGTTTAGTGTTATATTTATAGGTTAAGGTTTAGAGTTAAAATTATTATTTTTCTAAAAAGTGTTTAAGGTTTTAGAAATGAGATTTTGGATTTAGGTTTTAGGATTTGAAATTTGGAGTTTAGGGTTTAAGGTATAGGGATATAAGATTTAGTGTTTAAGATTTAGGATTTATGGTTTAGAGATTTGGGATTTAGGGTTTAAGGTTTAAGGATTTAAGGTTTAGTGTTTTAGGTTTAAAGATTTGGGATCTGGGGTTTTAGGTTTTAGGGTTTAGAGTTTTGTGATTTGAATTTAAGGTTATATTTAAGATGGGATAAAATTGAAAGAATGAATCACAATTCCTATGATGTTTGGTTAGGCTGGGAGGATCGAATGAAATCGATTACTAAAAGAAAATGAATCACAATTTCTTCTCCCCATTTAGGAATCATTATTCCATTTCTATCTAAACTTCTTTTTTTCAATTTTACCCTCACTTAAAATATAACCTTAAACTCAAAACCAAAATTTCAAAACACTAAATCCAAATCCCTAAATCATAAAACATAAATCCCAAAAACTTAAACTCTAAAACATAAATCCAAAAACCAAAACCACAAATTCAAAACCCTAAAACCTAAATCCAAAATTCTAAAATCCTAAACCCTTTTTAGAAAAAAAAAAATTTAACCCTAAACTTTAACTCACAAATATAACACACAATCTTAAATCTCAAATCCCAAAACTCAAAAACTTAAACACTATTTAAAAAATAATAATTTTAATAATATATATATTTTTTAATTAAATAATAATTATTTATAAAAATAATGATTTCAATAATTTATTTTATCTAACGAAAAAATAATAATTAAATAACATTATTTAAATTTTATTGAATATAAAGATATTAAGATAATTTACAATTTTTTCATTATATTCTAGTGGCAAACAAAACACTGTACTCATGATTACGAACTTGATTTCAGTAGTCAAACCCTTCGTTTCGCCAACAAAGAAGCCATACTTGACGATTTCCCATTCCTTCCCAACCTCTCTTCGCCATTCGAAGTACTACCTCTGCCTTCCCTTTCTATAACATACCCGGGCACCCTCATTTCCAATCACTAAGAAAAAAGCAATACCAATCAAATCAAAGCCCTATCGTTGTAAAGCTTCGTCTGTGATTTTTCAGCCCCAAGGGAGTTTACTCGACCCATTCCCCAGTATTTCGCACTGCTCAAGTAAGTGTGCAACTACGTATGAAGACCTCCTTCCATTCTGCCCAATCTATGTTCACACGGTTCTCAAAAACAATATTATTTTCTTTTCATTCTGATTCTGATTCTATTTCACAAACCAAACAACACATACATTCCATTATAATTTCAATTCTGATTCCATTCCATTCTAAACATAACCTAATAATCAATTTTATTCCGTTTCACTCTTACATACAACCAAACACACAAAATACGACTTAGTAACTTTAAATAACAACCGATGTCAGTCTTGAAATTTGACAAGTAACATAATTCAATGATTTTTGCAATTAAAAAATCAAGTATGTCCCAAAATCTTATATAAAACAGTAAAAATGAAACAAATACCAAAATTTAATGAGTTGAGAGATGGATCAGAAGGTTTGGCTTGATGCCTCAAAATAGGCATTTCAGTCGCTCAGTATAATCAACTTCGATCATCTGGGGAAAAAATCATCACTTACATCTCTCTTTCATATTCAATTGGGCTTTAACATAAAAATCACAATTCACTTAATGAACAAAAATATTAAGTTTTTTTGAAACATTTACAAAAATTACGCTATAATAGTTGAAATATATAAGTTGGAAAAAAAGATGAGTTATGGCTTGAATTCAATCCCGCTAAAAGGAGACTGACAATACTTGAAAGAGCAGAGTTGAGTCATATTCGATCATATGGGGAAAGTAACCTCATTTCTCTTCCAACGCAATTAAAAAAAATTAATCTCTTTCAAGATAAAGCAAATTTTTTGCTCGCCACTCCAACAAAAATTTAGAATTAATTTGGAAGACATAATTAAAAGAAAATGGATCGGTAAAAATGGTCAGAATTCTCAAATAAATGAGAAAATCATAATAAAGCACAAGCAAAATCAGCGTCGATCGGCTTGGGAAAAAATAGTCACTTCCACCACATTTATAAACTCCAATTCCGAAACTTAACAAAAATTGAAAACATGAAACATGTAAAAATTATAATTTTCCGGATCTGCAAAAAAAAAAAAAAAACAGAAAGCAGATGGACAGAAACGGAGCATAGCGTCTAAACAGACGCAACGCTTTTTGTTTCTCACTGAAGAGGCACTGGTAATCAGTAATAAATTCAACTTCTAAAAGAATAACTCATCGAACACATTTATTTACCTACAGATCTACCAGAGAAAGCTGAGGAATTTTGACATTGCAATGCTTTAGGATAATGAGGCGCGGGTATTTATAAGGCCTGTCATTCTTCAATTAAAACCCGAACTCCTTTTTGGGGAAAAGACCTCCTTTTCCGGCTTGATATCAGATTCAAGGGGTATGATCTCAACACGTGTACGGATGAGGCTTCTTTTTCTCTCTCTTTCGTTCTCTTTTTATTTTCAAAAAAGTGTGGGTTATAGGAGATTACAGTCTACGTTCCAACTCAAATTTATTATGATAATTACTTTTAAAAATATAATATTATAATTAAAAATATATTTTATTTTAATTATTAATAACTATTAAAATAAAAATTTAATTATATCTATCATTTCACACTATATATAATATTTATTAAAAATAATTTTAAATTTAATTTATTAATTTAAAACACAATATATATAATTAAACATATTTATTCATCAACGAGGAATACTCAGATACTCACAAAATATACGAAACTTCATTTAAGAATCTACACATCGTTGCTGTAAACATTTAATGTGAGAATCAAAATATCAAACCTACCACTTTCCTACCCAATTAATAACACTACTTATATTTTGTTTTATATTTTAAAATACATGTGTTTATTAATCAGTTTACAAATTTTCCGTTAAGACAAAATATTAACTTTTTTTATTTTTTAAATATAATATAATATATATATATATATATGTTTTTTATATATAATAATTTTTAATTAATATAAAATTATTTTAAAATTTTAACTTAAAAAAATTATTAGATAGTTACATATAATAAGATAGATTAATATTAACTTTATGTTTGTATAAAACAAAAATTAAATATATACACGATATCAAAAATTATGAATAAAAAATGAAATATAACATATTGTATTTTAAATATTTCTCTTAATATACATCATTATAATATTCATAATAGTTTTATCTAAATAACAAATTCATATATTATATAAGGTAAAATAATTATTGAAGTTAAAAAAATTAGCAATTTTTCTAACTAAAAATTATTTTTTTAGAATATAAATCTAACAAAAAAAAATATAAACAATTATGTTGTAACATATGTTATTCTCTTACATTTAACATAATATTTTATATAAAGTTAATTTTATCTTTAACTAACAAATAAACTAATTAAAGACATATTTTATAAATCACATTCTACGTTTAAATGGGTATATAATGGTGAACAAATAATTTGAATTAAGATTAGACTATATTGATAGATTTTGTAATAAGATATATTCATATTGAAAAGTTATAATATGTTAGGATTTAGACTAGATTTAAATTGATATATTTTATAATTCGTTATAATACGATTTGAATCGAATTATTATTAGAATTATAAATAAATAAATATTTTTATTTTATAATATGTTATATTTAAATATTATATTTATCATAATTATATTAAATTACTATTTTAATTTTATAAAAAAAAATAATAAAATATTAAATTTATGTGATCATTTCTAAAAAAAATTAATTTGTTCAGATTCGAATTGATTACATCATCGAATCGAATTTAGATTAAAAATCTTCAAAATCAAATTGGATCAGATCATATTTAGATTAATAAAAAATATACAATTTTAATTTACTAGTAACCTCTATATATATTAACACAATATTCACATTATTTTAATTTTTTAATAGTTTAAATATATTTATATATATTATTATAATTTAAACTTTAAAATTGATTAATAACTCTTTTAAAATAAATTTAATATAATTGATCTGTTTTAGAGCTTTAATTTATAAATTATTGTTATATATAAAATATAATATACATAATATTTAAATTTTAAATCAAGTATTTTTAATAAATTTCTTTATAATTACATTATAAAAATTTAATATTTATATTTATTTTTAAACATAACATGATAATTTAAATTTATTGTGTATAATATTTAAATATAAAATTATAAATTAAAATATATATTTTATTTATAATTTTAATAATAATTTCGTCTTTTATGCATTATAAAATCTATTCATTGAAATCTAAATTCAAACCAACTAAAATAATTTTCTATCCAATCTGATATAAAATACTTGTTTATGACACAATCGTCCGACATAATTGGAGCCTCTATAGTGGAAGTATGTTGGGTGACAATGCCGTAGCAATGGAATTGACGCAAAACAAAAGTAAAATGATTTATATCACCATTAAATATAATAATTTATGTAATACGTCATTAAAATCCTTATGCATTTCACTAATTATAGTGCTACCTAGCATTATTCAAAACCAAAATAGTAGTCTACATACCATACATAGCCTTTTGAATTTTCTTAATAAAAAAAAAAAAAAAACAACTGTGCCGTGGAGATGGTAGATTCTTTCTAATGACATATAACAAACGAAATAAGAAAGAAACAAGGAAAGAATAATACTCCTATTACTTCCGTGATATTGAGAGAGTTCAAATTCTGGCTTCTGTCTCTCAAACAAGAAATTCCTTTCTTCTCTGCCTTACAGTTAGTTGTTCAATGATGCTTCACCTTTTTATGGAATGTTCTTTGTCCTCTTGCTGCACTTTCTTTTTTGGTCACAGTTCTAGCCAATTAAAAAGATACTCAATCCCAAAGGCTTTAAGCCCACGTATTCATCAAAGTATATATAGTTATTCCCTTGGGTCTACAAATACAGGGTATTCCAATTCGCTGCAAATCAAATCACTCTTCCTTTTAACGATTTAGAAAGTACTTATTTATCTCTTTAATTATCTACAATCCAAATATGTCTTCTACTGTTTCTATGAAGAGATCAGATTCTATAGCTGATAATCTGCCAGATGCTTTGAGGCAGAGCAGGTACCACATGAAGAGGTGCTTTGCTAAATACACTGAAAAGGGAAGAAGGATAATGAAGCTTCATCATTTAATGGATGAAATGGAACATGCCGTTGATGATAATATTGAAAGAAATCAACTTTTACATGGTGAATTGGGGTTTATACTATGTTCTACTCAGGTTTGTTTTAATTAGCTTGTTCATTCAATATTTAGCTTACGCACTTATAAGATTTAACAATGCATATGGTGATTTTTTTTATTTTGCTTGAATTTGCAGGAGGCAGTTGTTATTCCTCCTCTTGTTGCATTTGCCATAAGACCAAGTCCTGGGATTTGGGAATTTGTTAAAGTTAACTCTATAGATCTTGCAGTTGAGGCCATCACCACCTCAGACTACTTGAAATACAAAGAAATGTTATCTGATGAGAAATGGTATGTCATATTAGTCTCTCTTGTATGTTCAGTTTTACATCTAAATTTAAACTTACATTGAATTGTTTCTCTATCTTTTTTTTTTAATCTTCTTAAAATTTATATTTTTGTTATGGAGAAAAACATGTTCTCAATTTTTTTCTTCCAATTACTACTCAGGGCAAATGATCAAAATGCTTTGGAGGTCGACTTTGGAGCTATTGATTTTGCTAATCCTCATTTAACTTTGTCTTCTTCAATTGGAAATGGACTTAGTTATATTAACAAGTTCATAACTTCAAAGTTAAGTGGGAAATTGGAGAATGCACAACCTCTTGTGGATTACTTACTTTCACTAAACCATCAAGATGAGGTAAGTTCAAAAATTAAACCTTGATCCGTGTTCATATTTAAATGATCAAAACAAGCTGACATTTCAAATGCCTTTTATTTCAATTTTAAATTGGCAGAAACTTATGATAAATGAGACCTTAGACACTGCTTCAAAGCTTCAAATGGCACTCATTGTAGCCGATGTTTTCCTCTCTGCCCTTCCCAAGGACTGTCCGTACCAAAACTTTGAACCAAGGTGAATCTACTTTTTAGGATTTATTTACAGATATATGATTTTTTTACCAAACAAATCGAACCATGGTGTTTATACCAAGCCTTTTTCATTCTACTAGAGAGCCATTGGTTATTTACACATCTTAAAACTTGACAGTATTATGAGAATGTATGTTTCACAGGTTAAAAGAGTGGGGCTTTGAGAGGGGTTGGGGAGATATTGCAGAAAGAGTTAAAGAAACAATGAGATCGCTCTCAGAAATCCTACAAGCTCCAGACCCTTTCAATATGGAGACTTTTTTTAGCAGGCTTCCAATTGTATTTAATGTTGTTATTTTCTCTCCCCATGGCTATTTTGGTCAATCTGATGTCCTTGGCTTGCCAGACACTGGTGGACAGGTATGATCTTATGCTCTCTTTTTTGTGATTTTTTTTATTTGCTAACAATTTTTTTTATGTTTTCTTTAAACAGGTTGTTTACATTCTTGACCAAGTAAAAGCTCTTGAAGAAGAATTACTTATCAGAATCAAACGACAAGGACTCATTATTAAACCCCAAATTATTGTGGTGAGTTTTACATAAAACATAAGGGTTCATTAACACAATATCAAGAGTAAAGTCTAATTAGCTTGGCTTAATAACAGGTCACAAGACTCATCCCGGATGCAAAAGGGACCAAGTGCAACCAAGAATTAGAGGCAATCATAGGCACTAATTACTCTAAAATCCTTAGGGTACCATTTAGGACAGAAGAAGGGATACTCAAACGATGGGTTTCTAGATTCGATATCTACCCATATCTTGAGAGATTTACTCAGGCAAGTTTAGCATGATCTTTAAATCCTTAATGTTTTGTTCCTTAGTACTTCACCTATTATTTATTTCATAACTCTTTTGAATCACTAGGATGCAACGGCCAAGATCATTGACCTTATGGATGCAAAGCCTGATCTTATTATTGGAAACTATACTGATGGGAATTTGGTAGCATCTCTCATGGCCAACAAACTTGGGATAACACAGGTTTATATTGCTATCAGTTCATGCATAAAACTGAAGTTGTTTATAATCTTGTTCTTATCTAAATATTCTAAGTTGTTTAAATGTAGGGAACTATTGCACATGCTTTAGAGAAGACCAAGTATGAAGATTCTGACATCAAATGGAAAGAGTTAGATCCTAAGTATCACTTCTCATGTCAGTTTACAGCTGATACTATTTCTATGAATGCAACTGATTTTGTTATAGCAAGCACATACCAAGAAATCGCAGGAAGGTTAGTACCTTTTATGTCAAAGCAAGCTAAGCAAAATAAACTTACCTATTTTACTTTTTAAGCCCTAAGCATATAGAATTTTTCCCCCTATTGCAGCAAAGACAGACCAGGACAGTACGAGAGTCATACTGCATTTACTCTTCCAGGTCTCTATAGAGTTGTTTCAGGCATAAACTTATTTGATCCAAAGTTCAATATTGCTGCTCCTGGGGCAGACCAAGCTCTCTATTTTCCTTACACGGAGAAAGAAAAACGAATCACTTCCTTTCATCCTGTCATTGAAGAACTAATTTATAGTAAAGTAGATAATAATGAACACATGTAAGTACGAGTTTTAAATCTTTTTTTCTTATGTTCGATTGTTTATGCTTATGATATCCCCTAAAAAGGTTTATGAACACAAAAAAAATTACCATAACTGCCTTCATGAATCATAAAGCACATGATGTCCTTGCTGAAAGCACTTTTTTTTAACCCCTTTTCATTGAAACAACTTTTAACTGAATAACAAGTAAATGCAAGTTTAGACTTAGAAATAAGAATCACTACATTATCCAAGCATCTAACAAATAGATTTTGTTTTTTTTGGAAACAGTGGTTATCTATCGAACGGGAAAAAGCCCATCATATTCTCAATGGCAAGACTTGATACTGTGAAGAACATAACTGGATTGACCGAATGGTATGGGAAAAACAAGAGGTTGAGAAATTTAGTTAATCTTGTTATTGTTGGAGGCTTCTTTGATTCTTCAAAATCAAAAGATAGAGAAGAAATGGCAGAGATAAATAAGATGCATGCATTGATTGAAAAATACCAACTTAAAGGTCAAATCAGATGGATAGCAGCACAAAGTGATAGGCGGCGCAATGGAGAGCTCTACCGATGTATTGCAGACACAAAGGGTGCCTTTGTACAACCTGCTTTATATGAAGCCTTTGGTTTAACTGTCATAGAAGCAATGAACTGTGGATTGCCTACTTTTGCTACAAATCAAGGAGGTCCAGCTGAAATCATTGTTGATGGGGTCTCAGGTTTTCATATTGATCCAATCAATGGAGATGAATCAAGCAATAAAATTGCTGATTTCTTTGAGAAATGTAATCAAGATGCGATCTATTGGAATACAATTTCAGCTGCAGCATTGCAACGAATCAATGAATGGTAATTACACTATCATTATATACTCATGCATGCTTGAAATGAATTGTCTATAGAAAATTAACATTTTATGTATAAATTTGTAGCTACACATGGAAAATATATGCCAACAAGGTGTTGAATATGGGATGCATTTATAATTTTTGGAAGCAGTTGAATAAGGATCAGAAACAGGCAAAACAAAGATATATTCAGATGTTCTATAATCTTCTGTATAGGAACCAGGTATGTCATTTTGATAACATGACAAAATATAATGCTTCTTTTTTTCCCTCTCCCGTTCTATTTTATAAGTACCAACCAGTATTTGTATTTTTTCATTCACATTGTTCTTGCTACAGGTGAAGAATGTTCCTATACCAAATGAGGAGGCTCGACAAGATTTAACAAAGCCTGTCAAACCACAACCGACAAAGAGGCACGTCTAACTCGAAAAAAAAATGTTGGGTTTAATAAAGAAATTTCTGCTAAACTATGCAGACATCAAATTGATTTATATATATATATATATATATATTTGATAAACGAATTGGTTTAGATATGTTAATGGAACTTAACGAATGACCTTCTCACCAACATGTACAATGCTCTCAAAATCTATAAATATTTTCAATTTATACACCTGAAGATGTTTACAATAATTGTTGAGATAATTTCTGTTATGACACATGATCAATAATTTAGAGTCAATCTTCATCCAAACTTATTTGTATTTTTATTTTATTTTTGTAGCTCAAGACGCTCGCAATCTCGATTACAGAGGTAAGATTAATCTTCGTAGTTGGAATTTCTATTGAATTTATGAGTTAAAGGCATGACATAACAAAGATATATTACCTTTGCTACTCTTAGCAGGTTATTTGGAGCTTAAAGGATCCTTAACTTGATCCAGTGATGATCATGTTTCCTCATAATTGGGCATTTTTTAATTGTAAAAAAAATAAATATATTTGTACCATTAATATTAAATATTTGATACGATACCTACTTGTATTTATAATATTTACTAGAACTACTTGCTGCAAGGTAAGAAAAATAGGAAAACAGATGAAAGCAAATAAAGGTGTTGTACATTTGGGTTCAGTAAAATCCATGAACTTCAAAATTTATCATATTTTCGTAAATAAATATTATCTTACATGCAATTATGTTATTATTTAATATCATTGACTATGGTTTCAGCAATATTGCTTTATGGACAAACATAAATATTAATCGGAAAAACATTAATTTTATCACATTATTTAAAATTTTCAATTTATTATTTTTGTTAAAATTGATTACTTGTGTTATTAGATTCTCTTACTTCAATTAACTATTTCATTAAAACCAATGTTAAAAAAATTATTTTCTTTCTATCAAAGTTATCTTTTTCTTTCACCATGACTCAAATATTAACATACATTTAAAGTTCTAAAATTAATATCTCTATTAGAATGAGAGAAATTAGATCATTCTTATTGGGTTTTTTTTAATTTGTAAATAAAATAGTTTATTGAAATAAATTATAATAACGTAATTAATAAATTGTAACAAAAAATAACAAAATAATAAAATAATTTTTTTTATATAATATGAACATTAAACTTAACGTTTACCCATATTAATTCATTAGTAGTTATTATTTTTTTAGTTTTATCTCTCTCTCTCTCTCTCTCTTCCTTCTTCCACCAAAAGTCAAGCAGAGAATAGTTAAGTTGTTATTTGTTAACAATAGAAGTCAACGATATTCTGACTTAAAATGCATGTATTACACTTGGATGTTTAGATTATTTAGGTTTGAACTACAATTATATAGGTAAGTCACGGTGAGTGTTATAATTATTTTAAAAAATTGAGTTAATATAATTAATATATTTTTAATTACTTTTAATATGAATGGTTTCTGGATGCACAAATTATATTTTTATTTATAGTGTATCTTTGAATTAAAAAATTTAACACTTTTGTACAAAATTATAAAAAGTTAACACATAAGTTTTATTTTATATTTTTTTTGTTTAAAAATTTATTATTTTAACATTAATTTCTCACATATCACTTAACTTAAATGTCACTATAACTCTTATTAATCCCAACAAATATATTATAATTATTTTTTTTATCCTTTGGCGTCAAATTATTTTAGGAACCTTTATTTTATCAATAAAATTGGACATTAAAATGATTAAAACTTATCAAATATCAATCCATCTTTGTTTTCTTTCAAAACTTCCATTAAATTTTGAGGCATATTTGTTGGAGTTATACATGATTAAAGTAATGTTACATGAGTGACACATGAGAAATTAACATTAAAATAATGAGATGGTAATTGGAAAATAAAAAATAAAATTTTAGTGCAAATTTTTCGGATGAAAATGTTGAATTTTTAGTCACATTTTCAACAATATTGCGTTTTATAATTTTTCAAAAAATGTACTATTGCATATTTTTTAAATTACCATGATTATATTTTTTGTAAATATTTCAATAAAAATGATTAAATTGTAAATTTTTAAAATTTATTATACATGTTTGGGGTAAAAATGATCTTTGGGGTTTTTATTTTATCTCAACAATGTAATTTTTTTTCTTAGACATAAGTATGCACCTTTTTTTGTTCTTTTTTTACGGATAAGAAAAAATCCAAATTATAGATAACACCAAATTTATTAAATCATTGAAAATTAAGAGATTATTTATCAAGTATTAATAACATATTTGTAAAATGTAAGATTCGAACCAATAATCTCATATTAAATAAAGAATAATATACACAACATGTAATAAATTTGCTATCTCCCTTCAATCATAAGGATGCTATCCACCCAGCCACATTTTTTACAATATTGTAAAAATTGGACTTATTTCTTAATATGCATAAATTAAACAATTTTTTTTTTTACTTTTTTCTCTTCAAAGAAACCCCTCTATTTTATTTTTTACTATTACTATCAACTTATAAATTATAATAGATTTTTAGACAATTTATTGATACAACTTTACTTAATTAATACATTAGTATTGTAACTATTAATTTATATCTATTTAATTATGTAATTTGAGTTTGTTACTTTAGTTGAACCACATTTTTATTTTTGATATCATTTTTTATTCATACTTTTCGGATAATACCTTAATAATATTCATATTTTAAAAAAATATTTTTATGTAATTTTGACTACTACATGTTTCTTTTAACTAAGAATATTTTTAAAATATTTTCATTTTTCCACCCATGGATTGCTAATAGTTATTTTTAGTTCATTTTGATTTCTTTAGATATACATTGGATAATTTTTTCTCAATTTTCTTATTTTTTAATACTATACAGATTATGCTTCTTTTAACTAAGGATATTTTTGAAATATTTGCATTTTTTCACCCATGAATTGCTAATAGTTATTTTTCATCTATTTTGATTTCTTTAAATATATATTAGATAATTTTTTCTCAATTTTCTTATTTTAATACTATACAAGTTATTATTTATCATGGAAACAAAGCAACCTGCTATTAATTTATTTAATTGTGTATAATTTATGCTTAAATTATTTAAGCTCAAAAAGCTATTTAAACTGTTTAAAAAATAAAAAAACTATAAATTGTAAAAGTGTTTATGTGTTTTCTAAATTTTTTCATTTTATTTTTTTCTTTAAAAAATGTTTATTTAATTGAATGGACGAAAATGACATACTAATCTTGCATGTGTGTTATTACATAAAATCTTTAATTAAATAACATATTATATTAAATTTATATATATTTTTAAATATATGTATTATTAAGGTATAATCTAAAAAATATGCATAAAAAATTATATAAAAAATAAAATCATAATATTATTAAGATAACAAACTTATGTAATTTCATTTTTAGATTAAATTAATTATCTTTTTTAAAATTATATTTTTGTAGGGATAAAGTTAAATTTTTATTTTTTAATTAAAAATAAATAAATTTTCAAAGACTTACCTTCATATAGAAAGGAATAAGCTATATTTCTATGCTTTTTTTTTTGTTTCCTAATGTTGATTTCTTTCTAAGAAGATATTGAATTTTTAAGATTTGTAAAACTTTTTAAAAGATTTGATAATTTTATTATGTTTTGAAATAAATCTCTAACTCATTACTATTACATCAATAAACTTTAAAAAATATGATAATTTATAATGTTAACTTAAATTTGATTAAATATTGGATTGGTAAAGGAAGATAGGAAGAAGAAGATATTTATTAGATGAAACATATAGATAGAGTTTTTTTTTTCTTTTAATTTTTTAAAAAATATAATTTTACTCTTGTAAATTAAAGTAATATAACCCATAATACATTATAGGTAAATCACACAAAAAAACATTAATAAAAACCTAAGTAGAACCCAAGAACCGAAATTGACACCTAGAAGTTTATCAGGAAAAGAAGAAGCAACACGTATAGCGAAGAGGAAGACCGACTAGCTCAGCGAAATTGAATGCTGGCGAAGCCAACATCTATCACATCTTAACCTTTTTGGTACGTTTGGCGTCCCAAATTTTTTTCTTAGCTTTTGTACTCATATCCATTTAGGTTTTTTTATAACTTTCTCTTTAATTTATTATCTTTTTTCGTTCATGAAATTAATGTAACAAATTCAAACGCCCCTAAAACTTTGGCGTTCATCTAAATCTTTTTGAGGAAAGGTTGCTTACGATAAGAAGTCCTTGAGCTGTTTTCTCAATGTGATCGTTATCGATCGGTAGAGAGTTATTTCTCACCTGTAATATCATTAGGATAATGTTTGATTTGTTCGTGAGAGTTTAGCTGATGGTTTTTACTGTTTAGGAAGACTATTTGGTTTGTTTTGAATAGTTGGATAGATGATCGGTGTTTCTCAATTTCCGGTTGTGAAAATGGAGGCCAATGGTCAAATCGTGGGAATTCCTGGTGCTTGGTTCATCATTGCTTTAACTGTGTGTGTTTGTTGCATATATTACAGGAGAAGGAAAGGGTTTTTTCAAGATTCCAATCTTCTAAAAGATCACCGGGAGCTTTGCAGGGTTTAACGTTGGCTAGTTGTGCTTGCAAGAAATGGATCCAGCTCGTTATGGCCTTCAGCAAGGATGGGATAATAACAGCGTAATTGTGGTTTCCTACCTTAATAATCACCTATATGGGATGATAATACAACAACTTATTAGGGTCTAAAAGAAAAATTGACAGAAAGCTGTTGAGCAGTGAGGATATGGATTGGATTTGCCTGAACCCCTCATTTCATCATTGATTTGTTGCTGACATAGATTATTCTCTTCAATCCACAGGCTCTGGACGGGTATGCCGCAGTCAATGACCCAAATTTTCGGTGAGTTCTGCCTGTTGCTATTTACCATTCAACTGTAATTACTGCATTCTAGTGAGTTTAAAGAATTATATATTTGTCTATGACAGCGTTTAGGTTTACCTAGTTTTATTTGTTTGCATTACACATCTGATTGTGCATCAACGGTGCTAATCCTGCTTCTTCTTTTTGATGTTGGTTCTTTTAATTTGGAGTTATGTTATTCCATCTTTATTTTTCCTTCTTTTCCAGTCCCACTTTATATTCTTTTGGCAGGGTTGGTGGTTCATATGACGAAAGGAGGTTGTATGATGAAGGATACTCGAGAGATAATATCTACCCAAGAAATGCCTTCCACCGTGACATTATTGAAAGGGACAACCATCCACCACCACCACCACCTCCTCCTCCTGTTGGGACATGGCCACATTCGAGAAGGAAAAGTTACGAAGACAAATATCCAATTGACAGGGAATCTAGGCATCATGAGAAACAGTACTTTGATTCACATCATGACATGGAACCTTATCACCACCTTGAGAGTGATAAATTTCAGGATTATGATAAGCTTCGTGGTAGTCACAATATTGACACTTACCCTGATCATGAGTTTGACAAGCATGCCAGGTTTGGAGGGCGTGATCGCAATGATTACGCTTATGATGATTATGACTATAGATCCCATGCTTCACATCAAAAACGAGAGGATAGTCACGAGAGGGATTATGATTATGGACGGCATAGTTATGATTCTGATTATGACAGAAGTAGTAAAAGAGATGGAAACTGGAGACGGCGTGAATCCCACGAGCGAGAGCGTGATAAAAGATGTTTGAGTCGGGATAGAGATCCAAGTCCATATAGAAAACGCAATAGGTCCTCTTCCCACGGATATGAGGGTTGTTCAAGATCAAGGTCTCCTAGAGTTCGCAGCCTTAGCCGAAGTCATCAAGAGGACAGCTATGATGATGAGCGACATGAAAGGATTGATAGGCGAAGGGACCGTGTAGAGAAGCGTCATCGTGAAAGTTACACTGTGGTATGCATCTGTTTACTTGCTGATTTTCTCACCGGATATCTTATATCTTTTATAGAATTAATTGAGAATGCTGTTCTTTGTAGGCCCCATCACCCACCGTTGTTGTGAAGGGTCTCTCGCAGAAAACAACGGAGGAAGATCTATATCAGATTCTTGTAATATGTTATATGATAGCTTTTCTCCCAACTGTATGCTTTATTTATTTGATAATCTCCTTGATGGATTTCTATTTGTACATATCAGGCTGAATGGGGACCTCTTCGCCATGTTCGGGTGATAAGAGAGCGCAATTCTGGCATCTCTCGTGGATTTGCTTTTATTGATTTTTCTTCTGTGGTACTTCCTGTTCTGTCATTAGAAACTTTTGTTTTGGTTTTAATATAAAGTTTATGAGGAAGTCTAGTTTTGTTGAACAGGGAGCAGCGCGTGCAATGATGGAAAAACTTTTGGATGATGGTCTTTTTGTTGATGGAAGAAAACTTTTCTTTGAGTACAGGTTCTACTTCATTGTTATGTCGTTTAGCTTTTGTCATTTAGATGCACCAATAATAGTTTATTGTGCATGAATGTGATAGATGTCAGTTGACGAATTTTTTTAGAGCATGGACAATGAGTGGATTTTATTGGAAACCTTAATTATGATTTTAAATAATAAATAGTTATTTTGAAATTTGACTTTTTGTTATTGCCCTGATCAATTTTGCTTCAAGTTTAATTGGTGCCCCCTTAAATTGTGTTGTGTTGCAGTAGTAAGCCAACTGGGGGTTCAGGTGGATCGTTTGGTCAAGAGGGTTCCATGAAATCAGGTCATCTTAACCATAGAAACATGACAGTGCCATCTGATTGGATGTGCACTAGCTGTGGCTATGTTAACTTTGCGAGGCGAACATCCTGTTTTCAGGTTTGTTCTTATTTATTATAATGTTTTGCATGGGACAATTTTGGGATTAAAATATAACTTGATATCAAGCTGTCAATGGTTGTTGCTACTTAGAAACTAGAATTATGGGTATCCCACAAATAGTTATTCTGAGTTAGTGAGATTTGGTTGCTGGAATGGTTGCAAGAATAATAGGGATTTTTTTTAATGCTGCTCTTCTGTGATTTTTGTCGATTCTTTGGAAGTTCACATATATTATGGGTTCTGTTATGCAAACTCAATATATGCATCAGTCCCATTCTCATGATGAAGTATCCTCTGTAGTGTAACGAGGAACGAAGTGAAGATGCTCCTCCAGCAGATATTTCTATGTCAAATTCAGCCTCTCTAGGGAAGAAAGGTTCTGAAGCAGGTTAATATATCTTGCTTCCCTTTGCTGTCTGAGTTGGGCTATATGTTTTGCATGTTTTAATTCTGTGTCATGTAGGTCCTACTCATATATTGGTTGTTCGTGGACTGGATGAGATTGCAGATGAGGACATGCTTCGTTATGAGTTTTCAAAGCATGCACCAATTAAGGTACAAAGTTTGAGTAAATAGTTTATTTATACACTTATATCTTAAAATGTTTTTTTTCCTTTTTTCTTTTTAAATATGTATTTAGATATAAAAGCAAGTATTTTGTCTTGTAGGACCTTCGCCTTGTCAGAGACAAGTTTACTCATGTTTCACGAGGGTTTGCCTTTGTCCATTTCCATTCGGTAAGCTTGTTGTTTCAAGAGAGATTACTCATCTTATCAAGTTACGTACATCATAAATTTTCACTTTCACCCTTCTTGGAAACCAGTGTAAAAATGTTTGGTTTAATCACTATTATGCTTGTTTAACAGTTTTATAAGCACCTTGAAATATTATCGTCAGTCTGTATGTACTATAAAATTTGGATAACGAACTTTATCCACCGTTCCTTCGGACTTTGTTTTTTTGAGAGAACATGATTTTCGTGTCAGTGAGAAGCATCTACTTCCAATCCTAGGCAGTTCTACCATTTAGACTAGTCCTTGTAATATTTTGCTATGCAAATATGGGTCAATGGCTAAGACCAAAAATATATATTCTTATCTCTAGCAGATTAATAAAACTCAATAGATTCGAAGAGTGCCATAATTGTCACGGGTAGGTCTAATCTCAATATAGAAAATCAAGAAACTAAATTTTATCTTGGCCTGTGCTTCCTATTTTTGGTATTACACAAGGACACACTGATATGGAAGGATCTGTCTCTTAAAAGAAGAAGCAGTTTGGGTCCCTTGATTTTCTTTCTACTTCTTTGAAGAAAAGGGCCCTAATTCTGTTGAGAGTATTTTAGGAGCCTTTTTTCTCTGAAGAAATTGTAATTATCTTTATTTGTTTCTATCTTTATGTTTCTATTTTATTTGTCCAGGTGAAAACAAATCAGTCTAGTTACATTTAAGTATTTTTATATGAGATACTTTATCTTTGTTTTCTTGTAGGTGGAAGATGCCACAAAAGCTCTGGAAGCAACAAACGGAACAACACTTGAGAAGAATGGCCAGTTATTGAGAGTAGCGTATGCGAAAAGCATTCTTGGTTCTGGATCAGGGACATCAGGATCAACACAGGCAAGCAGCCTTGCAGCTGCTGCAATTGAGGCTGCAACATTTGCCCAACAGGTGCCTTCATTTTCTCTCTTGTACGGATTTGCATACTTGCATGTGTATGTACAACCCATTGCACAAGGTTGGCATATCACTGCACTCAGCTGCATACTAAGCATGTACTTATTTGTTCCAGTAGACCTTACAGTGTGTTCTTGTTTGTGTGTGCGTGTGCTTGCTTGTGTTGTGAATTAATGTATTCCTACCTACTTGTGGGTTTACAGTTGTATGCCTCTCTGCACACAGTGCAAGTGTTGATGTGTGCCTGAATGTGAGTGCATGCACATGAAAAGTATTTGTGAATGAACCATTTCTTTTCTTCCGGTCTTCTGATAATTTTTTGGTTGAGCATTGTTTGTTAATAATTGTACAAATTATGAACAATATCTGTTAATGTGTGGTTATCGTGCTGTCAGTTTTCCTTACCACTCTTCTATTTTCACTTTTTCTTATCAGTCATGGAACTTCCTTTGTGGATTTTAATTTAAAGACAATAAGGGGCTGAAATATAATTCAGACGTATTTTAGATTCTGCATGGCTCAGTTGAAAACTAAGTTAACTACACATCATGTTCTTTTTTCTTTTTACTCAAACCGAGGATATCGAGGAAAAAAAAACTGGTTAATTAGGCTATCTGGCAATCTCCAGATATTCACATGATGGCCTTTTATTTTTTTTCCTTAAACGATGGACATGTGACTGCAGCAAAATGTTAATGATGGACTTTTGGCCTATAGGATTCTATAGAAATAATTAGCTAACCAGGAGGAGGATATTATTCCAAGTTAACTGCAGATGCAAAAATATCTCAGGTTTCTTTTCATGTTTCTTTGTATGCTATTCCCGAAAACATGATAATACGGAGGTTATGGCTAGGCTTTTCGTGTTTATGATGTCTACTTCATCTTTTCACTTTTACATGGCATCAGTTGAAGTCAAATTATTTTACTTTTGGTTCTCATTGAATGAAGTAATTTGTTTCAGGTTTGGTAATCAGCCTTCAATTTCTTTTTAGAATTTTGCTTAATTTGATATTGGTTATGCTTTCTTACAAATCCAAGTTTGTTTCATTGAATTAATAAGCTCCTTTCATTTCCTTTCAGTATGACGCTGTTGGATGGGCACCAAAAGAATATGATCCAGATGACAAGCTATCCTTAGGAGGACAAGAGCATAGTGGTGCAGAGGCTACAGACCAGAAAGAAGGTTATGCTCCACAATCTGGTTTTGTGTGGGATGAGGCATCTGGTTATTACTATGACGCTGCTTCTGGATTTTACTATGATGGAAATACAGGTTTTCTTTTCTGTTTTATTATTTTCTTTCTACCTTTCTTGCTCCATTGTACTATTTGGGATTTTTTTTTTAAAAATACATTGTGGAAAAAGACAAGTGAACTGGATTTTTGAAGGATTCTGTTGGTCCTGCTTTTTGTAAATCATTAAGGTCACGTTTGATTGATGGGAATGAAGCTGGGAATGGAATTATTTCCACGTAGTCCCATGTTTGGTTGTGTCATTGACACGGAATGGAATGGAAAAGATTAATAATAGATAAGGAAACATCATGCAACTATCTCTCCGTAGGAAAAGTTATTCCATTCTAGCCGGAATGGATTTTTTTTTTCACCTTTTTCCTCCAACTTGTGGTATCCTCACCTGTATTGTACCTTTTTTTTTCCTGTTCTCGTTCAACAGGTATTTCAACTTTCTTTTAAATTAAAGTAATAATTATTTAGAAAAATAATAATTTTTAATAATATATTCTGTCTTAAGTAGAAAATAGCAATTAAATGGTATTATTTAAACTTCATTAAATATAACAGTATTAAAGTAATATACAATATTTTTCATTCTATTTTAATTATAAATTAAAACTGTATATAATAATACTATTTCTTTTAATTCTATACCATTATTACTCTTGTTGATTTTCTATTTTGTGAACCAAACGTACCCTAATTTTTTCAAGAGCATCTCATGGTGTATAATCACTGTCTGGACACTTGCTTTTGTCTTGATTTATGGATCATGCCAACCTTTTGCCTTTTTAGTGTTGCTTGCCTCCATGCTGTAATTAAACTGTTCCTAGTACTAGATAGTAGAGTAAACAAAGAATAATTTAGTGTATAATTTTTGTCTGTTATGTATTTATCCGTGCTTAAATGTTTGTCTTTGAAGTTTGAACAATATAAATATTATATTCTTCCTTTAATAATTTGTTTGAAGATTCGGTTTAAGTTCATTTGTACTTGTAAAATCATTTTGGCACCCACATTTACGCATTTTGTGGACTAACCTTAAGCTTCTTAGTGACTTTGCTTCGTGGTAGCATCCTGTAATGCTCCTTAAATAAATCTATAGAGCCACGCTCCTGTAATAGTCTCGCATTTGGGAGTGGGGGGTTATACATTATTTGTGTAATGTATTGTTACTTGCTTCATATTTCTTACTGTGGATCAAGCAATTCTCTTATTTGATTGTTGAATACTAGTGCCCTGATTTTCATCACATTTTTCTCCCTTGAGAAGAAGAGAAGAAAAGTAGACGTTAGTTTTGTTTCCTTACATGTGTTTTTGAACCCACCTTTTCTCATGTTCATATACACGCAGGTTTGTATTATGATGGTAATAATGGGATCTGGTATTCATATGATGAACAATCGCACCAGTACATCCCATGCACAGACAAAAATGATAACAAAATATCTAGTTGTGAATCTGAGGTTGCCAAGGCTTTGGATGGTTCTAATAGCAGAAAAGTAGTTATTTCTGCACCAGCTACTGTCTCAATATCGGAGAAGGGGTCTTCACTACCTGATGCAGTCCAGGCTGCAGCAACAGCAGCATTAGCAGCTGAAAAGAAAGAGAAGGAAAAGTCAAAAGAGATTAAGCTGGCCTTGAAAAGCAGTATTCTAGCTAACAAGAAGAAGATGAACAATGTGTTGACCATGTGGAAACAGAGGAGCCATGAAGGGAAGGCTACCCGTGTGGCTCTGGATGACAACCAACCAACTGCATCAGCAGATGACAGGCCCTTTTCTGCTGGCAAATGCAAAACTGAAGTAATAACCCCAAAGGAGAATACAGTACTGAGTTCAGGGGTTACAACTGTCTCTTCTGCACAATCAGTTAGTATGGAGTCTCCTGTCAAGTCGGTACCTGTGAGTAATAGTTCGGGAAGGATATTGATGGGTGTCATAAGGGGTTCTGGAAGAGGTGTTGTGAAACCAGAAAATTTAAGAGTTTCTACCTCTTCAGCTTCCACTGCTTGTGCATTAGTATGTCCGGAAGCACCTGCTGCCACAACATTTAGAACTGATGCATCTGCATTGGGATCATATACACCTGCTTCTACTGCTAGTGGCAAGAGGAGATTTTCTGAAACACCTATGGCCCCAGCTGCTACTCACAAGGAGCAATCTCATACTAGCTATCGAGATCGTGCAGCTGAGAGGAGGAGCTTGTATGGCTCATCATCTTCAACTGATGATTTGTCTGACCTTGGTTTTGCAGATTCAAGTAAGATCTCTTGACAGTTGACAGTATTTTTTTTAATGGTATGCCTTTGGATCTTATCTTAAAAGCTCAATAAACAAATTCCCCTTTCAAATTACTAGTCTCTGTTGCACTTGATAAGCTATATGCATCTCTGTGTAGCATCTCTCGGTTGTCTACATCAGTCATTTGAGTGATATGTTGTCCAAGTTGGTCGGTAAACATTCTTGTATATTGATGTGATTTTGACTTGTGAGATATCCTGTGTTCATAAAATTCTTGAACTTCCAAGATCGAGATTTTGCTTCACGGAAGAATTCTATGGATACAATGCCTTTCCCCCCTGGTGTTGGTGGAGGACGTCCTATTGGAGATTCTTCTCTTAACAGCTATGAGGTGATTACAGCAGATAAAGCTATAGATGAGACCAACGTCGGCAATCGAATGCTCCGCAGTATGGGCTGGCAAGAAGGCCTGGTACCTTTTCCTCCTTTTGCTCTAGAAGATAATTTCTATTTTTGATTCGTTTTAGTTCTTAATTATTTGGAAATGACTTCAGATTTTTGATGATAACATCTGGCAGTATGATTTTAATGACTTGAAAATTGAAACGGTTATTGACTAGAGATTTCTGATATTCTTGTTCTTGGTATTTTTTTTTTCCTCTTTCGGTTTTTCTCTGATGGACAGGGATTAGGGAAAGATGGAAGTGGAATGGTAGAGCCAGTGCAGGCACAAGCAATGGAGAGTAGAGCAGGACTTGGGAGTAGGCAGAAGAAGTTGGATGCTGAGGTGCAGGCTGGGGATAGTTATAAGACTCTCATTCAAAAGAAAGCACTTGCCAGGTTCCGGGAGATGTCTTAACCTTAGGTATGCACATCTACAATAGTGTTTAAGAATGTTGATGGATCCTGATGTTTACTCATTCAAGAATGCGCGTAAATCCTTTCAAAGTGGGCTTTAGAAAGTGCCCATATTGTAGAGATGCACTTCGGTTTTGTTCTCAGGATTCTGCAACTGGAGTAAAACTAGCCTTTTCGATTTTATATTGTCAGAATAATCATTAAAGCACTTATCAGTTGATGGAAGAATGTTTATTTTCATATATGACCAGACCTTGTTGAGTTTATCATCTTTATTGGATGATGCTAAGTGTATCTGAGTCCGAATAAACCACTGCGTCTGTATGTTTCACATAATTCTTGACTAGTACTTCCCTGCTTAAATACACAAGGGAAAAGAAAATTCCATGATCGCGATGTTGGTTTTGGGTGCTTTTACAATTCTACTTCAGATGAAAATAAAATAAAATATTGGGATTGGTTTTGTTGATTGGAAGTGTAATATTTCATTTTTTTTTTTCAAATACATTTGAGGAAATCAACAGTATAAAAAAAATTGAAAATAAAAAAGGCTAATTACATGATTGGGATTTATAATTAAATTGGTTGTTGAATCTCGACTAATGAAATCATATATGCAAGTGTAATGGAATTACAAGATTCACACTTAACCATATAATTTGAAATGAGATTTATGAGATAATTTATTAGTTTTTAAAATTAATTTTATTATTATTTTATTTTTAAAGAGATGGTAATAAAATAGTATCAATTGAGATGTTTTATTTATTTTTAATAAATTTAAATGAGATAAATAAAAATATAAAAATAATAAAAAATATAATAAATAGTAATTTATAATGTAAATTTATATATTAAAAGTTAGGTTTATGTAATGAGATGTGATATTTAAATAAAATAAGATAATATTATCGTGTAAATTTAATAAAAATATTATATGAAACATAAAATAACTTATTTTATCTCTCTAAAGAAAAGTAAAGAAAATCAAGCAAATAGACCATGATTTGAAGATTTTACTTTAAATGAGCTAATAAAACAAATAATTTTACCAACAAATGTACATTTGGTTGTATGTGATTTCATTAAAGAGGACCGCTAAATACATACATATATGTACTCACTTTGGTGTTATAATGCATAGTTCTTTTGAAAAATGAATGTCTATTTTTGAAGTTATTTTATTGTTAATATGTTTAAAGAATTGACCTTGACTGGCTGCTTAAAGAAGTCAGCAGGGATTTCTTATGTTTGAACGAATATTTTAAAAGGGTTATCATTTCATTGAGTTCTAAACCCACTGCCTATTCAATAGTACTCGAAAAAGTATGTCATGTCCCTCTACTTTAAAAATGTTACCACAAATTTACAAATT
This sequence comes from Hippophae tibetana, assembly GCA_037013495.1. Lineage (NCBI taxonomy): Eukaryota > Viridiplantae > Streptophyta > Magnoliopsida > Rosales > Elaeagnaceae > Hippophae > Hippophae tibetana. Next base: position 8,155,830 of record CM072804.1, read on the forward strand.
TACATGTTCTACTTCCAAGGTATTAGTAGCTGATAAGGTTTTAAATATCTATTTCTATTTAAATTTTAAAGATATATTAAAAATATTATCATTTTTTATTAAAATTTTCAAAAATAATTTACGAAAATTATAGATTAATAAAATTATAATTTTTTTTAACAAATCTTCAAAAATATCAAAACAATTAATTAATTACTTTTTAGATTAATTTTCTTATTTAGAAAATATAATTATAAATGTATGAAATATTTATTTTGAACAATGAATCAAAGGGTATAAGATAAGTAGTTAATTTTTTTAAAATAACTATTTGACCTAATAATTGAAAAAACACTATTATGTAAATATTTATGAAAAAAATAAAAAAAATCTTAAAACTCAATACATTAAGAAATTGTTTGGTTTTTAACAAAATAATATATATATGGTAATTTAAAAATAAATAATTAATCACAAACGATATTATTAACTGATATTTTATTAATATTTTCTTGATATCGATATTTTGTTAACATTATCAAGTATAATATTATTGATACCGAGTAGTCTAAGATAAGAATATTGTTGAGATATTATCGACAATGTCAAATATATTTCATTATTAATAGTTGGATATTAATTTTATTTTTTCTATATATGTATTGAATATATGTATTTTTAATTTATAACTAGTTTTCCATTAGATATTAGTTTGGAATGCATCTATCTAATAAGATAAATATTTGATGGTGAAGAGTTTTGTTGTGCTTTAAATTATGCATTTATTTATAAAAAGGTCCCAAAATAAAAAAAAATAAGATTAACATTATTGTCTCAAACTTTTAAAGTAAACATTTAAATCACATAGCCTAGTTAGGCTAACAATTTAACTTGATAAAGGTTTAGCCTATCAAAAAATATAATCAATTACATCATTGCTAACATTAATCTAAACCCTAAAACATTTGAATTTATAAAATATTTGACTGTGATTAACCCTAACTATGGTTAAACGATATTTCGTGTGAGTGATACGTTGGATTTTAACATTAAGATATTGATCAAGTAAAAAAAACATAAAATACAGTCGAAGTGTTAAATTTTAAAAGCTTACGGATGAAAGTGTTATTTTATTTTATTTTTTTGTTGGATTATCTTTCATCAACTACCTGCACCCAAAAATAAATATATAAATCAATGAAATAAAATGTGTATATGTGTATACAAAGAGTGAAACTGAATTGGTTATTTCATCACAAATGATATTTATAAATATGTTTAGAGCAGTAACTAACTCCTACTTTGAAGTTTGAATTAATATCAAGATGTTATTTAATAGTGCATGTATTTTTATCTTTTATGAAATTAAAATTTAGAAGTGAATCACTGGTGGTCTGAATTTAACTATCTTATATCTCCTATGAGACAAATATGCAGTTGTTGGAAAGAAACTATCTGGCTTGGTTGCTACACACTTGAAGAATATTACAACAAACTTTTTCTTGGAAATTGTGATTTATAATTTTATCAATAATGTAATTCTTCCATGCATTTTCCGCCAAGCTAATTGTAATTTGGAATATCGATTTTGAATGTATATATACTTGCTTGTCCTGATGAGTTTTAGTATGACTAATAATGTTGCATATTAATTACTGAGTAATTGCTATAAATTAAGGTAAGTGCTTTGAACACAAAAATAATTTATTCTCAATTTTCATACACATTACTTATATATAAACTGTGAATCTGCGAGTAAATAACATTCAAATCAATTAGAAAACGACTTTGAATTGATTGACCTGACAAAGTCTAAAGGAAATGAAGATTTTTTTCCCCGAAAATTGATAAGTGTACACATGACTTAAAAGTTGTTGTTTTTTTAATAAACAACACATATAAAGTAATCAAGGTGAGAAAGCATTATATGACTTAAAAGTTGTTGAAGTGCCATTTTTTCTTCTTTTTAATTTTTATTTTTTTTCAATTTAAGGAAGAAATACCAAGAAGTTTAATCTAGGTTCTAATGGCACAGCCATAAACTAGTTGCTAGGAATGCCAAATCAAAATGTTAAAATACACGCAGTTCTGTTATCTATATAAATAATTTAGATAATTTTGTTTTTAACAAATCATATTTTCAACCATTAAATTAAGTTAATTTAAAATCATATAATTATCATATCATTTGATACAAAAATTTAATTGTCATATCATTTGATACCAAATAATTAAATTTAATTGTCATATCATTTGATAAGAAAATGACAAATGATATAAAAATGTTTATGGGAAATAATTTTGCATATGAACATTTATAATTCAAAAATCACGTTTTGCAAGAAGCATAACATATGTGCTTCCTCAAAGCCCCTTTTTTTTAATAATAAAACATGAGAGTATCTTACAAATAGAGAATGAGAATTTAACAGCAAGCACTAACAAATGAGACCTACCTTCTCTTAGGTTAGGGTAGGAAGGAAAAAAAAATACTACTATTTTGAAGAAAGTGGCATGAATAAATTTTTTTGACCAAGTGAAACTCGACTCCACACATTAAGGGTTAATGAATCACCCAACTGGTCTAGTTGTATCTATAGTCGGGCATTTAATTAAAATGGATTAATGTACTTAAAAAGACATAAGATTGTTGGCTGACCTAATAATTTTACTATATATATATATATATATTAAAACATGAGACATGCAAACAATTATCTCATCATTTAATATTAATATATATGTCCAAAAATTATTATTTTATTATTGAAACGTGTGATAACTTAATATTTTGAGTTAATAAAATTTAATATTAATGTAATTTTTTGTTTTAAAAAAACAAATATTTAATAGGAGATAAAAGTAATAAATAATAAATATTTTTTCTTCTTTTCTTTTCTTTTCTTTTCAACTTATATAAAGTATAGTCCGATATGAAGTGGGCGAGTCAAAGCAGCCTGCAGGGGGGAAATGTGAAAACAGAAGTAGTCTTTAAAAAGTAGTTTAATAAAAACAGTTGAGACCAAAGGTGGTTGTTGTTATCAGTAATATTATCAAAGCAATTTTCCTATAGAAAATAATTAAATTGGGTTTGGAATGAATATTATAATTTTAATTTTCCCACTATCCACAACCTCCATCATTTAATAATGTGCCTCTCAATTCAGTATAAAAAACCCTCTTCACTCTCTCTCTCATTCTACCATCCTATATACAAACCTAGCTACCTCTATTTAATTTATTTCTCTATAAAAAAAAACTTAAATCATCAAGCTTGGTGTTGCAGAAAAGATCGAATCTAACAATGGATAAACTTGGAAAATGTGAAGCAAATTATGTATCACTGAGCCCAATAGCTTTCTTAAAGAGAGCAGCTGCTTCATATGCGAATCGTACTTCACTCATATATGAAGACACTCGTTTCACTTGGCTCCAAACTTATCTCCGTTGTTGTCGTCTTGCTTCCTCCCTTTCTTCACTCAACATCCTCAAAAATGATGTGGTATGTATCCCAGTTTGTTACTATATATAAAAATGTTATCGTACATTCCTTAATAAAAATATCAATATAATATTTATAATTAATATAAAATATCTCTTTTTATTTATATACATTATATAAAATTTATACACGTTTTATTTCTAAAATGATGATAAATTTTTGTACTTTATTTTTATAAGGGTATAATATTTGATAGAGTTGATGAATAGTGTTTAATTTTAAAAAGTTAATTTAACGGGTAGAGATTATTATTTATTTTTTGTAAATTTTGTTATGATATTATTAAGATTTTCAATTTGACACTTGAAGTAAATATTAATGTTAAAGTTTCACATCGACTGAGTTTCGCGCCCACGTTGCGCATATAAACAAGGACAATCCTACATCTCATAACCTGTGTTTTGAGATGGAGTTAGGTCCAAATTTAACATGGTATTAAAGTAAGGTTACTCGGTAGGTGCAGTTGTTTCGCCACTGGTGAGTGATGCATTCCGCCACTTGGGTTCCATAAGCTCAACATCACCATCGGTCTCAAGGGGACAGACACTTACCGATTTGAGGGGAGTGTTAAAGTCGCACATCGACTGGAGATCGCGCCCACGCGGCGCATATAAACAAGGGCAATCTTCCATCTCATAACCTGAGTTTTAAGATGGAATTAGACCCAAATTTAACAATTAATTTCACTAACTAGCGAAAGAAAAAAGTGTACTTTAAGTAGTTCAGTTGGATCAAAAACAAACCATGCAATAGTTGTTAAATGACAAACGTTTTATTTAAACTGTGATGTGTTTGACTTTTGACTCATCCATGCAATAGTTGTTATATATGGTGGTGCTTCTAATTATTTGTGAAATAATGCTTCTTCTTTTTTTAATTTGTCTAATGGGATTTTAGAAAGACGTTAATAACTTGTTAAACTTTTAATTAGTTGATCCTGTGGGCATAATCTGATTTTTTTTTTATGTTTAATATAAAGAATAATAAGAGTATTAAGATGTATATAAAAAATTACGGTATCTTTAAATGTACTATTCCGGTTTCAAAGAAAATAAGAACGTTATAAATGTGTTTGGAGAGTAAAATTAAAAGAAAAAAAAGAGCATTAATGTCCATAAAGCGATTATCGGTGTATGACAGCAAAATTTTAAAAGTGATTGTATTTTTTATAATAATAAAAAACGTTCAAGTCCATTAATAAATATGAACATATATGTAATAATAAATTAATAATTTTGTCCAAAGTATAATTATAAAAAGTGATTCTAACTTATTTTTAGCTTTTCATTTCTAATTCAATATCATATCACTTTTGGCTACATATAGGTGTCCGTGCTTGCCCCAAATATTCCGGCAATGTACGAAATGCATTTTGCAATACCAATGGCCGGAGCTGTTCTAAACACTATCAACACCCGTCTCGATCCTAAAACCATAGCAACCATTCTGAGCCACTCTGGAGCAAAAATCTTCTTTGTTGACTACCAACTCATCCCTTTAGCTAGCAAGGCCCTTGAAATACTCTTCTCCAACTCACACCCAAATCCACCAGTTGAATCTTTCATGCCTTTAGTGATTGTCATTGACGATATTGATTCCCCAACTGGAATCCGACTCGGTGAGTTAGAATACGAGCAACTTATTCGAAAGGGTAATCCTAATTTCAAACCCATTGAAGTTGAAGATGAATGGGATCCAATTGCTTTAAACTACACTTCAGGAACAACCTCTGAACCTAAAGGTGTGGTTTATAGTCACAGAGGTTCTTATCTTGGAACTCTAAGTCTAATTCTTGGATGGGAAATGGGTACTGAACCTGTGTATTTATGGACACTCCCAATGTTCCATTGTAATGGTTGGACATTCACTTGGGGTGTCGCTGCTCGCGGAGGCACTAATGTGTGCCTTCGTAACACAACTGCGTACAACATTTATCGTAACATCATACATCACAGAGTCACCCATATGTGTTGCGCACCTATTATCTTCAACATCCTACTTGAAGCCAAACCCAGTGAACGAAAGAAGATCACAAACCCAGTTCACATTCTCACCGGTGGTGCCCCTCCACCGGCGACACTTTTAGAGAAAATTGAGGCACTTGGGTTTCATGTAACTCACGCTTATGGATTAACAGAAGCAACAGGGCCAGCTTTGGTTTGTGAATGGCAAGCTAAATGGAACAAACTTCCAAGAGAAACCCAATCAAAATTGAAAGCTAGACAAGGAATTAGCATATTGACATTAGCAGATGTAGATGTGATGGATTTAAAAACAATGGAAAGTGTATCCCATGATGGGAAATCGATGGGGGAGATAGTGCTAAGAGGAAGTAGTATAATGAAAGGGTATTTTAAAGACCCAATTGCGACTTCAAAAGCTTTTAAAAATGGATGGTTTTTAACAGGTGATGTGGGAGTGATTCATTCAGATGGGTATTTGGAAATTAAAGATAGATCAAAAGATGTGATTATATCAGGAGGTGAGAATATTAGTAGTGTGGAGTTGGAGAGTGTGTTGTATAGGCATCCTAAAGTTTTGGAAGCAGCTGTTGTGGCTATGCCTCATTCTCGTTGGGGTGAAACTCCATGTGCTTTTGTGGTACCTAATAGTAGTTCTTATGGTGTTTTTTCTGAGTTGGAGATTATCAATTATTGTCGTAAGAATATGCCACATTTTATGGTGCCTAAGAAGGTGGTTGTTATAAATGAGTTGCCCAAAACAGCTACGGGAAAGATTCAAAAGTTTGAGTTGAGAGTGAAGGCTAAAGCTTTGGCTGAATTGAATGGTGAATTTGAAAACATAAAAGGGATTGAATCTTCTTCTCATGTTACTCCTCATGACCCAATTATAGCCATGTCCCGTCTTTAAAAAAATCTCTTTGATTTCTATATTTTTGTTGTCCAGGTGGAATAAAATGTATACAACTATATATATATTACATTAAAGGGAAATATTGTATTTGAAGTGATTTTATTTTTCAAACTTTCATTTTTTTTACATGCATTGAAAAATATAAAAATAGCATATGACTATTGAAATATCCATAAATTATGGGATATTTTTTGAAAAAAAAAATGAAAAATAAATATTATTATTGATTGCATCTTTAAATAAATTTTATTTTATTTTTAAATTAAATTAAATAACGGATAAAACTAAAAAAAATAGTATATATATATATATATATAAGATATTAACAATAAAACCGCTCTATATTAAAATAAGAGATTATTCCAACATATTCATCTATATTTAAGTCAAGGTGTCAAAAAGTTAAGCATGATATGGAAGTCTCTTAATTATAATGTTATGTTCCCTTGGGATTCGTTAGCAAACGGATCTTGTCAATCCACTACTCGTGTATGTATCGTATCGTGCCTTTTTTTCTTGATTTGTGTGTTTTATGGTACCGTATCATTCCACAATCAACGGATCGATACAACTTATAATCGTTTACTCGTTATTATTTTGAAGAAAAAAAATTATGTTTGCTGGATTCAAATTCATCATATTTTATATATTAATATTAATTATATTCATTAATTATATCATATTTAATAATATATAAATATATTTAATATTAATTTAAATAGAATTCAGTTTTAATACAAGTCACAGGCTTGTACCATATCGCCTTCTTTTTGCTAGCATTCCACTCTAGCATGTTAAATATGTAACGCATTGTATCATGGGCCGTAACTATACCGTGTCCATTTAACAACCCTAGTTTTACTTATATGAGAATATTTTAAAAAGTAAAACCGCTTCTTTTTACTTATAAAAAAATTTTTTTTCCTCCTATTATTTACCTCGACATGTCACTAATAGTGTAGAGTTGACATCAAAATGAGATAGAATAATTTGATCCTCTTTTTTTTTTTTTGTGCCAAAGCATATATGGTCCTCGTTTTCTGTGTCGGAATATACGTTGTTTTTTTTAATTCAAATTTTTACAATATTAAAATTATTCTCATAAAAATATAACACATATACATACATATGATTGAAGTATAATTTTTTAAATATATTTTAGTTTTTTACTAAGTTAATGTTTTTATATTTTATTAAAAAATTATTATATTAAGTTATATCTTTAATAAAACTATCGTATTATCTTACACTATATCGATAAAAAAAAATACTTTTTTTGTAATTTATCTTACAATAGTTTCAAATTATAGATTCAAAGTAGCCTTTCAAAACTGTATTAGCTCATCAACGTACAGTATTATGAGAAAAAAGTAAGGAAAAGTAATAAGTTTTTGAACCTGAATCCATCTCGAACAAAATAAAAAATGGAAACATTTTCACCCAAAGTATATAATAGAAAAAAAAAACTCTTATTAAATCTAGAAGGATATGTATCATTATTATTATTTAATATATTTATTATTATTTTATTATTTAAAAAAATAATTATTAAAAAAATTAGGTAATTGATTGATATGTGTTGGATTTTACTTACAATTCAAAACGTTAATATATTAAAATAAATATAATATTTCAATTATATATATAATTTATTTTTCGTATTTTTTTAATGTTTGAGTTATACATACACTTAATAATAACACATTATCAATTATATATACCCCCAACATTAAGGATGATTAATTATTTGACTATATCATTCTAAGAGATAATTTACATTTTATCGAGTTTATATGCATAGTAAAAAATAATCAAAAGATTCACATTAATTTAATCAATTCTTAAAAATTTAAATAAATCTAGAATAATATTACATAATTCTCATTGTAATTCAATAGAAGACTCACCAATAGTATTGACTTGGGCTAATACGATGCCTATATTAGTATATTTTTATCTTAATGATCTATTTTATATGTGTATGATAACATTTGTTAGGTTTGAATTAATAATCTAAAATGATAATATAGAAGAATATCTTATCTTAATTATATATTTAATTAATTTTTTGTATTTTTTAATATGATACTTATTTACATAACTAATTATCTAATTGCAAAATTTCGTAAAATTAAAAGTATGATTTACATTTTTCTGAACAATGAATTCAAATTAAATCTGATATTGACGTGAATATAATGGAGACAGTCAATTTTGATGCTTGTACTCTTGCATGTTCCATACTCCATCGTTATGTCTCTTTTCTCTCTCTCTCTCTTTTTTGCATTCCATTATTCTCTTTGGATCTATAATTTATTGTGGGGGAAAATATTTTTAAAATACTTGTAAAGAACTTTATATATATTTCTTTTTTAATAAAAACAATATATTAATGATTAAGCAAGCAATAATGCTATAATTGTAGAAACAACATAATAATTATTAATAAAAAATAATAATAGTTAACATCAACAATAATAATACTATACAAAATCTCTTTCTAACCAATAGGCAAAATGGGTATCACGAGACATATTAGGATACAATTTCAAACAACACCATCTTCATATTAATTAAGAAAAAGTGCTTGTAATTTTGTTTTTCCTTGAAGCATCATTACAACAATTACATACATGGTTAATTGGGACTTCTCATTTTATATAAATTATCATAAGAAAGTAAAATGTCACCAGAGAACCACCGACCAAATTTTTTAATCATCTTTAGCATTTTAGTGTGTGTATATATATATATATATATATATACATACACACATTTTTAGAATTGTTTTTTTTAATATTAGTTCGTGCAACTTGAACTAATTAGGGTTGCTATCGTTTCAATAATCAAACATCTCCAATATTAAAGTTTCTGATCCTATGAAGCACGCGGATTGTAAGAAGCAATATTTGAGAACAAATGAACACATGGCTTATAGATAAGAGAATTTTCCCAATATATATGTGGCTTGTAGATAGATAGATAGATAGATACCCTTAACAGCGTATTTGTTGTCGTTTTATTACGAAGAAGATGTTTCGCTTAGTTGTCTACGGTACGTCGTATCCCTTTTTGGTTATTGACTATATATTGAGATTCCTTTCCACGGATTTTTGTAAGTACAAGCTATTTCATTTATCCTATTAATATTATTTCAATTACAATTAACATAGTAATACCTAATCAAATTATGTGGGTCAGTTGTGATTTGTCAGAATATTAATGTATGTTTTATATTCTTCTTCCTCTTCTTTTTTTTATAATTTTTGTCCCATTGTCGTCATAAAAATATTACTATTATTCATCATTAATTACAACCAACTTACGGAATAAATTTAATTAAATACAATTTTGAAACTAATTATATTCATACTGGACGGTAGTTGGTGGCTATTAGGAATGGCTGTATTACTATACAAATTCTTAAGAAAAAAACATTCTAGTATTAATCTTAGTCCAAATATCTTATCAACCATACCATTCTAGGAGCAAAATAAGAGTAATATTAGAATAACATAAATTTATACTTACACTAATTACGGTATGATATGTGATTAAATAATTTTTAAAATAATCAAAAATTTATTATTATTTTTAAAATTGATCATGTATTACATCATAATTAACATGAATATACGTATAGATATACATTTATTTGACCTAGCATTCCTCGCCAAAATAATTTCCTATAATTTTGAGGTTTGCATTTTCAAACCTGTTTGAGGTATTCGGTAATTTTACCCCACTGGTAATGAGTTCTACAAATCACCTTCATTTTCCTAGGTTAGTTTTCCTTCCGAATTAACAAACATGTTCTAAGTGTGGGTGGATTTAAACGTGGATGACCTTAAAAAATATGAGGGTAATCGAAAGCATATATACGTTGGGAATAGCTTAGTTCGGGCTTAGTAATGCGAGCTTAGGAAGAAGTGGCCCAAAAGTTAAAAAAAATGGAATTGGGCTTATAGGACGAAAGACGGAAAGAGAAGCGGTCCAACTATCATCAGCTTGTTCAACGTCAACCGAAAGTATTCACGTTAGTTTTTACAAATTTTCTCCTAAATAGTTTTATTTTTTTAAGTAATAAGAACCTATCCCAAAAATCATAATTTTATATCAAATTATCTAATGAAAAATATTAAAACAATAATTTTTTCATAATTTTAATAAAATGATATTTATGTGACATCCCATTACACTTCTTCTTATAGCACCTTAGTAGATCTCAACTGATGATCCTATCATAACTCCGTGAACCACATTGGTTCTCCAATGATCCCATCGATGCTCTTGCAATTATTACACGACAATCTTGTTAGAAGTATAAGTAATATATTACATACAAATACAAATATATATAACATTTTAAGTATAAAAATATACGTAGATATAAAAAGTTACATTCGATAGTCAATCTAATAAGTAATTAAATTTAAAACTATAATAGATATAACATATTATATATAAAAAATTCATAAAAATTAGAGATTATATATGGTGGACGACAACAATGATCTTAGAACTACATTGAGTCGTTGGAATTGTGTAAAAAATATCATAAAATCTAATTTTATTTAACTATGTTATAATAATATTTTAGTATTTATGAGTATTAAAATTATAAATTTTAAAATATATTTTTTAAATTTTTTAAAAATTATTAAAAAAATACTTAATATTCTTCATTTTTATTATACGAGTTCCGAGAAAAATCTTTCATATCTAACTTTAGTGAAAAAGGATGTTGGATCCTCGATAGCATCATGATAAAAAAAGTATACTTTTTATAGCTTTACAGAAATGCAATGTTTGTTGAAAAAAAAAATGATTTTTCGGAATGATAACTATAACTTTGGTACAATAAATCAAGAGCACCAAATATAGATGTCAACTTGTAAAAGACCATTACCTATGTTTCGAGACTTCGAGGGTTGGAGGGTATGGAGAAGATGAAGATATTTTGGATAAAAGTAATTTTGCATTAAATTGAATACACTACGATTTGTTTGAAGATTGAATTTGATTTAAAAAATATATATATATAGTGTTTAAGTTAAATGGATGTAAATAAGATGAGAAATGCTTTGATTTAAGGTTAATTTATATAAAAGGAGTTAAAGGCAACAATACATCTATTAGATTTGGGTCCATTCAATATGATAATCCAAGCAGTTGATTATCTTTCTTAGTTAGATTTCCGATTAAAGATAGGTTCAATAGTTAGATTCATTAAGAATAAGGTAAATAATGTTGCATTTATTTGTGATTTCATATTTTAATTTTTTTCTTGCATACTTATTTATCCATCAAGTAGGAGTAGCTTTTAAGTCTCATTAAGTTAAACTAAGACCACATTTTTTTTTTTTTTGTAATCATTGTCCATCAAGTAGCTTAAGCTTAATTAATTTAAACTAATAACACCTTTCTCTTCTCTTTGTAATATAAAAATATTATTATAAATTATCTTATAATAATTTATGGTATGAATTATATAAATATTTTTTTAATAATATTAAGATAACATAAATTTACAATAAGTTCAATTATTGTATATGGTGTATTAAATTAAAAATTTAGGGAACTCCAAACTAAAAATTGAGCTTTTGGGATCTATTCAATCTCCACCACATTTATGTTTTAAGTTTTGACACATGTCCTATCCTAAAAAGCATGTATGATATAATAACATATATAATCACCTCTTGGAGAGGCGCAAAAACACTCTTATTATTTAAATTAAGTGGTGGTTGTTGTTTGATCCCTACAGACATTCTTTTTAAAGAGAATCACCATCGAATGCTTACCGACGATTCCAATATTTCTCAATCAATGAACAATTTGTACCTCTCCATTTCCTTCACTTTGCTTGGAAGAACCACATCTTCTTTCTTTTTTTCTTTTTTTTTAATAAAATCTTTACTTTTTCTTTTCCTTTTTTTAATAATTTTTTACTGAAATAAATAGTTTATCTATAATATCGCATACTAATATAATTTTTTTATTCACTTATCAAGAATTTCTTTTCGTGGTTACAAGCTGGACATGATAGAACCACCCGTGTCTCTTGCATTTATTTTATTATTAAGTTTTTTTCAACAATAATTTTTATATATAAATATTATAAATTAATACTAGATCTAATTTTATTACAAAAATATATAATTATGATTAACAATAAAATGATAAATAATGACAAAAACAAATAACAAATAATGACTTAAGTGATAACTTTTAAATATGAAAAATCTATTTAATTAACTATTACATAACGAGAAAAATCTGTTAATTATCAAATAAAAATTAAATATTAATATTAAGAGAGTTTTATAAAATATGTTAAAAAATAATTTAAAATATCTTTTTTTTTAATTTAGTGATAATATACATAAATATAAATTAATAAATTTATTATTAAATCAAATATTATTAGTAAAACTCTAAAATATAAACTTATCTGATTTTACTTTTTTTTTCTTTTATTCGATAGACTCTAAACTCCTCTTCTCTTTTTGTGAAAATCTGTTATCTTCTCTGTTCTGTTTTCTTTACAGCCGTTGAGAAAGAAAAATATATATCCGCGCACGGTTGGTGAGAAAGAAGGGAAATATATATAAGAGTTAAAGCAGAGGTGGCTATGAGTAATATAATTTTTAACAATGATTGTATTAGAAAAATGATTTCAAAAAATTTAAAGATGGTAAAATAATAAATTTTTATTTGAATTTATTATTATTTAATTATTGTATTTTGTAAGGTAAATTTTCTTCTTTTTTAAACATTCATGTTAAACGAAAAAAATATATTTTAAAAATACTGTGCCTTAAACAAACATGAATTATTATTTTATTTTTTTATATTTAAATTATATATATATATATATATATATATTTTTTTTAATTTTAATAAAATAATTTTATTTTTAAATTATAATGATAAATGAAAATAAGCAGTTTAAGGGCTGTTTTCTCAGAAGGAGTGTTGGAGGCTTGCAATTAAGTTTCTTACAAAAAAAAAATATCTGCTAAGCCAAACTTCTATACTATATGCAAATTAAGTGCATGTATCTTTTTTCTCTCTCCGTCATATCCTACGTGGAGAGATAAAATTTCACATGGATGAAATGTTTATCAGATCGCTTTCTGAGGATTATAAAAATAGATGTATAGGAAATATTGGCCTACATTATTTTACTGTATCATTTGATGCATACTAAAAATAATACAGAAGAACAACAAATATAATAAGACAAATTGGATAAGATTAATGCAAAATATTAACTAATTTTTTACTCTTACATATCGATAGGTATTTAAAGAATTCATTTACTCACTCCTCTCCCTTATAAATATAAATAGTTATAAACGAGAGTTTATAAAATTAAATAATATTTGTGTAAATCCTATCCTATCCTTATATTATATTTAAAATAAATAATCGTGACAAAGTTTCGTTCATTTTACTTTCTAACTTTATATTTCAAAACTCAGAGGAAAAAACTTTCTCAAAAAACAATTAATCGAGGGCATAAATGTATATATATATATATATATATATTCTTCTTAAACTTTGTTTTAGAAACATAGTATATATTAAACACCTCTTAAATAGGAGAAAAAAAAATACAAAGCCAACCTAAAGATCTAACCCAAAAAAAGAGCTAAAAATGTATAATAAAAAAATAAAAAAAGTGCCCAACTTATATTTCTAAAACCATAAAAAACACAGTCAAAAAATTTTAAATTTAATACTGTTTAGTTAGATAACATTGAAATTAAATTTCAATTAATTACATATGTTTAATATTTTTGAATGTTATTACTATTATTATTATTATTATAAGTTATATTATTATGTAATTTTTGAAAAAAAAACAATTATATTTCAATATCTTATAATCGTATAATTGAAGTTTTTTTTGTAATATATATAAAGAGAATGAACTAAGTTAAATTATGTGTAGGAGACTAGTAACTTACTATAACTCGTGAGCACGAGCTACTCTCACACCATAATGAGGACACAAATGGTGCAAAATTTAAATACCCATTAAATGCTATACATAAAATTCCAACAGTAGAAACAAACAAGAAAAACTAAGAACCCAAAAAAGAAAAAAACACGATAAGCCCTTTCAATTGAGAGACTTTGGAGATAATAGAGTTTCAACTTTAAAAAAATGTGTACGGATGAAATAAAAATTTGTATTTTAGGACATCTTGTGTCAAATTTATCCCTATTTATATATATATATATAGGTATATAAAGTAGATGTAAATATTATTTTTATAATGGTTGTAGTGATTATAGCCTAGTTCCAAAGAAAGTTCTTTTGTGGTGTCCATAAAGCAGGTAAGGCAAAAGGAAAAGTACGGCGGTGACAGGAATGAGTATAAATTTCAACCATTAAAGTAAAGAAAATTCGGATTGATATTGATTGGGTTTCAAAGGTTATGAATCGATTGAAAAATCTAATCTCAATATTTTGATTTCGAATGGTGGTATATCTTTACTCACTTGTATAAAGTAAACTAACTTAATTTAGCTCACTTAAATTCCATTAATTTAAAAATAAATTAGAATTAAATTTAAATTTAAATAATCTAATTTTTAAATTAATTAAACTAATATAAACTCATTTATATTTTAATTTAGCTAAAAACCTCATGAGTAACCTATTTAAATTTTGTATTACTTACATTAGAATATGAACAATCTTAATTAAAATAAAAATGATTTTTTATATAAACCTTAAAATAATAAAGCATACAATTCTTTAAAAACTTGATAAATAGAAATGTTTAATCATATATGAAATTAATAAAAAAAAATTAAAGTTGTTATTAATTATATTTTGAAAATGAATCAATGATGTTAAGTATAATCTAAATAATTTTTGGTAAAATAAGGATAATTTTTATTGAAAACTCAAAATCATAAAGTGTAAATTTTTTTAAAAAATAAGATTTATAATTTTTTTAATAATTTATAATATTTTATGAATTAATACAATTTATATTTCAAAAATTAATAAAAAATGTGATACAGAATCTGAACAATTATTAGTAAAATGAGTTAATTTTTATATAAAACTCGAAATCATAAATCATAATATTTAATATAAAATAGATTTTTAGAACTTTTTAATGATATATAAATTTTTCATAATTGTTTTGAATTTTTTTATGAGTTATTACAATTTATATTTTAAAAATGAGTAAAATATTTTCTACTAACTATGAACAATAATTACTAAAATGTACATAATTTGCTATAAAAAATACGATATCAAAAACAATAAAAATTATTAGAAACTATACTTTTAAAGATTTATACTAATATATGAAATGAATCATAATATTTTGTAAATTATTAATGTTTATATTTCAAAAATGTTTAATAAAATCTAAACAATATTCAATAAAATGAGTATAATTTCTCTAGAAAACTTAAAATTTTAAAAAGAATCATTTATTATAAAATATACTATTTGATATTTTTAATGATATATGAGTTTAATTTTAAATTATTATAAATTAATACAATTTAAATTTTAAAACTTAGTAAATGATCATCTCTTTAACCTCAAATATATTGTGTATATTTTTTAAATTAATATTTATCTTAAAATTATATATTTATTGAAATATTCTAATATAAATTTAATTTAATTTTATCTTCTATTTTATTTTTAAAAAATAGTTATTACTTTTTTTATTAATTTGATAAATATTAGTATTTTTGTTAAATTTGTAATAATAATTAATAATTATACTTAGTTAATCATTTTTCTTTTCTTTTTTTTAATTTTTAATTCAACGTGTTTTTGCAAATGAGTTAGTGAATATTTCATTTAAATTCCTTAGTTAATTGAGTTATAATTTTTTAACTCATGAAATTAATAGACTAACTTTAAATGAATTAAGTTGTAATAAACAAATTGTTTGACATTATTAACTTTAAATATTAAAATAACTTTATCTTTTGTAGCACACATGATAAGTAGCCCATTAATGACATGTTTTTACTAAAAACACTAAATATATAATTTGTGTACAATCATTCTTTTTTATTGTAAAACAGAATCCTATTGTAATGAATATAAATTGTATGATTATGTAAATTTTTAACACAAATAATGGGTGTGAGTCTAAAAAGTATTAGATATTCTATTAATCTTATATAAAATTTTAATTTTAAAATTATATATTTTGATTTTTTCTTTCATGTCCTATTAAAGTAACTTTTTATTTTTAAAATATAACAAAATAAAAATATCAAATAATGATTTAATTTTTTTTATAATAAAATTATTTTAATTGGTAATAAAACTATATAAATAAATTAAATATTAATAATTTTATTAAAATGATTATCGATATTTTTATATACAAATTGTTACTAAAAAGTATATAGAATAATTATAACATAATTTAATAAAATTAAATCTAATATAATTATATTTTACTTATTCAATATATCCTAACAAATTTTACTTTAAATGAATAAAAATTGCTATATATGTTGCCAACAAAAAATACTAATTTAATAAAGGTAAATATAATACAATTATATTTTTTTTACGATGAATCGGGCCAAAAGGCACATTTCCATTGTTAATACTAACACTAGTCCTTGTCTGCCACTGCATAAAAAAATGTGCACCATTTTAAAAAAAAATCTGGCTCACATTTGCTATGAAACTGGTATAGCACTATAATTTGATTTTTTCTGTAAATAATAAGAAATTACTAAATTTACATTCAAAATTCAAACTGCCTCATTTATATAGGAAGGGTAGACAAATTATAATTTTTTTTTACATCTGAGTCTCAAATTAAAAATTAAAAATTAAAAATTCAAATTTAAGGTGGGGCAGATTTGATGGTTGGGTGCTATAGCACTGTACTCATTATTTTTGCTTTTTTTTCTTCCTTCTACTAGTAAGGTATTTTATTTGAAATGATAAAAGATTGTATTTAAATTCTATATATGAAACTCACCAACCTTTTTATGTGGGACCGGATTTAGACACTTTTGTTTAGTCCACTTAAAACAAATAAATTAAGCATAGATGGTAATAATTTAAAATTAAGATGAGGACATTGCCGCGTGTTTCTTATACAATATTAAAAAAATTGAGTATATAATTTTTATATAATTATATGTTGAATTATTAAAGTGTATAGTATTATATAAAATAAAAATTATATGTTTAGATAAAAATTAGAAGTTTAATCGCAACACAAAGTTTTAAGTGTGTTTACAATTGAAATCAAGATAAAAATGAATTAGTTAGAATCATTTTTTTAATATGTTTATTAAAAATTGTAATATAAATATTGATTTATTTAAATATTATTTTTAAAAGTAACGATGACAAATAAAAAATGAAATATTAAAGTAGAAATAATTTTGAAATTTTACCTCATGATTTGAAAAGCCGATACAATACTAAGAAGATGTGGGAATTAAACAATAATGAAACTGCAAGTTCTAGAGCTGGATATAGATTGGGTTGGGAGCTTCGTAACTTTTATATCGGACTGGGAGTCAATGGAATTTTAGTCGTGGAATGAACAAATTGAGTAAAGGTATAAAATTAAGAAACAGAAGCATACTACACATAATCTCTTTGTACAATACTACCTCTTAGAAAACCTCCAAAACTTTACAATCAAGACCCTATATAATTAGTTAATTGCTAAAAAAAAAATTATTAGTCTAGATTTGATTTGATTGGACCATCAAGAAAAAATATTAAGAATATTTTATATCTTTTTTTTTTCTTTTTTCCAGTGAAAAGAAGATGAAGATTGGATTTTTTTTTTAGAATAGTATGGACACATTACTAAAAGAAGCACTAAACCATTTTTCAAAAAGTTTGCTATTTTCGATTTGATACTTAAAATTTATTGTTTAAATATTTATATATTTTTAAATAATTTAATTAATTTTATATTTTATTAACTTAAAATACAACATTATTATTTAATTTAAGATGAATGAATAGTTTATTCTTCTTTTATACGCAGCGGAATGCATTAAAAAGAGCTCAATTTCGAAATTTACTAATAAAGGAACAAAAGCTTAAATTAAAAAGTAAATATTACTTAATGCCTCCTCAGACTTATTTGAATCACACTTACAATTATCATTCACTAAAAAAAAAAAAAAAAGTTTATTGGTGTCGGTTATATATTATTATATATGTGTAAAATCGATTGACTTGAAATAAAAAAATTAATTCTTAATCATTGCTTAATAAGACAAACTAAAAAAATTAATCCACTCAAATTGTTACAACAGATTTTTAAAATAAGAAATATCAAAATCAAAAGTGACTTACTGTGAAAGCGAAAATTGATAGAGCTGGGTACTTTGTTCTCCTTTAATTTATAAATAAATATTTTTTTAATAAAAAATAAAAATTATATGATTTAGAGTGTACGATATGCTAGTGGGGTCCATATATGATGAACAATCATGATCAATATTGAGGAGTGAGGACCATTTTTATTTTATTGCTGGTCAATATTAAAAAGGACCCAATACTTAGTTTGATGCATTAATCAATTTAAATGAATAGACCGAGAACAACCGATCAACGATTTTGCTAAAAAACCATCCGGTCCTTGTGATTAGTTATGTACACAACAATTATATGGTGTATTGTTAATGTACATGTAGTAGTTTAGATCAACTGAATTCATACTTAGGTGTTAGGATAAATAATTTATTTTCATATAAAAAATCAAACTAAAAAATAGTACAAAAATTTGGGGAAAAAAATGCATGTTACATGCTTTCAAAATAGTTAATATATTATAAGAATATTGTAAGAGATTATTACTTTTCAAAGGTATTTCCATTTTTAATCATTTCATTGTTTATGTTTAGTATTATTCATTTAATAGGTATGCGATCCTAATGACCAAGATACCACGCCCATGGTAATAGTAGCTCCTACATAGCCACTAGCATATAACGACATGATTAACTTGAGGGTCAAGACCTGATGGTTAACAAATGACGACTAAGACGTGATAGCCAAGATATGATGAGCAAGACTTGATAGCCAAGACTTGAGAGTCAAAACCTAACCTAAGTAAACGACCTGGTACACCATTCTAATGACATAAGTTATCTCTGAATGTAAAACCTAATGCAACATGTATAAGGCGACCTATTAATGTAACGCCTATGACGACTTTATCTTATGTAAATTAATTATATTCTAGCAACTCATACGCAAGTATCAACCTATATGACCTCAACACCTATCCAATATGTGATATATATACCTCTTTAGGGAGAAGAATAAAGAACTCTTCCTCGTTATGAAGATTCATACTTCTCTTTAAAAATCACTATAATTCTATAACACGAAATTCTTTCCAAAAAATTGGCACTCTATGAGAAAACTTAATTCTTTCTAGTCTAAGCTAGAATTTGAGACCTTATATCTTATCCCTATGAGAACTAACTCATGTTTTAGGGACATTTACTCTAAGAAAATTGCCCATCATCTTATACCGATCAAGCTAATAGTCTTACTCGCCCAGCTATAGGATTGGATCTTAATGATCAAATGCATCGCTCATCATCTATGAAGGCAGCACATGATCATGAAATGGGTAGTGCATAACCTCTAGTCAATAAAGGTGTCCAAATTTCATCCCCACATAATATGATGAGCCCTTATCCACAATATTGAGAAAGTATATTGAGAAAAAATATATTAGGCTTGATTTGATTGGACATGTTGTAAGTTAAAGAGGAATAAGTTATGATTAGGGGTCATAGGTTCAATTTGTAAGCTAAAGAGGAATGATATGATGCTTGAGTGTAACAAATTATATGTTTACTTCGCTATTGTTAGGTATCTGACAACATTATGGACCTTATTCTAGAAGGAAAACAAGTGACCTCATATTCCAAACTAGGTGTCATTTTTCCTTCCAATGATTTTAGATTCAAGGTCGTCATTTTCCATGTTTTGACGTTAAATTTTTGTGTTAATTTGAAATTCATGCCACATTTATAAATTGGCCCTACCTAGGCCAAAGTGAACGTACTACACTAATTAAGAATTTACTAGATAATGGGATGAGGTGTTTGCATATGTTGCAAGTGGAACAATTTATGCATCACATCTTTGATCAATTGTTGTAACCCCAGTTACAATTTTTTATTGTAACACCATATTGCCTCATTGGAATGGATGGAAAGGGTTGTGAGATGGAAAAGTAACTAGTTTGGTTCAATTAGAGCTGTCACGAATTAGACTTAGCTTGATTGAAAATATCCCAAGATGGAGAGAAATGGACCGGGCTGGATCGACTTAAACAATGAATACAATCCTACCCCAATTGGGCCTAACATGAACCCAAGAGAAATAGATATCTAAGTGATTAGAAAATATATGGGCTAAAAAGAGAGAGAGAGAGAGAGAGAGAGAGAGAGAGAGAGAGAGAGAGAGAGAGAGAGAGAGAGAGAGAGAGAGAGAGAGAGAGAGAGAGAGAGGAAAAGTAAATACGACTTGTCGTTGGATTGTGGGGTGATAGAGAAAGGCAAAGTAGAATACTATTGTGTTTTGTACCAAACCTCATCTTTGATAGCTACATTATTCTAATCTAAATCAACACAACCATGGACTTCGTTTACTTGCTTCGTCACACAGAGGCTCGAAAAAATAGTAGGCTACCTTTATAGTTGGGTCGGGTACCGATAAATGTGGACGAACATATTACAAACATGTTATGGGGTGGTATAGTGGAAGAAGATAAGAGGGATAGATTGGGCATTAGTGTTTGGGCAAACTCGAATCATCATGATAAGACAAAGATGAGTTATGATTGATGCAAACTGAGAATACCACGAGTTGGACCTGTCGCAAAATGATGAACAACAAAGATTCCTTCTCTGTATGCTAGATGCCACCATCTTTAGGGTTCGTTCAACATCAATTTCTCCTTTGTACCCAAAATCATGATACTGCATCCATCATGAACGACCTATTGGTTAAGATCTGATAGCCAAGACCTAGCTTTAGTAAATAATATGATACACCATTCTAATGATTAGAGTCACCTTTGAATGTAAGATCTCATGGAGCATGAATACGACGACTTGTTAATGTAACGTTTATGGTGGCATGATCTTATGTAAATTAATTATTTTTTAACAATTTGTATGCGAGTACTAATGTATGTAATATCAACATCTATCCAATATATGTTATATATATCTCCTTAAGGAGAAGAATTTATTTATCATTGTGAACATTTCATACTTCTCTTTCACTATAATCTTATAATATGAAATTTTTTGCAAACGATTTCAAACACAAATTCATTTTTTTTAAGTTAAATAAATTCAACAAATGGTTATCAAATTATCATATCAATATATTACATCTTATAGAATAAGTGTTAGACCGTGAAGCTACTTTGAACTGTGTGTAAATGAAATTTATTTTTAAATATGTTTTTGAATTTGAGCACATATGAAATAACTATTAGGTTAAACAAACATTGTGAAGGGATAAAAACCGAAATTACTCATAAATCATTGTGCATGAGTTAAAAGTGAGAACAGCTTGCAAATAAAGAGTATTTTAATAATGAAACATGACAAATATTAATTAATTCTGGAAATTTTATGTTGTAGGTCAGAACATGTCGTTAAAAAATTTAATCCTAACAATTTACGTACTGAAGTGGATCTAAAGATAAATTAAAACTTTGCTACAACCATAACAAGTATATATGTTCTCAAAATATGACTACTTACTCTTAATTTTTATATATAATTGTATCATCATCTTTCACGGTAATAGCATTAAATTAAGCTAATTGGTAAAAAAAAATCCATTTCTATCTTAACCTGAAACTTAGGTTTCTCTTTTATTATTCATTATGAATAATTGTAATTCTTTTTAAGTACTAATTAATTAATAATTAATAATATATGTAATTAGTTTAATGATTTTACTTTAAAATTTATACTTTTTTTTTCATTTAAAATAAAGTTAAAATATATTTTAATCTAAAAAAATTAATTAATAATATGTGATTGTGTGCACGCAAATTTCATATAACTAGCAAGTATAACTTTGGAAACTCAAATAATAACACTCTTTATTCCTTTTTCTTTTTCTTTTTTCCCTAAAGTCATTGTTCTGTTACTTCTTGTCTTTATTACGTGAGGATTACAAATTCTGCATTGCGGTAGCAGAGGTTAATTTAGTTTTGTTTGTGTGCATATTAATTATGAAGGATCTAAAGGTTCATATTTAACATAATATATTAATTAATTAATTTTCTTCTCTGATAAAACAAACAAATAAAAATAATAAGATCTAAATCCGCCGGATTCTCTATAAAAATAACAATATAACAGTAACCAGAGATCGACTGGTACGAGTGAAATATATAAAATGAAAATATGAAATTTTTCGGGTCGGTGCTAATTTTAATTTTATAATTATAGAATTTATATTTTAGTCTTAAATAAGTTTTATTTATTCATTAATTTAAAAATATAATTATTTAATTTATTTTTTTTAATAAAATAAAATATATATATTTTATTAATAAAAATCATTAAAAAAATACTCCCTCTCTCTTCTCTTTTTTTTTAATTCTTTTTCTCTCCGCGCCTCTTCACCACTAGATTTTCAATAAAGTGAAAATTCTCGTATTTCGTATGTACATGTTCCTGCGGCTCGGATGAATATTCTTGTTTATCTAACTACGGTTATAAACACTTTCTTTTTCCTATTAACAAAACAATCCCTTTTTCTTCGCTCTCTTGAAATCGGTACAGAAATAGGTGTTTTTCTTTTGTATTCATTGTCGCTCTCTCTTCTCATAATTATTTTATTAGTAAAAATAAAAAATAAAATTTAGAGAAAAACAATGAATAAGAGAGAAAGAATGAGTGGGAGAGGTAGAGGGAGAAGGAGAGAAAAAAGAGGGGAGTTTTTTTAATTTTTTATTAATGAAATATATAATTTACATTTTATTTTTAAAATAATTTAAATTTTTTTAGTTAATTGTTTATATTTTTAATTACGAATAACTCAATACGGGATTTGTTTGATTTCTGTCCAAGTTTATTTAATGTCTAATAATATATACATATATCAAGCAACTAAAAATAACAAAAATGCAAAATCTAGTGGTCTTCCATGCTATCCATTGTTTCCTAGTTTTCACTTTCCACAGTTAAAGCGTCATAGCTCACAGACCTCTCCCATACTCTTTGTTATCACAACAATATTATTCCCTTTAGTGGATTTGTTAGCTATATCAAGTTAGATTTATCAAATATATGGTAAATCAATTTTGATAATTAATGATTAAAAAAATAAATTTAATTATTTTAATTAATAAATGATTATCATAACATTTTAATAAATTATTATGAATAAAAATATTATAATAACAAGTTATAACATCAACTAGTAAACGAGCTCGATGGCATATGACAAGTGGGTGCGTAAACAAATTAGAATTTAAGTTCTTATTACGTGTATTATTAATGTAATTATTAAAAAATTAGTCAACTATTATATTTTTCTAATCTTTTAGTAGCTTTATTTAGTTTTATATATTAAGATATGCTAGCAAATTTTTAATAAATAATCACAACGGTCTACATCCAATCGAACACTGCCGTATAGAAATCTTTTTCCTATATAAATATTAGGGTATACGAATATGAGAGACTTGTTTAGTATATAATTAGATAAACTATCACATGCAATGTTAAATTACTTTAAAAATTACAATCATATTATTTAATTTTAATGAATAATAAGAACAATACTTAAATATTATCAATAATACAAATCTATTATCGAATTCTTTATTATTAGTATAAATTTATGAAAAGATGTTTTATTAGTTATACAAATCTATCACCTAAAATATAATACAATCATAACAATTAACATAATAATATATTTTTATCATTAATTATAATTGAGTATTATTTTATTAGTGGGTAAAATTATATCTTATATATACAATTTTCACGATAATTTAATAATAATATTTAGAAATTTACCTATATAATTTGAGTAGAATTATTATCACATAATTTTTTGTTGTGTCTACGTTGTATTTAATATAAATTTTAAAAGATGATAAAAACACTTTTAGTTAGTATTGAAAAAATATATTAAAGATAAAAGTACATTTTTATTAATTTTTTAAAATTTACATTAAATATAATACTGAATATAACAAAAAAAAAAAAAGGTATATATATAAAGTGATAATAATTAGACCCTATAATTTAACAAATTTTTCTTCTGTCCATTGAGTGATGTATGTCTCTAAAATTTTTGTTGGCTTTCTAGAATGCATTCAATTCATCTCACTAAGAAAGAGAAAAAGCATCTGTAGAGTCCAGGCAACCTGCCAAAAAACCGTCGTTTCTATAAAATATCACGTAACATTAGCATCCTCTCTCCATAAAAAAAATGATATTTTATCGTAAATTAATAGAATAATAATTTTAACTCAACTTATACAAAAGATAATTGAATGTATACACCAAGAGTTCATATTATATTTATTATATCTATACATACATCACCACTTATATAAATAGTAATACGTAATAATTATTTTTTCCTCTCAATACTAAGTGACGAACAAATCTTGTATTTGCAAACTCATAAAGATAAATATTTAGGTAGTATATATTTGCAGGGACTCGTCTTTTTCTTAGTTTTTGTATTATTCAGATATTTCCAACTTTCACCACAGAAAAACAAATAACTAGTTGAGTTTATAAATAAAATATATATGTTGTATTTTATTTGTCGTCTTTTGTTATAAATCTTAAATCCACTGTATAAATATATAGCTAGTGATCGAGAGTAGTATTAATTAGTTGATGGTAAGAGAACTCACCTCCTTTTCCCTTTCGTCGATTCTCAAAGCGCTTCTCAAAGCAGAGGAGAAGAATTGGGCATAATTGATTACCCAACATTAATTGAAAAAAACCTACCTGATCTAGCTCTCTTTATCAAAACCTGGCCAGAAGAAGAAAAAAAAAAAAAACTTAACTATTTGGTTAATTTATCTCTTGATAATAAAAGTACCAAAGAGATTGACGAAAAGTATTTGAGGGTAAAGTTAATCTGTGACCTTGGATTCTGAAGATAATATATAGGACAAATCCTCATCCCCACATTACAAGAAATGAAGCCCAGGCAAGCTTTTCGAAACATGGTTTGGGAAGAGATGCTGAGTTTGAAGACTGCTACGAGTAAGCTTCTTCTTTGTTACAACTATATATTACGTGTGTGTGTGTGCGCGCGCGCGCGCGCTAAATTCATTACTTACTAGCAATTGCCTTTGAAAACATCCATGGGTTCTCCTTTCTAGGCAGACATGTCAATGCTTGTATGTAGAGCTAGTTTGGAAACAAAAACGCTTTTGATAAAAGTAGTTCAAAAATATTGATTTTTATACAAGTTAGAGAACATACTTCTGAAAATAAATACATTTAGTAAAAACATGAAAAGCACTTGTAATTCTAAAAGTACGTAATTTCTAATAGTGCACCCAAAAGCACACTAAAAGACAACTTAAAAATACAGCCTTCAGTACATATGTGATGCAGTTGCAACTTCAATTAATTTAAGTTTTAGACGATCGTTCGTGACAAGAGAAAGCACATTCTTAATTAAAAATAAAAAAATCACACTGTAAAACAAAACAAATGTCAAAGAACAGATTTTCCTTGTAGCTCTGTTTGGTAAAGGTCATTTGTCGTACCGAATTGTTTTTTCAGCCAGGACCCAATTTACATACAATTCCCTCCATTAGAAATGATCATTTTAGCTATAATTTAAGTGGTAGTCATCTTGTAAAGATTATTGAGATTTTTTTCAAAAATAATCGTAATCAATTAGAAAAATAATTATTACATCGTGATTGATAAAAATTAAATATATATTAATATTATATTATTTATATACAAATAATTACATACTAAAATTAATATTAAAACATGTAATAATTTAAATAATTATATTAAATTTTGTTTATCCTTGTTTATATATATATATATATATATATATATATATATTATTTTACTTTAAAATGTAAATATTTAAAATAATATATATAATAAAAATAATTATTATATTAACGTTTTAATTTATTATTCAACTAGTAGTTTGATGGTAAAATTCACTCTTATTTCATTTCAAATCACATGTCCTGAACCACATAAAAAGTATGATTTGATCAAAAAAATGTATAATATTAAATATATTTTTAAATAAATGTTAAAAAATAAAAAATAAACTTGATTAAAACATATCTAAATTATTACCTACTAATAACCAATAACTATTATCTTAATATAATAAAAATTGATATGAAACAATTATGGTTATTAGCATACAATTGTTATTCTTTACCGTCCATCCTTTTTTAATACTATAATGTTTTTTTTAAATATTATTACTAATGAAAATTTAATTTTTATTATTATATAAAAAATTTGGGATAAAATCATTAAATTTCATGATAATTTAAACTTTTTTCAACATTCTTGATTTTATTACAAATAGTCATAAGTATTTGCGATATACTTAAAAATTTACTCTTGTATTAAATAAATAGATAATTTTATTTATTTATGATTATACATTTGTATATATTACAATATTTTAAATAAATCATAAAAATAATTATTAATTTTATAAACACATAATATACAACTAATTTTTAATGATGATATTTTATTACTCTATTTGAATATTTGAGTTTATACTTTGTATAACATAAAAGTAACATTATAAAAAATAAAATACAATAAACAAATAAAATAATTTTATTGATTAGTGCTTCATGAATAAGCATATAAAATAAGTAACATATGTACTAAGAAAATTAAGAATTATTTCTAATTTCTATAAGTATACAATTTTATAAATTGAATTATTATGAGAGTTATTGTAAATATTGTCAAACAATTAAAAATTTAATAATAATTAATTTGATAACTTTTTTATTTTTTATAACATTAAAATTTAATCAAAATTGTATGAAAAGTATAATAAAAAATTATACTCAAATTAACTTTATTCTCATGTCATCAAATGAACTATCATGTTATCATTTAAAATCACATATTTGAATCACAATAAATATCGTCTAATGTTTAAAATAAATAACCTCACAACAATTTAAGGAAAAAAAGCATGGTTATATTATATAGTATATTAGATATATAATAATTATTAGTATTATGTTTGGAATAGTAAAGATGTATGCAGATATATAACTACATAACTATACGTTATCTTTAATTATTTTAATTTTATAAAAAATGTTAAGAAAATGTGATTTAATAATCAAAATAAAAGATTTTTGGAATAATTATTTTTAATTAAGAATAATTTTTACCAAAATAACCATATATAATTTGTAAATATTTTAATTTTATATTAAAAAATTATAAAATCATAAAATCATAAATAAATAATAAAAATTGAAGAATTCTAACTTTTAATAATTTTTATTTATTATTCTACGTAGAATTAATTATAATTAAAATATTAAAATTTTGAAGGAGTATGCCAAAATAATTATATATAATTTATAATTTTTTATTGTATAAAAAAATTGAAAAAATAATGATTAAATAATTCGAACTATAGCTTCTTAAAATTTGAGTTTTTAATTCCTAATTAAACCATTATTTTTTTTGTTTTAAAAATAAATAATTTTAATTAAAAATATTAAAATTTAAAAAATTATGAACAAAATAACTATATGTAATTTATAACTTTTTAATTTTATAAAAAAGATAATTATAAAAGTGTGGTTAAATAATACTAATTGAAATCTTTTGAAATTTTAATATTTAATTTTGAATTAAATTATTATGTTATTCATTATTTTAAATAATTAACTTGAATAAAAAATAAGTTACGAAGATATGATTAAATAATTTTAAGTTAATTTTTTTAGAATTTTAGTTTTTTAATTTTTATTTAAAGTGTTATATTTATTATTTTAAAATATTAAAATAATAATAAATAAGTTTTAGACGGTAATTCATGACAAGAGAAAGGACATTCGTAATTAAAAAAGATTAAAAAACAAAAAAATCACACTGTAAAATACAAATGTCTAAGAGCAAATTTGCCTTCTAGCCCTGTTTGGTAGAAGTCATTTGTCATCCCGAATTGTTTTTTCGGCGAGCACCCAATTACATACAATTTCCACAATAGATGATCATTTTAGCTATAATTCAAATCATAGTTATATATAAAAATTGAACATTATTTTTCAAAAATAAGTGTAATTGATTAAGCAATAAATTATTATTCTAATATTAAAATTAAATAATTATATAGAAAAATTAATATTAATACACATAATATTTTAAATAATTAGATTAGATTAGATTAAATTTTATTTATTTATATTTATATATTTTTTATTTAATTAAAAATATACGTGAAGTTCATTAGTGAACGTAGATATTTTAAATAATATATATACTATAATAAATATTATGTTAACATTTTAATATTTTAAAATTATATATATTCTTAAAAATATATTAAAAAATAAAAACCCGATTAAATTATGGTAAAATTGTTATTTATTCGTAAACGAAATTTACCCAAATTTGATGTGAATAGTATAATATTAACATTATCTCTATAGTTGATGGATGGTATAAATTTCATATGTTAAGAATTAAGGATATCGTATTCACAACCGGTAAACATAATGAGCATAATTTGTAATTAATCCTATTAATTTAGCCTTTTTGTGTGCGTGCTATTTTTGAATAAAAATAAAATATTTAGCTTCTCAAAGAAGGTTGCCAACCTCTGTAGGCCGTAGCAACGTTATAAAGGACATGCATTACGCATTCCGATTTTGTTCGTCTAAGTTTTGTAGTGAAAGCTGCAGGTAGAACTGATATCTCAAATTTTTAAATGGAAAAGGAACTAACGTCTGTTATTTACAATTTATTCACGAATAAATCATGTGAGTATTTTTAATTTCTGCTTAATTTCACATACATATGTACGATTTCGTTCGTAAACAATGTTCAAGAAAATTGATTAAATAGGCTTTCATCATAACAACATTGGAATTTTTATATGCTCTACATTCTTCTGCTATGGGTTTTTGACGATGTCTTAGGATCGATGTGTGTTATCGTAAACTGAAAAATGACCCAAAATAATATAAAAATGTAAAACTCTTAAATTCTATATTTCCAGATTTATTTGTCTACCCTAGGTTTCTGTTTAATCAGATTGATCAAGTTGGTAGTTGAAGTTAATCTGGTTTTCTTTTTCTTTTTCTTTTCTAGCAAACCGGATATTTTAGCCATCGATCAAAGTGAATTTTAAAATTCTCTATGATATTATTATCTTCTATATGTTGGCGTACATAATATTTTTCATCGTAATAAATTTTGATGATAACCATGTTCCTAACTGAATAAGCAGTGGAAAGAAAATATAAAATGACCTTTTTTTTGTTGTTGCTTGACAGATAATCTCAGGATTCTTGATTTCCAGAAAGCATGGCTGCAGAACAATTTACCCTGTTTATGGGAGAACATGAGCATGATAGTGCAGCTGGGATTTCTTGGAATCTTGTTGCTTCTTTTAGTGCGAAAAACGGCGGGTTTATTGTGCAAAAATGGAGGAAAATTGACAGATCAAGGAACAGAGAAGCACCAAATTGGAGTGAGGTTCAACACCATTTACAAATGCAGCATAGTATGTTCCATTTCATTGATGGGATCGCATTTCATGATGCTTGTGATGCTCTTAAAAGGAAATGAGAATTATTGCAACCAAACAGTTCAATCTTTTGCTTCTGAGACCATGCAAGTTGTATCATGGGCATTATCATCCATTGCAGTATACAGGGTTGTGTATAGTAAGCCCATTAAGTTCCCTTGGTTGCTAAGAGCTTGGTGGCTTTGTAGCTTTGTGATGTCCATTATGCGTGTCTCTTTCGACACCCATTTCAGGATAACAAACAATGGAAATCTTAGATTGCAAGATTATGCTGACTTCTTTGGTCTTCTTGCTTCTACTTTCCTGTTTGGTATTGCAATTAGGGGAAAAACAGGCATTGTCTTTATTGTACCAATACCAAATGGTGTCAATGAGCCACTTCTCGGTGATACTAAAACTGATCATAAACAGTCAGAAAACAAAAAGGAATCGCCATATGGAAAAGCCTCTTTGTTACAGCTCATTACCTTTTCTTGGCTCAATCCCTTGTTTACTATTGGAATCAAGAAACCCCTTGAGCAGAATGAAATCCCAGATGTTGATATCAAAGATTCTGCTTCAATTCTGTCTAGCTCCTTTGATGAGTGCCTCAAGTATGTTAAGGAGAGAGAAGGAATAACAAGCTCATCCATCTATAAAGTTATATGTATTTTTGTATGGAAGAAAGCAGCAATAAACGCATCTTTTGCTGTGATAAGTGCTGCAGCATCGTATGTTGGTCCCTTTCTTATTGATGATTTTGTAAATTTTTTGACCGAGAAGAAAACTCGAAGCCTACAGAGTGGTTACCTTCTTGCACTGGCCTTCTTGGGTGCCAAGATGATAGAGACGATAACACAAAGGCAATGGATTTTCGGAGCTCGTCAACTAGGCCTTCGCCTTAGAGCAGCTTTAATATCTCACATATACAAAAAGGGCTTGCTTTTGTCAAGCAAATCTAGACAAAGTCACACTAGTGGAGAGATCATAAATTATATGAGTGTAGATGTCCAAAGAATGACAGACTTCATGTGGTATGTAAACATTGTATGGATGATGCCAGTTCAGATATCTTTAGCTATCTACATTCTTCACACCAATCTAAGTTTTGGGTCACTTGCTGCATTAGCTGCAACTATGCTGGTTTTAGCTTGCAACATACCAATGACAAGAATCCAGAAAAGATACCAATCTAAGATCATGGAAGCCAAGGACAATAGAATGAAAGCCACATCAGAAGTCCTTAGGAGCATGAAAACTCTCAAACTTCAAGCATGGGACACTCATTTTCTTCACAATCTAGAATGTTTGAGGAAAATAGAGTATAACTGGCTGTGGAAGTCTCTAAGACTCTCAGCCTTTTCAGCTTTTGTCTTCTGGGGAGCACCGACATTTATCTCTGTGGTTACTTTTGGTGCATGTCTCTTGATGGGTATTGAACTCACAGCTGGGAGAGTATTGGCAGCACTAGCCACCTTCAGAATGTTACAAGACCCTATTTTCAATCTGCCCGATTTGCTCTCAGTAGTTGCACAGGGAAAAGTTTCAGCAGACAGAATAGCATCTTATCTCCAAGAGGATGAAATTCCGCAAGATGCTATTGAGTATATTTCCAAAAACCAAACAGAATTTGCTGTCGAGGTTCAAGATGGAAAATTCAGCTGGGATCCAGAAACAAGCAGTCCAACTCTGGATGGAATTGACTTAAAAGTAAAGAGAGGGATGAAGGTGGCAATTTGTGGGACGGTAGGATCAGGAAAGTCTAGTTTGCTCTCAAGCATTCTAGGGGAAATACAAAAACAGTCGGGCACATTGAAGATCAGTGGGACGAAGGCTTATGTGCCTCAGTCCCCATGGATACTTACAGGGGATATTAGGGAGAACATTTTGTTTGGGAATGAGTATGATAGTGCCAAGTATGACAATACTGTTAAAGCATGTGCTTTGTTGAAGGATTTTGAGCTGTTCTCTTGTGGGGATCTAACAGAAATCGGAGAGAGAGGGATAAATATGAGTGGAGGTCAGAAGCAAAGGATACAAATTGCTCGAGCAGTTTATCAGGACGCTGATATATATCTACTTGATGACCCTTTTAGTGCTGTGGATGCTCATACTGGCACCCAACTATTTCAGGTTAGCTACTTTTGCCAAATGACTACATTGTAGTAGTATGAGATTTATCGTCTCAAATTGGGTTCTATTATTAAACCCTCTTGATATTTTCTTATTATTAGTTTTAGTAACAGTTTATGACAAATTCTTAGTCTTATATGCTTGCTTGCAGGATTGCCTTATGGGAATTCTTAGAGAAAAGACTATAATTTTCGTTACTCATCAAGTTGAATTTCTTCCGGCTGCAGACCTTATTCTGGCAAGTAGACGATGCCAAATACATTTTAGTTTCCTAGTTATATATATATATTGCAAATACATGTAGTGACTGAATTGCGACAAACATGATCAATTGAGATAATATAGACATAGGCAAAGGGCGAACCGCATTATTAATGTGATTACAGATCACAAAAAACAACTCAGAACCTTACCTTCTACTCCTAGTGTAGTGAAGAATCTCCTGAATAAGCAACATAAAATTCTGTTTTAAATGCTAGCTTACTGTACCTGATTGAAACTAACACAAAGTTGCAACAGGTGATGAAAAATGGAAAAATTGCACAGGCTGGAAAATTCGAAGAACTTATGAAACAAAATATAGGCTTTGAAGCCTTGGTTGGTGCTCATAGTGAAGCTCTAGAGTCAATCCTAGCAGTTGAAAACAATAGCAGAACATCTGAAAACCAATCATCAACTGATGTTGAAACCAGTACAGAGTCTACTTCAAATGCTGAACTTCAAAATTCAAGACATGACTCAGAGCATAACCTCTCCATTGAGATAACAGAAGATGGAGGAAAATTGGTACAAGATGAGGAGCGAGAGAAAGGAAGCATTGGAAAAGAAGTTTATTGGTCTTATTTGACAGTTGTAAAAGGTGGAGCCTTTATTCCAGTTATACTTTTGGCACAGTCAACTTTTCAATTCCTTCAAGTAGGTAGTAACTACTGGATGGCATGGGCATGTCCTCCTACAAGTAAAATCAAGCCTAGGATGGAAATGAATTTTGTATTACTTGTTTATGTAATACTTGCTGTTGGAAGTTCACTCTGTGTATTACTACGAGCCATGCTAGTAGCAATAGATGGCCTTTGGACAGCCCAAAATCTCTTCATGAATATGCTACATAGTGTGCTTAGAGCTCCTATGGCTTTCTTTGACTCAACACCAACTGGAAGAATCCTCAACCGGGTAAGAATGACTTAAATCAGTGTAATTTTTTAATATATTTTTGATTTCTTCGACGAAAAACATCAAAACACAATGAACAAAGGTCGTCAGCAAGCTGTGTGATATAAATCCACGAGCTTTTTTAATGATTTTTAATTCCCTCAATTGCAGGCATCTACTGATCAGAGTGTGTTAGACTTGGAAATGGCAGGAAAACTAGGTTGGTGTGCTTTCTCCATAATACAGATATTGGGGACAATTGCAGTTATGTCACAGGTAGCATGGGAAGTGTTTGTCATCTTCATTCCAGTTACTGCTGTCTGCATTTGGTACCAAGTAAGAAATATTTTATTTTGTTTATTATTATCACTTATAATTTGTGTGTGTGTGTGTGTGTGTGTTTTGACATGGTTTAATGATAATTGAACAGCAATATTACATTCCAACGGCAAGGGAACTGGCCCGTTTAGCCGGGATACAAAGAGCTCCCATACTTCACCATTTTGCAGAATCACTAGCAGGAACAGCAACAATCCGTGCTTTTGAACAACAAGACCGTTTCACTGATGTAAATCTTGTTCTTATTGACCACCACTCTAGACCTTGGTTCCATAACGTTTCAGCCATGGAATGGCTTTCATTTAGATTGAACTTGCTGTCCAACTTTGTTTTTGCCTTCTCATTGATATTACTGGTCACCCTTCCTGAAGGAGTTATCAACCCAAGTAAGTATCATATGTGCAGTAAATTTATCTTTTCAGGACTAGTTAGTAACATTTCTAGGAGGAAAGTAACCATATAGTGGTCATTCACTTACCAGTCATTGAGTTATTGCTTTGCTTGCTTAGTTGCTTTTCATTCCCATTTCTTATTAAAATTCAACAATATCACTCAATGGAAATTTTTATATTCCTACAGGCATTGCTGGGTTAGCTGTAACATATGGAATAAATCTGAACGTTCTGCAAGCTTCGGTTATATGGAACATATGTAATGCAGAAAATAAAATGATTTCAGTTGAAAGAATTCTTCAGTATTCAAACCTTCAAAGTGAATCACCACTCTTAATTGAAGATTCTAGGCCACCAAATAACTGGCCACAAATTGGAACAATTTGCTTCAAAAATTTGCAGGTAAAAAATGCTTATTCATTAAATACAAAGAAAGCTCCAAGTGATTGTAGAACATTAAGTACTCCAAATTTAACAGCGGACTTTCTTTCTTTGCAATGCCTTAGTCCTAATAAGTAATCGTGTTTACTTGTACAGATTCGTTACGCTGAACATCTCCCATCTGTGTTGAAGAACATTAATTGCACATTTCCAGGAAAGAAAAAGGTTGGGGTAGTAGGAAGAACAGGAAGTGGAAAATCAACTCTTATACAAGCTATTTTCAGGATTGTTGAACCCGGGGAGGGTAGTATCTTAATTGATAATGTGGATATCTGCAAGATTGGCCTTCATGACTTAAGATCTAGGCTTAGCATCATTCCACAAGATCCTACAATGTTTGAAGGAACAATTAGAGGAAACCTGGATCCACTAGGACAATATTCTGATCGTGAAATGTGGAAGGTAATAATTTTTTTTTTATTTCATTAATATCCTAAGAGTTAGAAAGTAAATTAGGAATGATGAAGTAACAAACAATTATGATTCTATTTTGTTTTTAGCCTAAAAAGAAAAGAAAATTATGATTCCGTTTTGTTACTAATTGAAAACATTGCAAGTTTGTCTCAGGCTCTAGATAAATGCCAGCTTGGTACTTTGGTGCGAGCCAAGGAAGACAAGCTGGATTCTGCAGGTTAATTTCAATAATTTGAACTGTTCCATGAAACTGAGTGGATGCCTCATCTGTTAACAAGTACTTATTTATTTATATATTATGATTTGAAAGTGGTCGAGAATGGAGAAAATTGGAGTGTTGGTCAAAGGCAGTTATTTTGTCTTGGAAGAGCTTTGCTAAAGAAAAGCAGCATTCTGGTATTGGATGAAGCAACAGCATCAGTGGATTCTCAAACTGATGGTGTGATACAAAAGATCATTGGTCAAGAGTTTAAAGACCGTACCGTTGTCACAATAGCTCATAGAATCCACACAGTTATAGATAGTGATCATGTTTTGGTTCTCAGTGATGGTAAGTTTTAAAAAGTACGTGTATATGTATATATAACACACTGTATTTATTTATTGAATGAAAGCCTTAAAAACATTTTTGTTTACAGGAAGGGTAGCAGAATTTGATACACCAGCCAAACTACTTGAGAGGAAAGATTCCTTCTTTTCTAAACTCATAAAAGAGTACTCAACAAGATCACAGAGTTTCAGCAACTTGGCAAATAATCAGAATTAAGTCTTGCTTCTAAGGTTTTTTGTATCCCCAACATTATGCCAGACCAAGAGGAGCCCTCAGAAAATGGTCAGGATCACCATGACCAAATCAAAATGCCTTTAGTAACTCTACAATTCAACATAACTAACATAGTGCAGGTATAATATATTATTGTGCAGATCTGTGTATCAATCGTTTAAATAGTCTACGAGGCAACTGGACAAGGAAGAAAGATGTGGGACGCTTAAGGTGAAATTGCTGAGCTCTATTAATTAGTTCTCAACACACAACTTAAAACTAGACCTTATTTATTCCTCTCATTGGAGTATTATAATGACATCATAATAGTTCAAGAATATTATTTAAGTAATTCCTGAGGTTGTAACTACTATAATTCACAGTATTATAGTATTGTGTAAGTGCCAAGGATCTTATTTCATGTTCCATACATCATAATTTTGTTCATAAATGTATTTGATTAGAGTTCAAATCAGTACTAGATTGACTCATCAAATGATACGATCTATATAGGCGTCTAAAACTTATTTACTATCTTCCTCTGTCATAAGTTTCACTACATTCTGACAAAGAGATGGTTAATTATAACTTTGACAAACTATATTGTCGATTGAACTTTTAGTTGTAGATAAACAATTATGACTAGTTCTAACAGACATGAACAAATGGTTGTATATTCACCTTTATTAAAACAATGACATGAACAACAATAGCCAGCGGTATTTATACTCTGCAATAGCAGAAAGATTTTATTTAACGGTACCATGTCTTATTTAACTTTGACAATAAGTAGTTTGAACTGTCGCAACCTAGGTTTAACATACGGTTTCATCAAAACAAAATGTCTTAATCCAAACATGATATTGGAAGTACATTGATGACGGCGGAATTCACTTGAAAAAAGCTCTACATGCAGAAGACTTGAACCATGTGAGAGAAATCAGATAATTCATATTTCAAAAATCAAAAGAGCCATAAGCTGGTAATCCAGAAAGGTCATGAACTTCATTATTATTGCTATGCATTCTTTGACCTGCTGTCTGCTCCCCCATTTTGTGCATATCTTCTGGTGAAAGTATCTTAATATACCAGACATTATTCACAAATGCCCTGCATATTAAAATCCTTGTTAGTTTTAGCAATAGGCTTCCATTGTTATGTACTATACACTGACAAGAAGCTTCATAATAGTCAAACTCGGAGGTGTAATAATTGTCTCAACTCTCAAGCAGGTGTTTTGATTCAGGTTTCACCATTTTTGAACAATTTTATTTGCATTGGTTTTGTAAGCTTAATTCATCTAATATTTCTTATTTAAAAGCCCGAGTCATACAAGGATTTACCGAGCTTAAATACTTGACATCAATTTCTGATTATTATTTTTATCTAGAAAAGCCAGTAATGTTGCAGGAAAATTATACGAAAGAGAAATCAACATATGCTGGAAAACACAAGCTAAAGCTTGTTTTAGTAAAATCTATATCTATTGATATTTCTAGATAAATAAATACTTGCTAGAGCAAATTATCTACTTTTAGAAATATTTTTAATGTTCTGAAAATAAGGCTAGCCATATCTTACCGGTTTGATGGCTAAGATATTAAACAAAGATCATAATAATCCTGAATTACCCGTGCCAAATAGATGTCAACCCTTCAGAAGTTTATATCCTAAATCAGACTTGTTCTGGCAAGCTGCTCTATAATGATTGCATTTACAAGTTATGTGACAGGCAATGATGCTTTACAAAAGCGTTTATTTCCGCCTTCACATTCATAAAAGTACTATAAATTTAAATAAAAAGTATGGGAAATGGGAAAGGAAAAAGAGAGACAAAACATGCCATTTTAGTTATTTAGGTACTTACTCCCACGGATCATCGCCAAGAAGAAGAATATCATTCTCCCTGTCGACAAATACAAGCTGCCAGCCTGATCTAAAGGGATCTTCCAACTTCCCCTCAATTCCAAACATCTGTGCCAGACCTTCCCTCAGCTCATGATAGCTGCTAAACTGGGAGATGTCCAGTGATCGACCAACCGAACCAGACTTGTAAACCTACAAAAACAAGAGGTATTCTACTCAACACCCAAGAAAAAAAAATTCTGTTTGATTGCTGCTAATGATCACACCTTTACAAATGTCTGAGTAGAGGTTGGAGGGTCAACTTGCCCTGCCCCATGCAATAACTCCGAAGTGTCTTGCACAGAACTGTATAAACTCTGACTCCCAGAATCATCTAATGGGGTGGTTGATGCGCCAACATCATTCAAATAAGTGGGAAAACTAGACACTGTTGTTGGGAGTATAAACGGAGATGAATCTCTATTAACACCAAATTGGGTAGAATTCTGGGGATTTAAACTAAAATTTCCGGGTTCCATTGGGGTGCCTTTGCCAGGATACTGTGGAAATGACATTGAATTGGCAAAATCATTGATTTGCGGATGTGCAACCTTTGGAGCCCAGGAATCCTGAGGTAGCTGTTCACTTAATGCTGAATGACCAGCTCTCATTAAACTCAAAAAATTTCCACTCCCTTCGGAGTACAGTGAGCCAAGTATGTTTCCTCTAGGAGTGACAGATGGTGTGGTGGAATCCAAGATGTCTGTTTTAGGGAATGACGTAGAAGATTCAGTCAGTGGCTGTCTCTGGCCTAGCTGTTCGTTCTGGATCTTAAATGTATTGTGATAGGTATGATGATGTTGCTGGGCCTGTTCCTCTACTTGATTGTTGAATTCTTGTGAAATAAGGTGCTGTGACATGTTCTCAGATGGAACCTGAGAGTGTGTATGTGCAACATTATAATGGGTTGGTTGCTGAAGCATCTGCATCTGTGGATTATGGCTACCTGACTGCTGAATATACTGGAAAGGTTGTTGAAACTGCATCATGTGTTGTTGTTTTGAGGGATCTCCACTTTCTATGTTCTGAAAACCACCAGTCAACATAGCACTTAACTGTTGATTATGGTCACTTCCATTCAACGTTGCATCCACTCTCTGCTGCATCCAAGGATACATACTAACAGCTGGAATGTTCATGGGCTGCAGACCTTGCTCTCTCATTCCACCCCTTAACCACATGAAGCTATTAGTTCCTTCATCTCTGTTCTCTATGAACACCATAGAAGAAGAAGAAGAAGAAGAAGAAGAAGGAGAAGGAGAAGAAGAAGAAGAAAACATACTGAGAGATTGTAACACCAAAAATAAGCCTCCCTGAAAGACTCTCAACTAAATTCCAAAATAAAATCTAGTGGATATCCTCCCATAAAAGACCCAGGAGAAAGGACGCAATTGATAAAATTTTATCACAATATTGACTTCAAACATATTTTATGTACACTTATTCTAGACCTGATATCAACCTGTTAATCTAATCTCAGCTTAAAATCTAAACTACTTTAGCAAGGAAAATAGAACTTTGCCTCATAAGTCAGAGAATCAAGTAAACCAGAGTCTAACATGGATCAACATTGAAATATAAAGGCACAAACTAAAGCATTGAGTCCCTGAAGAAAACAATGCCAAATGAAGACCAAATAAAGGAGAACTAATACCATGCATTGATGAGGCTCCAGGAAACCACGGACGTTTCAGTCGGAGGGGAAACAATGAAGGATACATGGGGAAAGTTGTTAAAGGTTCAATTTCCCATAATGATACCCTTGGCTGCCTATCACCAGCTGTTGATTCGTCCCATCCAACCTACAGTAGAGCAAAAAGTGCAAGATCCACTTAGTACAAGTTTCGAGAAAATGGAGATCCAATTAAGGCTGATGGACCCAATAATGGAGTAGCAAATTCATCAATAATCAGAAGAGGACACATGGTATGAATTTACTTCATCTTCCTAAAGGGTGGAAGATGGAAACATAGCCTTAAAAAATAAGATGAACAACATGGTCCGAGAGCATAAGAAATTTACATAACGTGAAATGGTTGTTTCAAGTTCTTGACTTAAAGCCAACCAGAGCAGGGAGAAGTATAGGAACACGAAATAACAAAATTGTGAATTCAGAAGAACAATGAACCAACATACTGCTACCACAGTAATTTGACTTATGTTAATCCAAAGGCTGTTCCTAAATAACTGAGAAGAATGCTGAGCAAACACCCTTCTGAATTTCACTTGCCTATGCAAAACATTAATCAGTAGGTACTATAATATGAATGTCCATAAACATCAAGAAAAAAATTGATTGAACCATAAACATGGAATTAAACCCTCTCTTATGTAGCACTGCAATTTGCATCAGACAGGAGAACTAATAAAAAAAAATTATGTTCGTAGACTTACTTCATATACCAAACCAGTTTGTGGACTTGCTCCACATACCAAAACCAAAAATTATAAAAGACTAAAAGTTGATCAAATAATTAAAAACAGAAAAGAAATGATGAATAGCATTTACTATTCACATTACTAGATAGATGAACACGAGCATGAGATGAATTCCTAGTTGAAATCTTCAATATCAACAAACCCGATGAACATAAACAAATAAAAACAGACTAAGCTTACCTTCTTTTGGTCGATAAGGAAATATGTTTCCCTTAAATATATAAAAAAGGTCTACATAACACTAAAGCACAGCGTGATCAAATGGGATCATACCTAAATTGAGAGGCTGCAAACATCATTAGAAACCCAAAAAGATCATGAAAGTTACTTCCTCAAGCATAACATATTACATGAACAACGTGATATAGATTGTGCAAACAAGGTACATAATTCAATTCCAATTGAGCTCATTACCTTGATTGATCTCCAGTGGGAATTAGGCCAACGAACAGGATCTAGATCACTTATGCCCGTTACTGTACCCATGTACCTGGAAATGACAGAACATATTAATTACCAAAAAGAAATAGACAATTGGTGCCAGTATTTTTGGATAAACAGGAATTTCCATTCCTTTTTTTTTCCTGATCAATAAACGGGAATTTCAGTTGCATTGAATTACTTGCCTAAGTTCCTATTGAGAACATATTTTAAAAATTAGGATTATTAGTTGATTGAAGACTGATTGACTTGATAAATTCAAGCAGATGGCATAGTTCCCGTTTCTCACCCAAAATTGTAAAAATAATAATAGAAGTTATGAAGAACAAACTAATGACTGCTCATCTCATCCATTTAGCAGTATGGTCCTTAACCCACCAATAACTTCTAACAAATAAACTTTATGCTCCACTAACAAAAGTATAAGTGGCACCCATATTTTCCTGCCATCATGGAACAATTGACCTAAATCATTTGTAGCTTTAGTGGTGTATGATATATCTTTAGTCCATTTGGAACTATACAAAGAACTGATGCATTTAGGTTGACTTAAATAAAAAATTGTGTAAAAATGATCAACAATGACCAAGTGAGTGCCTTAAAAATTGACTGTTACATATACCTTCGAACACTTGACTCTTCAGTCTCAAAGAGCATACGAAATCGCATACCAACTGAAACACGCGTTTGATATACTGCCTTAATGTATTTTGAAAGTGGTATGACAAATTCTGATGGGCTTGCCCTGGACAGAATAAACAAGTAAGCAGAAGGAAAAGAAAGTAATCTGCAAACGATTCAAAACTAATTGCACCTTGGATTATAAAATACTGTAAAACAGCTATTAGTTGAAGCAGCATGAGCAGCTGCAGCAAGAAGTCCAATGTGCATGCTATCACTAGTTAAGACAGATGATGGCATTACAGTCTGTGGTCGAGTGGCTCGACGTATCCCCAAAAGAAGCTGATTTTTTTCATTCCTATTAATTTTAGTTGGTTAGAAAATTATTTTCTTGTTCACATTCCTAGAAATAACTGTACCAAAATATATATATATACGTACCAAATAAAAAGAACAGAATCTCCAGCAACTAGCCTTTTGGCACTGACAAACACACTCCAGCCAGTGGTAAGAAGATGTCTTTTTGGCTGTCCTGCGGGATAAGTATGAAGAGTTTTTGAATCATACCAACCACAAGATGACAGAATCTACCTATAGAATGGCCAAATTGATGCCAGTGTTTCCTACAATTCATTTTTTAATTAAAAATCCTCCAGATTGTGATTTTGTTAGATCTCAATGACCACAAACTATATTGCAACTTCCACATAACAGTTATATCTTTCAACTTGACCATAAATCCTTCACCCTGCTACATTACTTCATTTTAACATATGGACCCCCATCCAATGCTTAACTAATGTGCACTTACCATATGGTAGAAATGGCCATTCTGAGATCTAGAGGTACATTTCACCATGTTCATGTAATAATTCTCACACCAGATAAACTTCAAAGGCTATCTACCTTTTGTACTTTGTGATTTCTCTCGTTTAATAATAAAATAAATAAGTGCCAATAGAAGGAAGTGAAATAATTGAGAGAAAAACAGAAATGAAAATATGAATGAGTGCAAAGGTAACTTTCTCTTAAATCACCAATAGTCCTTGACTCCTTTTCAATGTTGTAAAAGGCTATTTTAAGTAATGAAACATTTTCCTTAAGTGAGGCAAAGCTTAAGTCCCAAGGCATTCAGAGGTGTAAGCCTCAAACCTTACTTTAAAAAACCTTAAAAATATTAATAAAAGCAATTTTTAATTCAATAAGTAATAAATATCAATAGAACATGATAATTAACTCAAACTTTTAACTTTAAATAATGTAAACATATT
The DNA here is from genome assembly GCA_037013495.1 of Hippophae tibetana. Lineage (NCBI taxonomy): Eukaryota > Viridiplantae > Streptophyta > Magnoliopsida > Rosales > Elaeagnaceae > Hippophae > Hippophae tibetana. The sequence goes on from CM072804.1 coordinate 8,198,284, forward strand.
AATATAAACAATTAATCATAAAAATAACCATAAAATACACAAAGTAAATCACATAGGTTGTAGCTCTATTACTCAAATACTAATTTGGAGGGAGCATAAGGAAATAAATAAATAGTCAAATAAAAGGGATAATGTGACTTTCAATGTTACAACTTAGTGATTGATAAAATGACAAAATTTGAAGTTACTAGAGGCGAAAAAAAGGAAAAGTGATAGGTGAAGGAAGAAAGAATAATATTAAAAAAGCAATCTTAACCGTATATGTTCATGAGATTATGATGTTCTTTTTGTTTTCTTATCTATGACTTTCTATTTTTTATAGTTTTGTGAAACCAGATCAAGATTTTATAGATAACCCATTAACCAACTTGAGGCTAAAGCCTCAATCACCTTGAGGCATGAAAGCCTTAATTTACCACGAGACTATAACCTCGGAACTTTTTTTAAGACTTGTTTTGAGGAAGCCTCAAAATAGCCTTTTTCAATAATGCTCTTTCGTACTAAGAAGTGCTAGCATTGTAAAGTTTTTGATATTCTCCTCCACTCATTTAGAAATCAATGATGATATAAGACTCCAAACAAACTTCTTTATTCCATGCATCGGATATGATCATATGACAATATATCTAAAACACTGATGAAATTTGAGAGGGGCACTATTTAGTAATTTAAAAATATCACAAACTATGATCAATTTATGAACAGTCGTGCCACATCATTGCTCACCTTTTCAAGTTAAAATGCATTTTCAAATTGGCATCAGATGATTGATGCAGGTTAGTTTTCTGTCTATAGCTAATTTAGTTGGTCTCTAAAATGAATAGGCAATAAATTAAAAAAGAAAAAAGAAAAAAAGCATTATCCTTAAGAGGAAATTATATCATAATTTATTGATTTTATTACTTTCCTTTATAATATATCTAACAAGGTTACAGAAATAGTTATGGTTTATTTTTATTTTTTTATATATTGTTAAAACATAACATTAAACAATAAAAAAAACATAAATTCTATCACATATTGAGTCTTGCCTTAAATAACATGCACATATTATACATAATCGAATTGACACTAAAATAGCATGTCATTTATACATATTGTGTACATAAACTACATATTTAGATATGCACATGCTAACATATTATTTTAGGCTTAATTCAATTATGTAGATATACGTGCTATTTGGGGCTTCAATACACAAGTATCTTTGGAGCCAAAAGGAAATAGCTAAGAATGACATCAGACATGAAATGTCAAAATCATACCCCGAAAAATGTGCCTAAACTTCCACTCAATATCATGCAGATCCCTAGCAACAAGCTCTTGAGCTGGTGGCTGTTGTGAGAAATCCTTCAGGTTAAAAATGTAAATATGCATTAGCATGGAATCCATATTCTAGAGTAATGTTTATAACTGAATAGAAGAACAAATCTAGCATGAGAGGAAGAATCTACAAGCGGAGGGAAAACTTTCTCAGCTGCACGCCTGGGAACAGAGAAGCCTCCATGAGTACTAGTGTCACTTGCTGTCAATGTCTTGCAAAAATAATTTGTAGGTTGCCTACTTGGAATTCCAAACTCCATTGGAAGAAATGTATCCTTCTGTTCTTGCTGTACATAGTACCATAGGAGGAAATCAAATAAGGAATATTGAAACACTAAAGACTGAAGATACAGAAGTTAATTAAGCTTCATAAACAAGAATAAAATTAAGACGACAAAACATCACCGGTGTCAAAGGCTGTAATGTCAATTGTGCATATACTTCATCAGTTTCAACATCTGCCTGAAAGTCCATACATAACACATTCCTATAAGAGAATCTGTATATGGGTTTCTAATATTTTGATAGAAATGTAAAGTAAACACAGAGAACTTACATGCATGGTGACATTGTGGAGTTGGCAGAACAACTGGGCCTGCAAGCTTGGGTAATTTGGCATGTGCCTATCAACTTCTTTATTGGTAGTAGCAGCAACCTAAACATTGATATCCGATTCATTAATACACATTAAACCATGATCATATATACATATAATGACAAAAATAAAACAGTTTCTTAATTAAGCTCTACCTGCTCACTATGACCCTGAGGAAAGTAGACCACACGAGTACCGGGGGTAGGCAGTGATACAAGTGGCCCTGCGCAGGCATGCCACAGCTCCGAATTCAAACATTTGTTCTCTCCTCCTTCTCTTCCACCTATCAACCAATATTAGTTGTTTATATATGAAATAATAAATTATTAGATTTTTTTCAACTTTGATTAGTGCAATTAAGCAAACACCTTCTTTGGGTGAAAGTGCACACATTGAGGAGGAGGGGGAGGGAAAGAAAATGAAAGGGACACATAGGATTTCAATCAAACAAAAAAGGAAGAACAAAGAAAATACATAAGTAAAAGAAAGACAGATGTTCTTAAAGTTACCTTCAGGATCCTGCTGACCCAACCCTGATGTTGAAAGCTTCATTGCAAGCTTTTCTTCCCTTTCGTTTTCTGGGTATTCTCTATTTTATATGATGAATATAAAAGCATGCAAATTAGGCTCTTTCATATCTACTTCTAGAAAGAAAAAGAATGACTGTCACTTGCAGCAACACAAGTTACTTTTTTTTTAGTTTTAACCATCATTCTTCCATCATAATCACAGAGATCTTCAGCATAATTCAGGAGAGACTTTGTTAATCACCGTACAAATTCAAAACCCAAATTGAAGGGGAAAAAAAGGAAGCTATAAATTCATCAAAGCAACCCGCTAATCGAGATCACCATAGAAGAAGAGTTGAGCAGAGAGCGGAGCAAAGTAAGAAAGAAAGAAAGAAAAAGAAAACAACAAAGGAGAGTGAACTCAACTATTCATTCATTAATGCCATCCCTCTTTTGTGGCCCATCACTGTCCATCAATTCCAAAGAGAAGGAGAGAGAAGGAGTTAATGGAAACTCAGAGTGGAAAAAAGAGAAAGAAGAAAGAGAATGAGAAAGAAAAGAAAGCGAGTGACTTTCCCATCTTATAAGGGGTCCCGACCGAGCTGGACCTCACAGCATATAGGAGAGAGAATATAAGAGATTTATTAGTATTGTGAAAAATCTTGATCGTTTAATTCTTGTACTTTCAGAATCTCGTCCGTTGGTTTTGATAATGATGTGACAGGAGGCATGTGCCACCATTCTTTCAATGGTCCTTGTCGGACGTACGGATTTAAAATATCATTATCATTTTTTTTTTTCACTTTGAATCGAAATTTATTTAAATTTATTTTTACTGTCACATGACTTTATATTATATTAAAATTAACAAAAATATTTTTTTCTTTAATGCATCAATTTTTTATTAATTAAATTATTTTAAAAAATATTTTTATCAACTTTTATAATATGAAAAATAGAAAAATGTGCCAATAACTAATAGATTTATTTTTGTTTTCAACGGCGGTGATAATGTGATATTTAATGCACGACCGTACACAAAATGTTACTCTTTGCTTCTTTACGTCTGCCAAGGACCTGGAACAGTGAAAAAAATAAAAAGAGTAAAATTGACGGTCAACTTTTATAACTTTCAAAATCTTGTTGAAATCTGTAGCTTTTCATTGACCTGTTGACATAAACGAGAGATTTTGGTTTAAAACAGTAAAATAAAAATGTAACTTATTTTTAATGAAAAGATTCAATATTGTTTTAAAAAAATATTGATATTTATAAATAAATAAATATTTTATTTTATAATTTAATATTTTAAGATTTTAAAAATAAAAATATTATCCTAAATCTATTCTATTCTAATAAAATATTTTTTAATAACAAATACTCTTAATTAATTATAATGAGTAATGATTATTATAATTAATTTTATTTTTTATTATTATTTAAGTAAAAATAATAATATTATCATATTTTTTATTATTAATATAAAAATATTTAAATTATTAATTTTATCTTTTTAATTATTTATATTTTATTATTGTTATTATTTTAGATCAAATTATTATAAATAAAAATTAAATATAATAATAACAAATTAACATTATCATTATCCCTTTAAATTATATAAATTAATTATTATATTTTAATATTATTTTTAAATAAAATTTTATTAATGAATATTGATAACCATTATATTTTGTCTTTTGATTCATAAAACTACGAGAAGTGACGTTATTGGAATATACTTTGTTAATTTTATAATAGTATTTATAATTTTTTAATATTAAATTATAAAGTAAAATACCGGATAATTTTTTAAAATTATTAAACATCTCGCATGAATTAACAGGAAATGAATTCCTATGTCTTCCTTAAGTCATTTCCCAATTATTATGATATATGAAAGGAAAATTAATTTTTTTAATAAATTTGCTCACACATTTGGTTTGTATGGAAAATTATTTATTATTTATAAAATAAGTGAAAAAATATTTTAATAATACGTTTAGTTTGTAGAATATAAAAATAATAAAAAAAAAAAATTAAATATAAATAAAATAATATTATTATTGTATTATTTGATTTAATTAATAGAATTTAAAAACGAATCATTTTTGTAATATTTAATTTATAATTTTAATAAAATCAAATATATTATATATTATCTTAATATTTCTATATTATTAAGTCTGTAAATATTTTGATAATTTTTATTTTTCAATATATTAACGTAAAATCATCTTGTTGTATTTTTAATATTAAAATTCAAATATATTTTCAAAGATTTTTTCAATATTTTAAATTTTAAATTTAAATTGTATATTTTAGTTACATATCTCTTAAAATTGTCTTAAAGACAAAAATAAGATAACAATAAGTTATAATGAAATAAAAATATTAATTATTATTATAATATTTGATTTGTATAACAATACACAACTTAAACAATAACATTTGATTATTATTATTTAAATAAATATCATTTTTTTCTCAAATAATTATTAAATAAAGATATTTTTTACTTAAAATTTGTAAAGTTAACCCATATACACAAAATAATATATTAGCAAAATGTAATTAAATTCAAAAAGATTCAATAATTAAAAGAAAATAATGATATATGATAAATTATAAATTAATTGTTAAAAGAGGTTCATCGTTTTGCTTAATTTTTGGAGAAGACACATGGAAATAAAGAACTGATAGATAAAAGAAAAGAAAATGTGAGTTAATTATTAGGGTTGTTAATGTACCAATGAAAATTCCGTCTTGTTTTCCATTTAAATTTATTATAAAAATATATCAAAAAAATTTAGTAAAAAATGGGTCTTCCAAATAAGAACAAAAATCTATGTAATATTTTAAATTTTATTTTTTTATTTTTATTCTAAATAAAAAATTATAATAGAAATAAGCTAATAACAAATATTTTGTAATAAAAATAAAATTTTGAATTAATAAAAAATAAAAATTAATAATATTTATGTAAAAGGAATAAAATAAAACATACGTAACAATAACTATATAATTAAATTATTTTATATTAAATAATATTAATAAAATATTATCACAAACTAATTTAAAATAATAATAATAAATTATAAAATAATTTATTTTAGATTTTTTAAATTTAAATAATTTTTATAAAATAAAAATTATTGATGTTATGGTAGAATAAAAATATAAACTAAAATATATAATACATTACTTATTATTATTTTGAGTTTAAATGTAATTAAATCTATAAATTATTAAATTTTTATATCTTTATATAAAATGTATAATTTTAAAAAACTGAACAAAAATATAATATCAATTTTTATACAGCATAATATTATAAAATACATATTTTTATTTTCTATTCACTATTTTTCATTTTATTATCCTTATCATTACTTTTTATAGTATAATTCCTACCAACATTTATCTCATAAAAAAAATGCGATAACCCTAGTAAGTAATCATCTTTACTTAGGAGTGGTGAAATTGATATTTTTGTAGCAAGCTGAAAGCTATGAATCATATTCCATCTCTTTTCATCAGTCAACTAAATATTACCTGAGTAAATGTAACATAATGTTAATATAAGTATTTATTTTTTAATAAAAAGAAAAAAGTATGAAATATATTCTAATAAAAATAAATAACACCTTTAATTAATAATTATGCACAATAATTCATTCAATTAGTTTATTATTACATGGAGTAAACTAGGGTAAGTGCATAAAATATGCTCAACATTTACCTTTTAAACTGATTATGTTGTATGGCGTTTTAAAATAGTTTTAAAAATTAAGAACTTATACATTTAAAAATATATATATATATATATATATTATACATATCTCTACCTACCATAGTAAAGAGAAACCAGACGTGGGTTAAATTCGAACGATGACAAAAGGGAATGATTTGATTTCAATGATATGTGTTAAATAGTTGGCACGGATATGATTTAAATGTTAGGTAGAGATCTTTTTTAGAAGGTTAAAAAAATTATTTTTGATTAATTTTTTTAATTAAATTTACTCACCGCATGATATTATTTACATACATGTTCATAAAAAAAATAAAAACATGTAGTACCTATTTTGTTATATTTAAAGAAAAAATATGATAAAAATTAATTTTAATTTCATATGTAATTTTTTTTAGTTTTCATAAATAAATAAAATTATTAAGAATTATATTGATTGAAAATAATTTTAAAGAATATGAAAAGTGATTTAAAAGATTTTGAAAGCATTATTTATGTAATCATTATTTTTAAAAAAGTGGTCTAAAATACATAATTACCTTCTAAATTATATACACTAAAATATAATTTTTAATCACTTTTAATAATTTTAAGTTAAATACATAATATTTATCTTTAAACAACTTTTAGTAGAACCAATTCATCTTTAACTAAATCTCTTAAAATTACTTTTAAAAAACACATCCAAATAAACCCTTTAACATGCATTTCGTAAACTATGACTGAACACTTGACCTAAACAAACAAATAACTCTCCACCTCTTTTTAACGGAAATTTCTTAATATAATATCGAGTTCTAAAAGATTTTATAGTCTAACTTGAATTAATTTATTTCACAATAAAAAAATTTCAGATCATTTACACACTTTAACAACCATGTTACACACATATATCAACTGATGCTCAAAACAATTTAGAACTTATATATTGTAGTTTATTTTCTTTTTTGTTATGGAGAGAATATAAATTATTAACAAATATAAATATACGAAAAATTAAAAAAATATATATAATATTTTCATATTTATAACTAAAAAATAACTCCAAAATTAAAATAAAGATGTAACAATATAAAAGAGAAAGAACTTTGAAATAACAATTTCACTATGATTAAATATACTTTATAAATTTTTATTAATAAAATAATATTATATTTTAAAAAAAGTGAATAATATACCTTAATTTTAATTTTAGTGAAAGAGTGATTTAATTATTCTTCCAAAAAGATGTACACTTACAAAGAAAAACAATCATACTTTATTTTTCACATGAAATAGTAAGGGAATTAAACCTTGGAAACGGACACATTCCTAACAATTACAAAATCACAGTCATGACATAAACGACATATCTAAAAGAACTAAAAAACTTAACCAGACTTTCCTTTTCCACACGAGCATTGAGAGTTACGTTGCTATCAAGGAAAAGGAAAAGGAAAAGCAAAAGTCGAAGCAACCTATCAAATATATTTGTCCTTACTTCAGTAGAAACTCCTCTGTACGTATTGTAGATTTTTTTGGGATATAAATTTTCTTTAGTAAATGCATAGGATAATACCAAATTACATAATTTGATCTCATTTAAGATATTAGTAATAGGATTCGATCCCAAAATCGCTAGAAATCACCATTACATATTCAAACAATGGCCCTCGGATAACAAATAATATCAACAATTACAGTATGCGCGTCATCATATTTTTAAACTTAAATTTAATGAATAATACTAAAATCAAACAGAAAATAGTATCAAAAGATGAAAGGAAAAGAGCAAGAGAAATGAATGAATGAATGAATGAATGAATGAGAGAACATCCTAATGTACATATCTTTAGTTTGTACTTAAACCCTTTATATCATATTACGATCCCTCGAAAAACGTAACTGATTAATAAGCTCTCGTGTTTTAATTTCATTGATAGGATTAAAAAAAATGAGGAAAAAAATAGGAGATGATTTGAGCAGTCATTAAATATCAATCCTACAAAACGTTTATTTCTGATAAAGAAAAATATAGAAGTTTATGTCTAAAACCACTTCCAAGTTCCAAACAAAACATTCCGTGAGAGAATTAAAATCAAACCAAATGAAAAGACTGATAAACAAACAATTTACCACAAATAAAAAAGAACAATCCCATTGTCCCATTTGCCCAGAAAAATTCAAGCGCTATTAAAAGTATGATGGAGCAAAATCCAATCTTGTTCTCCATCTGTTAATTCCTTCAAGTTCATAATTTGGAGCTTGGGTTTGCCTAGAGGTTATTTCATGAGTTGGTCTTTTAACAATCTGGAATGTAGTATGGCATCCTAGTAACCTTTTGTTTTAAATAAATGCTAATCAAATACCACCTAGAATAAGAAAGTAGCGTCTAACTAAACTTTCCATGAAATTTCTTGAAGATGGAAACCGAATTCAAATTAACACAAGCCATCCCCCAGGTGAAAGGTGAAAGATAGGCCGAGCATGAGATCCGAGTTTACACAAAGTTTGCACATATAAATGTAAAATGAGTTTTCTTTCTCATCTCATCCCATATCCTATTTAATGTCTATCTCATATCCTATTTAATGTCTATAATGAGTTTATAGATTAAAATTATCTCATTCCATCTCATCCGATTTAAAGTTATCCCTAATAGACTCATAATTATTACAAATAATTATGATTCATTTTTCTATAATCGTCGTAATTTTACTTGTCCCATTTAGGTCTATTTGATATCCCATCATATACCATCTCATTACTATTATAACCCATTAAATATAAGTGACAAAAGATGGAATAGGCTCACAAAATTCATAAATTGTACATATCATCCCAATTGACACGTCTATTCACTTAAATATACCACAAACTTAAAAATATGCTATTTGGATGTTATGAACCGAGGTACCTCCTACCAACCAACCAACGTGATACCTTCTCCCAACATTTGACTGTACGTGATCTTAATAAGGGATAGAATAACATGTGTTTAAGAGATTTGTAGGCACGATTTCATCATGGGACAAATGAACCCGTCCTTGTGTCAGCTGAAATAAGAAGTGGCAGCTCCATTGGGGTATCAATAACTGCAGGTTGAAGAACCTATATATAAACCTATGTAATTCATTAAAGAGATTGATTGTCTCTCTAACTCTCTGTAGAAACCTACAACACTTGTAATTCTCCAAACAAAACAAAGACAATTACTGATTTATAGATTATGTCTTTATCCCATCTTCAGCCTCTTACAGCTAGACTATAGCCAATGATTTTTAACCTTATTCTGCACAAATAGCATACAAAATATCTAGGCAAAGAAAGCACTTTAGCGATTCCCTACCAATTCATCAAGATTTTAACCATCTTTTAAACTGGCAATTGAAAACAACAATGAGGTAACCTAAGTGTAGTTACACGGTCATGGTTCTGCAAGAAAATTGTTCAATACCTAAAGAAATATCAAGATACTTTAATCACACAGCACATGAATGAAAAGAAGGCAGAATGAACATGAAAATTACTAACAAAATACAAAATTTCGACTGTACGTAATTTTATAGATATAAAGATCAAATAAAGGAAGCCAATGTCAGAAAAATTAAAGCACAATTGACAAACACAGACCACAAAGTACAACATCTGTTTATTATCATAAACTCCATAATGAAAAACACAAAGGTCCAAACATCCCAAAGCAGAATCTCTATATATCGATATTACATGTTTTCAAATTTTTAAACAAATTCATCAAATTACCATCATACCGAGGTTTCTTTGGTTGGCTCTTTAGCAGTGACGGTCATAGTTTCATCCGAAATCTTGACGTACCCCATCTTCTTAGGGCTAAAGTCAACACTATCGTTTCCATCAGAGTCATCGTCGTATGGAGAAGAAAAAGACAAGCTATAATCACCACGGCTAAAGAAAAGAGACCAAGCCAAGTATGCAGTAGCGGAAGTAAGAGCACCGCAACCAACACCGAAAAGCAAAGCAACAACAACGCTGAGGATGTCTTTGGTGCGATCACGAATAGAGCTAAGATCGTAAGACGACACCGTTGAAGGCAAGACAGGCATCATTCGGAAAGGATTTCGAACGGGACGTGAATCGCCGTTGGGGATTATGACGGGGTTGGAAGGCTGGGTGATCTCAGAGAAAACGGTGACAAATCCAGATGAAGAAGGGGAGTGAGGATTGAGAGCAGACGGTTGTCGAAAGGCAAAGGCATAGGTGGAGATGAATAGGGTTTTGCAAGGTCTTGCTGAGACGGAAATCAGAGATATTGAGAGGACGAGGACGACGAGGAGGAGCTTTGATTGAATAGTTTTAGCCATGGCGTGGACTGTGTTCGCCGATTTGGAGGAAGTGGAGGTTGAATGAGAACCTTTACTTTCTCTTCCTTGGGTTTGTTGAATATCGTCCCACATTCTATTCGTGATAGATATCCTTGGGCCTTTTTGGCCTTGTTTTTTCAGTCTTTTCTTTTTTCTTTCTTTTTCTCTGTTGTTTTTTTATTTTATTATTTATTAACCTCGTCTCTCATCTCATGAAGCCATATTTAATTTTTATTACTACTATTGATTAATGTTTCATTCTTTCTTTCCTTTTTAATTAATGGATTTCTCTCTATCTCCCTTTTAAATTCATTATTCTCACTCTCAATGACCTTTAATCATCGCCAAATTGACTGACATATTTTAAATTATTTTCTTTATCTATTAATATTTTTTTGCTACAATATTTATTAATAAATTGCTAAATTTAGTATCTTGTTTTTATTGTTTGATCCTTTTTAACAAAAATATAAAATTGTTAGCTCTTTGATGTGATTTAAATTTCTTTAAAAATCTAATGAATTTTTAAGTATGTTATTGATGATTTCAATAATATAATAATATATATTTAATTATTTTTATTTTAAAAATTATTTATAAATTTAAAATTTTATATTTATTAACGTATAATTTTACATGGTTTCATTTAAAGAATATTAGGATTTCTTAAAATTATTTATCCAAATCTTGTAATCATAATTGTTACATGATTTATACACCGTAGTAATTTGATAAAATTAAAATGAGAAAAGATATATTTATAAATTATGAGATATCGTGATAACTCAATAAAATTAAAACTAAAAGAGATAGATATTTATATTTTTATATAATTTTATGTAAATATTATTATGATTTTTTAAAATATTTAAATATTATTATGATTTTTTAAATCAATAAAACTGAAACGGAAAGAGAATCCATAAATACCTAAATTAATTACTCCTCTAAGTACTACATAGAAAGAAATCAAGTCTACGTTTAAAACCAATGGAAGCACGTGCCACTCAATGTTGGGAAATGAGAAAACATTTAATTATTGTATTCTTTTTTTTTTTTCAATAGATTCATTAAATTATTACAAGGGGTGATGGCATCGAAGGTATTCGTTTACACCGACGGATAGATGAGTAAATATATAAAATAATTAGTTTTTTTTTTTTTTTGGTTTGTATTTTTACTACTTTTTTTAATATTATGTAAAAAAACAAAAAAAATTATATATTATAAATGTATAATAAATTTTAAATAACGTAAAAAAATATTACGTAAATTATTATCGTAATAAATTTAAAATATTTAAAATAAAATTATTTTAAAAATTAGAATGTTATAAAGCATGGATTAAAATATATGTAAAATAATTCATATATTCATAATATATGATTTTGTTTCTGTTTTTGTCGAAACACCTCAACCTTGCCTATGGTGTAAAAAATACATATCTAAAGAAGATTAAAAGAAAACAATCAAAATTATATCTATTCTTAAATGGTTTTGATGTGTTAAAATAATTAAATTACAGTCTGCCTAATAAATTAAATGTTAGTGATTAAATATGATCAGGATGTCAATTTATCCCACATAAACTAAACCCTCTCAATTTCAACATCGGAGGGGAATGCTCCCAGTCATGGATGGAACTAATAATTACTCTCCCACCTTGCCTAGTTTCATATTATTATTTTCTTACAGATATATTATTATATATTTGTAAAATTTTATAATAAAATAATATTTTAAATAATAAATCAAAATTTTAATTAAGAAAATTTTGATATATGAGACAACAATTTTTATAATGATTGTTTAACTAATAAAATAAAATTTTAATTATAACTATAACTATACTCAAAATTTAACCTTATTTTATTATATTTAGTTACATAACAACCCAATTCAATATCATCTTTTCCTTATCATAGGTGAAAATCTAACAACCTTCATCCGCCTATAGATGATTAGGAATAATTTTAGGCTCCTATTTATTATTTGTTAAAAAAAATTCATATCAAACACTAAGTTTAAAGTTGTAACTATTTGAATATAAAGTTTGACTACAAAATATTTTAAAATATTAAAAGAACGACCATTAATTCGATATATCAATATGGTTAAACTTAAGTTAGTTTATATTTTTACTTATGTACCTCCTAACACATTGTGACATATAATTCGTATATAATTAATATGTGTACATGTAAAGTTTATATATATATATATATATAAGAACCTAATATAAAATCCACATAATTTTACTCTAATTCTCTTATTTCTATTTTCTCTCTAAAAAGGAAAGTCGAGCCATTACAAAAATAAGTTTGGTCCGAGCCAATTACAAATTAAACATTTTCAACTTGTGAAGGTTCATTTTTACCTTAATTTCATTTTCTTGACAAGATTCATCTCCCACCTTGGGTTCTTCTTCATCTCTTTCAAATCCGTTCTCTTCATTTTCATTTTGAGTTTGAATAGGTGAATAGAGAGAGTAACTAAAATGTTTAGAATTTTGTAATAATATTTGTCAAAGCCCTTATTATTTACCTCATTTTTGAAGGAGTTCATAGCAAAGTTGTAGTCAATTTCAACACTTGACAAAAGTTGTTGGACTATAGCATTGAGGTTGCACTTTACTTGCTCTTGGTCACGTATTGACTCCTTATATTTAGTTTTGGAAATTTCAAGCTCGCACCTATAAACTCCAACTCGGACACAAGCTTGCTCTCAATTTCCTTTGTCATCTCAAACTACATCGCATTTGAGTTTAGCTCGCTTATGGTATAAGATAGTTTTTCCTCCTTGTTAATGGCCTTGTTCTCCCATTTGTTGGCCTTTGTAAGTAAAACGAAGTTCTTGTCTTAGGTTGAGTCATGGCTCTCTTTTTCAACCTTAAGCTCATTCTTCAACCTCTTAACACCTCGAACTCTACTAAACTCATGCATGAGTTACAAACAAAAAAAGGAGAAATGAAGGTAAGATACAAATACATATGAAACATAGAATCAAGCAAAATAAAGGTTCGAGTTACCACTTACTTGGAAGAGTAGTATGCTCAGGGATCTATATACTCATATATAGCATCGAGCTTTTTTTCGTCAACTATGTATGGAATATTTGTCAATATAATGGTCCACCCTCTCGAGAGCCATACTTTTATATATTGTCATGTCCTCAACTTCAGTAGTCAAGTCTTCAATAACACTTTTTCCTCTCCTTAAGAGATCACTGTAAGGATAACCTCTTCGATGCTTGTATGTTTTTTTTTTGCCTTGGGAAGGGGCAGTTTCTTTGTTCAAACTCTTGTTTCTCTTTTTTCTTTTAGAAGAGACTGAACCTTATGTTGGATCCACCACCCTTTTTAAGCCCATGCTTTTCTTGTACAACTTGTTCTTTAATCGAGCTAACAAGGTATCAGTTTCAAACTCTATGGATACCGAAAAAGAAATACAAAAGTTAGTATATTCAAGATTAAACTAATCATCAATGAAAGCTTGAGCTTATTTATCACCATCATTAGACACAACTTCGAATATACCCCTTAAGTTATTAAATGGGGTCTTGTGTCGAGCATGTTCTTAATGCTTGCTGATTATTCTTATTGGAGGCTCTATCAATCTTAGTCAGATCAATTCATAGGCTATAAAAAAATGTGTATTCAATAAATATCTCCAAGGAGTAGGTTTAGGCAGATAGCCCTATATATTAACAAGTCTTTACTTTGCTTCTAAGCTTAAATTGATAATATAGTAAGTCATACTTCTTATCACGAGCTTCGTATCTACCTAGGAGCTTCTTATTATTCTTTCATCACTTTCAATTATCTCCCAATGATTAAAAACATAAAAAAAATTATTTTCAATTTTTCTCATTTTTTGGAAGGATCGCGTTTATACTCTGGTCCTGTTTGGATGACATATAGACCCTTTTAATATATGTAGGGTTTTGTTTCAAAACATATGCATCATTGAACTCAGGCATCTCTAGTTCCACCATGAGTTTTTTACGTATTATAGTAAGACAAAGTAGGTATCTCCACCCATTAGACAATGAGTATATTAATATTCATAGGCAAGCCCGCTCGCCATCCTGACACAAGTCGAGTTAAACTCAAAAACTTTCTTGGGAATGGATATAAAGGAAATCTAACCCCGAACCATAAAGCCTTCTTATGAAAGGTTATCCAACTTGCAAATGAGGTTGCATTATCCAATACACTTGGGTCTATAATCATTATCTAGACTAACGAGGGCATGTTGTACATAGGTCTAAGTCTTGCCTCATCTTTTGGAGCTAGGCCATTTGTTTCAACCTTAGCATTTCAACCTTTAGTCTGACCAGTGGGCTCCTCATACCCTATCTTTCTAGACTTCTTTCTCCATAACCTTGGGACAAATATTTGTGCTTTTGATATACTCAACCTTATTATAGGAGTGGCTTGAGATCGATATGAAGTATTTGGAATCTCATGCATCTCTTTCTCACCCGAGGTTCTTTCTTCAAATGAGGAGACCAATTCACTTTCCTCTTATCCTGAATGGTTTGGATATTGTGGAATATCCTAATAGGATGAGCCTAAAGAGCATAAAGGTAAAAACTACTCTACTAGTCACCCTTAACGATACTTTTTATGCATGATCACTACAAAAAGTTACAAAAAGGATAATAAGGCTTGAAGAAAAATAAGTTACCTAAAGTTTGAGTTTTTTCAAAGAAAATGTGATGAGTGAAATTAAGGACCGGCCTAAAAGGAAAATAGAAAAAGGTTAGTGCAAGAGTAGATCTCTAAAGTCCAAACAAAAAAGTATAATTCCTAGTTGCATATCTTACCATCCGAGCAAAGAAAATACATGATACGAGCTGATAAGATAGAACATTCTCGTTGAGATTTTGGTTTTATATCTTGGAAATAATGAAACCAATAATGCCTTTGCCCCTACTTAAATAGTGATTCAAATTTTCTTTCTCCAATTAATTTACAAGAATTTATTAGGGCATGCCAAAATGTTAGGTATTTTCGATTAGTTTGTTTTCTATTTTTTCACCCTTATTGAGGAAACGAGCTGAAAAAATAGCAAGACTTGATGTTTGAACATAAGGCTTGACCTAGAGCCTGATCACTAAACAACTCAATCTATTATGCATCTTGTCTGAGACTATGAGATATGTTCGTAGCTAAAGTGATAATCTTAAAGTGTAATCACTTCTTCAAAATATTTTGAAATATTAAAAGATCGACCATCAGTCTAATCTATCACTTCTCGAGATATCCTCTAACGTACTATTATGATTTATATTTTCTATATATATAATATTATATAGTTTTTGATTTCTATCTAAAACAAAATGCTATGTTTTGATTATGGTAACTCCTATCCTATTTGGCATGATTCACTTGTTTGATGAACATTTCATATTAATTTGAGAACGTTTACCATTAGCTTTTTTAACCTTTTCTCGCACCCGTTCTTTATTTTGTCTTTTTGTAGAAGTTTAAAATCATAAACCCTATATTTTTTAGCACAGTCCCATTCCTTGCTTGGTTTTTATCGTTGGGATAAAAGGGTTTCATCAAGAACTTTCACTATATATATACACACATGAAACATGTACGCATTTAAAATTAGGAAGCCTACTAAACGAAAAAAAGAAGAGTAAATGGACACCTTTACACGTTTAATACAAAAACACACACATAAGCATAACATTAAAACCATCTCTTTATGTTCTTTTCTTACAGACATCATAAGAAACTTCAGAATTGCAAATATTAAACCCTTCGTTTACCAAATAAAAACATGTTACTCGCATGAACTGCTTTCATGCACAAGACTAAGATTAAACAGAAATACCAATAATCACACCAGTTCTTCAAAGTTTGAATAGTTAATATTTCTGGAAATTGGTTGCAATCTAAGGCACTATTTCAGCATGGCGAACGAGTTTCTCCACTGAAACTTTACGAACATCACGACGGACTCCAACATCAGAAACCAATCTGCTGAAACAATACATTCCATAGCTAACAGCAGCCAGACCGGAAACACTAGTGGTCAAATACCGGAGTGGCGAAGCAATGATACTAGTAGAAGCAGACAAGAAGGATGATATCTGCCCGCTCCTGCCCACACTAATGTTAGTGACTACAAGCAAGCCGGTTTTACAATATATGGCAAAATCTTCACAGTTGTTTTTGAAAATGCGATAGGCACCAAAACCATTCTGTAGGAGAAAGTGGGCGCGATGAAGGACCTCTTCAGGTGGATCAGAGGAGGCAAGGGTACAAGAACCGCCTCGAACTTTCATGACAAAGATGGCAGGATTAACTCCGTATTCAAAGCGGTACAAATCACCACCAGAGAGAAAGCAATTGAGGCATGACGACATAACTCCATCAAGACTAGACTGATCACCACATTTTGGACAAGGATCCTGGTGGGATGGAGAAGAGCTCAAAATGACATGATCTAAGACAGTTCCAGTTCCAATTTCCTGTCCAGCTCTAGTGAAGTGGATGACCTGTTCATCGCCAACATAAATCCCTGGATTTGCATCAAAGATTAAATTACAAGTGTTGTAATGGCCAATTCACCCCATTCTTCATTTGCAAACTGAGAGAAATGCTGTTAATCTATTTCTAACTGAACTTTTGACAGCTGCAATAACAATTTTTCATTCACAAACTAAAAGAACACATAGTATATCCTATATATGGCATTGTTTTTGAAGGAGAAAAATAATTAGCATTTTTTTTATTAAGAACTTGTTTATGCACAAGCAAACACATTCTTTAATATAGAACACTTACAACTATAGGGGATCAAAATGCATTAAAAACTTAAAACAATACAATTTACACAAATAGAAGGACTAATAGGTGCAATGAGGGACAAAATCATCGTATATGAAAATTGAAAAACATGGTCCAAAAAATGATTACTCCTCAACAATATACATACATATATTACACAATTAGCCATGAATCCAGTGGTTGTCAATGGACTTAAATCCCTTCTCAAGTTCCCGATAGTATAGGCTTATCATTGATTAAAAAAAAATGCTTACTAAAAATCCAAAAAAAAATGTCGTGTTTTTTTCTGCTTTAATTAAGAAAGAAAAAAAATATAAATAAAAGTGAAGTATTGGAACTAATAACCCAAATGCCGTGTTTATGAAATGATAAACAAAAATTTCGCCTTGAAGCATTTCTATTACCCTTATAATCCATTCGCAGTTTGAGGATTCCTCAGGTCACAAATTTGCACCCACATCTTTCATGTTGTGTCACTTGTCAACATTATCTAGAAAAAATGAATCAATTTTTCAATTTCCAAAATAATTTTTGACACTTAAGACGATATAAGTGGTGTAGATGCAACTATCCAGCCCGGGTGATGCAGGAAGTTAATTCAACACAAAAGTCCTCACCGACGTGCCTACCCAAACACTTTAGAGGATTTAAGAGATTTAGATGCAAACTAATAGATTTTTAGGACTTTTTAGAAGGAAATCTAGCAACTGCTGCGTCATGGGTAGGCAAGGCTTTAATTGCCTAAAGGACGAGCCGTCCTATCCTTCACCGTTTTAATTCCCTTGTACTGACAATATAGTTAAAATTTCTATAGTTGATATATAAGATAAGAATGTCGATTATTATGATTCATGAGTAACACGATGTCAATGGTCGTTTCATAACGGAAAAATGTCTAGTTTGGGGAAAATAGTAAATAAAAAATGCTTCCACAGAATAATAGAAAGAAGAAAGAATACCGTGATGGGCATAAAGATAAGCAACCCTATATGAGTAGATATGATCCCCAGGCTTGAGTTGATCCTTTTCGATCTTATTAAAGAGCACTCCCATATTTCTCTTTCCAACTGTTGTTTCTCTGTTTATCTTTCTTCTCAGATACACGTTCTTCGTTTCTTAAAGATGGAGAACCACCACCTCAATTGGACTCAAAATCAGAGAATGAAGAGAAAACTGAAGGATGAAGGTGGAGATCTCAATTACAATCTCAAAAGTTTCCAGGCAGAATAGGCAACCGATTGCTTAAGGACTAAGTTCTCGGCTCTCTCCTTTTCCTTTTTCGATGCGATGTGAAATTCAATCCACGTTATTACGTGTATATTCATTTTTTATTTATATGGAAATAAAAATAAATTCTTTTAAAAGGGAAAAAAATTCAAATACAACATATTTAAAATGTTATTGTCACTCTCGCTTAAAGACATAATATACATATTCCCAATTATTATTATTATTATTATTATTATTATTATGTAAATTTGAGTTATATTAAATTAATTTAAATAATATAATTATATATATTTTTATATTAAAAAACATTTATTAATTTAAATTTTTATATTTATTAATATTTATAATTTATAACTTTAAATAATTTAGATGATTAAAATTTATTCATATTATTTCTCTAAATTACTATTTTTCTTAGGGTGAGCATTGATTTGAAACCGTAAATTTTAGGTCAATTTGAATCCGATTTGATCCGAAACAAATTATGAATTATTCAATCTGAATCCAATCCGTTATACATGTCAATTCGAACAAACTTGAATCCGCCAATTTTAAGTCAATTCGAATCCGATCTGATCCGCTCCAAAAATTATTTAATTCGAATTCACTTTAAATGCCAATCCGATCAGATATGGTCAAAATTTTAATTTAAATCTATTAAAAAATTACATAAATATAAACAAGCAAATTATGAAATATCAATCCGATACGAACTGCTATAAATGTCAATCCAAACAAATCCAAATCTAATATAATTTCAACATATAAAATAAAAATAATTCAATAAAAATAATTAAAAAGAAAAAATTCAACATCAATTACATAATTTAACTCCAAAAAATTAAATATCAATTACATAAATTAACTTCACTCTCCAAACATTAATAACAACAAGAACTCTTTTTTATAATCATTCAAGATTTAAGTCACCAATACCATCAAGAACATATGCATGATGAAAAATTAAAAAGTTAAAAATATACATAAATAATGAGCTAATAAACATAATAATATATATTTGATAACAAATAAATCTATATATATTTGAAATATTTATTTGAAAGTTTTATGCGATATATCTTATTCTAGAGTTTCAATTTAAGTGATTCTTGGATATTAATAATTGGGGATAAACGAATCCAATTTTGAGTGTAAATCAAAGATTGTATAGTTTTAGAAGATAAAGAACTCTTATATGGACTAATTGTACGACCACCAGTAGAGAATGCAGATTCAGATGCTATAATAGATACCAGTATGGTTAATACATCTCGAGCTATTAAAGACAAAATCTTAAATCTTGAGGAATGAACATTCCACCAACTTAAAAGATCAAATTTCTCATCATCTATATCAACCAATGTTTCTTGTAAGTATTTTTCCACCTCAGATTTGTTTTTCATAGTATGAAGTTGGAATGCATCTGCTTCTAAACCAAAACCTTTTGTACCCATTTCTAAAGGTTGAGAAGATTCTTTTATGTTTGAGGGAAAATAAGCTTTATAATACTCCTCGTACATATCTTCCAAAGTTTTTTTTTATCCTTTTTGAATTCATTGATGCCTCAATCTCATCCTCATTACACAATTCTAGCAAACTTAGATGTAAAGAACACTCTTTATGCCTAGGATCAAGTAAAATAGACACAAACAACATCATATTCATTTTAGATATTCCTTCCCAATATTTGTCAAACTTTACCTTCATATCACTAGTCATCTTCATCATAATGTAATCGTCACATTTACTCCACATATCAAGTTGATCATGAATAAAAAAAGTACGACCCAAGAAGAAATTAGAAGTCACATATAAAGATCCAGAAAACATTAATGTAGCTTCATAAAAAACTTTCAAAAATTGGACAAATTGTCTAGTATTATCCTAATCCATTATAGTCGGAGCTTGTTTAATTTCACCTCGACAAAACTCTTGATAGTACCTCAAATCAGTGATCTCTAACCTTTCAAATGCTTTTTGAAAATAAGTTACAGAATCCAACATCAAATAAGTTTAATTCCACTTTGTCGTAACATCTAAACAATCGAGTTTTTGAGTAGAGAGTTTTTCCATTTTAACAGCACTCTTAAATTTTTGCAGTCTAATTGGTGATCCTCTCACGTATCTTACAACAGCATGAATCCTATTTATTGATATGCTATACTCTTTCAAACACTGCTAAACAATTAAATTCAGAATATATGCACCACATCGCATGTGCAAGTGTTTTGATTCTAAAATTACATTACCCTAGCCATTAACATATATTTTTTTCAAATAAGTAAGTGCAGTATCATTAGGACTTGCATTGTTAACTGTAATACATAATATCCTATCAATGCCCCAATCTAACAAACATGTTTCAATCGTTCTACCAGGTGTATCATCTTTATGATTTGGAACTTGACAAAAGTTTAAGATTCTCTTTTGTAAATTCCAACCATTATCAACAAAATGAGCAGTTAAACACATATAACATAAATTCTGACAAGATGTCCATGTATCAGTGGTAAGACATATTCTTTTACTAGTTATATTCAACATCTCTTTCAATTTTACTCTTTCAGTAACGTACAAATTTAAAGCAATCTCTTGCAATAGTCCACCGAGAAGGGATTTTAAACAAAAGTTGTAGCTCTTCAATAAACTCCTTAAATCTTTCACCTTCTATGATAATAAATGACAATTCATATTTTATTATCATCCTTACCAATTTTTCTCTACATCTTTCACCATTAAAATTGTGAGATACAAGACTTCCTTCCTTATGGAAAACTAAAGTTTTTTGTTTCCTAAGAACTCTACCGGGAAACTTATCACATCCAATGACAATGTGTGCAAGCAAATTTGACGTGAAAGATTTGTTTGACACATACTTATATTGTTTCTTACAATATTTGCATATAGTTTTACGATGTTGTCTTACCCTTTCTATAGTAAAATGAGCCCATACTTCACTACTAGATCTAAAAGAAACTTTTTTACCTTCTTCTTTAGAAGCAATGCATAAGTTAGGAATTAAAGTACTTATAGAATCTTCTTCTTGAGTTGATTGTGTTGCACTTTCATCTTTATTTACTTCTTCAATCACATAAAGTATATCATTATATTTATCTAAAGTCATCTATATAGTTGTAGAAAAAAATATTAGACATTTGCAATAAATAATTGTAAAAATGTGCACATAGGCGTGGGGTGATGTTGGATATATTTGTTTTCATGTGATTTAAAATATGTATTGAACATTTATATATAATATAACTAAAAATTTAATAATACGAATGAAATGTTCAATTAAGATGCATCATTTATAAAACAATGTTGTATGATATTGGTTTTTATAATTATATAAATAACCATGATATAATACAATGCTCACATTTGTTCCACCAAGTCACGATAGACCTTAATATTTTAAAAGTAACTTAAAATTTTTTGTAACTCAATTAAAACATGAAAAACAACGTTTTTGGGGAAAAACTCAAGACAAATCGCCTTTGGCAATTTGACGTGTCTAGATATCGAAAAGTTATATGGAATCATAAAAAAATTCATCCAAAACAGACCTCCCAACACAATCACATATTCACTCATACTCGTAATTTCATCTCATAACTCTTGAAAATTACTATAAGAAAACAATAAATCACACAATATGTTCTAGATAGCTTATTACTTCACACATCCATTTGAAACAAAAATAATAACTATTAATAGCATCCAAAATAGAGAATTTGAATATTATATCTGAAATCAAAATTCAGAAAAAGAAAAAAGTTCAAACAAATACAATCTTCTGTTTGTACTGTGACGAAGAACAACGAACAGCGAGGAGTAGAAGCAGCGAGTAGGGAGCAGCAATAGTGACAATGAGTAGTAGTGAGCAGCAGCAACGAGCAACAATAGCGCCAACGAGCATTAGTGATTAGTAGCAACGGTAGCGAGCAGTGGCAACGATAACGAGCAGCAGCGAGCAGTAGCAGCAAGCAACAATAGCGACAACGAGCAGTAGTGAGCAGTAGCAACGAGCAGCGAGCAACAGTAGTAACAACGAGTAGTGAGTAGCAACAGCGGAAACGAACAGAGAAGCACAAGCAGCAGTGAAACAGAGAATCACAAGCAACATCAACAGAAAAGCAAAGAGTAGCAGCAACAGAGAATTAGAGAATCCTTCAAGTTTGAAACTAGCAATGAATGAAGGAAAGGAGAGAGAGAAATAGAGGCAGGAAAGCAACTGGAAAAATATATTAGGTTAAGAATAAGATATACGACTAAGGTTAAATAATTAGGTTTATTAATTATTATATATATATTTTTAAATAATATATTAAATATATCAGATAAGATCGAATTATATGGATTTAAATATTTCTAATCTAAATCTGAATCCGATCCGACATCAGATCGAAACCATTCATTTTTATCGAATTTTATCGAATATTTTGCTCACCCCTAATCTATCCCAATTAAATATTACATTTGAGTTTATAAACTTATATTTTATAAGATAAAGATAATATTTAATTGGAGGGGGCAAAAAATTTCATGCTGAAAAAATCATCATTGACCATAATTAATATGCTAAAAAAACATGCATTCCATAAAAATATTTGACAAAAAGAGTTAATAAAATAATAAGGTTTTATTACAAATATAATAATTTAATAATCTATATATATTATTTTAATTTAAATAAAATACTAAGTAGCTTAAAAAAACTAAATATTATAAAAATTTATATAAATTTTCTCATTCTAAATACATCCCGAATAAATATTTAAACTAAAAGTAAAAACTCTTCATTTTCTTAAATGACTCATTTGTTTAATTTATTTAAAAAATAATCTCGATCTCATACCCCATCTAAAAAATATATATTCAAAACAACATATAATCTAAATAACATGCTAAAAAATATATGCTCAAAATAATCTAAAGAATAGATGGTCAAAAATATTTTATTAAAAAAAAACACATTTTCAATATATTGTACAAAACAACATGTTTCATGTTTTATATACAGGTTAAAATAACGAAAATCTTGGTATAATGGAAAATGTACTAGTAACGGTACAAACAATTCAGTGACACCCTTCTGTAATCACTTGTAGCACGTCCTAAAACATGCAGAAATTATAGCATAAATAAAAAATAGAAACTTGCCGAAAAATGTAGCTAAAGAGATCACTGAATTCTTAACTTGCCAATAAACAGCGACCAGCTTAGACGATATGTTTTCAGCAAATGTAACCAACATCTCATAAAAGAAAACAAAGAAAGACAAGCTGATAATACTGGTGGCAATTGCAAGTGCAATGGAATGATATAACACTGCATAAGTTCCTGTGACGAATGCAATCACCATTGCTCCCATAGACAGCATGGTGAGACGAAATGCTATGAAAAAGTATGATAAATTATTTTTCTTATGCCCCAGTACCAAGAAAAGGTGAATAAAAGCGGCAGAACAAGAAAGCACCATAGCTATAGTGTCTGTTACCATGAATGCCTTAAATGCTGAACTTTTCCTTAAAATTGCAGCACCTTGTTGTGGACCTTCGCTCACATAACCCCCAGGCATGGTAAAACCAGCAGCAAAGGTTACAGTGGCAATGAGTGCAGCCACAATCAAATTAGCTTCTTTAGCTTTGTCAATCCAAGAATTCAACAGAATTTCGTCACTGTCATCCTCTTGTTGGCTACAGGTTTTGCCAAATAATACTCGCCAACCTAACATAGAGCCATTTTTTCGCAATAGGCGTGAAATAAAATTCTGCAAAATCCGAATTTTAAAAATTTCAGGTATTGCAGATAAGTAAGAAACAACTTTTTTCCTGCTCAAGTTGTATTTGATTTTACATATCCAATGCATACTCAGCCACAAAACCAGTACTGAAATGTACTGGTTATACCCAAGGGACCAGCTGACCTACCAACAAGGTTGGGAGCTGTGCACGTTAATAGTGAGCAGCCAAATGGGTGCAATACTTAGTCTCTGACTGTCTGTGTAGAGTTAAATTATTTTTTCCCATACTTACAGTAACACTATATGAACAGTTTAGTGATGCATTTAATTGGTCTAAGGTTCTATATAAAATAAAACTATTTATGACAATAAATAAATTTTAAGCTTGTACAATTACTGATTTTCTAATCGATGACCAAAATTTGTCTCATATTCACAACATATCAAGTTTTCAACTTTCAAAAACAGATATACTTTCAACCTAAATGAGGTAAAATCACATTTGTCGTTACACAAATTAAAAAAAAAATCATCATAAAATTAAAAAACTCATTGATGTAATTTGCTTATCAGACTGAGAACTAAAGTTTCCCTAATTATTAAATTGCAAAGTATAAGTTTCTAAGGATATTTTATTTAAATGATGTACACCAGTAAAAGAAGGAAGAAAGATATACCTTAGTCCACTTATCCATTTTATTTGCTGAAACAATGTCAAGAGCGTTTTGGTTCTTTCGGTTGAATGCCAACTTATCCACTCTAGGGTGAGATATGAGATGGCTTAAGTAGTTGAGGGACGTAGCAACATGATGAAGTGGTGTGTTCCCATCAGCATCTTTTTCATTTAAGAGATCACTTAGTGAAGGCTTTTCCAAGATAAAATGAACTGCATCGGGACTATCATTCTCCACAGCAAAGTGAAGAATATTCCAGCCTTTGTTGTCCACTAGTTCGAAACAGTCAGGACATAACCTTCGAAATAACCTGAGTATGTCAGTAGTGTCATGACAAGCTGCATTGTGAAGAGCCGTTGTACCTTCTATATCTTTGACATATGCAGTAGATTTATCAAAAGATAGAAGCTCACGTACTAGTTCATAGTTGTTCATTTCTGCTGCATAATGAAGTGGAATCCAACCTTTATGATCCGCTTGTTTAATAAGACGAGCTCCCATTTTATCCAAAATTTCTTTTGTCATTCCTGAAAACATGAGAGATATTATAATATCAGTAAAATTATGATTATATATGGAGAAGACATGTAAGGAATGTGATGAATTCATAGTTATGAAGTGAAGTCTAATTATGTTGATTCTGTAACCCCATATTTTAAGTAATAATACTATAATATACATATTCAATGCAAAATGTATGAAGAAACAATTATAGTCTAAAATATTCATTTATATACTTAAGAACACAATTAAGATATGAAAGATAAGTGAAATTGTTAACTCTACAGTGGCTTTTCTTTTCTAACCTTTGAAATTAAAACAAAGTTCTGCATCAGCTTCCCCAACAAGCATTATACTCTATTAAGACCCAACGATTGAAAAAGAATGCCATACTGCATGAATATATACTTTGATATGTAAATGACTAGATGAAGTAGCCCTTCAGCAAAATAAAAATTAATTTTACATAAAACTTTTCACAGTGACTGAACATGGAAGACAAAGAAATGCACAACAATTTCATTTAGTAAAGAAAAAACTTTATTTGGCCAAGTACCATAATCTCTGCGCATCACTGCTGCATGTAGAACAGTTCTTTCATTGGGGCCATTATAAGATGGTGTCATGCAATTCTCTAATATTACCTGCACTAAATTCCTACATCCTCTCTCAGCAGCCATGTAAAGTGGAGTTTCACTAGCATAGTTTGCAGGACATATAAAGTTAGGATCTTCTCTTGTCAATATATGGACCACATTGAGATGTTGAAATCGCACCGCCTCATGTAAGGCAGTGTCTTTTTGGTTATTCATCATCCTCAGCATCTGTTTTGCTACTTCAACACCACTTTCTAGCTCTTGAGGACGATGGGTTTTCGCATTGTCAATGAGTATCTCTGCAATAGAAGCATGCCCATATCTAGCTGCAATGTGCAGCAGAGTTTCTTGTTTTATATTGACCTGCATCAACAGCTGAGGACACAAGTACAAGATTTCTTTAACAAAGGCAGTAGGTTCTGTTTCTTTAGTTCTTGCTGCAATATGGATGTGAAGGATTGTGTTCTTATTTGGGGTTAGCAAGCAATGAAGATGCTCCTTTTCCTTGATGACATCAATTTTGCCTTTGACTGCTGCCCTATATATATCTGGTTCCATGTAGGTGAGAGTATCTGTTTCCTGAACCCTGTGCAAACTGGAGGAATCCATTGTTGGATTTTCCTGTTGGAATGAGAGCACGATTTGAAACTTAAAATTCCAGATAATCCTAATCTTCACATATAATAAAAATAATTATTTTTTGGGAAAACAAACAAATCTAACATTCCTAAAACCCATGACAACAAAATAAGCACCCTTGAGTCCCTTACACTAAACCATTCCCCTCATTGAGAAGGTAATTGCTGTTTTTATTAATTTTTTTTTACTATTTTAACTAACAATTAAATACTTTAGGGTTTCTAAAATAGAAATATTGTTATATCTTCAGCATGTCAACAATGCTTCCAAAAGTTATCTCATTGTTTGAATCAATAATAATTCAGAAAGAAAAGACAAATTTGAGCGAGCAAGATCAATTAATTATTTATTTTTGATTCAATCATTTAGATCACTTATTGCTAAAAGTATATAAAATACTTCAAGGAACTTGAATTATAAGAGTAAACCTGAAGAGCAAACTCAAGTCTCGAGAAAAAAAAAGTCAGAGAAGTTTATAACAAAAGAGAAGAAAATGAAATATCAAGTGAAAATTACCATGAGCTGTGATGGTCGGTGCGTTATCATAATAATATATATATTTTTTTTCGATGAATTGGATCTGCTTCTTTTCGCAGAAAGAAAAAGAAGAGACAGTCAACGTAGGTGGGAATCACTTCTTCTTTCACTAGCAATCCATTGAAACCATCTATTTTCCACCGATACTTTTTCAATCCAATTATATAATCAATCCAACCAGATCTATATGCAAGAACATTGGATTTTTTGAGATCGGAAACGATGCAAAATTATTTTTATTTTTTGTAAAATTATTGTTTTATATAAGAAATTATATATATAATATTTAAATTTTAAATTAATATATTTTTATTAAAAACATATTATTTATAATAATAATAAAACAATTATTAATTTTTTATATAAATTTAATATTTATATTTATTTTTTAACTAAAATATTAATTTAATATAATTATAATATTTACGATATTTAAATATAATAATTTATAAAATAAAAAAATATATTTGTTCCTAATTTTAATAAAAATAAAATTATATATAATTTAAAAATTTATCAATATATTGTGACAAAAAATTTGAAAAAAAATTCATTAAATTTGTATTCATGAAAATGTTGAAGTTGTTGGTGACATTGTTGCAATAATGTTCATTCTTTTTTTACATATCTTAACATTGAAACTATCTTTTGGTTAAATTGTTACAAAAATATTGATAATATCGATAAAATATTATTATCGCTAAAATATCACTTAAATATTTTTTTTTGGTAAAAATATAACTTCTTGATTATATTTTTTTTCTTCTAATCATTTCAATTCATTTTTTTTTACTTTTGTAATACAATATTCTTTTTTTTTTCTTATTTGCATATGAATATTTTAAAAATAATTAATTAATAAAATTTATTGTTTTATTGTAAAAATTTATTTATTTATAATAGTTATAATTAAATAGTTTACTTAATTATTTCAATCATTTTAACTCCTCATTCTACAATATTTAATAAAAAATAATATATATTTTATTATACAATATTTTAATTAATCGATCAACTTATTGATTAAAATAAATATTTTAAGTATTTAAAAATACATATATTAAATAAAAATTAGTTTAAAATATAATGAATTGATCATTTTCGCATTTTATAAAAAAATTCATATTTTTGATAAAATTTACATAATTTTCGTCGATGCCAACAATATCTTCAAAAAATTTGTAAAATTTATATCTCAATATCTTCACTGATATCGACATTTTAAATCTTACTTATAATCATAAAAAATAACATTTTTATGAATAACTCATATTTTTATTATTAAAAAAATATGACATTATTTTATATTGAATGTTGTTAAATTAATTGTCGTCAAAATTAAACTAATAATATTTAAATACGTTAAATATTAAATATCATTAAATTGAGTTTATTTAATGTTGTTATGGTGTTATTTTTATTATTATAAATTTTAGGTATGTTATTTAAAAAAAACTAATAATTATATTTTGGTAGATATAAAAGAAAAAAAGAGAGATACGAGAAGTAGCTAAGATGTTGGAGCACTCCCTCATCATGAGAGCTATGCGGATTGATACCATACAACTCTATTATTAGTTACACATTATGATTTATCTTATTGGAAATAGGAAGCACAAATAGTATATTGCTCTTTAGTTTGAGTCATAGTTATTATTTTTAATTTTTGAGATTTGTTTGTAATCCATGCATAACTCCCCAACCTTATTACATTAAACACAAATTCGAATATCATCATTACAATATTTTATTTTTTTTATGAAAAATAAAATTTCTCGGACTAGAGTGGGTAAAGGTAAGACCAAGCGCGCCAAACCCAATGATAAATTTCGGGTATATGCTGGCTTGAGGTTGAGGATGAGAAAGTATCCGCATTTGGCTGCGAATCCAACTCTATCACAACTTCACAAGTTGCATAAAACCAGGACATAAAGCAAAGCTCGTTTGTTAAGTTACTTTTGGAACTGTT
The DNA here is from genome assembly GCA_037013495.1 of Hippophae tibetana. Taxonomy (NCBI): domain Eukaryota; kingdom Viridiplantae; phylum Streptophyta; class Magnoliopsida; order Rosales; family Elaeagnaceae; genus Hippophae; species Hippophae tibetana. The sequence continues at coordinate 8,227,487 of CM072804.1, forward strand.
TGTTAAATTTTCAAACTTAAGTTAATAAAAATAATGCCACTTTCAAATTTATTTGTTTTTGCCCAGATAAATTGAAAACTAAAAAAGAAAAAATCACTACAAAATATAAACTCGCTTTTAAAATTGAATAGCAAAAATAATTGCTTTTAAAATTAAAAATGTCCTCAAATTTCTAAATCATGTGAAACTCAACCCAAACAAGACATGTTTTACCCTTTTTGTGAATAAGCAACAAAACCCGACGTGCTTCGAGGAAGCAGGCACAGCAGCTGCAGCTGAAGTGATGAGGAATGCTAAGAAATGAGCGAGCGAGGCCTGAGTTGGAGAAACAAAATTGCTCATCATAATTCATAAGAGAGATTCTCGTCCCACCAGAAAGAAGAAGCTATACACAGTCACAAACTACTATTGTTGTTCAGAACGAAAACTCCCCCGCATTAAAATAGCTTTTTATTTGCTCTCCTTTCAAGCCCTTCTGAGCGGTACTTCACTTTTGCATCATTTAATTATTCAAATATTGTTCCAGTTGGCAATGATAATAATGGTTTTGAAGCGCTTCTTTGTTGTTAACTTCGTGGAGGGGCATTTGCAAATCAAGCACAATTCGCTCGTTTGTTCAATATCCATATAAAATACTACACTGATTGACAGTAGATGGGGAACGATTCATACTAAATGATAAAAATAAGAAAAAAAATTAAAGGAACCACTAGGAAACTGTTAATTGACCTATAGATTTCCATGATGATTCAAGCCGCATCAAATGCAATTTCTCAACAAATGGTTCTAGAACTGCTGCCTCTTCTTCCGGAGCAAAGGCCATGCAGATGCTAAGCTCTTGCACTGACTTCCGGTACTCCCTGCCATTCTCATGATATAAGATTAAGAATGGCCCAAGATTGAGATACCATTTAGCAAAAATAAGTTCCTTATTCATGTATTCAATAACTAATATATTCAATAATTAAAAAATTAAAAAATTAAATTCCTTTTTCATACACACCTGTTATAATACAATAACATGCCATGGTCTCTCCTAAATGACCAGTTGTGCGGCTGCAAAATCAACAACCTCTCCGAGGCCATGATAGCCAGCCTAATAATAATTTTGATTGCAACAAAGCAAATAGGCATAAAGAATATAAGGAGCAAGCGCAAGCAAAATAGTATATATATATATATATATATATTTTAACTCCAAAACAAACAAGGATAAATTTGCCAACTATTTAGAACTATGAACATGTTTAGTTAGCTCTATTACTATGGAAATTAAGGAAGTAAATGCCATAAATATAAGTAAGAGTGTTACCTAAGATCCTGAGGACGCAACAATGGAACATTTGAATCATTGATCTCATACAGTTTCTCATAAACATTGTGGACATTCCTAAGTGGTTCTGTCAACATCAATCCATGGCTTGACCTTGATGCGCGTTTCCAGTGAAGCCTCTGCAAATATTTGTGGTGTTTACATTCTCTTTCAGGATTGGAAACTAAAAAGTAAAATTTAAGGCAGGGGATAACTAAAACTGAAAGGTAAATAACTTAAATTGGCGAGAAAACACAAAAGGAACCTTAAAAACATGAGATGTTTTACATAATATAGAAGAAGGATCAAAAAGCTCACAATAAGATTGGCTAGTGCAATGCCAATAACGTCTTGATTTGTAGCTAACTCAAGCCCTGAAAGAGAACTGCTAGTTAGATCTGATGCCTTTGATCTGCCATCTTCAACACACTTTCCATTGACAATTGCAAACAGACTGTGTCCTGAGGTCACCTTGAAGAGCTCCTGCAGAAGAGAAAGGATACTCAGGCGTTCAACTTCTAAACTAAAAAAATGCTTCCCAATAATATATCCAATGATAGAGTATATGTAATGAGTAATTGTACACAAAGTAATGAAACAGGTAAAACTTGGATTTGTACCAGAGGTAAAAACTTAAATAACCTATGCACCTCGGGGTTTCCCATTTGGGGCCAAATTAAAAAATCTTCCCCAACTCGAGATCCCACAATTTTCAGTCCAAGTCTTCGACAAACTTCAATATAAATAATGCTAAGCATAATCGCTGCCAACATAACAAAGAAATTATCAGATGCTGAGATAAAATAAAAGTCCAGTTATGCCAAAGAAAAAGTCTTCCCAAATCCCACTATTCATTTAATCAAATGGCTAGAGTTCTGCAGAAAAAAGCCTTACCACTGCCACATCCTGAGCTTAAAACAGAGTGTAAGTATGAAAATTTTGGATCTACAAGAACATGTGACCTTCTGAAGCCTCTTATCTGAAAGAGAACTACATTCACTGCATCCAGAACCTCAACCAAATGGCAACCTATTTCTCTTGAGATAAGCTCAGCTTCAACTTCTTTAGTAAGAGCATCCAGCTCACTCAACCACTTGGACATTTTTCTTCCAGCCAAGGGCATCCCATCGACAGACTCCCAGTCTGGGGTGTAAGATGAGTCACAAACATATTTTCTTTCATTTAAAAGGGAGCGAGCATCCATCTCGCTATTGAATGCAATAAAGGCCTCATCTTCAACAGCAACATAGAGCAAAGCCTGCAGCAATAAACCCAATCAATGTAGAATTTCTAAGACATAAATGAACATAAAGTGCCATGCATATAGTGAAAGAGATAGTTGCCAACATGGATTGTTAATGACATGACACCAATCACAAGAAGAGATAAGTGAAAGAAAATGGTAACTTAACAGTGGCACAACTGAACAAACTATCATCTGCCACTGTCTATAACCATCGAACATATTGCCAATTAATGCAGAATGCGGGAATAATGAGTAGAAGACTTTGATAGGGTGGAAAAATACAATTAAAATGCAAAATGTTTGAGAGAGGAATAAAATATTCCTTCGAGGGAAATGCTTTATGAATCAAATAATGGAAATGCATTCAATACAAGAGAAAAGTTTAGAACAAGACAGTGTAGAATGTATATACCTTTGCGAGAGAAATATCTTTGTCATTGGAATGGTAGGAGATCTCCTGAATGAATCTCTCTCTGGCATCCTTAATAACCTAGCAATTTAATAGCTTCAAGGTTTTAGAAAAGACCATCAAGATCAGGCATATCATTATACGAAATAAGATAATGTGATTCACAAAAGTGAATCCACAATTTGTCAAAGCAATAGAGTTTTGCATATTGTACATGAACTGGCAATGTTAAAATATACGCTGGAGTTGTGACTAATAAGCATAGGAACCTGCTGATAGAATTCGGGACTGGACGAGTCCCGCATCCCGTTGCTAAAATGAGTATTTTCGGAGGCAGAGGCAGACCGAAGGACAAGGCTCCTCCGATACTTGCTTCTTGTCGAATTGTTGCTCATCCCATAAACATTGCAACCACAAGGACGGTTGTGAACATACCTATGATGGTACAGAATAAAAAAAAAAGGCATATAGAGAACTTGCCTACCACACTACAAATCCTTTTCTATATTTTCTCATAAACAATAAGTAAAATTGTAAAATAACATTTGCTACATAAACGCTTACATGCATTCTTCAACTTGAAACAAAAATGGTACAAAAAACAAAGAGAGATAAGATAATAAACTAAAAAATAACGAAAACGAGTAGAGAAATGAAGTAGTGTCTTTACCTGAAGTAGATCGTTGAAGAAATTGTAGCAGTTGAAGAACCAGCAATAGCCGCTATCATAGGTTGATGAGACCCAGAGGCCACTGAAGCAAGTATCATACTTAAATCTTCGCTTTCTGTGCAGAACGAATTCGATTATATATTAATCGCAACTGATTTACTTACTCTCAATCACTATTGTTAAACCGCAATCAAAATTAGCATCCAATAGAAAAACCAAAGAACAAAAAACTAAACCCCCTTTTTGAGAAAAGAAAAATGAGTTCCGAAATAATCGATCAATTGGGTATCAGGCCTCTTTACTAATGGAGATTGGAGTACAAAGAAGAGCAACGATTTTGAATATGCTCTTGGGTTTTTAAGTGATACTCAATCCCAAAACAAGAGAGACAAAAAGGAGAAGAGCAACGACCACAACGAGATGATGATGACAAATTAGAAGTATAGCAAGGATGATAACAACCAAATGAAGCAGAAGATGAAAAAGAAGCAGAGTAATCTACGAAGGCGGAGGAATTCCCAATAAAAAGATCCATAAGATTTTAACTTGTCTTATTATAAAAAATAAAAAAAGAATTGATAGTCTTAAATTGCTGAGGTTGGTGCTAATTAAAGCCCATCAAATCATCCAATCGTATCATAAAGGTTAAGCATGTGATAGGAAAATGGTGATTCAGATTTCACCATCATCAATAATTTAACCATCAAAGCTCAGCAGCTCAAGTTTCCCTCAACTCTCTGGGAGCTTCCCATCTCAAGCATCTCCAATGGAGATTGAAGAGCTGGCTGGTTATTTCCTATAAGACTATAATTCTATCATCCTCCTTTTTCTCCCTTAATTTTGATCACGGGTTTGGAGAACCAAAGCTTATCCAGTTATCCACGTACTATGGGTAGGTTAGAAGTGGGAGTCCGAGTCTATGAATATGCTAATGCTGCCAAAATCAAAGGTTTCTTTTCTTTCCTTTTCTTATTGCAATGTTAGACGTGCCAGATCAAAGTGACGTGCCATTTTTTATTAGCAGGAGAAATTGTTTATTGATATTTGAGTACGAAATTATGTGTTCGATGAGATATATAAAATTTAATATTAATATCTTATAGATATATTAAATATTTAATTAAAACAATATAATTAATGTTAAATGTATTTTAAAAATAATTATTAGAGTTATTGTTAGTAAAATGTTACATAATATAACTGTTATGATATATTTGGCTTTTATTAAAAACTGTTTCACATAAATTTTAACATTTTATTTTACTACTTTATATATTATTTAACTTATATATTAATATTTTTTTATTTTTATTAATAAAATATACATAACTCATAAACAATATAAATGAACTCTTAATTTTAAATTTATGTTTTTTAAAAAGAAATTTTTGTATCACTAAATTACAAGGATCCAAAAATATATAAAACTTTATACTTTTTAATTATTAAAAAATCATTAGGAAAATAATAATTTCTCTGAGACCGATCATTTTTGTTTTTACCGCTCGTATTGCAATTGTAAGGAACAATTTTGACACAAACTTCCGGCAAAAAATTGTCATAAATAGTGAAAATTGAATCGAGCAATGAGCACTTCATCAATTGACATTGACAGTGGTTTTACAGGCAAAATGACGATTTAATATGTATTGTCATAAATAATTTTATTACTAATATAAAAAATATTTATTTTAATTTTAATATTATTATTATTAAATAAAATTATTTTTATATTAATAACAATTTATATACTAATTATTAACTTCTTCGTGTTTGTGTGGGAAAACATTGGATATATGTATTGTAATAATTAATTTTATTATTAATATAGTTTATATTTAAATATTTAAATATTTAATTTTAATTTTAATATTAATTATATTTTAATATCATTATTATTAAATATAATTATTTTTTATATTAATAACAAATTACTATTATTTTCATATTTTTAAACTACTTATTAACTTCTTCGTCTAGGTGGGAGACGATTGGATATCAATGTCTTATTATATAATAAATTTATAAATATATATTTATTATAAATAATGATATTATTATAATTAATTATAAATTAAAAAATAAATCATAATATTTTAATCAATAATTATATATAATATCAATTACTATTATACTAATACAAATTTATCAATCAATTTTATATAAAGTTTAGCAAGGAATAATTAAATATAATATAATATATATTGGGATGAATTTAATTTTCAAATGTTGAAATTGAAATCGATTTTACGGTGTGAAAGAAGTAGCAAATCGCAATCAACTTATAAACGTAAGACTTTATTAAAAAATTAAAAAAATAATAGAATTAAAATTTATAATAATAAAAACAATATTAAATAATATTTAATTAAATTATGTTAAAAATGAATGTAAATAACTTGAATTGAAAATACTTGGATTAAACAAACAGTAATATATTTAAAAAAATTAATAATAAAAATATATAAATTATATATACATAAAAATAATTTTTTTATAATTTTTCATAATTTCTAAGATGGTTCAACTTGGTATTAAATTTAAGCGATTTCAAAAAATAATACCAAACCTAATTTAAGAAAAAGATATATATTTTTTTCCCACCAAATGTTACCCCAGGATAACAAAATACTAACAACGTAATTAACCTCTAGTGAGTGTGTGGTAAAGTCGTGAGAGCTAGGATAGGTTGTGCTTGATGGCTCTTGATGACATGGGCTAGTGTCGCTCTTCTTTATAGAGTCGAATGTCATGATCTTAGATTTTAAATAGCGATCGTGCGACACTTAGTACGGTCCATTGTACTAAGTTTGTCTTTTAATCCAAATAAAATACTTCAAAGAGAGTTAAAGATTTAGAGAATTCAAGAGCAAAACAAGAACTAAAGAGAGTTTGTAAATAATGTCTTGTATTGTTCTTTAGAGAAGTTATCTTATAATTTTCCAAGGATGATTACAAATGAAGACCAATAGGTCTATTTATAGTGTGACACCAAGCTTAAGATTATGACACAAGTTTCTAGATTCTTCTATGTCTAGAATGTACAAGAATATAGTTCTAGTTTTATCTACAATGTGCCACAAGGTTCTATGACCTTCTAATTAAGTCTAGCCAACTCTAAAGTCTTATAGGATTGTTTAGTTCTTTCATGCAAGTTCTAAGATGTTTTGAAAGCTTCTAGAAACTTCTACATCTTTTATGAACCATTTAACACGTTCTAAAATATTCCAACCTTTTCTAGCACATGCTAGTATACTCTGAAACATTCTAGAGTCTCCAAGGCTTGAGTTGAGCCCATTCAACTCTAGCTCTCTCTAAACATCTCTAGGCCACTCTAAAAATTTCTCATGTAGTAACTTGTAGAAAAGTCCACAGACTTTAGGCAAATACCATTTCTTTGGATTTTAAGGGACAATTTGAGCGAGACACAACACCCTTCCCCACTCAAGTTCACGACGCCCTCGTCGCACCTTCAAGCTTGAACCTCTTTATATAATCTTTGAATTGCCACAAAGAGTCTTCAGGTTCCTAGCTTGCCTTTATGTTCGAGGCATTCTTCTATTTAACCAAGTATTTCCGATAACTTGGTACACCCCTACGTCGAATTAGACGGTCTGTCAAGATAGAGTCCACTCCTTTATCAAAGGAGGTTACCACTACGGTGGGTACCTTCTTTGATTTTCCCCCAACTTGTGTCTTCCTCGTCTCTATGATAAGGCTTCAACATGCTTACATGAAAAAATGGATAGATTTTAAGCTTTAGAGGGAGTTGTAGTTTGTAGGACACCTTACCGACTCTCTTGAGAACTGGAAATGGCCCTTCATACTTTCGTACCAACCCCTTGTGAACCTTGCGTAGAAACTTGAACTATTGGGGCAATAATTTTACAAGAACTAGATCTCCTTCCTGAAATTCAACCATCCTCATTTTCTTGTCAGCCCATTTCTTCATCTTTTTATATGCCTTGTTTAAATAGGCTCGGGCTAACTCCGCTTGCTCATGCCATGCCTTAGAGGGAGTTTTAGTTTTTAGGACACCTTACCGACTCTCTTAAGAACTAGAAATGACCCTTCATACTTTCGTACCAACCCCTTGTGAACCTTGCGTAGAAACTTGAACTATTGGGGCAATAATTTTACAAGAACTAGATCTCTTTCCTGAAATTCAACCATCCTCCTTTTCTTGTCAGCCCATTTCTTCATCTTTTTATATTCCTTATTTAAATAGGCTCGGGCTAACTCCGCTTGCTCATGTCATGCCTTAGAAAATTTGAAGGCATGACTCTTTCGTTTATAGATTCTGCCTAACGCATGAGGAGTTATGGGTTGCTTTCCCATGATGATCTCAAAGGGACTCTACCTAGTGGACTCACTCTTTTGCAAGCTATAAGAGAATTGGGCTACATTCAACAACTTAGCCCAATTATGTTGGTTGGCACTAACAAAGTGCCTGAGGTAGAGCTTCAACAATGCATTGGCAAGTTCTGTTTGCCCATCGCTTTATGGATGGAAGCTTGTGGAAAATTTCAAGTCTAATCCCAATAACTTGAACAATTCCGTCCAAAACTTCCCAGTAAATCGTAGGTCCCGATCACTCATGATTTTGGATGGAATTCTCCAATGCTTCACAACATACTTGAGGAATAACTGTGTCATCTCATTCGCGGTGCAATCTGTTGTTATAGGTATGAAATTTGCATACTTACTGAAGCAATCGATGATTATAATTATGTTGCCAAAGCTCTCTAATTTTGGTAAGCAAGTGATGAAATCCATTGAGACACTCTCCCATGGTCTCTCTAGGATAGACAGTGGCCCTAACAAACCCCCGGGTGTATGCTACTCTATCTTGTCTTGTTGCCATACAAGACAAGTTCTCATATAGGCTTCAACATCATCCCATAGTTAAGGCTAGTACTAAATGGACTTGATTAAGGCAAAAATATGTCTCATTCCTAGGTGTCCAGCCCATAGTGAATCGTGACATTTCTTAATAAGCTTTTTTCTTAAGTTCCTACACTTCGGCATAAATATGCGATTATGCTTGGCGTATAGTAGTCCATCACTTAGCCAAAATCGCCTTGTCTTTCCTTCCTTGATAAGGACAAGGAGGTTTTATGCCAGGACATCATGCTCAAGCTCTTCTTTGATCCTTTCCAGCAAGAAACTGTTTGGTCTACTCAAGGCTGCTAACTCTACCTTTCGACTTAGTGCATCAACTACCACGTTGGCCTTACGAGGCTTGTACTCAAGCATGTAGTCAAACTCTGCCAAGAATTATTGCCATCGAGCTTGCTTGGGACTCAACTTATTCAGAGTTTGGAAGTAGCTGGTTGCTACATTATCCACCATGATCACAAAGTGAGAACCCAACAAGTAGTGTCACTACACCCTTAGGCAATGGATGATAGTTGTCATCTCCTTTTCTTGTATTGTGTAATGGCGTTTGCTGTTGTTAAGCTTATGAATCTCATAAGCTATTAGATACCCTTCCTACATCAACACTCCACCAATGGCAAAGTCTGAAGCATCTGTATGTAACTCATACATCTTGGAGGGGTTTGGTAGGCAAAACACTAATTCTCCATTGATGGCCTTCCTCAAGTCTTCGAATGAGGCTTGGTATTCACTTGTCCATTCCCAATACTTGTTATTTTTGAGTAGGTGAGTCAGCGGGGCTGCTCTTACTGAGTAAGACTTCATAAACCTCTTGTAATAGTTCACAAGTCCAAGGAAAGACCTTAACTCAGGGACCTTGGTAGGAGGTTCCCATTCTTGGATGACTTTCACCTTGGTTCCATCCATCATAAACTTCTCATCCTTTATCTTATGCCCCAAGAACATCACTTCATCTTAGGCAAAGAAACATTTTTTCCTTCTTGACATATAAGTCATTTTCCCTTAGGACCTCGAACACCTTCCTCAAGTGCTCAAGATGTTCTTCCAAAGTCTGACTATATATCACAATGTCGTCAAGATATACTACCACAAATTGATCGAGGTAAGGATGGAAAATCTTGTTCATTAGAGTGCAAAAGGTGACAGGTGCATTTGTGAGACCAAATGTCATGACAAGGAACTCATAAGCATTGTACATGGTCATACAGGTGGTCTTGGGCTCTTCCCCTTTGGCTATGTGTACCTGGTAGTATCCCGATTGTAAGTTCAATTTTGAGAAGTATCTTGTGGTCCCTAGTTGATCAAACAAGTCAGCAATGAGTGGGATATGATACTTATTCTTTACCGTGATCTTATTTAGAGCTCGATAATCAATGCACATTCGTAGCGAGTTATCCTTCTTCTGAAAGAGCATCGGGGCACCAAAATGGGCTTTGAGCTCTCTTTGTTTATGGAGTAGTCAATAAGGCTCTTAGCAACTACAATGGCCAAAGATAAGTCTTAGACACCACGTCGCTTGAGCTCAAGGTTAGCTCACGATTGGACATCATCCATGAAAAAGAATAATGCATCCTTGTTTGATATGTTGGATACTTCTAGCAATAAAGTTGTGAACTCCTTCACATAGTCCCTTATGTTACATGTCTGCTTTAACCGTCGTAGTTAACCCCTTACCTCATCTTCAGTATTTATAGTAAATAATTGGCTTTTGAACTTCCTTCTGAAGTCATCAAAGGTGTCAATTATGCATACCCTTTGTTGCACATCACCATGCCTCCGTCTCCATCATAGCATAGCAGTGTCGGACAAGTACATGGCAGCGATTCAAATCTTGCTGGCATGGTTCGTTATGCCAGTAGCCTCAAAGTATTGTTCAAGCCCTCACGGGAATTTCTCAACTTTCCTAGCATTCCTAGCACCTTTGAAATTCTTTGGCTTGGGAACATCCACCCTCTTGGCCCCAATGATGGTGGTTGTGTTAGTTCTCAAGGCCATATCCCGCTTGCAAAGTGCTAGGTCACCACTCATATCCTTGACTCTAAGTAATACGTTAGTAATTTCTCTTTGGACAAGATCCTTTATCTTGGCAAGTTCAGCTTTCAACCCATCAATCTCTTGCCTTAACCCACTATCTAGCCCATTGAGAGACATCTTGACTTCTACATAGATCTATGCATCCTCAGCCTCCAAGCTGCTACAACATTCCTCCAAGTTGTCCACGCTATCCTAAGCACTCCCAACATATACTTCGAAGCTAGAAATCATGTCTTTCGACTTGGCTCGAGACTCCATTGGTAGTTTTCGAACTTTCTCATGCCCATATTCCATTGGTGGAACATCTACACTTGGTGTAGCTGGGGCACCGTTCTTCATTATGCCAAGGATAGTAATGCTTCAACCTAAAGCTTTGATACCAACTATAACGACCCTAAATTTCAAATAACGATCGTGCGACACTTAGCACGGTTCGTTGCACTAAAACTGCCTTTCAATCCGAACGAAACACTCCAAAGAGACTAGAAAGAGACTTAGAGATTTAGAGAACTCAAGAGTAAAGCAAGACCTAAAGAGAGTTTTTAAAGAATGTCTTGTATTGCTCTTTAAAGAGGTTATCTTATAATTTTCCAAGGATGATTACAAATGAAGACCAATAGGTCTATTTATAGTGTGACACCAAGCTTAAGATTATGCCACAAGTTTCTAGATTCTTCTATGTCTAAAATGTTTCGAAAGCTTCTAGAGACTTCTACATCCTTTATGAACCATCCAACACGTTCTAAAATATTTCAATCTCTTCTATCAACTTCCAACATATACTAGTATACTCTGGAACATTCTAGAGTCTTCAAGACTTGAATTGAGTTCATCTAACTCTAGCTTTCTCTAAACATCTCTAGGTCACTCTAGAAATTTCTCATGTAATAATTTGTAGAAAATTCTAGAGACTTTAGACAAACATCATTTCTTTGGATTGTAAAGAACAATTTGAGCGAAACGTAACACAAAACTCATGTTTTTTGCTTCGTTTCAATTCCCAGCACCTTCAACATCTTCTTCATTTCTCTTATCTCTTGGTCTCTAACATCTATCCACTTCATAGCACTTCTACGAACTTTCTTTCAAACCACTCAAATCCCCAATTCAAACAATCCCAACAAACCCATCTCCTTTCTACCTCAAGTTCATTCCTTTGCTTCTCGATTATGGAAGAAATGGTGACAGGAACAACAACAATAACAAAAAGAGTAACAATGGTGGTAATGATTGCCACCAGGATGATGATGGTTCTTATGGGTAGATTTGACAAACTGATGACTCTATGAAAATAGAGTCATTAGCGCACTTTTTTTACTTAATATTTACTTGTTTAATTTAATAAATATTATTTTTATGGCTAAAAAAATTAAAATATAAACATTTTAGTGAAAATGGGTGAAAATACATTTTTTGAATTTTTTTATGAATTTTTAACGCATGACTAATAAGAAGTTGTCATGTAGCATGCTACGCAAGCAAGGAGAACGAATCAAGTTGCAATGCGTGTGAGGAGAACGAAACACATGCCACATGTCAGCACAGTGTTCAATATGAGTTTGGAAATCCATCAATGCCTCATGACACATGTCATCACGACATTGCTCCATGTGTTCCACTCGTGTGCCACGCTATCCGTTCTCACGAATCACATCGTGCCACGTGTTGCTGATTCGACGTGCGTTGACTCTGACCAGTCTCCCCTGCCACGCATCGCTCCTTGATTCACCCAATGAATTTATGATGCCACATGTCGCGCTATGATTGGCTAAAACTATCAATTTTGCTTGTTTTGATTGTAGCCCTTGATTTGAAGCTGATCAGACGGTCCAGATCACACTTGAGCTTTATTTAAGCTCCTAATCACTTCATAAACCCTAATTAGCCTCTATTAGCATAATTTTGGTCAATTTTTAAAGCTAAAGGGAGAGAAAAATACAGAAAAAGTGAAGAAACGACACAATTTTGATGGAAATTAAAGAGGAAATTAAAGAGGAAATTAATTATACAATTCAAGAGATTGATTGTATTTCTTTTTTTACTATTTTCTTTATTAATTTTATGCATTTTTTTATGAAAAATATGATCTTTTTGAACACAATTATGTGTAATTAATTTATTAATCTAGAGATCTTATGAAACCAATTTTCACCATGTGATAATCTAATATTTTTTCTCAATTATAATATTAATTTAATTATATTATTTAATCTGATTTTTATGTTATTAATTGTTTCGATAACAATTTATTTATAAAGACAATTAAATAGATTTGAGAAAATTATTTAATTATTTGTCTTGATTAAATAACATGCATAGTTTCTAGGCAGATATGTATGATTCTTATGTATGTGATCTATAATTGATGAACTTAATGAGTGATATGTAATTTAATTGGTACGAGAGTGTGATTAAATTAATTACTATATGGTATGTAGTTTAATTGATAGAGGAATACATACTAGGTTAGAATTAATTGATCATGTAATTAATTGATATTATATTGGGGGGATTTTTTAGTGATTCGCATGTTTAGAAAATTGGAAAATTAATTATTTTTAGATATTTTCTCGTATATCTTTTAGTCATAAAATTTGATTTAATTAATTATTCATATTTACTTTTAGTTATTTTAATTTTGTTTTCTTAAGATATAAAAACACCAACAAAATTTAATTTTTATTATTTTTAGTTGTAAAAATTAGTTTATAAAAAAAAATCTTTGTGTGAATGATATTTATTTATCATTATATTATTTGTTATGATATGTATATTTGCGTATTCATTGCATACACAATTTGTGTTTCGATAACAAACCTTCTCCGTTATTTTCATTATTCTTTTGCTCGTTGTTGTGTTGTTTTTTCCAATTCAAGTTGGCTTAACTCTTGCGAGAATCGGGAATGGTGCAATAGAGAAGCCTGAGTCTGAGTCTGAGTCTGATATTGGGTTTGCATGGGAAGTGAAAGGAGTCAAGTGGACTTACACCTTATCCTTTTAAGGATGCATTTGCTGTTGCTCCTGGAACTAGGCCTTCTATCGTGTCAGCTTTAGTTTGGTCGCTTCCCAACTTGTGATTGCAGTGTAGAGCTTTCATTTTGCGATTGTTGCTTCCTAAAGGATACTCTGAAAATGTTACTAGTGATTACTTGGATTACTCCCTTTGGAGAGGTGTCCAAGGCATTGCAGCCAAAATAGTGGTGTCCTTGCAACCCAGGTAACTACCATTTCTCTCTTAACCAGATAGAACTTAGTGTTAGTTATTATTGCCTGAAGTACAAAATGTTATAATTAACTCACATCTTTTAGAAGTAGATTTCAAATACGAACCCAATTGTGTAGTAACTGGATAATTTAGTTGTCAACTTTCTGTTTGTCTAGAGGCTTTTCTTTATCCAGTTAGATTGGGAAAAGGGGATATTCCAACTGCAGCTGCTGTAAATTGGGTGCTAAAGGATGGAGTTGGTTATCTTAGCAAAATTATGTTGTCGAAATATGGGCGGCATTTTGATGTTGATCCAAATGGATTGAGGTTATTTGCTGATCTTCTGAAAAACGTCGCCTTTGGACTAAAAATGTTGACTCCTGCATTTCCCCATCTTTTTGTACCTATTGGTTCTGCTGCTGGTGCAGGACGGTCGGCTGCTGCACTAATCCAGGTAAATAGTGAACCTCAAGTTTACGTAGATTTATATGATTCCCTTATATTTCTTCTATTTCTCTCTTCCTTGTTAATTGGCTGTCCACTTCTATCTAAACCTACGTTTTTTGTTTTTTGATCATACTACTTCCAATCTTCAATAATTCTTTACATTACACTTTATTCAATTTGTTAAATTTAGATCTAATTTCATCTCAAAAAACAGATTATGAGACGAAAGATTGCACTTATTTATATATGTGTTTGATATTTTATATTCAATTGATGTAAGATATTTTAACACTCTCCTTCACATCAATAGTTCATCGATAGACGGTGGTGGGTTTACAGTTGCGTGTCACGGAGTGAACTTGACTACTTTGATATTATGTTAAATTTGAGTATAACTTTATCTCAAAACACTACATTTTTTACACAGTTGGATTGGGTTAGCTTTTGTGCTGAACCGAACAATTTTTTTTTCTTCCTTCTAAATGGAATGGGTTATTCTAGGTTCAAGTTGGTTCTGAACACAAAGCATATATATTGCACCTGGGATCTGAATGGCTTTATTTGGTGTAGGTAGAGGAGAAACACTTTCATGTTATCTTTAACCTATGGTTAAGATACAAACTCAAAATGCTGATAATGTTAGAGATTTTGGCCAGCTTGCACAGATTTGCAGCTACTCTGACTGATGTAACCTTACATCTGCTGAACCAAAATAATAATTAGAAGAGAATAAATGGAATTTCGTTATCACCGTTTACTCAACTCACTGGTCATATAATAATAATCACATATGGAATTTTTTTTTATATTTTAATTAAATATTAAATTAATAATTTTTTTAAATGAACTGCAATTAAGATACCACTTAAAAAATATATAAATAAAAAAGATATCAAAATTAAAATAGTGTTATTACTGAAATTTAAACCCGAATATCATTAGTTCACATTAATGCTAACCCTCTGCTTATTCCCCTAGGGTCGACAAGGAACAATTTGAACATACCCCAATTGCATTTAATTGATTAAAGTTTGTTCGATTTGTTCCAAGTCTCACAAAGGAAGATAATCTTTGGGAAATGGAGAAAAAAAAATAATAAGAGAAGAAAGAGACAAGAAGAGAAAAACTAAAAGAAAATAATTTAAAAATTAAAATGATTAAATTATTTTATTTTATATAATTTTTTTTATTAAATAGGTACTTTTTTTAGAACATGTGTAATTTTAATATACCATTAAAAAATAATTTAATTACATGTCATAAACTTTTTAAAAAATTATATGTTAATTTTTTTTATAATTTAAATAAATATATATTTTTTAAAGTTATAAAAAATAAAAATATTTTTTTATTCAATAAAATAAAGTTGGTTAAATAATTGATTTATTTACATAGGAGGGTTAAAAATTTGAATAATAATATATATAAAAAAATATACTCCAAATTTATTAGTTAAAGTATTTTTAAAATCATAAATTATAATATAATTATAATTATGTAATAAATAATTATCGATAAAATAATTTTTTAAAAATTTATAATTATAATAATAACATGATTTTTTTTATCGATTCATAACATGCAATAAATTTGTATGTGGCTTCCAAAATCCGCAAGATCAAAGTCACATTACCTCGCGATTTGACAGGAATATAGTTGCAATAAATGTTATCTAATATTACTAAATGTAAATTTGCACGTGACTTACAAAATCGAAAAAAAAAACAAAAAAAAATACTCTATTTCAAATTTGTGATAAAAATAATAATTTTTATTATTATAATTATTTAAATTTATTTTATCTCAAATATTATTTAGTTAAAACTTATTTATTATTATTAAGATATTATTTAATCATAATTTGGACGTGGTAAACGGAAAACAAAAGAAGGAAAGATACGAAACTACACTCGTGTAAGATTTGTGTTGATAATTCATAACTGAAAAAGGACAGCATCTCTTACAGCTTACAAGGGCCTCTCTAAATTTTTGATATTATCATTCTCTCTTAACGTGCTCGTGCTCGGCTATAAATTACTAAAACTCTATTTACAATAATTGTTATATTAAAATTGATATAATAATAATTAATTCATACATCAATTTAAATAATATATTAAGATAATTGGATACAGGCCGGGTCCATTGTTCCTCAGCCCTATTAAATAGTCATTAATCAATTTGTAAACTTTTCTGATAAAAAGAAATTCATTTTCCTTTACCATCTCGGTACTTTTAGAAACTTGTTCTGTTGCGGTCCTGGTCCATATAGTTCTGTTTTTGTAAAATGAAATCCCCATTAGGAAAATATATTTATCGTTACTAAATTGTCATCATTTATATAATAGAGAGTAATCAGATTTATATTATTTGAATATGAACTGTATTATATATCGTTTTTAAGGTAGAATTTACTTATTTTAATTCATTATAATTTTATATGTTAATAATGATATATATTTTTAAGTAGTGATAATACTTAATTTTCTAATATTATATTACTTTGGGTTGTAGATGAATATTGATTCTGCGTACTGGATTCATATAATAGCGATGAGAAAAAGTTAATCATTATTTTTTTATTTTAAATTATGTGATAACGTAATATTTTTTAATATTAATGTAATATTTTTTTTTAAAATATCTTATATTTGATAGATAGAAAAAATAATATAATTATTAACGAATATACTATAAAAATAATAAATAACATTTTGTAACAATGATAATATCTTAAATTAATGAACGTGATTTTAGAACTTAAAATAAGTGTTTATTTAGTGTTATATATATGGTAATAACATTTACCAATATTCATTTTAAATAATAAATTTTAATAACGTTAAATATTATTTATCTTAAAAATTTGAGTGATAATACTAAGTTTAATTATTAGATATTATGTTGATAAAACTTTCATAAAAAAGAAATAGATTAATACAAATAGCAATAATGTTACACACTAAGTCTTAATCAGTACAAAACTTTTATAAATTTGAGATATTTAAAGATTATATCTAATTTCGAGACTTAAGAAAAATAAAAATAATTCACCAACGTAATTCAGTTGGAGATGAAATCTACGGATCTCCATTGTATAAAAATTGTGGGATTTTACGCGAATATCTTAAATAATACTCATAGAATTTTTAACATTACAAATAATATTAATAGAAATTTTTAAAAATAGTTTGATCTAATCCAACTCAAATAAGTCAATCCAACACAATTCAAGTTATACAGCTTTTTTTTTTTTTTACAACAAATGAGTTGCATAACCATTTTATCATAGGTTGATCATTCTTGAAGCTAAATTTTTTACAATAATTAATCCAATTCATACTTATATTATATTTTTATATATTTTTATTTTTTCATTTCAATATAATAATTATATTTAATAAAAAAATATAAAAAATAGTTTTTTCTCTGTCCACTTCACCTTAGCGCATTTCATTTTTTTAAAATTTCAAATAATTCTTCATTATTTTCTTACCCTAACTTAAAAACCTCATCTAATTTTTCAATTTCAAATAGTAAGACATCACAAATCTAACATCAAGTCATTGATCCTACATTTATATTATTTAAATTAAATACTTGTTTATTGTATAATATATCCTTAAATTAATACAAAATTAAATAATAAATATTTGTGTTAATTTTATACTATTTAAAATTTAAAATTGAGAATGTGATCTTTATTTATTTATTATTTTAAAAAAATCATTCTAATTTAAATTTTAATTAATTATTAAATCATAATATTTAATACAATAGTTTTTTAGTTATGAAAAACAAACTATTTTTGAAAACATTTCTCATTGTAAAAAACAAAAAAGAAAACACTAAAATATAAATTCAAATTCATTAAATAAATTTAAAGGGTTTGATTTGGATTGATTTTATTAGTCTCAATGGATCACATAAGTTATCACTTTTTTTAAAATGGAAAGTATTAATTCAATTCTAACTTAAATTTAAACCAACTCATAATATACACATTTTTAATATCAATAATAATTTAAATAATATTTAATATAAAATAATAGATAATTTTTTTAATAATAAAAATATATAAATTTAGATAACATACTTTTATTACTTTTCAATAACTTTTTCATATTCACGTTATCACATGCCATACGCGGACACAATATATGTGTTTTTAATAATTAAAAAAATACGTATTTTCAAACGTGCAATATTAGCATTACAAAATGAAGACAAAATATCTTCCCAAATTTAGTGAAATATAAACCACTTCCTAGAACCCTCGAGAAGATTAGTGATTAGTATGAGTTGGATGGATTTTGATTTGCTAAACCTAATTTAATTTATATTAATATAATTGTAATTTAATTCGAATAATTAAAAATTAACTTAATCTAAATTAAATAAAAAATTATTTTAAATTTATCCAAACTAATCCAAATTATTAATTGTATTTTTTTATTTAATTAAATATTTTTTTATAAATAAAAAAATATATTTAATAATTAAAGCTTATTAGTTTAAACTAGATGAAACACTAAAAATAAGGAAAATAATATTACAAAAATTAATCTTTAGAATAAATGTAAATTATACTGAATGAATAACTCACGTATACAAAAAAAATCTATCAAGATAATACAATTTTATACATACTTGTTATGTTATAATAACTAATTAATTACAAAACAAGAATGCTAGTAAACATAAGTTAAAGAAAATTATTTCTTAAAGTAAAAAAATCAATTTTTAAATAAATTTGATAAACGTAAACACTATTAAATTATTCTCATGTAAAAGTCAAAAGGTGTTAAGTCGAAAAACATTATATCTTCGTGAAAACTTATATTTCACTACTACAAAAAGGAGCATTAAAGTCGGTTTGCTGAACCGACTTTAAATTAAATGACTTAAAGTGTAAAGTCGGTTCACGGTGTGAACCGACTTTAACTTCTTTTTTTAAATTTATTCATTTTCAACCTGTATTCGAGCAGAAAAAAAAACCAAAATCAGTTTAGCAAACAGTTCAAATAATACAAATATTTGAAAAATAAAATATTAATTAATAACAGAAAAATTACCATGGTTTTGTTCTATTTTATTCAAGATCGTCATATTCTTCTCCTTATGTTATAATACAAACCTACATATATAATACAACAATCTATACACATAAATAATAACACATAATAACAGAAAAAAATATGAATAATATGGGATCTAAAAGATTAGTTAGAGAGAAAGAAAACTCACTAATCGATGTTGGACCGATGTTGGAAATGGTAGTCGTAGGTGGCCGGAAAATGAGAAAGAGTGGAGGAGGAGGTTTTCGATTTTTTAGAGTTCTGCAACGCTGAAAATAGTTTCTATTTGGGAAGAAAGAAGAGAAAATATTTATCCACGTGTGTAGCGTCCGTTGACGTGTCGAACCGACGCTATGTTACGTGGATAGCCTCGGTTCTAGGTGTCAACCGACGCTATGCTACGTGGATAGCGTCGGTTAACACCTAGAACCGACGCTATGTCCACGCATAGCGTCGGTTTAACACATCAACCGACGCTACGTAGAGTCGGTTGACGTGACGAACCGACGCTACACATGGACATAGCGTCGATTGACGTGGTGAACCAACACTATCCACGTAGCGTAGCGTCGGTTAACACCTAGAACCAACGCTATGTCCACGCATAGCATCGGTTTGACACATCAATCGACGCTACGTCTTACGTGGATAGCGTCGGTTCTATATCGAACCGACTTTAAACCAATTTAAAGTCAGTTTTTGGAAAAATCTGACTTTACGTATCGACTTAAATACCCATTTTTGTAGTAGTGTTTTGAATAAAGAATTTTAAATTTAAATAAAAAAATTCTCAACCACTAAATAAAAAAAATATACAAATAACATTAAACAATTTTTTTCTCCAAAACTAATCACATATCATCTTTTTAGAGTGATATGAAAAATACTTTAGCTTATTTCAATAGACGTAAACTTGTTGCCAAAAAAGAGTGAAAAGAATAAGACTTAATTGGTCAAAAATTAAGAAAAAAATGTGTTTATTCATTTTTAAGTTTTTAACTTAACATTTAAATTGTAACGTTTATGTGTAATAATTTTATTTTTTAAAATTTTTTTGGCTAACAAGTTTGTCTAATCCAAACAAATTGATCTCAATTTTTTTGATTATTTGAACTGATTTGATAAATCAAATTATTATACAAATTACTTCGAGTAGGGCTGTCCAAAAACCGATCCAAACCGGACCGAACAGAGCAATTTTGTAAATGAAACGGTTCAATCCGGTTCGTATTAAATAAAACCGATTTTAAAACGGTCCGGTCCGGTTATAAAATATTATAAACCGGTCGGACCGGACCGATTTTATTAAATAAATAATTTTTTTATTTAAAATATTATAAACCGGGGTATATATATATTTTTTTGTTTTCGAGTTAAGGCATTCAGCCGTAACTCGTTAACGCTTAACCCTAACCCTAGAAATCAAAATCTCATTTCCTCTGCGCTCGCCTTCACCACTTCGCCGTCTATGCTATGCTTTCGCCACTTCTCCGTCTATGCTCTGGGTTTGGTCGTCGTTGCTTCCACTAACAACTAGCCATCGTTCCTCGTGTTGATTCCACCAGTAGCTAACCGTTGTTCCTCGCGTTTCTTCCACCAACAGTTAGCCATTGTTCCACGCGTTGCTTCAACCAGAAACTAGCCACCTCTCCTCGCGTCGCTTCCACCAAAAACTAACAACCTTTCCTCGCGCCGCGTCGTGTCATGACAACAATGGACGAAAATCACGAAATAGGTATGTGGTCTAATACTACTGGAGTACTGGTAGTATGGTAGTAGTTTTTCCCTGAATAAACTGAATGGTAAGTCTGAACTCTGAACTCTGAACTTTGAAATCTGAATGGTATGTCGTTTTTTTGTTAGTCTCAACTCTGAAATCTGAATGATATGTCATTTTTTTGTTAGTCTGAAATCTGAATGGTATGTCGTTTTTTTGTTAGTCTGAACTCTGAAATCTGAATAGTATATCGTTTTTTTGTTAGTCTGAACTCTAAAATCTGAATGTTATGTCGTTTTTTTGTTAGTCTGAAGACTCTGAACTGTGAACTCTGAAGTTTGAACATTTTTTTCTCATAGAGTTCATTTTTTTAAATGGTGGAAACTAATTAATATTGTTAGAACTTATAACTTCAATTAAATTGTTCGTATGTTGCCTCTTTTAAAACTTAATTATTTTGATTAAGTTCTCTTTATAGATTAAATATATATAGTTTATTTTATTAATGTTTGATCATTATGAATTTCAAGAGGTACAGGTCTACTCCCGAGAATAAAAAATCTATGTTATCAAGAATATGTACATCTACATAACTCATTTTTCAGTTTAAGCTAATTATAATCATTAGGATGCATTCCACCTTTCTTATACCCATCATGATCTTCTGTTAGAAGGTAGAGTTATTTTTTGCCTGTTGGATCTGATTCCAATTCCCATCAAATTGTTATCAGTATTTGTTTGATCTAGAAAGTTAATTAAACTTGGAGCTCAAATTCATGTAATGGTAGTCTGGTAGTAGTTTTTCCCTGAATAAACTGAATGGTAAGTCTGAAGTCTGAAGTCTGAAATCTGAATGGTATGTCGTTTTTTTGTTAGTGTGAAATCTGATTTTTACAAATTGCCTTAGTATAATCACAGTTCATAGAATACATTGATCTTTACAATTAAATGTGTTTTTTTTATTAACATGATTTGTTAATATAAATTTTTATATATAATCTGTATTTTTGTCATAAAATGTACATAAATTATGGTGTTTTTGTTTTATAGGCTCTTATTAAATCATATTAGTTCTTAATTTTTAAAATGTACATAAACAATGTTTAAATTAATATTGTTATAGATTGCATAAAGTTTATGAATACTAAATTGTATTATTAATTAATTAACGCCTGATATCATATATGCAGGTAATGCAGCTATAAACTAAATATGTATGCAGATAATTATATTTTAAACGTAACTAATCTACAAAGTTAATAAATAAATAAAAAATTATTATCATTCAATTGTACAAAATTACCATCTTTGTAATGTAGTGGCACCAAACATTTTGTGAAGCCCTCAAATTCAAGGTAATGTACTAATCTATATTCTATATATAGGTGATGATGTACATGAGTTTATTGGACCAAGTCAATTTACAGACTTTACTATGTCTATGATTGAAGACATTGAACCTGAAATTCATCCGAATGAAATGGAAAATCCACCACAGAATTTAAATGACTCGTCTTCAAAAAGTGGAATAGAAGTAAGTAATGTTTACCCCGATAATGAATCTGATATGAAAAAACCAAAAAAATTTAGGTCAGAAATATGGAATCATTTTTCATATATTTTACCCTATGATGTGGAAAATCCTAGAGCTACATGTCATTATTGTAAAAAATATTTATGCTGCTCATCCCACAAGGAATGGAACTACTTCAATGATACATCACTTCAAAAATTTATGTAAGAAGATTCCTAAAGAAGTAGATAAAGGACAAAAGATGTTAAGTTTTCAAACACAAAAAGGAGAGGATGATAGGACAACTCATAAATTAGTTGTTGTATCATTTGATGCAAAACGTGCTAGAGTTAATTTGGCAAAAATGATTATTATTGATGAATTGTCTTTTAGGTTTGTTGAGGGTGAGGGATTTAAAGATTTTATATCTGAAATGTTTCCTAAGTTTCATGTGCCATCTCGGCAAACAATTTCTAGAGATGTGTTTCAACTTTATTTAGATGAGAAAAAAAGTTTGAAGAACTTTTTCATAAGTGAAAAGCAAAGAGTTTGTCTTACTAGTGATTGTTGGACTTCAATTTAAAATATTAATTATATTTGTCTAACCACTCATTATATTGACAAAGATTGGAAATTACAAAAGAGAATTATAAAATTTTGTCAAATTGAGAATCATAAAGGTGATACAATTGGGAGAGTGATAGAACATAGTTTGTGTGATTGGGTATATGTAAGGTATTCACCATAACACTTGATAATGCTTCCTCAAATGATAATGTTGTGTCGTACTTGAAAAGGAAGCTAAAAAATTGGAATGATGGACTTGTTATGAGTGGAGAGTTCTTTCATGTGCGATGTTGTGCTCACATTTTGAATTTGATTGTAAGAGAAGAACTTAAAGATCTTCATAGTACTATTATAAGCATTCATTGCGTTGTGAGATATGTTAGATCCTCTCCTATGAGATTACAAAAGTTTAAAATGTGTTCTATTAAAGAAAATATCGAGTCCAAAGGAAGTGTTGTGCTAGACGTGCCTACAAGATGGAACTCCACATATCTAATGTTAAAATTTCTTTAGATTTTCAAAAAGCATTTGATCATCTTGAAGAAGAGGAAGGAACAAACTTTATTTCTTATTTTCATGAGGAGCGATCGAATGTTGGGCCGCCAACATAATGAGTGGTTTTGATGACTTGTTGTTGAAAAATATGGCTATTAGCACGAAAACAAAATTTGAGAAGTATTAGGGAAATGTAGACAAGACTAATAAGATGTTGTATGTTGCATTTGTACTTGATCCAAGGTACAAATTAGAGTATTTGGAATTCTTATTTGAAGAGATTTATGATTTAGAAATTGTTCAAAAATTGAGAGATAATGTCAAAAATACTTTTATGGATCTGTTCAAAACTTACTATATGTTAGTGCATGGAAAAGATTTTCAATCTAATGTGACTCAATCACAAGATGTAATAGGAAGGATTCCTTCACCTGAGGAAGCAAGAAAGTTGAAATTTCTTAAACGCTTAGAGAAGAAAAATAGTTTAGAGTTGAAAACCGAGGTTGAGAAATATTTGAACACCCCATGTGAAAATATCATGTTGGATAAGTTTGATATATTAAAATGGTGGAGGGCAAATTCTTTTAGGTTTCCTATCATCTCTCTCATTGCACGTGATGTGTTAGCAATTAAGTTTCAACTGTTGCATCAGAATAAGCTTTTAGCATAGGAGGGCACATTCTTGATCCATTTAGGAGTTCTTTGAATCCTAAAATGGTAGAGACGTTAGTATGTAGTCAAAATTGGTTTCGTTCTTCCATTAATAATGACAATGTTCCCTTACCAGAATACAATGATGACCTAGAGATTTATGAAGATGTTAATTTTGTTTGATTGTAAAATTCATTAAAGACACTACAATGATCGTTGATGATTAATAATGGGTAAGTTTTAAATATTATCTAATGATGTATTGTTGTTGATTGTGAGTTTTGATGTTTGTATATGTTTAAAAATTCTTTGTAAATAAGATATTTGGAATTCATTTCTTCATGTCTAATCTTTTTTTTATTTTAGATTTTGATAACATCTTATTTATGTATTTAACAATAATATCTATCTATGTATTATTATAAATTAACATTATATTTGATTGCATCCTATTAAATTATATCATATTAAACTGAATCGTATTTATTTATTATTAATTGTTAAAAATCGGACCAAACTGTTAACCAAACCGGATCAAACCGTTCGATTATAACATTTTAGATAGCCGAATGGTCTGGTCTGATCCGGTTTCAACTATATGAACGGTCCAGTTTGATTAAAATTTTTTTAGGTAAAACCGGACCAGACCGGACCATGGACACCCCTAACTTCGAGTATAACCGGTTTGTTTCTTAAATATAGTAGGGCTTGAACCACATTTGAGCAGTCTTGTTGATGTTGAACATGGATTCGTTGTCTTCCTCCTTTCTCTCATACACATTTGCCTTTGTTCCCACCATATCTGCTTCCACCACCACACCTCCATTTTCTCCATATCTTCTTTCTCTCAACGTATCTTCTGTCAGTATTGAAGCAAAAACCCCAACTCCAAGCCCCTCTACATCAAAAACCTCCTCATCACCAAGATCTACTCCAAACGTACAACCTTCTAAAACCAGAGCCCCATTATCATCACCATCAACACTTCCAATAACCACTAAGCCACCTAAAGTGACTAAGAAATCAACTCTAAGTACTCCGAAAACCTCTGATCTAACAAGAACACTACCATATGCCATCTTCAATGCTTTTGATGAAATAATCAACAACTTTATTGACCTACCTCTTAAAATTTCCTTAGACCCAAGACATGTTCTTTCGCAAAATTTTGCTCCAGTAGACGAACTTCCACCAACTGAGTGTGAAATAACACATGGGTCACTACCTCCATGCCTTGATGGTGCCTACATTCGCAACGGCCCTAACCCACAATACCTTCCTCGAGGGCCTTACCATCTCTTTGATGGAGACGGTATGCTTCACTCTATTCGAATTTCCCAAGGAAAAGCTACACTTTGTAGTCGTTATGTCAAGACCTATAAATATGAGATGGAACACAAAGCAGGCCATTCAATTCTTCCCAGTGTCTTCTCAGGCTTCAATAGCTTCCCTGCCTCTGCCTTTAGGGGTGCTCTGTTTGCTGCCAGAGTATTTTCAGGTCACTATAGTCCTGCTAATGGCACTGGTCTAGCAAATACAAGCTTGGCTTTTTTTGGCAACAAGCTTTATGCTCTTGGTGAATCTGATTTTCCTTATTCTGTGAAGTTAACTTCTGAGGGAGATATTCAAACTTTGGGTCGTGAAGATTTTGATGGTAAACTCTTTCTGAGCATGAGTGCTCATCCTAAAATAGATGCTGATACAAAAGAGGCCTTTGGTTTTAGATATGGACCAATTCCTCCATTTTTGACATACTTTCGTTTTGATGCAAATGGTAACAAACAACCAGATGTGCCCATATTCTCTATGACCCATCCGAGTTTCCTCCATGACTTTGCAATCACAAAGAAGTATGCCATTTTTGTTGAAATACAATTAAAAATTAACCCCATGGAAATGATTTTTGGTGGAGGATCTCCGGTGGGTTCTGACCTAAAAAAAATCTCAAGACTTGGTGTACTACCTCGGTATGCAAAAGACGAGTCTGAGATCAAGTGGTTTGATGTGCCAGGATTCAACATCATTCATGCCATAAATGCTTGGGATGAAGAACATGGTATAGTGTTAATAGCACCTAATCTTCTAGGAGTACAGCACACCTTGGAGAGACTGGACCTTGTACATGCTTTGGTAGAGAAAGTGAGGATCGATTTCAAGACTGGGATAGTTTCAAGAAGTCCCATATCTGCAAGCAATCTAGAGTTTGCCACTATAAACCCATCATTTTTGGGGAAGAAGAATAAATATGTTTATGCAGGTGTTGGAGACCCAATACCCAAAATCTCAGGGGTTGTGAAGCTGGATGTGACTAAAGGCGAGCACATGGAGTGCACTGTGGCTGGGAGGATGTTCGGACCAGGTTGTTATGGGGGTGAGCCATTTTTTGTGGCTAGAAAGCCTGAGAATGTGGAGGCTGATGAGGATGATGGGTACATCGTGTCGTTTGTGTATGATGAGAAGGAAGGAGAATCCAAGTTTTTAGTAATGGATGCCAAGTCGTCTAACCTTGACATTGTTGCCTCCGTTAAATTGCCTAGGCGAGTGCCTTATGGCTTTCATGGATTGTTTGTGAGGGAAAAGGACCTTAACAAGTTGTGAGCTTGGGATTTTCGCATGGATTATATTTGCTGCCGACACAGGAGCTTATACTTTGCCTGAAAACAGGTAGCTTAACAAATTGTTGTTCTTATTCCTTTTTTTTTACCCCATCTTTGTATAATATTACGAGCTGAAGATTTGTAATGATATTACAATTATGAAATAAAACATTTGAATTCTGTAGTTTGTAAGAAAGAGTTATATTTTTGCTCGAGTTTTTAGAAATAAGATTTAGCAGTGAGAACTGATTTCTGTTCACTCCTACTTTGCTTTCATGATCTTCAGCCTTCAGGACTTCGGGTTGTCCTCTACAGTAAATTTGGAGAACTTGAAAATTCTGATGCCATGATCGTATGAAATTCAATTGAAATTTAAAAGTAATGGAAAGACAACCGAGTGTCTCTTGGTCTAATTTTCTTTTACTTACCATGGATGACGTGAATATTAACAATGAATGTTGTTTAATAAGATCGTTCTAGCTTGCACGTGCCATTCAAAACAAAGTAAATATTTGATGAAACCCATAATAAGTTCCATCAAAACAAACATGTAACAGATGAATTTTAGACTTGGAAAATAAATAGCAAGAAGCACGTCAATATATGAAAACCAAGCAGCACGTCAATATATGAAAAAAAAATAGTAATTTTCTTGAATAGTTGAGGCGTAACTGTTAGGAAAATCCTTATTATATTAACAGAAGCAAATGTCAGAGTAAACATTAGGGTTTTGCCCTCCTAGGGCGTATATTTCCATTTCAATACCCCTTGTAATAGCAATATGCCTGCAAGTGGTGATCTTTGGGGATTCATATAGACATTAAAGCTTCAGTATCCTGAGAAAGATCCATGAACTCGTGATTTAGTTACCACTTCACATGCTGTGAACTACTGGGTTCATGCTGGAAAAAAGAAAGGGGGGAAAAAACAAGGATAAAAGAGAGACAAGATGGTGAGGAAAGATGAATCTATTACTCAGCCGTAGTGATGGTGAAAATATAAATATTACACAAAGAATGCCTACACTTCAATGTAATTGCTATCTTCTTTCTATATATTCTCTCTTCTTTCTAACATGATTCGGAGAAGTATCTTACCAAAATTCCTCAAAGAGGATGTCCTAAACCTTCACCAAATGTGACTGATCAGCCAGCGAAGAATTGAGATCTTCTCGAGATTGTGAGCGCCTACTTTGAAGACGCATCTGACCTCCGTGAGGAGACCAAAAGGAAGCCATGCTGCCACCGTCATGTTGCATCTGCCCCAGATTACTCAAGGAATAACTATGTGTAAAGCTGCTAGTTGAAAGGTACAGAGAAGATTCCATCAGCTGAATGCCACTGCTGCTGGCAAGACCATGGCTCAAGCCAAAGGGCCTATGCTGACTACCTGCAACCGTTGGACTTAAAGGTGTCTTTACTCTTCCATCTCCTGTAATACGAAGAATAATTGTATAGTATTACAATTGGACTTCATGCACAGTAAAAATTCAAAAACAAATAGAACCCCCCAACACACACCCCTCCCCCCTCTTTTTTTTTTTGGGAGGGAGGGAGGGGGAGAAGAAGGGAAAAGGCAATCTCGCACTGTCATACATATTGAATGATTGCACATACTCGAGACAAATTTACTTTTCGTTCAGCCAGCAAGCTTTCTGATTATTATAGGCTATCAACTATCTGATTAAAGTAATTAAGCTAGGAACTCGGGATTCATGCAAAACATATTACTATTAACAATCCAAAACATATTACTATATTGTTAATGTGTTAAAAGTAAAACACTAATAAAAAAACTTAAGGCATCGCTTACCTGAACCGGTAGGACTCCACCGCTGGAACCGAAAAGGAGACGAAATATTTAGAACAGATGCAGAAGATGCACTGTTATATCGGAAAAGAGGGAGGTATGACCTCCGGAAAAAAATTGCCATCCAATTGCCAATACATGATGATGCACAAAGGAGAAAAAAAACCAATGAAATAAATAAAACTGTAAGGAGAATGATTGGGTTGATCTTCATCTGGAGTATATCATAACTGTGAAAATCCATTCTAGATGAAAATGCTTTTCCAGCTTCGAGTAAAGCCACCCCAAGTGTCCACGTAATACTCCCAGAGCCAATTACAATTTGGTTATCTATAATGTGCAAACCTTCTCTCAACAATGAAACGATGTATGGTGCTCTGAAGCAGTACTGTTGAATGAACGGCTGTGGAGCAACACTATTCTTTGCAATTTCCCATGTCTTTTCACAAAACTCCCGACCCTTTTCCAACACATCATCAAGTGAGGCTTCAGATGTTAGGTTAAAAAACCGGTAAACCACATAAAAACCAGACAATGCATAAAATTGGCCATACGGGCGTGGGAAACCATTAGATAGTGCACAAGGCTGCACATCACAGTCAATTCCTGAGTTTATATTGGTCCATTCAGAGAGATTTACAGCAATTTTGGCAAGTGCACTACATGCTTCCCAATTTGGAGCACCATTAAGCCTCACAGCAATTCCTAATTTTCCTCCTTTTCCCGAAGTCTTTTCAGCAACAACAGGGCTCACACCTTGCTGGTACTTAGAAGCACATTGAGAACAGATGTACCGCTCCTTGTAACCTGAATGCAAGCAGGGGTGCTGCAGCTTCTTCTTTCCATTTAATATTTCTACCTTTTCGGTATCTGGAAGCTTCTTCAAAAGATGAAGGACAGACTTTTCAAATGCATCATTCAAACCATACCCTGAGAGAGAATATGCAGTGAGATGATGATTCATAGATCCGATTCTAATATTTAAACTTGTTTTAGCATTTGCAGATTTGTCATTCTCGAAAGTAACCTGCAATGAAGAACCACCCAAATCAAGTGCACCATATGTCTGCATTTTCGGTTTTGTACCCAGCATACCTGCACGATGGTTAAGGGCTATCCACCCGAAGTAACCTTCTTCCATTCCGGATATAATCTTAATCCATTCTCTTCTACAAAAGAAAGGGGAATTCTTGAGTATAGACCATGCATTGTCTAGAAGCCACTTTGAATCCTCACTGGGTAGTCTGCGAACTCCGGCTGTGGTGTAAAGGAAGACAGACGTAGTCTTATGAGCAATTTCTGGAATTTGCTTCTCTGCCCACCTAATTAGAGGTTTTATTGCAGCCCTCAAGCCAGTAATATTATGCACCAACTTATGCAATCCAGGCTCAGTCTCCATTCGATTATAAGCCCGGCCACTCTGAGAATTAGGCTTCTTTTTGACACCCTCAGTCAAAGGTTTTAAGTCAATAGGAAGACTTCCATCTTTGTTGTGGTTGATATATGCCTGATAAATATAAATTCGAGTCCCTGTACTTCCACAATCAAGGACCACAAAGTATTTGTATGCCCCTTGAGACCAATAATATGCATAAATTGACAAGTAATAAATTAGAACACCCAACAGCAATAGGCCAAGCAAAAGCATGAAAGCTCGAAGCCATTTCCTTTGCTTAGATAGTGATCCCCCAGTTTGCAATGCTTTCTCCTTTGAAAAACTTGAACCAGCTGTTTCTCTCTTTAAGAAATTAGGGTATTTATTGGCGTTTAAAAGGGCTATATCCGGCTCTTTAGGATCAGAATCACGATAAGAGGAAAAATCCTGAAGAGACGAAGAGTGTCTCAAAGTGTTTTTGTTGTGGGTTAAAGAACTAGGAAAAGGAAATGAATCAAAAACTTCACGAGTATCTTCAGGAGGCGAAGATTCATAGGGTAAAATAACGGACTGTGGGGAATACCAATGAGATGAAACTGAAGAAAATATCTCACCAATTCGACCAAAAACCATTTTTGACTGTACTTCGGAATAACAATCAACACCTATTTCAGTCTGTCAGTCCTAACCCTCCCATGATCATAATCGCAATCACATAGCGGTAAATAGACTTCAAATAAAATTCTATAAATTACCACTTTCTATAATAATTGTGACAAAATCGATAACCTCACAATGTTTGGCGGTGTGGATGCATCGAATATGAGCAATTGCCTCAATGTTGGGGAGTACGAAGTCATCAATGTTCAGATCAGACTGACAGAGTATCGTAGGCCAAAGCGAAACGCTCTAACGAAAGAGATACAGACTCTAAACAATCAGTCAATGTGCAAAATTGAAGAGTGCACGATAAATGCCTTTGAATGAAGAAAAACGCAAAAAAATAAAATAATAGAAGCTTAAAGTTAGGGTTTGTTACCTCTACAAAGTTTTATCAACAGAGCAGAGCATCGGATCGGGAAGAAGAAGAAGAATGAAGACAAAGACCGCCAACAGCAAAAACAACAACGCAACCACAACCAACACTCAACTCTTAAATATATATATATATATAAAAAAAATTCTTAAAATACTAAATGAGGATAAAATTGGGCTTTGGTTATCGAAAATGGTATATAGTGGGAATCTAGTTTGTTCTCTCAATCTCTCCCACTGTCCTACACTCCCTTTTTCTCAGTATGTTTTGATCTCCACAGTTTTAGATCCAACGTCAACCAAAACACCATCACCAAAAGGCCAACTCTTTCTTCCTCTTCAGTTTCCCTCTTCTCGTATTTATTTATTTATGTTGCTCAAACTTTTCCTATTTATTACTCTTTTATGTATTTTATTCCTAAACTTTCCATTTAAAAAGGTTCCGCGATTCGTAAAACACATTTTTTTCCTTCTGTTTTTTACCATTTTTTCCTTGCCAACAAAACGCAAATTCTGAAAGAACTCCAATTATGTTTGCCCATAATCTCTCCCATAATTTTTTTAAAGGGTAAAATTGGGTTGCTCTCTAATTAAGATTCAGGTGTAATTTAATTTTAATAGTATCATTTGGTTTTTCTTTTTTTCTTTTGTTTAAAAATGTGTCCTTTAACTATGTTTATTTTTAAAAATATATCATTTAATCATTTTAATTTTAAAAAAATATATTAATTAAGAATTTTTTTTAAATATTTTATATTATTTAATGAATTATATCAATTAAATGAAAAAAAAATGTGAGAAATAACATTCATTTACCTGCTTTATAAGTTTCAAAAATAACAGGAAGAAATAAGTGAAGTGACTCATTGACTGTGTTTGGAGTAAAAGACATTCAATAACTTAACAAAGTTTTTTTTTTTTTTTGCTTCAAATTATTGTAGAACAACAATGATGTGACAAGTTATTATTTATTAAGAAAGAGTAAGTATAATTATTTTAAATGCATATCCAAATACTCGTAACCAACTATCCATTTAATGAATCCTACCAACTTAAATGTACAAAATATTGAAATAATTATATAATATTTACGATTTTCTTTAGATAACCTCTTTGCCATACAACACTAAATTTATAAATAAAAGGTCTAAAAGGCACCCATCTTAATTTAAAATAATTAATAAATCTGTGTCAGATGGTAGATTGCATTGATGGAACAAATAGAACTATGGATTAGGGGGACAAAACCTATGATAAAATTGAGTTCCATTGGGTTGGGTTTTATTATAATTTGATTAACAAAACTTATTTACAGGATTTGGGTGCTAAAATTTGCAATCCATAGGAACCCGACTCTGCAGAAGTATATAACTTCAAAAAATATTTAAAAAATACAATTGATATCAGTTAAAAACATTAGAATATTATAATTCTGTATCTGAAATGAAAATTTATAACCTAACTAATGGGAGAGGAGGAAAAAAAGAAGAAGGGGGAGATCCTTTTTTATATTTTATATTCCTAATATGGTTCTTATCTGGTCTGGAGGATGCCTTGCCAGGGACTTGGGGTCCGGGTAGCCATTCTTGGAATCCATAATTGCATTATATATAAGCTGGTAAGCTTCAGCCAGTGATCTAGCCAACTGATTTGAAGCTTCAGACCGCAACTTTGGAACCTGCATCTGCTCAAATTCAGGCAGCGAGCTCTCACTTCCCAAGACCAGGCCAAAGAAAGCTTTCAAACATTCTGACAGAGAAGCTGGAGATGTGTCCTCCATCTCGGCCAGCGGGTTTCCAACATTAGTATTGCCAGCATCTTTGTTGCATGAATTGCAGAAATGATTCATCTTCTGCAACAACCCACATTTCCTTAGGATGCTTTCAGCTTCCTCTTTTACTAGGATACGTATATGTTTATCTATCATAGCTCCAAGGTTCTTAACATATTCAGCAGCAACATCATGACCAAGCAAGGGTTGCTGGATGGCAGACAAGCAGTTGATGAGGAAAATCTTGGATGGTGTTTCATTGTTCTGCACAAATCATGAATAGGAATGAGGAACAGAATGCAATCAAGAAACTACACATGACATTGAAGTGTCAAAACCTCAAATTCAAGAATGCTGTCTTAGGTGAAAACAAAAAACTAAGCAAAGTAATCTGCTCGTCAAATCCTTCATCCACATTAATCTGACATAATTTGTATTCCAGAGTAACTCAACAAACCTTCAGTGGAGAATTCCAAATCCATGGATTATATGTGTACCTTCATTGAAAGTAGTGAATGTGTCATAATAGTTATAGCTAAATCCCAGTAATGGACAGCATTGGGCTGGACGGTCAGTGAACAAAGCTGGCGCCAAAAAAGGGACTTGCTGGAGCTTGGCTTTTGGTAGCCTAGGCTTGCTGATTTATAAACAATTTCAAACACAATTCTACAAGACATACACACACACTCAAAATAATCTCTCAATCTCTAAACGCCTCAAGGCTTGAACAATATGCTGTCAAAATCATTAGCTATATTTCATAGAACAAATACCTTGATTCTTTAAAAATGTGTTCAAAAATCTCATTAAAATACTTCCATACCATTGACTACATTTACAAAAGTTAATTTCAGTTCAGAACTCCTAAGATAATAAATCATTCAAAAGATCCCAATAACCCCTTTAATTATGTTTGTGCTAAACGATAACAACTATTCCAGACACTGATTTTACCAGTGCATGAACATTCAAGACACTATTGTCAATTACATCAGTCTAAACAACATCAATTAAGGCTTCCTTATGATGTCCAAGTGAAAAAGGCTGCCTCTAGCAATATTCAACCTCCAATGGGAAAATTATGAAACCTGATAATTAGAGAAAAAGGAGAAGGTAAGGAAAGAAACCTGAGAAGAAGAGACAGAACTGCTGTTGGACAATAGTGCATCCACTGATGATCTACTACTTTCACCTGAGTCAGAGCTGAGTCTTCTTCGTGATGAATGGGTCACTCCCTTGGATTTGTGAGCCTCTGCAGCTTGCTCACACATCTGAAATCATTCAACAACTTCAATGCTTCTTTATTTATAAAAGAAATAAAAAAAACTAAATATAAGACTATAATTGAAAAGATAGCTAGTTTTCGTGTATTACAGTTAGTTAACCCCTCTAACCAGTTACAACACTCATATATGGAAGAGGGATGCTAAAAAGCTGCTTCTTTTTGTCACCATCACTAAAATAAATTAAGTGGTGTTTCGACGTACATCTCAATTATCTCATAGATTAATTTTTGGAACGTATGTCCATTATGGGCTAGAACTGTTTGCTTGTTGATAGTACCAAGTATATTGCAGAAACATTTATCTACATTCTTTCCATATTAAAAGACCAAACTTGATACTAATAAGTCATCAGTGTCAACCACACACCTGAATAATAGGGTTTAGCAATGAAGATATTACTGGTTCAAAATCAGGCTTCTTTTGAGAAGCAAGAACCATCATGCTCTTATGCATCTCGATTATTTCAAGCAGTACAGAGACTCCTTCCCTTACTGCGGGCGGTGGGGAAAGATCAACAGCAACAAGGGGAGGATACCGTAAAAGCTTTTCTCCTCGGCTTTTTAGAATGTCAAAAAATGTCTTCTGAGCAGTGTCAGTGAGTGTCCAAAGTGTATTGGACAAAGCTGTATCTTTCCCAAGCAAATCTGATATCTGCCAGTAAATAAGGTGATGCAGAGAAATAACACATGTGGAAGAACTTATAACATATCAACGAAAAAAAAGGTGGAAAGACCAAACACACAGTGAAGCTGTAGAACTCCAGAGTGTTACTGAGTTTGTATGATGCTATAAGACTAGGCTGAGACTGAAGAACTTGTTCAACTCTCACTTTGAAAGGCCGGCAAACTCCTTCAAAAATTCTATCCAAAACAAATGTTAAGTCAGATTCTGTCTTTCCAGAATCACTTTCCAAGTTCTTGGAGGACTGTTCCTCGGATGGTCTGGAATCTACTGCTGCATCAGGATCTAGTAATACAAGTACAAATTCTCGTTCAGATGCCAAAGCCTGCATGGATGAACATGTGGCAATAAAGTATGATTAACATTATTTGAAAGGAAATAATAAATTATACGAAGATTGCAACTGAATAACAAAACATCTGACCCACCTGATGTAACCACCCTAGCATGTCACCAACATATCTCAAGGGATCATGAGCATGCACTTCAATAGGTCGAGGCATACAACCAGGTCCTCCACGTGTAAGAGCACTAATAAACCTCCTAAACAATGCATTATGTCTCATATTTGCCACCTGGAATGCGAACAAATAACTAAATAAGCAACAAAAAACTACTAGGAAAAGCACAAGCATTGTTATCATTAAATACAATCCAAATAGAATTACCTCTTCTGCACAGTACTTGAAGAGGACGAGTCTTTCCTTAAGGCAACGGACTGCTGTCCTCAAAAGCTCACCAACTTCAGGATTATCAATGTCTCCCAGTTTTCTACATTCAGCCTGAACCCACCTAGACGGAATAAGATCCATGTATCATCTAAGCTAGGTAAATACCTTAATGGCAAATAAAATTGAAAGCAGCATAGAAAAGACAAATGAATATAGAGAATACATTATCCATAAAATATAACGCCAAAACAGATAATAATTACTTTAACCAGCCATCAAATTTTTACAGCATAATGAAAAAGCAGATTTGATGGCTCAAAGAAGTTATAGAGAATATCTTAAGGGGTCAAAGATAATTCCTTATATCTGAGTATAAAGACCTTGAAAAAAAATCATATGGTAATAACATTGTCTAAATAACAGTGGTACTGGAAAAGAAGCAAATGTCAGCAAAATGAGTCCAGATAACAATAACTCTTATATTCCAAAATTACAGACTTAAAAGTGTTTGATATTCATAATCACTGCTCACTTTGCCCAAGAAAATTACAATTATAAGAAACAATGGAGAATAACTGAACCTAATATATGCTTCAATCAACTTCTTGTACTTTAAAGGAGCTTCACCTGCAGAGACACTCATAGGCTCCCTCTTGATACGGGGCCATCATATCCATCAGCTCTAGACCCGCACGCTGCACAAAAAGCACAAGGGAACAGTCAGGTCAATTTATAAGACATGATAAAGTTTAATAGGAAGGCATGGTAAAAAGAGAGTCAAATATTAGCAGAAGCCACATAACATTAAAAAATCTTGTATTTTAAGAGTACATCTTGTGTATGACGGCATTTTGTTCTTCAAATCCCCTAAATGAACAAGAGAAACTGATAAATATAGTAACAAATGCCAACCAGTAAGGTAAAGAGAACGGACAAGACAGGTCTTCAGCTCTTTTAGAGACATTCACCAGTCAAAAACACAGTAACTAACAACCAAGAAGCCGCTTCTCATAACAAGACATGCAACAACTAACAAATACTTCAGCTTTTGTGCACAAACAACATACAGAGAAGGAGTCACAATTCACATTATGAACACAAGTCTTTCTTTTTCTTTTTCTTTTTCCATTTTGTTTGTTTTATTTTACATTTTCCATTTTCTTCACAGCCACTAAGCCCGGACATGATAAAATTTATTTCTAGGTGTTATCATTTTCAAATCTTACCCTCTTAGTAGCTTGAATCAACTAAGTAAAATGTAAGTCGATCACAAGGTCGGTATCCCTCATGAGTCAGGAGAGCGTGTGAGAGATGTGTGTTACCTGGTGATGGGTTCTCAAGAGCATTTTGCAGTTGGAATGGATCTCCTGAACATGAGTAAGCGCTTTGAAGAAATTCTCATTCAAATCCTCATCCCTCAGAGCATTCATCTGTAAATGTAACACACCAATTAAGCACACATCACCGATCCAGGACCAAATGCAATAGAAATAACCACACAGAAATAGAAAAAAAAGTATAACCTCGTCATTAGACAGTTGATAATCGCGAAGGAAGCAATTCACAATCTCCTGCCTCTGCGTAGTAAGTTCAAATTCCTGCTTGAGCCTTTCTGTTGTGTTGATGATATCACCAGTGGAAGAACTACAACTAGTGAGGACCTTAGATATTCTATCGCAGCAATCAGCTAGGGACTGGACCTCTTGCTCCACAAGATCCAAAGCCTCCTGAGCGGCATGGAAAGTATTAAGGAATTCATGATTGATGGAGAGCGATCGTTTCTCGATGGTGGATCTGAGGTTTCGACGGGACTGAGGAGTGTTTTCAACATAGAAAGAGGAGAGAGTGTTGAGAGATGACAACAGATCGGGCGAGTCAGTCCGAGTCGACTCCAAAACCTTCTTCAACTTCCGTGATAGACCAGGGGCTAGAGTCCCAGTCGTCGTTGTCCTCCCCATTGTTCTTGTTTGTTCGAAATTCTATTGAATAGAAGATTAATTCGTGTTCGTTTAAATCGTTCTCATTTTGAGTTTCACAACGTTAATGAAATGAAGAAGATGACGGAATTCAGAAAATGAAATAATACTACCGAATGGTAGACAACTAGACACTACATGAGTAGATAGCATTGTTGTGAAGTATTGGTATTTGGCAATGGATCCTGTAAAACAATATATTGGTAATGGATCATGATGAAAGTCCAAACCATGATGTAATAAGATTTGGAAATTTATGGGCCGCAACCGCCCGTAAGTAAAGTTATATCACTTACTTTATTATGGATTGATTAAATATTTAATCAAATAACAATTTCATAAAATTAAATTATTTTAAAAAAAATAAATTATTGTTCAATTTTTTAAAGGCTTTTCAGTTTGTAGCATAAAAGTCTTTCAATTCTTATCATTTTATTAAAATAGTAATTATATTTTTTATAGATTGATTAAAAATATTTATTCAAATAACATTTTAATAAAATTAAATTATTCTCTTAAAAGTAAATAATCTTTCAATTTTTTTAAGGTTTTTGAATTTCATACTAAATTAGCATAAAAAAAACCTATCAAATTTTGTCATTTTATTAAAATATAAATTGCATCTATAGGAAAAATAATAGAACAAACTAAAATTCTACTAAAAAAAAAGTTAGTAAAGAAACTCTTAACTATGAAAAAACAAGCACAATAAGCCAGATATATCATAAAACCAAAAAAAAAATTAAAAAAATCTTAAGAAAATTTTCAATTATAAACCACATTCAACTTAAATGAATTGAATGTAGTTAAAGAAAACAAACAATAATTTTATCAATTAACAAAAAAGAAAATCGAATATCATAAGTGTCTTTATTTTATAAAGGACATAATGATCCACACTTTAGTATCAAGAGTAAGCTTATCGACAGTGATTTTTATTAAATATGTATCGATATAGATTTATAAAAAGAAATGGAGATGTAAAATAAAATCTAATTCTTATCATTTTATATATCTTTATTTTAGAAAAATAATAAAGAGATAAAGATAAGATGTAATCTTTATCCTTCGACCATTCTTTAAGATAAATATATAAAATAATTATTTTTATGTTTAAAAAACCCTCTTGTATAAAGAAGAGAGGTATAGCAAGTTTTAACACATATCCAAACATCATTTTCTTCTTAGATAATGTCTAGTTAAATTTTTATAGAATAAATTAGTAAGAAATTAGGATTATAATGTTCTTATTTTTCTTGACGAAAAAAAAGTTCACTTTTCTCTATAATTCATTATTTTTCTTATATTTTAAACAGAAGTAAAGATCATATCATTTGATTGAAGGTAAAAAGTTATTATTCTCAATCTAGATGATGAAGTTTGTAATAAGGTAAATAAAGATCAAATACAACGAAGTAAAATAAGAAGATGAACTCATATTTATTAAAACAAGTTAAGATTAAATACAACTTTAGATTATATTTATTTGTTAAAAATCTAAAAATTAAAAAACTAATCAAAATTTTATGTAGAGAACAAATTATTTGATATCAGAGCAATGAAATTAATAAAAAGAAAAAAATTTAAAAAAAATAAGTGAAAATATTTTATTAATAATCTCCAAAAATCCTAATAAAATGATTTGTAGTCTTTATAGACTTATAAAATAAAAATAATAAAAAGAAGGGTAAAATTGTCATTTTTAATGGAAAAAATCAAAAGTGTTTTATTTAGATAAAAATACATAATTTTAGATAATATTGTTTATATAAGTCATTTTGAGCCTAGTAAGTACTTGAGTTTTCTCTGTGTATATTTTGAATAAATAATACTTAAAGTTTCTATATTTTAAATTTAAGATTAATATCAAATAATGTATCATATTATTCCCTATAAGTATAATCAATATTACATAATTATAAATAAAAAATATTATATCATATAAATTATGAAGAGTATTTTTTTAATAATAAGTAATAATGAGAAGCATGTTCTAGTTGCATCTATTGAATATCTGTCGCCACATCTTGGCAAACTTTTATCTTTTCTTCCAAATAGAAACAAAAACCATAACTTTCCAATAGTTATATTTGCATCTATTGAATATCTGTTACCAAATCTTGGCAAACTTTTTATCATCTTCCAAATAAAAACAAAAATCATAACTTTCCAATAAACATCCACTCAAACTACATCGTCAACCGTTTTGTAATTTGTCCAAAAATCTATATAAATGTCTAAGAAAAAAAAAAAAAAGCTTTAGAAATGTTTGTTTTTGTGACAAATTATAACTTGTAACTCCTAGTAATATAATAAATATGCTCAGCCATTCTACACCAACTAAAACTAGCTATAAGAGCTACAACGCTCCTGAAAATTTATTATACGCAACAGTTGCACGTTAAATTAATAGATTTTAGGCTAGTTATGTCATATGTGTAATTAATTATGTTAAACTACATTTATTTGCATGTTTTCACACATTTAGTTCAAAAAAATTGAGATCAACTTAAA
The DNA here is from genome assembly GCA_037013495.1 of Hippophae tibetana. Classification (NCBI taxonomy): domain Eukaryota; kingdom Viridiplantae; phylum Streptophyta; class Magnoliopsida; order Rosales; family Elaeagnaceae; genus Hippophae; species Hippophae tibetana. Next base: position 8,267,445 of record CM072804.1, read on the forward strand.
ATTTAACATCAAAAGTATATAAAAGTAAGGAAATCAAAATGTAAAAATAAAAAATTTAAAAACTAAATTGTACGGAAAAAATAAAGGGATATAAGTGTGAAAATTAAAGAATAAAATGGACCAAATTATAAGAAAATAAAAGTAAAAAATATATAGAAATTTTAGAGACCATTTATATAATTTATTTTTGCAACTAATTATAAAATTAAAAAAGGTGTTATTATAAGGGAATACATATTCCTTGTTGTTTGCTGCCTTTTTGTATATGTAAAGATGAAAAAAAAAAACGTTAAACAATAATATTCAACGCCAAAAAGAGACGCACATGTTGTTCATTTTGTAGCATAATGGCTAAAAATGATTTGAATTAAACTAACAATAGTTTAAATTTATTTTTAAGGGAGATATTATATTATCGGCCGAAATCATAATATGTTTAAGACGAGAATCAAAGTCCCCAAGAAGCCTCTTAATTTAAAATGGTTTCACGTGTGTTGAAATTACTTACATAAGAGTTAAAATAATTTTTGTGGTTTATTTTTAGCTAACTTAGTGAAAATGCATTCAAAATTTTCAGAATTAATAATTTTAAGTATTTTTGAAGTTACGTGAATTGGCTATTCTAAATTCACATGTATATTGCCGATCCCTTTATCTTCTTACACCTTTTATTTTTGATTTGTTTATTATTTCTATCTTTGAATGAGTACAAACTCTTGTATTATCGAAATAATTTTCTAATAATAATAATAATTAAAAAATTATAACACTCTTACTAATATTGGATAGATTTTATCTTCCAAAAGTAATATTTACTGATCTTTGATTTCGATAGATACATTTTCAAACCAAATATATTATGAGTCAGGTCATTCAAATTATATTTAATTGAATTAAAATTAAAATTATATGAAAATTATATATAATATATACATATATTATAAGTACAAATTATACATAATATTTTTTTATTTATATACATTGTGTACATAAATTATCATTTATATATATTGTATACATAAATTATATATATACATATATGTAATTAACATACTATTTTAAAGATAATTTAATTATGTACAATCTTTATATATTATCACCGAACTTAATATCGTGTTATATATAAATGTTTCTCTTGATATATATATATATATATATATAAGTGGATTATAATTCATGTTTATTAATAATGCAGAGGTGTCATGAGTGAGGATAATTTATGTAGTTATAACAAAAGTTTAAAATATCAATATCGATTTAAATATTAAGACTTAAATTTTACTAAAATATCAAATATATTATCGTTTTCGATGAAAAATTAATTTTTAAAAAAATAATTATGAAAATTTTATCAAAATCATGAAATTTGCTTATAAAAACTTTATAAAATATCAAAATAATCAATTATTTATATTTTAAAACTAATTTTTTATTTAATATATATATATATAAGAGTTATGATATTTAATTTGATAAATAAATCAACTAATTAATCATAGTATTAAAAAATAATTAGTTATAATCTAAAATAATTATTTAGATTATAATTTTTGTTATTATTATAAAAGATAATATTGGACTGTATATATTAGAGTTTAAACTATGAAAAAAAGAAATATATAGGTGAAATTATTAAATTAAATGTAAAAATAAAGTATAATTAAAAAAATAAAAAGAAGTATAAAATGTTGTCTTAAATAAATATTTTTTTGATTGAAGATAAAAAAACTATAAATAGATAAATTTAAGAGTAAATTATTTATAAAATAAAAAAACTAATATGAAATAATATTTTATCAATATTTGTCAATAATTTTGTAACAATATCCATAATATTTATGATATTTTGACAAAAAAAAATATATTTTCTATATAAAAACATTTTATCGACGATATCATAAAAATCTTGACATTTTTATTAAAAAATATAAATACATATTATAATATCATGATGTACAAAAAAAAACAATAATGTAGTGACAATCATCTATATTTAAATCCTTAGTTATATAACATCATCCAGTCTTAAATTTCCTTTTAACATATAAATTTATTTTGTATTAATTTATGTTAAAATAACTATAATTATTACAAGTAAAAAAATATATATAATTATCTTAATTAATAATAATATATCATATAAATTATTATTACACAAAAACTTAAAAAGAAATCGTTAGCAAAAAGATATATGTGACTCAGTATACATATTGAAAAAGAAAAAAGAAATAGAATGAATCAAAGTTAAAAAGATTTTATATTATTATTTTATGTGTTTGTGATTAACATCATTACATCAACCGTAACTAACGACCATAGATATTGTGATTCTCCACCATCAGCTGGTTTCGGGATCGGGAATAGTATTAAAGAGTACAACTGTTGACATCAATTAATGTATTAATCATTTCCACGAAAGAAAGCTAAAAGTAAGTGGGAATACAACTAAATGAAAAGCCAAAAGGGCTCAACGAAAACCACAAAAGAAAAAACACGCGTGGTTGAGTCGCGGGTTCGGCTGTCTACAAAGTATTTTAATTAATATATTAAAAAATATATATATTAATTGAACAGTCTGGATTTCAATAAAAAAAAATTAATTAAATATAATATAGTTTAAAATAAAGAATAAAGAATCAGATTACTAACTAAAGATTAAAAAAAATCTATAAAATTAACTCATAGGACAAATTGAATTAGACCTTTTTTTTAATGGTTTGGGTCGGATATTATTTGGGAATCAATAACCCGAATCGTTTAACATGCTTTTGAATCATAATTTAATATAAAATTTAAAATAAAAATACAAAAATGGTAAATATTATCCTACCCAAACTGTTACTAGAACTTAATTTAAGTAAATTGCTGTTTAATTTGCTTCAAATTAACCCATACGAGTCAGTTATTGGTGGGTACTAAATTGTTAGGTTAAATTGACTTTCTTAATATAACCAACTAGCTCTTGAATAAATAAATGTCACACAAATATTCAGATTTTAAATGCTTTTCTGACCTTCAATTTGCTTCAATTTGCTATTTGAATAGTTTGAGATTAAGAAACTGAGAATCTCGATATAATAAATAATCTCTTTGGTTTCTTAATTGTCATAACATCATCTTAATATCCTTTTGGATACCATATATTGATATAAATAATAAAAATACTAAAACTTTCTTATAAGAAAATGAAGATAAAAAATTATTTCTTTAAACGTCACATATCTTAATATTTTTGTGTTCTCTTATAAGTTATAAATATGTGTTATATTTTTATTTAATAAAAAAGATATATGTATTTTATTTAAAATAAAAATTTTAATTATTAAATTTATAATATTTTTTTAATAATAATTTAAATGAATACATATAAATATATTATTAATAATTAAAAATATAAAGAAGAGAATATTAAAGATGTGAAGGCATTGCATCACAAAAATCCAAATAGTAAGTGGGATTGGGACTCACATGATAAGAAAATAATAATAATTGAAAACGTACCGGCCTACTTCTTACAATGATTAGAAATTAAATATCTAATATACAAGTAAAATAAATATAAATAAATATAAAGAAAATTACTACCTTCCAACAAAAAAAAATCATTATATTAAATTAATGGGATCAGTTTTTGAGTCAAAATATCGGTAGCTTTTAAGAAAATATTGTATTTTTTTTTGTCATAATCTAAAAACAAATTAAATTAAAGAAGAAATTCATTAAATATTTGTTCCTAAATTTCTTTTAATTTATTCTTTTGATAAAGTTTTTTTAACTTTTAGTGAGTAACTTTTGAAATTTAAAAGCATGTTGTGTTATATTTTAACTTGAATTCGGTACTTAAATTAAAAAGTTAATTATTAATTAACAAATTAATTGGTTAATTGTTTTTTTATTGATTTTGTGATATGAAATTTTTATTTTTATTTTATTATACTTATTATATAATATTTTTATTATAATATGACCCCATATATAAATACCAGGTAAATAATACGAAAAGTTATATACTATTTTTATAGTTTGAATAGTTTAGAAGAGTAAGAAAAGAGAAGATATTATACACTTAAATATGATCAAAGAATTCTACAAAATATTGGATGTATAATTCATTTTTATTATTTTACTTATATTACGTTTCCACTATTTCACTTATATTACACTTATACTACATTTATTATTTTACATGTACTACATTTACTATTACACTTGTACTACACTTACTATTTCACTTGTACTATACTTACTATTTCACTTGTACTACACTTTTACACTTATTACAACCCTATAAATATGATTCTCTATGTACATTTTAAAACACATCAATACAACATTAAATCATTCATTCTTCTTATCTCTCTATACTCTTCATATGGTATCAAAGCCTCTCATATAACTCTAAAATTTCTATCAAAATTTTGCCTCTCTTCATTGCAGCCAACCCGACTCACCTAACTCGATTCACTCTCAACCTGGTTCACCCCAACCCGGCTCACCTTAACTCGGCTCACCTTAACTCGGCTCACTTTAACCCGGTTTCAGGCTTGTTTTTAACTCTTATTTTCATTTTTAAGGATATCTCCTTTATACTGTTTCTATATTTGTTTTATATTTCCTCTATTATTTTGTTAAAATGGACCGAAATGATGTCCCAAAACCAATCTCTACCACCCTTGATGATACTAACTACCTAACCTGGGCACAAGAAATGAAAAGTTTCTTGAAAGGACGCAAGCTATGATATTTCATAACTGATGATATCTCTATACCCATCCAAGAAACCACTGAAAACAACACCTTATTTGTTGATCGCCTTGAAGACTGGGAGAGTAAACATCATTAAATTATTACCTGGTTCTGTAACACCACCTTACCCTCTATTCATGGTGAATTTGAGCGTTTTGACACTGCCAAAGAAGTTTAGGAATTTCTTAAGGCTCACCTCACTACAATAGATTTGGCCAACCAATATCAACTTCTAACAACTCTTCATACCAAACGCCAAAGCCCTTATCAAACCATTGACCAATTTCTCTCTGAAATGCATACTATTTGGAATCAACTCGCTCTCTTTGAATCAACTTGGACGAACAAGATTGATGCTGAGATGTTTGCAACTTATCGTAATCACAAACGTCTTGTTATTTTTATCATGGCTTTCCATGATCGATTTGAACCTGTTCAAGTTTCCTTTCTCCATTGGAGTCCTTTTCCATCCTTAGATATTACTATGACCGAGCTTCGCTCTGACGAAACTCGGATGAGGGTTTTCAAAGTTCATCATACAGATTCTGTTCTTACCACCCACTCTTATCGCCCTAAAATAGGTTCTAAAGAGGGCTTCAAACATCAAGGCTGCACCTACTATCACAACCCCAATCATGAGCTTCTGACATGTCCCATGCGGGTATGTATATATTGTCACAAGAAGGGTCCAGGACACTTTCACAGAGATTGCTTTCGGAATCCCTCTCAACATGCTTAAGGTAAAAATAGTAACTCGTCTATCATTGTTGTTGTTTCTGAGGATAGTCATGACAAATTTACCTTCTCTACTCAAGAACTTGAAGTTCTTCTTAAACATGTTCCCTCACAATCTAGTAATCCTCATCCTACTCCCTTGTCTTTCACATCAGGTAAATCTTTATGGTATTTTTTTTCTACTTGTTGTAACCATATGACTCAAGATACTCACATCTTCTCTCCCACACAATCTTCCATCTCCAAACCTTTAATTCAAACTGACAATGGTTCATATATGCATGTTAATGTTGTAGGACAAGTTTCCACATCTTCTATATCACTTTCTAACACCTTTCATATTCTCAACCTTACTCTAAATCTTATCTTTGTTGGTCAATTATGTGAACTTGGTCTTACTATTACTTTTTCCTCTTCTGGTTGTCATGTACAGGATCCACAGACAGGACAGATACTTGAGATAGGCCGTGAACTTAGACGATTATTTGAACTTATCAACCTTCATCTACCCAATTCTCCTCATACTTCCGTTGCTGCTTCTACTACTCCTATCAACCTATGGCATGCTCGTCTAGGCCATACTTCTATAGGACGTCTTCGTCCCTCAACATCTTCTGGTAAATTAGGATCTATTTCTATTTCTCATAATGTAAATTGTTTATCTTGTCAATTGGGAAACAACATGCTTTATGTTTTAATAAAAGTGATTCTACTTATGTCTCCCCTTTTAACATAATTCATTATGATGTTTGGGGTCCATCTCCACATCCTACTATAAGGGGATATGTTTACTTTGTCATTTTTATTGATGATTATTCAAGATTCACATGGATTTTTCTCATGAAACATAGATCTGAATTAACCAAAATTTATTATGATTTTGCCGAAATGGTTAAAACCCAATTTTCTCAAAATATTTAAGTACTTAGACCTGATAATGCTATAGAATATAAAGAAACAATTTTTTTAAATTTTTTTCGACAAAATGGGACTCTTTCTCAATATTCTTGTCTTGACACATCTCAACAAAATGGAAGAGCTGAGTGAAAACACAGACATGTTCTTAATATTGTTCGCACTCTCCTCATTTCTAGTTCTTATTTTGAACGCTTTTGGGATGAAGTAGCTTTTACGGCTGTTTATACCATCAATCGGGTTCCCATGCCTATTATTCACAATAAATTCCCTTATGAGTGTCTCTATAGTACTTCTCCATCTTATGAACTGCTCAAAGTGTTTGGTTGTACCTGTTTTGTTCTTCTTCATCCTCATGAATGCAGTAAATCATAGTATGTAAGCTTTATATAAGCCATTACATAATGTAATAGTGTGAATATAAGTTGTAAACAAACGGCTTACCATGCTAACAACCTCACGTATACAACTAATAGAATTCTAATGTACTCACAAAAATCACCTAAGAAGCTTACGAAAAACTGTCTAATGGCCACATATAATCTAATGGTCCAATGTGAGTTTAGTTCTTAACTCATTAAACCTGTTACTAGGAAGAGTTTTTTATATTATCAAGAGTTTGTTTTTAAGTGGCGTTATATTTGATTTAGATTAAACCAACCATTAGTTTTTATATGATAAAATGAAAATTTATTTCTATATGTTTAGTACACACATGATTTTTACAAGATAACTTGCGTTGATGTTATCATAATAAATTATTGGAGTGTCTCACAAAGTCACCTTCAATTCAGCAAGTAATTTCTTTATCCAAACCAATTCACACACTTTATACACAAGAGCTCTAAACTTTGCTACAATTGATGATTTTGCAACCACTTTTTGTTTCCTTGTATACCATGACACCATTAAATAGCTAGGTATACACATTAACCACCTATTGATATCCAATCATTATGATAGGAGTACCAATATGCATATGTGTATACTGTTATTGATAGAGAGTGTGACTTGTAGATCATCATATCATAGTTAAGTGTTCCTTAAAGATATCCCTGTAACATTTTTGTAGCCACTAAATGAATCTCAGTTGGCTCGTGTAAATATTGACATTATTTGTCCATTGAAAAACTTATTTCACGTGTTGTTAAAGTACAATAGTGTAAGGTACCAATTACTGTACGATACAAAATGGCATTAATCATTGGTTGTCCATCTTGATTGGTGAGAGCTTGGTCGGCCTGTATACGTGTAGAGATAGATTTTGAGTAATTTAACTAGACCTTTTCCAAGAGATCTTTGATATACTTATGTTGGCTCAAATGAAGTCATTCATCTATCTTTGTAACTTCTAATCTCAAGAAGAAACTTAAATCACTTAAATCTTTAAGAGACAACATTAGATTTAACTTGACAATTAAATCACTAATGAAGTAAGCATTGTTTCTAGTTACAAACATATCATCAACGTATATAAGAAGTATAAAAAATATCACATTTTTGTTGTAAATCATCATAGATGCATCAGAATTGAAACATACAAAGCCTCAATCCATTAAATAGTTACTCAAGTTGAGGTACCAAGCTTGTGAAGCTTGATCAAAGCCATAAATAACTTTCTTTAATATGCACACATGAGTAAGAAAATGCTCATTCTCAAATCCTCGGGACTGTGACAAGTAGACTTCTTCAACAACGTCTTTATTAATAAAAGTTGTATTAACAACTATCCTAGAGTTATGCTTGTCTAGTAGTCTATCAACTTTGAGCTTCATATGAAACACTCATTTATTAACAATGAATTTGGGGACTTTAGGCAAAGGAACAAACTCTCGTGTATCATTTTGATTAAAAGAGTTATACTCACATTTCATGGTAAGTACATTTTCTCTAAGTGAGGAGGATTCAAGAAAATGAACTATTTTTGACCTCTTTTCTTACAAACAAATGTTTAATTAGTGTCATTGTTTTTAATTACATTTTTTTTATTATTATAAATATAAAAAATGCACATTAATTTTAAAATGATATATTTTTTCAAAATCATAGGATCTAAATGTTTAAGTTGAAAACTATTAGATTAAAATACTTATTTATTCAAACTTGCGGGATCAATATCACATTTCTCACATAAATTTTGTGACACCAGCTAGATCCATCACTACAAATTCAAAAAGAATATCGATCCATAATTAATAATACAAATTTTGAACAAAAAATCATAGATAAAAAACCAATTAATTTAAAAAGCTAATAATTTTTTTTTTTGGAAAAAAATATCAAATGTATAAAATTATGAAAAATTATATATAAAATTTAAAATGTTCTATATTTAGAATATGAATTTAAAAATAGAATTAAGATAAGATACTAAATTTAAATATTTAATCAACTTTCATAAAATGAAAAATGTCATATATAAAATCACATTTTAGTTAAATATACATAGACACATGTAAGTCCTAAAAATTTATATTTTACCATTCAACTTATGTCATATTGGTTGGTAGGAATGAAACTAAATTGAATTAAAATTAATTCCTTATAATTTTACATTTGGCTATGCTATAAATTAGAAATAAAATAAAATCAATTCTTAAAATAAAAGAATAATGATTATATCCTCTCCCTTAGGAATCATGATTTCATTACCATGTAATTTTTTTTTTCAATTTTTCTATAACTTACAAATATAACCCTATACACTATATCATATACCCTAAACTTTAATCCCTAAACCTTAAATCCTATTTAGAAAGATAATAATTTTAATAATATATTTATTTTTAAGTAATAATTATTTAAAAATAATAATTTCAATAATGTATTTTGTTTAACAAAAAATAATAATTAAATAACATTATTTAAACTTTATTAAATATATAGATATTAAAGTAATATGCAATTTTTTTCATTCTGTTATAATTGTAAACCAAATACTGTAATACTAATTACTTCTTTGATTTTAATGGTCAAATCAAACAATATAATAGTAAAACTATTTCCATTCAATTCAATTCAATTCAGGTTTATTTTTAATTTTGTGAACCAAAAGTTATCTTAATACTTACCTAGAAAATATAACTCAGTTGAACCCCATGCAGGTATGTGTCAATGGTAACAATTTTTCATGACGTAACATCCCATTATTATTTTTAAGATTTAAACGTCACCTTATTCCATAGTCGTTTTGTGTGGTCAAAGGATTAAAATTGTTTACTTTTTATCAATTTAAATTAAATTAAATTAAATTTAAACTTAATTTAAATTTAATTTAATAATCTAATCAATTAACAAATGTAAATATAAATAAATTGAAATTTTAGAATTAAATAAAGTGAGAGTTATGGTTAAATTTATTTATAAATTATTATCATATATAAAATATGACATATACAATATTTAAATTTTAAATTAATTTATTTTTAGTAAAATTTATTTTTTATTATCACACTTAAGAAAATCAAAAAAATAAGAAATATATCTGAATAATTATTAAATTTATTATAGAAATTTAACATTTATATTTATTTTTAAACTAAAATAATAACTTAACATAATTATAATACATATAATATTTAAATATAACAATAAAATAAAATAAGTATTTATTTATAATTTAATAGTAATTTGGTGAGAATAAGATTATAAATGATATAAAATTTGTTAATCTTGATCCGAATGAATTGAATATTTTTAAATCTCATTTCAATCAAACTATAATTTTTTTTCAATCAAAATCAATCTAAATTTGACGAATTGAATCAGTTCATATTTCTTAATTTAAGTAAGTAGATTGAATTATTTGGTCACTCATATTAGGCACTGTAAATTAGAATAAATTAATGTGTTTTTTTTCATTTAATGTAATATTAAAATCATTACAAGGCACTATAAATTAGAACAAATTAATGTGTTTTTTTCACTTAATGTAATATTAAAATCATTATATTATTTTCATAACGTAAGTTATTATTGTTCTAAAACTATTTTATTTAAAATAATATTATCTAATAACGATGAAAATCATATATAATTAATGATGATAACAAAATAAATATTTCATATATTTTATTATAGTAATATCATTAATCTATTACAAACTACTTATTTTTTAATCAATTATTACTAAATAACAACTTTATACATAATAAGGTGACCAGTTAATTTAAAAAATGTATATGTTAATATATTTAAATAATTAATTATATTATTTTAATATTTAATATTTATTTTCAAAATTATTAATATATTGATGATAACTATATTATAAAGATAAAAATATAAACTTAAATTTTAGTCTCCAAGTTGTATGTCAAATTAGGGATCCATTTTATTTGAATTTTTATAAGAAGGATGATTCTATTAATCTTGTAAGAAGTATGTGTTATAATCAAATATGACTCATAAATTTAATATTCGATATGATGTGATATAATATATAAATATAAAAGAATAATATAATATGAATAGTATCAAATAACATATAATCCATAAGTAATATCAGATTTAATCAACACATAATTACTTTTTTCTACATTTAATTAAGAAAAAATATATAATAAACATGTTTATTAATGTTATATAATATACGACTTAATAATTGAGAAATTCATAAATCAAATGAGAGAAAATTGAACTCTTAAAGCGTAATGTTTAGATTAAATCATCACATATTGATCTTTTAAGTACGACCTAACTAATCAAGTATGAAACGATACAAAAAAGCTCGTGGTCAAGAATACAGACATTGCTAGACTTGTATATGGACCACAAGTTCATATGATACACTAATTAACTGAACATAAACTAACACCGTATATTAATACCTTCCAATTTGTTATATGCATTATCTAATCCTAAAACAATTTAATAGTAATGATAAATTTTATAAATTAATGCACTTATAAATTGAGTCATCTATATTATTTTATAATTATATTATTTAGATTTTATTATCTAAAAATTGAATTATTTTTATAATTTTAAAAATAAATATAATATATGATGTGATATAAAAATTATATGTAAAAGATACATATAAAATAAAATAAAATCAATATTTGTTAAAAAAATATTTTTCTTTATAGTAATCATAATAGGGGTGATGTGACATCAGAAATGAGTGAGTGGGTGAGCATTCCACAAATGATTTGAGATTTAATGTCCACTCCGTAATTGCGTTCCCCATGTGTCTCCTCCCACTTGAATTCGCGTGCTTGCCACGTGTTTAATTTTTAACTTCATCCCATAACACATTTGTCATATTCTTGTCAATCATGATTTAAAAAAAAATATTCATGTCACTACGTGACAACTACTTGCTTTTGTTCCACAAATTTTATAAAAAATAATTCGAGAAATTATAAATATTTTTACCACGATAATTAATATATTAGAATGATAGTGATTTATAATAATTTAAATTTAATATCTTATAATAATAATAATATTATCATAATTTATATTATTATTTTTATAATATTTTTTATTAATAATAATCTCATCAATATTAATTACATTAAAGTATAATTAATTATAAAGATAAACATGTATTGAGTGAGGAAATGAAAAAAAAAAGAAAAAAAATGTGTATTTAGAATAAAAATAAAATATTTGATTGACTGAACTACGATTGAGATAGATTGAGGAGTCAAGATAAGAATAAAAAATAATGTTAAATTAATCCAAAAGAGACTCGATTGATTGAACATTAGATTGATCAATCTAGTTTCATTTAAGCATTTTTAAGTTAAAAATCGTATATGTTAAATCGATAGTCTTAATTGATCAAGACAAAGACATGCACTTAACACATAACAATTGCTACAATGGTCAAAGAAGATCAAAGAACACATATACAATAACTTTTGGAAGAGATTTTGAATAGGAGATTGAAGATTTTTATAAGTTTTTGTTAATATTTCTCTATTTAATTTTCTATGATTATAGGGTGATTTATATTGAATTTATGTCTACTTAAATTAATGATGTGATTGTGGAAAATTTTAAGATCTATGTTATGATTTAATTAGGTTAATGTTATTATTAATTTTAGTTTCAATTTTTTTATTTTTGATATTTTTATTATATATTTAAATGTTAAAACTATGTATATATGAATTAGAGTTGTCAACTATATATATATATAATTTAAGATATTAATACGTAATTATTGATATTATTTTTATTCAAAATATTACTTTATGTCTAATGACATAAGTATGATTCAATATATATGTTAAAAGTTATCAAATATTATAATCTTATCTTTTTTAATTATCATATTTTTAGATCTTAAATCAATGAATAAATTAAATCTTGAAAACATATAGGATTCAAGTTTAATAATACTCATGTCATTAATTCAATATATAGTAAGAAAAAATTTGAAGTCTTAAGAGGACTAAAACTTTTAAAACTAAAGTTTAGAATTTAAAGGAAATTTTAAATTATAAAAATGATTTAGAACATAAAAAATAATTTATATTCATGACATGATTAATAAAATTGTAGATTAGTGGTGAAAACAATCTCATAATCACATATTTATTGTAAAACTTATGCAATTTACTTTTATTGTTTGATGTTATTTTCTTCAAAGATAACTCAAAATCTCTTTTATTAATTTTAATTGGTTTACTAAAGAACTTAATTAGTAGTAAGACTTGTTAATAATCATCGTGGGTACCTAATCATTTGTTTTTAAATTACTTATCACTTGTACATTATCACGTATACTTGAGTGTGTTCAAACATGTCAACAATAACAAAAGTAATTATGACATATGTTACCAATAATTCATGAGAAATGTTAATATTGCACAAATTTGCACTTATATCATGTTGTGTCAAAATTATTTTAGATTTTATATATATATATAATACTAACATGTATCACAATATAAATTATATAAGTACAAACTTGTGTGTCCTAAACATTCCATATAATTCATAAATGATAAATTTATCTAATAAAAATGAAATCAAATGTAATTAATTGTAATGATATAATAATATTAATATCGTGTAATTTTATTTTTGCAATAATAAAAATAGTAGTAAGAATATTTTTACCCTATTACAATTATATTTGCAATAATAAAAATAGTAGTAACAATATTTTTACCCTATTACAATTATATTTGTTTATGTTTAATTATATGTATAGTTTATAAATTGGGTGAAAAATTATGGAAGTTTTATAGCTTTGAGCAAATGAACAGTTTAATCTCTTATATTTCAATTATTACATTTTAGCTCCATAATTTTGCAAAAAGATTTACTTTAATTCCAATAAATTAAAAAAATGACAAAATCACAATTATATCAAAAGTATAGAACTAAAATTTACATTTATAAAGTTTAAAATAAAAGTACTTCAATTAAAAGCTATTTTTTTTCAAAATTATCAAACCATTGATGGCATTCACAATATTTATATCATTGAATAATTAACTTAGATAAATAATATAATAGATTATATAAAATTATAGATAAATATTATTCTTTCTATATTTGAAATAGTTCAAATTAGATAAGATATATTGTTTGCCAAAATATGATATTAGACAAAATATATGTAGCTGATATAAGTATATGTGAGAATGGCTTCTGAACTAAATAGTTTGACTCCACAATCTTATTATTTTGAAGCCAAATTGTAATCTCACATAATGTTTCATTTATTTAATAAAAAATGATTTTAATTTCTCTCATTTAAAAAAAGAATATTTTCTATTTAAAAGGATCGCAATTCAGTTCAACATTTGAGTCGCATGTGGTACATAATCTATTTGGATTAATTAAGGATATATCAATTTAAATTTTAATAGTTTAATTCATGATTTACTTTTAAGATATCAATTTAGGTTAGATTTTGTTTTTTAGTATTTACTTTCTTTAATTCTTTTTTATTGATGAGTCAACAATCTAAATAGTTGACTCACGTATAATATGAAGTTAACCATATCCAAAATTACAAAATGATTTAGTTCAATTTGCCTTGTGGTTCTCGAAGCTACTCTTTTCCATTTATTTAACATAATAAATACTCACTAAAAGAAAACAGGTTTATAGATACGAAAAAGTTTTTTCACATCGATTCTAGAATAAATTGTTTTATTTAGGTAATCGTTGTTTCCAACCATGACTCAACTTTTGGAGATTAAAGAAAAGGGTATGCTCCTAAAATGAAGTTTAGTGAGGAAATTTTAAAACAATTAATTCAAGTGAATCAATGTGAATTTGGAAAAAATTCTAATCATATGAGTAGTAAGAGAAAATGTGATACTAATAAACATAATTAGGTTAAGAAGTGCATATTTTTTCAACTAGAGTATCGGTCTAAACTAAAGTTAACGACATAGTTTGGATGTGATGCATATCAAGAAAAATATTTATGATTCTATTTTAAGAACTTTGTTAAATATTGATCATAAAACAAAGGACACATATAAGGCAATATTGGATTTACAAGGGCACTAGGCTTAAAATACACTTGGAGGAAAGATATGACAAGGTGTAGAAGCCTTCAATATTTTTTAATATGACACTTGATGAGAAGCAAAAGTTTTTGCTCATTTATAAAGTCGATTAATTTTCTTGTTGGATATGTTGCAAATCTTTCTCACAATATGAAGGTGAAAGTAGGTAAAGTTTTAGGATTAAAAATTCATGATTATCATATGTTACTACAAAGATTAATTTCGGCTAGTATATGAGGTATATTAGACAAGAATGTCTGCTCAACATAGTGGAATTATGTAACTTTTTTCAATAGTTATGTTCAAAGATTTTATACATTAAAGATTTGGATAAGTTGTAAGAAAGATTGTTCTTATACTTTGCAAGCTTGAATTAATTTTTCCCTTAATATTTTTTGATGTTATGGTTCACTTGGTTGTATATTTACCACTATAAGCTAAATTGCTTAGATTTGTTGGATCACATTGGATGTATCCAATTTGAGAGATATTCAAAAATATTAAACAAAATTCTACGTAATAACGCTGGATTGAAAGGTTGTATTGTTGAGAGTTATATGATCAATGAAGCTTTAAATTTTTCTTCAATGTATCTGAGTGAAATTAAAACAAAATTTATTAGAAAAGAACGAAATGCTTAGAATGCATCCTTTCTAACTATGATGAATTAACTATAGTTAGTTTTATGTTACATTTTTCCAAACTTTTTAACTCGTAGCCATTTATTTTATTTTCCTTAAAATGCATCACTTATATTTGTGAAATTGATATAGGAAACACATGAATTTTAAGTCATCAGGATTGTTAAGCCAAGAACTTGAAAAATGGTAGGTTAGCGAGTTCCCAATTTGGTTTAAATCTCGGGTAGATACAACTTAAACTATACTATGTGTCCAATATACAAACATAAATTGATATTGATCATGCATTTCCTTATAAATATAAACACACACAATGATAATAAGAACATAACTATGAATCAATTGTGAGAATTGGTTGAATGACCTTGTATTTAAGCCTTTTCTTATGTTGGTTGTGTAATGAATAGTATATGATTTCTCACTTATCATCGAAATGAGAAATGAATAACTCAAAATAGTGGTGTTATATATTACCTAGCTCACGTGGCGATAAAGATCTTGATTTTTATGGTGTCTTGGAGGATGTGATTGAGAAGATATATCCTAATAGAAAATATGTTTTATTATTCAATTGTAAGTGGGTTGACACAAATTTGAAGAAGAGAGGAGCAGTGAAAGATTATCATTTAATTTGTGTTAATATTAGTGAGACATGATGATGATCCATTCATATTGGCCTGTCAAGCACAACAAGTATTTTATGTTCATCAGACTAGTTCAATATTATTGAAAATTTCATTTTATCATAACACTTTGTATATAGAAATTAATCTTTTGATTATACTTCAAAATATTATTATAATGGTAAATAGTGAATATTAAATTTATTTATTTGCTAGTTTTTTATGGAATATTATTCTCTAATTCTAAATTCTCTAATTGTTTATTTTGTTTTATATGACTAGTTAGATATTCAATGATGTCTTCATTCAAAGTAAAATTAAAGTATGTTTAACTTAATTGGAAATGAGAGAAATTTACATGTATAATACACTTTGATTAATAAATGATGATACTTTAGGTGTTTACTATTAATTATATCATATGTATATATCATGTTTTTCATTTTATTTATATTAAAAGATTATAAATTATTCTATAATTAACATACATATATATATATATATATATATATATTATTCTATATTAATAGATTATAAATTATTATTTTTTGTATATATTAAGTTTTAGTATAGAATTATTTTATTCACAGTAAATTATATTTTCAAAAATTTAGGCAAAAGTTACTAAAATAAAAATATTATTACAAAATTTTCTAAGAATCGTATAATTTGTAACAACATAATTAGGATATTCATAACAAATTTTCTATAGAATTAAAATATTCTTAACAAATTATGCTTTTAAATTTTCTTTGCAAATGTTGCTACGAAAATATGATATTCATAGCAAAATATATTTTCAAAATTTTATTGTAAAAGTTATTATCAAAATAACATGATAGTAGCAAATTTACTTCAAAATAATATAATTCGTAGCAATTTTGCTTCAAAGTAATATGATTCATAGTAACTTAGTTACGAAATTAAGATATTTATAGCAAAATATATTTTTAAAATTTCATTGTAAAAATTGCTACAAAAGAAACATAATTGTTGCAAATTTTCTATAAAATAATAAAATTCTTAGCGAAATATATTTTAAAATTTTCATTGTAAAAGTTATTATTAAAGTAACATATTCCTAAGAAATTTGTTACGAAATAATATAATTTGTAGCAACTTAGTTGCAAAATTAGGATATTCTTAGCAAAATATATTTTCAAAATTTCATTGTTAAAATTGATACAAAAGCAACATATTCGCAGCAAAATTTTTACAAAATAATATAATTCGTAACAATATAGCTATGAAATTAGGATATTCATAACAAATACTACAAAACTAAAATAGTTGTAGCAAATTATGCTTTGAAATTTTCTTAAGTTGCTATGAAAATAGTATATTAGTGGCTATTTTGTTATGAAATTGTGATATTTATAGAAAAACAATATACCATAAATATATTTTATTATAACAAATTTGCTATGATGTTATGATATTCGTGGCCAAATATTTTATTACAAACAAAATTTCAAAGCAAATTTACTATGAAAATAAAAAAAATGTACAATTTTAGAGAACCACGTTAGTTAGGTTAGGACAAAATTTTGTAGTAAATTTAGCTACAAAAATATCATATTCATAACAAAATTCATTTAACTACGGACCAATAGCTATGAATTTATTATGAATATATTTCGTAGCTATTTGCCACGAAAATGTTATATATAGTTATGCAAATTTTTAAAAAAATTGTAACTAAAAACCTTTTTCTTGTAATGACTAGTATCATATAGTTTGTTCTTGATATATAGACATGTAAATTTAATTTGACTTATTCAAAATTCAAATAATATTGTTTGATTTTATCTGATTTTAGTACGAGAATATTTGAATAAATCAAGTCTCACCATATATAAATGATTTTAGGGCTATGCTTAAGGATTTTACTATAAGCGTGATATGAATCTAATTTAAAATTCGTGTTAAATTTAAATTTTATAAAATATATATCTTAAAATTTAATAATTATTTTGTGATTTATTGTATAATTTAAATTTATACACAAATTTAATTAAATTTGAAGTTCAAAAAAGTAAGCCTCAATCCAAAGTAAATGATTTTACATTCAAGCTTTATATTTTCATGTAATTTAAAAAATGAGGGCAAATAACATAAATATATATATATAATAATATCATACATATATAACATTACATTGATGTTATTTCTTAATTTTTATTTTTAAACATTAATTTATCTTTTTTCTAAACTTTTTGCTTCATAAAATAATGGACTATCACACTTGAAATGATTTCAACTTTTTTTAAAGATAATACATCTAAAAATATTTTTCCCTTTGCATAGAGAAAGTTTGTATTTGAAGTATGATGTAATAATCTAGAGTTATACTTCCTAATATGATCGTTCAAAATAAATTTATTGGATTAATTGATGTAAGAGTTTTCTAAAAAAAATTATCGTCTTCTTTCTCAAGCAAAGACTACACAGACTCTACTAGAGATGTTAAAAAGATCGAATCAATCTAATACACCATGACCTAACTTGTGAATTAACGTATTATGTTGACCAATGGCCCATACATGGGTCGGAGCTTGTCGTGTCTTGTCTTTATTCTTAGCTCGTGAGCTTTATTATGTCATGATGTGCCTGGCAAATAGGGCCATGCATAATGGGCCAATACGCCAATACGACATGTAACTCGTTTTGCCCATTATATGATAAAAATGTTAGTATTAGGATTTAGACTCCCTAATTTTTATGTGCCAATATTAACTAGATTACACTTATATTTAATAATATATAAATATAATTTAATTTTGAATTAACAGGTCAGGTCAAGCTAGCCCGGGATGACACGGCATGACTTGACCCACTACGACCCACGGGTGTCATGCCACTTATTTTCCCTATATGTCATACTGTGTCTAATATTTAACGGATTGATCCATTTGACACCTTATTCTATACTCCTAATAAATGAACTCTATGGATTAAAAAATTAGAATATATGTCGATTTTTCATCGATAATATTGTTATTAGTAAGATTCGATATGAATATGAATATGTAGTATCGTTTTCATTAAATTATTAGTATATTGCAAAATATCATGGATATATCATAGTGTTAGTTTTGTAAAAATATTTGTTATTATCCATGTAAATTTCTTTTTGAAATTTAAGTAGTGTAATTTTTAGAGTTTTTTTTAATTTTTAATGAAAGTTTGTAGGCGAATAAAATTATTTTAAATATTTTTTTATATCAAATGATGCTTTAATGTGGTTCAAATATTGAAATGAAAAAGAGATAATTTCTAACGTTAAACCACTAGTTAAATCACAAACATATTATAAGGTTTTCTTCTAAAAAAAGTAATCTTAGAGGGTCATTAGGTGATAAAGGGAGAGAAAAAAATAGTGATGAGTATGATAGCGTAAGGAGTGATGATGATGGATATGGAAGAAACATTGCATACACATGCCACACAAGATGAAAACTATAGGTCTAGAGCTACTAGTTAAGAAATATATGCTATTGAAATGACTAAATAAGAAGATATTATAAATGATATAATGATATACCATAATCAAATGATAGAACTATGATGACGTGTTTATCTTTAACGAGCATTGATATAAATAAAAGTGATCTTTCAAGTGAGTGTAGTATATAATTCATATAAAATCTTTGAAAAATGTCAAAATAATTTGCAAATTATTTGGGTAAGTTTCCTTAAAAATAAGAAGAGATCAAACAACAAACTTATAATATCTTAATCATTATATTCAAACAACTTTTAACTACATGTTATGATATTAATATTACTTGAATGAAGATAGCATTTGCTTTGAACACCCTAAAAAATAATTTTGATGTTATTATAGCATAATTTTTTTTACTTTTTTAATAGCATAGCACTTTATTTTCACTTAATTTACTATTTTATTTTACATTAATTATTAATTTATTAAAAAGACTATTGAATAGATGCAATATTATTTGATTTTATCTATTTTAAATTAATGTCTAAAGTTTTAATATTTTTAGATAATTTTTCACTTTTACATGATTTTTTTTATCGATATTGATAATATTCTTGACATTTTAATCTAATCAAATTCTCAATATATACGTAAAGATTGATTTTTAGTGCTTGTTTTTTATTTGATAATTTATTAATATTTTTAGGGAGGTAAATAAAATGTGTTCTATAATCTTTTTAGATGTATTCAATCGGACCCTTCTCTTAACCCAAAAGTCAGCTTGTAGGTTAAGGGGTGCCCTGGTTTTATAAACAGCATTGCTGCCTTCTCCCTGGTCGATGTGAGACTTATTTCCTCAACATTCTCACTCACATCGACTGTGTCGACGGACGGTGGTGGTCTTATTGTTGCCACGGATGGTAGTGCCGAGTGGCTCCTCCACCGCCAAGGGTCCTGCTCTGATACCAATCTTATTCAATCGGGCCCTTCTCTTAACCCAAAAGTCATCTTGTATGTTAAGGGGTGTCTTGGTCTTATAAGCAATAATGATGTCTTCTCCCTGATCGATGTGTGACTTATTTTCTCAACACTCTCACTCACATCGACTGTGTCGACAGACAATGGTGGTCTTATTGTTACCACGGGTAATAGTGTCGGGTGACTCCTTCATTGCCAGGGGTCCTTCTCTGATACCAATCTTATTCAACCGGACCCTTCTTTTAACCTAAAAGTTAACTTGTAGTTTAAGGGATGCCCTGATCTTATAAGCAATACTACTGACTTCTTCCTAATCGATGTGAGACTTATTTTCTCAACAGATGTATAATTAAATTCTAATTTTAATAATGTTTGGAGTAGGTGGGATACATTTTTTTAAAATGAAATATTTCATGTTACACACTAGGACATTTGTTTATTTAAACTGAATTCAAGTGTTGTTTTCTTAATGCTCAATTAAAGCATAGTAGCAAACTCAAAACTTTATATTTACCGTGAAATACTTTTATTTACACTCCCACACATTTCTATTTGGAAATCTCTAATATATAAATGCCATATGATAAAGAGTTTTTTTTTATTACAATAGATAATTTACTTTATATCATCTCGTGTTTGGAGAAATTTTTTTATTAAAAATTCATTGAAAAATCTATTGATATAATAGTTCCTTGAGTATTACTAACTCTATTGAGTAATGACTCAACCCATTCAAAACTATAAGTTCCAAACTTCAACATACTAAAAGGCCAATTGCTCATATATACATAGAAAGGCAAATGACGTACATGACCACACTTAAATGGTTTTCAATTTCAGTACAAATAACACTGTACGCTATACACATGTCAAAATCTATTTGTCATTTTCATGAATTATATAATTTTTATTCTTACATTAAGCGTACTACACTTAAATGGTTTTGGGTCCCTACTAATTAGAGCGAATAAAGTACTCTAGCTACATTAAAATTTGCACTAGGTAACCTGTAAATTAAATTCTATCCACTTATTTAGAGCAGATATACCTAATTAATTACATCAACCGATTGAAATTATTCATAAGTACTGGATGGTTCTCAGCTCCTAACTTCTGAGCAATTGGTTCAACTGTTGCCATTGGCAATTTACAGAGTGAAGTCAAAAATATTTTTTACAAAGTTGAAATTTATTTATTTTATTTAACTCTCTTCAATTCTAGAATAATTTTTTTATATCATATTACAACATAAATTTAAAAATAGTGAAATATATAACCTATAACAAAAATTATTTAACAAAATAAAAATAAAAAAATTCAATGCTTAATAAGTATTAAAATCTTATGTTTATAAATTAAATTAATTAACTAAAATTTTATATAATAAAATGGAAAACTCAATCATACATATAAAAAATATATTAGTGTTAAAACTAAAATTAAAATAAAGATATTAAAATATAAATAATAAAATATAATTTAAGATTTTAAGCTTGAAACTATATTAAAATGAATTAAAAATTAAGTGTAAAAGAAACATTAAAATTTTCATACAAACAAAACTTCAGGTAAATTAAAAGATTATTAAATAAAATATGAAATAATATAATAACAGATAAAATTAAAATTTTGAGGGAAATAAACTATAAAAAAAAATTGAATATATAAATGATAAAACCTTAAAAGCTTTAATATCTTCTCACCAAGATTTTTTCTTCTTATTTTTAGCTTTTATAAAGTTTTATAGTTTATTTTTCTATTACAAAAATTAACTTTTTAAAATATTTTTAAATTATATCATATTAAGTAAGTGTTTATATATAACATTATGATTGCATTTGCATTCTATTCTATCTATGCTACTAATGTTTGCAAGTAAATAAAAAGTACTTATTTTAACCACTTTATTCACTCTTATCATTTTTGTGGATATTTTTATTAAATATTGTTTATATATACAATAAAATATTAAAATACTTATAAAAGAATTAAAAATAGTATATATATTTAATTTAATGTTAAAAATATATATGTAATTATTTTTTTAAAATTTTTAGCCAATGTAACCCATGGAATACTCTGCCATTGACAATATTTATGTATGTTATTTATTTAATTACTGTTATTTTATTAAATAAATAAATAAATTATATTGTAGAAAAATATAAAATATTTATTTAAGAAAAAAATATATAAAAAGTTTGGTAAGATATTAATCCACTCGAATCTAATTATATTTTGAAATGAATCATTTTCAATTTTTATTTTAAATTGACAAAGAAGTGAAATTAAAAAAATAAAGGACTTTGTAAAATAATTTATAAAAAAATTCATACGGTTTGATTTTTAATATTAATTAGTAAAATTTGTAAAGCTAATTTCTTCCCATAGTACAATTGGAAGGAAAAATATAAATATTACTGACTATAAAAGATAAAAGGTAAAAAAGTAATAATAGTACTAATAAAAAAATTAATTAATAGTATAATTATTATGCAAAATGATTATAATTTTGTTTATGATGGTTATGGATATGATTACACCGGAGTGTGGGGAATCTTTCTACTGCTGGCTGCAAATGGAAACCTTTTGTGACTATTTTTATTTACTTCATGAACGGTACGGTCTTTAATTTTGAGTTATAAAATGATGATGAATCGCATGAATATTCAAACTTAATTATGCACATGGGTTCGCAATTTTTTTTTTTTTTTTCATAATTCAACATTATATATAACACTAATGTATCGGATAATACATACTATAATTTAATATATATAATATATTTTTTAATTAAATAATTTATTTATTTAACTAGGTAAAATAACCCATGATCATGAAATAAAAAAAAACATACTTTTAATGAAAAATATATTTGTAAAAAATAATACATGTTTAAAATGATCGGAGATTAGTGATAAATATGGGTACAAAAATAGATAATTATTGATATAATTATTCTCAAATTAAATTATAAAATATGTATAAGAAATTATCCAAAAATCATTATGATTTGATAATTTTTTAATTGTTTGTAAGTGTTTATAATAGTTATTAAAAAATATTTGAAAAAATTGTTTTTTTAATTTTAATTCTTAATTAATATGTAATATAATTTAATAAATATTTAAATTAATTAAATAAATATAATTAATTTCGAGTAAGGACAATTACGATTATCAATAATTGTACTCGTGCCCATTTTTCATATTTAAAATTTACCCAAAATTATATCAATTATAAAAATTTATGGATAAAAATCTAACCAACAGTACGAATAATCGTAAATAACCGAACTAATGTTTTTTTGGAATAGAAGATATATAACATATGTCCAAGAAAACAATTGTCATGTGTTCTCTTTCAAATGTCCCTAGTATTTAATCACCATTTTCTTCAAAGTGTTCATGTATTATGGTTTCACTAGTGGTTTGAAACTGTTTTAATTGCTTTCTTGATTATATTTGGAAGAGGAATAGCTGATCCAATTATTATATTTTGAAGTCCATAGACTAGTATAACATGCTTCAATTACTCCTTCCATATTAGGTAATTCGTATCATCTAATTTTATATTGAAATTGGGATTGATTGGGTGATTGAAGTTGTAACAGGTTGTTGGGTTTTGAGTCTCAATCTCAGATTCGTAGTTTGAAAAAAAAAGCCTCTAGGACTCTAATACCATGATAAACATAGCAAAAATTAAGAAGAATGTTAAAGAACTTAAAGATCTTGAGATCCAATTGGTTACAACCAACACACCAGTTGGAAACAACTATCAACAGCTTGGTGGGGAAGGATAGACTGTTCAAGAACATGTCTCTCCATAATTGTGTTTATTTTTAATTATTACAAGTTTTTTTTTTTGTATAAATAGGTTGTAAACATTCGTTTATTCATAATCAATAAAACCATTTCTTACATGGTATCAGAGCTTAGGAAATAATTCCCAGAAAATTCAGCTCACATATATTTTTTCTTTTTTTCCCCATTCTATTTTTTTTCAAAATCAATTTCGATTCACAAAATAGTTTCAATTTAATCCCATTATATTATTCAGAAGAATCCGAGCAACCTGCAATTAAAATCAAGCCAACATACACCTCCACGCGCTCACATGCGCCTTGTCTGATCGCACCGACGTTCCACGCTCCTCGCTAGAGTCACACGCACCAGCTACTAAGGAAGACGAGTCCAATGACACGTCGTTTGCGAGCCTCTGAAGAAAATGATGCATCGTTCACCCGGTTCGGTTCTCCATCCGGTCTGGTCTGGTTCGGTCTTCATCCGGTTCAGAACTCCACCGTTCTAGTCACTCCAGACGCCAGTTCACCCACTTTTCGACCGGTTCTGCGGCTGAAATTTCCGATTATGTAATCCTTGACTCATTTTCTATAAGATAAAACATATTTCAGTTCATTATTTATTTCATAAATAGTCATTATTGTCTAAAACACACTTAAACCTATCCCGTGCTTTTGATTTTATTTTACTCAATAATAATGTCTATAACTACCAATACCAATCCTACTTTACCAAAGTGGTATGATGACCCTATCCATTCATTATATCTACACCACTCAGACCAACCAGGCATGGTCCTAGTAGCTCAATCCTTAAATCAAGAAAATTATCACAATTGGAGTTTTACAATGCTCATGACTCTAATAACCAAAAACAAAGAAGGATTTATTGACGGCACAATCAAAAGGCCATCAACAAACTTTGAAGCATAAATCAAACAATGGACTCGCTGCAACATTTTTGTTAAATGATGGATCCTCAACACCATATCGCCCAAAATTGCAGAAAGTGTCATGTATAATGATACTGCATGTGAGCTATGAGAATAATTAAAGGAACGTTTTTCACACACCAACACCATGCACCTATTTCACATTGAGTAAGAGATACATGATTGCATACAAGAAGGTGTAAGCATTGGAGAATACTATACCAAATTGAAAAGCTTATGGGATAGCCGTTATGCACTATGCCCTCTTCCACATTATGGAGGAAATGTCGGAAGGGAACTACAAGAATATCAACAAAAGCAACGAACCATAAAGTTTCTTATGGGGCTTAACACGGTTTACACATCAGCACGTGGACAAATCTTGCTCATGGATCCTTTACCTACAGTAAATAAGGTATATTCACTCATTGTTCAAGATGAAAAGTAGAGAGCTGTCTCCACGTAAATCATAGGGAGGATGCCAGAAGCTGCCGCACTTGTTGTCAGAGATAGTCGTCCACAATATCCTCACAAAAATTACCCACCAAAGAATCCACATATCAAGTGCAATCGATGCAATAATATAGGCCACAATTCTGAGAATTGCCGAAGTCACCTCAAATGTTATTTTTGTGGTCTCAATGGACACAATTTTAAAAACTGCCGAAAATGTCTCAAATGTAATTTCTGTGGTTTAAATGGATATGACATCAACATGTGTCGGAAGAAATGAGCAATTCAAGATAAGAGGAAGACAAGTTCTAGCTTCCCCTCCAAAGCTCATCATACTGACTTTCAGGAAAGTTGCTCCGACACAAACACACCATCCCAAAACCTTACTTATGCCTTACATCAAGAGCTCCTTACACTTCTCAATCAATCCAAATCAGGTAGCATGGCAAGTCAAGTGACTACTTCTTCAGGTAACACATTATGTGTAACTTTTTTCCATTTAGAAACTTGTTGGATTTTTGATACAGGGGCAACTGATCACATGGTCTGTTCAAAAAACCTTATGAGCTCTAACATTCCAATTACTAATCGGCATGTGCATTTACCTGATCATTCTCTTGCCTGTGTCACACATATTGACACTGTACATTTCTCAAATAATTTCATACTTCAAAATGTCTTGTGTGTTCCCTCCTTCAAATTAAACTTAGTTTCATTAGCCAAACTAACTCAAACCTCATTTTGCCATGTCACCTTCACTAATAGTATGTGCTTTGTTCAAGACAAATGCTCATGGAAGATGATTGGGATGGGAACTGAGAAAGTAGGACTTTACTACCTGACTATTTCTGAAAAGGCTGGATGTTTCTCCGTTTCAAATACTACTTCCATCAACTCTCATCTATGGCATCAATGACTTGGTCATTTATCTAATAACAATTTGCATGTAATTTCTCTTTCCATCAACACACATTTTTGTTCCATTAGTGATTGTTCTATTTGTCCATTAGCTAAGCAAACACGTAATCCATTTCCTTTAAGTTCCATCAATACAAAAGCACCTTTTGAAATTATTCATGTCGATATTTGGGTTGGCTATCACATTCCAGCACTTAATGGAGGAAGTTATTTTCTCACTATTGTTGATGACTACTCAAGATGCACATGGGTCTATCTCTTACATGCTAAATCTTATGCACGCACATTTCTTACCACCTTCATCGATATTGTTGAAACACAATTTTCATCTAAAGTTAAAATCATTCGTAGTGACAATGAACCAGAATTCTCTATGACCCAGTTGTTTTCTACCAAAGGAATCCTTCATCAAACCAGTTGTGTCTCTACCACTCAACAAAAATGATGTTGCTGAACGCAAACACCGTCATCTTCTCAATGCAGCTCGTTCATTGCTCTTCCAAGCCAATCTTCCTAAACAATTCTGGGGAGATTCCATTCTTACAGCCAAATACCTTATAAATCGTACTCCAACACCTGTTCTCAAGGGTAAAACATCATTTGAAGTCTTTTTCACAAAATTCCTAGGTATGAACATCTTCGTGTTTTTGGTTCCCTTTGTTTTATGTCTGCACATCATGATCGACTCACCAAGTTTGATGCTAGATCACATAGATGCATATTCATTGGGTATCCATCTGGGATAAAAGGTTATCGTGTCTACAATCTAGAAACAAGCAAGATTTTAGTGTCTCGTGATGTTATCTTTCATGAACATGTATTTCCTTATTTCACTTCCGCTGTCAAGACTCCAACTCTATTCCCTCCATCAGAAGATACTATTTATGATGACATACCTAACATTCGTCAATCAACTAATCCAAATACATCACTTGATCATACATCATGTGTCCTTCCAACAATCAACTTAGACACTCTTCATCTTCAAAATTCATCTCCAGAAACATCATCATCAACTTCTCCACCACACATGACTCCTCCAACACCAATCACACATAGGCTTCGTCGATCCACCAATGTTCCTAGCTACCTTCAAAAATATCTTGTAGAAGCTTACTTGCCTTCTCGGTCCTTCCCTTCGTCTCACTCAGCATCGTCCAAAGACAAAGGTACTTCTCATTCTTTATCTCATGTACTTACCTAGGACCAATTATCACCTGCACATCGTGCCTTTGCTACTTCTATTTTTATTCTCAAGGAACAAACCACATTTGTTGAAGCTTTCAATGATCCAAAATGACGGCTTGCCATGAAACAAGAACTAGATGCTCTTGAAACTAATGGCACTTGGACACTTCAACAGCTTCCTCCAAACAAGAAACCAGTTGTTGTAAATGGGTCTACAAAATCAAGTATAATCACGATGGCTCTGTGGAACGATACAAGGCTCGATTAGTGGCTAAAGGATATAGTCAGATTGAAGGATTTGACTACCAAGAAACTTTTGCACCAGTGGCCAAACTTGTCATTGTTCGGCTTTTCCTTGTCGTTGCTGCTATTCAAAATTGGCATCTTCCACAACTCGATGTCAACAATGCTTTTCTCTATGGTGATCTTCATGAAGATGTCTACATGTCCCTTTCACCTGGATTCGGATGAAAGGGGGAAACACGAGTATGTAAGCTACATAAATCTTTGTATGGACTCAAACAAGCTTCACGACAATGGTTCATCAAGCTATCAACAACACTTAAGCTAGTTGATTTCAACCAATCCAAGTATGATCACTCACTATTCGTCCGAACCCGTGGTAATTCTTTCTCTACTCTCCTTGTCTATGTAGATGATATAATCATAACAGGAAATAATGTACAAGATATTGAAGAAACTAAGAATCATCTCATGAGACAATTCAAGCTTAAAGATCTCGGTGAATTAAAGTATTTTTTGGGCATAAAAGTTTCACATTCCAGGAAGGGAATTGTTTTGTCACAACGCAAGTATGCACTTGAAATATTGGAGGACATGGGTTATCTTGGTGCAAAATCTGCCAATTCACTTATGGAACAAAATTTATCCCTCAACAAAGTTGAATGGGAATTCATCAATAATCCCACATCCTATCGAAAACTTGTTGGGAGATTAATATACTTGACCATCACAAGGCCCGACTTAGTGTATGTCGTGCACATTCTCAATCAATATATGGATAAACCACGTCAACCAAATTTGGAAGCAGCTCAACGAGTGCTACGATATGTCAAGAACACACCAGGGCAAAGTCTCTTTTTCTCAGCAACTAGTTCATTACAACTAAATGTTTTTTGTGATGCAGATTGGGCAAAATGCACAGATACACGACGATCAACCACATGATATTGTATGTTTCTTGGAAACTCGCTAATTTCTTGGAAGACTAAGAAACAAAATACAGTCTCACGATCAAGTGTAGAAGTAGAATACCGCTCTATGGTAGGAGCATGTTACGAAGTAACCTGGTTACGATACATTTTGGATGATTTGGGTATCAAACACTCCCAACCAACCAAGTTATATTGTGACAATCAAGCAGCCCTCCACATTGCATCAAATCCAGTGTTTCATGAGCGAACCAAACACATAGAGATCGATTGTCATCTAATAAGAGAAAAGATTCAAGCTAGAATTATCAAAACTTATCATATCTCTACATTAGAGCAACCAGCAGATATATTTACCAAATCTCTGAGTTTTACACAGTTCTCAAGTTTACTTAACAAGTTAGAAATAATTAACATATATTCTAATTTGAGGAGGAATGTTAAAGAACTTAAAGAACTTGAGATCAAGGTGGTAACAACCAACACACTAGCTGGAAGCAGCCACCAACAACTTGGTGGGGAATGATAGACTGTCCAAGAACATGTCTCTTTATAATTGTGTTTATTTTTAATTATTATAAATTTGCTTTTTTTTTTGTATAAATAGGTTGTAAATATTCGTTTATTCATAATCAATAAAAACATTTCTTAGAAAGAATATGAACATTATTGAGAAGAGTTGCACTTGAAAAGCCATTTTATTTTATTTCATTTGTTAAGTTTATATAGAGATAATCGTGAGGGTATATTGTGTTATCATATGCATACGTGTATCATGATAAATCTAATGTAACTGTTTTGGTTTTGTTGTAAAGCTCACTACTCACGTAGGAGTGGAGCACTAACAGTTTTCTTAAAACTAACAAAAATCTTGTTATGAAAACTAACATAAATTATAAAATGGTTTAAGAGAATTACTTGCATTAAAATTAATAAAATTTAAGGAAGAATATTGTAATAAAATACTAATAGAATGAGTGTAATTGTCTATTTTTTAAAGAAATATCTTTTTGTAGTTTTAGAAAAACTCAAGGAGTTATATGATAATTTTTTACTAAAAAAAAGTGTCAGAAATTATTTTATTTTAAATCTTGTTTAAATTATAATATAAATATTTAAATCCGTTTAATATTATTAATAAGAGTTATATTTGTATTGTTATAAGTTTTAAAATATTATTTTTATAATTTTTATAATTTTTTAATTAACCATCCTTTCAATCAATGATAATTAGATTTGCCCAAGATATCCTCACTTTATTAATCCTTAACATAGAGAGTTACATGTGGTGATATTACGAAATCATGGTGTCAAAATGCACTATCGTTCTATATATAAATATAAAACAAAGCAATGTTTTATTTATTAATTTGTTTAATTATATATATTTGATATGGAAAGGCAAATTAAAATTATACAGATAACATGATGCAAAGCAATAAGCATGCGCATGTTTATATACTAATTGTTAATGTTTCCCTTTTTATATAAAACAGCTAGAGGCATCTATCAAAGAAATAATTCTCTTCCCATCCAAACGTACGTCAAGTATTCTATTCCTTTCAAATGTGGTTTTTTAATTTAGACGATCAGATTACATATTTAAGCACTCTACTTTAATCGTGGAGGTATTACACGATGACACAATATATAAGATTATGATATTTTATATATATATATTTATCGCATATTGGTAATATATATATTAATAAATCAAAATATTATAATTTAAATGGATAAAAAATAACAATTGTGTTCATATATAAACTAACCTAATAAAAATAACATAAATATAATTTTAATATAATAGTTTTATGATTAGAGTTTATTAACAATATGTTAAGTTAACTTAATTATCTTATTGATATGTGTTGTTTTGCATGCTTTAATAGTATCGGGAATAAAACATGTAATAAATAATAATATTAATAGAGTTATAGAACATAAATGTAAAGTATTAAGGTTATTGTTTAATTTTCATTTTTTTTGTGTGTACAAATAACTAAACTCTCGTAAAGAAATAGAACTAAAAACAATATGAAATATATATGATAATTATAAAAAAAAATATAATATTTATTATATGTATCTTAAGAACTAAACTTGAAACTAGCACAAAGTATATTTCCATGTTTTTATTAATTATTTTATGTTACAGTAACATATATATCAAATGTGTAACTCGACAATTGAGTTCTTATCATACTAATTTAATAGATAAGCAATTGTTTATTTAAAATGATTCATCTAAATTATATGTCTTGTTATATTTAACTAGGAACGCAAATTTAACCCGACTCACTCAATATTTAAATAATTTGGATTGAATTGTTTCTGTTCGAATCTCGGTTAGATTTGAAAAAACCAAATTCATTTTTTTCTGAATAATTTTCAAGTCAAACTTATAGTCAAATTATTATATTATGAGTCCGGTTCGAACCTAAACTTAAATTTGAATTAAGTTTAAATTTTATAAAATATATATTTTTAATAATTTAATAACATTATTTTATGAGTTATTTTATTTAAAGTATAAAATTAATTTAAATCAATTTAAAATTTAAAAAAATTAGGACCGAACTTACTAGAATATTCTAAGTTCGACCTTAGAAATTAAAAAGTAGACTGACCGATCTGAAAATATATATGAGCTTTGCAAGCATAACCTAAGCCCGGCTCAAACCTATAGTTTTGTACTTTGGCTATTCCGATTCAATCGAATTCACGCTCTTCTATCTGCAACAAAATATATATATATATATAATATTAATTTTTATTATATAATCAAAATAATTATATAGCTACTTGTAGATCTCAGCCTCATAAAATATACAGAATTCCTGATGCATATTTAATTAGATTTAATTTTCGTTTTTATATATTAAGTTGTCTTCTAGTAAAATCGGCGAAACTTGTTTGGTTTTATATGATTATTTATTTTCTAAAGTTCCCTACATTCTCATTAATTGGCATACAAAACTTCGTTTTGTTAGACCATACATAAAATTTAAGTACTGGTATATCTCGCATCGTTTTAAGTTTACCGATGGTGGTGGATTTAAGATTTAAATATACGAGAGTGGTGTATATATATAAAAATAATATTAATTATTTTTAATTAAAAAAAATGTTTTGAGTATCTAAATTTAATAAAATATACTTAAATTATTGAAGTGTTTTGTAATATTAAATGTTAAAAATTTAAAATTTAGTTGGGAAACAATTCTATTTCTATTATATATATATAATTTATCTATAATTTTATAAGTTTTATATTTATATTTTATTTTTTTTAAATTAAAATAAAGTATGTGAGACTAAAGTAAATACACATCCGCTCCTCTTTATAGATGATTTGAAACCATTAGTACACTTATATCAAAGCGAGAAAACATTTGTTTGAAAACCCATACAAATCTCATAGTTGTTAAATTTTTAAGTGTTAGAAATTAAAAATGTTAGAGCTTACATTGAGATGGGAAAGTACTATACTAAATATAATAGGCATAACTGTTTTAGAATTTCTTTTAAAAGTATTATTTATTTTTTAAAATTAATAACGATGTTTATTAACATTTTTATTTATAAAAAAATATAGTTATTAATCATTTTATTTATAAAAAAAAGAGTCATATAATTTTTTTTAATAGTATTAATAAATATTTTATTGATAACAATTTTTGAATAAATTTTTAGATAATAAACAGCAAAGAAATACCATTGATAATTCTTTTAATAAAATAATTTTAAAATTATTAAATATATTTTATTTATTTATTAAATGAAAAAAAAACAAAATTACATATTCTTTAACTTAATAGCCTAAATAATATATTGTGCATAATAAGAGAACCAAAATTTCTTTACAACTTATAAAATATATTCGCGCATCTCCCATCAACTTTCACTTTCTACCATTAATGTTAATCCAATATACTGTAATATTAACTGTTCATATATTTGATTATAGTAGAAAATTTCATCATAAGTTTGTAGGAAAAGTCATAAAAAATCATCCCAGATTTTTCAAAATTGAAATATATATATATATATATATATATATATATAGAACACACATTTCTTCTGTATATTACAAAATACTCAACTAAATTCTTCATTGTTAAAGTTTCTTTTTGCAAATAATTTCCCTGAAATAATCTTTAAAAAAATTACTTAAATGTATGTAATATTTATTATTATTATTATTATTATTATTATTATTATTATTATTATTTATATTTCAACTAATTCGGAGGGTGTATTTGTAGTCACCCTAAGTTAAGTATTACCATACTCAAGGTAGAGAGAAAAACTCAAGAGAAATGATTTTGATATATTCAAATACGGGCCCAGTTTTGATGAAGAATGATTTATAGAAATTATGCTAATAATTAGATGTTTTTATTCAAAAGGATAAATATCAGCACATTTTAAAATTTAAATTAATAAATAATTTGTAATATTAAAGAAAATACTGATGAATTAATTATAATAAATAAACACGGAACACATGCACCATTAGAACGTAGATAAGGTTAATTCAAATGTTGGGACGATTTGTTTATAAATATTTGTTAAAATCATTCCTATTATATGGCACGTGTTTTGAATTTTGCATTTATAAGCAATATATTTCTTTTATGAAGCAGAAACGTTTCATTAAGATTAAAAATAAAAATAAAAATAAAATCAATAAATGCATCATCAAGGTTGAAGATATAGAACATAGAATTAAAACGGCTGCTCGATCGGTGTGATGAATAATAATATATCTAAGGAAAACACTTTTATCCAATCAAACATTTTTTATTTTATTTTTTACGTTGTTTTTTTTAATACTTTGTCTTAAAAACTATAAAGACAACTATACTATGGGATGAATATGAGTTCCTCTATATCTAAATGCAATAAGCATAAACTAGCTAGTGGAGAAAGTTGAGATATACATCTGTCATTGACAGCCCTTGGTTTTACATTTATTGATATGCATTGTATTTAGGGATGATTAGCCGACATAAATAGTTTATTTTTCATAAATTTAAATCCTATCAAATTTGAAATAGATTTAAAAAAATTTAATACAAATTTAATTCAATATGTAATTAATTTAAATTCGAATAGATTAAATTTTTTTAATTGGATAAATTTAGATTGATATCGAAATTTATTTATGAATTATTATTATATATAAAACACGACATAAATAACATTTAAAATTTAAATTGGTACATTTGTAATAAATTTTTTTATCTATAATTACAACTAAGAAAATTAAAAGAATAAAAAATATATTTAAATAATTAATAAATTATTATAAAGATTTAACGTTTGTATTTATTTTTAAACTAAAATAATAATTTAATATAATTATGTTACGTATAATATTTAAATATAATAAAAATTAAAATAATATATGCATTTATTTATAACTTAATAATAATTTAGTCTCGATCGAATTACAGTGAATTATAAAATTTATCAATTCAGATTTTAATAATAATTTAGTCTCGATCGAATTACAGTGAATTATAAAATTTATCAATCCGAATCCGAATGAATTATATATTTTTCAATCTGAATTCGATTAAATTATAAAATTTATGAATGTAATTCAATCCGAATTTGATAAATGGAATCAATTTTTTTTAATTTAACGTTCCAAATTTTGCTTGTTATTTACATTGTTAGAAGCTATAACTCCAAACAGGAACTACCTACTATGAAGTATGTATTTAAATTCAAGTAAAATTTTGAAGTATCTATATTAATTTTTGTCATATTTATATTTAAATAAATTTTATTTTTAAAACTATATTCAATTTGAATACACTTATTGTTTTTAGATACATATACTTAACTTTTTTTTCAACACATGCTAAAAAATATATATCATAGTTTCAACAACTCCTATAACGAATCACCATCGAAATTTTGATAAATCAATATGCAATTTCAAATTAAGTCTTAGACAATAAAAATTAGTACTATTAACTATATATATTCAAATAAATTTTATTGTGAGTATTTATTTAATTTTGATATACATTGGTTAAAAATAAAGCAATAAATGATTGTTTAAAAAGAAACTGTTCTCACTTATTACATGGATAAAAAAAAATTATAACACAAGCATAAGGCAACAAGTTGGGATGTATAAAATACGCTTCACGATTATAATATTTATGCGCACCCAAGTCAACCAAACTTTGAGACCAAAAAGACCAAGGCATGATGGCCATGCTCTACCCGGACCCCATGTTTTAAGTACCAAATACTCTTTGTCTCTCAGCTTTTTCTCCTAAAGAAAACCAAAGCTTCGGTAGACATATAACTTGGAATCGAATCGATAGGCTTTGATCATTCGGAAGGAATATAAGAATCAGTTGGCTCTATGACTCTCTATAAACAAAAAGCAGTACCGCATATCTTGTTTACTTTAAATTTTGGATATATATATTTTTTTAAATACTACATTAATTTTGAACTTTATTTGCTCGAAATACTACGTGCTAAACATATAATTTTTTTATTACGTAAAAAAACATGCCTGAACTCATATACTAAAAGCAGATGCAATAAACTTATTTTTTTATTTATAATGTGAAAATATATATGTTTTAGAAATCAAAAATAAATTATATAAAATAAATACGAGGGTTATGTTTGTTAAAAAACTTGAATACAAATTTTAATTTTATAGTTAACTTCGATTTTGATTGCTTTTGTTTCTTTGGAAAATTAATTTCTTCCGTTGTTTCTTCAATATGCTTAAGTATCAATTCTCAGCTTCCTTTTTTATACAACTCTTATAAAAATATAGAAAAAAAAATTGAGAAGAAAAACACAAAAGAAAACTGAGAACTAAAATAATAAGAAAAAAAAAAGCAGAGAAGAAAAAAGAGGAGTTGAGTAGAAAAGAGAAGAAGGGAAAGAATAAGAAGAAAGAGGTTAGAAAAATATTTTTTTTTGTTTTCGTTATATATTTATAATTTAAAGTTAGATTCTTTTAATAGAATTTAAATACTTAAAATTTGTAAAATAATAAATTGTTGTGTAAATTTATTATTATTTAATCGTTATATCTTGTAATAAAAGTTTACATCGTTCTAAAATACACACGATTAGTGAAAAAATTATCTTAATAATACTGTGTGATACACATGTCTCGATTATTATTATTATTATTTTTAATTTAAATTATATATTATTTAAATTTTTTATTTATATATATTTCTAATTTTAATAAAATAATTTTATTTTTAAATTGTTTGTCCGTATATTATTTCCTACAATCTTAAAATAATTTTTTCCTCTTATTTTTTAGACAAAAAAATACAAAAATAATTAATAAATATTTTGAGACCAACATATTATTTATAATATATTATATTTATTTATTATGTTATATATATTCTATTATAATTATCATTCCATTTTTACATCTTTATTAATTCCTTTCATAATATATTTTATATTAATTTTTCTCTTATATTAAATTAATTGTACTTTATTTTTACTTGGTTCCGTCACTTTCTGTATTGTTATTATTATTAATTATTTTATATAATTGTAATGTTTTTTTAATAATGATATTTTATTAATAATTTTTGTTTTCTATATTTACTTTGTGTTATTAATCTTAATTTTCTTTATTTTATATTTGTATTTTATTTTACTATATGTATATATATTATAATTTTATAAATAAATAAATTATTTTATTTTAAAATTATTTAATCACTATAATTAATGAAATTACAAATATATATTTAAATTAACATATTTATATCATTTATTCATTATGTATATATGTATTAATTTAAAACTTTATTTAGTGATTTTTAAAACTTGTATTGATATTTGTGTATTTAATAGAAAATATAAAAAAATATTATAGAATCTGAAGTGACCACTCCAATGTCACAATTTAAAACTCAATTATGAATGTTGTTGACACTTTTGTGGGTGGTTGTTCTATTGTGAACCAAATGATGAGGCTTTTCGTGGCTCATGAGGTAACCCCGATGTTACCGATTTATGTTTCAATGAGTCATGTTATGAAAGAGAAATCAAAGAAGTTTAAAATGGCTTAAACTTTAAGAGATGGAAAAATAAGATGATGTTCTATCTCATCACCTTGAATTTAGCAAGGTTCTTGATTAAAAAAGCTCTCGATCAACCTGAGGTTGAACAAGTTTTTCAGTTTTCTAGTGCTATTGAAGCATGAAAGATTTCTGATTATCTAGATCGGAATTATATTTTGAATAGTCTAACCGATTTCTTGTACAATAAGTACAATACAAAAAAGACGACCAAATATTTGTGGGAATTATTAGACTTAAAATCCAAAATATCATAAAATAGATGTACGATGAAGATATGGTACTTATTGAAATCTTTCAAGTTGTAGCTATTATTGAAAAGTTGCCCCTTCATGGATAAGGTTTAAGGCCTATCTTAAGCACAAATGAAGAAAAGTGTCTTTGAAAGACTTGCTGATAAGATTTAAAGTGAAAGAAGAAAACAAGGTTTCTTCTAAAAGAGATTATATTCCATCAACACCCAAGGTTAATGTGATGGAACATGATCAAAGTTTCAAACACAATAAAAATAAGGGCAAAGGTAAGGGTAAGCTAGGTAAAGGGTCTAAATTAGGACCTACAATTTTTAAGAAATCAAGCTTCAGAGAGATTTGCTTTAATTATTAGAGGATAAGGCATAAAGCCCAGACTACATGTTTCCAAAAAGAAACAAAAATAGTGAGACAAACATGGTTGATGACATCACTCATAATATCTATAACATTGACTTATGTGTAGTTAGTTTTGAGGTAAACTTGGTGGGATCAAACCCAGAAAAGTGATGGATTAACATTGGTGCAACAAGAGACATATGCTCAAATAAGGGATTATTCACTACTTTTGAAGTAGTAAAAAATGAAGAGAAGCATTTCATGGGTAATTTTGCCGCATCAGTCATTCAAGAGCAAGGCGAGGTCAAATTGAATATGACCTATGAGAAAAAGCTTACATTAAACAATGTACTCTATGTGCCAAACATCCATAATAATCTTGTTTCTGGCTCATTTCTAAACAAACATAGTTCTCAGATGGTGTTTGAATCTGATAAGGTCATTGTGACCAAAATTGAGATGTTTATGGGAAAGAGATATGTATATAATATGTTATTTAAGCTCAATGTAATGATAGTAAAAGTTAAGAATATTAATAAGATTAATCATTTTATTCATTTTCTTTAGTTTTCCAACTTATGGTATGGTATTAGGTCATCTTAATTATGATACATTGCGTAAACTAATTAACATGGAACACATACCCGTATTCTAAATAGATTCAAAGCATAAGTGTAAGACTTGTGTTGAGGCAAAAATGACTAGGAACATTGAATTTTTTGACTTAATACATAGTGATCTATGTGATTTTAAATTTCTCTAAATAAGGGTTGGCAATAAGTATTTTATTACTTTTGTTGATTATAGCAAAAAATATTGTTATATGTACTTGCTTAAAAGTAAAGATGAAGCTATAGAGAAATTTATTCTTTATAAAACAAAATTTAAGAATCAACTCAACAAGAAGATCAAGGTACTACGTATTAATCGTGATGGTGAATATGAGACATCTTTTGGTGAATTCTATGCATAACACAAAGTTATTCATGAAACCAACACCTTATTCACATCATCAAAATGGAATTATTAAACGTAAAAATCGTACCTTGAAAGAAATGATGAATGCAATGCTATTAAGTTCTGGATTGCCATAGAACATGTGTGGAAAGCTATTTTGTCAACTAACTATCTTTTAAATAAGGTACCCTATAAAAAGACACATAAGACATCGTATGAATTATTTAAAGGAATGATACTTTCCTATAAATATTTATAAGTGTGTGGAGGTCTTGTAAAAGTGGCTATACTTATACCTAAAAGGGTGAAGATAGATCCAAAAACAAAATATTGCATCTTCATTGGATATACACATAATAGTAGTGCTTATCGATTTTCTTGTGCATAAGTCAAAGATCCTAGACATACACAAGAACACGATAATGAAATCAAGAAATGCATCGTTCTTTAAACATGCATTTTTGGATAAATCTCAAGGAGAATCAAGTTCATCTAAATGAACGTACAAGACTATGAATAAGGATAGTAAAAACAAAGAATATGAACAAGAGGTTAAGGATTAGGTTGAGGTTGAATTCAAATGTAGTAAGAGGGATAAGACAAAAACATCTTATGGTTCATATTTT
This sequence comes from Hippophae tibetana, assembly GCA_037013495.1. NCBI lineage: Eukaryota > Viridiplantae > Streptophyta > Magnoliopsida > Rosales > Elaeagnaceae > Hippophae > Hippophae tibetana. The sequence continues at coordinate 8,306,754 of CM072804.1, forward strand.
TTTTTATCTATTTGCTAGAGAGTGAACCTTAAAATTATGAAGATGTTGTGAATTCTTCTCAAGGACCTCAATGGAAAAAAGCCATTAATAGTGAAATTAGGTCCATGTTGCAAAATCACACTTGAGAACTAGTTGATTTACCTGCAAGTAGTAAAACACTAGGGTCTAAGTGCATTTTCACAAGAAAACATAAATTAGATAGATCAATTGATAAGTACAAGACTATGCTTGTAATTAAGGGATATAAACAACAACATGTCCTTAATTACTTTGATACTTATTCTCCTGTGACGAGAATAACATCTATAAAGATGATAATTGCTATCACAACTCTGCAAAATCTTGAAATACATCAAATTAATGTAATGATAGCCTTTCAAAATAGAGATTTAGATGAATAAATCTATATGGACAAATGCAAGGGTTTTTCATGCCTAGGAAAAGAAGAAAAGATCTATAAATTGATTAAGTCTTTGTATGGATTGAAATAAGCACCAAAGTAATGGTATAAAAAGTTTGATATTGTCATAAGGACAAATGACTTTAAAATCAATGAATGTGAAAAATGTATATATGTCAAGGATAAAGAAGATGATTATGTTATCTTGTGTCTTTACGTTAATGGCATGCTAATTTTGGCTAGTAATGATCAAATGATAAAATCTACTAAGTCTATGTTGAATTCAAGATTTGATATGAAAGATATGAGGCTTTTTTTATATAATTCTAGGAATTAAGATATCAAGTAGTTTTCATTCTAAGTTAGTGTCATTATGTTAACAAAATACATGAGAAATTCAACATGGATGATTCTGGAATTGTAAGAATGTCAATAGATGTAAATCTACACCTTTCCAAGAACAAGAATAAAAGCGAGAGTGTATCTCAACTAGAATATTCTAGAGTGATAGAAAGTCTAATGTATTTGACAAGTTGTATGAGACAAGACATAACTTACGTTATAAGCAAACTAAGTAGATATATTAGTAATTTAGTATCTGAATCACTGGAAATGTATTACAAGATTACTTAGATACTTAAGATATACATGTAGCTATGGAATACACTACACAAGATATCTAATTGTTTTAGAAGGATATTGTGATGCAAATTGGATATTTGATATGAGAAACTCATATTTTACTAGTGAATATGTATTTATACTAGCTGCTGCAATTGTTTCATAGAAGTCTTCTAAATAGACCTGCATTGCTAGATCCACTATGGAATATGAGTTTATCGCTTTGGAGAAATATGGAGAAAAAGCCAAATGACTACACAATTTTGTAGAAGATATTCCTAAGTGGGTGAAGTCTATACCTACAATATGCATTCATTATGATAGTCAATCTGCTTTTGGTAGGGTATAGAGAAATATATATAATGATGAGTCTCAACATATACATCACATACATAATACCATTAGACAACTACTTTTAACTGGAGTTATCTATATTGACTATATGAATTCAAAAGATAATATAGTTGATCACTTAACTAAATGGTTAAATCGAGAGCTAGTTGATAAGTCATTAAGAGGAATGGGATTGAAACCCATGAATGAATAAGGATTTGCAAGGAAAACTCAACCTATTTGACTAGAGATCCCTAGATTTAGGTTCAAAAGGACAACCTAATTGTAATTATTTAGTGAGATCAATGTGAAAGTTTACCCTTAAATCCATTTCTATGATGAAAACAGTGATATTCGTATGATACAGGATAAACTAAGGCTTTTAATGATTATTCTTATAAAGAGAATACTGAGTGGAGTATGTAGGTTACTCTTTATGAATTACTTTTAAAGGTAAAGGATCACCTATATGAGGGAGGAATATAGTCATTTCAAAAGAGAATTTTCTTAGACTTAATTATTTAACACTCTCATAGAATTAGACATATATTTATGGCCAAAACGAACATAATAGTGAGAACTTAATGGTGTGAGGAAAGATTCTTATATAAAGTATGTCATCGCTTACATAAAAGATAGAATAGTTCAAGGACATTGCATCTACTAATCAGTCAATAAAGTGAATGTATTTTCACAAAGTAAGGTTCAAAGGGTAACACCTATATATTTTATGCAGGTTTTCATTTGTTGAAGTCTATTTCCACGTCAAAAATTGATTTAAAATCTATGTCAATTTTTATTCATGTGAGGGATTATTAGAAAACTTGAATAAAAATTTCAATTTTTAATTTTTCGTTACCTCCAATTTTGATTTCTTCTGTTTATTTGCTTCAATTTCAATTTCTCTGCTCAAGCATCGATTCTCAACTTTCATTTTTATATAATTAATCTATAAATAGAGAAAAAAAAGTTGATAAGCTTCAATTTCAATTTCAATTTCTCTGCTAAAGCATCGATTCTCAACTTTCATTTTTATATAATTAATCTATAAATAGAGAAAAAAAAGTTGATAATAAAAACACAGAAGAAAATTGAGAACAAAAATAGAGAAGCAAACAGAAGAAAAAAAAAAGGAAAGAGAATAAAGAGAAAATGAAGAACGAAAAAAAAAAACAAAAGAAGAGATAAATTTAATTGTTATATCTTAATAGATAAATTTTAATCGTTTTCAAACACTTATAATAATGAATAAAAAAATTATCTTAAAAATACTGTATGATATATAAGTTTTTATTATTATTATTTTTATTAAAATTATATATATATATATGTATATGTTAATAAAATAATTTTATTTTTTAATTTTTTGTTCTTGTATTATTTCATATTACGTTTTTTTCGCTATTTTTTTCCCCTCAATTTATATTCTTGCTAAAGGAAAGTTGATTCTAGGTACTTGAGAATAAAGCATCTGTCGAGCTCCAATTTGTGCAAAATCACAAATCAACTGGTAAAAAAAAAAGAAAAAAAAAAGAAAGTAAAAACGATAAACCGTTGTTTGAATCAATTCATGGACATTCTATTCCCACAAACGATGGATATGTCTTTCTGTCATGTCCTCGTAATTTTGTGTGTTCCATCATTTTCTTGAGATAATTAAGTGGGAAGTATTTTTTATTCCGGAAAGATCTCGAGCTTAAATGTTCTCATCTTTTTTTTCAGCCTAATTTTGATTAAACACACCCATTTTTCAATAAACCCATAGTTAAATTGTAATTTATTTTTAATATTTTCTGAAAAGAAAAAAATCTGAAAAGAAGTTTTAAAATCTTTACAAAAAACCTAGAGAAAAGGAAAAAATTGAAAGAAAAAAATATAAAAAATATACTTGATAAAGCTAGAACAATTACGGAAGAAAAAAAAATATATGTGCGTTTGGATATATAGATATATTCAATAAAAAAAGAAAAGAATATATAGATATATACACACACGTAACACGTAAGTATGACATTTTCTGAATTTTTCCTGATCGATTTGAAATATGAATAAATTTATAACGGGATCTTCACTTTAGTTGCCTAACAAATATAAAAGCAAAAACAATTAAATCAGCACACAGACAATATAAATAACGAATAATGACTTTTTAAAAGAAATAATAATAAAGAAAAAAGGAAAAAGGAAAAATAAATTATTTTTCCTCGTATATTCTACTTAGATTTCTCGAAAATATGAAATAATAATTTAAATGTGCTGGCGAGGAACTTTTCTTATCTTGCACATGCAATTTCACTGTCTCGAGACAATACTTCTAGGAATCTAGCTAATAAGCTTCCTTATCACTTACACCTAAATCTTAAGCATTACACAAAACATAGTTATCTATTTTACCAAAAAAAAAAAAAAAAAACCTTCACGTTGTATAGTACTGTTTAAATATTTTGATGGTGATTTAGTTACTGATTATTAATATTCAATTAAGTTAGTCTGGAAATGCTAGAAGTAATTATATATAATATGTAATAATTAATGCATTAGTGGGAGAGATAATATTATCATAATTTCTTTCCGTATCAGCACATGCATACAAGGATACGATACAATTACATGGAGTACTCTACACTACATGTGTAACAAATGATCATATTAGGGCTGCATGTGCATATATACTATGCACAACTTAAGTATGCTACTCTACTTCAATATTTTTAAATAATTGTTACGCTAACCTACACGACTATATATGATATAATGTTTGCTTTTGGAGGAGGACTACGTGATCTTTTTTTTTTTTTAAATTTACCCAAAAAATCTCATATTGTTTAGTGTTAATACACATCATTTAAATGATATAATTTATTTCGATGCACATGAGAATTAAATAGTAAATTATTTATCTTGAGTTAATAATAAAAATAATATTTTTTATAGATTAAAAATTACTTGATATGATTCAAATAATAATTTTTTTAAAAAATAAGAATGAGTATTGTTGAGCCAAAATATTAGCTAAATCATAGTAATAAAGACAATTAGGAGCTTGAATCTTCCTAACCCACCAAAGGAAATTATCTTAATAAACTCAGATGAGAAATGTTGGGAGTTTTTTTTTTTTTACGATGATTAAAAATAAGAAAAGGGCCATGTCACCTTATATTGCGAATTGTTAAGGGATATAGCAATTCCAATATAATCGTTTAATCATCTTACTTTCTTACTAGTGGTAACTGGTAACAATAGGTCAGAGGATATCATCAATTCTCCCAATTTAAGATTTAACTACATTACAAGAGACAAAATAAGACTAGATTATTAATTTGATTAGCATACCCGATCGTATATTATTACAAACGAATAAAACATTAAGGAAGAATTATTGCTCAATTATTCCCACCTCACCTAAAAAAAAAAAAAAAATAGTCCCTCACCTTATCCAATTCCATGGAGCACTTTTATGGTCACTAATCACGTTCAAAATTATTACCCATAGTTAAACGATTTTTGTAACGTAGCTTTAGGTATCGATTCTACGGGAGAACAAAAATAACAGAAAATTTATTACAACATAATAAATAATAAATGATAATTGAAAAAAAAAGTAAAGATAAGAACTTTAAAGAAAATGAAATTAATATTAAATAACAAGACTTCAAGATTCAACTAATTATTTCGTTTTAATATTAACTCTGATTCTTATTTATTACTCAATTATTTACTTTACATTCTAAACAAACAATCAAAAAATATAAAGTTAGAAAGTAATAATAAAAATTATTGTATTTATGTTGAGAAAATATTGATATTAAATAACAAGCAAGATGTATTATTATAAATAATATAAGTTCGACAATATTGTAATAAAATATCAACATATAAAATAAATATAATAATTATACACTAAGAATTACATATAAAGAAAGCATGAATGAATTTATATAAAACTAAATAATATAATATATTGTATATAGTAAAAGATAAACACAATAATTTCTCAAAATAAAATTGTAATATAAGAAAGACTTATAAGAATTAAAGAATACATAATTAAATTTATCTCTAGTTTTGGTGTAACTTACAAATCATTCATATAAATTCTTGAGATAAAGAATGACAGAAAAATTAAGAGTTATTTGTAATTTTATGATGCTTTAAGTGTTGAATAACACATCTATTTATAATTTTTAGGTATTTTGATTTATTGAATCCTAATAATATCAAGCTGATTTTTTCTTGAAAATAATTAATTTAAAAAATATTTTCAAAATAATAATTATAAATAATTTTTTTCTATCTTTTTATAGGATCAAAAATTATCTAATTTGAAATTTTATACTAAAAGATATATCAAAAATACTACTAGATGTTTAAATGTCATATATTTCGAATTTAAGCTCATTATTGAGTTTTAAACAATACAATTTAAATATTTTTTGTGAAATTTAAAATTATAGATAAATCATTTTATTTTTCATATCAATTTGAATAATCTTATTTGTATATCATAATCAAAAGTTAGTATGTATTTATAAAATGTGTTACAAAATTCAAATTTTGATTTTTTTGATATTCTCACTACTACAAAAAGGGGCATTAAAGTCGTTTCACGCAGTGAACCGACTTTAATTTTTTTTTTAAATTTATTTATTTTCTATTATACTCAAATAAAAACTTGTATTCGAGTAAAAAAAACGAAAATCAGTTTAGCAAATAGTTAAAATAATACAAATATTTGAAAAATAAAATATTAATTAATAGCAAAAAAATTACCATGGTTTTGTTCTATTTTATTCAAGATCATCATATTTTTCTTCTTATGTTATAACACAAACCTACATATATAATACAAAAAATTATACACATAATAACAGAAAAAAAATATGAATAATAAGGGATCTAAAAGATTAGTTAAAGAGGAAGAAAACTCACTAACCGGTGCTGAAAATGGTAGTCGTAGGTGGCCGAAAAATGAGAAAGAGTGGAGTAGAAGTGGAGGAAGTTTTCGGTTTTTTAAAGTTCTACAACGTTGAAAATAGTTTCTGTCTGGGAGGAAAGAAGAGAAAAGAATTTATCCACGTGTGTAGCGTCGATTCCATGTGTCAATTGACGCTATGTTACGTGGATAGCGTCGATTCCAGGTGTCAACCGACGCTACGCTACGTGGATAGCGTCGGTTCACCACGTCAACCGACGTTACGTCTACGCATAACGTCGGTTCGTCACGTTAACCGATGACACATTTTACGTGGATAGCGTCGATTCTACACCGAACCAACTTTACGTATCGACTTAAATACATATTTTTGTAGCAGTGTGTTTGGATGATTTTATTGATAATACAAATAATATTTATTGAATTAATAAAGATAAATATTATAACTTGTTATTATTATAATTAGCTGCAATTACTTTTCATTTTCATCAAGTTTTGTCCTTTTCGCTCGTTGAGTTTTTACAAATTACAATCCAATTGTCAGGCCTCCATACAATTAGCTGTAAGAATATTCATGGCACTATATATATATTAAGACAAAAGAGATTCCCAATTAACTTAATACCTAGCTAGAACGAGATTACTTTAAATAATGACTAAATTAGACATAGTGTTACAAATTCATTAATAAACTAACCAAAAGACACAAGAATATATATAGGTGGATACCCACCAAAAAATAGAGCCCCTACAGGACAAAGATATCAGAGAAACGTCTACTCATTTGTGTATGTCTATATATCTCTGCTGTATAACTCTTTGCTTCCCCACTTCATTTGGGAAGCCAAGCTAAAAGTAACTTGTTAACTTCATCTCCTCACACCACTAATTTAAAGTATGCCTCTCACTTGCACATTACCAAAACCAGAATATCACTCTTCTGATGATAACACTACCACTGAGATGCCTCAACTTCATCATCACAATACACCTGTTGTTGCTTATCCAATACAAGTTAATAATTCACAAGCTCTCTATCAACTGTCCTTGTTCCCCATAACTCTCAAGGTGAATATTTCTCATAAATTATTAATTAATTAATTAATTTTTTTCTTTCTTTCTTTGTGAAAATAAATTTTGTGGGTTAATTTTATCTTTGCAGTTTGAGGAGGTGGTGTACAAAGTTAAAGTAGTGCAACAAAAAGGAATGTGGTGTCCATGGAGGAGCAGTAGTACTAGTACTAATTTGTCAAGTGATAATAGTACTAGAGAAAAGAGTATATTGAATGGTATTACAGGTATGGTTTGTCCAGGAGAAATACTTGCTATGTTAGGACCATCAGGTAGTGGAAAAACAACACTTCTAACAGCTTTAGGAGGACGTCTTAGTGGTAAATTATCTGGTAAAGTCAGTTACAATGGTCAGCCTTTCTCCGGTACTATCAAAAGAAGAACTGGATTTGTCACACAAGATGATGTTTTGTACCCACATCTTACAGTAACTGAGACTTTACTCTTCACTGCTTTTCTAAGGTTACCCAATAGCTTATCTAAACAAGAGAAAACCCAACATGTGGAACGAGTCGTTACTGAGTTGGGTTTAACTCGGTGTCGGAATAGTATGATTGGTGGGCCACTTTTTAGAGGGATATCTGGTGGGGAAAAGAAGAGGGTTAGTATTGGTCAAGAAATGCTAATAAACCCAAGTTTGCTTTTGCTTGATGAGCCTACTTCTGGTTTGGATTCAACAACAGCTCAGAGGATTTTGACCACTCTTAAAAGACTAGCCAGTGGTGGTAGAACTGTGGTCACTACTATTCACCAGCCATCTAGTCGTCTCTATCATATGTTTGATAAAGTAGTATTGCTTTCTGAGGGTAGTCCCATTTATTATGGTTCTGCTTCTTCAGCTATGGAGTATTTTTCTTCCATTGGGTTTTCAACTTCCATTACTGTTAATCCAGCTGACCTATTACTAGATCTTGCCAATGGTATTTCCTTTTTCCTGTTTCTATTAATTAACAACCCATAGAAATCTAATAGTAGCTCATAAAAGCAGGGGATTTGAGTTGCCTTAATATTTTATAGTCATCCATCAAACACAAACATCTTTCATTATATATATTTAAAGATTATAAGAATAAAAGAAATATAATTACATTCTCTAATTAAATAAATAAGTTATTTTCAGGAATTGCCCCAGAATCAAGACATTTAATGGAGCAAAGCGAGAATATTGAACAAGAGCAGAAAATGGTGAGGGAAGCTCTAATTTCTGCTTATGACAAAAATATTTCTACAAGATTGAAAGCTGAACTTTGTAATTTGGATGCTAACAACTACAATTACTCAAAAGAGCCTTCTGCAAGTGAGTTTTTATTTATACCTATTTTCCTCCTTAATGATTTTAAGTACATGCTTTAAAGTTTTTAAGAAATTTTATGTTCACTTTAGTTAGATTTTGGTATTATTATTGTTATAATAATACAGGAAGTGACATAAAACCAGAGCAATGGAGCACAAGTTGGTGGCACCAGTTTAAGGTGTTGTTTCAAAGAGGGCTAAAAGAGAGGAGGTACGAAGCATTCAATAAGCTAAGAATTTTCCAAGTTATTAGCGTGGCTTTCCTTGGTGGACTCCTTTGGTGGCACACACCAGCTTCCCACATCGCTGACCGCGTAAGAATCTTTTACTTTTTTGCTTAACAAAATATGCTTTTTTGAGACCTGTAACAATTTTATTTGGTATTTAATTGAAAATGCATTTTTGTTATGAGAAGCGCTTTTACTATAACAACATTAAGCTACATGCAATTTGTATTTAGTGTCATTATTCCCACGATTTAAAAAAAATTAAAAATTAAAATATAAAAATTGAGCTATTACGTAACATGTCAATTTTATCTGCAGATTGCTTTGATATTCTTCTTCTCAGTGTTCTGGGGTTTCTATCCTCTATACAATGCAGTTTTCACCTTTCCTCAAGAAAGAAGAATGTTAATAAAGGAAAGATCATCTGGGATGTATAGGCTATCTTCATACTTCTTGGCCAAAACAGTTGGAGACCTGCCTTTAGAACTTGGACTACCAACTGCATTTGTTTTCATAATTTATTGGATGGGTGGGCTTAAACCAGATCCAGCCACTTTCATCCTATCCTTACTTGTAGTTCTTTATAATGTCCTTGTCTCTCAAAGTCTAGGTTTGGCAATTGGTGCTATTCTTATGGACATAAAGAAAGCTACTACTTTGGCTTCAGTTACAACGTTAGTGTTTCTTATCGCTGGCGGTTACTATGTTCAGCAAATTCCTCCTTTCATAGTTTGGTTAAAGTACTTAAGTTATAGCTACTACTGTTACAAGCTTCTACTTGGGGTTCAATACAATGAAGATGATTCTTATGAATGCTCAAAGGGAGTGTTGTGTAGGGTTGGTGATTTTCCTCCAATCAAATCAATGGGTCTCAACCATTTGTGGATTGATGTTTGTATTATGGCCTTAATGTTGGTGGGTTATCGGTTTATTGCATATTTGGCACTTCATAGAGTCAGATTGAGGTAAAATTTACCAAGAGGATCTCTGCATTTCAATCAAACAATACAGTTTGAGGAATTTTCTATCTACTTCTTCAACTGATAATTCAATAATGTTATAGCTAATTAGATCGTAATGTGATATTAATCGTACGGTGAAATTTTGACAAAATGTCATTTTGAGATGGGTTGTAACGGTCGGTCCATCTTTAGATAATGCTAATTTGAATTTCTAGTATAGAATATTATTTTATGAAATGTGATAACATGAGAAAGGAAAAACAAAAAAAGGAATATATGCACTAGCTTCCATTATAGGCAAAAGGCAATAGATATTGACCGTTAAGTTTGCTCTGTTTTATCTGAAAATAACTAACTAAATGGTGAATCTCTGTGGGGGATTTTTCTAAACCAAATATCACGCACTCTTGCCACTTGCCACTTGCCACTTGCCAGGTAGGAGGTGAGGTGGGGTGTGCTTAGGGATGTTAATGAGACTTTACAAGACGAGGACTAAGAGATTATCCCATCCTCATTTAAATATTGCGGACCATGGGACAAGAATACTTCCATCATAAGTTGGGATTTTTTTTATATATACTAATAAATTAATAAATTAGGTTAAATTGAACATTCAATACCTTAAATACCTATAAAATTTTAAATATAATTAAACCTAATAAGTTTAAATTTATAGTATAAATTATAGGTATAATTAAATTGTTTTTATTATTAGTGTTTTTTTAATCAATTTAACTATAAAATTTTACAAATATATAAATATATTTTAAAATAACTTTTTAAAGAAAGGGATGGGGATAGGTAAAGGCATGGAGGGTAACGTCCAACCTTACCCGCCATCCACGGAGACATTCTCCACAAGTGTCAAAATCTAATAAATCAATTTTTTTCCATCAATTTCGATTCTTACAGGAAACTAATGTCCCTAGGTGTACTATTATTGTATTGATAAATTTGTACAGTTGTATATGGAATTGATTTTATATTTTAGGTATTTTGTTGGAATAAAATAGATCTTTGACCGACTCACTAGCTTATTATTTGCCCCTTAAAAAATAATTCTAGCTCCGACCCGACTCTTGTCCAATTATCCAGCAAGTGAGTTTACTGATACAAATACAACACTTTGTTTTTGATACATTAATTAAGTAATAATAAAAACAAGTGGATGTTAGACACTGGATAGCTAGCTGATAGTGATTGATAATATCAAAAGACTAGAAAACATACGAATATTTTCTTCTTTTTTCTGCTCTTAATTCTAGAACGATAGGTTCTGATGCAACACTTAAATTCCATTGTTCAAGTCAAAAAAGCTCGATGCTCTCTTTATTGTGGAATGACGGAATCAGCCAACTATTTTTTTTCTTTCTAACCATTTGATTTGAACGGCCAAAGTTATAATTGATAGTACCATTTAAAAGAGCCAATATCAGTAGCTGTCGGAAAATCTTAAAAATTAAAAAAATAATATTCTTAGAATTTATAATAGCAAATATATATATTAAAATATTCATAATATCTTTTATACTAAGAAATTATGAATACCATGTGAAAAAGAAGAGAAGCCCTTTTTTCTCTTCATATGCAAATCATAGTTATAATAATTGCAAGTCCTTACAAAATAGATAAGTGGATCCAGAAAGAAGATTTGTGGAGCCTAGATGGAGGGCCAAGTAAAAAAAGGAAAATAATAAAACATAAAACTCACGTCTATTTTTTAGTTGTGCAGATTTAGTGGTGTCCATATATGCAAGAATATAATATGATTAGCCTGAAATGATGATATATAGCAAAGGACGAGAAAGTAACTTCTACTGTTTTCTTCATTATAGCTTATTCGTTTGTGCTTTTCATAGGCAGGGTACGTTATTGTTGGCCATGCGTTTAAGTTTGGCCATGCCTTTAATTGCAAGAGGAAAGCCAAAATTGGTGATATTGCAAAATGTACATGGTGTAAATCGTGTCATATTAATCGTAATTATTTCATATTATTTTTACTATATTTTGTTATTAATCTTATTATTTTTGTGTTAGTTTACATATTAAATTTTTTTTCTTATTTCTTATTTTTATAATAATAAAAAATAATAACACTTTAAACAAAAAAAAAACTATTAACTTATTTTTATTAAATTTTTCAAAATGAGAAAGACGATGATAATTAGAACTCTGTAATTGATAGTAAATATACGTAAGTTGATTAGATTTCGAGTAGTTTTTTTTTTTTTTTTTTTTTTTTTTTTTTTTTTTTTTTTGCATATGAGTCCCGCTTGTGATCCTCTGTTGAAACTGATATCGTGAGAAATTTGTGGCCTTCCCCGGAACGTAGATATTTTTGGATCGAATCTCTTAAAATTTGTGTGTACTTGTTATTTCTTTAATTTCAGCACCAATTTTTTTTTTTTTTAAATAAACTGCACCAATTATTGGTTAAAATGAATGGTATAAACTCTGTTTTTTGCTCATTATTGAAAATTTTCAAAATAATCAAGAACAATCTGTCAATTGCCAGTTGAATATAATTGTCATCTTATTAGTCTTTATATACAAATATGTTATTTATAAATAAATAAATGTATAGATTTTCTATTTTATTTACGAACATGAAGCATATAAATGTTTTTGATATGGATAATTAGAACTTAGAATTGTGATACCTAAGTATTTGATGTTACCATAAAATTTATCCAATATTAATAAATAACTCGAATTGAATGAAAAGTAAAAAACACAAGAATCAATATTATCTGCGGTCATTAATGCTCTGTTTTCCACATTTTATATCAATTACTTGATTTGGGCTCTTTCTAAACACTATAAAGATTCTAATTGATGGCCTATAATTCAATGAATTAAGTGAATAGGATCAAGGATTAAACCGTCTATTTATAGCTATTTCTTTTATTAAGAATATGAATCGTGGGTCACAATCCCACAATTTCTAGAACGTGGGTTGAAGATGAAGGTTTGATCATATCTACGTATTTGAAAAAATTCAGTTCCTTTGATATTGGAACCACATTTGACTATCATTGTGAGTTTTGTTACACTATGTTATTATATTTTGTGGTATTAAATTAATTTAAATTTAATTCAATAAGTTTAAAAAACACATTTACTTAACTTATTTGGTACATCTAGTGTTGTTATTACTATGAAAAATCATACTTCAAGTATTTTTTTTTTTTGTAAAAATATAATTAAAACATCGTATTGATGCTAATATTTTTGTCTTTGAATAAATTTTTTATTTTTATTTTCAAAAATATAAATAAATTATAAGTTTTATTATTAGTCTTTAAATATAAGAACTTAGTTAAACAAAATATAAGATAACGAAACAAACTCATTCATTTAAAAGTTGTATGTGTTAATCTTTATCTTATGGGTATTTGTTAGTTGTTACTCAAACTTATATAGTTGTGTGAGACTTGCTACAAATTTATGACATTATTATGTATATTTTTGAAAAAATATATATAATTTTTTGTTATAAATAAATATAAAAAAATTATTGAATAAACTGTCATGCACAAATTTATAAAAAAAAAACTATATAAATGGAACATAATTCATATAATAGCTATAAAGCCACAATTTATAATGAACTCAAGAAATAAGCAATAGAGTTCTATATAATAAAAAATAAAAATGTCTATTGAAACGAGGCCAGATGCACTCGTTGTTCTGGTGTAGTATTTGTGAATTCAAAGTATTGCTCGGCCTTGTATATCCACCCAGTGGGATCTTCCCCTGCAAAGGTGCAAAGGTAGAAAATGTTAGCCTAAAGTGGAAACGTGGTGGCTCATTAGGGTTTCTGAACCCACTATTTGGGTGTGGGTTTTCTTCAGGTAAATTTCGAGTGGTGCGAAGTCCTTGTAACTCGGTTAGCACAGCTTGTAAGGTTGCGCCTATCTGATTGAAGCTTGATTCATGCCTTGTCAGGGTTTCCATTAACTCGTCGCGAAACTCAGCGTTGGATTTACCCCTGGTGTCCATGACTTTGATACCACTGCTAGAGTTATTTTGGTTTTGATTGAAGAAGATGACACACGGAGGGGGAAATTAAATCTTCATTCTCATTAAAACATTCTCTGGATTCCTTGGCCTTTATATAGCCTTACAGATCAGATTTATTGAAAGGAAATTACATTGATTTAACAAAATCAGTTGGATCGTAACAGAAATTCAACAGAAATGCTACAGACTTACCTACGCGCCCTTCATACCTGTTAGAGTTTCTTCTAACTGCTTGAGTGGTTCCTCACTAACCGATTGAGGGTGTTCCGCTCCTCCTTCGAGCCTAATCGTTGCTCTGGGATGGAGCCCTAAGCCTCTTCTCTCTTCCCTGCGAAGCGTGTAGAGTTGGTGCATTTTAGCACTCATCACATTGCAACAAATTTTTATCATTAATAAAGTTAACTTTTTCATTCATTGTAACACATAATTTTTTATTTTTTGTTGAATCATTGTAATACTATTTAAAAATAATAATATATTTATTTATTTACTATATTTGTTATAATTAAAAAAATAAAAATCTACATCAATTAAAGAAATTCATAGAAATAGAAATGATTATATAATTTTTTTTAAAAATAGTCCAAAAAGTTCATCTAAATCTCTTGATTTCTTTTACTAATTATGTATCTTCCTCTGGCTCGTTGTTATTTTTTTATATTGTCAAAAAAATTCATTATTAATATTTATTAATGAAAAAATTAATTAATTAATTTTTTAAATTAATATATTTTTTAATATATTTACATGTCTTATAAATTTACTTTTTATTATACTCAACATAATTAAAAAATTACTTATTAAATTTTAAATATGTATATGAGAATTAGATAATTTAGTAAAAAAATAGTTAATTATAATTTACTGGAAGTTAATAATCTATAAATATTAATTTCTTAAAATTTGTCTCAATTTTTATGTTACGATAATTTGTTAAATTTATCATCAATTTCACTTTAAATGTAAAAATTGAAAATATCATGTTTTCTAAATAAAAAAGGGCTAAAAGGAAATAACTACAAGCTTTGAGCTATTTGTATCAATAATTTTGGTTAAGATTGCTTGGCATGCAATGCAAAGTTTTCTAATAACTAGGAATCAATGGATTCTTTTTTAATATTTAATGTTTGATTAATTAGAATGAAATGAACTTAGAATTAATTTATTTTAATTTTATGTTTAATTGGATTAAAAAATTGATAATAAAATGAAATCGATTACTAAAATAGGGAAATCAGAATTCATTTTACCCCTTTAAGGAATCATGATTTAATTTTCATTTTAATTTTTTTTTCAATTTTACCTTAATTCTATTAAATCCTCAATTCTAAATCTTAAAACCCAAAATCTTAAATTCTAAACCCTAAATCTTAAAACCCAAAACACTAGTTAGAAAAATAATAATTTTAACCCTAAATCTTAGTCCATAAATATAACCCTAAACCCCTAATCATAAATCTAAACCTTTTTTTAGAAAAATAATAACTTTGACTCTAAACTTTAACCCATAAATATAAACATAAACCCTAAATCCTAAACTCCAAATTTCAATTCTCAAAACACTAAATCTTATTTAAAATAATAATAATTTTAACCCTAAATCTTAACTCACAAATATAACACTAAACCCTAAATTCAAAACTCTAAATCTCAAATCCCAAACTTCAAAACCCTAAATTCTATTTTAAAAAATAACAATTTTAATAATATATTTTATTTTTAAGTAATAATTATCTAGAAAAATAATGATTTCAATAATGTATTTTACCTAACGGAAAAAATAATAATTAAATAATATTATTTAAATTTTATTGAATATAAATATATTAAGATAATATATAATATTTTTGATTCTAATTCAATTATAAATCAAAACGATATCACTTAATTTCACTTCTTATTAACATGCAAACTCATCA
The DNA here is from genome assembly GCA_037013495.1 of Hippophae tibetana. Classification (NCBI taxonomy): domain Eukaryota; kingdom Viridiplantae; phylum Streptophyta; class Magnoliopsida; order Rosales; family Elaeagnaceae; genus Hippophae; species Hippophae tibetana. Next base: position 8,322,536 of record CM072804.1, read on the forward strand.
TAAACAAGAAGATATTAACTCATTTTATGAAATGGTTTTCTCTTAAACAAAAGAATATATAATGGTAGAGTTTATTCTGACTCATGTATATCCAATTAGTTTGTAATGTTATTGTATATATTCCTAGTAAGTATTGTAAGGACATGTATTCGAACATATTAATTTACGCTTATAAATATATAATATTATTTATAAAAAATATGTTAAAAAATAAAAATAAGAGGTGTAAGTTAACTAAGTATTTAAAAATAAAAAATTACTGGGTAAAATTACTCTATTGACCAATATAATTTTAACATTTTAAAATAGAATTACTTAAAATTTTAAATATATGAATGTATTTTTTAAATTTATTTTTTATTTATAATAAGAAAAATTATTGTTAAAATTTATAAATAAAACAACATCTTAATAATATTAAATAATATTTAATTAGGTAATTTTTAAAAATAAAATAATATATAGAATATTTTTTAATAATAAAAATATATTTTTAAAAAAATTCAAAATTCAAAAATTCCCTCACATCTCCCAAGTCCTAATTTACATAATTACCCCTCCTTTGCTTCTTTTCATTTTGTACACCTCAATCTCGTCGTTGTGTGTTGTGTCTCGAGTTCTTAATCCCTCTGATCGCTCTGGGTAGGGTTTAGGCCAATCGATAATCGCTTAGCAAATATAGTAGAAAGAGAGAGTGCGTGAAGGAGCAAGGTAAGAGTAAAAGATGGCATCAAGAGGAGCGTTGGGAGGACGGTGTAGGGCTCTGATGGCTGCAGTGAAGTCAGCTTCAGCTTCTGCAAAGACAGCCTCGGCTTCAGCTTCCCCTGTTAAGGCTGCTCGGGCTAACGTCGGTTTAATGAAGGTCTTGTCTGTATCTCCGCAGCTTGGAAATTTCCTCGGCGCTACGGAAGCCTCTCGCTCTGATGCCGTTAAGAGAGTTTGGGAATACGTCAAGCTCCACAACCTTCAGGTCTCTTTCTCCCATCTTTTCTCTCATTTTCTCTCTCTAAGCTGAGAAATACTTTTCTGTTTAGGGTTTCTATATTCTGTGCCATGTACGTTGTTTTTCAAAATTATATAATAATAGCATGTCTTGTCCTGTATAATTTTTTGGCACTCCGCTCCCTGCCATGCGTTCGTTTATTTTCCAAGCTCTGTTTAGTAGGTGTGTTTTGTGCATATGGTGTATTTTCCAATCGATGGGTTTCGGATTTAATGCGGTAGTGAGAGAAAATAATCTAATTTGTGAGAGTATACTGCAGGAACAATGAATAATAGTTACTGTTTTTTTAAGGATTGTTATCTGTAACTGTATTTTAGGTTCACTCTTTGTTGGAATTTGATAAAACTCAACCATTTGCTTTTATGCTAAACTGTTTTGAGTGTTGCTCTTTTGTTTGTTTGGTTGGTTGTTTTTAGTTATATTCAACATTTGAGATACAAATCTTCACTTTTATGTTTTGCCTTAGATCTTGCCCGACCTGTGTGATGATACGTACCCTTTTGTTGTCTTTTTTTTCTTCCTTGGTATTCCTACCCGAACTTGGCGTCCTCGCATGTGAATATTCATGTAAATGTGGATACAAGAGAGAATTATAATCATCTTAGTGCAGACACTAAGAAGCGAGAAAAACTTGTATAAATCGGAGGCATTTCTACAGTATACCCCTGGTTAAGTTTCTACATTTGATTTTAGATTTTGTGTCAGAAAAAGGAGAAGAAATATGGGAACCAAGCTTACATCTAATCTCCCCTGTTTATCAGGTTATAGGGATGTAAATTTGAGTAATAACCAAAATCTACGGGAAAACTTTTATTTTGACACCGGTGGGGTTGGGAATTACCCTTCTTGCCCCGCCAATCTCCGGATCCCTGTCTTAGTTTTTTTTTATTATATTATATATTTGTAAAATTTTATAATTAAATAAAATGAATGTTGATCAAAAATGGTATTTTCATCGATAAATAAGTACTTGAATTATGAAAATTCAATATCATGATATATAAAACATAAATACCTTTTATTATAATGATTGTTAAACTAATAATATAAACAATTTGATTATATTTAAAAATTTTACATGTTAGATTTACTTACATAATAAATAAATATACTTAGGTTATTGAAGATTTAATTTATTCTTGATACCTGTAAAAAACCTGAAAGCTGAACCTCCGATAGGAAAAAAAGTCCCGTCCCTTGCAATATTTAAACGGGGGAGGGGGAGAGCTGCCTCTACCCTCCAAGCCGACATCCCTAGGTGCATAGATCCAGGCATGTAAGTTCTCTCCTAAGAAACATGTAGATCCATGTAGACGTTACATGTCTCATCATAATTTTACTTTTATATTCGTGTTTGTCGGCATTTAAATATAGATATCTGATAAGAAATGCGACGATTGTGAAAAGTATTAAGAATCCATAGCTCCAAATACTTCTCAAGTAATCTAGTTTTAGGGGCAATCACTAAAATTTTTGTGGAATTTAGGAGCCACCACTTTTCCTTTTTCGGGTCCTTTTTGTGGGATCATGATTAGGAGGTGGGGAAACGTGATATGCATCTGCTGTTCTCTACAGTAAAATACATCATAGATGTGCATTGAGCAATTAATGACATAATTTTGCTTGAATTTGCTTGTCAATTCTCTGACATAGAAATTTATGGCGCTTTGCAGAACCCAGCAAATAAGAAGGAGATCTTCTGTGATGACAAATTGAAGACTATCTTTGCTGGCAAAGATTCGGTTGGGTTCGGGGAGATTGCCAGACTGCTTTCCCCACATTTTCAGAAAACTTAGTAAACTAAATCATCTTTGGGGAATGCTGGTGGTCTAGTTTATTTGATAGATGCCCCACTTTTGGTTCCTTGTACCTCTTTTAACCTTTTCGTGCATTTACTAATTTGGGATCCGTTATCTTAGAGTTGACCCATGATTTTAGACATACAGTATGTGATTTGTCTATTGGGGAATGAATTATGAAAAATACATGTTATGCAGAGGATGTTTATGGTGGATTGAAGACTGTATGAGGAATGCGCATTGAAATTCAGTATACATGTATTATTGATGTCTGTGTATTGTTGATATCAAGTTTTGTTTATCTAACGTGAAATATTTGGGTCTCCATGTTGGCTCATCAGGAAAAAATTGCCTCAAATAAGGAAAGTTGCTTCAAAAGAGAGCAGTGGAAGAGGGATTTTCATGATACGGTTTGGGTCGGGGATTTTCGCTTCCATTTGTTCTTTAATGAGTCTCTTGAATGATATTTGATATTGTTTTGGCATGTCTCTGTCACATGTAAGGATGGCAATATTCAGTCCTTCGTGAGTTACCCGTTTGGGTCAATGCCGCGCAAATTAGTTTGGTTTGCAAATAGTTCAATTCGTAACATATTTTTAAAATACTAGTTTGATTCGGACCATATCATATATTAACCGTTTTAGCATTTGTTTTCATAACTATTTTCCAAATTTTATACTAAGTTATGGTGCAAAAGAATATATTATTATTTTTATTCTTTTTGTATAGCATATATAAGTTCTTTTAAAGGGAAATCTTTTACTTAATACAAAATCTAATCTATTTGTCACATATTCATTCGCCCCTTACCGTTTTTGGTACAAAGGGTTTATTTTTAATAAATTAATTAATGTTTTTAACTAGTAACTATTCATGTTACAATTCATAATTTTAAACCAAATAATATAATAAAATGATAAAAATATACTCATTTCATAATTTTAATAAAATAAAATTAATGTTGCACTTGTCACATCTTTAACGAAGTTTTGATGATTTTACCAATGTTCCTACAATTACTAATAATGATTTTATTGAAACTTCCTTGGATTTAACATAATTCATATAAAGATATATGTATATATAATATGTTATATTTGATTAATCATTAGAACTATAATAGACGTAAGAGATTACATACAAAGATATATGTGTATATAACATGTTATATTTGGTGGGTCATCGTAACTCCGATGAGTTATTGAAACTCTAATAGATCGTCAATAATAATCATCAAAATTCTAATGTATCGTAAACTATGATAGTTGAATCTTTACTAGTGTTAGATATATTATATTGTAAATATATTTTAATATTTATGTATGTAAAATTATAAATTTTAAGATAAATTTTTACCAATTTAAAAAAAATATTAAAAAACTCTAGATTATGTAAATATTTTCTATTATCAGAAGCAAAATATATTTATTAAAAGTTTGTGATACACTAGTATTACTATGTACAATCGTGTACTCTTAAATATATTTACTAAAAAATTAATACATTAATTATAATTATGATATATAAAAATATTTATTTTAAAAATTCACATCTTTTAGTAATTTATCCCCGTAAACAACATCTCCACTGATTTCAAATGTAAAATTAGTTGAGATGAGTACAACAATTTATGGTATTTAACATTGCTTTTTTTTAATAATTAAACACTCAATTAAAATTTACACACCGTCTCACACAATAATTAAAAAAGATTACATTTAATTGTTTTTTCCTTTTCTTTTTAACCTCTTGAACGGAATCATTTAATTAATCATTCTTATTTCTATTTATTATTTGCAAATTGTAGAGTTATTTGTTCATTTTTAAAGTTATATGAAAATTTTATAGGACAAATATAACACGTAATAATTTAAAATTTTGAATAATTTGTATAATTTATTAAAAATATTATGTAGTAATAAAAAATATTATTTATCATATTTTACAGATTGAATCAATTTATATAAGAAATTGGATTGGTTTATATGGATGTAATTTTGAGATTATCAAATTCACAATTCATATAAATTTGATTGTTTTACTGATTAATTTAAATTTTCTCTTTTATTAGAAACACATGTTAAAAATCTATAATCAAATAAAAAATTATCATAAATTGATATATTTTATTAAATATGAGTGTAATTAAAATATTATCTAAAAAATAAAGATAAAAAAATACCTAAAATGAAATTATCTTACCACTACGTAAAGTAAACCCAAAATAGCACACTAATACATAGTCGATTTAGATTGATTTTATTATGGAATGAAAGCCAAATCAATATTGGCTGTTTTCAAAACTATTAAACTAAAGCCGACTAAAATTATTAATTTAATCGAACCGTCAATCAATTTAGAAATCAATTTGATCGATCGGAATTACTTATAAAAATAATATAACTTTTTTTACTAGTTATTAGTACTATATAGATACTACACACAATGGTTAAGGCATTATATTTATTAGCATTAGGTTAGTAGCTGGTTAGGTATTATATTTATTGTTTAGGGTTTTTTAAAAAAAAAATCTTAATATTAATACATAATATTTTTTGAAAATTTATTTTAATTTAATAAATAGCAAGTTGGTTGTTTCGGACACAAATAATTTTTTACTGTGAAATCGAAATTGACCAATTAGGTTTGGTCTATGAATTTTCAAATCATAACCGACCAACTAAATCTTTTTAAATGAGTTTCGATTTGCTTTGAAATAATTATTTTAATAGGTTTTTTATTAAACATGTTCAACCCTAAATCCCCCAATTAACTTAAAAAAATATTATTATTTTTATTAATATAAATTTAGGTAATGTTATTTAAGTTTAATTTCTTAAAAAAAAAAACACTTGTAATTTACGTGTCGTCCATTTGGAACAAAATTATCGGCTACGTCTTTGACACTATGTCCAAGTATAAAAGACGGCCAAAATTACATGGAAATCCTCGCGGTTATGAACGATGCGCTTAACTCGTACAAGATAGCGCTGGATTCATAAGCAGAGATATACAGAGCAACAGGGTCGGTGATTCAGTACCAGCTGTTCTAAGCGGGTAGGCCCGACCCGGTAACTGCACACTGGCGTTAGTGCTGTTTGGAACCTTTCTGACGGTGCTCTTCGCCGTCGCTAATCAGCCAAGCTAAAGGTGATATCGTGACAGTATTATTTCCCCCCGGGCTATATATTTTTATTATTGTATTATTTTCTGTAACATGTTAGATACTTTGGTATTTTGAAATCAAATCAAATTAAAAGGCCCGGTTTTTTGGAATTGCAGTGAGGTTGACGATGCCGATGAGGAGAACGAGAATTTGGCTAATTTCCTTCAATCTGAGGTCCTCACGTAAGTGGGTATGAGACACGGACTTTTTTCCTCTTATCTGACGTCTAGAAATAGAATTGATGGGTATTGCTCAAATTAAACTCAAGAAAATAAGCTTGACCAATTAATTTTATTTTTTTCTTTCTCTCATTTTGTTATTTGGTAATAGAATGATTTAACTATTTTGCTGATTTTCATCATTTCATGTTTAGTATTATCTATATACACACTTACTATTCTGTATTTCGTTTTGCACCGTTCATGCGGCATATCAAACGGATTTAAAAAGTTGACCAAAGAGAACAGAGCGATGTAAATAGTAATGAGAAGAAGGGAAGAGCAAAAGCTTGTTTTCTAACCAAGCAGTTAACGCATAAAACGCTGAAAGATTGCATTTTTCTGAACCACGTCTATTACGCGAGTAGTCTGAATATTAACGCTTGAGCGAAAATTCCTACAATCTATTTTATTAGCCAAACACCTCTTTTGCTCTTTCCTTTTATCTTTATATACAACATCTACTCATATATTCCTTAACTGTCTTATATCTGCTGTAGCTTGGAGATTTTGTTAATTGTTGCTCTTTCTTTTGTCTCAATTTTCCGATCTTGTAAATATCGTGATTTTGTTATATTATTATTATTATTACTACTACTACTATTAAACATTATAATTTAGAATTCATTCATGTTGAGGAAAGGCTCTTATCCTTTAATTATCATTTTATCCTAATAAGAGGAGATCTAAAGAATACTGAGTTCTCTGATGATATCAACAAATTGTCTCTTCATTTTAAAATTGGAGTTTTCCTTCTTTGTTATGTTTTCAATTTCAAACATTGGGTTTTTCATAATTGAGGCTGAATCTAATCTTTCATTTCTGAACCCAATCCATGCATTGGGTATGAAAATGCTTTACTTTTGTTTGATCCATGCATTTCATATACCTGAGTTTATTTGATTCTGCTAAGCTGTAGGCTTAAATTCTCTGGTTATTACATTAATCAAATATTTGCGTTAGTTTTGATTATAACGATTGCTTTAGTCAGGTGATTTTGCTATTGTGGCTTTGGGTGTAAAGAACACTCCTGCATTTGAGTACTTTTGGTGAAAAATATGTACAATTATTGATTATATATCGAGTCTTCCATATTTCTACATTATTGGAACTAAGACAAAGACGATGTTTCATTTGATTCCACTTTTTTTCTTACTGCTTGGTTGCCATGATTAGCTAGAACCAGGTGCTATTCTGTTGGTTATAACTTCTTAATAATTTTTTTTTTCTGCCACTTAACTGGAGTCTCTAGCATTTGATGAGACTCTAGGTTTTAATTATGTGAAGCATGATTTGATTAAATGAATTGTAAATAAACTTCTTCCCATCAAATGAATGTTTGGTTTTAGCTTTGGCCAAATGATGATCTTGTTTTTTATTTTCTTGAATAAACAGGATTAATAAGTGGCGTGTGAAATAGAAATTGAAAGTAACATATTGTTATGGTTCAATCTAGGCATGTTTCTACCCGCTTTGTCTTATTGACTTTGTATTTTAATTTACAGTGTAAGGGCTAAAAGAAACATGGGAGGAGAAAAGAATGCGGATAGTAGGGCACCTGTGGATAACCAAGAAACATCTGAAAGAGGATACCATGGTATCCCTGGATATCCTCCAGGATATCCAGTAGGAGCACCAGCCGGATATCCCCCAACAGGATATCCTCCCAGTGGATATCCTCTAGCAGGATATCCTCCCAGTGGATATCAACCAAGCGGATATCCTCCTGGAGGAATGCCATCAGCTGGATATCCTCTCGGGGGATACCCACAAGCTGGTGGATACCCCCCAGCTGCTTACCCTGGCGGAGCTGCTCATTATCCAGGTACATGCTTTAGATGATTGAACAATGTTAATCTTTTTTTTACCATGATTTTCTTGATAGCTTTCAACCCTTAATGTGCTGGAACTTTCTGCTACAGAACATACACTGATTACAGAACTTTTTTCTATTTTTTCTGCTACACTTGATTATCAAAAAGATCTTTTACCATTTCATTCTTTTCCTTTAGGGCATGGAATGGCTTCCTCAATAATGGCTGCAGGTGCTTCTGCTTACGGTGCACATCACATGGGTCATGGCATGCACCATGGCAAGCACGGGAAGTTCAAGCACGGAAAGTTCAAGCATGGGAAGCATGGGAAGCACGGAAAGTTCAAGCATGGGATAATGGGAGGGAAATTCAAGAAATGGAAGTAATTTTGTTACTTGGCAGAAAAGAGCACGTTGTGGTTATACCATTATGGTATTTACAAATAAGCTATATACTTCATAGCCTCTGGACTTAGTTGGATTCTTTAATCTTGTTGACACTTACATAATCGGAAAGGCTAGCAGAGCACATGGGCGGATGTATGTTCCAGCAAGAAGGAAACAGCCTCCTAAATTTTAAGTGTAATATTTATGAATTGTAAAAAAAGTTATATGTATAACATAGAGTTGTATCCTACCTAGATTTTAAGTTTTAAGCTTTTAATACTTAGTTACAAACTCAATAATTTGAACATATTTTTATTAAAATAATATATATATCACATTTTTTTCCTATTAAAATCAAATAGTTACTTAGAAGTAACTAAGTTTTTTTTAAGTGTACGTAGCACCTCTCTTCTATAAAAATCTTAAATCTTAAATTTGCAACCAGCAGAGCAAATCTTATCTGCCATCTTAAGTTGTTTATTTTTAAAATAAGAGTTATTTAAGAAAACAATATGCGATACTGAAGGGAAAAAAATGTGATTTGCAAATATAGTAATATTCCAATCTTTATATAGTAATACAAATTGGAATTAATTGTTGGTTTAATTGAACAGCTTAATCAACTTCACAGTAAAAGTTTTATTTTTAATCCTTTCACGAGTCACATATTTTTATTTTTGTTTTAACTTAAAATATTTATTACTAGAACGATTAAAAGTGAAACTAATTAGATAATTAATCTTATAAAAATTGGGAGCTCAATTTCCTTTAGCCAAATGAGGAGAAAACGAAAAAATGTTTTTTGCAGTCCAACAAACAGAGTAGGTTTTATAAGGAAGGAATTGAAGAGCATTTGTATTGGGCGTGGAACGAGAACACAAGTGAAAAATATATATCTTCTACGCACTTGGGATGAGGAAGGAAGAGAATGTGCTTTAACGTTTGATGTTAAAATGGAAGTATTGATTTCATCAAATTCATTCAACTAGATTTTAAAATAGAGAAAAATACTCTCATAATCGTTTAATTATTATAAAAATAACACATATATCTTATATTTATTTTTTATAACAAATATAATTTTTATTTATTTTAATTTTTAATTTTTTAAAATTATATTAAATAGATTATAATAATTTAAATAAGATGTAACCAAAAGAATTTAAAAAGATAATAAAATAAATAAAAGCATAAAAATAGTTATTTATCATTGTACATTTGTTTTTATTCTTCGTAATAATAAAACTAAATTTTTATAAAAAATAAATATAAGACTTAAAATATCATCTTTAAATAATTATAATTCATTTAGGTGTCGTTTGGTTTTCAGAAAATGGAATCAGAATAAAAATGAAATAGAAATGAAACAATGTTGTTAGGTTTGACCACTAGAATCAAACTCAGAATTAGAATTATAGTGTTTGGTTTGACACTGGAATAAAATTGAAAAACTATAAATTACCTTAATATCCCTACATTCAGGAAAGTTCAAATAATATCATTTAATTATTATTTTTTCGTCAGAAAAAATATATTATTGAAATTATTATTTTTCTAAATAATTATTACTTAATTAAAAAGAAAATATATTATTAAAATTATTATTTTTCTAAATAGGATTTAGAGTTTTGAGGTTTGGGATTTGAGATTTGAGATTTATGGTTTAGGGATTTAGGATTTGGGGTTTAGGGTTTAGGGTTATATTTGTGGGTTAAGGTTTAGGGTTAAAATTATTATTTTTCTAAAAAGGGTTTAGGGTTTTAAAATTTGAGATTTTGGATTTAGGGTTTTAGGATTTGAAATTTAGAATTTGAGGTTTAAGGTTTAGGGATTTGAGATTTAGGGTTTAGGATTTTTGGATTTGGGGTTTAGGGTTTTAGGATTTGGATTTAGAGTTTAAGATTTTGGGATTTTGGGTTTAAGGTTTAGGGTTTAGAGTTTAGGGATTTGAGATTTGGGTTTAGGGTTATATTTGAGGTAAAAATAAAATTAGAAAAAAAATTGAGATAGGAATAAAATCATGATTATTAAAGAAGGGTTCCTTTAATAATCGATTACATTTTGTATCCTCCGTAACCAAATACACAAATGAAAGAAATTAATTCTGATTCCTTTACATTCTCTCCAACCAAACATCACCTTAGAGTCACATTTTCTAAAAAAATAAAAAATGAAATTCTTTGGTAGAGATGTAAACTCGTAATTGAATTCAAGCCATGGTGTTCGTTAGGGAATGTAAGATAATTTTGAGATAGTAGTAGTATTGGTCATCGTGTCTTGAAATTGTATGGTTTAGTTATAGATTATAAAGGATATTTTTTATTCATTAATTTTGAAAAAAATAGAAAAATTATATTATTTTAATAATTTAATTATAATATTATTATTTTTCTATTAATTTATTAAAACACAACAATGCGATTTATCAATATAGATAAAAGTAAAATTTAATATAAAATTATTTAAAAGTATATCGATATAATAATAATATTTTAACATAAAATTATTTAAATATATATATATATATATATATTTAAAATAATTGATAAAATATTAAAATAAAATGTGATAATGAGTAAATATTAAAATAAATATTTTGTATATAAATATCATATTAAATGATATTTTATCATTGTTAATTGATTAAGTTTTAATATTATTTTAATTATTTGTCGTTAAAATAATAATTATTATTTTAATTATTCCTAGAAAAAATAATAATATTTTAATAAAAAAAATTATTAAAATAAAATGATTTATTTTTAATTAATATTTTTTATTAAAATTAAGTGACTAAACATTGAATTTTATAGTCAAAATTACCAAAAATACATTAAAATTTAATTTGAAAGATTCAATCCAAATTTTCTCTTGATTTATTTTAAATTTCAAAGATTGTGAAATGTATAGAATTTTGAGGAAGAAAAATCCAAAAAGTGAATTACACGTTTGACCTTTTGAGTTCTCGAGTATAAAAGAGAGTCTAAGGTGACTGAGTGTTATATTTTATTATGCATTTTTTTAGAAGAAAAATTTGTATTAATATTAAATTTTATTAACTTAAAATATCATATCATCAAATATTCTAAAAACAATAAATAAGTTTTTAGAAAATGTCTAAATACTCTACTCTTATTAAAATAAATATTATTTTTCCAATTCCATTCTTAATTAGAATACTATATTTCATCGTAATTCTATGAGAAATTTTGTTTGGAAAATCAAGTTTCGGCTGCTTGTTGAATTTATTGGCCTAAGCTGAGTCTAGAATGAGTCTTTATTCAAAGGGGATATATAGTAGTCGGGTGTATGAAAAGGAAAATGGAAGGAAATACCTGAATATTGTCTACATAGTAAGTGCTTAGAAAAGACCAATTCAAACTTTGAAAACGTTTTGAGACAATATTTCTGATAAATCTTTGAATATATTCTCTCGTTGAACAAATTGTCCAACAATTAATAAAAGTATGCTTTTTCCTCTACCATTGAATATGAAAACTATAAATTAGTGTTCAAAAATAAACAAACAGATGTCCGTTGGAGGGTGTAATTAGTAAAAAGGGCTGTGATTTGCATATTTAAGGAGAAAACTTAAACGCATTTAAGGATTTGTTTCTTTGTAATTATATTTCAAAGTGTTTCAATGTGTTATTTAGGCGGCCACATATTGCTCCAATTTAAGGAGGATTTCGATCCACATAGTATCTTTTCATTTTTTTTAATATAACAATAAAAATAAATTTAATTTTCATTGAAATCAAACTTAATCTAATTTATTATTACAAAGAGTCATTATAAATAACATGTACATACCACCTCAAATAAAATTTGATAAATAATATATATATATATATATATATATATTATTTATCAAATTTTATTTTAGACGAGGTATGTGCATGTTATTAATTTTTCCTATCATATTATTTTTAAATAATTAATTTTATATTTAGTTATTTTTAATTAAAAAACATTCAATTATTTTTTCAAGAATGATCCCAATATAATTATTTATTACTATATATCTATAATAAAACATTTGTGTACTCTCATTATAAAATGAATTCTTCCGTATAAATTTAATGTTTATTAATCGGTGAATGTTAGAGATTGATATAAAGCTCCTTAATTTAAGGAGTAAAACAATGAGCTTAATTCAAGGAATAATTTAAGGAACTATTAATTTAAGGAGAAATTCAAGAAGTGAATTTTCCTATAAATAGATGTATAATTGTAATGAATTAATTATTCAAAGTGTTCATTCCAATTGAGAGAAAAACTTTTGTGAGAGAAAATTAAGAGTAATTTTCTTGGGTGTAATTGAGTTGTGGATTGTGAGTTGTGAATATTGTAAACACCTTGTATAATTTCTCCTCTTTTAATAAAAAGATCTACAGCAGGTCCGGAGACGTAAACAAGATTGATCGAACTCTGTTATCAAATTTGTGTGTTATTTTTATTCTTACTCTCTCATAAATCTAACTTATCGAGAATTTGTATAATTTTCAAAACAATGAAATCATAAGAAAATATGTAAATTTATTAAATTACCTACAAGAAATCATTTAAATATTATATATTAAAAGATCCAGTCGTTGAACAAATATATAATTAGTACGTATTGTAATAATTAATAATTTCTCAAAGCTAATGAATTCAAATCCTTAGTCTCATTTTAAATGAAAAAAAAAATCTTCATTTCAATCAATTAAGTTATCAATCTGTTTTAGCTATGTAGATTGTGGAGGAAAAAGATCTTTGTATGGTGTATATAAAATAAAATATATTCATCATCTTAATTTTTTAATTTCTATGAAAAATTAAGTTAATAATTTTTTTTTGTTATAGTTGATAAAAAGTATTAAAAATTTATTTTTACAATTATCTTATTGTATATTAAAAATAAATTGAATAAATATTAGTAGGCATGCGTATATGTTTTGGCCGACCTTGCAAAACATATTCTTAAATCAACCTCCTTGTATGTATTAATTCTAGAAATTATTTTAATAGGAGTGATTCATTAAAATTAATTTAAATGTTTTAGTAATTATTTAAAAAAAAACGCATTTAAAACTATTTACTTCTTTAAATTCTCTTGTTTGATTCAACTAATGATATAACAATAAAACTCATCTTTTTTTAATTTTTAAATTACAAATTTAAAATACACAAATACCATGTTCTAAAAGAAATTATAACTCTCTTATTTGTACACCTTGAAGCTTGAACAGCGAAGTAATCAAGCAATTTTTTTTAAAGGTACTCTGATGATGAGACTTCGATTAATAATATATAATTTATTTAAATATGTAAAATTTTAAAGTTAGAGTCATACTTACATTTTTGTTGTTATCGAGAAAAAAATTGTAAATAAATAATATTTTAAAATTTATAATAATATATCAATAATATTTAATGTATTTTAATTAAACATAGTTTAAAATTAAATAAATTTAAATGATATCTAATTAAAAATTATTTAAAATAAAATAATATTATTTTTATTATTATAAATTATAAACATACTATTTTAAAAAATAAAAAAACTTTGAAACCAACTGTTAAAAACCCAGTATCGTAAATAATTGTGTTGAAATGGAAATTATAGTCTCAAAGAAAAGCAAGACAAGTCAAAATAGTAATTCAATTCAAAGTTCAATGTTTTGAACGGGGGAATAAGCACAAAAATTGGATTAATATATTATAAATATATTAGATTAATATGATAATTTTTATTAAATATAATTATAATAAATAAATTATATAATTATAATAAATAAATTATATATTTATTTTAAATTTAAAATATATAAAAAATTTCTTAATATATATTCATTTCTTATATTTTTCACCGATTATATTTTTTTATCTAAAAAATTAAAATTTCTAATCATATGTCACAATAGAAACAAAAACCTCAATAAATAATATAACTGAGGACACCGTTGACAAAATTAATCATTCTATCTCAAAGTAGCACACTTATCCCAAGAAAAGCCATAAATGCACAATATGATAATATGCCATAAATCTTGGTGTCTTGCAAACACTTATCACAACACATGCCAAGACAATCAATTTCATAACAAAAACTACAAGCTATAAGACACAAAACACACATATACTTGCACAATAACTCACATATTAACAAAAACACAAATCAAGATAAAAACAAAATAAAAAAATAAAATACAAACTAGTCCAAAGGTAAGTTTATTCATGCTTTGACAGTTTGCTCAAGAAACCACCACTCGAGTCTATTGTCACATTTGTCACCTCCAATAAATCCTTGCGCGCATGTTTGCCACCATTAACATGTACTTTCTTACCACCAGGCCCATCCACCCCATTCTCTTTCCTCGTATCTCGGTTGCCGTCTCTCTAAGCCTACACCAATCCCTTATTTTGGTGTTAAGATCCTTTTTTCCAACAGTAGCCAAACCCCGCACTCTAACAACCAAACCAACAATCTTTGCTTTGGACCTTCCCTCTTTGAAGTCTCCCTCCAACCTATGATCTCGTATAGCAGCAGAGCTATCATGTTTAATGTTGACATTACTTGGACTCGGAGCTACACTAGACACACTTTTAACGTGCATGGAGTACTCAAATTCTTTTCTACTTGAAACCATTTTTTATTGAAAAAAAATGAAATTTATTAAAAAATAGATCGTTGTAAAATGTGATTTGTCCCACGTTGTTTTTTTATATTATTTTAAAGAGGTATAAATATTGAAGAGTTTGTTATTGGGATTGTGCCCCAAGGGTCACCCATTTTTGTGGAAGGGGAGAGGACCTAGGCAAATGTGATACCGCCGTTCGTCCGACCGGCCGTGCCGTGTCGAGTCGAGTCCGTGTGCGTGAGGTGGTATTTTATTTTTTGGTAAAATATTCTTTTTAAGGAAAATTTTTCCACTTACAAAATTGGTTGTTATATATATATTTTTTTTTCAGAAAAATAACCGTTATGTTCCTTTATTAAGAATATGGCCGTTAAATGACCGTTTTTCTTCTTTATTCAGAAAAAAGAGCCGTTGCTCGTATTTATTCACAAAAATATCCGTTACTCGTCTTTAATATGAAAATGGCCGTTACTTTTCATTACTCAGAATGGCCGTTACATTCTTAATTCCCAGACATTACCGTTTTATTCATAATTGCTACACGTTTTCTAAAGCCTATAAAAAGAGGGCTTCAACTCTCATTTTAACACAACAATTAGCAATCTCATCTCCCTACGAAAAACAATTCTCTCTACAATTTTTTAAGTATTCTTTTTAGTTTTTCCGAGCAACAAATTTTTTGGTGTAACATTCCAGTCTTCATCAGTGCAGTGAAGTTCTGAGACAGAGATTACGATTCTGGGCTGTTTTATCCTGGGGACGACGAGGCTGTGTTTGCTTGCACAAATTAGGCGTGAGGTGGTATTTTATTTTTTGGTAAAATATTCTTTTTAAGGAAAAATTTTCCACTTACAAAATTGGTTGTTATATATATATATATATATATTTTTTCAGAAAAATAACCGTTATGTTCCTTTATTAAGAATATGGCCGTTAAATGACCGTTTTTCTTCTTTATTCAGAAAAAAGAGCCATTGCTCGTATTTATTCACAAAAATATCTGTTACTCGTCTTTAATATGAAAATGGCCGTTACTTTTCATTACTCAGAATGACCGTTACATTCTTAATTCCCAGACATTACCATTTTATTCATAATTGCTACACGTTTTCTAAAGCCTATAAAAAGAGGGCTTCAACTCTCATTTTAACACAACAATTAGCAATCTCATCTCCCTACGAAAAACAATTCTCTCTACAATTTTTTAAGTATTCTTTTTAGTTTTTCCGAGTAACAAATTTTTTGGTGTAACATTCCAGTCTTCATCAGTGCAGTGAAGTTCTGAGACAGAGATTACGATTCTGGGCTGTTTTATCCTGGGACGACGAGGCTGTGTTTGCTTGCACAAATTAGGCAGAACCGCGAAACGTCTTAAAGAGAGCGACCTAGTCCGCGACTCAACCCAAGTAGTTACTTTGAAGTTATCGATAATATTGTTCCTACACTGTTTTTTATACACTTGCCTCAACATTTTTCATATTTAGTATGTCTCTTACCAAATTTCAAAATCCAAACTACCAAGTTTCAAGCATCCCTTCATTTCATAAGTTAAAAGCCCACACTGATAATCAAATCGTTGTAACCTCTCATTCTTAGTTGATTTAAACAACCCTTAACTCAATTTCCTTACTATTCACACCAGGAAGAATAAGACGATCAAGCTTGAACTCGATCATGACTCGAACAGATCGAGCTAAAGCATCAGACAGTGAAAACTGATCCACTTCCAACACTTCCCCTACCTTACCATCAATCTTTACTACTTTACACATTTTCCTCCAATTAGGAGGAAAATCTTGTAATTGCAACTAGAGTTGTTGTTTGATTCAAAGCTTTTAATTCAATACCACCTTCTTTCGCTCAAACTCTTCTGAACACATTCAACAATGCATCATGATTTACAAATCAATCAGTGATAATCCTAGCATCAACAACTAATTCAAATGTTTCCTGCTCCTCAATCTCAAGAGTTAAGTCAAGATTGTCCAAACCTAAGAAAACCTCTTTCACCATCTAGAAACTCACCAATAAATCCACTAAGCAGAGTACGACCAAACAGAGGATGAGTCCAAAGAGTATGATACTTATCATATAAATGAAGAGAATCAACAATAGATATATAACAGACACTTAACTCAATCACAATTAACAATGAAAGAGTTGCAAGTAGCAGAGGAAAACAAATAATTAACAGTAGCAAAAAGATTCGAACACATTAAAGAACATCAAAAATGAAATTAGACTAGCAACGATATAGAATCACATATAATTAGAAAAATCTTCAACAAGATAGAACCATTAGATTGAGAGATTAGCGAAATCTAAAAGAAAAATCGGAGGAAATTGCAAAGAAGTAAGCAAGATCAACATTCAATTTGATGGGAACTGAAACTCTAATAGAGAGAATTCGAGATATCTGTAATATCTGATATCATAACTCACTTTGATAGCTACTAGCCTACTACTACTATCCCTTCTAAACTAGTCATCAGATCAAGTCACATTGTTTGCTCTCCTTAATATTAATATATAAATATTAGTATTAATATAATATATAATATAATATGATTTCTTACTCTAAATTTAATGAATAATCACATTATAAATAATAAAAAAACATAAAAACATTTAAAGATAGCAGTAGCAAGTGACACTAACGTCCTCAATTATGAGTTTTTTTTTTAAATTTCAATTTCAAAGTCACACTTAGCCGATAATATGATAATAAAATCATCACATTTATATCGATATCCATAATATTATTTGATATTATACATTATTTTTAGAATAGTTAAATTAGTAAAAAAAAAAAAAATAATACGTTAAACACGTTAACACAATAATTTTTTAGTTATTATATTTCTTTAAATCAATTACAATTTTAAAAATATGAATTAGTTTGAATTTAAGAAGATATATAGAAACTTAAAAAAATATGTACATGTCTGTTTACATTCTCCATTTATGATATTTTTTAAAATTTTAGATTTTTCATATAATTTTTAATAATTAATGGATATATGTATTATCAAAAATTAATAAAATTTTATACATTTTATTTACTGTTAGTAAAATATTACTACTCTTCATCCAATGGTATTATCTACTAATAATATTGCATGTTTTTAATTAATTACCGGACATTTGTATTTTTTAAAGAGTAGATGTTTTAAACTAACATTTTATTTATTTGAAATATAGTATCATTATTTACATCAAAATAATTTTTCAAAGATTACTTATTGTTTCAGCGGAGCCAGAAGGTTATTTTTGGATGAGCTAGCATCCTATTTTACAAAAATACTCAATAATGCGAGAAATTTTTTTAATTAGTAATAAAAGAAGAAATTTCACGCAAAATAATTAATAGATATCACAATTCTTACTTTTATGTTATATTAAAATTATAAAATAGCACTCAGACAACCACGCGCCCGGATCGACACTGTGATCCGCCCCGGCCTTGCTTGACAAGTTGACAAACATGGGTATCATTCATAACAAATGGTTTGAACTTAACAAATGATTTTCAACAAATTCATATCTGTAAGGCTACTTTTTATAAAGTGTTTTTATATTTGAACTCAAGAATTAACTTTAGTTTTTTTCTTTTAATAACTAGTTATGAATGTAGCTTTTTACTACATTTAAAAATGAGTATTTGACCATACATCAAATAAAGGTCACTTATGTATATACATTTATATCTAATGTTATATTTATATAATAAAAATAATCTTTAAAATTTTAATTATTCTTGACACATTTTTTGTTGCACTAAAAAGTGGAATTTTTTTGTAGTGTATTGTTTCCCTGCCTTTTTATTTTAATTGAAAATAAGTTTTTTTATTTTAATTAAAATAATTCCTGTTTTTAGATTTACAAACTTTAAAGATTTTCAAATCTTACTATAATACCTGATTTTCAGAAAGATCATTCCCATACCTCTTTTATATATTATTCTCATTAAATCGAATTTAAATTAACAATATAAAAAGTTTTTAAAAATGGGTATTAAATTTAAAAGGAAAACAAAACAAAATATACAATTTTACAAAAACAAGTTAATTAATTATAATATTACTTTCAATAAATTCAATTTTTATTATAATTTATATGAACATATATGATAAATACCTTTCGAATTAATTATAAAAGTGGAAAGCGTAATCCATAAATTAACATTATGAATTGCTAAATCTTTGAAGCAAATTAGTTGCAGACTCATACAGCTCATAAATCATTACATAAATGAAAGAAATAGAGATGATATAGTAGTGTTGCTTCTGCAACGTGTACGTCTTATTTTGAATTTCATCAATTATATGACCTCCTCTCAAGTAAGTTGTAAGTCTGTCCAGCACTATGTGGTTTTTTAATATATAAATATGTTTTTTTTTTTGGAAAAAAAATATTGATATACTATTATATTACGTAGAAAGTAAACTGATTTATATATAAATAAAATCTTCCACTAACTTTTTATAAATAATTATTTTATTACCTCTATTATATGTTATTTTAATTATTTATTTAGTTTCTCGCTCCATATTTATTTTATATAAATAAATATCAAAATGTTTCAAAATAATACATTGTTTTATAAATAATTGTTTTGTTAGTTTTATTGTGTATTATTTTGATTATTTTTCACATTTTTAGTCTCTATTTTTAATACATTAACAAATATTAAAATGCACTTATATCTCCTTCATTTTTATTTCTTGTTTATTTTTTACTATTTATTGGTTATTATTTCACTTTTTTTTACATTAATAAATATCAAAATATATCTATATAATTATCAAACTTGAAAAATCGTATTTAAAAATTGCACAATAATATCAATTATTATTTTACAATAAATATTAATATATATTTATTAAATTTAAATGATATATTATAATATTATTATTTAAAATTTAAAATTATTTTCAATATTTTAAATCAAATTATTAATACAAATTTTGATATAAAAGTAAACATATTACCTAATATAATTATTATATGTTAATTAAATAAATTTATTAATGCAATTACATTTATGTAATAAGCTATGTATAGTACGGGATCCAAATCTAGTAATATGACAATTCCAAAGGATAACAACATAACAAGTGTCAGTGAGAGTAACGGAGATCGAAAAAATTGAGGTTTAATTTTATAACATGATTATATTAAATTGAATTTTTATTTTTAATCACTTACACGCGTCACATATATATTATTTTTAGTAATCATAATACTTAAAAGATTTATGTTTTTTATATGTTTAAAAATATAATACATATATTTTAAAAATATAATACATATATTTTAAAAATATAATACATATATTTTAAAAATATAATTTTTTTAACATGATTAAAAATAAAACTATGATTAACTCTCTCATATGTTAAAAATTGAAAACGTCTGGTCTAGTTTCACTTTCCTTTAATTTTTTTTTTTGCCCCTCGTTTAATTCATCATTTTTAAAAGAAATTAGATTAGGTGATTTAGATTCTACGCTAACAGAAAACTAAACTAATAATACTTGACTTAACTATTTAATTATTACTATTTTCGTATCTATAAACTATCTATTTTTAAAAAATTAAAATTTTATTATAACAATAATGATAATTGGTCTAAAAATAAGACTTATCTTTATTTTATTATTATTATAAACAAACTAAGTCGTGCAAATCCAATTAAAATGTATTTATATCATAAGGTCTTATTTTTATTAATGATTTATCAAAAAGTCAAATTAAAAAACAATAATAAAGTTACACGTTTCAATAAGGATTTAAATCCAATGCAATTCATATTGGTTCATCTTCATAATAGAAACGTTGATCAGATCAGATCAGATCAATATAAATGAAGTAGCAAAACTTTTCATTCCTGGAATTCTCATATCAGCCTTGCGGCTTTTTACATTTAAAAGGAAATTAAATACAATCAAATTAATCTAAAATTAATCTACTTAAAGATATATATAATAATAATAATAATCCTTACATTGAAGTTATTCCAGCCCCTTGGGAAAAAAAGAAAAGAAAATGGTATGGTTACTATCATATTCTTAATTGTTTAAAGATTAAATTAACTTGAAAGTCTACTATTTTTGTGCACTCGTCTTCCTTTTTTGTATCATCTTATTTTGTAATTTCTTCAATTTGGTGTCTCTTTGATGAAAAAGTCAATTTGTTTAAGATCTATTTTGTCATAAACTTTCTCGAGAAAGTGAAAGACTAAGCCTGGCTTTAAAGCATTTGTGAACTTGGGGAAACTGCTTTTTTAGAAAGTTAGCTTTTAACTGTTTGTCTTGAGAGATAATCTGATGGGTAAACCATTTTGGGGAAGAGCAAATGGGCCGTACTGAATTCCATTCTGAGCGCCCACCAAAGACCACCTGCACATGATTTTATTAAATCAAAACCCTACGTCAATGATTTTTATTTTTATGTAGGTGCTTTCTATTTTTAGAAAATATTATGTATCATTTTGTTTGTGTATAGTAGCAGTAGAAAATTAGGAAAATAATGAAATTTTTACCCACCTGTACTTTGTGGTTAAATGATGCAAAAGGACCAACATTTCCAACTTCGCCAATTCATTTCCAGGACATGCGTGGGTCCCATTGCCAAATGGCATATATGTATTGGGTTGTGGAGCAACCTGTAAAATAAAAATGAAATTTTATTAATAACGTTTTCGTAAGTACTAAACACAATCGAAATGTACGTCTAGCACAAAAGGGTATTAAAGATTTACCTCAAATCTTGACGGGTCAAATTTCTCAGGATCAGGAAACAAGTCTGCACTATGATGAATATTCCTGAATAGTGGTAAGACTTTCCAACCTTTTGGTATAAGATGCCCTGAAAATCATTTAACAAAACCAAAATTTTTAGCAGGCAAATTGGTTCATTTCATTCTATAAATTTTCAAGCAATAGAAAGTTTAACCCAAAAGTTTGGATATCATATGAGGGACTGACCTTCATATTCAACATCTTCCACAGCTTCTCTGAAAGTGAATGATAAAATGGAAGCAACTCTAAGAGTCTCTTGAATAACCTTTGAAGTAATTGGCATCTTCTTAGTATCTTCCCAAGTGAGACCTTCATCTTCACCAATCTCCTTTTTAGTCCTGATTATAGATTCTTGCTCTTCCTGTGAAATTAAAAAGAGTTACTCTATATAAACCATTTGGAAAAACTACTGACTGATTCTAAAAACAAAGTTATACAATAAGAATCGAAAGACTATATATAATTCTTACAGCAACTGCTTCAAGAACACTTGGGTTTTCGCCGAGGAATTTAAGAATCCAAGTTAGAACACTAGCAGTTGTGTCACGGGCAGCAAAGATTACACCGATGATGTTGTCGGCGATTTGTTCGTCGGTGAGGCTTTTATCACCCATAAAAGATCCAAGGAGGTCGTTATGGTCATGAGTCATTTGCCTCCTACTGTAGAGAATTTTGGCCAAGATCTGAGCTAGCTCTTTTCTTGCTTTCATAGATTTGTCGAATAGTGTGCCTGGAAGATTAATGGGCATTGAATTGTATCCCTTTTCAAGAATGTAGTAGCATCGTTTCAGATCTTCTCTGTAGAGATATTCGTCTTTGCCAAATATGGAAAGTATTGCAACATTGAAAGTGAACTGGACAAACAAAAATTACTCAAATTACCAATTGATGTTATATAGGAAAAATAATAATTCAGAGTAGCTCTGTTTCACTCTGTACTCACCGTTTTCATTTCTTGGTAGGTGTTGATCAACCGACCTTCCCAAGACTGGAGAGCTTCTTTAGCTATAGTTTCAACTGCAGAGACTCTATATTTGATGGCTTCAGGCATGAAGGCACCAAGAACAAGTTTCCTCAATTTAGCATGGTAATCTCCTTGGTGAAAGAAGATAGCTTGTGTGCCCAACATTCTTTCCTTACTTGCAGGAAATGTGGGCTTGAAGAGATGAGATTTTGTCACAAGTACGAATTTTGCAGCCTCTGGGCTTGAAATCATCACACAAGGACAACCCAATATGTGGGACTTGAAGATAGGGCCATACCTATAAAAAAAAAAAACCCATTTCATATCAGAAACCGCTACTTAGTTATTGATCAAGTGAAAAACAAGAACAAGAGCTGAGAACTCAGATGAACCAACCTCTTCTGTTTTGAGGCAAAAAAGACATTTGGGTTTTGAGAGTAAAGTTGGAAGGTCTCGCCAACATAAGGCCAACCCATGGAACCAGGTGGAAGAGGCAATTTCCGGGGGTTGGAAGAGAAGAACTTGATTATAAGGGAAATAAGATAAAACAAAAAGAAAAGAAGAGCAAATAAGCAAAAACCAGAAGTAAATTCCATGTTAATTAAGTTTTGGGGTTTGTGGAATAACAAGTAGAGTATTAGTAGTGAAAGAAAGAGTAAGAGCAAGAGCTGTGAAGAAAACAAGCGACCAAGATGTGGGTATTTATAAGGCAAATGGGGGTAAAAAAACTAGGAGATGGGAAGAGAAGAAGAAAGAGTGAAAGAAGAGGAGATTTTCTATGTCCAGCTCAAATCTCACACACGGAATCTCTCTCCAGCTCATTCAGAAAGTCTGGTCATTCTTGTTTTTACTACTTCTTGTGAGAGAAAAAGAGAAAGCACGTGTCAGAAGAAGTTATATCTTCTGATAAAGATATACAATAGAGGGAGAGAGATGTGTGTTGACCGCGTGGAAAATACCAGGTACCATAAATCTCTAAATATATATATATATATATTAATATTAAAATTATATAGAAGTATATTAATATCTTAATTTATAAAAAAATATCATTATTTTTTTAAAAATGTTTAAAAGTTGTATGGTAGAATATACATGAAAATTAATAATAAAAAATTTATTATTTAAAAAAATCTTACTCCTTAATGTTTTATATTTATTAAATTTATTTTTTTATAATAATTTTAAATTAAACTATATTTATTTTAAAACTATAATATTTATTGAATTTAGATTGAATTAGATTAATAAATTTTACTATTTATTTAAATTTATATTAAAATATATATAATCTATTTGATAGATTTTATAATTTATTGTATATAATCTAGATCAAATTATTGTTAAATTATAAATAAATATATATTTTATTTTAAAATATGTTATATTAAATATGATTATACATAGTATAATCATATTTGATTATTATTTTAACTTAAAAATAAAAATAAATATTTATAATAATTTAATAATTATATATATATATATTTATTATTCTTTTGAATTATTAATTGTGAATAAAAATAATAATTTTTGTTATAAATATATTAATATAAAATTTAAATAGTATGTAAATCATGTTTTATATATGATAATAATTTATAAATAAATTTTAATAGATTTTATATTGTTAAAAAAATTAAATCTATTTAATTTAGATTAAGTTAAGTGTAATAATTGATTACATTAAATTCAAATTAAATATCTTATGGAATTCAAATTTATTAATAACAAGCAGATTTCATATACTAAACACAATATACCACTCACTCCCCAACCCTTATATTTTACACCGCCTGGCGATTGATGAATGAATAATGATCACGAAAGTAGTGCCCAGTTATTTTGTCTATGTCAACTCATGGTCGAAAAAATATATGAAATTGATATTTTGGAGCACAATATATTAACGTCATTGTAATTTAAAATTTAATAATTAAATATTTTTAAAAATGAAAATTTTACTTTCATAGTAATAAAAACAACTCTAATAAAATTATTTTAGATATATAGATGAAAATATTGATATTTTAATTTTATTAAAATATTAAGAATATTATTTATACAATAAATATTTTAAAAAATAAAACTATTGTAAATTTTTAGAACATATTAAAACATAAATAACAATATATTATTTTTATTATTTAAAAGATATATTTATAGCAAATGTATAAGTAAAAAACTTATTTAATAAATATAAATATGACTTATATCACAACTTGGAATATAAATATATATAAATATTTTTAAAAATAATTTTATCTTGTTGACTATGTTCTTAAAATTATGAAAA
Source organism: Hippophae tibetana (assembly GCA_037013495.1). NCBI lineage: Eukaryota > Viridiplantae > Streptophyta > Magnoliopsida > Rosales > Elaeagnaceae > Hippophae > Hippophae tibetana. The sequence goes on from CM072804.1 coordinate 8,347,610, forward strand.
TGTTAATATCAAAAGAAACATAATAATTATACCATAACATTAATTAAATAAATAATGTTATATAATACTAATAAAGAATAACGTTATTGAGATATAAATCTAATAATTAATCAAAATTTATAAAATTGTACAAAACCTTTAGATAATTGATACATATATAAATTGAATAGTTGAATAACACTCTCAAGTATTTTTATAAAATATAAATTTAATTATAATTATTAACATTTCATATGTAGATTGTACTATATCTTCCAACAATAACTTTATAAAAAAAATATTTGAATCAATCACATTCTTATAGTATACAAAGGATATTCATTGAAAAAAGCACTTCCACGTTGTATATATTAAAAGTAGACATATATAATTTAAGACTCAATTTTTATTAAGTAAAAAATTAATCAATATTTTTTTAAATTTAAATTGATATCTGATAACAATATTATTATTAAAAAATTTACATTTTGAAAAATAGAAGACTTTTGTACTAAAATTGATATTACGATATTTTTTCAAATATTGAACAAATTATAATATTTTGCGATTTTTTCATGGATGTTTAAACTCTCGAGAAATACTTACCAAATTTTTGTGTATATTTTTATATATTGTTTTTTCAATAATTATATAAGTGTCTCTTAAGCAAAACTTAAGTCTTAAGCCCGCCTCTCTAGCTCCACTATTCTTAGCTTTACTTATTCATTATTATTATTAGCCATCACTAGGCACGTACCTTTTACTTTTTTGCCTTCAAATTTAGCATTATTATATAAATATTTACTAATGAGTTATACGGCATACGCATCCGTACAGCACTTATGTTGTTTCTAGATACGCATCTCTATTTTTATTAAGAATTACTCTTATTTAAAATAATTTATTATAAAATAATAATTAAAATATTTAGAATTATTTTTCTCGTTAAGAACCATATAAGTTATTATTATACAATAAATTATTATAAATAAGCTACTATCAATAAACTAGTTGTTCAAATAGTATAAACAATTTTGTAATAAGATGAATTTACATATTCAAATCCTATTTGCAAATAAAAAATCTTTTAAGTAAAAAAAAGGAAGTAGTGAGACTACGTGACTTTATCAATTATGTGATAAAAAATTATTGAAAAATGTTATTAAAATTCATGTTGTATTTTAATACTTTGGTGTATATAAAGCATATGTATTAATCAATTATGATCTTACACATATAATAAAAAGATAAACATTTTATTTTTGTGAAATGTGGTGTTTAATCTTGTAGTTTATAAAATATCATTTAGTTATTTTTGTTATGAAAAAATTTATGGTGAATATTTTATTATTAATTTTAATAGTAAAATAATATTAAAAAAATATCAAATGTCATTCCTTAGCAATTTAAAAATTGTTTTTTGTAATCTAAAAAACTAAATGAGTATAAATAAAATGATTAATTTAACTGTTTATTCTAATAAAAATTACTACTCATTTAAATAATATTATCTAATATTAATCTTTTGTTTTAAAGTGAAAAGCTGCATTAGTTTTATTTATACTTTTTTTTTCCAATAAGTCCAAAATTTTATTAATTAATATGAGAGGATATAATTTCTAAAAACATAAGAGAGAATATATAGTAAATTAAAACTTTCTTTTAAAAGTCCAAGAAGGTAAATTATGAGGAAATATATTGCAAGATCTAAGTATCCAAATATCAGTTGTATTTAAAAACTTATTATTTGATTTCTTTCAAGAATTGTCTAGCTTCTCAGGTGATTTAATTTGTTTAATTAGATATATATATATAATCAATTAATCACGGTTTTGCAATCACCTTCAATAACTAATTACTGAAAATTTAACACATTGGATATACCAATAGATAAAAAGATTTAACACATTGGATATACCAATTACTGAAAATTTAACACATTGGGTGTACCTCTGGCTTCTGCTTGTTTAGCATTTATGGCTTGTAACAATTTACACTATATACCAGCAATTATACCGATCTCTTACACCTTTATGTTTAGGGTCGAAATTAGATTTGAAAGTTCCTAAGATAAGCTTAAACTAAGCAGAAATTGATAAATCTTGATCAGGACATTCTCTGCATTCCAAATTATTTGAATTGAATTAAAAAGCTATTTGCCATAAACAACACTTTACGTCTTTCATTAAGTTTTGATTTCCAAATTAAATTAAAAACCTCATAGGATCCACTACTATCTCTTCCATTAACAATGAATCTATAGGTAGATTTAACAGAGAATAAATTCGATTTGTCAAGAATTCAAATAGGTTTATTAAGAAGTGCAATATTAGAACTCATAATTAAGTCTACTAATTATCTAATTAAAGGAGATGTCATTAAAAAGATCGATCATGAATTAAATTTCACTTCCGACCTTCATTAATACTTAATACAGATGCATGTAGACTACTGACCATGTTTTGAAGATCTTTATATATGGTCATTTTCCTTCAAGACAGGAATGAAGTTAAAGGATAACAAAGGATCATGCATAACTTTTATTTCTTCACCATTACTAACTTGGATGCATATAAACCTTCTTAAATTATATTTCTTGTGTCACAGATACTTTTTCAAATAAATGAATCGGTATTTTTAATTATAACCTTCATGAAATGAAATCAGTGGAATGATAATATTTATGTTTTAGTATTTGAACTCAAAATTTATTAAAGTTTGTAACCAAATTCCAACCCAATTTGGTTATATAACAGGGCTTGATTCAAATCATTGAATTTTCTGAATCTTAGACCACCCATATCCTTAAATTTGTAGATTGATTTTCAACTTTTAATCCCACGATAATGATCTTGAGACTCATTTGAATTCCACCAGAGCTTCAAAATTAGAGAATCAACCTTTTTACAAATTGTTTTGGGTACTTTAAAAACATTGATAATATATAATGGAGTAAATTAATTTTAAGACTGAACAAATTAAAATAACTTTTCTTAAGGGTGATAAAAAAATTTACCCTCCATCGATCCTTCTGTCATTTGGGCTAGAGTTTCCAAGATTTTTATTATATTGATTAGTTTTATTCTTTTATAGAAAAAAAGGATTAAGCAGATAAGTAATGTTTTTTTTCTTTTTATAATCTTTAAATCTCTAAAAGCGAAAATACCAAATTTTGATAAGTTTGGACTGACCTGAAATGGAGCTGTGACTTTCTAAGATTTGAATTAAGTTGCTTACCTCAATTTGATTAACATTGCAAAATAGAAAAATATTATAAGTATAGATCGAAAAGATGACTTACAGGAGGTGCTTGTCTAGAAACTTTAATTCCTTTAATTTGATTATTGGATTCAGCTTTAAGTAAGGTTGATAGTGTCTCTGCTGTAATAATAAATATATATATATATAAGAAGATATTAGATCTCCCTGTTTGAGGACTTGGTAAGAAATATTTTTCCATATTTGGAATCATTTAATAAAAGTGAGTAAGAAATAGAATAGAAACATTGATGAATAAGTTGACAAAAATGACTTGAGAATCCTAATCTGTCCATGACTTATTGTAAGATTAGGTTCCATTTTATTTTATCTTAAATTTCACTCATATTAATTTTGACTCCAAATCTTTGTTTTCTCTTCATTAATTGAGTGAACTATCTTTTGAACAATTATTGAATTTTCATAAATTCATTTTTATGGAACAAATGACGCTTGAAAAGTAGAAGCAATCTTTTGAAATCACTACTATAAAAATGAGTATTTAAGTCGATATGTAAAGTCGATTTGTTCTAAAAACCGATTTTAAATTGTTTAAAGTCGGTTTGGTGTAGAACCGACGCTATCCACGTAGGATGTAGCATCGGTTGACGTGTCGAACCGACGCTATGCGTGGACGTAGCGTCGGTTCACCACGTCAAACGACGTTGTGTTACGTGGATAGCGTCGGTTGACACCTGAAACCAACGCTATCCACGTAGCGTAGCGTTAGTTGACACCTGGAACCGCGCTATCCACGTAACATAGCGTCGGTTGACACGTGGAACCGACGCTACATACGTGGATAAATTCTTTTCTCTTTTTTCTTCCCAGACAGAAACTATTTTCAGCGTTGCAGAACTCTAAAAAACCGAAAACCTCCTCCACTCTTTCTCATTTTCCGGCAACCTACGACTACCATTTCTAGCACCGGTTAGTGAGTTTTATTCCTCTTTAACTAATCTTTTAGATCCCCTATTATTCATATTTTTTTCTGTTATTATGTGTATAAATTTTTGTATTATATATGTAGGTTTGTATTATAACATAAGGAGAAGAATATGATGATCTTGAATAAAATATAACAAAATGATGTTAATTTTTTTGCTATTAATTAATATTTTATTTTTTAAATATTTGTATTATTTGAACTATTTATTAAACTGATTTTGGTTTTTTTTCTACTCGAGTACAGGTTTTTATTTAAGTATAATAAAAAATGAATAAATTAAAAAAAAAATTAAAATTGGTTCACCGTATGAACCGACTTTAAACGTAAAGTCGATTCAAGCCTTGAAACGATTTTAAACTTTAAGTCGTTTTACTTGTTGAATCGAATTTAAATTGATTTAAAGTTGATTTTTAATAGAATTTAACGACACTTTTGTAGCCGTGAATAGAGGTCTTTTTAAATGATCTTGTAAGTGATATTGCATGTACTAATTGTTAGAAATATTGATTGGTTGATTTCTTTTTTATAAGATAACAATCAAGGATTCTTTTATCTCAATAAAATTAATAATATTTATTCTTACTAAATCCCAATATTCAATATTTTTTTATAAAAACCAACAGATCAAAATGCGTTGCTTTTAGATAATTTATACTTGATCTATAATTCTGTTCTTTATATAAAGGCGTGCTTTTAAATCCGTTGTATTTTGAAAAAGTTTTAAAATGGCAATGTTGTCCCAATTTTACTTATATTATAGATGCAATTAGCGAATGACCAACTTAATTTAACTTAATATATTTAATAAGTTGACTTATATAATTAATAAGCAGTTTGTGAATTTATTTAACGAAACATTTTTATCAAAAATAATTACTATAATAGCATGGAAAAACACACTTAAAAATATTTTCCTTTTTTATTTTATAAAAATATAATTATAAGATACTGTTTAGTTTTTTTATCAATATTATATAATTTGTTATTTAATAGACCAAACTGCCACTTACGCCTAAATAAAGAGAACTCTAAATATAAATGTATAATCTGTGACGTTAAATGTAAGTGTATTGATTTAAAATGGTGTTAATTAAAGTGGTATTACAGAGAAACATTACTTGATTTTGGTGGAAATTTTTTTCACAGAGAAAAATAAAATTATATCTAATTTTGATAGTGTGTATTGTAATGGTGTATTATAAAGATGAGATTATTATATTATGATTTTATTTTTAGTATTTAGATTTTTGAGGTGATATTTTAATAGTATTATCGTTTTAAAAAATGATATTAATTTAGTGTAATTTATGATTTAAATGAGAATTTTTCATATATATAGTAATAAACGTGTAATATTTAAAGAGTATTTTTAAAAATAAATAAATTAATTATCTCAAAATATATTATAAATATTATTTAATTAATTTATTATTTAAAAATATTTACAGGTATAAAAAAATTCTAATTAAATCATAAATTATATTAAATTGATATATTTTTTAAATAAAATATTATCTTTTATATAAAAAATAAAATTATGATATTATTAAAATAATAGATCTATAGATAATTTATAAGTTTTGAGGCCACTTTTATAGAACGATCAACCCCGGAACTGAGACTAATCTACTTATTGAGGAATTCAACGTATGTTGGCTAGTCTCCCCCTCTTAATTGTCGCAATTTCCTTCTTATTTTTATAGTGGAGGGCCATACTAGCTCTTTTATTTAAGTTTAGATATTTTTAATTGCCTAGTTAGTTTGGGAAAAATTATTGAAAAATAATATTTATAATATATTTTTACATTTATAATCATAAAAATAAAATATTTATATATAGTTTATAAATTTTTACTACAAAAATCTTTGATTGAAAAATTTATATGGAATATTATTCAATTAAATTATGTTAAGTTAAGTTCTAATTATTTATATTCATTCAATATTAATTAAATATTTTTTAATATTATTGTTATATTATTTTGTTATTATAAATTTAAAATATTAATTATTATAAATTTTTTGAAAATATTTTTAAGTTATTTTGTTTACGAAAAAATGTAAAATTAAACAAAATATTAAGTTAACTTTTTATTTATATTTAAAGCTTTAAAGTTTTGATTATATAAATAACAAAGGACATCCTATATTATTGATATTTTCAACTTACCATCATTTTTACCCCAAACTAATTCTTATCATATTTTAACGCGAAGATTATTTTGTATATTACAATTTTATCACATGTATTCACATTTTCTTTCTAATTTTTATTATTTTCTAAGAGAGAATTGTTTTCTTTGGATAAAAGTAAGGGTTTTTAAGAAGTTTAGAGCTTGTTTGACCGCATTACTAAGAAATTAGTTTTTATTTAAAATAAACAATTAATTTTAAAAATAAATAATATTTTATCATTATTTTTTAAGTTATTATTATTTTTAAATATTTATTCGCAAAAAATATGTTTTTTTTTAAAATGAGAATAGGATATACATGTTTTCATTGTTGTTAATTCTGGAAATTTTTTTATTCTTTGTTTATGTTGGTTTGATCTATGCCGCCCTAACAATGGCTGTTTTTTTCTTATGACTTTAATTTTTTTGCTTTGTAATATAAATTTCTTTTATAACATTTTTACAATTAAAATTACTATTGTTATAATTATCTTTAATATTGATTATTTTATCAAAAAATTATGGCATTAAAGTAAAATTAATTAATGAAAGTGATAAAATAAATAATTTATATGTTTTGCTGCGATAATAATAAATGTAATTGTAACATATCATTATTCATTAATGTATAAAAAATCTTAGATAAAACTCGGTATAATCAGGTATTACATCCCTTAAATTTCAGCCCTTCGTTTTCAAATAAAGAAATGTTTTTATAAAAGATGGCAGGATAAATGGTACACATAATAAATTTTCCTTCTCATTATTTCATAAAAATTTAAAAGTACCAAGAAAATAAAGTATGAACCGTTGCATTTTTGTTGAATATATTGAACCATACGGATATATTTCTAGATATTCTTACCTCCAATGAGGACATTATTACTTAATAAAATATGTTTGTTTTAATTATTTATTTATATATATAAAAAAAGAAAAATATATTAAAAATGATAATGTAATCAACAATTAATGATAACATGGGACATATCAACTTCTTATACTTAAAAATCTCATATATTGCACCATGCATACTTCACTGAGTAATATTATTTTTGAAGGTTTTTATAAGTTAATAAAGTTTCATGATAAGGCTCTCTATTTAACATTTGTATTATTTTTTAATAAAAAAAATTATATTATTTTTGAAGGTTTTTATAAGTTAATAAAGTTTGATGATAAGGTTCCGTATTAACATTTAAATATTGGACACCTAAGCTACGGAAGAATTGACATTATTCCAGTAATAGTAGCGTAAAGTGAAGAATTAATATTAATCCACGCATCTTCTGGTTAGAGTCCAAAAGTTGGAACTTGTCTCAGTAATAATTGCGCAAAACAGGGTATGATGTGTGTGACGACACGAGGCATGATATAGTGAGGTTTTTGCTCATAATTTCTGGCGTTGAAAGTGGAACAATTAATCATACTCAATACTTTCCAAAAATAGATAGAAGATAAGCTTCAGATGAAAACACAAAAGGTAGCATTAAGGATTTAGCTAACGATGTCAAAATGATGTAGCTAATTTGCTTCTTTTAGATCTTTTCTTTTTTCTTTTTCATTTATGAATGCAAAAAGTATGTATATATAACACTGACCATATCACTTGACCCTACTCACTCACCTTCAAGTACTTCGTCTACAATTAATGGGCTACAATGCATTACTTGTTCAATTAATATTTTTCAAAAATATATAAATTTATGGTTAATCATCCTATATTATTCATATATTCATGAGTTTCATTTTTTATTTAATACATTCTTTTATGTTTAAGTTATTTCATTTTGGTTCTTTAATTTTATGTCTATCTTTTCGTATTTTTTCAATAATCTTTTTATTTTTTTTTAATTATCGGGCTGAAGCTAAAACACAACTAAAATGAAAATGAGAATAATGAAAATAAAACAGACACAAATATTTTACGTATAAAAACATTCTGAATAAATTGAGGTAAAAAAACTCACAGGTAAATGTAGAAAGATTTTACTATTGTAAAATAGGGATTACAACATCTTTTCTATAGTTATAATGAGATAACAATTCTAATCTCTATTGTAATAAGAGAAATAACTCTTTCATAAAATAGGAAAAATATTACTTACAAAGAATGAATAAATTTTTTCTTTCTAAGTAATAACTTACAAGATAACTCTCACAAAGACTTTTATTATCTTTCTTATGGATACTCTCTAATTCATTTGTTCTTATATTTTGCACAAATGAAACGAGCTATTTCTAGCCAACATCCTTGAAGAACTTATGATAACAAAGATTTCATGTTCATCTCCACTTTGAATGAACAAGAAATTAGTAGTCTAAATTGAATGAACAAGAAATTAGTGCTCCACTTTGAATGGACAAAAAATTAGAGGTCCAAATTGAATGAACAAAAAATTAGTGATCCACATTAAATGCACAAGAAATTAGTGTTCCACGTTGAATGCACAAGAAATTAGTGCTCTAATAGCATCCTTAATTAAATGTCTTCCATGTTTCCTACTTAATCCATTAGTAAAATATAACATTAAATCAATTAGATGACTTTACCACTAAATAAGACCATCAATTATCACATATAATAAATACGATCCATCCACATCCGTCGGTTGTAAGAAGAAAAGTGATGTGTATTTATGGCATTTTTTTCGTATTCTTCTTTTAATATTGTAGCCCTATCCGGTAGGGGTATCTAATGGTCCGGTTTGGTTTGGTTTTGGTTAAAAAAAATTAACCGGACTGGACCGTTTATATTATTCAGACCGGATTTAATTAATACAAATCGGACCAAACCGTTTGATTTATAAAACGATTCGGTTCGGTCCGGTTTGGTTCGATTTTTTATACATTTAATGAAGAATAATGTGAAATTTTTAATATATTTTTAAACCGGTCTGATCCGGTTCGAACAGTTTAAAATTAGTACAAACCAGACCGGACCGTTTGATTTGTAAAACCGTTCAATTCGATTCAATTTGGTCCAGTTTTACGGTTTAGTCTGATCCGATCCGATTTATGGACACCCCTACTATCCGGCATATAATATCACCCTTTGCCTATTTAGCTATTCACTATATTAATGTAATATGAATTATACATAAATTTCAATTTTTATTCAAATCAATTATGGTTGCTACTTGTTAAAATAATTTTAAAAATAATATTTTTTTTAATTCTTAAGAAAATTTTGACATATAACGTGTAAGCAAACTATAATTACTATGAATGTAATTTGTATTCATTTCTCATATTCATAAATATATCTTCGGGGTTTTTTTTGTTTTTTGGAATTTTGTGTGAAATGTCACAAGGAACGTGCGTGTGTGGATATATAGATGGTCTCTAGGAACTCAATAATAACAGATATTTTCCTATTTTTCAAATTAATTAAATGGATATTCAGCAGTGTATACTTGATAAAAAATCGTATATAATATTATGTTGATATTTCCAAGAGAAAGCATTTAGCTTATGAATTTTGGATTTCAAAATATATTGTCATACATTCCATTAAGATAACTAAGTCCTATTTAATAAATATTTATGATTAAATAGGTTTTTATAATTTTTTATAAAAATAATAATCAATATATTTGATAACAATTTTTACTTACAGATTGTTGAGAAAGAAAATCAAAAATCACTTATAAATTGTTTGATAATGTTTTTTTTTTTTGAAAAACTTAAAAATTAAAAAAATATTTTGTTATTATTTATAAATTTTATGTTTTCAAACATTTTCTTCAAACACTTGTAAATACAAAATTCATAAAACTTGATTTATTTTCCAAAATGTTGGGTGAAAATGAAAAAAAATCTAATTCAAAAATATTATTTTTAAATATTTATAAATCAACTAATATTTTTGTAGTGATTCCATAAAAAAATAAAAAATATATTATTAAACATAACTAATTGAAAAATCATTTAAAAAAATAAAAAATGTAGAATAAAAATCGTTATCAAATAATCACTAAGATACTAGGAGAGTTATTTGTTATTCTTGATTCTATTAATCAAATTAATTATGGTTTTTATAATCAATTATTAAATATTTGTATTTTTTGAAAAAATTATTATATTATTCTTAAATTATATTAGTGTTGAATATCACGTAATTATATATTACAAAATTCATAAGATATTGAACTGATTCTACCTCAATTATTTTGTCAAAATCGGTCTTGTCTCCTTTTACTTTTTAGCTAATTACTCAACATAGATTTAAAATTTTAATTTATACGTACCTAATCTCAAACGTGTATTTTATCCCAAATCGAGTTCGAATATTGATATTTTATACATAGACTTCAACATCGTATCATTTCCTTCTGGCCCATCTCACTCAAAATATATTATGTTCTATGGAACAAACAATGAGATTATGGCGTAGGCTCTGGGGTAAAGTGAGACATTTCTTATGGCATGTTTTGAAAGGTGTCATTTCATGCAATTTATCACTGGGAAAAAAGAGAGGTTAGATGTTGAGGGTGATTGCACAGTTTGTGGCCAGGAAGCTGAAACAATAACTCATATTTAGTAGAGATAGGGGATGGCAAAGAGCATATGGAAACAATCGGAGTTGAGGGAGTTCTATAATAAGTGCAAACTGATGGATTTTGGGGAATGTATTTGGTATGCTGTGTTTGAGATTAGTGCAGACAAAATAGAGTTGTTGGCAAATGCGTCCTATTGGATTTGGCATGCGCATTGTGCACTAGTATTTGAGGGACATCGCTGGTCTGGTGTGCAAATTACAGGCTGAGCTGCTCAACAGGCAGAGCACTTTCAAAGATCAGAAACACCATCCACGCAGCCAAGCAACACACAGACTAGGCAGTGGGTACCGCCACAGCTGGGCACGTGGAAGGTGAACGTCGACATAGCAACATCAGTACAGGCTAGGTATGTTGGCTTTGGGTGTGTGGTGCACAACCAGACCAATGATGTGATGGGTGCAATTGCATGTAGGCGATCTTCACTCATGGCGGCACGGGTAGAAGAACTTTGGGTGATTTGGCACGAGATAAGCTTCAGCATTGATAGAGGGTAGGATTGTAGAGGATATATAAAGCTTAATTCCAAGTACTAGCTATTTCGTTTCGTTGTTCTAATTGTCTTAAAAGAATTAGTTTTATTGTCCATAATTTTGCAAAATATAGTTTAACTTATAATGATTATATTACTAGGACGAAAACTAGGCTCCTTCTTCTAATATTGACAAAAGACGTTGAAATCATTAATTAAACAAAGTCTTTTTTATCCTTCAAAAATTAAATAAATAAAAAGTATGTTACTTATACTGTCATACATACGCATATATTAAGAACATATAATGCAGTAACATAATCTACTTACACCTTTTAATTTGGCACCGCCTACGACATGGCATCCTAAATCTTATCATGCTAACAATTGAAAAGGCTAAATTGGTAAAACACCGAAACATATATATATATATATATATGAGCGCGCGCGGAGTTAGAAGCTAGGAGTTAGGAGTTAGGAGTTAGGAGTTAGGAGGATTGGGATGTATCACGGTCCCCAATATAAATTTTTTATTAATATATAATTTTTAAAAATGAAATAAGAAATTTAATTTCTTATATTACAATAAAATTGTTATTATTATATATAAATTAATTAAAATAAAATTTTATCTTTTAAAAAATATCTTATATTTATCTCATATGAAATATAACTTTATATATAGATAAATAATTTATAACATAAAAATTGATTAGTCCCCATCCACTAATAAAATTAAATAATTATTAAAATACCTGTATATCTTTACTGTAATTATCTCGACATCATAATTAATAAGTGAAGGATCGAAGAGTATGTGATTGAGCTTATAATTCATTAAAAATCTACTCTAAAATAACATTATATCAAATAAATATTTGTGATGCATGCCATATATAATATAGTTCATGAATGAAAATAATCACTATCATTAGTATACAATATGAGAAGATTTTATTTATAAAATTTAGATATATTCATATTTTTTCGTTTTTGTAAATTGAGAATGTGTACATTTTAGATATCAGAATGCATGCTCATACCTAATAAAATATGTTATGTAAATATACATCCAAAAAGAATGATATGTAATCTTATATGTATTAGTCTACCAAAATATATGGACACATACCTGGTTAACCTCTAACCCTATATATAGCCATACTTTAAGATACATATGTTACATGTATTGATTAAATTAACATCATACGTGTCCTTGTTTATGGGTGATCTACTCCGAGACACAATTGGGGGTTCAATTGAAGGCGATCAAACCCCTAGACCCATTAGATAGTTCAAAACATAATAGAAGGTCCAACTCAGAAGCTTATATACGATCAACAATGTAAAAATTATAGACAAAAACTTCTAAGAATACATGTGAATGCAATACAAACTTGTAATTCATCGAAAATATTCTATTGTAACTACTATTTTATAGATACCATACTCAGCAAAATATACATACATATATACCTTCACAAATAAAATCATTATCATAATACATGTATACTTCATCAAAAATAGTCTATGGTAATTCACTTATACTTCACTTGTACTACACTTATATTATTTCACTTCTACTACACTTCCATTATTTCATTTGTACTACACTTATTATTTCACTTGTACTACTTACTATTTTACTTGTACTACACTTGTTACAACCCTATAAATAGGGTTCTTTATGTACATTTTAAAACACATCAATACAACATTAAATCATTAAATCCCCGGGGTTGATTTGCCAAATTCAGCTCTACACTTACTGACTTTGGCTTCACTTCCAGTTCTTATGACTCCGGTCACTTTATTCGGAAGGATCCCACTGGTGTCACACTTATACTCCTTTATGTAGATGATATGATCATAACATGGAATGACTCTAATGACATTATTGATCTCAAGTAGTTTCTGAGCCATCAAGTTGAAATGAAAGGCCTTGGTTGTCTCCATTACTTCATGTCTACTCCACGGTCTACCCATTATACTGCGGTTCTTCGCATTCTCCGCTACATCAAAGGTACCATGTTTCACGGTTTTCACTTCTCCAACAAGTCTAATCTTCTTCTTTCTGCCTACTCTAATGCTGATTGGGCAGGTGACCCAACTGATCGTCGCTCTACCATTGGATATTGTTTCTTTCTTGGAAACTCTCTCATATCTTGGCGAATCAATAAACAATCCCTCACTTCTCGATCCAGCACTGAAGTTGAATATCGTGCTCTTGCTGACACCACTCAAGAACTTCTTTGGCTCCGTTGGTTACTTGCTGATATGGGTGTTCTCCAATCAACTGCAACTATCCTATATTCTGACAATCATAGTGCTATTCAAATTGCTCACAATAATGTATTTTATAAACGAACAAAACATATCGAGATTGATTGTCATTTTGTTCGTCAACATGTTCTTCAAGACACTGTTTGTCTCAAATCAATATCCTCCACAGATCAAACAGCTGACATCTTCACCAAATCTCATCTACTAGGTAGATTTCAAGAATTAGTTTCCAAACTCAAGTTGATTGTTTCTCTTCCTCCTTGAGTTTGAGAGGGAATGTTAAGTTATATTTGATATTGTAATTCACTTATACTTCACTTGTACTACACTTATATTATTTCACTTGTACTATACTTCCACTATTTCACTTGTACTATACTTGTACTACACTTCTACTATTTCACTTGTACTACACTTCTACTATTTCACTTGTACTATACTTCTAGTATTTCACTTGTACTATACTTACTATTTCACTTGTACTACACTTACTATTTCACTTGTACTACACTTGTTACAACCCTATAAATAGGGTTCTATATGTACATTCTAAAACACACCAATATAACATTAAATCCTTCTTTCTTTTTATCTCTCTATACTCTTCACAAGAATGATGACTTCAACTCACATTTAATAAGATGCGAGAATACATTTTGAGATACATATTTGTATTCTAAGTATTTGAAGTAATGAGAATGATAACTTAAACCTATATTCATTAAAATAAGAGAAATCATCTTTACAACACTAACATCCTAATGATGAATAAAATCTAAGGAGATATTTGTTACATAATATTAAGATTTTAATGGTATAATTTTTGCATGGTCGTATGTTTAGTTATAAAATCATATCGTATCATATTGTATAAAAATAGTGTATATTATATAAAAAATTAATACGTTCAAAGAGTATGAATTTAAATTGTATTGAACATTTAACTTAATCTTTCTAAATTTTCATTTATAAAATTATGTGTCTTAATTTTTTTATTTCATATTAAATTAAAAATAATAGTTTTATTTTAAAATTTAATAAAATTATAAAAAAAATTAAATATTGATTTAAATAAATTTATAATAGAAATTATTTATAATTAATTTTATTTGACTATATTATATAACTTTTTACTAAATATTATATATTTAAATATAATACAATTGTACAAATATGTGTTAAATGAATGATTGGAACGAACACAGATGTACATGTCGCAATATTTTTTAAGTTATAAATAAATATAATTAGTAGAAAAAGTGTACATGTATTCCTTTTTTATATAAATTACATATATTGATTACTTATTTTAAATTATTACATTTAATTTTATCACCTTAATGTTAAAAATATGAATGTGTTAATCTTTTAAGCTAATTTTGATTATTTAATTATTATTTTTTTAACTTTTTGAGATGTCTTTTTTCTCTTTATACATTTTAGATCCCTATTAGCAATATTCAATTTAATTCAATTTCACTTAAAAAAAACTAAAATTGATAAAAAATTACTAAAGTGTTTAAAAAAGTAACAATAATATGATTAAAGTTCATTAATTTTAAAAATAATTACTATGATCAATTTATAAAATTAAAGTAAACAAAATATCATGATACCTTAATTCCTATTTCTTAGGATATCTTTGGAAGGTTTTATGTTGGGTAATTTATTTTGGGTAACATAAAAATGTGTAACTTTATTTTTACAATTTGTGTATATTAGTCACATTTTTTAAAATTTATGCATTTTGGTTACCTTACTATTATATTTTTGAACTCTTTAGGTATTTTTTTGTTAGTTTTTTAATATATTTTTTGGTAAAAAAAACTTAGATCGAATCAAAATAACTTTACTAACAAGGGGTTCATAAATTTTTAAATAAAAAATGTTTCAAAATATTAAAAAAATTATCAAAATGTTAAAATTGACATAAAATGACAATAACAAATGTTCTTAAATTTAATAATAAAATGATTAAAATATATATATTTAAAATAAAGCGATTAATATATTAAATTTATAAAGATAAGTGACCATAAATACTTTTTTTTTCTTCATGTGCTTTTTCCCCTTTTCTTTTTCTTTTATTTTCTAACCTTGTTGTGTACTCTTGGTAGCATTTTTGATGGGTTTGTGTGATATTTTCAAGTATTCAACCAAAGTTTTCAATTAAAGTTTCACTTTGTCGATATTTCATTGTCGTGGGCTTAATTTTTCTATAGATTTTTCAAGAAGATCAATTGGATTTGTTAATATCAAGTAGTTTTTGATGAGTTTTCCCTTTTTTTTCTCGCATTTTCAACTTTTAGTTTGAAATTGATGATCTTTTAAGATTATATTTTATTTTTGTTCTCGAGATCCTTAAAGTTTTGTAATATATATATATATATATATTAGGCTGTAATTATTTTTGTTAAGTGATGCATTATAATAAATGTAATATTAGAATTATATCTTCACTTTTATCATTTATCCATAACTGTATACACAATTATCAATAGTGTGATATTCATGAAATATATCCATTTAATGATTTATTACAAATTCAATAGATTTATGAGTTATTTTTATTTATTATAATCTATCGTGTTTAATCATATGATATGTATTTATTTATACTAAAAAAAATTAATGTATCTAAATTAAGCATTCACGCAACTAAATTATTTATTTAATTCAATTGCTAGTATAATCTCAACTTTTTTTAATATAGATTTTGCATGTAGATTTTTGTTTATGGATGTTGATTACATGCATGTATAGCTTAATTAATAAGTGCATTGTCAATTCATTGATGTTGTCAAGTAGATATTTATTAATTATTTCTTTCTAGCTAGCACTATATGTACTACTTGCTTTTTAGTCATGAAGCAGCTCTATTGTTAAGTTTGTTAATTCATTATAAATCCATAATAGTGACAAAACGAATCAGATTAATTAAATATTTCAACTAGGAGGTTTGATTAAAAACAAATGGATTAATAAAACAGTACTATTGGATCCTTTAAAAAAATAATGCAATTGTTTTGATACTTGGTTACAGCTATCATTATGTTTTTTTTAATACAAGCTAGCCACTACTACCTACTATTAATGTGACATTTGAAATAAACTTTAACTTTAATTTTATCGATGGTGTAGGTGTTAGGCTAAGAAAGAACTGCAGAGAGTACATTTTTACACTATTATAAGCATGACATTATAATACGTAGCAAATGAAAAGTGGCAATAGATTCTCCTATTTCCTTTTTAAAGGATTTGTACATGAATGAAGTTGGATATGTTTTGATACAATTTTATAATATAATTAGGGGTAAGAGACCTGGGAGTTCCTATGTCATGGTTTGGATTTTTTTATTTTTAAATAAATCGTTTTAATCCAATAAAAATGTACAATTTAATCTTAAAAATTTAAAATTATAATATTTATATCTATTATTTTTAAAATTAAAATACATTATTTTAATATATATTAAAGTGTATCGTTTTTAAAATTATGAAATTAAATTGATTCATTATTAATATGCTATTTATTTAAAATTATAAGATTGATAGTGACATTCTCCCTCTAATTAATCATATAAATAATTTTATAATTATTTTAACATTTTATATATTGATAAAATTTAACTTTTTAACAGAATTTTTCTATTTAAAAACTCACTAGTTTAAATTTTTACTATTATATCTCTTTCTCTTACAAATATAAAACATTATCATATTTGTATATATGAGATATTATTATATATACTAATAAGAGTTAAAAAGCAAAAGCCTTACCAAACTAAATCACACATTGAACAAATCATAAACAAAAGGGAAAATATCCTAAATAGTTTTTTACCATAATCTTTTTCCACCTGATGTGCTCCTTTTCGACACTGAATCAAAGATCACCCATTAATGATAGGGACATGAATAAAAATACTCAAAAATTGACAATTCTTTTTCTTCAAAAATGACATAATGTTTCAAGATTAAATGCACATTAAAAGGAGATTAATTTAAATGAAGTACGTCATTTAGAGGAATAATACTTCATCACAATGAACTTCATATGAATCACTTCAGTCGACTTTATAATATGAATTATAAAGATGGAACCTAGTCATATTTTAGAACGAATAGATTTAAACCCTCAATTTTTCGTCGGTTATCTGATTCAAATTTTTATTCTATTTTGTTGTCTTATACAAATCATGGACCATTTACAAAAAAAATAGAAAAATTCACAAAAATTATGATTTTTTTTTATAAAACTTCATAAAGTAACAAAATAATCAATTATTTGTATTTTAAGCTAGTTTATTATTTAATACATATATTTAAAAATACTTGTAGTGTTCATTTTGATCAATAAATTAATTAATTAATTAATAAAAAAATTATAAGATAAGTAAGTAAAATATAAAATAATTATTTAGATTGTAATTAATTTTTTTAATTAGAAATGGATAATACTAGCAAAGTAAATGTGATAATAAGATATAAATAAAAAGTATATGAACAAAAATACAAAATATTGTCTCAAATTTAAAGAAAAATATTTTGATTGAAAAAAACAAAGAAATATAAATAAAAAATTTAGAGATAAATTATTTAGAAAATAAAAAATAAAAATTTAATAAGAAAAATAAATTTTTGTTGATATTTGTTGACATTTAATAAATAATGTCACAACAATATTCGTATTACTCACAAAATTTTGGAAAAAAATTGATATTTTTGGGATATTTTTCCGATAATAACATTTTGCAATAATTTTTCGATATTTTTACTAGACATTACGTGTTGATATCTAGATATCTAAAATTACAATAATGTCTCGTTAATATTGACATTATTATAGATGATTTTTTTTTATCCTTGGCAAAAGTAGTTAACAATCTGGCAAAGTGAGAAGTCGGATTAATAAATTGTTTATTTGTGATAATGTTATTAGTGCACATGTGATAACACATAAAATAAGACATTAATTTAATCTTTGTTGATATTATTTTTTATTATTTTGTTTTGGGAAGGTTCTGCCATTTATATTCACGAACTTAAATATTATATTGAAGCACTGTTTTATTTAAAATGTTTAATTTATATTCTCACCGACGTCCACCTCATCCATATCTGACACTTATAATATATTTTAGATGAAACGTGTTCTGTATCATGATAACATCATCTGTGTTTTAATTAAAATTGATTTTCTCCAGTATCAAGTGCAAATATTTACATTAAAAAAGTATCGCCATTAATTTTTATTATTTTAATAAAATATGTAATAAATTATAATTAAATTAAATATTGAACAAAATAAAATAAAATTAGTAGAGAAAAATTGTTCTCTGAATTCTCAGCTGCAATTATATTGTACAAGGAATATAAAACAATAAAAGAGAAAATAAAAAAACATTATTATGTCATACAAAATGATTATGTTGCATAATCATTTTGCGTGGTACACATATAATAATTCTTCAACTTTTTTTTAAATCATATATTTAGATTATATTATACAATGTTAGATAAAAAATAGTTATAATTGATCATCATTAACAAATTTAAGATTTATATTCAAAAGAAGCTCTATATATGATAAAATATAATATTAGTTAATTTTTAATTATTATTTACTTTTAATTAAAAAATATATTATATATATTTTATTTTAGTAAAAATATATTTTAGTTTTATTGATATATAAAATATTAAAAACTTAAAATTTAAAATTCAAGTGAAATATAGTTCTATTTTATAAATTAATTTGTCTATAATCTTATAATATTATACTTAAAAATTTATTTATTGAAAATTGAAGTAGAACACGTATTTCTCTTTACTAACATGTTGTTAGTCCCTTGATGATTGAGTTCCACTATTATTTGATAAATTTGATATTAATGCATTATTCTTGATACAATAATTAAAATGCTACAATATCTATTAACCTACATGTTACATGTTTATTATTATTTAACAGTAAAAGGATGATATCACAATTATTTTAATATTTTGTATTATTTAACTACTTCATATGTAATCTAATACTAGTAATCTAAGTATATTATTATATTGATGCATAAAATAAATTATATCATTAATAATATTGTTATAATTATTTTTGTTATTGTAATAACAAAAAAAAATATAAATTGTATATTATAATACCTAAAATTATATACAATTAAATGATACTTTTAATTATTAATAATAAAATTATTTTTATAACAATAAAAATTTAAACCGTAACCACCCAAATTAATATTATTCTTCCCATGATCTTGATAAGATGCAAATTGCAGTTATGAGTGAGAATGAATTAACAAGTTGACACGGAGAGGTACGAAAATGGTACCTTAAGAACGGAGAATATAAGGAAGTAGTAATTTCAAGAGTTCACGTTATGAGGGCCAGGGATCTCCATTAATAATGCATGTATACCATATATATAGATTAATGTGTTAATAATATTTCTTATGTTAATTTTAAAAAGAAATTGGTTAAATTTATAAGGATCGATATTCTAGAGCTACCAATTAATTTATTGATATATTTTATATTTTATGTTATTAAAAGTTTGATTTAATATTTCAATTTAAATATTTCCATCATTTCTATTTTTTAAAAATAATAGTCAATTTTTTTCAAAATATCCTTTTAATATTTTAATGAATAGATTTTCTTTTTTTAAAATTAACTAGAATAAAAAAATTATTATTTTTTGTTTGCTAGACCCTAGATTTAACACTTTTATTAAAAATTGCAAAACGAAATTGTTAACTTCTCGTATTTAAAAAGACAAATAATATAAATAATTATTAAACATCGTAATAATCTAACAAATTTATTTAGACATGATAAAAAAATTCATGAATAATTGGCAAACAAATTAAGAATGCGTACTAATTTTTGCTTCTTAATTTCTTATTTTTACAAAGTTATCATATAAAATTGTTTAATTTATCAACATTTTTTTCAATTCTATTTAATTTTCAAAAAAGGAAAAAAAATTCTTAAAGGTTAAAAGGATATTTTGGAAAGAAAAAAATATTATTATTAAAAAAATAATATTTAAATTGAGATATTAAAATAAAATAATTTTAAAAATATAAAATATTTAGAATATAAAGTGTTAAATTTGCTATCCCAAAGCATCGGACAAATAAAAAATGGACACCTTTCTGGCCTTTTGTCAAGTATTATAATAATATTTTAAAAATAATAAATAATTTTAATTATTGTTATTGTTAGAACTGTTTTCACTGATGTTATAACAAAAAAATTATATTTGAAAACACATAATCATTAAGTTTTTAGTATAAGTTTTAAATTACTCTCGACTCTTTTTTATTCTAAAAATATTAATTTTCATAATTTTTTAAAAATTTGTAAAAAATATTTTATAATACCATTGCATTACTTATATATCACAAATATAATTATTATTTATGTTTTAATAAAATCCTATCATTTAAAAACAACCAATATTTTTAAATATATAATAATCAGCATGTAATCCCAAAAATAAAACAGTGAAAATTATTTTATTCATTCTAACTACTACATAAATAATTGATTAATTTAAATAATTTTTATCTTAATGTTAAAATTAATTATTTTATAATTAATGATAAAAAAATTAAATATATGATACATTATAGTTAATATAAATATATGTTATTTATGTTCATGTATATCTCAAATAACCACTCATGTAGATTTCGCTGACTTTTTTACAAAGTCGACGCATGAGTTAGGTTTGACTTGGATTTTACTAAATTCCGATACAATGCATTTAGTTAGGTCACATTAATTATTACAAACTCCGACAATGTTGCTATTAATTTAAAATTTTCTCAAACAATTTAATGTTATAGTATTTTTTAAAATATAAATATTCCTTTGGCATGCAAAAATAGATCTGAATATTGAATTCTTAATTTATTGAGTTATTGCTCGTTTTTCATTATTCAATTAATGACCCCAAGCATAAACTAGTATTTTTTTAGCGGTAGAAACAATAATTAACTAGTAATTTTTGTAAAAAAAAATGGAATTAAATTTATAATGTTAAACAAATTTAGACTTTTGTAAGCAATGTGATCCTGGGATCGAGTGCAATATATAGCATATAGTATTATTCCATCAACACTGCTAGCTGTAAGTAACTTAATTTGACTTATATGTGCCACATTATATATAATTGATAAAGTCTTAATTCAATGTCGATCAATATTTTCTTTGAATTAATCAATCCATTAATATTTAATTAAGCATGCTAGAACAGTACAAGCATTTAATTTACTATTTAAAAATGTACACTTGCTTAGCTTAATTATATATAAAAAAAAACTTTGACTTAATGTGTATGTATATATATTTCATGCTACGTGCAGTTAGTTTTTTTTTATTGTAATATACTTCAGTAATACAGGTAAGGATATCAATATTATCATAATATAAATTATTATTATTATAAAAATAATTTATTAATGATAATAATATTAAAATGTATTTAATGTATTATTATTATAATAATAATAAAATTTATTAAAATAATATCACAATATACTTTTAATATTTTAGTTAATTAATTTGAATACAAATAACATCATTAACGACGCATGAGAATTAGGAACTCTTTGTGGGAAAATAAAAAATCAAAGGGAAGACATTAGTTATTTTGAAAAACTTTGTATTTACCAAAGGCATGGGAAGGGATGAATTTTCGTGATTTAAAAAGCTATTACTTAGCTTTATTAGCTAAGTAAGGTTGGCGAATCATTAAAGATCGCAAGTCACTTTCTGCATGAGTCTTAAAGGTCAAATATTTTGTAACAAGTTATTTTCTCCAATGTCTTGTTAAATTATACTCTTAATTCACATGGAAAAGCTTGGCTTATGATAAACATGTGTTACTTCAAGGAATGGGATGGATAATTGGTAATGGTTCAACAATTTGGATTTGGGAAGACCCTTGCTTCCTAATTCGAGTTTTCATGTTTTATCACCAAATATTCCCAATGTTGTTTCAAATTTAATAATTCAGACAAAAAGGACTTGGGATGTGAATTAAGTTAAACAATTTTTTGTCCCCTTAGAGGTTGATTAAATACTTTCACTCCCCTTAAGTAATCATGCTATTGTTGATGAATTATGTGGAAATTTTGATCACAATTGCTTATCTTATATTAAGAGTGCTTATAATATCCTTATTAGATCAATTTGTCTTTTGAATGTACTAGGTAATTCAAATGTTGGGTCTCAGCTTCAGTCTTCATCTAGCTTTCCTTGGCATTATAGTGTTTGACCATGTGTGGTTTCATTCATGCAATTGCGCTAGGAATGGGATGTTCGCATAACTCACTAACTGCTAAGTTACTTGCTTTGAGCAAAGCTTCTAAACTTGTTTTTGAACTGGAGGCAATACACATTTAGTTAGAAAGTGATTCACAAGTGGTGGTGGAAAAAAATCAGAAAGCGTGGCAAAATATTTACTGATAGGTTTCCTTAAGATGGTATTTAATTCACTAAAATAGAATGAAATTTTAAGAGAAAGTGAGAATATAATGAAATTAATTATTAAAAGAGAAATGATAAGAATTCTTTCTCTCACCTTTAAGAATCACGATTCTATTTTCATCTTAATTTTTTGTTTCAATTTTACCTCAATACTAAATATTGTCAAATTATTGGTGTTAATGTTAATAGTTTCTGTATTTCTGTATTTCTCTGTTCTGTCTTTACAAGAGTTTACAATATATGTATATAAAGAAAACGAAAATTAAACAATAACCATAAAACCTGCACATCCAGGTTTTATGGCTCCACTAATATTATTGTCTGCTCAATGTTTTACTCCATTAAGCATTTGTGTCTGCCACTGTTATAGCACACACCAACACTCCTCCTCAAGTTGGTGCATATATGTCTCTTATGCCCAACTTGTCAAGTGAGTTGTAGAAGTTCCTTGCAGACACAGATTTTGTGAGTATATCAGCCAATTGATCTTCTGATTTAACAAATGGAAGCTTAATAATCTTTTCTTCAAGATTCTGTTTGATGAAGTTTCGATCCACTTCAACGTGCTTCGTGCGATCATGTTGAACTGGATTGTGAGATATGGCAATGGCTGCTTTGTTATCACAAAATAAGTTCATTTCAGAGTTAGGAGCAACACCAATCTCAGTTAGAAGTTTTTTCAACCAAAGGAGCTCACATATTCCCTTGACCATTCCTCGAAATTCAGCTTCAGCACTGGATAAGGCAACTACATTTTGCTTCTTGCTTCTCCATGTGACAAGGTTGCCCCCCACGAAAGTAAAGTACCCAGCAGTAGATTTCCTATCCTTCATATTCCCTGCCCAGTCTGAATCTGTATATCCAAGGACTTTCAATTGACCATTCTTTGAAAACATAAGTCCTTTCCCAGGGGAGGATTTTAAGTAACGAAGTATTCGCATGACCGCATCCATATGGTCTTCACTTGGGCAGTGCATGAACTGACTCACGACACTCACAACATAAGCAATATCAGGTCGAGTATGAGATAAATATACGAGTTTACCTACTAACCGTTGATATCTCTGTTTATCTGCTGGTACTTGGTCCACATATTCTCCGAGTTTATGATTTTGAACCATTGGAATATCGACAGGTTTACAATCTAGTAGACCTGCCTCTGCTAGTAGGTCCAGAGTATATTTCCTTTGGGAAAGACATATGCCTTGTTTTGATCTTGTTACCTCAATACCTAAGAAGTATTTGAGCCCTCCTAAGTTCTTCATTTCAAACTCATTTGACAGTTGTTCTTGAAGCTTAGAGATTTCTTCTTTATCATCCCCTGTAATGATCATGTCGTCTACATAGACTATAAGGGCTGTTATCTTCCCTAATCGATGTTTTAGGAAAAGAGTATGATCAGAGTTGCTTTGTTGGAACCCATATTTCTTCATTGCTGAACTTAACCTACCAAACCACGCTCGAGGTGATTGTTTTAGTCCATACAATGCTCGTTGTAATCTACATGCAGTTTCTTTTCCTGATGTAACAGTATATCCTGGTGAGATATCCATGTAAATCTCTTCTTCAAGGTCACCATGAAGGAAGGCATTCTTCACGTCAAGTTGGTGCAATGGCCAATCTAAATTTGCTGCAAGAGATAACAAAACTCTCACAGTTTTTAGTTTAGCCACAGGTGAGAAGGTTTCTTGATAATCTATCCCATGTTTCTGTGTATATCCTTTTGCTACAAGCCTCGCCTTGTAACGATCAACTAACCCATCTGCTTTATACTTAATGGAGAAAATCCACTTGCATCCTACCATCTTCCTCCCTTGAGGCAACTCGCTTAACACCCATGTGTTATTCTTCTGCAGTGCCTCAAATTCCTCTTTTATAGCTTGAGCCCATTTTGGATCAGATAAGGCTTCTTCAATGCTACTCGGAATTTGACACGAGGAGAGTGTTTGTGCAAATGCCCTGATAGGTTCTGATAACCTTTGAGTAGATACATAATTTGCTATTGGATACTTGGGTTGTCGTTCTTCTCTTTCTGGGGAGTATCGATTTGGAGGTTTACCTCGATTGTGTCTGAAAGGTAAAACATAACCAACAGATGTATCTATAGCATTAGTCTGTAAAGGTGTGATAGGATAGCTTACCTCAGGAGTGTTCTCAGCAGGAGGATCATTGGATACTAGAGAATGGAGGGGTACATCAACCACTTCATCTTCTGGAGATTCAATTACTACTTCAGCTTCAGTTCGTGGAAGTTCAAGCTCGGGTCTAGATACGGGCTCCTCCATATTATTGGCACGTTCCGAGTATGTTGGACTCGTGTCTAATATTTCAACATCAAGCCAATTTCGTTCTTCACCATAACTCTCCTCCTGAAGAGTGTAATTGGATACTGGTGATGGGAAAAAACATTCTGATTCGAGGAAAGTGACATCCATGGTAGTATAGTTTCTTTTAGCAATTGGATCATAACATCGGTACCCCTTTTTTTGTACACCATACCCCAAGAATACACATCGGACAGCACATGGATCCAATTTAGTTCGTTGATTTTTATGGAGGTGGACAAA
Organism: Hippophae tibetana; assembly: GCA_037013495.1. Taxonomy (NCBI): domain Eukaryota; kingdom Viridiplantae; phylum Streptophyta; class Magnoliopsida; order Rosales; family Elaeagnaceae; genus Hippophae; species Hippophae tibetana. The sequence continues at coordinate 8,373,367 of CM072804.1, forward strand.
AGCAACACATCCAAAAATTCGGGGCGGAAGCATCAAAATAGTAGGCAAAGGAAGATGATCAGATAACACCTTTAATGGAGTCTGAAATTGTAAGGTCTTTGTGGGCATTCGATTCAGTAGATACACAGCTGTAGTAACAGCATCACTCCAATATTTATTAGGCATATGTGCACCGATTAGTAAGGCCCGAGCCGTTTCTAAAATATGCCGATTTTTTCTCTCCGCCGTCCCATTCTGTTGTGGGGTTTGTGAACATGAGGTTTCATGGAGAATACCATGGTTGTCAAAGTATGTCCGGAATTGTTGATTAACATACTCCCCTCCATTATCAGACCTAAGTATCTTAATTTTTTCAGAAAATTGTGTCTGAACCATGGTATGAAACATGTGAAATGTAGCAAATACTTCATCTTTATGTTTGAGAAGGTAAAGCCATGTCATTCGTGTACAATCATCAACAAAAATAACAAACCAACGATGACCCGATGACGTAATGACCGGGGAAGGTCCCCAAACATCAGAATGTACCAAAGCAAAAGGAGCCACACTTTTATTCATGCTCATAGGATAAGACGCCCTATGACTTTTTGCTAGGATACAAGTATCACATTTGAAATCTGAATGTGTGATATTTGAAAATAAACTGGGGAGTAGGTGCTTTAAATACCCGAATGATGGATGCCCAAATCTACGATGACATAGCCAAATCTGTCGTTCCTTGTTACCAATAGTATGTTGCATGTGATTGGCTCTTCCTGAACTGAGGTCATCCACATAATATAGCCCTCCTCTCCTAGTACCACGCCCAATGATCTCCTTGGTGAGAATATCCTGTAGAAGGCAAAAGGTAGAATACATCAGTACTACACAGTTAAGATCTGAAGTGACCTGACTTACAGACATTAGTCGGTTTGACAGGGAGGGTACAAACAAAGTATTAGATAATGATAATGAAGGAGATAAGGTCACTGTTCCAGCTCCTGTAACTGGATAAGTGACCCCATTTGGAACAATCCCATTCAATTTATCATTTTTTTTTATGTCCGGCCCTACTTTGATGTTGTTTACTTATTTTTTTTTCTTTCTCAAATTGGAATAAACGTGAAACATATTCATGCAACATGAAAAGTAAACCTGCTAGATAGGGATGAAAGATAATAAAAAAATAGTAACTTTATTAAAATAGTTTTATAGTATTAATTTTTTTTCACGTATTGAAAAAAAAACTAAAAATATTATGTTTCATAAATAAAATAAGAAAATTTTAATAAAAAATAATATAATTTCTTATATATTTTTTTAAAATATATATATAATGATTTATAGTAGATAAGTAAAAAAAATTGGTAAATAATTCAACTAGGTATTACATAAATAATAAAGTAATATATAAAGAATTTATTAACAAATTATTTTTATAATTGTTAAATTTTAAAGAGGATAAACTTTGTCAAACTTTTAAATGAAGTAATTTTTTTTATAAAAAAAATGGATTCAATAATAGGATTAGGATTCTATTAAAAATCAATTTATTTTCTTCATTCTGATTTCTTTTAAGAAACATACTCATATTTCAGTATCATTAATCGAACTATCAGCTTGGTGAATTTCACAAGGATCACATAGCCTTGACTGGATTTCTGGTCCTCCTATAATTAATTACATTTACTTAAATAGTCCCATTTTATTTTTATCAATTTTTATAAAATAGTTAAAAGTTATATCACCACCTATAACTTAATATTTAATAATATAATATAATTATCAAAATATATTTCTTATATAACTTCAATAGATTGATAATAAGTGTCCCAGACACTAACTCTCTTACAAACTCAATTGACAGACACTAATTAAAATAACTTATGATAAGAAGATCTAATAATTCATTTACATTATTTAAAATTCTCTCTAAGTGTAAGCTATTTTATCTTCATAAAAACCTATCACTTAAATTTTTATTAAGAGTATATTTTCTTATCTTTTTTTAAGGCCCATTAAACTTAACTTTAATTGATTTTTAATTATTATTATGTAGATTTGATTATAAGACATTTTCTATGCTAATATAATGTAGAATTATTAGGCACCAATTCTATTACAAGATCAAGCTTAAAACAAAATTAATAAGATTAGTGACAACCACTATTATTAGAGTTTTTACATTCGCCAACATTGCTTTGCTGGATATAAAACTTTATCTTCAACCACAATTGATGAGACTCATATGAGATCACCAAATGCAATTCCTTACGTATGTAATGCCCTATATTCAAAACATATGTAATATATTATATATATTTCTTAAAAATATGTAAGCTCTTGTATCTGGATACCATCGTTAGAACTTAGTCGTGATCACTGATGACGATCACCAAAATTTTATCAGTGGTAGTTGTCAAAGATCTTTAGAGTATTTGTATTGTGTCATTGGATATTAGGCTTTGAGTTTTTGGATAGATTTTTTCTAATTAAAAAAGAAACCTATGTTTAGGTCAATAGTCTACAAAGTCCAAAGCTTTATACAATAGCCAAAATAAAGAAAAAGGAAAAGTTACTTTAAATGTTTTATATTTATTTTAAAAATGATATTTAGATCTTGTAATTATTTTTTATAAAAGTTTAGTTTTATTATTATTAAAAAATAATTATACGAGGATAAATAACTATTTTAATGTTTTTATTTATAAAAATATATAAAAAATAAATATATAATGTAAGTATCATTTTTACATTAAATAAAATATCCTCTAATTATTTTTTTAACAAAAAAAATTTCCAAACTTTGATTTGTTAAAAAAAAAAGGTTGAAAGCTACACTATATAGTTGATAGTACACTATCCCACTAACCCTGTCCCTTAGAAGAAATTCATTGCGTTTAGAGAATATGCAGCCCAAAGAACCTGGATAATGCTTCGAGTATTTTTAAGGCCCAAATTTGATTGACCAACGGCTGGACTCAATTAAGCAATGTCTAATCAATTATACCATGTGATCCACACTCCAGAGTTCCTCCTTACCCATTGTTTTCTGAAAGATATTTCTCCTTTCTAAATATCAAAGCTAAACCTCTATTATTCATAGCAAAACAATAACTAAATAAATAAATGGGTACGCAGCATCATAACTTCTATAATTATTCCAATAAAAAAAGAAGAAAATGTATTCCTATAATTTGTGAGAAATATCATAATTTATAAAAAAAAATAGAAAGTTAATCATATTTTTAAAATTTCATTAAAAAATCAACATCGAGGAACATGTAACGATCCTATCATATTCTTCTCAAATAGTATTCGTGACATAAAAAAACAATATGTTTTTTTTAATGTTTTCTAACGGTTTTATATCTTATTTTGGTATAATTTAACTCTAAGAATCGAAATAGATTATATTAATTTTTTTTAAAGTAATTTTATTACAAATTCTATATTTTTAGTTTTTACTAACATATTATGTTATGAATATAAACATCTCTTTTTTTTTTTAAACAATCTTATGCTTAATTAGGTATTCTGCTTGGAACTCTTTTGGTGGAGTTTATTGGTCACTCGTCAGCCTATTTTGAGGTGATTTTTTATGGGAGATTTGACAGATTTTATGTATTTTTTTAATTAATTGTAAAATAATTACTTACGTAACAAATTTTATTAAATAAAATATCGAATCTGTTTTATTTTTAATTTATTATTATGTGTCAATAATTTATTATTATAAAATAAATTATTGTAAATGGATTTTTTTTAAATTTAAAACTGCATTTGTGTGTGTGAAGAGTATAGAGAGATAAGAAGAAAGAATGATTTAATGTTGTATTGATGTGTCTTAGAATGTACATAGAGAACTCTATTTATAGAGTTGTAACAAGTGTAGTACAAGTGTGGTACAAGTGAAATAGTACAAGTGTAGTACAAGTGAAATAGTAAAAGTGTAGCACAAATGAAATAAATATAACTTAACATCCCCCTCAAACTCAAGGAGGAAGAGAAACAATCAACTTGAGTTTGGAAACTAATTCTTGAAATCTGCCTGGTAGATGAGATTTGGTGAAGATGTCAGCTGTTTGATCTGTGGAGGATATTGATTTGAGACAAACAGTATATTGAAGAACATGTTGACGAACAAAATGACAATCAATCTCGATATGTTTTGTTCGTTCATGAAATACATTATTGTGAGCAATCTGAATAGCACTCTGATTGTCACAATATAGGATAGTTGTAGTTGATTGGAGAACATCCATATCAGCAAGTAACCAACGGAGCCAAAGAAGTTCTTGAGTGGTGTCAGCAAGAGCACGATATTCAGCTTCAGTGCTGGATCGAGAAGTGAGGGATTGTTTCTTGCTTCGCCAAGATATGAGAGAGTTTCCAAGAAAGAAACAATATCCAGTAGTAGAGCGACGATCAGTTGGGTCACCTGCCCAATCAGCATCAGAGTAGGCGGAAAGAAGAAGATTAGACTTGTTGGAGAAGTGGAGACCGTGAAACATGGTGCCTTTGATATAGCGGAGAATGCGAAGAACCGCAGCATAATGGGTAGACCGTGGAGCAGACATGAATTGACTAACCAGATGAACAGCATAGGCAATGTCAGGACGAGTGATTGTGAGATAAACAAGACTGCCTACTAGTTGTCTGTATAATGTGGCATCTGAGAGAATAGTACCATCTAATGGATTAAGTTTGACATTGGTTTCTAGAGGTGTTGATGCAGTTTTACAATCAGTAAGGCCAGCCCGATTAAGAATATCAGATGAGTACTTTGCTTGAGAGAGATAATATCCTTGAGAATCAGATGAGATTTCTAGGCCCAAGAAGTAGTGGAGACGACCAAGGTCTTTCATTTCAAATTGATGGCTCAGAAACTACTTGAGATCAATAATTCCATTAGAGTCATTTCCTGTTATGATCATATCATCTACATAAATGAGTAAAAGTGTTACACCAGTGGGAGTCTTCCGAATAAAGAGACCAGAGTCATAAGAACTGGAAGTAAAACCAAAGTCAGTAAGTGTAGAGCTGAATTTGGCAAACCAAGCCCGAGGAGCTTGTTTGAGGCTATAAAGAGCACGACGAAGTCTGCATACTTGATGAGGTGAATGAGTGTATCCAGGAGGAGGTTTCATATAAACTTCTTCAGTTATGTCTCCATTGAGAAAAGCATTTTTGACATCCATTTGAAACATGTTCCAATTTCGGGTAGCAACAACAGCAATGATACTTCGAACAGAAGTGAGGCGAGCTACAGGTGCAAAAGTTTCTTCATAGTCGATTCCATATTCCTGTGTAAAACCCTTTGCAACCAGACGAGCTTTATATCGTTCCACAGACCCATCTGAATGAGTTTTGATTTTGAAAATCCACTTACAACCAATCAAAGATTTATTAGATGGAAGATCAACAAGATCCCATGTATGTGCTTTTGTTAATGCCTGTAATTCATCTGTCATAGCTTGCTGCTAATGAGGGTTAGAAATAGCTTCTCTATAGTTTTGAGGTTCATGATGAGACAAAATAGTAGAGAAACATTGGTAATCACGAAGATGAAAAGGAAGACTACTTACACGAGTAGAACGACGAAGTGATGACTCTGGACAATCAGGTAGTTGGTCTTCAGAAGATGTTGTTATGGTAGGATCAGCAGAAGGAGCAGACACATCAGGAGAAGCCGTAGTAGACGATGGTGAGGGTAATGTAGCAATGTCAGGAGGAAATAAATCAATAGTTGGGTCATTAAAAAATGAGAGTGAGTTAGGAGATGAGACATTAAATGAGGAAATAGAGGAAAACATTTTATGTTCCCAAAAGATGACATGACGAGAGATGCGCAATCGTTTAGAGATAGTGTCCCAACAACGATAGCCTTTGTGTTCTATTCTATACCCTAAGAAACAACAAAGGCGAGCACGAGGTTCTAATTTATTGCGTTCATGAGGGTAAAGAAGAACAAAACAGGCACAACCAAACACTTTGAGCAGTTCATAAGATGGAGAAGTACTATAGAGACGCTCATAAGGGGATTGATTGTGAATAATAGGCATAGGAACACGATTGATGGTATAAACAGCTGTAAGAGCTGCTTCACCCCAAAAGCGTTCAGGACAAGAACTAGAAATTAGGAGAGTGCGAACAGTATTAAGAATATGTCTGTGTTTTCGCTCAGCTCTTCCATTTTGTTGAGATGTGCAGGACAAGAATATTGAGAAAGAGTCCCATTTTGACGAAGAAAATTTAAAAACTTTGTTTCTTTATATTCCATAGCATTATCAGCTCTAAGTACTTTGATATTTTGAGAAAATTGGGTTTTAACCATTTGGGCAAAATCATAGTAAATTTTGGGTAATTCAGATCTATGTTTCATGAGAAAAATCCATGTGAATCTTGAATAATCATCAATAAAAATGACAAAGTAAACACATCCCCCCATAGTAGGATGTGGGGATGGACCCCAAACATCAGAATGAATTAAGTCAAAAGGGGAGACATAAGTAGAATCACTTTTATTAAAACATAAAGCAGGTTGTTTTCCCAATTGACAAGGCAAACAATTTACATTATCAGAAATAGAAACAGATCCTAATTTACCAGAAGATGCTAAGGGACGAAGACGTCCTATAGACGTATGTCCTAGACGAGCATTCCATAGGTTGATAGGAGTAGTAGAAGCAGCAATGGAAGTATGAGGAGACTTGGGTAGATGAAGGTCGATAAGTTCAAATAATCGTCCAACCTTACGGCCTATCCCAAGGATCTGTCCTCTCTGTGGATCCTGCACATGACAACCAGAAGAGAAAAAAGTAATAGTAAGACCAAGTTCACATAATTGACCAACAGAGATAAGATTTAGAGTAAGGTTGGGAATATGAAAGGTGTCAGAAAGTGATATAGAAGATGTGGAAACTTGTCCTACAGCATTAACATGCATATGTGAACCATTGGCAGTTTGAATTAAAGGCTTGGAGATGGAAGATTGTGTGGGAGAGAATATGTGAGTATCATGAGTCATATGGTTACAACAAGCAGAATCAAAATACCATAAAGATTTACCTGATGTGAGAGACAAGGCAGTAGAAGGAGGATTACTAGAATGTGAGAGAACATGTTTAAGAAGACCTTCAAGTTCTTGAGTAGAGAAGGTAAATTTGTCATGATTATCCTCAGAAACAGCAGCAGTGATAGATGAGTTACTATTGTTACCTGAAGCATGTTGAGAGGGATTCCGTGAGGAATGTTGAGAGGGATTCCGTGAGGAATGCTGAGAGGGATTCCGAAAGCAATCTCTGTTAAAGTGTCCTGGACCCTTCTTGTGACAATATATACATACCCGAATGGGACATGTAAGAAGCTCATGATTGGGGTTGTGACAGTAGGTGCAACCTTGATGTTTGAAGTCCTCTTTTGAACCTCCTTTAGGGCGATAAAAGGGGGTGGCAAGAACAGAATCTGTATGATGAACTTTGAAAACCCCCATCCGAGTTTCTTCAGAGCGAAGCTCGGTCACAGCAGTATCTAAGGATGGAAAAGGACTCCGATGGAGTAAGGAAGCCCGAACAGGTTCAAATCGATCATGGAGAGCCATGAGAAAAATAACAAGACGCTGGTGATTACGGTAAGTTGCAAACATCTCAGCATCAATCTTGTTCGTCCAAGTTGGTTCAGAGAGAGCGAGTTGATCCCAAATAGTATGCATTTCAGAGAGAAATTGGTTAATAGTTTGATCAGCCCTTTGGCGTTTGGTATGAAGAGTTGTTAGAAGTTGATATTGGTTGGCCAAATCTGTTGTAGTGAAGCGAGCCTCAAGAAATTCCCAAACTTCTTTGGCAGTGTCAAAACGCCCAAATTCACCATGGATGGAGGGTAAGGTGGTGTTACGGAACCAGGTAATAATTTGATGGTGTTTACTCTCCCAGTCTTCAAGGCGGTCAGCAAATAAGAAGTTGTTTTCAGTGGTTTCTTAGATGGGTATAGAGATATCACCAGTTATGAAACGCCATAGCTTGCGTCCTTTCAAGAAACTTTTCATTGCTTGTGCCCAGGCTAGGTAGTTAGTATCATCAAGGGTGGTAGAGATTGGTTTTGGGACATCATTTCGGTCCATTTTAACGAAATAATGGAGGAGATGTAAAGCAAATTTATAGAAACAGTATAAAGGAGATATCCTTAAAAATAAAAAGAGGAGTTGAAAACAAGCCTGGAACCGGGTTGAGGTGAGCCGGGTTGGAGTGAGCCGAGTTGAGGTGAGCCGGGTTGGAGTGAGCCGAGTTGAGGTGAGCCGGGTTGAGAGTGAACCGAGTTAGGGTGAGTCGGGTTGGCTGTGATGAAGAGAGGCGAAATTTTGATAGAAATTTTAGAGGTATATGAGAGGCTCTGATACCATGTGAAGAGTATAAAGAGATAAGAAGAAAGAATGATTTAATGTTGTATTAGTGTGTCTTAGAATGTACATAGAGAACTCTATTTATAGAGTTGTAACAAGTGTAGTACAAGTGTGGTACAAGTGTAGTATAAGTGTGGTACAAGTGTGGTACAAGTGTAGTACAAGTGAAATAGTAAGTGTAGTACAAGTGAAATAGTAAGTGTAGTACAAGTAAAATAGTACAAGTGTAGTACAAATGAAATAGTAAAAGTGTAATACAAATGAAATAGTAAAAGTGTAATACAAATGAAATAAATATAACTTAACGGTGTGGAATATAATTTTATAGGGTACTTGGATTGACGGAAACGAAGATCACGAGCTCATATAGGAATGATAAATATACTACAAATATACCTTCTTCATCAATAATTATCTTTATCTTGTTGGTGTGACATAGAAGTTAAAACTTACCGAGAATGATATGAATTGTGTCTGGAAGCGTCTTTTAGTTACATTTATAATATAAAGTTAATAATTTTTGTAGGCAGAAAGAAACTGTGTTTACAATGTGTAAGGTTGCCAGTGGGTAAGAATTTGTCCATCTTTTTATGTCCTTTTGGAATGTTTAACACGACATTCTTTATTATTAGAATTTTATTTTGTTCTTTTATTATTATTATTTTTATATTTTTATCTCAAATTTTATTCAGAATTTATCTCCTATGTATTTTCTGTTCTTATTTTTTTTTTACCAAACTTTACGGAGAATTCTAGAATGAAAAAAAAATTCATTTTTATGGCTTGATTATCTTATTTCAGATGTTATTTTCACATTTGTTCATAAATTTATAGTATTCAAAAGTCACATATAATTAGAAAAAAATTATAATACTTGTGACACTCCTTTCATAAAATAAATAAAAAAATGCTTAATCTGACGTGATGGCAACTACATTAAAAATAAAAAATTATAAGATGAATAGCTTTATCATTAGAATAAATTTTATTACTTTTAAGATAATATTTTTTTATTTTTAAAAACTTTAAAATATTAAATTATAAAATAAAATATTTAATTATTTTAATATAGTACTTTTTAAGTCTAAAAAAATTAATTTCATGTAAGATATGAAAATAACAAAGAGAGGCAATGATTTTATACCATGCAATGAGTGGTGCCAAATTCAAAGTACAGAGTGATCGTCATATCATGGATTATAAGGATCATTTTTTGTTAGTTGAGTTTTTATTTTTATTGTTAATTAATATTATTACCAAAATATATTATTTTTAGACAACTTGGTAGGGTTGTAATAGTAATGACAACCATGGAGGTTGACCGTGTGTTTTGTGTACTGGTCGACTGGAAGGGTGAATCCTCGGTGATCTGAACTGGACGACAGAAAGAAATCCCTCATTCCATTCAACATTGGAAATCTTGGTTATGAATTGAAGTTTTGAATCCAATTCGTCACCTTGTTTTCCAAAGACAAAACCGATGATATGGAAAACCGAGTGTTGGTTCGATTAGTGCGTTTGGAATCTGGGCATTGAACATCCCCAAAATCAAGCAGTATGAGTTGGAAGAATAAGCTTCAAGATGCTGCTAATTCCAGACCACTATTCCTTACGGTCTATGTCACTGTAATTATTGGCATCGTCTTCTCCTCCGTCTATGTATTCTCTGCCATCTACAATGGCAAGCCTCCTACAAGCCCCTCTTCCAACTGGATTTCCTCTCCATACCCTTCTCTTTCTGGTGAATTTTCTGCTACCCTTTATTTTTTTTCTCTTTATTATGGCCTTTCTCTTTGGTTGGTGCCTTTGTTTACTCGCTTTTTGAGCCTGTAGTTTGATACATGTTTATGCTTAATTGGGTTCCTTTGCGGATTAACTTAATTATGTGTTCAACAACTATTTTCAGTTTCTGGGGACTGGGGCTGAGATTTAAGTTGATTTTCACTCATTAAGGGTGTTTTTGGAACAATCTGTCTTGGATTCTCCATTTTAAATCCATTTTCAGTACTACATTTCATATGCTCGATAGCTTAATTTGTTAGGGTTTCTAAGGTCTGACTTTCAAATTATCGGGGATAAGATGATTAATGTCTGTAACTAATGATTTGTAAATTGGTTTGATTAGTGCGTTCGGAATCTGGGCATTGAAGCCAATATCTTTTTATTTATATAATCCCATACATCTTTGACTTACACGGTGTAAATTGAGATCATATATTAATGAGATTGATGAGATTGATGGTGGTAAGTTTTCATGAAATAAGATAATATTAATTGAGATATCTTATTTGTCTTAAATAGATCTAAATGAGTTAAATAAAATTACAAAACAATGAAAAATATGATACATGATTATTTTTAATACGAAACTTTAATAAAAAATGATAGAAGATTATAGTTAAAGTTAAACACATTAAGACTACAATACAAATGAGATGAGATAGTATTTAAATGTGATGAGATAATTTTGTATCTTAAACTTATTAAAGATATCAAATTAGACATGAGATGAAATGAGATAATTTACTCTATATCTCTATTACTCTTTTATTCTAAGAGTAATGGTTGTGCCTCTTATCTCTATTACTCTTTTATTCTAAGAGTAATGGTTGTGCCTCTTATGATGTTTTACTTTTATAAAATAAACTTTTTTTTTTCATGCCAATTTTTTTCAGATGTAAGTTCCGTAGATCATTCTTCCAATTTTTCTGAGCCTGTAGTAGCTAATAATGTAGTACCCACAACTGCACCAAAAGCTCCAAGCGTACTGATTAGACCTATCTGGGAAGCCCCTCCCCGCACTGAAAGAATGCTTCCTTTGAAGAAATTTAGACTGACCAAGGAATTGGTTCAACAAAGGGTAAAAGATAATACCATCATAGTGACATTTGGTAACTATGCGTTTATGGATTTCATCCTGACTTGGGTTAAACACTTGACGGACCTTGGGCTCACTAACGTTCTTGTTGGTAAGCTATACCATCTAATCACCTCAAGGCTCATTTTCATCTGGAATTTTTCTGTTGGTATATCTTACACATTTTCATGTGCAAAAGGAAAATGAAAAGCCTGGTCTATTAGTTTCTAAAAAAAATTGTATCTCACAAGGATAATGCAATTTTTTTAATTTAGGTGCAATGGACACAAAACTATTAGAAGCCTTGTACTGGAAAGGTGTTCCTGTATTTGATATGGGTAGCCATATGAGCACAATAGATGTTGGTTGGGGATCACCAACTTTCCACAAGATGGGGAGAGAAAAAGTTATTTTAATAGATGCAATCCTCCCTTATGGCTATGAGCTGTTGATGTGTGATACGGACATGGTGTGGTTAAAGGTGCTTCGCCTTCCATTCTTTTTTCAGTTAGCTTGTTACTTCTACTTATTCACATTGTTTGCTCTGTTTCTTGTACAGGATCCACTTCCTTACCTTGCTAGTTATCCTGAAGCAGATGTTTTAACATCTAGTGATCAAGTAACACCAACCATTGTTGATGAAAGGCTAGACATCTGGCAGCAAGGTGAAGATTGATGAAGAGAATAATATTTGATGATACATCTTTTGTTTTTAGAATTTTATGGAGTCTTTATAACAGTATTATCTGCTTTTGTGGACTTATTAGCTGCTTGAGTGGTACTATTTAGAGGTTGCCAGCATATAAGTTGCAGGTCAAACACTTGTAGAAAATGTTTTAGAGCTGAAAAATGCAATATATGCGGACAGTTACCATGAGGATGGCAGTGATGGGTTACTAAATACCAGTACTGGACCTCAAACAAGCTGTAGTAAATATTGTCAGAAGTAGTTTGGGATAGTTTACGCGATTGAAAAAGAAAACAATTACCGATAAGTTTCCTTTAGCTACAGAACCTTTCGAAACTTTGTACTGTGGTTCTGGCCTTTTTAAACAGCTTCTGACATATTAAGTCTGGCCTTTTAAAACAGATTTTGGCATATTAAGTAGATGAAGTGATGCAGGTCTTGTTGGTATATAAGTAGCATCTCTTTTTTTGCTCATGGTTTAAGTAGCATCTCATCTACACATCAAATATTTTTGTACCTCAATTCCTATATTGAGATGTTGCCCTTTGTCTTTATTGGATTGCAACAAATATGTCCACTCATCACAAAACTCAAAGCTACTGGACATTGCTATATACAACTTTACTTTATCCTTGCCCAGTGTTTAATCTGAATTACACAAAGCCTGGAATCTCTTTTCTTGATCTTATGTTCAAATTCAAATCTGATTCAAATATATTGCTGTTGCCCCTTTTTAATCTCATATTGAAGGCTTAATTAACAGTTGCTGATGAATTCATGTCTTCTACTTGTCAGTTGGTGCTGCCTACAACATAGGAATTTTCCACTGGCGACCAACAGATTCTGCAAAAAAATTGGCTAAGGAATGGAAAGATATGCTTCTAGCAAATGATAAAATTTGGGATCAAAATGGTTTTAATGAACTTGTCCGTAAACAGTTGGGTCCATCAGTAGATGAAGAGAGTGGACTTGTTTATGCTTTTGATGGAAACCTCAAACTAGGAATTTTACCTGCAAGTATCTTCTGTAGTGGGCATACATATTTTGTTCAGGTATAGGATCTGTGAGAGATCTGATTCATTTGAGTTTGTATGCTTATTCTCTTATTTTTCATGGATCTTAGGCCACTACTTTTTTTTACTCGTCCTTTTCAACATTCTCATCCCTCAAAACTGTTTATTCCTGCATTTTTGCAATTAAATATTGTGGTAAACTGTATATTGATCTTGTTCTTAAGGTGTAATACTTCACTGCAGGCCATGCATCAGCAGCTCAGATTGGAACCCTATGCTGTGCATACCACATTCCAGTATGCAGGTACTGAAGGAAAGCGCCACCGACTCCGCGAGGCTATGCTCTTTTACGATCCACCTGAGTATTATGATGCTCCAGGTAAAGCTATCCCGTTGATTGGTATGTTGTGTTTTGTGTCTTATCAATTGGTCTCCATGTGCAGTTTATTCTCACAAGGAGCAGTTGCTTGCTTTGCTGTCTTTTAAGGGCTTGTAGTTCATCATGGCTTGTCCTGAGGATTGGCATACTACTACTTGACACACTTTATTGATCAACACACTACATTGCAGATGTTCTTATGCCTGCTGTCTTGCATGTATCTCTAATGGTGCTTGACTTTATTATTATTATTTCGCAGGAGGTTTCTTGTCATTTAAACCATCTATTCCTAAGAGTCTAGTATTAGATGGAAAGCATACAATTGATTCTCACTTCGCTCTTATTAATTACCAAGTAAGCATGTACAAACCCACCCAACTAGTTTGGCATTTTTATTTTTATTTTGTATTACCATTTTGTATATTCTAATGTACACTAAATGATTATGTTCAGATTAAACAAATTAGGACAGCACTTGCAATTGCTTCCTTGTTGAATCGGACCTTGGTGAGAACAATTTATAAATGTTTCACTTATATCTTACTGTAGTTTTTGTTGTAGTGAAACTCTTCTTATGTTGGTGAAATGTATTTCTTTTCTTGTAATCTACAGAGTTTTACAAATTAAATGGATGTGTGTATTTGTTTGTTTTCACTCTACATAATTTTCTTAATTGTTTAGATTGGTTTATGCATTTGAATGTTTCTGGATATATAACTTAATCATTACCTTGTTCTTTTATGCTTAATTTTTAGGTCATGCCTCCATTATGGTGCAGATTGGATAGGCTGTGGTTTTCCCACCCTGGGGTTCTGGAGGGTTCTATGACTAGACAACCGTTTATTTGCCCTTTGGACCATGTGTTTGAGGTATTTTCAGATCCTTGTTGAAGTTTACAAAATCTTTTATTCTCATTGTAACGGTTGACTGTGTGATACTACTGGTATAATTATTTTCATGTATGCTTGCAAGTGTAGTTAATGTAATCTCCTGTATTAAAATTATACAAATATTAAATACAAAACTTTTGAATCATAAGACTATTGGACTTCATTAGCTGACATACTATTAGTGGTCAGAATAGGATCACATCTAAGATGTGATTTAAATGTTCTGAATCGAAAAGCTATTTGGAACTATTTTGCAGTCTAACAGATCTATGTACCTGTTCTTTGTCTTTCAGTTATTACTTGACGTTTGATTACCATTTCTTCTTCTTTCTCTGTACTTTTAATGGTTCTTGTATTTTTTTACTTCAAATTATGTGTTTTTCCTTTCTGGCCATACTCATCTTAACATTTTGAGTGCAAGCTCAGCAGAATGACAGTAGCAGTATATATATAAGAAGGATTTTTTATATTTTTATTTTTCTAGATAATATCAGTATATTTTTCCTATTAGTTGTTCATTTTGAACATGTTGAAGAGGGATACTCTTATTTTAATTGCTTTCCTACTGCTACCTCAAACATGTGTTGAACTAGAAATTGTACTTCCTAAATCATTCAAAATATTTTCCACTCATATTTTTGGCTTTGCCTGAAACCTAAATGTCTTTGTCAGAGTTCCCAAACAAACTAATTTCTATATGAATTTGGTTCGTTATAGGTATTGAAAGACACAAATGTCCGATTGCATCAATTGTCTGTTTTACCTCTTCTCCCCCTATTATTGAATATGAGATGCTAAGTTGTAGGTAAATGTGATGCTTAAAGAACTTCCGGTGGAAGAATTTGGTCCTGGTATAGGCATCAGAGAATTCTCTTTTCTTGACAACCCATTGATGCCCAAAAAGGTGGGTTTTGTCCAAGATTTTTTTTTCTCTCCCCATCTTTGTCATCTAATGAGAAGCTTCTCCTTTGAATCTTATTTCAGGTAAAAGAATCATGGCTTAATATTCAGCTTTGTCAAGAAGGATCCCACTCTTGCCACGCATCTAATGACACCAATTCATATGGAGTACTCAGATTTCCGAAGCTTAGCAATGAAGAAACGGTATATTATTCAATTATATGCTACTAACCCAACCCTAATTTATTCGATATCAACATGGTTCATCATAAGTAAGTTTATGCTATGCTGACCTGAACTAATAGAAAGTACTTGACCTTTCAGTTCAAGACAGTATTCTCTTCATTTAAGGATGTTAAAGTTATTCAATTTTCTTCGATGCAAGATGCCTTCCTTGGTTTCACTGACAAGGCAAGTAATTTTCATAATTTTGCTCAATGTATTTATCTGTTTGCTTCCAATTTCCATTAATAGAATCATATGCTTATGCTATCATAAAAATTGTGCTCAGGCTAAGGAAGATAAATTCAGGAATCGTGTGAAGCGATATGTTGGTATTTGGTGTTGTGTGATGGATCACACTCCAGGTCACATATATTATGACATGTATTGGGATGAGAAACCAGGTTGGAAGCCGATTCCTCCTCAAACATCCGAAGAGGATCACCCACCTTGGTGAGTCCTGATTTACAATTACATTTGGTCTGAACTGAACTGGAGAAGCAAGACACAGGGATATTTCCAGAATAGGATTAAGACTTTGCTGTTGTAACTTGTAACCAAGAGAGCTGCATACACATTATATATGAGAAGAAATTGTACTCTTATTGAGGGTCTAATTTATTACTCAAATGAGATAGTGAGATTCGTTGGTAGGGTAGAAAATTCTCTTTGATTGAATTTAACTTTTTCACAACACAAATAAAAGAAATGTATGCTGATAATGATTTAGGTGCTGCTTCTTTTCAATATCCAAAGAAAGAGGTGGCATTTTATTATTTTATGATAAGAACTTAATTCCAGTTTATCTTCAGATTAACTATTAAAAAAATAGAGGTATGTTTCTCATTCCATCTTTTATGTAACTATTAAGGCACTTTGGAAATTGCTCCAAAGGGAAGGAAAATTTTATGATTCAATTTTTTTTTTGGCACTTTGTTACTTGTTGCTGAATCTGAATGCTTGAATGCTCAAACTAAAGGATTTTTGGGAAAACTCAGAAACTATCCTCAGTTTGTGTATATCACATTCAAGATATGAGATTTAGAAATCAAAACAACAATTTTGAGTGACCAAAATATCCTCCCACCATTCAATATTTCATTCATAAGTTAGTTAGTAAACTTAGTGTGTGAAATTTCATATAATTTGATCATAGTTTATGGGTCATTATTATATTTTATCCTCTTTGAATATATTTATAGATAAATGTTAGAGACACATTTACACTTATACCACTTAAAATTTACCACATATTATTATTATTTAAAAAATTAAATTATATCTTTATTTTTTAAAATAATTATTATACGTGGTATAATATAAAAATCATGGGAGTGAAAGTCCGAAAGTTACTAGCATTTCTGTGTATCCATATGACGTAACCAAGCTCCCCGCGGTAGTAGAAAAAAAATCAGCATATTACCAGTGCGGAGCTTCTTTTTTCACTTCCAGATATAAAATTTGCATCGTCAAAAGAAGGCGAAAAAATATATTTTTTTGGCTGAAACTCTCTGTCTGAGTTATGAAGCTGAGGGGCAAAATGACAACGATTCATTGAGATGCATCATTCAGCGACTCACTTGACTAAGAAACATGAGAATGAGCTGTTTAGCAATTAAAGCCACCATAACACACGCCTTTACCCGAACAAAAGAACTCTACTTATCAGCTTCTGCAACTTGTTTCCATCAAATTTATCCAACTTTAAATTCCCACTTCCTGTTCTTCAATGTTCTACACCAACGCAATGATCCCCTTTTGCTCATTACTTCCTCTTTTGCGGTCCCTAAGCTTCATCCTGTACATTTGCTTCGTTCGTATTCATATTCTTCTTCTTCTTCTAGTACTGCCTCTTATTTATTTGACAAAATGTCGCAACGAGATCAACATTTGCAAGATGCTCACTTTCACCGTCTTTTTCATCTTCTTAAATCATCATCCATCCTAACAATAGATATTTTAACTGTCAGCATTTTCCATTGCTTGTCTTTCAAAATTGGTGCTTTTTCTCACTTGCCCATTTCGACCTCTCTTCTCACTATTTATTCTAAGGCTGGACTTATTGATTTTTCGTGGGATTTGTTCGATCAGACTCCTAATAAAGATGTCATCATCTGGAATGCTATGATAACTGCTTTTATTGAAGGTGGCTACTTTATAAGGGCCCTGAATTTGTTTGTGAAAATGATTGAAGAAGAAATTGGTTTTGATTCCATAACTCTATTGCTTGCTGCTTCTGTTTTATCACACATGAAGCAACTGAAACAAGGACAAGTAGTGCATGGTTTAAGTTTGAAGTCTGGGATGCTTTTATATTCAGCTCTGTGTAATTCTTTGATGGACATGTATGCAAAATGTGGTAATCTGAGTTATACAGAGCATCTGTTTGCAGAAATGGGACTTAAAGACCTAGTTTCTTGGAATTCAGTAATGAGTGGGTGTCTGTATAATGATTGCCCTGATAAGACCTTAAAGTACTTCAGCGAAATGGCTTCTTCTGGAAAAAAACGAGATGATGTAAGTCTTTCTTGTGCTATCTCAGCATCCACTTGTTTGCAGGAGCTGGGTTGTGGTCAGATAATTCATGGATGTGGAATTAAATTGGGTTACACAAACAACTCCCACATTTCAGTGTCCAACTCCCTTATTTCGTTGTATTCAGCGTGTGGAGACATAGAGGCATCAGAGACCTTGTTTACAGGAATGATATATAAGGATGTTATTTCATGGAATGCAATGATTGAAGGGTTTGTCTCAAATGGAAATTTTTATGAAGCATTTGATTTGCTGTCTGAAATGCAATTAACAAAGTCTGCTCAACCCGACAAAGTCACTGTTGTTTCCATTATGCCACTTTGTGCAGAACTAATGCTATTGAGAGAAGGGAAAACTATTCATGGATTCACAATTCGGCAAAAAATGGTATCAGATTTATCTGTGACCAATAGCCTGATGAATATGTATTCAAAATGCAAAAGTGTGAGAGAGGCTGAGCTTTTGTTCAACTACATCCTGGAAAAAGACTTGATCTCATGGAATACTATGATTTCTGGGTATTCCCAAAATGGGCACCCAAGAAAAGCACAAAAGTTATTCAAGCAACTTCTCCAATGGTGTTCAAATTGCAGTTTGTCTACCCTTTTGGCTATTCTTCCTTCCTGTGATTCACCTGAATGTCTTCATTTTGGTAAATCAATTCACTGTTGGCAGTTCAAACTGGGATTTTCAGAAGATATACTCGCAGTTAATTCACTCATGGATATGTATATAAATTGCGGGGACATAATGAATTCATTTTCATTGCTCCATAGACTTTCAGCTGTGAAGGTTATTTCTTCCTGGAACACCATAATTGTAGGCTGCACAAAGAATGGTTGGTTCCTAGAAGCCCTGACTGCCTTTAACTTAATGACACAGAAACCCAATATTAATCCTGATACAATCACCCTTGTTAATGTAATATCAGCTTGTGGAAACCTTGGGTTGGTATCTGAAGGGAAATCTCTCCATAGCCTTGCTCTTAAAACCACAATGGGGTTTTCCACCCAAGTACAAAATTCGCTGATTACTATGTATAGCAGATGTGGGGATGTAAATAGTGCAAAATCAGTTTTTAATTCTTGCTCCAATCACAATTTATGTTCATGGAACTGCATGATCTCTGCTTTATCTCAGAATAAAGATGGTAGGGAAGCACTTGAACTATTTCATCGTCTTGAAAGCGAACCAAATGAGATGACTATGGCGAGTATTCTCTCAGCTTGTACTCAATTTGGACTTCTAAGACATGGAAAGCAAATTCATGGTTATACGCTCAGAAAAGGATTTCAGGGTAATTGTTTTGTATCAGCAGCTCTTTTAGATATGTATAGCAGGTCCGGAAGGCTGAACACAGCTTGGAAATTATTCACAAGTGTAACTGAAAAGTCCATAGCTGCTTGGAACTGTATGATTTCTGCATTTGGATATCATAGTGATGGAAGAAAAGCAATTGACTTGTTCCATGAAATGTGCTATTCTGCCACTAGACCTACCAAAAGCACTTTCATAAGCCTATTGTCAGCTTGTAGCCATTCAAGACTTCTCAATGAAGGTCTTTACTATTATGATCACATGTTGGAAGATTATGGAGTAGAACCCGCCACTGAGCATCATGTATGTGTGGTCGATATGCTGGGACGATCCGGTAAAGTCCAAGAGGCTTATGAATTTATCAAGCAAATGCCTAGCCAACCTGAACCAGGAGTTTGGGGGGCTCTATTAAGTGCTTGCAACTACAATGGAGATCTTAAGATGGGGAGAAAAGTTGCAGAACTTCTCTTCAAATTGGAACCTGAAAATGTTGGCTATTATATTTTGTTATCAAACATGTACGTTGCTGCAGGAAGTTGGAAAGATGCCGTGGAAATGAGACAAATAATTCAGGATCAACAACTGAGGAAGCCAGCTGGCTACAGTCTTATTGATGTTAGTTAGTCTTGAAAGGTTCCTAAGAGGAGTATAATTTTCTATCAGGCATTAGTCATTAAATGGATACTGACACAATACATGTAATTTTTTTTTTTTGGGGGGGGGGGGGGGGGGTTCAAAATTCTGGCACAAACATTGTAGGAAATGAAAACGCCAAGAAACTTTTTTTAGAAGAGGCACATCTGGTCAAGAAAATCTCAGTGTGGATGGACCTATCTCCATAAGGAGAACAGCTTCGGATCAAGTGCAAGTCATAGCAAGCTACTAAGTCACAAATAAATTTATTTGTGACCAGGTGATAAGATTAACTTTTTCTAATCTTTAAAGAAGAACACATCACCTTTAAAATCAGCTTCGTTAGGACACTCTTCTACTTTTGAAAATTAACTTCTAGAAAACCATATTACTGACAAAATTAACCTAAGCTTTTATGGGGGAATCCGTCAATTCCAAGACTGAATCAAACCAATAGGTCTTGAAAGTTGGATCTTGCAGATTTTGAGATAACCGGGTATCATGGCATTAGTTACCGCATCAAAGTTATAATTCGAAAGTCAAAATCATTAAAAGTGTCTCGGATAAGGAAAAGTCCAAGTCACAACTTCTTTGTCGCGAGGGGAGACAATAATGTCCGTATTAAAAATAAAAAAAACGTGCACACAAGTCATGCAGCTAAGGTCGTTATCTGGTAGCTACATTTGAAAATCCATCCTACCAAATAAATGAACAATGTACAAAACACTAACACCGAAAATATAGAAATAATTTATTTCAGGATTTAGGACTCCATGCATGTTATACCATCAAGGGGAAAAAGTAAAAAAAATTACTTACATAGTATAACTTATTTATAAATAAAATTTTATTTTTAATCATTCAAGAAAAAAACATATATTCTTTTTTTACAACATAAATGGACAAATGTTTTTTTTAGTTAAACGGTTTAAATTAAAAGCATGTTAAATAACTGAAAGGACAATCAATACAAACTGAAAACTGTAGCATATTAGGATCTAAAACAAGACTTAATATCCATGAAATCTGAAATTTGACGACGATATGCTAGATTGGAGCTGGGACAATTAGTACTCAAAATTTACCCCATACGACTCAGATCAATTGAATCTAAATGACCTGCTGCCTATTCTTTGAAGACAGACCAAAACTCTCATCATCAACAAAAACGGGGACATAAAACTGATGACTCTTATTGGAACTTCAAACCTGCCAAACTAAATCAACAAGGCTAATTTGAGCATTTTGGAAGCAGCATCAACAGCTACGGAGCAACATTCGAACAAAATCTCAGCACATAAACCAAATTATTTCTCAAGGAATAAAAACTAACTTTGCATATTGAACAATATAACATGACTCATCTATAATTGAATCTTCGCAACTACAACAGCAGTAAGAGAAATGCCAACAATCATTGGCAGATCAATATTTTCTTGGGCACCAGGTTCCATACAAATACTAATAGAGGCTAACAAAGTCATAAAAACATTAAAATTGAAGGAAAAATTCTGCTAGCACAAACACATGTGAGGAAGTGAGCCTCTGGAGTATGGTGGAAAGAGAGGCAGAGATAATAATATCATTTAAGCAGGACTTTTACTTTCATAGAATGGAAAAATAAGTAACTTTAATTCACCAAAACTCCTCCAATTATATGAGCTATCCATAACTAAAATCAGTGTCTATAATCATACCCAACCATATCATACAAAACAAGTAACATATATAGGCAATTTGAAGGCCATATGCTGCCTCACTTATCACAAACAAGTAGAAAAAAAAAGAGAAGGGTCATATATCCAACACCTGATAGGAAACCCTTAGGAACAGCTACACATTTAGCTTGTTTAAAAAGAACCACGAGAAAGCACTCAACCAAACGATTCTACAGAAAAAAGACAAATGATTTAGTAGAAACCACATAAGCTCCTTCAAGATAATGAGATATAATGGCAAGACTTGGAAACTGACACCATAATCAACCAAGTTGCCATCTCACAAACTACAGACATTTCGCTAAAGTAATAAAGGCTGAAGCAGAAAGTCCAAAATTCATGTTTAGTTGGCACGGCTTTTAATAACATCAAGATCCATCTCAGTTGGATCAGTTGCTTGCAGTTCAATCTGAATGCCATCAAGCTCTCTCTTAAATCTGTCCTTAGAGCTTGCATAGATCATCTTGCTTCTCACCCTTGATATATCAGGAGACCTTTAAAACAAAACAAAAAAAACATTAAAGTTATCAAATACCTCACTTGAAACAATTTCTAGAACATGGTAGGAAAAAACAATAAGCATTACCAGGCAATGAAGAAAATCCTGCTCTTTTGACAATTTTCTGCAGTAACGAAGTCAAAATCATAAACAGCATAGCGGCATTCATTAGCAGGAAGGCTAGCAGCAAAATCGTCATAACTCGAGGTTGGCTCACCAAGTTTCTCTACAACAACTTGCTTTTGCTTCTCCTCAATTTTAAAAACTATGAACCGAAATGTCCTTTTTGCCTTAAGCTCCAAAAACTTTAATTTGCACTCATCATTCACAGCCATGCCAGATGCAGCGTTAGCCTTCACAGGGAAAGCAATTATTCCAAAAATCAAACTATTACATCATAATTTTCTATATTGCAAGATAAGATAAGACCCAACAATATGATTCCCTTACTCTATGAAGCAATCAATCAAGTGCCAAGTGATCCACACCGAAATATATAGAATAACAACTAAAAACTAAGTAGAAGGATAACGCCCAACCATTTGTTCCACATCGTAGATCCACAAAATGACGACGCAGTACCCAAACACCACTCAAACATACATATAAAGGTTAAGATAAATTTAACTTGCAAATCATTACATCGATAAACAATCCGAGATCACCAATTCAAAACAAGCACGATAACAAAATCAAATCAGATCATAAAGTAATCGATGCAGATCTAGACAGTAAATATACTACTAGACGAGATGGACTGCATATCAAACACTGACATCGGGACGGGGGAAAGGATAAAATCAACTGAACAGACGATCCAGTGATTCCTAACAAAATGCATCATAAAACATAAATATAAGAAAATTAAAATTAAAATTAATGTAAAATATCTAAATCTAAATAATGATTGTGATGATTCGTAAAGAAATACTACATTCCAGATTTCTCGGCAGCCAAACGGAAACAAGAATCCTAACTAATGGAGTATACCTATGAGTAGACGATACTCACCATTTTCTCCGAGTTGATTACAGATATAGAGGATGATATACAGGCAACTATAAACCAGCGATCTCTCTTTCTTTCTCTCTAATGGCAAAGGGTCACTCAAAATTTTTGTAGCCCCTCCTTTTATTCGGTGCTTTTCTGTGCGTGTTTTTCGTTGTGTACCGCAGCGTTGCTTGTCAATTACGTCTCGACCAATGGCGTGAAGCCACGATTTGTACCTTCGAAACTAGCTTTTTGACATTGATTTTATATGTAAAAAAAACAGCTTTTATATTATTAAAAGAATATATAATTACATCATATTTGAAAATATGTAAAAATTATATATAACTTTTCTCTTGCAAAAAAAACCTATATTAAAAATAAATTTACAGCTTCTATCGTTATTCGATCTTTTTTTAAGTTGTGCTTTTAAAAACATAAATATATTTTTATCTATATAAATAAATAAATATTAAAATATCTTTAAAATAAATATATTTTTATACATATAAATAAATATTAAAATATTTTTAAAATTAATATAAATATTTAAATAATATAGTTTTTATTCCTATTATTAAGATAAATAAATATTAAAATATCTTTAAACTAAATATTTTTTTTATAATTATAAATAAACGCATTTTTAATATCACTCTTATTTTTATTCATAACTTTTTTGCAATAACATGTGTCATTTGTCTATTTGACTCTTTTTCATTAGTCATTTAATATTTATCATTCTAATAAACCACTAATTACAAAATTTATCTTTTTTATTAATTATAAAATTATCATTTTTTTTAATTATAAAATTATAACTTCTTTATCTAATCAACACAAATTATTAAATATTTTTCCAAAGGTTGAGATTAGAGACACAATCTATTAATTTTTGTTTTAAATATAATTTTTATTGTATTTTTATCTACAAAGTGATAAAAAATAAAAATAAAGTTTTATATACAAAGAAAATATACTTATAATTTTATATAAAATAAAATAATATGAAGTCAATTTACTTAAAATCTTGAACATATTTATATTATCTTTATTTTAAGACATTCAATCTTTTATTATAATGTAATTATGTAATTTATAAACTTTAATTTCATAATTTTTCAAGTGAACTCTTTAATTATATAAGAATGAATTAAATATTAAGATATTTTTAAAAATAAAATAAAAATTATATATTTTATTAATAAAAAATATTTAAAAAAACCTCATTTCTTATATTTCTTTCTCTCCTTTTTACTCTTATTCTCTATTCAACTCTATTTCTCTATCAGCGTCCCTTCTTTCTTCCTTTCTCTTTACTATTTATTGGTTCATTAACGTCTTATAATTATACGATTTATATTCTTTAATTTTATAAATTTTCAAGTAAATTTTATAATCATGTAATAATCAATTAAGTTAAAAAATTTAAATATTAATATATTTTTAAAAGTAAAATAGAAATTATATATTTTATTAATAAAAAATATTTTTAAAAAACTCTTTTTCCTATCTTTCTCTCTCATTCATTATTTCTCTTTTTTTTTTATTAATAAAATAATGATAACAAAAATAAGAGATAAATATAAAGAGACAAGGGATAAGTAAGGAAGTTTTTTTTTTTCTTTTTATTAATAAAATATATTTTAACTTAATTATCATATTTTTATATTACATAATTAATAAAAATCACTTAAAAAATTATAATACTAAAATATATAAATTACATAGTTATAAAACTAAAATAACCAACTACCATTTATTTAATATAAATTCAATGTTTCTCAAAGTATCAAAGTCAAAAATAATAATAACTTTCACAATAACAATCATTTTGTTAGATTTTTAACATAATATTAAAAATATGTAGATAAATAAAAAATAAATAATATTTACGAGACTTTTCGATGAAATTAGAAACCCTGTAAAGGATTCATTTACATTTTTAAATTTTGTAAGTTTCAATTTTGAAAAAATAAAAATAATTGTTAAATTTATTCATAATTGATAAAAGTAAAATTAAGTTTTTATATTACACTATCTTTAGGTATTTGCATTTTTTTATCAGAAGTTTTTTACATTGTTGAATAGAAGAATATCAACGAGAAGAAGAGAAAAGGAATACAGATGGTTTAGAAAATTGAAAAGTTAAAACATGAAGTTCTCTCTCTTCTTTTTTTATAAAAGGTGAGACTCTTCAACTTAAATATAATTATTAAAAAATCTATTATGTCTAAATTATGGATATAATAAATAAGATGATATTTGTATAATTAATATTTTATTTGAATCATAAATATTAAATGAAAGTGAAAATGAGAGTAACTATTTTCATTATACAGTCAGAGTTATTATTGTTTTTTCTTTTACTTTACTACTTTAATACTTTGAGAAACATTGAATTTTTATAAAATGATTTGTGTTTAAATTTTTAATTATTTGCACTTAGTATTATTCTATTTTATATAAATTTATAGATATTTTTTCTTTGTTTATAAAACTTCATTTTTATTTTTGTCCCTTTATGGATAAAAAAAATTAATAAAAATTATATCTTTAAAATAAAAATTAAAAGATTGTGCCTCTAATATCAAGCTTATGAAAAACATCTTCAACATATTTGTGTTAATTAGATAAAGAAGTGACAGTTTTGTAATTAAAAAGAGATGAAAATTTTATAATTAATAAAAAAATACATTTTTTTAATCAATGCTTTATTAAAAAAAAAAGTGTTAAATGAATAATCATGTGCAAAAGAATCAAAAGATAAATGCTACATGTCATCATAAAAAGTGTGAGAAGGATACCAAGAACGTCCATGGCATCACTCTTATAAATAAAAAAGGAAATATCTAATTAACAGTATATTAATTATTCTTCAATTCCATCGTTCCATTATTTTTTTTACTTATTTTTTTCTTTTTTTTTATGAAAAAATAATTTAAAAAAAAATATATATATATTTTTTTTATTTATACACATAAATAAATACAAAATTATTTTTAAAATAATATATTTTTTATTTATACAAACAAACAAATTTAAAAATATTATTAAAATAAATAAACTTTTTATTAATATATATAACTAAAAATTAAAATGTTCTTAAAATAAATATATTTTTTATAATTATAAATAAAAATTAAAAATAAATAATAAAGAGTACATTGATTATTCCTCTTGTTCTGATATTCTTTTATATATATTTTTTCTTTTTTTAATAAATAAATACAATAATATCTCTAAAACAAAAAAAAATTATTTATATATACAAATAAATATCAAAATATTTTTAAATTTGTATATACAAATAAATATTAAAATATTCTTAAAATAAATACACTTTTTATTTATACACGTAAATAAATACCAAATATCCTTCAAACAAATACATTTTTTTATAATTATAAATAAAAGTGAGAATAACTAATAAACAATATATTATTTATTCTCCGGTTCCACTATTTCATTACTTTTTTTAAAAATAAATAAATATCAAAATACCCTTAAAATAAATATTTTGTATTTATTTGTATTTATAAATAAAAAAATTATTTATTTTAAAGATATTTTAGTATTTATTTATGTGTATAAATAAAAAGTGTATTTAGATTTGGAGTCTTTTCTATTGATGCAAATAAAAAGTTCCAGAATTATTGAAACTATATTCCTTTTTATTTTATGTTATAACAAAATAAACATGCTGGCAACATATGTGAGTAATGAGACACATGGAAGTTAGTTAGGATGTATGAGTGCGCGTAAGTGTTGAAACGGTTAGGATCGAGCCTATAAAACCCTTCCATAACCCACAACTAAGCCTTCAATTTAAGATTTACTCAATTCTCAATATTGTGTAAGTGTTTGTAATTCAAGAACAATCGACGAGTTGTTCTTGTAATCAATACAAATATAATTACCTTTTGTTCGTGTTTTTGTTCTAATCTTTTGTGCTACATCAGAAATTGGCATCAGAGCTTGGTTTGGACTACAAATAGATGTGATGTCTGGTAACCAGACCATTGGTGACGGTAGTGATGAGGCAAAGAACCTGTGGGCTACGATGGTTGTCCTTGAAAATTGTTTTAAGTAAAGGATTGTGGAGGTGTCGTTAGACCTTTAACAATCGCTCATACGCACCACCACCCAAATCCAGGCCCAGTTGAGTGAGATTCAGAGGCAAATTAAACCGCCAGGGAATGAGGTTTTTCACGATAAACATTCATCACACCTACCATCTCATCGCATCCTTGAGTTTCCTCACCATCGTGTCTACCCAGACTTAGATGATGACCTCGCAACATCACCAGACGCGAACCCTAAAAGTATTGGGTTTGACGGAGGCACTGCTACCTGGGTGGGTAGCAAACGGGAGAGACAGCGCGAGAAAAATTGCTTGGGTAAGAGACCATTTGACAACGTGAGGAGTAATTACGCAAATTGCTTAAATATACCTCATGAGCGGCAATCATATGGTAAGTAGGACTACTGGTTTACCGTGAACCTGCCTTTTTTTGCGAGCCACTTGCACATGGAAGAATTCTTGGATTGGTTAGCTGTTGTTTAATTTTTTTCCGATTATACGAAAATACAATAAGAGTAAAAAGTAAAATTAGTCACTTATAAACTCAAAGATGGTGCCTCTACTTGGTGGGAACACATGAAAAATGAAAGAAGGTTGAGGGGAAAGGCACCAATCACCTCTTGGGAAAGAATGAAGAAATTGATGGTGTAACAATTTTTACCAATTGATTATGAACAACCTCTTTACCAGCAATATCACCAGTGCCAGCAGGGAAGGAAGAGTATCACTGAATACACTGAAGAGTTCATAAGGCTTGGCTTACGAGCCAACATGTGGGAACGAGAACCTCAGAAGGTTGCTAGATATGTGCAGGGTCTAAATTCTCCTATTAGAGAAAGACTAAAGTTAAGCCAGACCTTGTGATCTGTCATTGAAAGTGGAAAACCAGCTAGCTAGACACAGAAAATCCATACCCTTTGGGCCTCGTTTTAATGACTTCTCTGCCAATAAAAACCCGAGTGGTTTCACCTCAAAATTCACCCCACCAGCCACCACATAACCCATATTAGTTCCAAAAACTTCCAACCCAAAACCCAAATAACCCACTTCCAAAACCTAACCCTTATGCCAAACCATCACCTATCAAATTTTTTAGGTGCTATCAGCAAGGGCACAAATCTAATGAATGTCCACAAAGGCGCACAACTAATTTGATTAATAAATTTGAACATTCAAATGATGAGTTTGACCCACTATCTCTAGATGACCTGGAAGGAGCACAACCCACCGAAGGTGATGAGGGTGACAAGGCTTTTAGCTATATAGTGTAGAAGGTGTTTCTATCACCAAAACAACCACCATATTCATAAAGACATTTCATTTTCAAAACAAGGTGCACAATCCAATATAAGGTATGTGACGTTATTATTGATAGCGGTAGTACTAAAAATATTGTCTCACACGCACTAGTGAAGTCTTTAGGACTAAACACTCAACCTCACTCTCATCCCTACAAAATAGGATGGATTAACAAAGGGAGTGAGGTTAAAGTATAAGAGGTGTGTAGAGTACCATTTTCCATTGGAAAATTTTACAAAGATAAGGTGCATTGCGATGTGGTAGAAATGGATGCCTGTCAAATCCTTTTGGGAAGGCCCTAGCAGTATGACATAGATGCAATACACAAGGGCAGGCCAAACATCATCATTTTCACTTGGAAATGTACCAAGATAGCCTTACTCCCTACAAAAGAAAACATTCCCACCCCTAACAAATCAAAAATGCTTCTTAACTGCAACCCAAATGAATTTGACAATGAAATCAGAAGGGCTAAAGTAGTACTAGGATTAGTGGTTATGGAACAACAACTAGTTACTCATACCATCCCTGATGTTGTTACAAAATTACTATCTACCTACACTGACCTTACACCAATTGACCTACCAAACACCTTACCACCATTAAGAGATATTCAATACCACATAGATTTCATACCATATTGTAATATGCCAAATTTACCCAATTACTGAATGAACCCCAAAGACCATGAGCTTCTACAAGAGATAATAGAAGACCTCTTGGATAAGCATCTCATCCAGGAAAGCAAGAGTCTATATGTTGTGTCTGCACTGCTTGTATCCAAGAAGGATGGCACGATGAGAATGTCTATTGATAGTAGGGCTATTAACAAGATCACAATTAAGTACAGGTTCTCTATTACTAGGTTGGAAGATATGCTTGAAAAGCTACACGGTTCCACTGTCTTCTCTAAGCTTGATTTTCGCAGTGGGTATCACGAGATTCTCATCAGAAAAGGAGATGAGTGGAAGACAACTTTTTAAACCAAAGAAAGCCTGTATGAATGGTTTGTCATGCCATTCGGGTTATGCAATGCTCCCATCACTTTCATGAGATTAATGCATCTCGTTTTGAAGTCTCTCAATGGTACTTGTGTAGTCGTCTATTTCGATGATATCCTAATCTATAATAAGAACTTTAACGAGCGCCTAGAACATTTACAGGCTGTTTTGGAAATATTGAGGGAACACAAGTTTTTTCTCAACATCAAAAATTTCAAGTTTATGACTACCAAACTCATTTTCTTGGGATATGTTATTAGCTGTGAGGATATCTCAATAGATACTAAGAATATTGATGCCATCCAGTCATGGCCTAACCTGACATCGATACATGAAGTCAGGAGTTTTCATGGCCTGGAAACGTTCTACAAAAGAAATGATAGTTCATTTGGGGAAAAGAGCAAGAAGATAGTTTCTAACTCATCAAAGAAAAACTGTGTACAACCCCAATTCTAGCTCTGCCAGATTTTGATAAAATATTTAAAGTTGAAACAGATGCATCCATGGTGGGAATTGGAGCAGTAATGTCCCAGGGTAGAAAACCTATTGAATTTTTCAACGAGAAACTCGGTAAAGCATGCCAAAAATGGTCCACTTATGACCAAGAATTCTACACTGTCATTCGAGCCCTCAAACCCTGGGAGTACTATCTCATTTCAAAAGAATTTATCCTTCACAGTGATCACTCGACACTTAGATGGATCCACTCCCATAAAGACATCTCAAGAGCCCATACTAGGTGAGTCATCTACCTACAAAGGTTTACTTATGTATTTAAGCACAAAGAGGGACGCTTAAACAAATTCATTAATGCACTTAGTTAGAGACACACCTTAGTGACTACCTTCCAAATTGAAATTATCAATTTTGACACCCTTCTTGAACTATATATGACAGATGAAGATTTTGCAGCTGTCTAGACCCAATGCAACAACCATGAACCTGTACATGACTTCCATTTGCAAAATGAGTATCTCTTTAAGGACAACAGATTGTGCATCCCAAAAACCAGCTTAAGGGAATATCTGATACAGGAACTTCATGCTAGGGGACTTAGTGGTTATGCTGGAAGGAACAAAACCTTACTTTTGGTGGAGGAAATATTCTATTGGCCTCGCCTACGGAGATATGTAGCTAAATTTTTGCAACAATGCTCTATCTCTCAAAAAGCTAAGAGGGGTCAAAACACTGGCCTATATTCTCATCTACCAATTCCTACGACCATTTGGGAGGATCTTAGCATGGATTTCATCCTCGGGCTACCGGTCAGCAAAAGAAGAGTAAACTCTATCCTAGTGGTAATGGATAGGTTTTCAAAGATGTCCCACTTAATCTCATGTAAAAAGGTCTTTGATGCCATCAACATAGCAACTATCTTCTTTCGAGACATTGTCAAGCTACATGGCATTCCTAAAACCATCACCTCTGATCGTGACGTGAAATTCATGAGTCATTTTTGGAGATAATTGTGTGCAGGTTTGATACCAACTTGAATTTTAGTAGCGCATATCATCCACAGATAGATGGGAAAACAGAATTACTCAACAAAACCATAGGCAACATGCTTAGATGTTTGACTCATGAAAAACCTCGAGAATGGGATTTGCATCTTCTCGAGATTGAGTTTGCCCTCAATAGTATCACAAATCGCACCACTAAGCACTCACCCTTCTCGATTGTCTACACCAAAATACCTAACTTCAGTATAGATTTACAAGCAATACCCAACCCAAAAAGCAAATTTGCTCACATATGGGCTACTTATTATACTTAATTCCACCAAAAATTCGAGAGCATATCGAGAAGATGAATGCAAAGTACAAAATGCAAGCTGATCAGCATCGCAGGACTATCCATTTTCAAGCTAGTAAACTTGTCATGGTACACCTCAACAAACACAGGTTATCACAAAGCAATTATCCCAAGCTTTAGCTCAGAAACTATGGCCCTTTCAGAATCCTTAAGAAAATCAATGACAACGCTTATGTCATTGATCTCCCCAAAGATTGAAATATCTCCAACACATTTAACGTAGAAGATCTCTGCAAATACTACCCTACGAATGCAGCTGATGTGATCAATTTGAATTCAAGGATGAATTATGTTGAAGATGAGGACTATGATGGAGATAGAAAGTTCCAGAATTACTGAAACTATATTCCTTTTTATTTTTTGTTATAACAAAATAAACATGGTGGCAGCATGTGTAAGTGATGAGACACATAAGAGTTAGTTAGGATGTGTGAGTGCGCGTGAGTGTGAAAACGGTTAGGCTAAAGCCTATAAAACGCTTGCATAACCCACATCTAAGCATTCAATTTCAGATTTACTCAATTCTCAGTATTGTGTGAGTGTTTGTAATTCAAGAACAATCGACGAGTTGTTCTTGTAATCAATACAAATATAATTACCTTTTGTTCGTGTTCTTGTTCTGATCTTTTGTGCTACATCATTTATATATAAAGATAAATATAAAAAAAGATAAAAAGTGAAAAATAATCAAAATAGTGCACAATAAAACTAACAAAATAATTATTTATAAAAATGTATTTATTTTAAGGATATTTTGGTATTTAATTGTATGTATAAATAAAAATTTATTTATTTTTGTTAATTTTTATCTATTTTTTGTACACAAATAAATATTAAAATACATTTATATATCATTTCTTTATTAAAAAAATGTACTTATATCTCATTTATTTTTACCATTCATTAGTCATTCTTTATATCTTTATTTGTACATTTCAAAATGTCCCTAACGGATATTTTTTAAATCAAGAATTACAGAATAATATTAATTATTTTTTAATAATTAATATTATTATATAATTATCAAATTTAAATAATATAACATTAGTTATTTATTTTAAAAATAATATTAATATTTTAAATCAATTATTAACATAAAATATGAGATAAAAATAAATATATAACTTAATAAATTATTTATAAATTACTTGTTAATTTAAATAATTTATTTAAAATAAAAAACTTTATTAACCTAATTATATTTCTTACTTGTGCATAATGTGTTCAAAATTAGTATATAAAAAAAAGTATGTTTTACAATTAAATCATCCTCATTTAACTCGTTCTTATAATTCGACTTTTGTGGTATTTTATTTTATTAAAAAAAATTAAATACTTAGATAAATATTATCAATTAGTATAAGTATATCGGTAGTCTTTATTTAAGACATCTCAATTAAATATATTAGATTCTTAGTTAGTTCTTCTGTAGAGATTGCTAAAGTATATCCTGTGAAACAGGTTACGATTATGAGAGAGAAACATAATAGATGAAATCCAGCGTAGTTCTATAGTTTCCAATTCTTAGTTTCATAAGTCGCATAACATCATTGAAGCTAGAAATTTGCCAAAATAGTCTTTAAGCTAGCACTTACTCTAAGACTAAAATTGTTATGTATCATCAAGTGTAAAGCCTGTCTGATTCTCGTTCTCATGTAATAAACAGGTCTTTCAAGATTAACGACAGATGAAAAGCTTAAGGATGCATTTGCTCCTTTCGGCCAGCTTGTTGAGGGTAACGGCAGATTGTATTCTTTTAAAGTTTGGTTTTAAAGGTTCTAACTGTCATCTTGACTAGTTGAAATGGTCCTGCAGGTAAAGTTATAACTGATAGAGCCACTGGAAAATCAAAAGGGTTTGGTTTCATTTCATATACATCCACACAAGAAGCTGAAAAGGCTAGAGAGGAAATGCACGGAAAGTGTTTGGACGGATGGGTTATTTTTGCTGACCTGGAAAACCAATGGAGACCCGCACTCCACCTCAACCACAACCACAGGCTTCTTCAGAAATTGTTTTCACCTCAAACAAGACTGTTGGTTGGTGTGGATGATTTTATAAGATGTATCAGACACCTGTTCTGATGTGGGAAATTTATAGGCTACATTATTCTCTGATTCATAAGCAACAGGACTAAAAACAAAAAAAAATCATTGATACAGGGAAACTTGTCATGCGGTTAATTATGAGTATTTTTTTAATTAAATTTATGATATAATTTATACATGATTTTATTAATAAGAGGTTAGAGTTGTTATTTTAATCATTATTTTTCCAATTTAATAACAATCATAATATTTTACAGTATTATTTTCTATGCAACTCTACTTTATTCATATATTTTTTATATTTTAATATCTGTTTTATATTTAATTAAATAATAATATTTTAATAACATGTATTGAATAATAATAATTTAATGTAGTTTTTATTGAAATTTGATGTTTTTATCTTTCTATAATTCCTTTTAAAATAATAACAGGACCAAAAAAAAAATCCATTTTCTTTTATAAAGGGTTAATTCCATGAAGGGGGAAAACACTTTAATCTTTATTAACGTTGGCTTTAAGTTGTTCGTTAGAAAAAAATCAAAAATATTTTCGAAGTTTCTAATATCTTCAAAAATACTCTTAATGTTTAAAATAAAAACTATAATACTCCTAATGTTATCTTCAATAATGCCTTTATTATTTAACAGAAGCGTCAAAAAATCATGAAAAATCAAATCAATATCTGAAAAGTCTTTTCTATCCCTGCCTATATAGTTTTTGAATATTATTGTTGAGAATATTATCGTAAATACCCTTAAGGTTTTGATTTTCTTCAAAAATATCCTTATTATAATAATTAATTTAACTTTATCAAAAATATCATTGTTATAATAATTAATTTAACTTTATCAAAAATACATCTGCTATAATAATTAGTTTAACTTCATTAAAAATTTCTCAGTTATAATATTTAATTTATCTTCATCAAAAATACCCTTATTTCTTAATAACACGATATAAAATATTTTTCAAAAATACCCTTTAAGATAAATTAAGTTAATAAACCAAACAATATCAAGTTAAATATTCTATATCGTATTATTGAGAAGTAGAAGTATTTTTGATGAAAATAAATTAAATATTGTAGCAAAGACATTTTTGATGAAGTTAAATTAATTATTATAACAGAGATATTTTTGATAAAGTTAAATTAATTATTATAGCAGATGTATTTTTGATAAAGTTAAATTAATTATTATAGCAGAGGTATTTTTGATAAAGTTAAATTAATTATTATAATAAGAGTATTTTTGAAAAAAAGTAAAATCTAAAAGATATTTGCGATAATATTCTCGACGACAATATTAAAAAAACTATATAGGTAGGGATAGAAAAGAATTTTTCAGATATTGATGTGATTTTTCATGACTTTTTGATACTTATGTTAAATAATAAGGGTATTTTTGAAGATATCTTAAATCTCAGGAGTATTGTAGCTTTTTTATCCCGCGAGAATAATATATGCATAGGGGTGAGATTACCATTTTACCCCTAATGTTAAACTGATAACGTTTATGAGCATTTTTTATATTAAATAAAATTTAGAGATAATTTTGAAGAAACTTAAAATCTCAGGAGTATTTGTGATAATAATTTGTGACCGTGTTTTGTGCATTCAATAGCTGCACTTCGCAGCAACCAGATGTTACGTGTAACTTACACTTTGAAATAATGTCCGTTATGGACAGCAAAAGTTCATAAGCAAATGTTCTTTTGTACCAAAATACCGTAAGAGCCAAGATTTCAATTTTACAAATGGAAAGTGTTACCTATTAAAATTTATGATCATTATAAATAAAATGTTGAAGTTGTTATTTAACAAAACAAAACCAATGTGGCTCGTTGCTAAATCAGTAATCAATTACATCATCCCACCTCATCTGTTTTATGATATCTAGATCTCTGCATATTTACATTTATAGAATTGAAATGACCCAGATGAGAAAAAAATTGCCTTCGATAGCATATTTTCTAAGAAAATTCTGACTTAGCTCATTAAAATAGGGGATATGTATTTGAAGATTGAATACATAATTAAAACTTCCATATTTGATCCAAAATACACTCGGAAAAAAAAACCCTAATAAAGATGTAAAAACTATAACACCAGATCTTGGGTGTCCGGATGAGTTTCGAATGTAGTGAGTACATACATAGGATAAACCAAACTATTTTTTCCTGTGAAAAACACAGCTCCTACTGTGTGAAACTGGAAATAGCATCGACTTAAGAGAAAAGTAACTGTTTGGATATCCGGATCAGTTCGGTGCTCGACCAACGCAAGCTGCTCGAGCCAATTCACCAACCCAAGATGTAAGATAAAGCATTCCAAATATCCTACCGTAAGTTAGCCCAAACCCAATGATTAACCTGAACTCGATGATCAGTCTGAACTCAACGACCAGTCCAAGCCCAATAATCAACATGAACTCAACGATCAATCCGAACTGGGATCAATCTCAATCCCTTATATATTATATTTTATGCCAATTATACCAATAAGATATACTCATTATATAATTGACACCTATATAAATAATGTTCAACGAATTGTGCAACCTCTCTCAGAGTTCTTTCTCTGAAATTAGATTGAATCTTAACAGTAACCACAACACAAATCCCAAACTTAAAGAACCTAAGCTGGCTGCTAATTTTCAAAAGCTTGGCAGCTTCAAATCTAGTTTCCTACAATCGTTTCTATTGTTCAATCTCTCAAACAAAAATATTGAATCTAAAAAGCCCAGCAAAACACCGGACTCGCACTTGAACAGGATTCTACATTAACAACACAAGTGATAATACGGAGAAGACACGCCAAAAATTTTAATATCATGCACACCAAGATATAACATATAATATGGAGTAAAAGCTGTACATTAAAGAAAGACATCACATAAAAGTAGCCAGTTCGTTCAAGGTTCATTACTACAATCAATCAAGAAAACGATTATTTATAACCTAGCTAGGTAAAATGACTAGATCATGTGGTCTCACAAGGCTTCTGCAACTGAATAGTGCACCTTAGTAAGCGACCCTTTCAAGAATGAGCTTCCACAGTAGGACTGTGGATCGGAACTCCCAACAATCAGATCATCAAATTCATCATTAGCTTCCACAGATCTTTCAGGAACATCCATCAATTTATAACTCCTACCATAACCCCCAACAGCTCTGCGGGATTGCTTCTTGTCCTTGCCACCACTACCTCGAGAAGAAGTCCCCTTCTTCTTTCCATCTTTCTTCCAGTTTTTCTTGTTCTTTAACTTTTTTTGTTTCTTGCCTTGATTCACAGTGTGTGATGCCGATGTTGGTGTTGGATCATACACATCAGGAGCCCAAGTCACAGTCAACTTCATTGATGATCTCACATGTTTCTCACGGCTGCCCTTCATTGCAGATACAAGCTTTAAAGGAGTCTGCAGAAACATTTAAGGGCATAAGTACAATATACAATATGTAATATCATAATCTAGAATAAGAGTTCTGTACAATATGAAAAAAGCAAGGCAAACACCATTCAAATTCCGGTGGAGGCAACAACCAAATTCCTAATCTAGGATGGATATGATTGCCCATGAACAAATAAATAGGTCGAATTTTCATGAGTGTTTTAAAGGAAGCTTATTTATATTGATTCGATGGGGTAAAGGAATTTCAATCCAGTTGAACCTCAGTCATAAGCCATCTCAGACACTGAACAAAATCAGTAATTTGATTATGAAAACAAACATGATTCCAGCCGGATTTAAAGAAACACTTACAGGCAGAGAGACTGCTGGTGGGCAGGCACTGTGAGGAAGTTCCTCATCTCCCCCATTTGCAGAAGCATCATCCGGCAATGCCATATAAGGAAATGGGAAGGTAGCACATTTGCTCAAGCACTTGAGAGGACATATTGACCACTCTATGTCAAGCTCTTCACTTTCATTTCTCTCCACGACCAATTTGTTAATGCCATCCACATTAGAAGCGTGTTTTACATCATCATCTTCAATACGTAGAGTCTCAGAGAGAAAAATTCCAAGCTCATTCATCGAATCATCGTGGTGGGCACTATCAGGGCATTTCTCTTGGTTCATGGATGGCTGCAAATCCTGCTCACCACAACAAAGGCTGATGTCCATCTACGAAGTACCGAATAGAACCCTGCAAGGAGCCAAGGCACGGAATGTAAATAAAGATTAAGAGACAAAATAAACACGTCTTTATTTCCTTTATTTTTTTTAATTCAATTTCCTTCATGTATGAATTCCAACCTTAGGGACCTTGAAAACATAGAACTTCCAAATATAAATAATACAAACACAGAGTAACATGATTTTATAGACAATATTACCTCGTGTAACTCGCGAGCTAAGGCAATCTCCAAACAATATTTTCCAAAGGCGATACAACGATTACGCTTAGCGTTTAGATCTCGATCTCGATCTCAAGTCTCGGTGATACGATTTATCACAGAACAAAATCTTTAGACGTCGTACGGACGGAAAAACAAGAGGAAGTCCAGAAAAAAGGAAACCTAGGGAAAGCAGAAAAAAGGCCCAGATATTAAAAATAATAATGATAAATCCTAATGTTAGCTAAGATTACCACGCCGATCGCCCTTTTCAAGATGTTTCAGACGATGAAAGCTGGAGCCGCCATGAAAAGAGATCTGAGAAGGGAGGAAAGAAAACAAGAGGAGTTCAATGGGCAGCGAAGGCATTTTGAGATGCTCTTCGAAACCCCGATATCCTTACCCTTCCACCAAACAACGATTCACTCGATTTTCAATTTCAGGTATGAATCTGAGAGAGGAATAGAAAAGAGGGAAAGGGTCTTGAGTAATTCGAACGTCGATCTCTGAATCTACGATTTTATAGCAGACTCAAGACACAGTCAAAGTGGAAATTTTGCAATTTCCACGAAATAGGAGAATGGATGAAAGGAAACACAGAAAAGATTTACTGTAACACTTCGGCTTTTAGTGGAGAGGTTTGTTTATTTATAGCGAATCAGATATTTTTTTTTTTAAATACCTTGTTCGTTAACTATACCATTTAAATTTATGTATTAAAATATCACAAATTCTCATATATGAACCTCATTCCGTACACGTGTCTTTATGTTATGACGTTGTACTTATGTCATTTTTTTCTGCAATACGCTGCCCTAATTATTTTTTTTAAGAATAATTTTATTTACAATAACTCATTATAATGTCCGTAAAAATACCATCTAATCTAAACCAAACCCTTTATAATAACATATTAAATTAATGTATGGGGTTTAATTTAACTCAATAAATTACAAGTTAATTCAAATCTAACCAGAAAATCTATTTATTATATTTTTTATTAAAAAAATCTTTTAAAAAATTTATTTCTTACCTTACCCAAAGTTATTTATAAAAAAAATGTAATATAACTTAAATTTTTTTATTTTTTATTCAAAAATTATTAAATTTAAGAATTTATTAATTTTTTATATAAATAATTTATACAGAAAAACTTTCAAATTTTTATAACTTATGAGAATACAAAATTTTGTATTAAAAATTAAAATAAATTTATATATAATTAATAAAAAAATATTATATTATTAATTATAATTAAAAAATTTAAATTAAAAAAATTGAAAGATTAAATGGATTGTGTATATATACGATGATAGATAAGATTTAAATTAATTTATTACTAAATTAAATTTGAATGAATCATTATACATCTTATAAATATAAATACTATAATTAATATAATAATTATTTATTAATTATGATAATTGATTTTATTTTTTAATTTATCATATTTATTGTGTTATTACAATAATTTATTGTAAATAGAATTTTAAAATTTTAAAAGAGTTATCATATTTATTTCAAATTTTAAACTCAAGTGTTATGTTATTTAAGATGTATTTATAGGACAAAATGATATGTAATTTTCATTAAATAAATATAATAATTTTATAATTATTAAGAGTTTTAATAAATTTCATAATTTTATAAGTAATGGGTTAAATATTATTATTGAAAAGTGAATAGTTTTAATCCTATAATTTATTAAAATTAATATTTTTAATTTATAAAAAATATTAAAATTGAGTATTTATATTTCTAAATTTTATAAATAATGAGACTATAATTATTTAATAAAAATTATGGGATTAAAGTACTCATTCTTTTATAGTAATAAGAGTATTGTGATTTTTAAAAAAATTATGAAATTTTTGACGCATAATGTATTAATTTTAAAATTAAACTACTTAAATTAATTAACTATGAGACTTTTGGTGTATTGTTTTACAAATTTATATAGAAATGTTAAATAATTTATCTTATTTTATTTAACGTTTTTTGATAAATTTATACGATAAAATTGACTCGTATTATTTAAAGTTAACTTATGAGATGAATATTACTAATGATAATTTTATTTTCATCATATTTTAAGTGATATTTCTAAATTTAACTTGTTAGCATATTAACTTTTATTAAAAATTATGACATTAATTTAAATTTAAATGTGGTACCTAAAGAAAGATACAATTAAAAATGAGAATGTTGTTAATAATGGTATATTATTATTAATCATATTCTTTTTTATTGTTATTATAATTATAATTGTTTTATTTATATTAATTTATAATAAATAAGATATTATATTATGTATAATTCTATTATCATATTAATTAATAAAAAATAACTATCTCACCAGAGTTCATAAATTTAAGAAAAAAATATTTATTATTTATTTAATATATATTAATATGATAATTTAAATTAATATAATATAATAAACTTAAAAAAATATAAATAATTAATAA
Organism: Hippophae tibetana; assembly: GCA_037013495.1. Classification (NCBI taxonomy): domain Eukaryota; kingdom Viridiplantae; phylum Streptophyta; class Magnoliopsida; order Rosales; family Elaeagnaceae; genus Hippophae; species Hippophae tibetana. The sequence continues at coordinate 8,413,439 of CM072804.1, forward strand.
ACAATTGATGATTTTTTTTTTTAATTCTTAATGTGCAAGGAGTCACTTTAGTAGGCCTTTTGTTTGTTTCACGGGAAACGCTCATTTTCCTTGCAAGCTTCGGCGGGGAAAGATTCGTGGATACTTTTGATAGAGTGAAGAAAGGGGCAGAAGGAGGAAGACGAGGAGACGATCCAAAGAGGAAATCGGTGTCCATTTCTCAGTCTGGCGAATCGATCGATCATTACTTAAAGAATGGTCGTTCAGTAAGTGGGTTGGAACTGAAGCACTGGTTTATCTGGGTGCAAGTGCTCGAGTACCTTGCTTTCGAGGTAATCAGTAATCTTGAGTCCTTCTTGAATTTTTGTTTCTGTACACTTTCAAATGGTTCTTCTTTTAGCTCTGAATTGTTTTCTTTTCGATTGTGTTTGAGATCTGAATTTGTAGCTTGTTTTCTATTTCATGTCCATTTGGGTCTGTTATGTTGGAAAATAAAATGGGGAAAAACTGAAGCACCATCATTCAGTTTATTTCCTCTCACTTAATTGTATTATCCATGTGTCCATGATCCTTCATTGCCTTTATTAAATTGGAGTGAGAGTTATTTTTTTGTTTTGGTGTGTGTTGGAGTTGATTGGTTATGCTACAAGACATGATAAGAAAAATAGTATTATTCCGAGGCATATTGACATAGTAACTATAATATGTTGTTCGGAAAAAATATGACGAGGATGCGTATTTTTATTTATATATATATATAAATGTTTGTTTATTTCTTTAATTTTAAATATTTACTTATAATTTATTTTATTTATAAAAAAATTACTATTAATCTTTTTATTTATAAAAATAAAAATAAATTATTAACATTTTTTTTTAAATAGATATTAACGAGGTTACTTTTGTTATTTAGATTCACTTTGAATAAAAAATTATAAATATAATTAGTGAGAATATTATAGTTTTTTATCTCTATTAGAATATCTCTTATAATTTTTATATAATTTTAAATTTAGTATTAAGAATTATTTTTTAAAATTAAGAAATTAAATAATACTTTTTATCACGTAAAGTTTAATTATAAAATTTCCATTAAAATAAGTATTTGACTATGAATATATATTTTTGTTTTAAGAATTTTTTATGAATATTTTGATACAGAATACTTTAGTTATTTCTTTTATTCCTAACCTCTACCTTCATATTTTTTATTTCCTACAAAACTCGGTCATGTTTTTGTCTCATTTTTCTGATTATTTTTTCTCTCTAAATTTTTTTCCAATTTCTACTTTTTAGCTTTTGATTAATGAAACCCAGAAAATCTTCCCGAAAAACTTTTTCCCTATTCCCTGCCCATCAGCCATAGTCCACCTAGCAAAACACCCCTTTCATGTTAGAATAGAAAAACGGATTGTAATGCTGATTCTTTATTGAACTGAATATGGCTATTAAATAGCCTTACAATAACTAACTAAAAAATTGAAAATAGCCTACTAAATGGCTAAAGAAAGTGATCATGAATTGCTATGCAAATCACTCCCCTATATACTAGGAATTGTAAAACTAACTTGATATAAACTCCTAAAAATCAGCAACCATCCAAAGACCTCTTAAGAGCTCTAGTCATTAATTTCGCAACCTGCTCTTGTGTTCTATAATGCACCAATTCGACTTCTCCATCCCGTGTAAGATCTCTTAAGAAGTGAAAGCGAACTTTGATATATTTGCACTTCTCATGCATCATTGGATTTTTCGAGAGTTTAATTGTAGAAATGTTATCACACATGATATTAGTGTTTACCTTCTTGATCATGGCTTAAATTCTTCAAAGCTTGTCTCATCCATACAACTTGACAGGCACAAGTAATAGGAGTCACAAACACTGTTTCTGTAATTGAAAGAATAACTATTGATTATTTTTTAGACATCCATGATACTACCTTTGTACTCAATACAAAAACACATAACCAGATGTGCTTTTAGTATCATTACAAAAAAAGACAATGAAAAATATTAAACAAACCTCCTATATATAAATATCAAACAAAATGGATACCAAATAAATATTTTTTTTATATATAAAGATGATAGATATGACTTTGTTAATCATACTTGTTTAGTTGTTTACTTTATAGTGTTAGGTGTTTATCGTTGATTTTGTTTAGTTTTGTTAGATTCTTGTTGAACCGTGGAAGTGGAACCTGTAGAATGGTTTCTTCTTTAATTTTGATTTGTAGTCACAGTAACTATTTCAACTAGAGAAAGGAGAAACTAGACTTGTGGCCAACATAAATCCAAATAAAGTCAGGTGCTTGCACAAGGTTCAAAAACAATATCATAGAAGGAACCACCAACAGTTTAGTAAAATAAACATAATAGCACCTGGTCTCATGAGAAATTAATCTCTGTTTTGGTCAAACATTAACGATCATTTCCATCTCGAAATCAACCCTAAGTTGTAAGATTTAATTATAAAATACCTCTCATGAAAAATAACAAATTTTTAAGCCAATACTTAAGAAGAGCTTCAAGGAAACGTGTGGCTATTTCTAGGAATGGATCCCTCTGGGAGAAATGTATATCTAAGAAGGGTTTGATGCACTTGTGGTACCCTAATAGGGGTGCAGGTATCCATTAGTATCCGTATTTTCGTATTGATACTCTAAAGGTACTATTAGTATCATTTCAGTCTCCTTAATTGATAAATGGTATCTTTTTAATCCAATTTCATTAAAATAATTAAAATTTAAATGGCACGTGGGATGCATGTGAAGGCATTTATGTTGGTGTGTGCTATAACAGTGGCAGACACAAATGCTCAATGGAGTAAAACATTGAGCAGACAATAATATTAGTGGAGCCATAAAACCTGGATGTGCAGGTTTTATGGTTATTGTTTAATTTTCGTTTTCTTTATATACATATATTATAAACTCTTGTAAAGACAGAACAGAGAAATACAGAAATACAGAAACAATTAACATTAACACCAATAATTTGACATGGTATCAGAGCAGAGTTATTGGTTGTCCTAATGAAAGAATAAGTTACCTGCTAAGTTGATTCTGTTCTCCTTTAACTGATTTGGTGTCATATGCTCAACAGATTGTGTTAATCTGTGCATATTTGGCTGATTATTTGGCCAGGAGTTGGGGTAGCCGTTCAAGCTGCTCGTTGGAGTCATCACAGTTCCTACATTCCATTCGAGCTGCTACTGTGGGGCATTCATATTGTTCTTCAGCCCTACAATTCTGTAAAACAAAAAAAAAAGACAATTTTTGCAGTGATCAGTGATGATAAAGATGGTTCCAAGTATTGATGAAAAACTGAAAGTGATAGAAGGAAAAATCTGCACGCATTAGTTCCAGTAAACAAAAAAAAAAAAAAAACAGCTTCAGTTCCTTTTCTTTCTGTGAACTTTTTTGGTTCAGATTGAGAAATCACAAGTTGTTCGTTGATCCTCCATCAAAAGAAGGAAGTCGCTGCTCTTCCAAGAGGTTGCTGTTGAGAAACGCAGTCGAAGAAACTGCTGAGAAACGCAGTCGAAGAAACTGCTGAGAAACGCAGTCGAAGAAACTGCTGAGAAACGCAGTCGAAGAAACTGCTGAGAAACGCAGTCGAAGAAACTGCTGAGGAACTCAGTCGAAGAAACTGCTGAGGAACTCAGAGGAAGCTGCTGAGAAACGCAGTCGAAGAAGCTGCTGAGAAACGCAGTCGAAGAAGCTGCTGAGAAACGCAGTCGAAGAAGCTGCTGAGAAACGCAGTCGAAGAAGCTGCCGAGAAACGCAGTCGAAGAAGCTGCTGCAGAACTCAGAGGACGTTGCTGAGGAACGCAGAGGAAGCTGCTGAGGAAATCAGAGGAAGCTGTTGAGGAAATCAGAGGAAGCTGCTGAGGAAATCCGAGGAAGTTGCTGAGGAAATCAGAGGAAATTGCGTGAAGTGGGAAGAGGAAAAATTAGGGTTACGCGAAGCTGCGCGATTTGGAAAAAAAAAATATGTTAGGGTTACGGAATGTAGAGATTTAACTACCAACTTCGTGTTGGAAGATTTGACGGTGAAAATGACGGAAGTTCTAACTAGAGCTCAGCTCAGCTCACAACCTCCGCCAACTGAAGCGTCGACTGCTCCCATTAGTATCAAGTTGGGAGGATCCAACTATGCCTTGTGGTCCCAGGTGGTGGAGATGTATATCTCTGGCAAAGATAAACTGGGATATATTAATGGGGATTTTCCTCAACCTGTTGAAACCGACCCCTTATTTAGGAGATGGCGTACTGAAAACGCCATTGTCAAAGGATGGTTGATCAATTCGATGGACCCCTCCTTAATTGCAAATTTTATCCGATTCCCAACTGCAAAACAGGTTTGGGATTCGGTGGCTACCACTTACTATGATGGGACAGACACGTCTCAAGTATATGATCTTCGTCGTCAAGTTACTCGTACGAAACAAGCGGGTGGATCCATTGAAAAATACTACAATGACCTTCAAGGGTTGTGGCGTGAAATTGATTTCCGTCGTCCTAATCCAATGGAGTGTGCGATTGATATACAAAAATACAACTCCATCGTACAGGAAGATCGAGTATATACCTTCCTCGATGGACTTGATGATAGATTGGATAAAACTCGAAGTGATGTGCTTCAGATCAAACCATTCCCTACGGTGGAGCAAGCCTATGGATTCGTCCGTAGGGAAGAGGTCAGGCAGACCGTGATGATCACAGGTGTAGATACGACACCCGGAGCTGTTATGGCTTTTAAAGGGGTCAAGGGACATCATAACCTAATGCCACCAAAAACAGGAACTTCCTTGGGTAGCAAGAAATCCACGGGAAATCCACCATCTCTTGACATGAAATGTGGCCATTGTGGAAACTCCAAACACACCCGTGAAAACTGCTTCAAACTACATGGGTATCCAGAATGGTGGAATGATCTTCAAGCACGGAAGAAACGAGACACTACTGGGCGAGCAGCTGTGGCTACCAATAATGCCTCACTATCCCTTACTTCTCAAGCCGAATCTTCCCAAGATCCAGGTATTTCAAGTAAAGCATTTCACATCTCTACTCGTAATGAGAAAGATGAGTGGATTCTAGACTCTGGAGCTACAGATCACATGACATTTGACCCAAACGATCTCTGCAATACAACCCAGCCAAGACGGAGCCGTGTTGCCAATGCAAATGGGGTCACTTATCCAGTTACAGGAGCTGGAACAGTGACCTTATCTCCTTCATTATCATTATCTAATACTTTGCTTGTACCCTCCCTGTCAAACCGACTAATGTCTGTAAGTCAGGTCACTTCAGATCTTAACTGTGTAGTACTGATGTATTCTACCTTTTGCCTTCTACAGGATATTCTCACCAAGGAGATCATTGGGCGTGGTACTAGGAGAGGAGGGCTATATTATGTGGATGACCTCAGTTCAGGAAGAGCCAATCACATGCAACATACTGTTGGTAACAAGGAACGACAGATTTGGCTATGTCATCGTAGATTTGGGCATCCATCATTCGGGTATTTAAAGCACCTACTCCCCAGTTTATTTTCAAATATCACACATTCAGATTTCAAATGTGATACTTGTATCCTAGCAAAAAGTCATAGGGCGTCTTATCCTATGAGCATGAATAAAAGTGTGGCTCCTTTTGCTTTGGTACATTCTGATGTTTGGGGACCTTCCCCGGTCATTACGTCATCGGGTCATCGTTGGTTTGTTATTTTTGTTGATGATTGTACACGAATGACATGGCTTTACCTTCTCAAACATAAAGATGAAGTATTTGCTACATTTCACATGTTTCACACCATGGTTCAGACACAATTTTCTGAAAAAATTAAGATACTTAGGTCTGATAATGGAGGGGAGTATGTTAATCAACAATTCCGGACATACTTTGACAACCATGGTATTCTCCATGAAACCTCATGTTCACAAACCCCACAACAGAATGGGACGGCGGAGAGGAAAAATCGGCATATTTTAGAAACGGCTCGGGTCTTACTAATCGGTGCACATATGCCTAATAAATACTGGAGTGATGCTGTTACTACAGCTGTGTATCTACTGAATCGAATGCCCTCAAAGACCTTACAATTTCAGACTCCATTAAAGGTGTTATCTGATCATCTTCCTTTGCCTACTATTTTGATGCTTCCGCCCCGAATTTTTGGATGTGTTGCTTTTGTCCACCTCCATAAAAATCAACGAACTAAATTGGATCCATGTGCTGTCCGATGTGTATTCTTGGGGTATGGTGTACAAAAAAAGGGGTACCGATGTTATGATCCAATTGCTAAAAGAAACTATACTACCATGGATGTCACTTTCCTCGAATCAGAATGTTTTTTCCCATCACCAGTATCCAATTACACTCTTCAGGAGGAGAGTTATGGTGAAGAACGAAATTGGCTTGATGTTGAAATATTAGACACGAGTCCAACATACTCGGAACGTGCCAATAATATGGAGGAGCCCGTATCTAGACCCGAGCTTGAACTTCCACGAACTGAAGCTGAAGTAGTAATTGAATCTCCAGAAGATGAAGTGGTTGATGTACCCCTCCATTCTCTAGTACCCAATGATCCTCCTGCTGAGAAAACTCCTGAGGTAAGCTATCCTATCACACCTTTACAGACTAATGCTATAGATACATCTGTTGGTTATGTTTTACCTTTCAGACACAATCGAGGTAAACCTCCAAATCGTTACTCCCCAGAAAGAGAAGAACGACAACCCAAGTATCCAATAGCAAATTATGTATCTACTCAAAGGTTATCAGAACCTATCAGGGCATTTGCACAAACACTCTCCTCGTGTCCAATTCCGAGTAGCATTGAAGAAGCTTTATCTGATCCAAAATGGGCTCAAGCTATAAAAGAGGAATTTGAGGCACTGCATAAGAATAACACATGGGTGTTAAGCGAGTTGCCTCAAGGGAGGAAGATGGTAGGATGCAAGTGGATTTTCTCCATTAAGTATAAAGCAGATGGGTTAGTTGATCGTTACAAGACGAGGCTTGTAGCAAAAGGATATACACAGAAACATGGGATAGATTATCAAGAAACCTTCTCACCTGTGGCTAAACTAAAAACTGTGAGAGTTTTGTTATCTCTTGCAGCAAATTTAGATTGGCCATTGCACCAACTTGACGTGAAGAATGTCTTCCTTCATGGTGACCTTGAAGAAGAGATTTACATGGATATCCCACCAGGATATACTGTTACATCAGGAAAAGAAACTGCATGTAGATTACAACGAGCATTGTATGGACTAAAACAATCACCTCGAGCGTGGTTTGGTAGGTTGAGTTCAGCAATGAAGAAATATGGGTTCCAACAAAGCAACTCTGATCATACTCTTTTCCTAAAACATCGATTAGGGAAGATAACAGCCCTTATAGTCTATGTAGACGACATGATCATTACAGGGGATGATAAAGAAGAAATCTCTAAGCTTCAAGAACAACTGTCAAATGAGTTTGAAATGAAGAACTTAGGAGGGCTCAAATACTTCTTAGGTATTGAGGTAACAAGATCAAAACAAGGCATATGTCTTTCCCAAAGGAAATATACTATGGACCTACTAGCAGAGGCAGGTCTACTAGATTGTAAACCTGTCGATATTCCAATGGTTCAAAATCATAAACTCGGAGAATATGTGGACCAAGTACCAGCAGATAAACAGAGATATCAACGGTTAGTAGGTAAACTCATATATTTATCTCATACTCGACCTGATATTGCTTATGCTGTGAGTGTCGTGAGTCAGTTCATGCACTGCCCAAGTGAAGACCATATGGATGCGGTCATGCGAATACTTCGTTACTTAAAATCCTCCCCTGGGAAAGGACTTATGTTTTCAAAGAATGGTCAATTGAAAGTCCTTGGATATACAGATTCAGACTGGGCAGGGAATATGAAGGATAGGAAATCTACTGCTGGGTACTTTACTTTCGTGGGGGGCAACCTTGTCACATGGAGAAGCAAGAAGCAAAATGTAGTTGCCTTATCCAGTGCTGAAGCTGAATTTCGAGGAATGGTCAAGGGAATATGTGAGCTCCTTTGGTTGAAAAAACTTCTAACTGAGATTGGTGTTGCTCCTAACTCTGAAATGAACTTATTTTGTGATAACAAAGCAGCCATTGCCATATCTCACAATCCAGTTCAACATGATCGCACGAAGCACGTTGAAGTGGATCGGAACTTCATCAAACAGAATCTTGAAGAAAAGATTATTAAGCTTCCATTTGTTAAATCAGAAGATCAATTGGCTGATATACTCACAAAATCTGTGTCTGCAAGGAACTTCTACAACTCACTTGACAAGTTGGGCATAAGAGACATATATGCACCAACTTGAGGAGGAGTGTTGGTGTGTGCTATAACAGTGGCAGACACAAATGCTCAATGGAGTAAAACATTGAGCAGACAATAATATTAGTGGAGCCATAAAACCTGGATGTGCAGGTTTTATGGTTATTGTTTAATTTTCGTTTTCTTTATATACATATATTATAAACTCTTGTAAAGACAGAACAGAGAAATACAGAAACAATTAACATTAACACCAATAATTTGACAATTTATAGTCATTTTAACTGCTTACTTAATCCAGCTCTCATTTTCGGGCAACACTCAACTAAACCCATTCTCCACAACCTCTATCACATAGACCTGTTCTATTTATTTTTAGTTTGTTTCTGCTCTATTTTCGTGCTCTGTTTCACCGAGAACCATGAGAAGGATGGCTGAAGCAAAAGTACCAAAGTCATGCATTTCTGTTTTAATCATGTCCTGACGGGCATGTCTTTTGGTCTTAAGCTGCACTTGATGGGCACGCAGTTTTGTGATAAACTACAACATTTATGTTTTATCAAATTTTGGTCATTTTGATAGCTATATAATTACAATTGTATAAACTGAGATAAACTAACATAACAACATCAGTTTACAACGACATGCATGTTGTATAAATCATATTGGATGCAGCAAAATTTGCAACTGCAAGATTATCGAGAGACTCGCGTTCTTATTCTACGCGTGAAACAGAGAGAGCCTGGATAGAATCACGGCTGTATTGTGTATCAGTTAGAATTCTCATTTTTAATTCAAAATTAATTTATTTTAAAACTTAACTCCAAAAATACACTTAATTATACATAACATGTAAGTTATATGGTCAAAAGTCCTCAATTTAAACAAAAAAATTAGATTAAAAGGGTTATTTTTTAAATATGGGTACGAAAATATAACTATTAATAAGTATTCATATCCTTAATATGGACATCACAAATGTATCAATTATTTTTTCCATTATTTAAAAAATAAAGAAATTATTTATGAGATGAAATATAACTCAAATTCATTATTTTTTTTTTATAAAAATGATAACAGAAATTTATTTTATAAAATAATAAATTTATATTTTTCAATCTTTTAATAAAAATAGTGTACTATTTCCTCATATCTTTCTAGATAAGTGTAAAAATAATTCAAATTTATATAACAATACCAATCTTCGCCATCTTAATTGTTTTGATTTTTAAAGGTTATCTAAAAAATGTGTTGAATATTCAAATAAACAACATCTATTGTTGCCACATTACTCTAAAAAAGGGCTGATGATGATGACTAAAGATAAAGCTAGCATAACAATACTGGATGCCAATTTAAAGTCTAGAGACAAATCGAAGATTCAATCTTAGCAAGCAAAAACAAAAAAAGAAGAGTAGAGAAAAAGACGACAAATAAAAGATTCATAGATTCATTCGTTAAAAATGTACAGTTAATATCAATATCCGAGAAAGATGCTATAATGCTCTTTCTTCCGATTGCAATAAAAATTCGCATCCATATAAATAAGTAATCAAAACAACCAGATCAAAAGAGTATGTAATCAAAAACAACAACTTTCTTCATTATGTTCAGGCATTGTATAAACCTCAATAACATAAAAATATAATGAATTCTAGAGCCGACGTTACCATCATTCGCAGGAAAAACAAGATCCGCGATTATCCGATCTCAAAAAACCCAAAAGAAAATTAAGGTACTAAAAATTATTAAGAACTTGTGAACTTGGTGACAGCCTTGGTACCTTCAGAAACGGCGTGTTTTGCTAATTCTCCAGGCAAAACCAATCGGACGGCGGTCTGAATCTCCCTAGATGTAATAGTAGGCTTTTTATTGTACCTAGCCAATCGAGAGGCCTCTTGGGCGAGTTTCTCGAAGATGTCATTGATGAAACTGTTCATAATCCCCATAGCCTTGCTTGAGATACCAATATCAGGGTGAACCTGCTTCAAAACCTTGAAGATGTAAATCTTGTAGGTCTCGGTGCTCTTTTTCACCTTCTTTTTTTTCTTGTCAGCACCACCTTCCTTTGATATCTTCTTCTCAGCCTTGGGCTTCTTCTCCGCCACCGGAGCTTTCTCGGCTGGTTTCTTCTCCGCTGGTCTCTTCTCACCCTTAGTTGGAGCCATTGAATAAAGATTGAATAGGTCTACAGAAAATGTATGGAAGGGTTTGATCTGGTAGTAAATTTGGGTTTAGATAGTTGGGAGAGCTGTTTCGAGATTCTACGATGGGAATGTGATGAACTTGGAGACGGGAAACATTTCTTTATATAGGGCGGAAAGGCGGGTTCTCGTTGGAGGGATAGGGTTTCGCGCAGATCGTTGACGTGTCAATTATCTTTCCTTTGGATGCAAGAAGCCACACCAGCGGTTACGATCTTTTTCAGCTTTGCAGATAAATTGTATCTTTTTCAGCTCAAAGATTAGATTGATTTTGTATGAAAAATATAACCGATTTAATATATTATGAGTATGAGTACCACTAATTGATTTTATAAAATAATTAGGTATTTTTTGGTACACGAAATTGAACCGGAGTGAAAAAGAAAGAAATAATGAGATAGCTTTTGTTTCAACGAATATAATAAGAATAAGAATGAAAAGTAAAGTAAATTTTTTTTTTAGATTGAACATTGTAATAAAAAAAATATTATAATTTTTGGTTGATAATTAGAATTGAATAGAAAATATTGTATATTATCTTAATATTTTTATATTAAATAAATTTTAAATAATATTATTTAATTATTATTTTTTATTTAGTTAAAATATATTATTAAAATTATTATTTTTCTAAATAGGATTTAGAGTTATGAGGTTTAAGATTTGCGATTTAAAGATTTAGGGTTTTGTGATTTAAGACTTATGGTTATATTTATGAGTTAAGATTTTAGGTTACAATTATTATTTTACTAAATAGTGTTTAGGATTTTGGTTTTTTGGATTTAAGATTTATGGTTTAGAATTTAGGGTTAAAATTGTTATTTTTCTAAATAGATTTTAAGGTTTATGGCTTTGAATTTAGGGTTATATTTGAGATTGGGGTAAAATTGGAAAAAATATTAAGATAAAATTGGAAAAAAATTGAGATAAAATAAAATCATGATTTCTTAAGGAGAGAAAGTAAATAATTTTGATTCTATTTCATTCTAATTAACCAAACATGAGGTTATAGTTGTACTTCTAAACAAAATTATCATTCCAAACCTACACATATAAACACGAATGAGCCTTACTATAAATAATTAAAAAAATAACAATTTATTTTTTGTAAATAAAGAGAAAAAATTATTAATTTCTTATAATTTTTAAAAATTATGAAAAATAAGCTATCATTTTTATTATATTTTTTTCCTCAATTTCTTAATGATATTTTCTTTGAAAAATGATAACTAGTGACAAGAATAAATTGATTCATTTTTATTCATTCTATAAATTTATAATATATATTATATATAAAAATTTAAATCACATCTTAAATTTTATTTGATAGAAAATATTCTTAATTTTTTAAGATAACAATATTTCAAAAAGTTAAAATATTATATTATATCATCATTTTTTCAGTATATTTAAAAAGTGATAATTTCTAAAAAAATCAAATCTTTAAATTAAATTAGTTATATAAAGAATAATATTATTCTGTTTATATAATAGTGGAATTATAGTAGAGATCTTCTAATTAAATATAATTTATTGAATTATGATAAATCAAATCTTAACATTTTTTCTCAAGCTAGAGCATGTATATTTATCATGCTAAACTTGCTGATGAACTTCTTAAAAATATTGTCTCCTAAAGTTTTAGTAAAAATATCAACTAGTTAAAGGTATGATGGAATAAACTTTGTAAAAATCTATCATGCTTGAATTTTTTCTCTAACAACATTACAACATGACAATCAAGTTTAATGTATTATGTGCGTTTATGATAAATAAGATTTGTTATAATATAAAGAGCAACTATATTATCACAAAACAATGTAATTGGTTTCATAATGTATAACACCATTGGGAAGCTACTAATAAGACACTAAAAATTAACCACTTCCAAGCTTATATCTTCTTCATGCCTAATGACCACATCATTTGTTGAAGGCCATTTATTTCAATCTCATAATTATTTGAATTTTTTCTGGTAAATTGGACTATTAAGAAATGTGGTGAATGATGTCGAGATCCATTTCTTTGTAACAAAAATTCTTTTTGATTGAATCCATTTAGCCACTAAACGAGCTTTGTACTATTCTACGGACGCATCAAATTTATACTTGATTCGAAAGACTTACTTATTGCCTATGGGATGATGATCTATAGATAGTGGAAGTAGAGACCATATCTTTTAATTTTCAAGGATAATAAGTTCAATTTTCATAACTTCATACCACTTAACAAATATTATGTTAACAAATATTTAATGAGACAAAGATAGAGATAGTGAATTGTAGGAAATAAATTTGGACATATGATATTTGGTACTTTTTTTTATAACAATTTGCTTGGATTGTAAGTGGACGTATTAACTTGGCATAATGGAAGTCACAGAGAAGAACATATTGTTGACGAATTCTATCATTTAGATGAAGAATTAGAATAAATAGGTCAATGTCTAGAGAAAAAAGAGAAAGCAGTAAGTAAGGTATTGATTTTAGTGGTGAAATTAAGAGGTTGTAAGAAGTGAAAGACAAAAGAGTAGATATTTTTGGTACGCAGATAGAGCTATATGACAAGGTTGTCTTTGGGATATCACTAAAATCAAAAGACACATTAGGAAGAAGATTTGTTAGTGAAGGATTTGATGAAGTATTGTAGAAAAAACAAGAAATAACTCTACACAAAAGAGTTCTCTAGTTTGTATTATTTTCTTCATATTTTCATTACAATTGTATAGCTATTTATAAGGAAATTTTATTCCTTCAATTACTCTTTAAATTAAGCATTCCTTGTTTTACTCCTTGAATTAAGGATTCCTTGTTTTACTCCTTGAATTAAGGATTCCTTGTTTTACTCCTTGAATTAAGCTCCTTGTTTTATTCCTTGAATTAAGGTCCTTGTGTTTATTCTTTGAATTAAGAACTAATATCCAATACTCCCCCTCAAGCTGGATCCAGAAGATTTATGGATCCAAGCTTGGACAAAAGTCGTTGAAATTGATGAGAAGCCAAGGGCTTGGTGAAGATGTCAGCCAGTTGGTCGAAGCTTTTTGTATAATGTGTCTGAATCACCTGTGATTGAACTTGTTCACGAACGTAATGACAATCAACTTCAATGTGTTTCGTCCTCTCGTGAAACACTGGGTTTGATGCTATATGCATAGCTGCCTGATTGTCACAAAATAAGGACATAGGAAGAGTTGTAGGAACACCTAAATCACACAGAAGACCTTTAAGCCATATCAACTCACACGCAGTTGAAGCCATTGCACGATACTCTGCTTCGGCACTTGATCTGGCAATCACAGTTTGCTTCTTACTCTTCCATGTGACCAAGTTTCCACCGACAAATGTACAGTAGCCAGTGGTGGACTTGCGATCAATTGCATTCCCTGCCCAATCAGCATCACAATACCCCATGATTTGTGTGTTGTCATTCTTCTTCATGATAATACCACGACCCACTGATCCTTTTAAGTAGCGTAAGATCCTTTTAACAAGGGTCAAATGCTCAAGTGTTGGGGAGTGCATGAATTGGCTCACAATACTTACAGAATATGTGATGTCAGGTCTGGTGATTGTTAGGTAGATCAACTTACCAACCAGTCGTTGGTAATAACTTATATCCCTGAGTGGCGTGCCCTTCAAGCTAGGTTTGAGCTTGCTGTCAAGAGGGGTAATGGCTGGTTTAGCATCGCTCATGTTAGCTTCTTTAAGCAAATCTAGGATATATTTCCTTTGGTTAAGAAATAGTCCCTTGTGCGAGGTTGCCATTTCTATACCAAGAAAGTACTTCAATATCCCAAGGTCTTTAATTGCAAACCTTTGTTTGAGGGACTGTTTGAGGTTGAAAATCTCGTCAGCATTATCACCTGTAATTATCAGATCATCTACATAAATCAGCACAACCAATTTTCCCATAGCTCCTGTGCGAACAAATAGTGAGGAATCGGCATTGCTGCTTTTGAAACCAACACTAGTGAGAACTGAGCTTAGCTTGGCATACCAAGCTCGTGGGGACTGTTTCAAACCATAAATGGATTTGTGCAATTTGCACACTAAATCCAGTTCATTGCTTTGAGGATGCCCAGGTGGCAATTTCATATAGACTTCTTCTTTGAGATCACCATGCAAGAATGCATTCTTCACATCCATTTGGTACATGGACCACCCCTTGTTTACAGCCACAGACAGTAACACTCTTACCGTGTTCATTTTTGCAACAGGTGCAAATGTTTCTTTGTAATCCACCTCGAATGTTTGAGTGAATCCCCGAGCCACCAATCTTGCTTTATACCTCTCAATTGATCCATCTGACTTGAATTTGAGCTTATAGATCCATTTGCAACCCACAACTTTCTTGCCTTTTGGAAGTTTGGTGATGCTCCATGTGTTGTGTTGATCTAGGGCTTTAAGTTCTTCTTGCATGGCTTCCTTCCACACCTCTTGGCTGTTGGCCTCATGAAAGTTTTGAGGCTCACTGTAACTCGATATAGTGCTGAGGAATGCGGCATGGGTTGGTGTCACTCTCTTATATGACACATAATTTGAGATGGGATGTGTGGGTTTGTAGGTGACAAAGTCTTGAAGTCTTGTGGGAGGTTGCCTAACACGCATTGGATTACGTCGTGGAACAGAAGGAGTTATCTCACACTCGTTCACATCTTGTACCATATTGTGAGGATCATCTTGATTATCACCATCTTCATGCAGTGTACCATTAAGACGAGACCCTTCATTGTTACTTTCAGTGAGAGATGCATCAATGTTGACATGGCTGGGATCTTGTTGTTGTGGAGCCTCAAGTTCGATTCTTGGTAATGGAAACACATCCAAGATGTCATCCCCTTGACTTGTGATTTCATGTGACTTGCTAAAAAAAGGGTTAGTTTCATAAAATCGAACATCTTTAGACACAATTAATCTCCTAAGTTGGGGATCATAACACTTATATCCCTTTTGTGTAGATGAATAACCAAGAAAAATACATTTAACAGCTCTAGGATCCAATTTATCTCGATGATGAGATTGAATATGTACAAAACAGATGCAACCAAAGACTTTAAGGTGTGAAAGGTTAATTTTCCTTCCTTTCATGACCTCTAGAGGAGACTTGAAATCTAAGACTCGACTGGGTAATCTATTGATGATGTAAGCAGCTGCCATAACCCCTTGGGACCAGAATCTCTTTGGTACATTCATTTGTAGCATTAATGCTCTAGTTTTTTCAAGTAAGTCCCGATTTTTGCGTTCAGCTACACCATTTTGTTGAGGTGTGCCAACACAACTTGTTTGATGCATAATGCCATGAATGCTCAAATATTGTTTCATGATATGGGACATGTATTCGGTGCCATTGTCAGACCTTGTTCATGACTTTCCTTCTTACTTCTTCACGTTGAATTGTCGCACATACATTGGTGAAGGAAGGAAGTTCAGTATTCATGAGTATATGGCATCGTATATCTTCATATGTTGAATCCAGACTGGACAAAAGTTGAAATATCTTATCTTCTTCCGCTCTCTTTCGTAGCAGAGCTACATCGGTTGTATGAGGACGATATATTTCCAACTCATTCCACATGCTTTTCATGCTTCCTAAGAGTTGTACAAAAGGCTTGCCATCTTGTTGCAGATCTGAGATGTCTTTCTTTAATTGAAAAACTCGTGCAGCATTATTTTGACTGCCATACATTTCCTTGACCGTCTCCCATAGTTGGTATGCAGATTCAGAGTAACTGAATATTTCAGCTAATTTACGTTCCATGGAATTTAGGAGCCATGACATAACCAGCTGATCCTTACTAAGCCAGGATTCATAGGTTGGTGAGGAAACATCAGGTACTTCGATGCTTCCATTTATGAACCCCAACTTGGACCTTCCACCTAGAGCCAGAGACACTGCTCTTGACCAAGGCAAGTAATTAAACTCATTCAACAAGACTGAGCTTAATCTTTGATTTGGGTTGACATCCACCTCATGCATATTCATGAAGGAAAGCACTGATGAACTTTCAGCTTCTGATCCTAGCGGCTTATCTTCAGTCATTTCAAAGATTGAAGATGCTAAGATAATAATAAAGCAGAAGCAAGTTAATTTTCCTGCTCTGATACCATGTAGAAAAAACAAGAAATAACTCTACACAAAAGAGTTCTCTAGTTTGTATTATTTTCTTCATATTTTCATTACAATTGTATAGCTATTTATAAGGAAATTTTATTCCTTCAATTACTCTTTAAATTAAGCATTCCTTGTTTTACTCCTTGAATTAAGGATTCCTTGTTTTACTCCTTGAATTAAGGATTCCTTGTTTTACTCCTTGAATTAAGCTCCTTGTTTTATTCCTTGAATTAAGGTCCTTGTGTTTATTCTTTGAATTAAGAACTAATATCCAATAAGTATGAATAGAAAATAAGAATTTGTTTTCATCGAAAACAATATCCCAACTACAAAAAAAATTACGAGTGGTTATATCACAAACTTGATAAAAAATTTAATTAGAGGGATATTCAACAAAAATATATAGACGAGCTCGTGGTAAATTTTTTGTTAAAGATTGTAAGTCTATAGCATAGCAAAGACAACCAAAAATTTATAAATGTATGTAGAATGGAGTTTTACCATATAATAGTTTATAAGGTGATTTGTGATGCAAAAGTGGGATATGAAGATGATTTACGAGGTAAATGGAAGTAAAACGACTTTTATTCCAGAACTCCAATAGCAATTTTTTTTAAATCTCAAAGCACGACTAACATTTAAAAGGTGTCTATGTTTTCGTTCCACAACACCGTTTTGTTTAGGTGTATAAACCGTTTTGTTGAGGTGTATAAGGACATAAAATTTGAAATATAATTCCAAGAGTGGATAGAAATAGTTTTAAAGAAGTAAATTCCAAATCATTATCACTACAAATACTTTTAATTTGACAAATAAATTCAGTGTTAACAAAAGTAATGAATTTTTTTAACAAACCTTTAGTTTCAGATTGAATTTCTTAAGAAAAAGAAAAATAAAATGAGTGTAAAAATCTATAATAGTTAAACACTAGTGTGCAACATAGTGAGTTTTTATTTTAGGTGAACCCCAAATATCATAGTGTATAAGATCAAAAGAATGAGTGCATTGAATTGAAATTAAAGGAAAAGATAATCTTGTTTGTTTTACCAAAGAATAGACATGAACGTTTTAAATCATAAATAAAATATGAAATTATTTTTGACAAAAATTAAGAGAACAATTTAGATGGATGCTTTAATTGTTTGTGCCAAATAACTACTGATGAGAGTGATACTTGATATGAGGTTGAAGAAGGTGTATGCAACTCTGATTGTGACATGAGATATTACAACCTATTACTTTACTTACCCAAACCAATCATCCTCTTTGTAGCAAAGTCTTGCAGTATATAAAAAGTAGGAAAGAAGTGCACGGAACAATTAAGGACACATGTAAGTTTACTAACATAAAGAAGATTCACATGAAAAGATGCACAAAGAACATCCACACTTGTGATTGGAGCATTATAACCATTGGTACGGTGACTCAGGAAAACTTAAGATATTGGCTTTATCAAAGATGTTGGTAGCTAAATGTGGCTCCATTATCAATAATCTAATTTAGAGAGTTAATATTTTGAGAAATTATAGATGAACAAAATGGAGTAGAGATACATGTAAGATGGTTGATTTTTTATTGTTAAAAAAGTCTTTAATTTGTGAGAACTCCTCAAAAATAAAGTGAAATGACCGGTTAAAAGTATGGATGGCTTTTGTTGAGAAAAAAACATATTTTGACTAGTGGTGTTTTAGTTTTCCTAATTGACAACTTTGTTTGTATTGGATTTATTTTGGATGATTTTTCTTGAATAAGCATCTTCCATGTAAGTTACATAAGCTTAATAAAGACTTCAGGATTAACGCTCTAATATCATGAAAAATTAAATATCATATTATATCACTATTCTCTTAATATATTTATAAAGAGATGTTATATGCATATATATAATATCTATAAAAATCAAATCCCTAAACTAAAATAACTATATGGAATAATATTATTACGTGATTATAATAGTAAAATTATATATAATATATTCTATTTAAATATAGTTTTTTTAATTATAGTAAATCAAATCTTAATATTTTTTTATTCATTTATAATTAAGAAAGACTTTTATGTGCGTTTAACTACCAATTATTTAAGTTGTTAATATTTAATAATATCATAAATATACATTATCGTACATTCTAATAATAAATTATTTAGATAAATAATATAATAAATTATAATAATATTTGGATAAAATTATTTAAAATTGTATGTGTTAACAAATATAGAAAAAATGATTTTTAAAATAAAATATATATTCTCAACTTAATCTTACTATATAATTTTAAGAATCTATCATCATATTTATTCCATCTGATTTTAAGAAATAAAAAAAAAATTGTCGTTCA
This sequence comes from Hippophae tibetana, assembly GCA_037013495.1. NCBI lineage: Eukaryota > Viridiplantae > Streptophyta > Magnoliopsida > Rosales > Elaeagnaceae > Hippophae > Hippophae tibetana. The sequence goes on from CM072804.1 coordinate 8,432,397, forward strand.
ATACAACCCATTCTTGCCCTTCTTTTCTACGATCCAACAGGCATATCAAAATGTTAAACAACAAAGGACGCATAAAGTAAATAACACATGACACCAGCAACAGCCTTGAGCCACCTCCTTTCAAAAAAAATCCCGAAAGTCTTTTTTCTTTTAATTAATATGTTCTTCAATAACTTTAAAAAAAATTCATTAATTTTTTTATTTATAAAAAAATATTAATAAATAATTTTATTTATAAATAAATATTCATTAGTTACTTTACTTATAAAATATAATCACAAAAAGATCTTTATTGATAAAAAATTAAACAGATTATTAGTAAGAGTATTTTTGTTTTTTATTTCATCCTATTAAATAAAAAAATTACAAACATAAATAATAAGTATATTATTGTCTTTTACCCCAAATTAGAATGGAATAACCATAATAATTTTATTTTTTAAAAATAAATTTAAAATTAATAAATGATATTTTTACACAATTTTTATAATTAAAATGAATAAATATAAGAAAACTAAATCACAACTTTTGTATAAATAAAAGCACCAATTTGGAGTTCCACCCTTGTTCAGAACTCCTTCCACAAACTCCTTAAGCTGTTTTTAAGGTAATCATCTCAAGTCTCAACTTATCCTACAGGATAAAATAAAAACTCAAAAGTACCCGAGACGAACGACAAAGATGCTAACGTAGAGTATCATATATGTCAATCATGCTACCAAAAAAATATTCAGAAATGCAGGATTTGTATGTCCATCCTATATTTAAGAGGAAGAAAACACAAATATTAGGTACAATCACAATTGATAAGTGCAACCATAAATATTAGGTGTAACCACAAATGTTAGGTGCGATCACAAATAGTAAGTGTAACCATAAATGTTAGGTACATCTAGCATTGATATGCAATTTGCCTATAAATAGTCAATGTCTTTGTCTTAGAGACATATCAATACACCAAACAAGAAGAGAAGCTAAGCAAAGCCAAAAGAATAATTTCCTTTGAAGAAAAATAGTGTTGTGTGAGAAAGTGGGAGAAAATATCTTAGAAAAATATTGGGATATTTTTCTAAAAAAGGAGTAACAAAATAGTGAGTTTGGGAAACACTTATGTGATACTATTTTAGGTTTATCTCAATTTGTTGTATTACCTCTCACTTTGTACCCATTAATTTTATTAGTGGAAGAAATATTTTTCGGAGTTTGTCTCGTAAACTTAGCCCCAATTAAATGGTGAATCACGTTAAATTTTCGATATCATTATTCTACTCTTGTTAAATTTATTTTATCTTTATCTATTGTGCCCAACATCATCACCATTTGAAGCTTTCCATGATCCTTGCCATACCATTTCGAAAAATGGTCCACAGCCAAATTCCATAGCTTTAATAAAATTTTAAATAACTAGCCTAGTGATGCATTATGTGCATTTCTAGTCCCCTTTCTTTTAGGACTATCGCTTTAGTGCACTAACTTGTAAAATTAATGCACTTAAAGCTCATCATTTATAAAAAAATAATAAGAATTAATTTTATAGCAATATTAATGAAAATTTTAGCAGTGGGATTGTTCCCAAAGTAAGGACCTGTTATATAGACAACAACCATGCTATGCAATATTCAATTATTGTTGATTTTTTCTCTTATTTGGAGGAATCCAAAAAGGCTCACGTGATTTATGACTCATGAAGAAAAGGACAATTTTATCTATTTGATTACTTCATTAATCAATCCGAGATTGTTAAGACGAAATTCAATCGATGGTAGCAAGCAAAAAAACAAAAAGAAAAACAGAGAGCAATTTTTCAGTTTTTCTTCTTCAGCAAGCCTTCATCAAATGTTTCGATGGAAAGTTTTTTATGGTCTGATTGAGCTGAATTTTATAGGAAGGTTTACGACTCAAGACTCTTCAATGGTGGGATTTGGATTTGGATCACCAGATTGAGAAATATGGGTCGTAAACAGTGACTACAAAATTGGGTTAGATTTAATCATTTTCTTAAAATAATTGTTAGTTTCAAAGAAGTTGTATTCTTGATGATGTTATTGATTGTTTGTCTTTAATTTTATCTATAAAGAATTTTTGTACAATTATTTTTTGATAGTGGAAGTTTTAGAGATAGAGTATCGTGATTTTTCCTTCCTACACCAAGAAGGTTTTTTTCACGTAAATTAGTTATGTTGATTTTATGCATGTTTCATTTTGAGCTCTATTTATTTGTTTCATACAAGATTAACAATAATAAGTAGAATATGTTTTATTTCGCTGTAATTTTGCATTAATATTATGATTTTTTTAACAATTATATGCGATTATAATATTTTTGATAGTCAAGTTATCGTAAGTGCACCAATTTTATGAGTTAGAAACTAATGGTGCCCAATTTCACTAGTAATAGACAAAATGCAGTTTCCTTGACGTTGTTTGTTTGTCATTGTTTGAAGTCTCATTCAATAGTATACACCTTCGGTTGTAATCTTGGAGCTTTGACACATCTAAACAAAGATGAGTGTGCAGACAAACTTGTGAAGACGATACCTCGGCAAAGGTTTCTCCACAAAGATAACACTGAAGACATCAGAACTAAGCATTTAAACTGTCATTTGCGTACTCCAAAAATGAAAAGGACTAATCAACAAAGAGAAAGTAAATTCGGAGATATATAATATTCAAACCTAAGACTCAAGGTCCAAAGCCATTAGGAGAAAAAGAAGAAGAACCAAAAATAGAGAAAAGATGAGGATGATCAAATCAATATCAATCAACATACTCTAACTCCAGAAAGGTATAATGCAAATTCGCAATGGTTCAAACATATGGTCCTTTTATTTTCCTTCTGATTAAGTTGGAAAATCCAAGCTACAGCAACCTAGAATCATTCCCGGGCTCACCGATTATTGAAGGGCTTTCCACAACCAATTTATTTGTCAAGATTCAGATCAACTGGTTCATAATGTATAACATGCACCATGCATAATGGGGGGAAGCAACTAATAAAACACTAAAAATTAACCACTTCCAAGCTTATATCTTCTTCATCCCCAATGACTACATTTGTTGAAGGCCATTTACTTCAATCTCATAATTATCTGAATTTTTTCTGGTCAGCTGGACTATTAAAAAACGAGGTGGGTGATGCAGAGTTCCCTTTCTTCGTATAAAGGTACGCTTTTATCCGTTTATTTTTACAAATACATCCTAGGTCCTTTATTTTATAAAACTATACATAATTTCAATTTCTTATTTCCATTTCGAAAATGCTTATTATTTTCCGCACATGCTTCTCACATGTCTCTTTAATGAAGGGTAGGTGTGCCATTAAATTATACTCCCACCAAGTGAAGAGTAACCAATTCGGCCTAGCCTATTTTTACCGCCATTTTCATCTTACTTCCTCTCTTTTTTTCAATAGAACCCAACATTTTACATCTCTTTCGTTCTTTCTTCTCTCTCTAAATCTATTTGATTACAATAAGAAACCAAATACCATACAAATGTGTCGCTACAGATTTCAAAATTCATTTTATATAGAATGTTTCCAACAAAATGTTATTGTGGTAATGATGTATGTGAGGCAGCATGTTGGACAAATAGAGTTCATGGAAGGAGATACTAAGGATGCAAGGCTTTTTGATTTTGTTCTGCAAGCTACTTTATGTGGGTTTTTTTTTATTTATCTTCGTACTTTTTATTTTATTAAGGGGGTTTAGGAATATTTTTTTCTCTATTTTTCCGTATTCATTTTCTTTTGAATTCAAAGACGTGTTGACTATGCAAGAGGAAGACCCAACGGTGGTTGTCAATTTTTTGCTTCGATAGGTCTTCCTGTTTCGCCTAGAAACTCGGAGGTAATCATTAGATTATTGAAGAAAGATTTTGATTTAAAGAAAAGAAATCAAAAGCTGAAAAAGTGGTCGAAGATTTTTATTTGTATTTTGTTGGGTTCATGGATTTATTATTATATATAACTAAAACTATTTCCATGGATTTATGACATGTAAGGTTAATTGGGTTTGTATTTTAGAGAACACTAAATTTTGGATCTAGTTTTAGTTTTAGTAATGTTTGTTTGCATTGTTATCGTATTTGAGTTCATGAATTGTACTAAAATGAAGCCCATAATTTAGTGTAAACTGAATGAAATAACAAAGGGAGTTGTTTCAATTTATAAACATTTTAGAAAAAAAATAATAACAAAGGACCTCCAAGTTACTGAACAAAAAAAGTTACTAAAGTACGTGAAATGTCTACTTTGTCCTCCTATTTTACACGTGATTTAAAGATGGACAATTTTTTTTCAATAACGCAAAATCAAACTTATGTATAACTTTTGAATAATGAAGACGTTCTTTTTCCTTTTAATACCTCCGAACCGATGAATTTTTTTTAAAAAAGAGAATAGGGAAAAAAAGAATTTAATTTTTTTGATTATATGGAAAGAAAGATAGAAGAAAGTGAAAAAAACAATATTAGTTCAAAAACGTAGTTTAAAGACAATTTAAATTTGATACGATCCGAATCAAATTATGTATTGCTCGATACGAATTTGATACGCTTTAAATGTCAATCCAAATAAATTTGAATCCGATCGAATTAAATAGAATCAAAATCATAATTTTAACCTATAAAGAAAAAAATTACATAAAATCAAAAAAACATTTAAAATAAAAATATTTTTCATACAAATTCAACAATAACCGAAAACATGATTAAAAATATTACAATAAAAATGATATAAAAGAAAAAAATTCAATATCAATTATATAATTTAACTTTACTCTCCAAACAATAATAATAACACAAATTCCTTGAGATAATCATTCGTTTAAGTCATTAATATCATATAGAACATCTACATGATGAAAAATTAAAAAGTTAGAAATGGATTTGAAGTAAATAATATAATCATTCAAATAAATAATAAAACATATGATAAGAAACATGATAAAATAGATGAAATTAATGAAAAATCTGTTGTTTTGTTTATGCTAACTCTTCATTGTTGCAATGATACTAAAATATAAAAAAAAAATCTATAATTCATTAACATGTTAGAAAAAAATTGATATTATACAATGTTCAGTTCTAAAAACTCTTGACCTAATCAATTATATTTGTAACCTAAACAATCCTAACATTTGTAGTGATTACTAGATCCATGAAAACTTTAATACCATGGGAGGTACCAAATGTCACAAAAGCTACATAGGAACAAAAGGTTTGAAAATGGTTGCACCAACACCGGAGCAAATTATTACCATCAAGGTACCTTGCATAATTGGAAATTTGGAACATACATATATAATGTTATCTAATTGTCACTTGGGTTAATTATCCCGATGGATGTTGAACTAATATATATTTATGTAATCAAACCCAACATATATCAGTCATAAAGTATTTTGGTACTAATGAACTTGTAACTCACTAAGTTGGCTCTGTATTTCTATATCCATTTGAAATAAAAATAATAACTATTCGCTTACTACTTCGTTGGCTTATAGGTTACCATTCTAAATTCCCATACACTTGAAGAGGTTGCAAAAATTGAACAAGTGCACGATTTTGTTTAATGGAAAAGCTTTACAATTCATTCACTTCACTCTCTATGTTTTATGGTTGATATTGATGTTATTGTTTCGACTAGTTTATGTGGGCAAGCACTAAAGTTAGCCAGCTTCCTACAAATTTTAGATTAGACGACAATACTTAGTTTGACAATGTTATGAAAAAATGAAAATATAGTCCAAAGCATAGTGAAGATGTGGTTGATGTTGAGTACGAAAAGCCAACTATCAGTTTATCAAAGCATCATACCCACTCCACTCGGTCACTCACGAGAATCCAAAAATAGAACAGCAAAAACATTATAAACCAATACCAATAGCACATCACGAAACAAAGCATTTGAACATTGGAGAAAATGAAATTTGAAATCAAAATTTAGAAAAAGAAAAAGTTCAAACAAATCTAACCTTCCGCTAAAGAACGATGAAGAACAACAACTGGTACAGGCGAACAACGACTAGAAACAGGCGAACATCGACTGAAAACGAACGAACAACGACGGAGAACATCTTGAGTGAAAGTGTCGCGCTGTGAAGTAGATTATGAGAGACAAAGAGAGAGATAGGGCTAAAAATTTCAATTTAGATTAGGATTTTGTAATCTGTAAGAGCCGAGAGGTAATATATTAGATTTAATTATATTATGTTTTTATACATATATTTTTTAAATAATATATTAAATATATCGAATCAGATTAGATTATACAAATTTGAATATTTTAATCCAAATCCAAATTCGATCGGATTGTTAAAATTCAATCTGAATCTGAATCCGATTACGGATCAAAATCAATCCATTTTTTCGTAATAGATCGGATTAATCGGATATTTTAGTCAGCCCTAACTACTAGTATGGGACAATCTATACCTCTTTATTGGAAAAGGGGACTTCTTGGAAGTTTTCCTCGCTTAGGTAACCAGCCCTCTCAGAAACCATCACAACAGATCCTTCAAACGTAAAAAGAGTTAAACGTCTGTCAATCACACCATATGTAGGATCTTTCAACTAAGTTACAGAAAGCTAAAATAACTTCAAAACATCACAGAATAAAGTAATCCCCATAACTAGTCACAATAAGACTTTTTTATTCATCAGTACCATGGCAACTTATTCCACATCTGCCATTTTCAAATAAGCTTACACAAACTAAAACAGTATACTCTCTCAAAACAGGACAACCGAACAACGTAACTTAACAAGCACAGGACGAAAGTTGCAATAGAATCCAGGCAGCCCTTTATCCTCAAACAAGTTAACATCAATACAGTACAGAGTAGCAATGTATATATCATAGCATCCCACTTAAACGACCAAAACATCACGAATAATTTATAATCAAACTTAAATTAACATAAAAACAGAGAAAAGAATGACAGTAACAATATAATGAAATAACTGAAAAAAAACAATAAAAAAAGGATGGAAAAATAAACACATCAGGAGTCGATGTAGGAAAAAGGGTTTTCATACGAACCTCGAAGCTCCCGCATTCATGTTACGATGAAGAATTCTACCCTGACCTGAATCGCCACTATCAATCAACTCCCTCAATCCCAAGTTCCCCACCTTTACCTGTTTCTCCTCCTGAACTTCCTCATCATCTTCTTATTCATCCTCTGGTGGCACAACAGGAACAGTTTGACGCGCTTTAGCTTGAAGTCTCTCAAAGTAGTTTCCATATATATCCTCAGATGTGTACTCATTTTCCTCATCGAACAACATGATGTGACCGTGCCACTCCCAAACACCATAATCTGAACCTTTTTCCACGTGAAACCCAACGCAAATATGGTGCTCACCAATAGCCACGGCCTGACCCGAATTGGGTTTGAGGGAATCGGTATTTCCGCTTAGGACGACCCGGATTATCTCCTTTTCGAGCTGGGATTCTTCTTTGGCGAGCTGGGTTTTGTTCTCGTCGATTCCGTCATCTTTGTCAAGAAATTAGCGGGGTCAAAGAGAAGGTCTTCGAGGGATTGTGGAATGGTCCGATTGTTTGGAGGTTGGATTTGGAGCCTACCCATAAGGGTTTGGAAGTGGAGGTTGGATTTGGAGCCTACCCATAAGGGTTTGGAGGTGGAGGTTGTCGAAATTAGTGTTCTTGGCGAAGGAACTCATGGCCTTCGCTTGGATATTTAGGTTTGAGTTTAGAAGCGAGCAATCAAACTAAGGTTTATAAATCGAGAGGCAGACGATGGCTTTTTCGGCTGGGCTAAATACATAAATTGCTGGCCTTTCTAATTGATCAAGTAAATTCGGGTTGCTAACGAATTTTATTTATAATTTGTGATAAAATAATATAATTTATAATTTTTATTTAATAATTCTTAAAAAAATTAAAAATTATTTATCAGTTGTTTAATTTGTAGTATTTTATATATTTTTTATTTTTTAAATAACTTAAAAAATAAAAAAATCAATTATTATTTACAAATTTTATATTTTTAATCATTTTTTCAAATACATATAAATAAAAAATTCTTAAGAATTGATTTAATATTTAAAAAAAAATTAGTGAAAATAAAAAAATTTAAAATTAGAAATATAATTCAAAAATTTTATTTTTAAAAATTTATAAATCACGTCATATTTTAATAATAATTACTTAAAAAATCAAAATCAAAATCATAAATTGTTACCAAATATAATTAATTAAAAAATTACTTTAAAAAAATCAAAAATTTATAATCAAAATAATTATCTAACAAGATTTAAGTAACTTTATTTTATATAGAATAAAAGGTTAAAAAAAAAATCTAAGTGAATTTTAGTCTATTATCTTTTACGAAAGATTCATCTAAATTTGTTTTAGACCAAACTTTTAGATAAAATTATTATTTTGTTACAAATTTATTTTATTTTACTAAAAATAAGAAAAATAATATATTTAAAATTTTATTTTTTCAAAATAATTTATTTATAGTTTAAATAACAAGTAAATAAAAATTAAATATTAAAGATATAATATTTGTTATAGTAAGATAACTACAGTTATGAACAAAATAATTTTTTAAATATTTATTTTTATTATTTTGATAAAAAATAAATTGTTTATAAAATATTAACTTTATTCTTAAAAATTTGATATAAATGTTTCAAATGGATCATCTTAAAAGAGATAAGAAGCCTGTAATATTATGTGGAATAATTAATAAACTAAATTGCATTTTTATCCCTATTAGCGAACTTATATTACCTTTAATTAATTTATAAAATTAACCCTAAAATTTTATAGTACATTATAAAAATAATATATTTAAAATTTGTAACAATAAAAAAATAATTAATAATATCGAACATTATCTAATTCTATTACGTTTAACAATAAAGATAAAATCCAATAATATTAAATAGTATTTAATTAAACCACATTTAATATTAAATAGATTTAATTATTGAAATGATAGTTGTTTAATTTAAATAAGATATAATTAGATTGTATTTAATATAAAATAATGTAATAGATGTTTTTCTAAGAGCATTATTTGCAATAAGTTATTGTAGAACAATAAATGTGTATCAATTATCTATTAATTAAGGCAATTGAGTTCACTTTGACACATAACTTGTTATATAACAAGTTATGATAAATAAATTTTTTAATTAAAAATGTATGAATTGATAAGTAGATATTTTTGTTATTATCAATTTTAAAAATATTATTATTTTTATTTTGATCACTAATTAAAAAATTGGTGCAAATGTTGTCGTATAATGGACATGTAATTAAATTTGTAAGATTATTTTTATTCATTTATCGTCATCTTAATTAATTCAATAAAATTGTTATAGTAAATAGATTTTTTTATTACTGAACTTTGTGGTTGATTATGAAACTTTAATTTGTTATTTTCATATCATTAAACTTTACAAATATTACAAAAATATCCTCGAATCTTTTTTTTACTTTCATACCATTGGATTTTACAAATATAACAAAAATATCATTGATATATGTATAATTTGAGGTTAATTGATTGACGTCGATGTTATTTTTATAACATTTTATATATTTAATGATATAAAAAATTTCGACAATATTTTTGTAACAATTGTAAAGTTTAATGTTATGGAAACAAAAAATTTAATAGAATTTTTATAACAATCTTAAAAATTCGACGGTAAAAAATCTATTTACTCAAATTGTTATTCTATAAATACTATCATAAATTTGATAATATAATGAATAAATCATAAAATCTAACTTTTTATCGATTAATAATTAAAATAAATTTGCAGTGCTAATTTATTAAAATAATATTTTATACATGTTAATGGAACTCCCCTCTTTAATGTATTTGTTATATAATAGATATTAGGGATAATTATATCTTGATCATGAATTAAATTTCTTAATTGAACGAATATATATATTAATTTATTAACAAAAAATGAAAATGATCTATAAAATATTAATTAGATGATATTTAATCAATTTATTTTTGTTGTTTTGATAGGTTTGATTCGTAGTTTATATCTACCTATTTTTAAGTGAATCTAAATAATTTTATTTTTTATTAATGTTGAATTCATAAATAAGATTTATCATTTAATTAAAAAACTGTATATTGCTTTTTAAACTATAATTATGCATTAAATTTCAAATAGAGAATAAATTTTAAAAATGAATAAATTGATAAGAAAAAATACAATTAATTTTTTTTATTAATTATAGTAAACTTTTTTTCTTCATCTCAAATTATATAGAAGTTTAACTAAAGATGATTATAAATATATATGTTATATGTAATATAAATGCATAAAATTAAAAAATAAATATGTATTATTAATGTTTACGTTAAATTTGATTAAGTATTGATCTATAAAATTTAAGATATTAACTAATATAATATATCAATTTTTTAGATTTTTAAAACAAAAACTTAGATATATAAAACATAAAATTCAATTTGAATCAATTTGATTTATGTTAGATAAATGAATTTATTGATTATTACCTAGATTTCATGCCTTTTTTTTCACACACGGAGCTACGTACATTTATCTTTATCAAAAAAAAAAATTATGCCATCTTTCATATAAATATGTGTTTTTTATAAATTAAAAATTAAAAATTATAAAAAATAATATTTATAAAACTTTTAATAACAAAAATAATACATCAATAATATAACACTTGTGACTTTAGTATTTTAAACCTATTATTAATTAATTTACTCAAAACTTGAGATTAAAAATCATAATTTATAATTTGTGATATTATGATACTAATTCTAAAAGTGAATGTACATAATATTTAAGACGTTAGTTACAATGCTACATGGGTTGATATGCACAACGTTTAGTATCCATTGTTTATAGTTAGGATTATTAAGGTATCTAATCTCATTTTCTCCTCTAGCTTTCTTCTTTTAGTGTCGACCTAATAGAGTACTTTCATTTTTGGTGTTATTTTTGATCTCTACGCATTTCATTGTTTCATTCAAAATTCACTTTGTCCTTACTATACTCAACCTTAGTATTTTCTATTGCTTGTCTAGGTTTGAGTCATTGGATTTGATAGCGGACTTAAAAAGTCACATATAGACGCTTTACACTTAGTCATTTTGGATAACGCTTGCATCCTCTATATTACTGCAGTTGTTGGCATAAACTTAATTGATTCTTATTTCCCAAATACCATCATTGCTTTTTTTTTATAGGAAAATAAGTTCACGACCCGTTGGCCTTCTACTTTTACGTAACATTGCTCTTTCAGGCTTTCACTCATTACAAAAATTTCCCACTATTACCTCTTGCAAGAGTATGGGTTGTGTTCCCAATGTGATTGATCATCACCTTAGTAAGCTATTGCCTCACCAACTAGCTAATCAAACGCGAACCCCTCTTTCGATGGATTCCTCTTTTTATTTCTCAACCTATGGGATATTAGCAACCATTTCCAATCATTGTTTCCCTCCCAAGGTTAGGTTTTTACATCTTACTCACCCATCCACCACTAGAAACATCACTTCTCGTTCTACTTATATGTTTTAAGCATGTCGCCAACGTTCATCCTGAACAAGGATCAAATTTTCCATGAGATTCATAATTGTATTACTTATAGCAAATTTGTTTGTAAACAAAACAGATTCAGAATTTTCTTTCATTCAAAAAACATAATTTGTATCACTTGAATATGGAGTTTTGAACTTTTACAACCTTTATTATGTTAGTGGTAAACAATGATGCCATATATTTTTTGATCGAGGAGTTTGATATTTTTAATTTAGGTCATAATTTTTTCAAATTTTAATTTTTTAATTTTTTAATCAAGTTTTTAAATTCAAATTTTATGGGAAATAAAAAATTATTTGATAATAATTTTTAGTTTTTTAAATTTATATAATCAAATATGATTAGGTTATCAATTTTTAGTATAAAAAATAAAAATAAAAATTTAAAATTAACTTTATTTGAATTTCAAAATTTAGCTAAACTTTAAAATTAAATTTCAAAAATAATAAACGAGTTATGAAATGTATTTAATTTTAAAATTTATAAAATTAATAATTAAAATAGTTATCCAACCAACACTTATTCAATATATATATATATGATGTATTTAAATATATTATAAAGAGTGAAAAAATTATCATGTTATTTTTAGTATGTTTTTAACTTCTTTAAGTAAAAATATATTATTTTTAAATTTCTCTTGATTTTTTTAAAATATTTTATTCATTTAGTTTTAGCTTAACCACTAAAGAATATGTTTTTTTAAAGATTATATAAAGAATAAATATACAACATATATTTTAACATATAAAAAATAAAAAATATATTTTTATACTATTAAAAATATACACATTATATTAATGAATTAAAAATAAAATTCCTTACCTTTTAAATTGGAGGAGTGTTTTCTGGTCGAATACCTCCAAACTCATAAGGCTTTCCAGCATTTTGTAATTTTTTTTTTTTTGATAGAGGAATCATTTATGGCCATGAGAACATATTACTTGAAGAGAAAACGTTAAATTTACACATATATTAATTATAATATTATATTTTTAATTTTTTTTTAAAAAAATAGATAATATTTTTTATTTTATTTTATAAGTTATTTAGAGAGATATCACATTATAAATGTAGGATTTTTTTTAATCCCAACATTTCTCGTTACTTGGAGTCCCACCATTTTCTTTCCATAATATCTTTCACAAACGGTAAAAAAATCAAAAATAACCCTAAGGTTTAAAGAATCTTCAGAAATATCGTTTAGGTTTTAAAAAATTCAAAAATACCCTTAAAAATATAACGAAAGTTAAATTTAACACTTGTCAAAAATACCCCTAAGGTTTATATAAAAAAATGGAAGAGAAAATAAATCAAGAAATATTAGATATAGAAACAAATACATTTCAGGATGTTTTTTTACAGGAAATGGTAATAAGTAAAAAGAAATTTGAAGAAATTCAAAAGGCAAAATTAAATCTTAAAGAAGGAGATAAATTTAAAGACCCATCATTTTTATTAAGAAAAATATTTCCTAGAAAAAATATAATTTATTATAGTATAAGTAATAAAGAAATGAATATTAAAATTACAGATGCAAAAGGAAGGTATAACATACCATTAATTGATAAAGAAACTATATTAAACAAATTATCAAAAATTCTTAGTAAGGATAAAGAAAAAATTGGATAAATCAATTTAGGAGGAATCCAAATACTAATAAGAGCTCATTTTAGAGAAGGAATAGATACACAAATAAAAATAACATTGTTAGACAACAGAATAATAAATAGACAAGATGCTTTATTAGGAATGATTCATGGAAATTTAGGATACTAAAAACTAAAGTTTACAGCATATCCTAGATTTGCTATAAATATACAAGATAAAAATTTAAACCAAATATTAAGTCTAGCTTATGAATTCGAAAGAGGAGATTTAATGAAAGAAGGAAATCACCCATTTTCAATACATTATTTAGTGGCATATTTTTTAACAAATAGTCATAATAGTTCAATATATGGACAAAATGAATTTATAGAAATAGATAAAACTTTTAAGGAATTTGGACAAATAATAAAACCAGAAATACTAACCAACTTTGAAATACGAGAAGAATGGAAATTAGATATTAAAGAAAACCCTTAATAATAGGAAGAAGCAATAAAACCAATAGCATATCAAGATTTACTTTTATAGATCATGAAGGGGAAACTTCTAATCAAGAAGTTAAAAAACTAGAAAATGAAGTTAAAATAATGAATGCATTAGTTCATGATTGCATATTGGGAAAAAAAATCATGTTTAAAGAAAAAATAAAAAATATACATTTAGAAATAAATGGAAGCCTAGTAGGTGTGGCAAAAAATCAGGCAATATTATTTGAAACTATACAATTATTAACAGAGGAAATGGATCTAGTATAGGAATCAAATACAAAATATTTAAAAGAAATAATAGATATACAAGTAGAACTATTAAAGGAAATAAAGGAGTATGATTGTAATAAACTACAACAAAATATGCATAAAGAGTTTTCAGAATTAATGTATACAATCTAAAAATAGATCATAAATACGATCCTTTAGAAGGATTAAAAGAAGAACCACCAAGGAAATCAGATTCTTTGATTCCTAAAAATGAGAAAAGAAGAAATGAGGAACAATCTAAGAATAAAGAAATAATTTCAAATTAATGGAATATAGAAAGAAATTAGAAAAAGAATTTATGAACCCTGAAAATAAGGATATAGAAGCATTAGTCAAATTATTGACATTAACCAATGAAGAAATAGAAGAACATTATATTGGAAAACTTTGTACTAACAAAGAAGAAGATGATATGACAATAATCAGTGAAACTAATTCAGAACCAGAAAATATGACCCCAAAAGGTCATATGAAACCAATTTCATTACCAGTTTCTTACCAAGAAGAAACATCAGACCCACATAGGGAAAAGAGAAATAGACAAAGATCAGAACAACCTGATACTACATATAGAAGAAGACAACCACCTAAAATGGAGGAAGGGTTGCATTGGGGAACTAGAGATAGTATTCCACCAGAGTTTAAACTCCATGATAATTATAAATCTGAACTTTTAAACTTAGATTGTATAAGAGATAGGGAAAAAGCTTTAGATGAATAGTCTAGTGGAATGAGCGTTCTCATACAAACTTCTCCAACTACTCAAACAAATCCTTCAACTTGTAGAGTACTTATAACACATAAAATGTCAGGAAATGTAAAAGTTTGGTTTTCAAACTTAACAGATCAACAACATTTATTAATGCAAGGAAATGCTTCCACAGGAAGAGAATACTTAGATACATTAATAAATGAAAAAATACAAAGAATTTATTGGGGAAGATAAAGGAAGGGCTATCACTGAATCCAGTGAAAATGAAATCAATGAAACTAAATGGCATCTAACAAATATGGAAATTTGTAACATGTGTTATATAGATTCTTTTATTTGTGAATATGAAATGTGTTACCATAAATTACCACCCTCTATTCAAACAATCTATAAAGAAATGTTTTTTCAAAAATTACCTTGAACATTATATAAAACTTTAACAGAAAATTGGGAACAAAGAAATAGAGAAACTATACCAGATACTCTAGGAGAAAATATAAAAAGTCTTATTGGATCGTTATAAAATGCCAAGAAAGAAAAGAATATAAACAAATAAGATGAAATGATAAGGTTTGTTATGATACAAGAGATTTTAGAATACCAGGAAAATATGGATGCAATATAAATTCTTATAAACAAAAATATAAAAAATATAAAAGATTTAAAAAATATAAATTCAAGAAACAGAATTTTCAAAAATATAAAAATAGATTCAATAAAGAAAACTACAAGAAAAGATATTTTAGAAGAAAGGTTTATAAACCTTATGAAAAAAGGAATTATTGCCCTTAAGGAAAGAAGAAATGCAGATGTTGGATCTGTAATGAGGAAGGACATTATGCAAATGAATGTCCAAATAGACTTCAACATAAAAAAGAATTTAAAAAGGAATTTTCACAGAAAGCAAAAATCTTAGAAGAAGCTTTCAAAATGGAATTAGAACCAATTGAGGAATCTAATATAGATGATACTTACAGTATTTATCTATTAGAAGAAGCGGAAGAAGAAATAACTAGCTCAGAATATGAACATTCGGATCAGGAATATTCTTCATCAGAAAATGAATAATTTGTATAGTATTACAAATCCAAATAATACTTATATTAAAGTAGGACTAAAATTTAAAGGTTATAACACTTACCATTTACATGCATATATATATACAGGAGCTAGTATGTGTGTAGCCAGTAAATATGTATTTCCAGAGGACAACTGGAAACAAGCACTAAAAGATTTGATTATAAGAATTGCTAATAATACTACAATAAAACTTAATCAAGTATTAAAAGATACTAATATAATAATAGGAGGAGAAAACTTTCATATTCCTACAATATATCAATAAGAAACAGGTGTAGACTTGTTAATAGGAAATAATTTCTTAAATTCATATCAACCTTTCACACAACATTCTGACAAAATAAGCCTTACAACTTTAGAAGGAGATACAATATATGTCTCTAAAGTAAGAAAAGCTCTAACTGTCTCCAACCCAACTTTTATGCAACAACATAAAAAATGAAAATGTGGTGAGATAGAAGACTAACAAAAACAGAAACCCTATTTAGAAAATATTTCATTAGATATAGAAGAAAAACAAAACTCTTTTCTTAATGAAATACATGAAGATAAAGCCCTAACAGGCATTAAAAGACTATTAAAAAAGTCAGTTTAGAAAATCTTTTTGATCCAAAAATAAATAAAACTAAAACAAGAGTCAAAATAGAATTAAGAGATCCTAACAAAGTCATAAGAGTAAAACCAATGATTTATACTCCATAAGACATGATTGAATTTGAAAAACAAATTGAAAAACTTTTGGAATTAAAAGTCATATACCAAGTAATTCAACTCACTCTAGTCCAGCATTTTTAGTTGAAAAAGAAGCTGAGAAAAGAAGAGGAAAAAAGAGAATGGTAATAAACTTCAAAGCATTAAATAAAGAAACCATTGATGATGGATACTTCATTCCAAAAAAGGAAGAACTACTATCATTAATAAAAGAAAATAAATATTTCTCAAGTTTCAATTATAAAAGTGGATTTTGGCAAATAAGATTAGATGAAGAATCCCAAAAATTGACGGCATTCAGTTACCCCCAAGGACAATTCCAATGGACGGTTATACCATTTGGATTAAAACAATCTCCAGGTATTTTTCAAAGATATATGGATAACATTTTTTAAAAATTACAAGATATTTGTTGTGTTTACATAGATGATATTTTGGTTTTTAGTAATAAATTAAATAAACATTATTTGGATATTATCAATATATTACAAGAATGTAGAAAAGAAGGCATTGCACTATCTGAAAAGAAAACAGTACTTGCTCAGCAAAAAATCAAATACTTAGGATTGAAAATTGAAGATGGAAAACATAATCTACAACCTCATTTACTAAATAATATTAAAGGTTTTCCTAGTGAATTAAAAGATAAAACCAATTACAAAGATTTTTAGGATTCTTAACATATGGAGAAGCCTATATCAAGAAACTTGCATAAATGAGAAAACCGTTACAAGCAAAATTGAAAAAAGATAATGTCTGGAAATGGACAGAAGAAGATACTCTATATATGGATAAAGTAAAGGCAAAAATAAAAAAATTACCAACTTTATACCATCCAGGACCAAATGATAAAATGATAATTGAAACAAATGTTTCACAAGAATATTGGGGAGCAGTCCTCAAAGCAAGAGTAGATGAAAAAGATGAATATCTTTGCAGATACATATCAGGGTCTTTCCAAGGGCCAGAATTAAATTATCATAGTAATGAAAAAGAATACTTAGCTGTTAAAAAAGCTATTAAGAAATTTGCAATATATGTTATAAGTTCTAGATTCATTATTAGGACAGATAACAAGAATTTTGGCTATTTCTTAAGAACTAATATTGCAAGAGATTATAAACAAGGAAGACTAATTGATGAACGAAAACCGGCATCGCCGATCTTCGCAAATACTTTGGTTTTAATATTTATAAAACTCTCGCAAGTGCACGAATCATTTCGAAGAAAATGATAAGTATACTCCCAAGGTCGATCTAAGGAAAGAATGTATGTGGTTTTTAATTTATTATTCAAACTTTTAAAAACGAAATTAAATCCTAAACATCTTGTCACGATAGTTTGGTTTTTGTGTTCCTAATCTAATAACATAAAATAAACATATATACAGATTAATTAAATATAATCTAATAACATAAAAATAAACATAGATACAAATTGAATAAATAATTATCTAAAAATAAACATATATACGGATTCAATAAATATTCATGCAAATTTTTATCATTTATATTAGCGGAGTATTTACGGATATAATAACTAAATTAATTATGCTTGCTCATATTAACTAGGTTATTAAAGATATAAATTGATATTTTATTGATTCTCTCTTTTTTATATAAATACCACCTTTGGTGGGGTTAGATATTCTTTGTTAACTAAACAAATCAATTAACACCTATGGGTGGGGTTGATAACTAATATGCTTAATTAAATTAATTCCTTTTTCTAAGAGATTGAAAATGAACCATTTAAATGCCACCTTTGGTGGGGTTAGACAATTTAAACATTATTCAAGGTGTCCAAATTAAACTTAAGAATTTAATTATCCGAGTACTAACTTTCAAGTTTTAAAACCACTATTGAAAATATGTTGTCAATACATTTTCACATAATAATTCTTATAAAAACTTTTGAAATAGAGTTTCACTCTAACTACCGGGCGATTGTACCAACAAATAAAAGAGCACTACTCTAAATTAGACCGGATAACTAAACCTTAAAATCTAATTTTCGGGTTTAAGTTTGTAATGAAAAATAATATATTTCTCTCTAACATTCTTAATATAAAATCTTGAATAAAAACAAAATCAATTCATTTTAAAGATTTTTACCTATTTAATATTTCGCAAGCATAACAACGTCGTTATTACATCATTTTTACTAAACAGCTAGCATAGTTAAATTTAACCACAGACAAGTTGAATATAACATGTAAGAATAAAGCATAAAAATAACTGTAAAGAAAATAAAATCCTTACAGAACTTCGACGCTATTCCCGTTGCTAGAAAACCTCCGAGCGGAATTTGCACTTTCATATATTGAATCAAAAATCTAAATTATTACAAAAACATTACAAGTTCCTCTCAAAAAGAGAAGAACACTAAACCTAAGAGAATTGAACTAAAAACTAAGAGAAAAACTAAGAAAAGCTTAGAAACTAAGAAAGAAACTAAGAGAAACTAAAAACTAAGAAATGAGAGAAAGAAAGAAGAGAGAAGTGAGTTTTGAAGTGAAGGGAAGGGGGGTATTTATAGGTGAGGATGGAGAGAAAAAATGTTAAAAAAATATTAAAAAATGTAAAAACGCGTATTGGAATTGCTGATGTCATCAATGACGTCAGCATGACGTCACAGGGGCGGTTGCACGTGAAAAATGGGGCGAAAACGCGTTGGGCGCGCGGAGGGGGGCTGTTGGGGCGCTGCGCGCGCGAACAGTGCCAGCGCGCGCGGGCGCGCGCGGAGTGGGGCGCTGGGGCGCGCTGGGGCGCGCTGGGGCGCGCGCGGCTGGGCGCTGGGCTGCGCGCACGGCTGGGCTGCGGCGCGCGATTTCCGTCTTTTTGACATTTTTGACCTTTTCGACCCATTTCGTCCGATTTTTCCATGTTTGTTGACCTTTTCTCACTTATTTATTGATATATTTGTGATGTATTGCTTCAAATATTCCTCTTTGAGTCTTTACATTGCGTTTTTAAGCCAAAATACCTAAAAAACAATAAAAATACCCGTGATTCCGAAAAAGACAAATTTATATAAATATATGATAAAACATATAAATATATGTATTTTTAATCAATTAAGGTACATAAAATCATGGTTATTTTAGTGCTTTTTGAGCACTCATCACAACCCCCAACCAGCTTCTTGCTAGTCTCTTAGCAAGAGAAGCGATAAAAGCTAAAAATTAAACTATCCTAAATCACTTTCGTGGATTGAAACGGTTGCATTTAGCCTATGCAACAAGCCGTTAAACCCCTAGGTTGCCCTAGTGGACGAGTTTGAGTCTCGTGAGGGTTTTCAGTAATGATACCCTCAAACATTGAACTAAATGTAAAGATAAAAACAATCAAATCAAAAATTAAAATTACAACACAATCAAAAATTAATTTAAGAATAAAAGAACACAACATATCACAAAAATATCTCATACTTTTTAATCTCCTTTAAGATCATAATTAAAATCTCAAGCATAAGTTATTTTAATCTCTTTAAACAATCATGATTTTATTACAATAATTAGTCGAAAATCATTTTCATATTTCATTTCAAAAATGTATCAATTTAATTTTACCCAATTTCAGTGTCATGAATCAGTATTCGCTTCGACTCTATTCCTCACAAGTCAATACTCTCAAAGCACTGAATCCTATGGGTTCAAACACTCATACTAATTTATATGCGAAAGAGTTGATGTATAGAAATGAACTAATATGTTCGCATATGTATAAAGAATAAAGGCTCAAAGTGTTATTTTAACATTGATCTCATGAAAGGAATCGAATGTATAAATTATAAAGATATCATATACAAAAATTATTTTCATGCATAAATCAAACTCATTAAGAAAGAATTTCAAGATATATGCTTTTACAAATGAAGAAATTGCAATGACTTTTTAGGGAATTACTTCCTATATCTTTCTTTTGTAATTAGCCTTTACTCACAACTTTGTAGGCAATGTGGGTCATAGTATGTAGATGATACTATTTTTTTATCTCTCTATTTTTTTTTTGTTTTTTTTTTCTGTAGATATTTTTCAATATATGTATTTTTTTAGAGAGTCAACCCATGTACAGATTGTACATTTTTTTGGATTTTGGTGAGTGGTTAATTTTGTGTCTTTTCTGTTTGATCTTGGTTTAGGTAACCCCAGATATGTCTTTTTGTTTTTGTAGCAGTCATGCATGAATGAGATATAAGCATATACTATCAATTTCTACTCAAATCGTTTAATCTAAACAAAAAATAATAATCAAAAATATATGATACTCTATTAAGATGAAAAAAATTCATACATTCAATGCTAATACCTATAGAGATCATCTAAACTTTTTGAGTAAATAAGAAATGTGTTTGGAGTAGAAAAAATATATATTTCACTCTGAATAAAAGAAATTAGGCTCAAATTATATCTCACAAGGGTAGTCTCCACTAAAAAAAATTCATAAATACCGATTTTGGGTTTAATATAATTTCCACATTTTATCAAGAAATACTAGTTATGACAAAAACTAACTAATTATCAAAAATAATTACACAATATTTCATGATATGTTTTCAAAAATTAATCTAACAGTACCAAAGACTTAACTATTTACTTAAATTTGATTTAAAGAAATGATAAATTTTTGTGAGAATTTTTTTTTTTATTGTTTTATTAAGCATGGTAACTTTTCACCACCCCCAACCTAGAACTTACATTGTCCTCAATGTAACAACTGCAAATTAAAGATAAAGAGAAAAGAGTAGAAAGATTACCTATTTCTTGAGAATGTGTAAGTAGTAATGAAGGAATGCAGGTGCATCCATCATATTCATCATTAAAGTGTGTACAGACAGATCGCTGTGAACTTCTAATATCTCAACAAATATTTTTAGTTTTAACAATTTTTTTTTTAAAAAATTATTCACATATAAGTAAACTAAAATAAACAATAAAATTAAGTAAATAAAACAAATAATAAAAAAAATTACCTAACATGATGGGTTGCCTCCCATCCAGCGCTTAGTTTAACGTCTTAGCAAGACGTATCTTTTTGGTGCTAAGGGTTACTCAGCCAAATGCAATCCATTTCAGCAATGTTGTTTGGTTCTTCCACATAAGGCTTGACACGATGGCCATTAACTTTGAACGTTTTTTGTGTCTTGGAGTCCAATAGTTCTACCACTCCATGTTCAGATACCTGAACTATTTTGAATGGTCCATCCCATCTTGATCTTAGCTTTCCTGGAAACAATCTCAAACGAGAGTTAAATAAAAGAACTTTCATTCCAGGGTGAAAAGTTTTAGGAACTAGCCTCTTGTCATGATAGCGCTTAGTACGCTCCTTGTATAATTTGGCATTCTCATAGGCTTCATTCCTAATTTCTTCCAACTCATGAAGCTGGAGTACTCGTTTTTCACCTGCTTTATCTAAATCCATGTTTAGCTCTTTAATTGCCCAATAAGCCTTGTGTTCAAGTTCAACTGGAAGGTGGCACGCTTTCCCAAAGATTAACCGGTAAGGGCTCATCCCAATAGGTGTTTTGTAAGCGGTGCGGTATGCCCATAAGGCATCATTTAACTTAAATGCCCAATCCTTCCTTGAGGGACGCACAGTGCGTTCCAGTATTCCCTTAATTTGCCTATTACTTACTTCCACTAAACCGGAAGTTTGAGGATGATATGGAGTAGCTACCTTATGTGTGATGTTGTACTTGTTTAGTACTCCATCAAAGAGTTTGTTACAAAAATGGCTACCTCCATCACTTATTATAGCTCTAGGCGTTCCGAACCTACTGAATATGAAATCTTTCAAGAATTTCACAACAACATTAGCATCATTGGTTTTGGTGGGTATAGCTTCTACCCACTTGGACACATAATCCACAGCAACCAAAATGTATTGAAAACCATTAGATGGGGGAAAAGGACCCATAAAGTCAATCCCCCATACGTCAAAGAGTTCAACAACTAAATTAGATGTCAAAGGCATTTCATCTCTTTTGCTTATGTTTCCTGTTCTTTGACATCTATCACATTGTGCACAAAACATATAAGCATCTTTAAAAAGAGTGGGCCAAAAGAATCCAGACTGTAATATCTTACGGGCTGTCTTTTCACCTCCAAAATGACCCCCACAATGAAGTTCATGACAAAAAGTCAGAATGCTCTTATGTTCTTCTTCAGGTACACATCTCCGGATGACTTGATCTTGACCAATCTTGTATAAATAAGGGTCATCCCAGAAATAGTCCTTAATAGTTTTAAAAAACCTTTTCTTGTCCTGATATGAAGTGTTAGGTCGCAAAACACCAGTGGCAAGATAGTTTACAATATCAACGTACCATGGGTTCGGACCTATGAAAAATAACTGTTCATCAGGAAAGGTTTCAACTATATCGTCATTACTCTCATCTTTAAGAGAATTAAAGTCAGAAATCAACCTAGACAAATGGTCAGCTACTAAGTTTTCACTGCCTTTCTTATCCTTGATTTCTAGGTCAAATTCTTGTAAGAGTAAGACCCACCTGATTAATCTTGGCTTGGCATTTGGTTTACTTAATAGGTATCTTAAAGCAGCATGATCAGAATGCACAATCACTTTAGATCCTACTAAATAAGACCGAAATTTGTCTAAAGAGAATACTATAGCCAAGAATTCCTTTTCAGTGGTGGTGTAATTCATCTGGGCATCATTGAGTGTTTTGCTAGCATAGTAGACGACATGTAAACGCTTATCCACTCTTTGTCCCAGGACTGCTCCTATTGCATAATCAGAAGCGTCACACATTATTTCAAAGGGTAAAGACCAGTTTGGTGCCATTATAACAGGGGTAGATGTGAGTTTATCTTTCAAGGTATTAAAGGAAGTAAGGCAGTCATTGTTGAAATCAAAATCAGCATCTTTGGATAGCAAGTTACATAATGGACGACTTATTTTAGAGAAATCTTTAATAAATCATCTGTAGAATCCTGCATGTCCCAAGAAGCTTCTTATCCCCTTCACAGATGTAGGGGGAGGTAGTTTGGATATCAATTCAACTTTTGCCTTATCAACTTCAATACCCTTGTTTGAAATTATATGTCCTAAAACTATCCCTTGTTGAACCATAAAATGACTTTTCTCCCAACTAAGGGTTAGATTGCATTCAATGCATCTTTCTAAAACCAAAGTCAATTTATGTAAGCAATCATCAAATGAGTTCCCAAAGACAGAGAAATCGTCCATGAAAATCTCAATGAATTTTTCCACCATGTCCGAGAAAATGGATATCATGCATCTCTGGAACGTGGCAGAGGCATTGCATAACCCAAATGGCATTCTGCGAAAAGCAAATGTCCCAAAAGGACATGTAAATGTGGTTTTTTCCTGATCTTCTGGTGCTATGGGTACTTGATAATATCCAGACAGTCCATCCAAAAAACAGTAAAATTCGTGCCCAGCTAATCTTTCCAACATTTGATCAATGAATGGAAGAGGAAAGTGATCCTTTTTCGTATATAAATTTAGTTTCCTAAAATCTATACACATTCTCCATCCAGTGATTATTCTAGTGGGCACTAATTCACTTTTGTCATTCTTAACAACTGTTATCCCAGATTTCTTTGGTACCACATGCACTGGACTAACCCACTTACTATCCGCAATAGGATAGATAATCCCTTCTTCTAATAATTTAAGAATTTCCTTCTTAACTACCTCTTGCATGTTTGGGTTTAGTCTTCTTTGGGCCTCTCGTACAGGTTTAGCACCGTCCTCCAAGTTGATCTTGTGCATACACATTGCTGGACTAATGCCTCTTATATCCCCTATACTCCAACCTATAGATTTCTTAAACTGTTTAAGCACTTTGATGAGTTCCTTTTCTTGTGGTTTGGTCAAGGTTGAAGAAATTATCACTGGATAAGTTTCCCCTTCTCCCAAAAACACATATTTTAAGTGCTCAGGTAAGTCTTTGAGTTCAAGTTCAGGTGGATTGGCCTCTTTAATAGATGAAGAACTGGGTAGATTTAGAAGTGTACTAGATTTTGTCATCACTTCATTATTGTCTAGTTGTTCAAGGTACCCCTTTATTTCCTCATCTAAATCTTCTTCAACCTTTTCAAGTGTAAGAACGGTTTCAAGCTTGTCTTCTATTCTGGTTCGGAAAAAGGTGTTTTGGACAAGATTATCCAAAGGATCAACATCGAATATTTCATCGATGGCAGAAATAGAAGGGAAAGGTGAAGAATCAAAAACTTTAAAATGAACAGTCTCTCCTAAGACTGTCATTGTCAAATTTCCATCTTGGACATCAATAATAGTTTTAGTAGTTGCCATAAATGGTCTACCAAGCAATATTGTGTGCTCTCTGTCCAATGCTGGATTTTCTTGCATATCCAGAACCACAAAGTCAACAGGTATTATCAGTTTGTCTACCTGTACCAAAACATCCTCAACTATTCCCTCTGGATATTTAAGAGATCTATCTGCAAGTTGAAGGGACATAGTTGTGGGTTTTAAATCCCCTAGATTGAGCTGTAAGAATATAGAGTAGGGCATCAAATTTATACTAGCACCTAAATCAAGCATTGCTTTAGCAACCTTCCTATCCCCCATAGTTATATTTATAATAAAACTTCCAGGGTCTTTCAACTTAGGGGGTAGTTTGTGCTGAAGTACAGTGCTAGAAATTTCTGATACTACTACTCGTTCATTCAGTTCATACCTCCTTTTCTTAGTGTTCAACTCTTTGAAAAATTTGGCATATGAGGGCACATTCATGATCACTTCTAATAATGGTAAATTGATATTTACTTTAGAGAGCATATTAAAAAGATCATTGAATTGCTTATCTTGTTTGGATTCTTTCAACCGGTGGGGAAAAGGTACTTGTATCTGGTGTGGTTCTGTTGTCTTTTGAATTTTGGGGGTGTCAGATGACCCCCCAATGAGTTTTTCAGAAGGCTTGTTAAGTTTAACACTTGTTTCTCCTTTTTGCGAGATTAGAGTATCGCCTTCTTTGTTACCTGAAGTACAAGGTAGATTGTTAGAGATTTCAGGTAAACTGGTATTGACTACCTTACCACTTCGAAGGGTTCTAACATCCTTTGCTTGTTCTGGTTGACTGGGCAACTTTCCTGGTTCTTTCTTTTACATTTGTTCAGCCAGTTGCCCAACTTTAGATTCAATTCTTTTAACCGAAGCCTCCATGGTGTTCAACCTTTGATTAGTCATCAATTGGTTGTCACGACTAACTTGAATAAAAGCATTCAAGCTATCTTCTAAGGTTGGTTTAAAAGATTGGCTTGGTGGGTAAGGGTGGTTGTTATCCGACCTTAGTGTTGGATATTGGGTGTAGGCTGGGTGATTATAGGTGTTTGGATGATACCTTTGAAAAGATTGGACTTCCTCTATGACATCGACACTAGAATCACAAGTATTTGAACAATTATGAGTACCATGCCCAATTGAACAACACACTTCACATACCTCTTGATTTGAAATTTGGTGGGAAGTGAGGAATTTCACTTGTTTAGTCAATTCAGCAAGTTGCAAGGTTATCTCATTATCAGAGCCGACTTCATTGACCTTTGCTTTCCTTCTACCACCTCTTTGTTGGGAATTAGAACCCAATAGCTCATAGAGATTATAGGTTTCCTCTGCGGTCTTTTCTCCTACAGCACCTCCAGCAGCATTATCAACCATGTATTGACTCTGTAGTGTCAATCCATCGTAAAAGAATTGGTTTTGTAGCTGTAATGGAAAGCTATGATTTTGACATTGAATGAAAAGGAGTTTTAATCGTTCCCAAGCTTCATGAAAGGGCTCTTCATACATTTGAGAAAATGTTGCTATCTTTGTTCTTAGATCAACAGTCTTTTGATGGGAATAGAACCTACCCATAAAAATTTCATAGACTGCCTCCCAAGTTTTAAGAGAACCTAACTGTAGAGTAATGAACCATGACCAAGCTTTATCTTTGAGAGTGTAAGGAAAACACCTCATCCTAAGTTGATCTTCATTAATTGCATGTAGTGGAAAGGTTTGGACAATAGCATAGAATTCTCGAATGAAATGCAAAGGGTCTTCATTAGGGATACCGTAAAAGGAAGGCAACAAAGAATAATGAATCTTTTTCAATTCATAATTCCTTGCAGCCTCTTGTAATTGGATACCGGAAGTTACATTGCCAATGATTGGCATTGTATATTCTTTCATCTTTTTCCGCCTATCTTCAGCATCTCCCATGGTTGTTTGTAGTTGAAAATGATCCTCCTCCTATTGTGTATCAACATTTTGCTTTTAGTAGATATCTCTAAGAAATATTTATAACTTGATAAAACGTAAAAGCAAAAAGTGCAAGGAACCTAATTTTTTTTTTTTAAATTTAAGCGAATGGACAGAATTTTTGAAACAAACGAATTTTATTTCATCTGAATTTTTATTACACGCAAACTAAAACAAAGGAAAATACAATAATGGGTGACCTCCCATACAGGACTAAAATTTATCGTCTTCTAGTAAGACGTTGCTTGGAGATTGCAGAATGAAAAACTCAATGTCTCCTCTTCATTGAATTCATTTAAGTTTCAAATTAGTCTTTGCCTTTTTGCAAATGTTCAACTAACTGTTCAACTTGAACTTCCACCTTTTTGATAGAAGCTTCCACAGAGTCCAACCGTTGATTGGTTTTAGATTGGTTATCCCTACAGACTTGAATAAAAGAATTCAAGTTGTCCTCCAAGGTTGGTTTATTGGGAATGCTTCTTGGAATAGGTGGGTGGAACTACTGGCCTGCCTGGTTTGAGCTTTGAGTAAAAGGAGGGTTGTTTTGCCTCCAAGAGAAATTTGGATGACTTCTCCACCCAGGATTATAGGTATTTGAATTGGGATCAAACCTTGGTCTCTGTTGATATGCTCCCAACACATTGACCTGTTCAGGTCCAGTTGTTTCTCCTTGATATGGACAGGCTTCAGTACCATGTCCCATGTTGCTATACAAACCATATTGTTCATTATTTGTGTTGGTTTGTGTAGCGAGAAGGGCAACTTGCTTAGTCAGTTGAACAAGTTGTTGTTGAACTTCATTACTGGAGTCGATTTCATGAACTCCAGCTTTTCTCACTCGGGAGCTTTTCTGTTGGGAATTAGCACCCAACATCTCAAAGAGGTTATACGTCTCTGAGGCAGTCTTTTCTCCTATTGCTCCTCCTGCAGCGTTGTCGACAATGAACTGACATTGTTGTGTAAGTCCATCGTAAAAGAATTGGTTCTGCAACTGCAGGGGAAATCTATGATGGGGACACTGAGTGAGAAACATCTTGAACCTATCCCAAGCTTCATGGAATGGTTCTCCATCCATCTGAGAGAAAGTAGCAATCTTTCCTCTCAACTCTGATGTTTTTTGATGGGAATAGAATTTTCCCATGAATTTATTGTAAATGTTACCCCATGTCATCAGAGAACCTGGGGGAAGTGACATCAACCAAGCTTTGGCCTTATCCTTTAGAGTGTAGGGAAAACATCTCATCCTAAGTTGATCCTCGTTTAGAATACCGAGGGGGAATGTTTGGACCGTAGCATAGAAATCTCTCATAAAGGAAAGAGAATCTTCATTAGGTAGCCCATAAAAGGAAGGAAGCATAGAAAAATGAATATTTTTAAGGTCATAATTCCGAGCAGCCTCTCCCAACTGGATAGCGGCAGTTGCCATGCCTATTACCGGTCTTGCAAACTCCTTCATCGTGGTTTCCCTAATATGTTGGTTTTCCTCCATTTCTTTTGGTTCTAGCAAAGGATTAAGACTTGGTTCTATGTTTGGCTCAAAAACAGGTTGATGGGTAGAATCCAGTTTTGTTGATACTTGTTTAAATTTATGAAAATTATTTACATATGGTGTAAGAGGGTTTCCTAAGGATCTCCTACCACGCATAGACTATTGTAAACGTAAATTTAAAACCCCTGTCAACAAAATAAAAAATTTAGAGAAAATTTACATGTTATTTAATACAAAGCACTAAACAAAACTAGTTAAACCCTAAAAAAAGAAATTTTTTTTTTTTTGAAATTTTTTTTTTATTCCTTTTTTTTTTTGTAACATAATTAGTATTAACCAAGAGTGCTCCCAGGAAAAAATGGTGGTGCAAACGGCTCCTTAAATACCATTCTCCTAGCCAGAGCAACGTTCCCAGGAAAGACTAGTGGCACAAAGGCTTTCAAGAACTAGTCTCCTAGACAGAACTCCCTTAGATTTTTACTTTTCATGTTATTTAGTTAATTAGGTATAAATTCAAGTAATGTTTTTTTTTATTTATGAACGGTAATTTTATTTTACTATTCACGCTATATTATTTCTTATTAACTTAAAATTTTTTGAATTTTGAATTTTGAATTTAATTTTTTTTTTTTACTATTCATGAACGGTAAAATTTTTTACTTCAAATTTCAAATTTCTAAATTATTTTACAATTAAAAAAAAAAATTATTATTTTTTTTATTTTTTATTTTTTATTTATTTATTATGAATTTTGAAATTTGATTATTATTAAAATATCACAATTATTTACAGCACAAAAATGTTTTTAAAATTTTGATAAATAATTTAAAAACGCTATTCCTTCCCCGGCAACGGCGCCAAAAACTTGATGAACGAAAACCGACATCGCCGATCTTCGCAAATACTTTGGTTTTAATATTTATAAAACTCTCGCAAGTGCACGAATCATTTCGAAGAAAATGATAAGTATACTCCCAAGGTCGATCTAAGGAAGGAATGTATGTGGTTTTTAATTTATTATTCAAACTTTTAAAAACGAAATTAAATCCTAAACATCTTGTCACGATAGTTTGGTTTTTGTGTTCCTAATCTAATAACATAAAATAAACATATATACAGATTAATTAAATATAATCTAATAACATAAAAATAAACATAGATACAAATTCAATAAATAATTATCTAAAAATAAACATATATACGGATTCAATAAATATTCATGCAAATTTTTATCATTTATATTAGCGGAGTATTTACGGATATAATAACTAAATTAATTATGCTTGCTCATATTAACTAGGTTATTAAAGATATAAATTGATATTTTATTGATTCTCTCTTTTTTATATAAATACCACCTTTGGTGGGGTTAGATATTCTTTGTTAACTAAACAAATCAATTAACACCTATGGGTGGGGTTGATAACTAATATGCTTAATTAAATTAATTCCTTTTTCTAAGAGATTGAAAATGAACCATTTAAATGCCACCTTTGGTGGGGTTAGACAATTTAAACATTATTCAAGGTGTCCAAATTAAACTTAAGAATTTAATTATCCGAGTACTAACTTTCAAGTTTTAAAACCACTATTGAAAATATGTTGTCAATACATTTTCACATAATAATTCTTATAAAAACTTTTGAAATAGAGTTTCACTCTAACTACCGGGCGATTGTACCAACAAATAAAAGAGCACTACTCTAAATTAGACCGGATAACTAAACCTTAAAATCTAATTTTCGGGTTTAAGTTTGTAATGAAAAATAATATATTTCTCTCTAACATTCTTAATATAAAATCTTGAATAAAAACAAAATCAATTCATTTTAAAGATTTTTACCTATTTAATATTTCGCAAGCATAACAACGTCATTATTACATCATTTTTACTAAACAGCTAGCATAGTTAAATTTAACCACAGACAAGTTGAATATAACATGTAAGAATAAAGCATAAAAATAACTGTAAAGAAAATAAAATCCTTACAGAACTTCGACGCTATTCCCGTTGCTAGAAAACCTCCGAGCGGAATTTGCACTTTCATATATTGAATCAAAAATCTAAATTATTACAAAAACATTACAAGTTCCTCTCAAAAAGAGAAGAACACTAAACCTAAGAGAATTGAACTAAAAACTAAGAGAAAAACTAAGAAAAGCTTAGAAACTAAGAGAAACTAAAAACTAAGAAATGAGAGAAAGAAAGAAGAGAGAAGTGAGTTTTGAAGGTGTGTTTTGAAGTGAAGGGAAGGGGGGTATTTATAGGTGAGGATGGAGAGAAAAAATGAGTAAAAAAATGTTAAAAAAATATTAAAAAATGTAAAAACGCGTATTGGAATTGCTGATGTCATCAATGACGTCAACATGACGTCACAGGGGCGGTTGCACGTGAAAAATGGGGCGAAAACGCGTTGGGCGCGCGGAGGGGGGCTGTTGGGGCGCGCGCGGAGTGGGGCGCTGGGCTGCGCGCACGGCTGGGCTGCGGCGCGCGATTTCCGTCTTTTTGACATTTTTGACCTTTTCGACCCATTTCGTCCGATTTTTCCATGTTTGTTGACCTTTTCTCACTTATTTATTGATATATTTGTGATGTATTGCTTCAAATATTCCTCTTTGAGTCTTTACATTGCGTTTTTAAGCCAAAATACCTGAAAAACAATAAAAATACCCGTGATTCCGAAAAAGACAAATTTATATAAATATATGATAAAACATATAAATATATGTATTTTTAATCAATTAAGGTACATAAAATCATGGTTATTTTAGTGCTTTTTGAGCACTCATCACTAATCAAATGGCAACAATGGTTCAACCATTACATTTTTGATGTTGAACATATTCCAGGACATAAAAATAGCTTAGCTGATGCTCTTACCAGAGAATTAACACCTCTAACTATTTTTATGATTACAGGAATGAAACATCTTGATATTAAGATCAAGATAAAAGAAAAGGAGATAAAAATCCTACATGAACAACTCGAGTTGCTATATCTTGAGAAATCTCTTAAGGAGACAGGAATAAAACAAGAAGAACTTAATTGTTCAAAACAACCTCTAGAAAGCAGAACCTCAAATGAGGAATCTCTGTTAAAAAAGGAAGAACCTAACAGTTCACAAAAAACTTCTAAACCCAATTGGGCAGATGAAGCAGAAAAAGAAGAACATAAAAAAGTTTATGTGATCTATAATGGCCCAAAACCAGGAATTTATAACAACTGGGCAAAAGCTAGCAAATCTATTCTAGGAATTAGTGGAGTAACTCATAGAGCCTTCACCAACAGGATAGAAGCAGAATGTAGTTATGCCAACTACAAAACACCAAAACTAATAACTCTAGAGGAGATAGTAAGAAATTATTCTGCGGTACTACAACAACAACCAACAATTCCAAGCAGATTGACAAATCTTGGGAAAATAGCAAGACCTACAGTGCTATTTAGAGAAACATCTCCACCAGAGACATCAAAAATAACAAAACATTAAGTATTATTCAGGGAGACATCTCCTAGAACTACGCCAGTCATTAAAGATGAAAAAGACCAATACAGAAACCTCAGCAAACCACAATGGTTAAATCTCTATAATTAAGCCATAAAATCTACCCAAGAACATATTTAGGACATGAAATTCTATACTACAGACAATCAATTTCCTACAGGTAGTAAATTCAATATATTGGAAAGAGCTTATCCAATTTTTGTGTATAAAGCATTTCATGCAGGATTAATAGAAAATATATATCTAGGAATTAATTTAAGTGAATTAAATTATTTCTCAGAAAATTTTAAAAGAGCAATTAAGAATTTCAGAAGAAAAATTAAAGGAGGTGATAAACCTGTTTATCTTAGATTTTTTAGTTCATTAATGGACTGGAATGAAGAAGGAAGTATTAGTCCCTACCACTTCATCAAAATAGGGATTTCCAACACAAACAGAGAGGTTCCCAAACCAAAGGCACTTCCAGAAAAGGAATTCAACACAGAAGAACTCTGTATATTAAGAGGACAAATGTTAAGCCAAATTTACTATGAATTCAGAAAGATCGACAATTCTACTGAGATTAAAGTAAATTATTCAACTAGTCAAGTTATTATCATTTCTCACAGCAGCATGACTCTGTCAGAAGAAAATGGTGAAAAAATCACCAAATATGAAACCAATTTTAATTGTAACAACCTAGAGATTGGTCAAAAAACCAGGAAGGTATTTTGCTTTTATGCCAGAAAAGCCACCAAAGACCATATGTGCATTCTCTACATCAAAGATTGAGAAGATGAAGATGTGTCATCATCAACGTCATCAAAAGAACCGTCGGCATAAAATGACAAAGAAGAATAAGAAAAGCAATTGTCGACAGAAGACTACAAAAGAAATAAAGATGTAGATCCCACATCTTAGTCGGCAGCATATGCCAAGGAAAAAAGTAATGGTTATCCTTTAAAAAGGAAAAACAAGTGAATTATTAAAGCAAGGGTAAAATAATAAGTTTAGTATTGTAAACAGGAATTCCTTATTCTATAAAAGAGACTCTTATTATCATAACGAGACACACAGAAAAAATCCAGAGCTCTCTACTCTGAAATACTCTACCAGAGAAAACCTCTCTATCTAGAACCCCAAAACCAATAATGTTGTACCCAGTAACTATGAGCGGCTAAGTACCCCTTTCAAGATTCTTAGTTAGCCTTAAGTTGTAATAATTATTATATTTTGAATAAAATGAAGTTCTATTACTCTTCTCCAGTAAGTCAACTATTGGACACCATTCATGTACGTATGTAGAAAGCTCACCATTACCAGAAGGGTGTTGGGACGTGAGCAAAGCTGAGACATAACAGGTGTAACAAAAGAAGACGAACAGAAGGGAAGATCGTGGTGGACCCATTAAATTCAGGTATGATGATTATAGATTTAAGCTAATTAAGGATCTTGATTGTTGAAATATTCGCTTATAACATGGTATAATATCTTTAAAACAGAAAAATAAGATTTAAACAATTAAAAATATGAATATCGAATTATTAGTACATAAATTAGAATTATTAGATTTAATAAATGAAAGAGTAATTTTTAATTTTAAAAGACAATTAATAGAATCATGATTGAAATTAAGTAACCAACATAATGAAGAACATAACATACTATGAAATTGTAGTGAATACAGAAGAAAATTAGATTTATACAAAAAATAATAATTTTTTTAAATAATTTATTATCATCAACCAATATACAAAGGCCGTCAAGTAGTTCAATTTTAACTACAGATTAAAAATCTTAAATATTGTATCAATCCTTTAAAAAATGGTATCAAAACTAATGAAAATTAAAATTCAAACAATAATGATTAGTAAAAATCAAACAGTAAAATTCAAATAGATGGAGGATTAACACCGTTAACACATAAGTGCATTTGTCAAATTTAATGAACCTTAGGGGTATAATTGAAGATAGAGCAAACCTCAAGGGCAATTTAGAAAATACCCCTTCACAAACATCAACGGCGGATCGGTGCTGACGCAGTCAGGGGACTCAGCTTCCCTCCTCTTTTCTCTCTCATTGTTTTCCTCAAAAATCTCAATTCGGCTCCTTCGCTGTTCTGATCCACTCTGGTATTTATTTTTCTTCAATTTCGTGCTTTTATTTTCCCCTCTTCTTCTGTGAATTTTGCTCTAGTATATTTAAATTTATATATTTTTGGATCCTCATTAAGCTCCTTTTGATCGGCGACAGTGGTATGAATTTATTTTCTTCACCTTATTATTTTGTTTATCTGAGATTGGAATGTGATTTCGTTGCTTTTTTTTGCTCTATCATGATTGCATTTTAATCTCCAAAATGATTGAGCTCTGTATGCTCATTTTTCCTAATAATTTTTTTTAATAATTTATCTCTCCCTCCCGGGGCGGTTTTTCAGCGTTTAAGTTGTAATTAATTAATTACTTTTAATAATAATAGTAATGTGCGATTAAGGCATTAAAGATACTGATTTCGGGGAATCCTTTTGTAAATATTGCAGCTGATTTGGTGTATCACTTGCTGTTTCGTGATATTCCTTTTTTGTTGGCAGAGCTTCTTCCTAGACGGCATTTTCTGACATTTGCGTTAATTTTTGGCCCACTTCAATGATTTGTTGGTAATTATCGCATTAGAGATGTTATTTTCAAGGGCTTTTATGTTTAAAAGCATTTCTGAGCTCTGCTAAAATATATGCACGTTTTGATGAGTGCGATCTTCTTAGAAAACCCAATGTATTTCTAAAGGTTTCCAAACTTGTGGAGTTTTTTCTTCATTTGAAAGTTTCTTAGGCTAGTATTTATAGGTTATTCTTTTTTATGGTTCATGAAATATGACATTGAATTAATTATTTCAGTATCTCTTGAATGTTTAATTTGTTCATTGTGCTATGATTGTTGTTGTTAGTATGGTGTGGGTCTTATGACTCCTCTCAAGCCTTTGAAATCATAATTTGTATCTCTTCTTATAAATTAAAGATATCATTGGATGGTTTTTCTATGCATGTCGAGGCTGTTTTCGTTTTTATTTTATTTTGTCTTATTTAGCCACCTGTCATTGAAAAAACTGAAGTACATTTCATGCATGGGAGCCGAAGTAGATAAGTCTACCGATTAAGAAAGAACCATGATGGTCATTGAAATTTAAAATAATTTTCTGCTTGTATTTTGTTTCACAGCACACATGTTGTACGAAACATTTATTTGACTGCAGTATTCATATATATACAAATTTTGGATTGTAAGTCTTTTTCTTTTTGTATATTAAATAGTTCGTCTTGCAAATCATGCTCCTTTTTCTGTACATTATGTGACTTGAAAGTTGTGGGTAAGAGTTGCCTTCTTTTGAGTTTCTCAGATGGGTCCTTTACAACTAGCTTTATCACAACTATTGGGAATGTGTTTCATAAACATCAATTCATTAGGGATCTCCTTCTCTGCTTAACTTTCAAACATATTTTAACCTCACCATATGAATTTTCACAAACAGTATTGATTTTAAGATAAGGACCATAGAGCTTGGGGAAACGGATTAAGTTGCAAATCTGGGATACTGCTGGCCGAGAGCAGTTTTGAACAATTACAACTGGTCGGTATCTTATAGGTGCTGTTTAGTAATATTAACAATCGTAACCATCTCTATAAATCTAACTGGGTCCTTTTACTTTCTTAGGCAAATTTTACTGGTAAGAATTTTTCTTTGTTCTTTTAAATGTAATAGAAATCTTTTGCCTCTGCAGTGTTAGCTCTTTTAAAGGAAATAGAAATGCAGCTGCTATTAGTTTTAACTGACACAGTTTTAATTAATCTTGCTTAGTATGTAACAAATGTCATTATCTAGTACTTACTACAGGAGTTTGAAGTTTTATTATAAGCTTTCAAAAGGCTGTTCAAGGCTGCAGAAAAACTTTTTGATGAGAAAAAACATAGTTTTACATGGGTTAAGACTTGTTTATTATTATGAAAAAGAAAATAATGAGTTCCTCAAACAAATTCAGGCTACAAGCCCATGCATATTGAGGGCTCACACCTCAGTCATTGTTGCAATACTCTGCTGTACGTCAGAAGCTTATTTTGCCACCTCACTTTGACTTGTGCTGCAAGTGCAATCTCGAATAGCCTTTTGAAGCACCAGCAAAAATATGCTACCTCTATAAATTATTTTTGCTTAATGGATATCTTGTTTTCATGTTTCTAATATGCTATTCCCTTGAGTCAGTTGCTAAACTTTCCCTCTCCTGTGTTGCAGCTTACTACAGCGGAGCCATGGGTATCTTGCTAGTGTATGATGTTACAGATGAGTCATCATTTACCATTAATCACTTCATTGATAATTTCATGCCTCAATGCATGATTCTTCAATTATTATGAGGTACCTCTATTGGATGAGGATTCAATCTGTCAATGGTGAATCGTCTCTCTATTTTCTTGTTGTCCATGGATTCGATCTTAATTTTTTTTTTCCCCTTCTAACCAGACATCAGGAATTGGATTCTTAACATTGAACAGCATGTTTCTGATAATATTAACAAGATCCTAGAGGATAATAAGGCTGACATGAACGAAAGCAAAAGGTTTCTTTGACTCATTGTCTCTAACATATGTTTATGTGTTCGATGAGGCGGTGATCTTCCATTTTGATGACAAATATTTGTTTTGATTGGTTTTTACAGGCTGTGCCAACCTCGAAGACTGTAAGTTATTGCTGATTGTGAAATTACTTGTAAAAATAGTTGATTTTCTTGTATGCTGAGGACACTGTCTATTACAGAATGCGAAAAAAAAATTAAATGTGGAGGAGGTTTTCTTTTCAATGGCTAGGGATATCAAGCAAAGACTTGCAGATACTGACTCAAGAGCCGAGGTACAATATACTTGAATTTTGAAGTTATTGGTTTTCTGTGTTGTTAAGCTTTTTCATTTTGTTCCCTAATATTTTGTTGTTATCTTTCTGGACTTGATTCTTTTGTTTATTTATGAATTTTTTGATAATTATGGTTAGGGAGTAAACTAAAGGCTGTGCATGAATTCTTACTTTGGACATTCTCATATAACGAGCGTTTATTTTTTCAATGGTTGCAGCCTCAGAGAATCAAGATTAACCAACCAGCTCGAGCAGGAGGAGCTGCTCAAGCATCTCAAAATCAGCTTGTTGTGGATAAGGAAATTGCTCTGAAGTGAGATGATGAGTGACTTTTTGAAGCAGCCGTTCTGGTAGAAAAGACTGATTTTGGTACAACTATGACAATGGTGCTTGTATTTTATTTTCGTCTCTCATTATTTTACTTTAACCATTCATTTGGGTGTGAGAGGTAGATCCTTTCATCATAAAAAAAAATTGTATATTAGTTGATTTTTCCTGACGTTGAATCTTCCAAGGTACTTCATAATCACAGCTTTCCCATAATGTAGGCACAACTGTTGTTTTGAGTTGATTTAGTTCTTATATCTGAAGTGCTCTTATGTGGTACCATGACTTAAACTTTCTTGCTTGGCAGACTCATTCAATTTTGACTCTAAGTTAACGAATCAAATGTTGAAATCGAGATGATGGATTTTCTGAAAGCATTATAAAGATTATGATGGTTCTTCCTCATCATCTTCTCCATCCGAGAGTGGAAAAAGTTTTGTATACGCTAGGTTCATGGATATGTTATACAATTTGTTAGTTTCAAGAATATACTACGTATTAAAATGTGCACTTTGTAATAAAAATTAATGCATACATTTAACGTAATAAATGGAGAGGTTTTTCATCTTATTGGTACATGGAAAGGTTTCTCTTGAGACTTATAATTTATGATAAGAAGGTAAGGGTGTTAATTTATATGGTTGTATATATTTGGGTCATTTGTATCATGTGTGTTTGTGTTTGTGTTCGTATTTTTCGACTCAAGTTATCATATTTTTTAAGGTCATGAAAAAATTAAATTACTTTTAATCAATTTATTTTTTTATAATTGTAAGAAAATTTAATAAATAATTTTAATTAAAAAATAATTCATGTTATGTTACTATAAGTTCTTCTTATAAATTATAATTCGAATTGTTACTATTATAAAATTCAAAGTAAAAAGAAAAAAATCTGAGTTGGTTTTGTAGGTGCTTGTTGGTGTCTACGTGAGTAAAAAAATGCACATGTTTTATAGAAAACACTAAACATACACACCATTATCTCATGTATGGTTAATTCTAATTAAAAAATAAAATATTTTTTTTTATTAATTATTGCGTGTTCTAATTCTAATTGTGATGAAACACCACTGTTGGATAAGGTAGGCACTAGGCTGACACTTAGAGTGCCTTCTTTGTGAGAAGTTCACCTTTCCCCCTTCAATTTGATCCCCTGCCAAGTGGGTGCCATGATTGGACGGTGAAAGAACTTGTAAATGTTTTAAGTCGTGAAGAAGCTCAAGGTTCCGTTTGTAGTGAGAAACGGGTTTAATTACCCAAAAGAGGAAGAATGGCATAATCAAGATCCTAAGTCATGTTGTAATTTTTAAGGGACCAGGTTGTTCCAAATCCCTTTGCAATGAGTTGATGTATCTTTCGTTCTGTGGTTAGCCCATACATTAAACTTACATATAGTGTTAAATATCCCCTGCATTGTTAGTGATGATCAGAAATCAGAGACATGGTAGATTATATGGGATATCATCAGGTTATATGGATCAGCTTGATGTCACAGTTTCTTAGTTCCTCTCTGTTTTTGGAAACTGGGAATAGAAGGTCCTTTGTCTTTTACATAGAAGTAGTGATTTCCTTTTTAATTCTATTTTATTACTTTCATTTTTTTCAATATAATATAGTAACTAGTTTTAATATGTGCGTTGAAATAAATAAATAAAAAGTTATTGCTCAAAAAATAAAATAATTTGATACAAAAAAATATTAAAATAATATAGTATGTCATTAATTGGTCCACTTTTTTAAAATTAAATTAATAAATGAAATAATTTATGATATAAGATATTATAAAATACAAATTATTTAATATATGAAATTCTTTAACGCTTTTCTCTTTTAAATATTTTTGTGTTTATATTAAAATATCCTAATAAATTATGTTCAAATGATTACTCCAAAGACTTCTGATATCAACCTCCTTACAAATAATTTGAAAAGAATATATATATACACGATAAATAATATATAATATAAAAAAAAATATAAAAATCTCTTATAATTTGATAAAAAGGGTTATTTTATCTTTTAAAAATAATATAGTATTATTTGATAATTTATTTTTACAAAAAAATGTTAGAGAATGACAAACTATTATTTTATTCATGTCACAAATAAAATAATAACAATTCAATTCTGCATAAGTATGGTGAGAGTAAAAGAGACTTTTTCAAATGATTTACCCCAAAAAAATTAAAAAAATTCAAAAGGGGATAAGTTTTAGTTTATTTTAAAAATTATTAAATTTAAAGTCAGAGTGTTGATTTAGTTTATTTTAAAAAAATATATTAAATTTAAAGCCCAAAGCACTGACAATATATCCACACATTCAAAAACTACTCAGTTTATTTTTTAAGAACTAAGCTTATAATTAGCTCTTTCTATCTTCTCCATGAAAACTGAGTAGTAATTTTAAATGTTAAAATAATTGTAAAATTACTTGTTAATATTATATTGTATCATATAAATAATATATATGATAAAATGTTTTCATAGTAACTACAAATACAAGTAGTCAAGTATTGTTTTCCGATCTATATATATATAAAAAAAGGTATTGTTTCCCCAACAAAAACGACATCTCTTACCTAAAAATCTTAAATGAATATAGGGTGAAAAGTTGTACTTTAATAATGCAACTTTGGTTTAGAATATAGGATAAAAAGTTGCACTTTAATAATTTAACTTTGTTTTAAAAATTACATTTTTTTCTTATATTAAATACACATTTTTACAAAACATAAACGTCAAGAAAGTGTAACATTTACCGCTGATTTAGCAAAAACATGGAAGTGCCACCACTCTTAATTATGTCAATATCATATGCTTCATATATATATGTTACACTATATATGTTACACATTATTTGACTAGTTTAAATAATGTGGTTATGTTATTTTTAGATTATTTTTATTTTTATTTAAATATTTTTTGTTATTATAAATGTTTTTATATTAATTTATTAATATATATTTTAATTAATTTTAATAATAATTAGTAATTATGAGTTACCCAATTCATTAATATTATTATTAAATTTAAATAAAATTTTTACTAATAATTAAATAAAAATATTATATATATATATATTAATTAAGAATACGTATTAAAAAAATACAAAAACAAAAACAAATGAATTCCATCCCCCTGTGGAATTCTGATATGACTACAATAGTGAGCCTTCATTCCTTGATCATGTAAGCAGTTGTTAATATAATTTTTTTTACAAAGAAAATCTTTTAGCTCAGGATAGCCTTTCATGATTTTCTACCTTGGAACTTTTGACAATTCCCATGATCTTTAATTAATAATGGCCATATTTTGTTGTGCTATATGCATCGTCATTTTTAAAAACAAATATCATTACTCTTTTCTTATATTAGACAAACCAAATGCACATCATATGATGGGTCACCAATAATTCTCCATCTTTTTTTTTTCCTCCATTGAAAACAAATTAATTGCTCTTTTTATCCCAATAGCACCTCTTTTAACTTTATATTATATTATCCAAAAAAATACTTTATATTATTATATATAACTTTGTATCTCTTTCACCTTAGATTAGCCTTACGTTTTCTTTTCTTTTTCCCGCAACAAAATACAAATTAAAATGGAAATTGGATTGAGTTTAATTAGGACAATCACTTGTGTTTGGCCACTACGTACGTTCATTTTTGAAAAGTCAAGGTGATGCTTTCGGTGGCCATTCAATTGAAAAGAAAAAAAAGTAGAAAGGATTGAGCTGTGAGTATTCACGAGAGTTGGTCTGATACCATATAAAATAATTATGGTTAAAATAGAAGAGTAATAATTGATGATTATTACTAACAGTGATGACTCTTAAATACATGTAAAAACATACCAAAAAAATGGATGGTTAGCAAAATACGAAATGTATATTATTTAGACAAATGTATATACGGACGTAATATGTTTCTTTGAATACAAAAATACATCTAAATTTTCGTTTTTAATATAGAGACCTTAAAAATACAAAAATATATAAATGTGTAGGATTAATTTAATTTTGAAAAATATGTTATTAAAAATACGATAATATATATATATATATATATATTAATAAAAATATTAAGATATTATTATATTTTTTTATAATAATATAAAATATTAACAATAGATCTTAATTGAAGATAAAAGCTATTACCATTAAACTTAATTCAATTTAAACATTATAATGATTTGATAAGTAAGATTTATTTCATCTATTTGAAGTCAGAAGTTTAAACTACATTAATTAAAAATTAATCTTTGATATATTTTTTTAATATATGATTTATAATTAATAATTTTATTATTAAATATTTAATTTATATATTTAAATTTTATTTATTTATTTATTTATATGAAATAATAAATAAAAAATTTAATATTTCAATAAATTATAAAGAATTATAAATTAAATATAGTTGCAAATTACTTTTATCATATATTATTGTATCATGAAAATAATGATAATAATGATGAAAAATTTATTATTGAATAAATTATTTTTCATTTATTATTATAGGGTAAAAATATTATTTGTGTATAATATTTTTAACTCAAAAGTATGAGCATTTTTTCTTAGGTTTGAAAACTATTCTAAAAATGGAAGTATTTTTATTAATTTGAATAACTCTCAAATAACTTCCTTAAGCGTTTCATTTATTTAGCGGTCTCTATCTCTCTTTTTTGTTTGTATTTTTAGAATTTATTTGAATTCTACGTTCTAATCTAATTGTTGAAAAATGGGATTGAAAATGATATTTTCTTGTTCCATGATCCTTTATCTTTGTCTTATCATTGGGTTTAGACATTACTTCACTAATTTCGAATCGTTTCAAAATAGAAGCAACATATCCTTTTACATGATTTCTTTCTATTAAAATGGTGTGAATCGTTGATTCTTGTGCTATCACTTTGAATTGAAAGAGTTTTACTAATTTTCAAAAAGTTGTTTAAAACTTCTTGAATTGAAACATTTTGGAAAATATACTTATTAAGTTCGTCCAATTTATTTATTGATACTAACATTAGATTCTTGCCTTGAGAAATGAATCAATAATTTCTACTATAGTTTCATCATGTACCATTTACACAACAATCCTAAAAAAAAACTAAATTGAGAGTTATAGTGAAACCAAAAAAACAAATCAAGAGTATTATCATTCATATTTAATTCCTCTTTAATAGTAATAGGAAATGATAGACGTAAAAATCCATATCGGATCGTGTCCTTCAAATCCCAAGTTGATATAGATATAATACAAATATAATACGTAAAATTATTAAGTAGAGTTGTTATTAAGCAACAACGAATGTGATATGCACTAGTTTACTAGAAAAAAAAATTAACCTTGTTCAATTATTGCATGCTATATCGAAAATAACTAAGTGAAAAAGTACTCATAAAAGAATACTTTTTTTCTACTATTAATTAGTTATATAATATAAATCTCCTAATATTTAAAATACAAATATTTTTTAAAACAAAATGTGTTACAAGTATAATTTTAAATAAAAATCAACACCATTTTAACCAATTTAGAGCGAAGACATTACTCCCCCAAATGTATTTATGGTTCCTTGTAGGGTAGAATATTCAGATTGGCACTACAATTAAAGCACTGCACTGTAGGAGGAGGCCTATATATAAGAGGGCAATTAGGAGACAGTACCGAGTCTACCGACGATATATAAAGCACAAGGAAACAAAATGTAGTGTACATTAGGATAATGGAATTAGAGTGGTATCATTATGTTTTTGACCATGGCTTACTTTCGCTGAATTTCCTATAACTAATATAGCGTTTACAGTCACCTTCAATAATTCAAAAGCATTAAGATTTACACATTTCATTTGTTTATTTATTCTTTTAAATAATAAAAATAATTCATTTAAACTTATAACAATAAAAATAATATAAATTTATTATTTTAAAATAATTCAACCTATAATTTCAATTTGATATATTGTAGGTTGAATTATTATCGTTTAAATATGTTAAATATTAAAAATCTTTTGATTAAAAAAAATTAATATTATTAGATTTTATTTTTGTTATTATAAATTATATGGGTTTTAGTTTATGTAATTTTTTTGGTTAAAATTATCTTCCCTTTTTTAATTTCACGTATAATTGTTTTTTAGTAAATATATCATTTGGAGTATTATTAGTTATAACCTTTTGTCCTCTACGATCTTAGATGCTAAAATTGTATTGACATGGAAACAATATTGAGAATATTTCTGAATAATTTT
This sequence comes from Hippophae tibetana, assembly GCA_037013495.1. NCBI lineage: Eukaryota > Viridiplantae > Streptophyta > Magnoliopsida > Rosales > Elaeagnaceae > Hippophae > Hippophae tibetana. The sequence goes on from CM072804.1 coordinate 8,475,566, forward strand.
ACTATTAAGGCTTGACACAAGACAATTTCCTTAATAAAATTTATAAATACAAATCAGAATAAAGTACAAGAGAAAATATTTGCATGAGAATTTGAAATTATGATAGAATCAACCAAAGCTATTCCACTTGACCAACCACCTAAACTATGGACACGACTTAAATTTATTGATATTTATTGGTAAGATTCGATTTTTATTTTCTATTAATTTAAGCCGTATTATATCTATTAATTAATAACTCTCTTGTTTGTTTGTTGGTTTATTATTTATTTTTTTCCCAGCACGTAAGCAGTGTGCATTTTTTCTTTTTCTTTTTTTTTTTTGGATCGAAAAAGAGAACACGAAAGTAGTGTGCATTGAGGGGTAAACTTTACATTCCATGCTGGCTAGATATACCTGTGGTTTTTGTCGCAACAAATTAATGGGGAGGGTATTATTTCCGGTAATTTATACAAGTGTAGCACATAATATTCTTAGTTTTTTTCTGTAGAGATATATACTTTTACGTTTATAAAATTAACATTAAAATCTTATCGATTATTTGTTAAAATATTATGTTATATTCTATCTTTTGGTGGTTATGCTATTAAATTTGTAAGAGTATTTTTAGAATACGAATATTATTAAAAATAATGAAAAATAATTAAAAAGAATCTTATAAATTTAATTATTTGATTTATCCATGATAAAATCTGTTTAAATTTTGTGCTAACTGTCAAAATAAAATTATAATATTAATTTTATAAAAATAACATAACATATATATCCAATTAAAAAACTACAAAATTTATAGGCTATAATTATGTAAACTATGAGAACAGAATGACCATTTATACCCTAAATTAGAATTTTTTTTTTTTTTTTGCTAAAAGAAAGGGATAAGCGTTAAAGGTATAACGTAAAGAATAACATTATATCAGCGCTTTCTACGTATTTTCCATAAGCAAAAAAGGGGCTTTTAAATGTATCTTTGAGTCATGTTTGTAAATAATTGATTACAAGTTGTATAAAAGTGTTGCTAGTCTGTTGTGACTTGTGATCAATTATAACCGTTATCTATACAGAGCTTATTGGAATTACTACCTTACATTTAGATATTTATAGTTCCATACCCACTATGTTTAGTGGATAGTTTTAATATTTTTCTTATACATGGATTTTTAGATGATATAAATTAAATTAAATAAATTTAAGGTTGAAAACAAGTTTATATTTGGATGTCATGATGTATAGTAGAATGAGCCAAAGTTAGAGAAAGAAATGCATCGGATCTAATTCGTTGATAATTCAATATAATCTATTGTTTAAAAGATTTAATTTAATTTAATTTATTTTGATATCATATATATCGAATCAGATATTAATTCATAGATCAATGTATATTCATGGTTTATCTGAATTAAAATAAAATATTATTTGACGTAGTAAATTATTTAATTTAAATTAATGAATTAAAAAAATAATAAGAGAATAATTTATAGAATAGGAAAACATTTTTTTTTAGAAACTTTTGTTATTTATATATAATAAATATATTTTTATTTTTATTTAACTTTTTTTAATGTTATAATCATATATCATTTGAGTTAATTAAAAAGATAGTTATGAATATAATATATTTGAGTTAATAACTCAAAAGTTAGAAAAAAATTATAAATATAAGAAGAAAAAAAAATAGAGTTAATAACTATTAGATTGATAAATAAATAAAAATTTAATATCTATTTTAGATTGATAAATAAAAAAATAAAATTTATAATACCTATTTTAGATTGATAATAAATATAAGAAGAAAAAAAATATTTATAATACTTATTTTAAATTGATAAATAAAAAATAAAACTTAAGTTAATAACTTAAAATTTAGGAAAAAAATTATCATTTATAATAAATATAAGAAGAAGAAATAATTATGAATACGATAGATTTGAATTTTGGTTAAACAAATTTTAATTTAATAAATTTATAAAAAAATTTAAGAGAGAAAGTTAGAAACAAGTACAAGATTGTAAGTATTCTTTTATTTTTTATTACATAAACAAAATATCCTCCTTTCCTCCCTCAAATAACTTAAGAAAGACATCCTCGAATCCTGATCAGAGCAGAGTCTAAATTAAGTATCCCCAAATAATTAATATTTGAGATAATAATCTTGAGAATTGTGCCCACCAAAAAGAATTGCATAAAGAATGGAGCTTATAGCTACATTTCATTAAAAAGGCTAAAAGTGTAATCCTTTAAGTTGTTTAATCTTTCAGCCAACCTTTTAAGCAATTATTATGGTCAGATTTATCATGAAATTTTTTGTATCCAAAATACAGTAGTAGTCAAGAGTGTTAAAATTCATAGAAGGGCCTTCTATATAAATACAACAATTGTACCTAACACCATATACCATCCCATGCATGAAGTTTAGAGTCTAAAATAAGTGTGACGCGTAGTGAGACCGAGAGAATAAAATAATGGAGAAACAAGGACAAAACAGCTTGTTTGAAAGAGCGAAACCATTAATGGGTGTTATATTTTTGCAGTTTGGTTTTGCAGGAATGGATGTTCTTTCTAAGGCTGCTTTAAACCAAGGAATGAGTAACTATGTCTTTGTTGTCTATCGTCATGCTGTTGCCTTTATAGTCATTGCGCCTTTTGCTCTGATTCTTGACAAGTTTGTCTCTCTTTCTATTTTCTTTATTTCATACATATAATCTTCGGTTTCCTCTACTCTTCAAGGCTGAGCCTTTTTCTTTTGTCCACTTGACCACCTTTCTAACAGAAAAGTGAGACCCAAGATGACCCTTCCAATCTTCATCAAGATAGTAGTTCTCAGCTTACTTGAGTAATTTTCTGAATTGTGGGACAAATATTATTTTACCTAAAAATGTTTTTGCTATCATTAATTTCAATATTGTTGTCTACTTTTCAGGCCAGTCATCGATCAGAACTTGTATTTTTTGGGTATGAAGTATACGACAGCTACGTTTGCTGCAGCTATGACCAATATTCTTCCTGCCATTACTTTTATAATGGCTTTTATTGTTGGGTAATCCTTAGTTAGATCAGCAATACAGTTGAGCAGTTTCGTACATTTTTGGTTCAAGAACCTTCACTTACGTCTAACGTTTCATTCTTTCTTTCTTTTTCCAATAGGCTTGAGAAGGTAAAAATAAAGAGGATGCGAAGCCAAGCGAAGGTGTTTGGTACGGTAGCAACAGTAGCAGGAGCTATGGTCATGACGTTGGTTAAAGGACCAATTTTGGAGTTTATATCCTCAAAAGAAAGAACTGCATACGAATCTCAATCGGGAGGGGCAATTGTTTCACATTCAATTAAGGGTTCGCTAATGCTCATAATTGGCTGTTTTAGCTGGGCTTGTTTCATGGTTCTGCAGGTAAAATTCTGAACAAACATACATCCATACCCTTTATGCTAAGTTTGATACACTCGGAATCACAAATACCTATTCTTTCTTTATTGTTTCTCTAGGCAGTCACATTAAATTCATACCCTGCTGAACTCTCCCTCACGGCTTGGATATGTCTGTTCGGTACACTAGAGGGGGCTGCTGTGGCATTCGTTATGGAACGAGGCAACCCTACGGTCTGGTCTTTTAAATGGGGCGTCAAATTATTGGCAGCTCTTTACAGTGTAAGTAAACTAACTCTACCATTGAAGCTCTCTAACAGAAACAAAGCAAATCTACCTAGACTTTTAAGGTACCTTGGTATTAAGATACACTGCGTGAAAGAAACCTGAAAACCCATCCTGTCTTCACATCACTTCTCAAACCCCAAACTAAAAGCAACAATTCCTAGCATTAATCATATTCTACCCATAAAAGATGTTAATATTTGTATAATAAATTGTGTGCAGGGCATAGTGTGTTCAGGACTCACTTACTATATTCAAGGAGTAGTGATGAGAGAAAGAGGCCCTGTTTTTGTGACAGCTTTTAGTCCCCTATGCATGGTCATCGTTGCTGTCATGAGCTCCTTCATTTTGGGCGAGCAAATGTACCTTGGGAGGTACATCTATTAAGCCTAGTCACTACATCATGACAGTTGGGGGAAAAATATTAGCTAATTTGATCAATTTTACAGGGTAATTGGTGCCACAATCATAGTTGTAGGCCTATACCTGGTGGTGTGGGGTAAAAGCAAGGATTATAAAACCCAGACTCCAAATATTGACGTACAAGTAGCATCGGTTAAAGAACTAACAGAAGAGGCAGATTACAGCAGAAGGGAGTCAAGGGACGATTCCAGCCATGAAGCCATTACAATTGCATGTGGTGCAGAACTGAACCAGCCAGCAACTAATAAATAATACCAAAACCACATCTAATTACATGTCTGTTTTCCCCGCAAATCATTACAACTGTAGTCAACAACATTATGCACTACTCAAATATAGCTAACGTGTTCTGTACTAGAGGATTTCTATTCAAATGTCAATCTTGCTGAGTGAATGAAATAATCTCAACCTAACATAGTGATTCAAGAGTGTTTTTCTCTTCTCCTATTCACCACCACTATGGGTAGAAATTATGTAGAACGGAAATGAAAAAAAGGGAAGACGAAACTAATCATGCTCATGAACGCATTAAAGAAGAGTGAACCAATCCACTGATTTCAATAGTGATTTCCATTTCACAGCAAAAATAATAGTGCCTTCCAATTAGCTGGTACAATGTTTCAATCTTGCATAGGTAATTTGCATTTGAACACTATCTTCCATCAAAGCAATAACGTATTTTGTTGCTGCAATAGTAATTTCACATAGCAATAACACCCTACTGGATAATTGAATCCTGTAAGTATGGCTCTAAAACGTTAATATCTGAAACAGGAGAGGTTAATTAGCACATTGGTAGTTTGACACAATCCAATTATAAAAGGTGAAATCATAGAGCTTAGCTACTTAGCAGAGGATTGGGAGGAAAGTAAAAGAATAACATAAACATACGAGATATTACATCTGATATATTACATCTTGATGGCAAGAGCACCTAGCTATGTAAAGCTGTGATATAAAGTGAGGACCAAAAGATAATACGAACAAGAAAAAACTGATTTCAAAAGTTCCTTTCTGAAAATAAAGTTAGCCTTAGATAGTTAGATCGGTAGAGTTATGAACTCCAACATCCAGCAATTTGACAAAAGGATTCTCTTAGTGTAAGGTTCAAGTTCATCTACCAGTTCTACCATTCCTCATCCCTATAGCAGCCCTCTACGGGGTGATGGAATGAAAAATTGAGTTCAAGGTACAGTCAACAAGAAACAAGTTTTATGCACAAAATGGAGATTCTACTTGGGACTTGTACAAGCATGATTATGAGAATTGTGTTCCCTCCTCCTTTCCATATATGCGTTGAAGTTCACGTGTTGCAGTTAAAAAGGATTCTGAAAAGGGGGTGCAAGAACAAAAAAAGTTGTAATCATTTTGATAGTGATGTAGCAAAAGCGGAAACACGAGATGACTAGATGATGACCCAACCTTTCCAAATTCGGAAAGCCTTCTGATTGATTGCTGAACCAGTGATAGTTTGAATGACTTCAAACAATATATTTTGAGGTGTGCTCCTGAGCTCTTGCACAATCCCATAGATTGTCTTTCCGTTCTCAAAATATATGTGATTATTTGGGTGTTTTGTTTTACAACCAGCATGGCGCTCAAATTCATATGCATTGATCACCTACATTGAGAACAAATACCCTGTTGAATCATCATCATAAGCATAAATTCCTTTGAAATATAAAGTTAATCATAATGAACTTACCTTAGAGAAATTACATGATTGACAACCGCAAGAATATCCAGAGCCCTGTATTACACCGCAAAGCTCCTTCTAACATGCACAGGAAGAATGAGACATGTCACCACAATGAGCTGATATTGCAGGACCAACTGATGATAAAAAAGATTTACCTCACGTGACCAAGCCATGTACTTTACAGGTGCCCCGTCTAGCATACCAGTTGATAGCAAGCTTCGGACATTTGAAGGGAAATTGTTTGGTACAGATTTCCTAGTCATTTTGTGGTCATCTTTCTTTTTAGGTAAGCTCCCAATTCCAGAAGCAGTTATCTGTGAAGTATTTAGAAATGCATTAGAGTTCGAATTAACCAACTTTTGCATATTGGTTGCTTCTGTTTGTTGAGATGAAGTTTGACCCAGCAGTAATTTGTAATTAGATATGAGCCTTCTTGAGGTATTAGCATCATCATCATCATCTAAATCACATCCCCCAAATGATATGATAGTACTTTCTCCCTTATTATAAGAATGACCAATTGATAGCATATTGTTGTCACTCTTACCGTAAGCATAACCCATTGATACAGTACTCCCATGTCCCTTACTGTAAACATGACAGGATGATATGTTACTATCATCTGCTCTATTGTTACTTTGACCCTTAGACATGATATCATTGTCACCCTTGTTGAAGCTCTGATCTGTTGGCAATGGGTTACTACTATGTTTATATGCTTGACCCATTGATAAGCTACCCTCTTCCTTGTTTAAAGTTTGTGCCATTGACATGAAATTGTTATCTGTCCCACCATAGGAAATTTCCAATGGCATGACACTGTCATCTTCTTCGCTGTAAGTGAGACCCATTGATACAGAATGGGCGTCCACATTGATGAAGGCATGAGTGGCTGACATTGTATTTTCATTCTCTCTAGAATAACTGTGTCCCACTGATAGATTCATGAGATTCTCAGAATCCTTAACCTGGTTCACTTTGACTTTTCTAAACCCACCATAACTGAGGCCTGATCTAGGATCTTCAAGCGTATGAGACATAGATAAACTGAATGAAGGATCATTTCCAAATCGATCATCATTAACTTCTCCATTGAAAGTTGTTTTTTCTGTGCTAACGGAGGAAAGATTCCTGTCAAACAACTGTTCGGAAACATGGCCACCAAATGATTGGAAATTTGGAGCATTACCCCATGATGAAATGTTAGAGTTCAACATTCCTTGGAATAGATTACTGTTTGGAACTTCAACTGCCTGCTTCTTGTAGGGAAATAGCTCTACCTCAGGACCATCCATGAAACACTGATGAGAACGCTTTGGCTCAATTCTAGAAGAAGAGCTTTCATATGTCAACTCATTATCACTTAAGCACCCACCCTTTGCCATCCAAAAGCGCTGATTCTGGAAGGACTTTCCCAATTAACAGTCAGAAAAATGTAAGCAAAAAAAAAAAACAACTTGTGAATCATTTTAATCTTATTATTATTATTCAGGTTCTGATTACTGTCCAGTAATAGTTAAATGTAATTATTTTCTGCCCCAACAACAACTCTCCCAAAAGCTTAAGCTATTGAGAGAATTATGAACAATACTCTTATACATTTATCACTTCCCTATAGGTGTTGGCTCCATGCGCTATATAGGTCAAACACTTCCAATTAAACGATTGAAATTACTAGATCTTGAACACAGGACTCCAACTTTGATACTATGTTAAAATTTATTGAAAAATCAACTTTCCTAAAAGCCTAAGTTATTAGAATAAAAACCAATAATGTTGTTATACATTCAATCACTCCCCACAAGTATTGACTCTATACACCACGCAAGTCAAACACTTACAATTCAATAATTGAGATTATTGGGTTTGAAAACAGGACTTCTAACTCTGATACCATGTTAAAGTATGTTGAGTAACCAGCTCTTCCAAAAACTCATGCTATCGTAAAACGGGTTTTAAATACTTTATACACTTATCAGTTTCTTACCTCCCATATGATAAGTTATTAATCATAGATAACCGGAGGCATCAAGCCAGATACGGTAACGACAAGAAAACTTCAAACAAACGTATAAATAACATGTTATGATCAATAAATTCATTTGATTCGCTAAATGTTTAAGCGACAGATTATTACTCAGTATTCTCACAAGAACACAAAAATGAGTACTTTTTCAAATACAAAACACAGATTTATGCAAGTTTGAAATTCAAAGAAGACATGAAAATTCAAGATAAATATAAAAACTCCTTTGAAAAAAAGATGCCGCCGAAAATTTCTCCAGATCTAAAGCACAGGGATGAATGAACATACCATTGCAACATCCCATCCCAACAAAAAACAAAAAATAAAAATAAAAAATGGTCAAATTGGCAGGAAAAAAAGCATTGGAAGTTCAAAACCATAATTAATAACATAATAATATACAAATATACCATTTTCAGTGCTTCACTTCAAATTTGGTCAACTGAGGTTCCTGTGCCTTTCTGTCGATACAGAGTTCAAATATCACAAACCGAACACGTGAACATTCAAATGCTTAACTAACTTTTACTTTTACATGCCCTCCTGACTCCTGAGTTATTATGCTTCAATAAAAAAAGAGAGCAAGAAGTACACTATTAAAAAGTTATGATTTCCCCAGCATAAAAATTACATTGATGATATGGTCGATAACCTATTAAATATACCACACTCAAAAAGGAACTCGGAACAGTGAATCGACCATTTTAGATTCTACATGCATAACTCAAATGCAATTAAAGAGCATACTCTAAATCATAAAGCATATACCATACGATTAAACAAAAAAGAAAAGATCTTCCTTCTGATTTTCTTTCTTTCTTTTTTTGTCATTTTTAGTTTATCAGGTAAACAAATGAATTAGAATGCCAAAAAATACAACGATACCCGATCCCTAAAACTCTGTAGCACACTCCAATGCATTAGCCACACGGACCTGAGATAAAAACTCTGGGTGACCGGTAAGATCCGTGATTGAAGATTATAACACTATCCGGCAGAAATTGATCAAAAACCGCCGGGGTTTGTACGGACGGGGATGGCTGCGAGATCTATTGCAGTCTCGGAGAAGGATTCTTAAGCCTTGTCACTTTTTGGGGTTGGCTGTTGTAAAGAATAATTTTTATAAAGTACAGAAAGATATGCTATATATATGCATACGAGAAACTCTTATATTCTACTCGAACGATACATGTTATTATTAGTTTTTTAAAGAAAATAATAATTCATTCATTAAAACAAAAATTATAAGAAAAATTAATTCAATAAAATAACAATATATCAAATTAAGTAAAAATAAATTTTTAATCCAAATTAATCATTTATGACTTTAGATATTTATTTTTTAAACTAGATAAATACTTAAACAAAATATGTAGATCTAGATCTAAATAAAAAAATAAAAACAAATTAAAATGTAACAAAACATGATTAAAATAACCATTAGATTTAAATTTAGATGAAAGAAAAAATATACTAGATTGAAATTTAGTTGAAAGCAAAACTATATTATATTGAAATATAGGTGTAATATATGTATTACAATTTGTATTTATTAAAATAAATTAAATATTTATTGGATGAAAAAAGAAAGATGGTTATGAGATTTTTTGATACATGTTAGTTACAAATTACCAAATATATCAACTTTTAATTTATTGAAAAAATTTATTTAATCTAATGTGCTATTAATTTAAAGATTTTCATTTACTTTTAAACAAATTTAGTAGATATCAGGCTTATTTTTTTCAAAATTTCTACAAATTAATCTCTAAATTTTTCAATCTAATAATTTAGTTCTTAATATTTTTAAATTTTACATAAACTATTTAATCCTATAATTTAATTCTTAAATTTTTAAAATTTTACATATATATTATATCTTGACTATTAATATATATATATATATATATATATATATATATATATATGAGTTAAAATTTTAGGATTTGTGTGTAAAGTTTTAAAAGTTTGAGGAATAAATAGTATGATTTAAAAATTTATAGACATATGTGTAAAGTTTTAAATCTTACAATTTAATCACCAATTTTTTTAAATTTCACGTATAAGTTTTTAAACTTTTAAATCCAATAATTTGATCTTTAATTTTTTAAAATTTCACACATAGAGATCTTAGCTACTAAAATATATTTTAATGTATCAAAATTTTAGGATATATAAGTGAATTTTTAAAAATTTAAAATTAAATCATATGATTTAAAAATTTAGGAATTTATATATAAGGTTTTAAAAATTTGAGAATCAAATCATACGTTTTAAAAGTTTGAAAATAAAATCATACATTTTAGAAATTTAAATATCTATGTATGAATTTAGTTAAATCTTAAGAATTAATAATATAATTTTATCTTGAAAATAACATGTAATGTTAAATTTCATATAATATGTATCATTTTTTATTATCTTTATCAACTGAATAAATAAAAAATTAGATGCAAGTTATTAAATGCAACACATGACATTAAGACATTTTTCTTTCAAATATGACAAATTTACGACCAATTTAAGTTGAAATATAAAACATAATTTGCCCATATATGGCATGTTAAATTTCATGCCATGTCATATAATAACATCATATATAAACTGCATAATATAAATTCTATGACATGTCACCCTATTTTGTATTATATATTCTTTAAGGTAATATATTTGTACGTAATACTTCTATCACTTTTGTAATTAAAAAAGCTATTAAGGGCTTAGTTTAGGGAGGGAAATCATTGGCTGTGTTTAAGGACAATTATTTGCTAATTTTTTTGGGAAATATTTAACTTGAGACAAGCTTAAAACATATGTTTAAATGTTACTTAACCAACCTTTGTTTTGATCACACTTCTAAGTGAATCTCGCATCTCTACCAAATAAACTAACAATTTTTTACATATAATTTACTAATAAATTAATTTAAACATTTTTTTAATTAATTTCTACTTCGGCCATCTAATTTTAGCCATTATTTCTCATGTATTTAACAGTGTGGGTTCAAATTTCCCCTAAATATACATGATTGTTTTCGTAGAGATGTTAATTTCCTATATGGAGGAGAAATTTGTAAAAAAAAAAATTAATTTTAGCACCAACAAGGAATGAGTCCATGGGAAGCAGGGTGAAGGTGGGGATTACCCTTCCCGCTTAAGCCTATTTTCCGATCCTTTTTTTTTTTTAAGTATATTATTTATTTATATATGTTTGTAGCTAAATTTAATGGGTTTTATTGAAAAATGTAATTTATATAATTAAATTAATATTTTAATAATAAAATTATAATATATATATAAAATAATTATTATTTTAAAGATAGTTAAAATAACAAAATAATTAATTTGAAAATAACTATTATTTGTATTCAAAATTTTAAGTTTATTATATTTAATTATATATTTAACGTATATAATATAAGTTTTATGTTGATTAGTTTATGCTATTTAATATACAATTTATATTAAAAAAATTCGTTAGTTTGAATTTTGATCTACTCAAAAAATTCCAAAACTTTGATAGAAAGTCCCCATCTCTCGCACAATTATTTAAACAGGTGGTGAGGATAACATTCCCGCCCACCCTCCCACCCTGTTGACATCCTTATATGTATGTGTGATTAGTGTGAATGTAATTATTTTTTAATAATTTGTGCTTTAAATATCATGTATATATTGATCCTTAAATATCATGCTAATTATATATAATGTGTACACACTATATGAATTATATATATATATATATATATATTAACTAAGTTATTTTAAAATTAAGTAGATTATTTACAAGTTTTCAATCAAAAGTAAAAGAAAATTTAATGAGGGACATTTTTGTCCATATAATCACAAATCCCTTATTTCTCTTATATATATATATATATATATATATATATATATATATATATATATATATATAATAAATAGAAGATTAAATAATTTTTTCAATATGAATATAGTTTATTATAAGTTAAGTTAAAAAAACATTTTAAGGATTTAAATCTCCTTTTTCTTAATTTAAAATTATTAATGAATGTGTATTATAAAATGAATTGTCCATCACTAAAAAAACTCTATCAAATGAAAAAATTAAATAAAGAAACTAAAAATATTAAATAAATATAGCATATATATATCTATCATAGTAATAAAAAAAAAAGAAACCCTATCAAACAAAAAAAATTAATTGAAAATAAAACCATAAAGTAAATACATATAGACTAATAGATGCATAAAATTGATAAGTATAACTCTACCAAATAAAAAAGAAAAGAAAAGAAAAGGGGTATAAAAAAATTCAAATAAATGGTTTTTATCTATTCTTAATTTTATAGATTGCATTATTAGGAAAGAAAGCAACCATAATTGAAAAACAGAAAAATTATTTAACTGCCCTAAAATTGTTATTAATAAATATTTTTTCATTCTTTTCTAAATTGACTTCTTTAAAAATGCTTGGAAATATTTTTTTTTCCTTTCTATATTCTTTCTTTTTACTAAACTAACTGCAATTTATTTTTAAAAAAAAAACTACACTAAATACAATTTATGAAGATTAAGTTACTAACAATTTCTTATTGGTTAAATTTTGGTACATAGACATAACGGACGAGTATGTAGGCAAATATACAATTAACTTTTAATTATATCGAATCACGACCAATTTCATGCACTTTCTTAACGTACAAAACCAATTTTTTAATTTTTATTTCTTTACTTATTATATTTATTACTAAAAAAATTATTTTTATTTCTTTACTTATTATAATTATTATAGAATTTATTATTTGTTACAATTAAATTCAAAAAAATCTTTCCAATAATGTAACAAATTGTTCTCTCTTTTTTTCTTTCAAGTAATTTTTTAATAAAAATAACTATTTAAATTTTAATTATTCATAAAAAAATTCATTAATTTCCTCGATTAAATAATCAAAAATTCAAAAAATATTATATTCAAAGTAAATCTTTAATGATTTTTTTGTAATCATATAGGCAAATATTTATTCTCCTTTTAATTAGTGTAATTTTCTTGACCAATAAGCAATTTTTCTTACTAGTATTATCAATTTTTCTTGTCAATGATTTTCTATGCTAATTAATATTGAAAATTTATATATTTTGCAGTTTCTAATCAACTTGTATCGTTAAATCTGAAATCATAAAAAATTCTCTTATGAAATTTTACAATCTCGTTACTTAATTTAAGGAGAGGTTCATAGGATTATTTTTCTGATATACAAGTGCATTATTATGGTATCTTTATAGTGCTCTAATGAGTGCTAAACGGTTTAATGGCACAGTCATTCGTATTTGGATCTATACTCGCCTCCAAAGTTATAAATTTTATTTTCACTTTTTAAATATTTATGAAGCTTTCTTATAGTTTTTAAAGTGTACTTGTATTAAGAAATTAATCTTTAAATTATCAATAAAAATATTTCCTTATTGTGCTAGAAAAAATACTATTAGTAAATTAATAGATGATAAATTCACGGAAATGAAAACATTCAACGATAAAATAATAATAATATAAATATGTTAAATTAATAACTCCATTAGAATTAATTTCTATGTCAGATCGATGCCTCATCTTCAAAGGAACTCGACTTTAGCAAGTTCCATAAAGAAAAATTCGAAACAATAAGAAATTTGACACCCGATCTACAATATACAAAAGGAATAAATAATGAATGACAAGCAAAATCTATTCTACTAGGATAATATTTTTAGTAAATAATAAAACTTCGTTTCAATTTTTCCTTATACCCGAATCTACGACCTTAGACATTCAATTTATCTTATTTAATTATATATATAATATAATATAAATTTATAATATTATTTTTATTTTCTGTAGCTTTTTAATCAATAAACACTCAATTATAATTATTTTTCTAGGATGATTTCAATCATAATTTTTTTTATTATATATGTACGATAAAATGTGTACATATTATCATGTATAAAATAAAATTTTCTATCTATTTAAATTTAATAAATTTATTACTTGTTAAAAAATATATGTTAAATTTATTAAAGTATGTGTAAGAGTAGGTGTAGCTAGAACCAGTATGGGTTGGACCGATAAAGCTCTCAATAACTAATTTGAAATGATTCCATTAGTTAATGAAGCAAACAAAATTGACAAAAGAAGTTACTCCTAGCTCCTCTTTCCCAATATACAACGTCCATCATGATGAGCTTATCTTTGAGTAAACATAGAGAGGGAACGAGAAAAAAAAATCCTTACTACTTACAATTACACAGCAATAACAAAAATGATTTATCCTAAAGGCTCAGCCAATAATCACATATTGAAGAAAAATATTACAGACACGCATGCATGACTATTAAGAGCCTAGAAATATACAGCCATTTCAGAGTCTGTTTGCTTCTGACTCACTCAAAACCATCTAATCATTCAGTTCCTGAGCTTCTCTGTATGTGCGCGCTATTTACAATCTTCACCCCTTTGCATCAAAATTGCCGAAGCATGAAAAGGTTCCCAAAAAAAAAAAAAAATTATATGAGATTCCGAATAGGCAAAAATGGCCAAGAAAATCATTGCACACAGAGCAAGCACGCCTTCCCAAACCATTAAAAGAATTGCTGGGGAGACTCAGATGTCATATGAGGTTGTCAGAGTTGAGGTAGGCTTCGACTAGGAAAAGTAAGGGTCGAGTCTAAGCAGGTTTTTTGTGTTCTGGAGAGCGATTAAAGCTCTTCGGCTTGCACTTTGGCCACACATGTGGCTTGTAAAGCTACATTTGCTGAAGATATAGGCATGCAGGATCTTGTTTTAGTGTCGACAATAGAAAAAGTGAACCTCTTTTTATTGATCAAGTCTATTTGAACTGAAAACAGTGAATAGACAGGTCTGTGGTCTGAGAACTTGGATTCCCCTCTCACATACCACATTTGTTTTAGTCCTTCTCCTTTCCATAGAATTCGATCGCACCTGTTTTCATTACCAAATACGAAAACCCAGTTACATTAAATTCTAAGTTTAATTGCACGTTGAATCTCTAAATTTATATTTATATTTTTAATTTTTACACTTTATCCTTCAATTTTTTTCCCAATAATTTAATCTTTAAGTTTTTTAATTTTTACACTCAGATAATAAATTTTTATTTTATGCTTATATTAAAAATACTGAGTTGTCATGATAAAAATAAAATAGTTAATACCTAAATATAAAATTTTAAAAAAAATTAAAGATAATTAAAAATTGAAAATTTAAGTGTAAATTTCGAAACTTAAGTAAAAAAATAACAAGCTCAAGTTCAATTTTTTTTTATATTTTTTATTTATCTTAACACAATAATATTAAATACAATTATTACACCAATAAAATTATATGCACATGAGACAAGTAATCACCTTATAACACTTTACAATAATTTCAAATATATTCGGTTAATAACTATCGATTATGATTCAGTAACCGTTTTCACACAGTTTAACTAATTTTTTTTATTTTTAACATCTATTTAAAAATATATTTAATTTTTTAAAAAGTTAAATGTTAATTTAATTCTTATTTTATTATATTATTTAAAATATTAAAATTAGTTTTCAATTTTTAACTATTTAACACATGTTTTTAAGTAAAATAAAAATAAATAAAATTTAATCTAATTAAATAAAATATTATATGTTTTATCATTAAAATTATATTTTTTTATATAATTAATATTAATATATGTTATGTTTTAATTAAGCATAATTTCAATATCGTAATAAATATTAATTCACATCACACGATTTTTTTATTACGGTTATTTTTAATTATCTACACTTAAAATATTCATTCTTAAAATTAAGTTAAAAAATACTATAATAATATACATGTACTTTTGAAATTATTTACTATTATTGAAGTAAATAATTAGTAAAATGTAAAATTTATGCAAAATATTTAAAATATATATATAACTATTAATTTTTTTGATAAAAATAACAAACACTTTGATTAATAGTTAGTAGTGAGCAACCTTTCAAGATATACTTAGGTTTAACTTTAGACCAACAGATGTTTGATTTTTAGGATCCTAGAAAAAAAGGGATTAAATTAAAAGGCAACTTTTTTGAGATTTGTAACTTTCTGTCTTTCTTATCAAAAGATATGCTTAAATAACTAATTATTAATAAGGTCGGTTCGATCACGTTACATTTGTTTTTTAAAAGAAAATTCTCATCATAAATTATGGTTAGATACATCAATTTATAATGCAAAAGTGAAGGTAAAATGGTCATCTTAAGTATTTAAATCATTCTTTTTCTTATCCATATGTCATTATTTATTAAGTTAAAATGTATTAGTTTTCACATGCATTATATAACATTAAAAGTCTTATCTGATTGAGCAATTTGAGCTTAAAAAAAGGAATCCAATAATAATTGAAAAATAAAAAACCTTTAAAAAACATTGAAACAAGACAAGATGGTTAGGTCAACGTGGTTAGGTCAACGTAAACTCATTCGGCAAAATAAAATTTTATTTTGGACCTAATATAGCACCTACCCCTGAAGAAAGAACATGCCAACCCCGTGTTGGGAGGACGGCAGCTAAATTAATAAAAAGGCGTCATTAGTTAGTAATTAGGGGGAAAGAATATTCATTCTTATAATAAGGTATGAAATGGTAATTTAAGTTAATAAAATATAATATTAATATATAACTATTTTTTTTAAAAAATAAAAAGTATCTAATACTCATTAAGAGTTGATTTAGCCTTAAGAGAAAACAAATTGAAACCATATGATTGAGAAGCATGAATGAGATTTGAATGCTAAAGATAAATTGTAAAGAAAACAACCAAAGCAATGATTATAACAATAAATTAATTAAGATTAACGATGGAAACCATAACTTGATTGAGAACTGGTGATACGCATTGCAAACAAAAAAGATAAGATAAGAGGAAAAAAAATACATAAAATTTACCAGGCAGGTGTTCTTCGTTTCTCTCTAGATTTGGACGTTTGAGCAACATAATTATCGGAGTTTGCAAGGTACTTGTAAGTTGGAGCAAAATATATCCCGCCCTCTTCCCACCCTTTGAACACTCTACCAGCTCTTTGTTCTATCCTTAGCTGCCCCAATATCAACCATTTTCAATAATCAGATTATCATAAAATCATAAATGGTACATCATATTTATTGTTAATTTAAAAAAATGGTCGAAAACATCCTTACAGATTTTAATTGGTATAAAGTAAATTTACTAAAGATAAAATGATATTTAAAAAAAATTAAATTAACAATAAATGTGACGTGGAAATAACAAAAAAAAATGATGGTTATAAACCCACACGTACAATCATAAATCATAATAATATTTTTCTTCTCCAATAACGATTCAAATTAAAAAAACATATATATAATGCGCAATTGAAAGCTAGCCTTACTTGATCTCTTTCTAGAAGTGCCTGCCAATCATGCTTTTTTAATAGCTCATCTTTGTCACCACAACCACCAAGCCGGTAATTTAAATCCCCGAGCCAAATAACCTTGCTGAATCACAAATAAATTGGTTGAATTTTTAAAACTTATCTGTAATATATAATAATTCTTGTAAAAAGTTACTTTAATTTGTTAAATTTGACTCTAATTCAATTGTACGATAAAAAGAGGAATATACTTACTCATGCTCCAAAATGCTATCGGGAAGCAGTACTGCTCGTGCAGAAGTTCTACCTAAATGAGAGAACTTTGTTTTCTTTAAGATTTCCATCACATCCAAATTCCTTCTCACCTCATCGCCTTCTTTCTCACCAGAGGCCAAGTGAGTACAAACAAAGCAAAGGGTGCTCTGGTGCAATGTCATGCTAATTGATATTGAACCCTATAATTTGATCGCCCAAAAATAATTAGTATTTTTAATTACCACCCTATATTCGATCATAATAAAACAAAGAATTCAAATGTTTAAAAAAAAACAAAAACAAATAACGAACTACTAACCTTGTTCCCTAGGTATCCCATAATGCCTCTACCAACACAAGAGACCTTCAAATTGCTAATATGTTTTTGAAGATCAGCTCGAACCCACACAGTTAAGAAAATTCCCACCATTTGTTTGCTGGCAGCAAGACAAAATGATCTCTGCTGCATGGGGCTGCCCTGCTTTGACGAGCTTGGTGACCTCCCTCCACTGGAGTTTGACACAGAATTCAGATTCAGAAACCTCTGGAAATCGTCAACACTAAGCTCGTCTTCCATTGAAAGCAAGTCTGAGAAGCTGAGTCTGGGCTTCAAGCAAGCTAGTTGCTCATTCTGGGGTGAAATTTCTGCGCTGGTGGCACGGTTGTAATTTTGAGAAACACCATTGTTATTATTGTTAAGTGCTTCGCGAATGAGGGCTAGCCAGTCGGCAGCAGGGCCATAGTCCTCTGCTCCTAGTACGTTACTTGCATTAAGAGGCACAATTTCTTGGAACCTGATGCATACAACAGAAGGAGCAAATTGAGAAAACTTTATGAGATTATTAAAACACCCATACGTAGATGAGAAGGATGTAGACTAAAGTAAAAGGGTATAAATGTAAAATGTAAATGCAATTGGTGAAGAGTGCTATTTTGATGGCTTGTGTAGCATGTTGGAGCTGTTAAAAGACTCAAGGAAGGACAACTAGACAGCGACCGAAATTAAGAAGCCATGATGGCTACTCGTGATACAAAACAGAGAGTGAATTCTATGGTAACATCAAAAACTATTAATGTTTGCCTTTGTGTTGGACTTTTAAATAATAGCACAAAGAGTGGCCTAATAAGGGAAGCTTGACAAAAATAGTAGTGGAATAATGAGCACATTGAAGCCTTACACTCGTGGTCTTTACTGCCAATTAAATGCAATGCCTTGGAGAAAAATGACAAGCATAAAGAACAAAAACAGTAAAAGCTATAACGAGTAAAGTGAAAGGTGAGAGCGAGGAATTATATATGGTCATCAAAACTCAAATTCTAGAACTGAGTTAACTCAAATTCTAGAACTGAGTTAACTCAAATTTTAGCCGACCAACTAGATGTGATGAGTTAATTACATTTATATATATAATTTATTCTAAATTTTAAATTTTAAATCCTAAATACTAATAAAAAAAACGTACTTAAATAGCATTGCATAATTTATAGAAGAAAAAAGAATCAAGAGAGAGAGAAGATTACCCAAGAACATAAATATCAGCAGGAGCAGGAGATGTTAGCCACTCCCTTAAATTCAAGCCATCGTGGGGTGACTTTCCTCCAACGTTCCATGTTCCCACAAACATCCTAAAGCGATTCCATTTAAAAATACCATAGTTATTTCAAATTATAAAACAATTATATGAAGAGAAAAAATGACATAAAACAAATATAAAGAGTAACATGTGTTCTAAACATTAAATCTATTAATACTGATGATAACTAAGCCTAGGTTCTTATGAATAGCTTCTATTATAGGAAGAGGGGTTGTAAAAGCCTTTAAGATTACGAAGTTTGTGTAATTTTTTCACTTATATTTTAAAATATGTTTTATAGTCATAAACTTTGAGAAAATTGACAAATTAATAACAAACAATATCATTATTTTAACTATTTTATTATTAAAATATAATAAAACCTAAAATTATTTAAATATATTTTTAAATTTTTAAAAATAAAAAAATTTAAAATAAAATATTGATAATAATCAAATATTAAAACAAATATTTTGTGATTTGTTTTACATATTAACTGTTATTTTAACATTATTAAAAGTTCAATTGATAATAGCTCATTTGGTTAAAGTATATTTCTCTCAAACTGGATTGGGAAGGATCCAATTCCACCAATAAATAGTTCACAAAGTCAAATATCCAAAGCTACCCTCTGCGAAAACGAAAAACTAAACAAAATAAATACAAAAGCTAACCTGAGATTCATAGAATCATTTGCAGCTGATGCCTCCTGTACATAACTTGATTCGTTAGAGGACTCCATCAACCAACCCTCTAGTGAAAATTTATAACACTCCGTCAGTCACACAACACCGACTAAAATCCGCAATAAAGTAATACAAAAATAAGCGAATTAAACCTATTATTATATTATAATTTATAATCAAAGTTTCTACGATCCATTCGTGGCACAATTACCACCATTCGGTACTTCCATGAACTAGTCAACGGGACCCATTTAAATGCAAGATCAAGGAGAGTTGATCTGACGGCTCAGATACGCCAGATCATGTAGGAAACTATCCCGTAAGACAGAGCTAACTTGCTAAAGAGCAGCGATACACAGTGTAATACCTGAGAAATCTGTTGTTGGTACGACGACGTAACAGTCCTCGTCGGAACAACTCCTCCTCCTCCTCTTCTGGATTTTATCTATTCACAGTCCAAACACAAACAAAACAACTCATATAAGTTCCAATACTGATACGCAAAACAAATCTGCAAATTTTCCGAATCACGAAGCTGACAATCTTACCTGTTGTTGTGGCGTAATCGGAATGAAACTCGTCTGCTCCACTTGGTAGATTCAGCCATTTCTTCACGACTACTTTAGGCCACGAAGACTGCAATCGATGAGAATCATGAGATATTTCGGATCACTCTTGTAAAAATAAAGATCGAATTAAGATAAATTGTACGAAACCATACCTTTGGAATTTCATGTCGCTCAGTACGCATTGTTCCAGCTTTGAATCACTGAAGAAATGAATCAAAATTTTCGGATCAGAATCGCCTGCCAAGAAACCAACTCGAGTTCTCGATGGGGATGACGAATCATTTATTTATTTTAACATCAAAGTCAAGTTTCACTCACTAAACCTTAATCTGACAACCTCAAACACTGAACCAAAATACCAACTGTGTTGTAAGTCTGGTGGTACGACGGATCAATTTATTAGTTATTGGCTAAAAATACTTAATAAGTCTAAAACCAAGAGGGGTTTGAAAATTGAGGAGCAAAATATTTATTGTCAATTATTATTATTCAGGAGAGGAAAAAATTATGCCATTAAAATGTTTAAATTAGTGTCAAATGGAGAATTCAACGGCAATAAAAAAGATCCAAGCTGCAGGGGAATTGGCGACAGCTTCTGAGGAAGGATCGTAGACGGAAATAAAGAAAAAATATCAAAAATAAGTGAAGATGTTTTTTTGTCATGAACATTATATGAGAATGATTGAGAGAATACGGTCATATTCATCCTTTTTGGCTGGGAATATTTCTTTGCCAGCACCACTCGCGTCCTTTACAGAGCGGAAAACAGAGTGGAAAGCCAGAATTCAACCACCATAAAGTTTTGAAATTTTTATATAATAAAAAAACATTAGACAAAGATTTAATCTAAATAGGTCCGTGTCTAATAAACTAAAATTAAAATGAAAACCCGAACATGGAAATTAACGACAATGAGAAAGAAGGTCAGAAACTCTTGATCCCAGCTCAAACAGAGACATACTAGTATTCTTCAATCTGAGATTTGGGATTTCAAGTCGGAAAAAAGGTCTTAAGCTCTCAAGATCTTAACGATCGAAATCTGTTTAGTATGGCTATGAAACGAAACGTAAAAAACAGAGCTCTAACAGAAAAACAATGGTATACGAGCAGGAAAAATCAGAAGCAATAAGGAGCTTTGGGCTTTTGGAACTTGGGTCGGTGACATTGCTAATCAGAAACTTAAACTAGTCGTTTAGGCCAGAAATAAATTACAGTTAGAAAAGAAGAAACAATCATTATGTAGAAAATTGTAACCGAAAAATTGCTCTTTTGGCACTTACATGAATCAGACGAGTAAAGAGTATATGTGAGGGATTTGGCAGCTTTGATGGAGAATGAAAAGACTTACCTTTAATCGTTAAAGAGCTTTCCTTTTCTCTCAAGGAAAAAAGAAAGGGAGGAACTTTGATCTTTGTTTTACCAGTTTTGGTTGGCTGAAGAAGTCTGATTGTTAGAATGCAACAGAGGGAGTTTGGAAGGAGTTCCTCGTAAAAGCAAAAAGGAACTTTTTTTTCCTTTTGTCAAAATTTGCAAGGAATAGAGAGGCAACATAGAAGGGAGACAGAAAAAGGAATTACAAAAAATAGCAACTAAAGACTTATAACAATATATATATAAATAATAAACGATATTTAATTTAACTAAGTTTATAGATATATCAAAATAATCTTATATTAATTTTAATAATATTTAAAATAAGATATTAACTCTCAATATTTTTAATAATAAAAATATATTATTTGAGATAATATTGTTACAGTTACAAATTTTAAAGTTATAGTTTTTATTATTTAAAAAAAAAATTTTGAAAGAGAAAAAATTATTCATTATTTATAGTATCTATGATTATATAATTTTCTAGATTAATAAAATTTAAAATAAATATTTAATTTTTAATAAAGAAAAAATATAATTTTTAATAAATATATTTTAAAAATAATTATTTCAAGGAGGAAAAAGTATGATGATGTTGAAGTCCAAACTTTTGAAATCACAAATTTGGTTCGTGGATGTGTGGATTACTATCATAATTTCTCTACTTTTATAAAAAAAATTACAAAATTTTATTTTATAAAATAATAAATTTATACGGTCTTATTTTCTAAATAAACAAGTAAGATAATATAAATTTATTATTTAAAAAATAATTTTTTTGTTCTTTTTTAAATATAACAGATTTGTATTATCACACTTCATAAATACGTATTTTAAGTGCATTTTTATTAATGTTAATAAACTCGGACAACATTTCATGTTTATAAATAATATGATATAATAATATTTGTAAATATAAAATTTAAAAATATTTATAAATATAATTTAGCTAACACAATTATAATTTTTTAATCATATAATTATATTTAATAATAACAAATTATCATATTAGTTATAATTACGATTTATAATAATAATTTTTTTCTATTTTATTTTTTCACTTTGTAGTAAAAACAAAATTTAAAAAATTAAACTTAAAATATGAATAGTGATATTATCACAGTTTATTACCATTATTTTTATTTCTTAATAATAATTTTTTAATAATTATAATGATTAATCAATAATTCGTATATTTGATCAATAATATATAAAAAAAGAATAGTGATAATATAACCAAAGAACTATAAATAGAAACAAAAAAATAAACAATAAAAAATATGACATCTATAATGTAAGGATCCAATTATCTATGACATATAAATGATGTGACATATATATTTATAAATTTTGATTAAGATTGTTAAGATAGTAAATTAAATCAAATAAATTATTCCAAAAATTCAATAATTCATTATGTTAACACATTTGTCTAGTTATTTTATCTAAGATAGTAAATTAAATTGTCTATCTTTTATATAACATAACTATTCAATATAAATTAACTAGTAAATTCTTTAAAGTTTAAGCTATAAACAAAAATGTAATCATTTGTGATAGTTTTAGAACATCACTTGCTTAAATAAGAATCTGAAGAAACCTATGGAGAGTTTGATCAAATTTTATGACGATAATATTAATAGGGTTGATAAATCTAAAATTAGATTGTTTTTGAGATCAATGATACTTTTGAAAGATTATTATGGGTTGTTATTTCTACCCGTTGAATTACAACCTCTTGTGATTTGTGTGTATGACTGTTATTGATTCTGGTTATTTCAATATTATTTTTGAATTTGATTGTGTAAATGCAATTAGTTTACTTAATAAATCTGAACATTGTTTTGATCTTAATGGGTTTGCTCGAGAAAATATAGAGATTAAAGCAGGATAAGAAGCTTATGTTTCAATATAGACATTGATAAAGGAAAACGAACTCTGTTACTTATAAGGTGGCTACGCATGCAGTGATGTTGGTAGATGGTGAGTTTTGAAACGACTATTTTAGATGTTGTAAGATCTTATGAAACATCTTTGTAGGATTTTCTTTAAAATTTGAATGTTATACGGATAAAAATACTAAAAATATTCAACTATTTTTATTTTTAACCTTAAAAATAATTATATCGTATTTTTAATACACATTATATAAGAAAAATATATGTGCGATTGTGTATAGTGGGTTAAAAATAAAAATACATACATAAAAATTATACTATATATTTAAACTTAAATTAAAATGAAAAACATTAATTATTATTAGCTACAATTATAAATACTTAAAAATAAAAAATAATTAATACAAAAGATTGATACAATATAATTAACTTTATAAAAATAACAGTACTATTTCCACTGCAGAGGAATTTATTCTTGTTTTGGTATTAAGGTGGGGGTAAAAGTTAAAACCATGTTTTTACTTTGTCTTCTGATTTTCTGCTTCACCATGCAGCCGGACTTAGCTCAAAATGGTGATAAGTATGATTTGTTTTCCTTTTCAGTGCGGCAATGTTACTCCATTTTCAGCTATATACATTAAATATGTGAATTGCACTTGTCTTAGAAAATAATAATTAAAAAAATCATTTTTATATACTAGCCTTTTCCTTTTTGTTTACTAGAATTGTATTTCAATTCCCTTGAAAATAAAATTTTGCACTAATATATATATAAAAGAGAACCAAATTAAAAAGTTCGTAAATTTGAAACATATCGATGAGAACACACTTTTATACATTAATAATTTAATTGCATTTGTTAGGCTTTTATCTCTTTCTATCGTATTATTACTTTTAATATTTAAAATAAAAATAACTTTTGTAATGCTATTGAATCTTAATTTACATTTTTATAGAATAATATAGACGTTAATTATCAATGGTGACTGAATCTCCAAGGGCCCATGCAGGATGGAGCCGCATACGTGTGAAATGTGAAAGGGGACACTTGTTCCTCTTAATTTTTCTATAAGGATTTTTGTTTTGTTATATTTATAAATATATATTTTTATTTTACAAAAATACATAATAATACCTCATCTCAAGTTTATTATCTGAATATTTTTTTTGTTATAATATGTATTCGTTTACATTTTATATATACTTTTCACTTTTATATAATATTTAGTAAATGGATTTTAGTAAAATGATAAATATCTTCTCATAAATTTTAGAAAAAATGTATCAAATAACACTTAATAAATATTAATAGAAATAACACCCAAATAATATAAAACGAGTTCGATTAGAAAGAATTTAACATTAAACAAATTTTAATAAACGTAATTTAATTCAAACGACGTTAAATATGAAATGATAGATAATATTTTTTTTAATAGTAAAAATATATGAACGAGAAATAAAGAGTATTATTTTTATAGTTATAAGTTTTAAAAATATAATTTTATTGTTTTTCTTCAATTTTATTAGTATATTTTTTCAAGTATTTTCTTAAAAATAATATATTTTGTTTCACATATAATTGAACTATTTCTTACTACATTACATATAATTATATAAACATTTATTTTTATTTATATAATATAATATTAATCTTATATATATTTTTCACATACTTGAGTTTTTTTTACTTATTTATTATAGTTTATGTTGTTTAATTGTAGATATTAAACTATGTTATTTAATCTTTTTATAATTTAATTTAAGTAGTTTTGAGTTTTTATTTTAATTGGATAAAAATATAAATTTAACATATAATATTTGTCATGTAATATTTAAAAATATTAAAATTTATAAAATTTTAAAATATCAATTATAACATTTTTTATAATAAATTGATTGAAAAATTCATAAATTTTACTATGAATATTCAAGTAATATCAATATTATTTATTTTCACTATTAAATTTACGCATTGTATCCCCTCTAAACATTCATCCTTACTATTTATGAGGTCCTATAGATATACATATTTTTTATATATATAATATAAAATAGTAAAGAATGATAGAGATTAATATTCATTTTTTCAAATACATTAAAATATTATATTGAAAACTAAAATTAGTTATTAACACACTAACAAATATGTGAGAGAAAATTTTATAACATTTATTGATCATTCTATATTACTCTTTTGCTTAATGTTTAGTTGTATCAATTGATGAAATGTTATATTTTTAGAAAATATGAAGCTATGAAGCTATGATAATAAAGATTGAAATATTTAATAATAGTGCTTGTTATAACCCATAAATATTTAAAGAAATATATTAATAAATCTTCAAATTCAATAAATATTTACATCTTGATTAAAAAAAATTAAATGCGAGAGTTAAAAGAGTATATAAAACTCTTAGTAATATCCAATCTAACAATCATATATAGAATCATATATAGTAAAATATAATTTTAAAATCATAAATAAAAAATTATTCATGGCTAGGAGTAAATTAAAAGATATTAAAGAGAGAGCTCTATTAGGAATAGATTATCTCTCCAAAGGGATGCTAAAAATAAATAAAAAGAAAGAATGAAGAAAATTTAAAAGAAGAAAAAAAAACTCCCTTGCTTCTATTTTCAGTGTTGTAATTTATTTTTTTACCAATATAGATAAACCAATGAAAAAAGAGACATTTGTGGATAGGTTGGGAATTTTATTTCACACCTCATCAAATTCCAAACTCAATATTTTTTTTACAATTTCATATAAATTTTTAATATATTTATTTACGAATTCAACTATTTTTTAATTTTTAAAAAATTATTACCACTAAAACAAATATTTCAAGCAAAAATACAATATTATAAATAAGAAGATAGATTTTTTATTATTAATAAATATTTAATTAAACAATTCAATTATATGTATAATTTTTTCATATATATTAAAAATAGTTTTTTTTTTACTTTTTACCACAATTTGTTTTCCTAATGCCATCACAAAAAAATTATTTTTAGAAATAAAATAGTATTAAATTATTATATAGTGCACATATTTAGTAAAATTTTAATCATTTTAACTTTTCAAAATAATACTAAATTTGTGAAACCTAATATAGATTTGATGTACGAGTTTAAACCAATACGTAGTAATAATATATTTCATAGTTTAAATAGTGTAAATTACTTTTATAAATATATATATATATATATATATATATTAATTTACTCAAATTATTTTATTAAAAGTAGGTGTGTACGTATATATAATATATACAAAATGATGCATATAACCGTTGAAAAAAATAATTGTATAATATAACCTCTCTTTACTTAGGGATGGGACATTATATATCCAATAAAAATTAATATTAGATACTTTCTTATTTACTAATTATTTTCACTTGCAAAAAAATATTATATGTATTTTATTTTAGTGAAAATATATTGAAATTATTTTACAGTTATTAAAAACTTAAAATTTAAAATTTAAATAGGACATAATTATATTTTGTATACATAATTTGTTTATAATTTCATAAATATTATACCTAAATTTTTATTTGTCAAAAATTGAAAAATTGAGGTGAGACATGTATTACTTCTCAATAAAAAATAGTATTAGATACTTTTTGATTTATTATTTTTTTACTTGTAAAAAGATATTATATGTATTTTATTTTAATGAAAATATATTCGAATTATTTTGTCTTGAGTTGTTGAATGTTAAAAATTTAAAATTTAAAATTTAAATAAGACATAATTATATTTTATATATATGATTTATTTATAATTTTATAAATATTACATATAAAATTTAATTTATCAAAAATTAAGTTGAAACATATATCACTTCTCAAATATCTATAGATCCAACTATATTTTTTCATATATGAAGTTTTAATCTTAATCCTATTAGAAAAAAAAAGAAAAAATATGTTTATTTTTTTATAACATAAATAAATATATGATTTTTAATGTTATAAAAAATAAATGTAAATTAGTATATATTATTTTATTAAAAATTAAAAATTAAAATTAGTTGTACATCTGAATTATGAAAAAAATTTAAGAATATAGGAATAGTAAAAATTGACTCATTTTAATATGGGTATTGACTAATGGAGTAGTACATGTGAGAGATTATATGTCCTTTAATAAAATTGTAAGTGACCAAGAATCTCAAGAAAATGGTAAAGTAGAAAAAAAATTATTTATATTTATAAATATAATAAATTAGTACCTCTAATTTTTTACTCTCCACTGTGTTAACAATTATAATTTAATATTTTGTAAGTAGATAATAACCCATAACTGTTATATATTTAAGTGATTTAGAAGTGATCTTTCTAGCTCAACTATGAAGATGATATTGCTTGGTAAATTATGGGCGGTAATTTTTAAGTGTTATGTTCGTTTATTATCAAAATTTTCGTCCAAAAATAATTATTCTTTTACTATCATAAAAAATTAATTACCTTTAATCAATTTATTTAAATGTTAAAAAATAAATATATCTATAAACAAAAAAAATAATAAATTATTAATGTTGGGTCATACTGAATTCATAAAATAAAAATTGTACCTCAAATTACCTCCCATTTGTTCCTCGGCAATTCTGGAACACTGAATTAAATTTTTCAAAAGTGTCAATTCATTATAACAATTTAGATATTATGAAATTTTTAATAATAATATACACATTAAATTATATATTAATGTTTAATTACATGTAAAATGATATAAATAAATATTAAAATAATAATATTATAACATATAAATTAATATGCACAAAAAAAATATTTTCTAAATTTTTTATATTACCGATATTGTTGATCATAATACTAATAGTCTAATAACTAATGACGTGACGGAAAGTTCTTGGATTAAACGGAAAACCTTATTTCACGGCACAAGTTGATCAGCATACTCTTTCTTTCTTTCTTTCTTTCCTTTATTTATTATTTGTTTTCCCTTCTCTCTCTCTCTGCAGGTGGTGATAACTGATAAGATGAACTTCATTAGTGCTATAGATTATAACATTAGTAGGCTTTTAGGCTCTGACCTAATATTAACTCGTGAAGGGGAGTTAATTTCATTTATTGGTCCGCTGCAGTTCAAAGGATAAACACTTTCTGCAAGCGATTACATCGTTAACAGTAATTCAATCGAATTATTATTTTAATTAAATATTATTTTATATGATTTAAAATAAAATAAAAATCAATTTATCTATTTTTTTATTAAAATCATAAATATCAAAAATAATATCAATAAAAATTATAATTAATAACAAAAATAACATTACAATAATATTAAACCGGTCTAATCAGACGATATTTAATATTAAACGAGTTTAAATATTAATAATTAAATTTAAAATATGTTTAATTGAACAGGGTTGAAAATAAAATATTTTTTTAATTTTAAGGATGTTATTTTTATTTTTTTCATTTTTTAAAAAAAGGGACTAAAATCTATTTTTTTTTATGTCATATTACAACAAAAAAAAACTATAGCTTTTATATTAAAGTTTTTTATAACCTAGCATGCAAATTACCTACCATAAATCAAAGAAAATGTAAAGTAAAAAAGAGAGAAAAGAATGTCATGATTTAGCTTAATCAAACATGTCAAGATTTAATGATGTTAAAACTAAAGCTAAAAGATACAAATTAAACTCTAAAAAATTAGATATCATTGTGTATTTAGCACAGAGCATTATAATTTAAAATTGAAAAAAAGGTAAAATTAATGAAAAAACCAATTGATTTTTTATTATTATGAATTGATTAAAAATTTAAAATTTAAACTAATTCTATATTACACTCTATTATAAATCTAAACGAAATATTAAGATAATATATATTGATACAAATAAAATGTATATATTTATAATTAAAATATATACATGTAATTAATTTTTAGTCAATTAATTTTGTTTTATTTGAATGTTATTGCATACATGTAACACTAATAATTAACATAAATGTAAGTAGAAGTGGTTAAAAATGCTTAAAAAAGAATTATACGTACAATTGAATCGTAATTTTTTTTAGTTTAAATTTATAATTGCTTTTGCTAAAATTAGATTCTCAGCTAATAACAGTTCTTGCACTTCTAATTATAAGTGTATAAACTCGCTTTTGCATATATATATATTCCTTCAGAATTTTGCATAGCAATAATTGAATGTGGTTTTTTATCGATCGAGCTCTCCATAACCTTTGCATTTCAGCTAATGTTGTTGCTATTCATGATTTGAACTATTTCGTTCGTTTTTCGTTGTGTGTCAAATCAAGTGTTAGATATAAAGCATATGCTTAGTTATTGGAGATCCTATGCATCATCCAGAAATTAAGAGAATATTTTAGGGGAGAGTGGTAGCCAGTAGGACATTTGCATTGTCAAACCCACTTGAATATGTGAAAATTTTAGTAGCCTTACTATAAATACGTAAATAGTAAATTATTTTAAAATATTTATTTACATATTTAAGTGTAATATGTTTTATTTACTAATATGTAAATACAAATATTATTTACTATTTTTTTAATATCAGATTCAAGTGGAATGTTTATTTACTAATTCATCAAAACAGGGTAAGAAATGGTAACGAAACTCTCTACAAGTTACTATTTTCAATCTAATAAAACCGGCATAAAATTTATTTCCCACCACATTCATAAAAACAAAAACAAAAAAACCATCATTACATTCATCCTACAAAAAAAGTATGTAATCACAAATTTAATATCGGTGCAGTATTATTTATATATACAGTCTAACACAAAATTTAATTTAATAAAAGGATTTTGTTTTCTCTTATCTTTATCTACTTCAAGTTAAAGTCTATATAAAATATGCAATTGTTTCTCTTTAATACAAGCAATTTTTATAGGTGTTAACATGTTGCGTTTCTTTCTATTTCTCTATTAGTTATTGCTTGTTTATTTAATTTAAATATTTAAACATTGTATAACAATTACTATTTTTATATGTTTAATTATATCTCTTATTGCAAAAAAAAACTTGTTGTTTTGGAATTAAATTTATTTATAGTAAGTGAACAACAATTTATGGAAGTTTTAAAGGAAGATGAAATGTTAAAAATGAGTAAAAAATATTAAAATTTGTATTTAAGTATTCAAAATGACAAAAAATTATTTTTGTTGCAGGTTCAACAAAGAGACAAAAAGCTAAGAATATTATTCATTAAAATTACATGTACTGATCATATAAAAAATATTACACAAAATTAATTTTTTTTAAAATGTAAGTAGTATTAAGATATTAATTAATAATAAAGATAAAAAATAATAAAAAATTAAGATATTAATAACATAGGCAAACCCCATGCAACTTACAAGTCAGAGTACGAGGGGGAAAAAGTAACATAGAAACGTTATATGAATAGTTGTTTTAGGTGATATATTAAAATAATTACGAGAATATATATTTCCATTAGATTAATTATATTATGTTATGTAAATTCTTACGTGTATTTAATATAAAAAAAATTATTGTTATTTGTATGCATATATGTCAAATAAGACGCTCATTTTGACCTAAATCATTTAGTTTATGTATGAGATAAGGTATTTCACACAACTTTTAAATTAGCTGGTAAGTTTATTTAATAAAGTATTATTGTTAAAAAAAATTTAAAGATTTGTTTTCTTCTTCTTATACATAAATATAATCAAAATAAATAATTATAATATTTATTTAAATGTTTATTATGAATTGATGACACATATAATAATTCGTTAAAAAATGAAAAAAGAAAATTGAACAAAATGTGAACTACACGTTCTACGAAGAAGAAAGAAGGAAAGAGTTTAAAAAGAAGGATGAAAAGAAAAACAAATACAATTAAAGCCATTCCCCATGTTATGAAAAAATTATCATAAATATTTTTAAACTTTTATCTTTCCTTACATGTATTTTTAATATTTTTAAAGTTTTATAAATATTTTTAACACTAATATAATTATATTTAATGTAAAATAGTGAAAAATTAATATAGATACTAAGAGTTTTCATATTTTGTCACATATATCCTAATATTTTTAAAAAGTAAAAAAAAAAAATCTTAAGACTAACATTGTTATATTTTAAGTGATAAACTGAAAAGTTATCAAAAATATTTCTAAGTTTTTATTTTTTATCATATTTATTCCCAACGTGTTTAAAATATTATAAATACCCTTAAACACTAACATTATTATATTTAATGTGATATCTAAGAATGAAATTTTAATTATATTTTCAAATTTAAAAAAGTATTATTAGAATTCAACTCATTAATATTCTACAAAAGCATCTTACTAACACCAAAACCAATTTTATCTCCTAATGTAAAACTTATTAATTTATGCATTTTTTATTTGTAATTGAAATCTTAAATTCTCTAAGTTAAAAAAATCATCACAACAATAAGAACTAATATGTGTTGTCTTTGAACACAAAGAGTAGTGACGTGAGGAGAATTCGTGTATGAATCGATAACTCTTATTTATGTTATCGATGAAATGTTAAATTTTAATGAAAAATGTGATTTTTTTATTTGGGATTTTGTTTTTAGATTGGATACTTTAATGATCAAATTTCTCTACTAACTCATATTAAACTTTTCATCTAAATAATTTAAGATAATTAATTTTATTTAATGTATTAATATTAAACCGTTATTAAAATCTTTATATAAAATCATTTAATTCTTTTTAATTTTTCACATGTCCAAACAAAAATCATATAGAATTTGAGAGGTTTGTAGGAGACTACTTAAAGTTTTTGTAGGATACATAATGATAAATAACAAATATTGATTAATTAATATTTAAATATTGAATTAATTTTATAAATAAAATAATATTATTAATATTAATTTTGAATTTAAATATATAAATGCGCACACGAAATGTACCCATTTGACATATAGATGGGGCCTAAAATCTATATAATTTAATCTAAGTTGTTGAAAGGCAAATTAAATGGTATACATTTTAAGTCTATATCTCATACATTATTGCAATTTTTAATTAATTTATCTAATTTAAACAAATGTTTTGCTAATTATTATTATTATTTTGTTCTTGAGAACATTTTTTAAGCATAATCACCAAATAATTTATTGTTTTTTTTAAATGATTGAAATATGTTTTCTAATAATGATGATTTGAAAATTAGTTAAGCGGTAAAAGAGACCTAAATTTTAAACATTAATTTAAGCACAATTGGAATTATGCAAATATTCGATTAGCATCATTCACGGTTAATCATTATCGAACTAACTAAGCCCTTACTATTAAAAAATTAGCAAACTTTTTCATCAAATTATTTTTCAAATACAAAGAAAAAAAAAAGAAACAAGCTTTTGCCTCTCTAATATGCAAGCAGCCAACTAAGATATATAAAAATCTATTCACTTTTAGCAATTAGAGAGTATATATATAATAAACTACAAAGCAAAACTGGCATAATTCAACATTCCAAAACTAAAGCAAAAAGTGGTTGAAAATCATTTAAAACACTATGCTTTTAATGCTGGCCGCACATATGGTAGTTTGGTTTTGCGCCAAGCTGCAGAGAAGGGTAATTAATAATTTTCCAAGACGATCAATTAGTTTATTAATTCTAATGCTTACAGCTTAATTGAGTTTAAGTGTAATATAATATCTACTTATTTGAAAAAATAAATAATTAAATACTCCTTGAATATAAATAGGTGTGTAAGAGATTCATAATTTCATACAGCTTATACTTCTATCACTTTTACATGTATTTTGTATTTATTTTTATATCTAAGAGTGTATCTTGCAGTGAAAAAACAAATTCTCCCTAATTTGGACTATTAGCAAATTTTCTTAGCTTTAATTTGGTACCATTTGACTAGGATGTTACCTATATATAGGTGGTATTATTAATGATTAATGAAAAATTTATTTTATTTTTAAGTTATGATAGAACATGATTTGATAAGATGTTTAAATTTTTTTTTATTATAAATAAAAAAATATATCTATTATAATTTTATAATTTAAATATAATTATATTCATATAAATATATCAAATATTTAAAAAATTGTTACGTAAATTATGATTATACATACTTAATCATATATAAACAACTTGACATTTCCTTACCCCTCAATATTACGGTGAAGATTAGGGCAACCAACGAAAATTAAATTAAATAAATAAATAAAATATAGCAATATGTAGCCATCGAATCAGATTTATGATTAGGCTTCCATATAGTTTAGTGTATAAAATCTAAGTGCGCCCTAATCATGTGCTTTGAGAATAAACAACAATAAGTTTAATCCCTTGAAATTTGGTTTATTGCGATTTTGAAATTGTAGGAATTTGAAGAGAGAGACCAATGCCTCGGAAGAAGGTGTCTTGATCCGGATATCAACTTAGAACTTAGTCATGTATTTTTGAATCTGATGATATTTATATATTAGAAACAAATAAAGAGACATAATAAATATGTAATAAATAAGAACGATGGTATTGAATATATATAGCAATACATAAATATGATTATCTTTTAGAAAGTTCATACGAATTTATAAAAATCAACTATAAAATACACATCAAATAAATATATTCAATTTTTACTCAGATATTACAAATATTAATATGGTGTTCATCTCGATAAATGCACTTAGTACACGTCTATTATATCCTTATACGACCTAACCCATAAACCAAATTGTGTGCTTGACTTGGAACATTGAAGATATATACAATTTTCAACTAGTCAATTTTTTTTTTATTTTTTATCTTTTCTGACCTGTAGAAAGACACGTACGTCGAAGTAGACCTCCCTGTCTCACACTTCAACTTCAAGGCCAGATCATCTACTCAGTTAAGTTAAATAATCCCTGCTAATGAAGAAGAAAATGACTATCAAAAGCAAGAAAGTAAATGATAATATTAAGAAACTAGAAAGAGAGAGAAAAGTGGGTTGGATTAAAAACGAAAATGTGTCATTTTTTTTATATTAATGTAATGTTTACATGTACCATATATATATATAAGTTTTATGTTATCTTGAATTCTCTTAGATTAATATTTTAAGATTAAATCATATAGATTTTTATGTTATAGCAAAATGGGGATGCTTGAGTAAAAAGCTTGTTCAAAAAATTGACAAAATGCACCTACGTTATCCTAATTGTATTGTAATGGCATCATCATCTTGAGCTTTTCATGAACTTTTCCATTAATGGACAATGCGTGAGTAAAAATAACTCCAGATTAAATCAAATCCATAAAAAAAAAAAATTGAAATTGATCTTGTGGGGTAAAGAGTATTAGTCTAAACTAGAGAAGAATTAATATACTAAACATAAATTCATTAATAATGAATATATCAGTGACTTTTAATGGAATTAATATGGAAATTTTTAGCCCCAAGATTTTTGTTTTGTTTTTTAAATATAAATTAATTAGATTTGGAATATCCCATTCATGATCTATTTTCTCGTTAAGATCTACATTTCTAATACGCTGACGAGTGACAAGAGTGTGTGATATGATCCCATATCCACTTTGTAAAGTCCGATAACCTTTCATTGCCCCATTTATAGGATTTTCTTTTTGGAGCTGCACCATATCTCTAATGGATGTGTTTAAGATAATGTTTTTCTTTGGTCACATATATTGATACAATGTAAATGGTTATTACAACCATAGTTACCAAAATATTAGAGGGATATTATTCAACAAACATACATTTAAATATAATATTTTTTTAATATAAAAATATATTAAAAATTAGATATAAAATAAAAATACCAAAATATATAAATGCAAGTATGATTCGTAATTTAAAAAAAATACGTTAATAATATATATATATATATATATTAATGAAAAAAATTAAAATATTATATGATTTCTCATAATAATATAAAATATCAATAATACATTTAATATAAATAGATCATAATTAATAATAAATTAATTGTTAACACTAAACTTAATTTTAAACATAATTTACTTAATGGTTTGATAAATAAGATATTAACCCTTTCAATTCACAAATTTAAATTATAATTATTAATGTTTGATCATAAAAACATATTTTTAATATATTTCTCTTTTAATATGTATTTTATAATTAATAGCTTTATTGTTAAATATTTAATCTATATGTTTAAATTTAGTTATGTTCACTTTTTTTATTTGTATAAATGGATAAAGGATTAACATTTTAGTAAATTATAAAAAAATATAAAAACTAAATATAATTGATAATTATTTTTATTATACGTGGTTGCATGAAAATAATAATAATATACATATTTATTAATAAAAAATATTTTTTGAAAAAAATATTTTTAATTTATTATTATATGGTAAAAGTATTATTCATGTATAATATTTTTTAGTTTAGAAGTACGAGTATATTTCCATAGATTTAAAAATTGTTTGAAAAGCGAAAATATTTTTTATTAATTCATATATATATAGGTATAATACAAATATAATACATGAAATTGCAAACTAAGATTGCAACAAGAATAATTTAGTAATAATAATTTTAACTAATAGTAATTAATATTAGAAATAAAATTAACATTTCATGTAAAAAGCAATAACAAAAATTATTATGATAATATTATCATTTCTTTTTTTATTATAATGTTTAAGATGAATGTTAAGTATATATATATATATTCACTTATATTAATTATATAGTATAAAAAAATTACAATGTGTCATTTATCAAATACAAATGATATAATGCACTTAAATTTGCACCACGTTAATATTGGTGTGTAACTTAACAATTTTTTGTGAAAAATGAATAATTTTATTATTTTTTGAAGTTATTTTTCCATATGATATTTAAAAAAATATATATTAGTGAAAATTTATGTGCATTTAATATTTTATCTTTAGCAAAATCACTTTAGAATGGAGAAGTTATTTATTTTGTAAGAAAATGATGACATGTGACAAAGCATAATTAATGTGAATATAAATTTGTGCATTCAAGTGTGAATAAATAAGAGGAGGCACATGGTCTTTAACACTTGATCAAAAATGTAATTATACATATAAAATTTGATAATTTTCAAAAATATTAAATCATATTTAATATATTTTGACTCTCTCAATTTAAGTTTTAAACCTATATTTTAATTATAAAATATTTTAAACTCAAACTTTATATAAATTTTATTATTTTTCAGATACAGGACCATACCATTCCATTATATTATTTTATAATTTTTATAATAAAATATTAAAAAAGAAATAAAATTTAATATAAATTTATTTTAAAAAATAAAAAATAATAATATTATAACATAATAATATATATATTAAAAATATTAAATTAAAATAGTGACAATAAATAAATATTTTGTGATTTTATTTTATATTAACACGTTAATCAGATTAAATGTTAATTATTCTTAAAGGTTTCAAATTAATTTTTAGACACGTATTTTACTAATGTGTATTAAAATTTTCAATTTCTTGAGTAACTTTTCGATGAATACAATTAAAAGGTACAATACTGAAATTCAATTCACTGATTCAGTCAGTCTAATACATCTTTATGGAAGCTTCTCTTCATTTTTATGTTTATACAAAATGGAAATGTTGTCAAGAATATAAATTAATGCCATTCTCTGCAGCATATATATATATATATAGATATATACTTCAAATCCCTCCAACTAAAATATGTTTATATTAATTAATGAGATACATTGCTTCTACGTAAAAAGTTGGCTACATTGTTGACACTTCTAATATATTAATATGGTCTCAAAACACATGTAAGCATTCAGTCAACAACAGCTGGACATGTAATCCCATGTTTCCAATATAATGTCGTAGCACTTTCGGTAAAGAAGGGGTAATTAATTAAAAAGGGAAAGTTATTTGCTAAGAATGTCAAGTATGTTGTATTTTTTCTTGTAAAAAATAATGTCAAATACGGCAAACTTGAGTTCACCATAAGTAGTGACACAAATTGATATAATACATGTATTCCACACACCTTCTTGTTTGTTATCATCGTGAAAAAGTCTTATGGTTTGATTATCTGATTGTTGTTAATTTTTTATTCAATTTCAAGTGAAAATCAAATGTGAAATAATGGATATAGTTATATTGATAACTTAATCGTCTATATTTTAAATTAATTATATTTATTAAATTAAATTATATATTAATTAATAATTATAATTTATTGTTTTTTTGTGTAAATATATAGAATTTTTTTTTAAATTTTAAAAAATGGTTTTTTTTAAATATTTTTTAATAACTATTCTAAGTGAGGTAAAAAAAGTCGCTAAACAATAATAATTTTTTAACAATTTTGAATATATATTTTATAATTAAATGTAAAAGTGACATTGTTATTTGTGATAACCCGAACTTAAGGTTATGCGCATTCTTCCGTTCCATATATTTGCTGCTGCCTTTCCCAGTTCCAAATATTTTAATTTGATCAGATTAATTGGCACCAGTGGAGGGACTATATATATATATATATATATATATATGATCAGATTCATAGTGGAATAATCATGAATTCTAAAATTTATTAAGTAGTTGCAATTATTTGAAGCTTTTGTAGCTTCATTGAAAGAGTTCTTTCAATTTTATTGTGAAGGACCACTTTGAATATATATTAAGAAATTGAGAACTCTATGCTTGCTCGGCAAGTGTCTCCGTACGTAGGTAGAGGACCTTTCTTAAATTTATTTAAACGCGTTGTAGAGGAGGAAAATTAAATCTCCATTCTTATTGAAAAATATTCTCTGGATTCTTTGAACTTTATATAAACTTACAAATCAGATTATTGAAAAGAAATTACATTGATTTAATTAAATTAACAAAAATGTTACGGACTCACCTTCGTGCCATTAATACCTATCAGAGTTTTTCTAATTGATTGAGTGGTTTTTCAATAACAGATTAGGGTGTTTCCCAACTCCTCTGAGCCTGATTGTTGTTCTGGAATAGAACCCTAACCTTCTTTTTTCTTCTCTACGAACGCGTGTAGAATTGATACGTTTTAGCACCCATATTATAAATAGACTCAGTTATATTTATAAATGATTATTATATAAGTTATTGTGAGATAATAAAATGATATAAATATTTTTTTCCCTTTCGAATTTAACGTTCTTCTATCAAAAAAATTTTTTTTGCCCGCCATTTAAATTTGCACTGCATAACTTCAAGGTTACCCAATCCCATCACTTGCTTTAAGATCATTCATATTTCATAGTACTATGACAAGATAATGTTTTTATTAAATGTACATAAATTTAAACATATATTTACATTTATATAAATTATGATATGATACATGTAGCGAATAAACCATAATAAAAATATAAAGGGCCAACTGGCCAAGAAAAAATTGAAGTTAAAAAATTATAGTGATATTGTGGGATTGAGGTCCAAATGATATTATAAGTCTTGGGTACTTTTTTTTATTTCTTTTAAGTTATTTAAATTTAATCATGTAATTTTTAGATTTAATTATCTAGTTATATGACTATTTGTACTTTAATCCCTGATGTTGTTATATTTTTCCAGTAGATCGAGTATCCTTAAACTAGGATTATTACGTTTAATAAATATATTTTAAAATGAATAATGATTTACTTTAATTTTAAAATTTAGTTTCCAAATTAAAATTTTAAAAAATATTGTCAATTTAATTAAGTAAACTCAGCTACTTGAATTGCCAAATTGAAAAGAGAAGTTAATTAACATGTGTAATAACAATTAATACAAAAGACAATTTTCAATAATTTGAGGGCCAAATATTTATTTTACCCTGTAAAAACCTACACATTTCATATTAATGTATATCCTTCATTCTACAACTTAAGGATAAGGGTGATCATGGACCCTTCAAAGTCATGAGGGAGATCTGTCTTAGATGTGTTATATATATATATATATATATATATATGTATATTTTTTTGAAAAATGAATCTCTCTTTTATTAAAATTATTTTTTTCGTTTGACACACCATAATAATTATTGTGATTATGATAATATGAATGTGTACAAATTCTATGCTACATCTAGTATTCTTCATGTCTTTCTTTGGGATAAGATTATGATATTTATAACGTTCTTCTTTTCTTTTTTGATTGCAAGCTTAATCCTTCTGATATTCAAAATGAATTTGACCATAATCGATAAAAGATAAAGGACTCATAATAGAGACTAATTCTGGAAATGGCTCTATACACTTTTTTTTTTTGGTTGTTGCCAATTTTAGTCTCTTTTTGCTCTGAATGATTTTGATATGAAACTTGTTTTATTTTTACTAAAATGCTCTATAGGTTTGCAATCATATTATCTTGGTAATTTTATAATTATCATTGTGTGTGATATATATTTTTAAAGAAAAAAACTAATAAAAATAAATGAAACACCACAACTTTTAGATCATCAATAATTTAATTTAAGAGATTATAAATTACAAGTTAGTAAGAGAGGTGTTACTTACTTGTTGCAACATAGAAACACACAACTTTTAATATTCGAACTACATACCTAATAGTATTACGGGATAATTGCATTTAATCCAATCTAATTAAAAAGAAATTAATGTTGTGTAAACTATATACCTAATGAGTCATTCTTTAATAAAGAATGAAGAAATCCTAAATATATATAAAAAAATAACAACAAAAATGATATTTATATTTTTATATATTATACACTTTAATTTTCTTCTTTTTTAATGATTTAGTTTATTTACTTTTTATTCCTCTTATTTTTTCTTACAATTTAGTCCCTTTAGTTTAAAACGTTACACTTTAGTCTCCTTAATATTTCTTTCTTTTGGGAGTGACTACACAAATAATTCAGACTTTTTTATATTCTATAATTTCATCCCTTTATTATTATTATTTTTATTTTGATTTGGTTACGTAATTTTTTTTATTTTAACTACACTTTGGTACTCTTATTTTTATTTTTTTATAATTTGATTTCTTTACTTTTTTTAATTTTCATACGTATATTTAATCAAAAATTAGGGACAAAATTCAAATTGAGCTTCTAAAATGTTCTTAAAAAAGGGGATAAAATTGAAAAAAATAAATCATTAAAAAATTAAAGGAGTCAAATGTAAAAAAAATATAAAAACAGATAATGAAAAATATTCTCTCTCAGTCTTATATAAATGTGTAAGTTGATAAATGTATTGTTGGTTATCAACCATCCCGATTGATATTAAGTTACAGTTTTCTTGTGATGATATTCCATACTATTGACATATTTAAATTGCAAGATTTTTAAGTTTTACCTTTAACATTATAAAAAACATAATACCATGGTCTTTTAAACATTATGACCCGAGTGTTAGATATTAATAAAAAATAATAACACAAATTTTTTAGTTATATTAAAAGGAATAGTTTAGTCTTTTTTATTATTTTTATAGCATTTTAGTCCTTTTATTTTAAGAAGGTAACAATATAAAAACAAATGATTTATTTTTTATTTTATTTTTATTTATTTATCATCCTTTTCAATTGTTATTGAGATATCACTTTTATAAATATATTTAACAATAGACAACAATTACTATAAAATTTTGAAAAATAAATAAAATTTAAAATTTGATCATTTGTTTTTATGATGTCTCTTTTTCATAAAAAAAAATGCTAAACTTTTTACAAAAAATAACAAGCATACAAAATTGTTCTAACAAGCATAACTAAGAAACTCTAAATGCATTTTTCTCTTAATCAAATACTATCTTATAATTTAAAAGAGTAATAAATATTACTACCTATTGAGCTAACATTTTTGGCTTGAGTATGTGATTCTAACTGTGTATAGTATCAAAATTTCAAACAATTTGATCAAAAATTTTGAATTAAAAAAAAGCAAAAGACAAAAAGATAATTGAATAAAAAATATAATAAAAATAGTTAAAAATATAAAATAATAAATCTTGTAAGAAACAAATACTCTTATACAGGATAAATACACGCTTTAAAAGGTATTAAATATAATATTATAATAAAGTTTATAAGTATTAATATAAGTGTTTTAAGTTTTTTAGTTAGCTTTTTGAATTGAAAATTACATAATTCTTAAATTTGAAATCAGTAATTAAATAAATTTTTCCAAGTCGCTTAAAATATGCAGCTCCCTTTTTCATTCAAATCTCAACAAGCTGCAGAGGAATATTCGTGACGTCATATATTATATGCTTGCGGTGCCTCCAAAGTGCATGGAGTTTCCCTACAAATTAATAGCTTTAAATGGTGGAATTTTTATCCCATATTATAAATGTCCGTACGTTGCCATACAATATAATTAAGAGAGAGAGAGAGAGAGAGAGTATACCACATAATATATAACCATAATGCATACCTATATATATTCTTTCAATCATTGTATGAAGAGATCGGTACTACTTTCGCTTTAATATTTGGCTACCCCAGAAATTTCTCTGATGTAGAAATTATAAATATATATCAAATGATGTACATGTAAAAGTAATCGATGAGTCCAATGGTGTTTATTTTCAATGAATAATACGGATATATACATTAATCTTTAACATGATATTCCAATTCACATCGAAGAAGACACAAAATGCAAAATATACCGCTAAATTACTAAAATAATTGTGGATGCCTAGCTTATATGATATTATTGAAATTGTTTTTTTATCACATGATTTAAGAGGAAATTCCTTTCTTGATGCATGCATGGGCTACATATAATTCACATGTCGATCTCATACTCAACCCCAACAATTAACTCTCTATTGACATGTATGTTATTTCTTAATTTTTGGCATTAATTTCAAATTGAAAAACTTTGACCATATATATATC
Organism: Hippophae tibetana; assembly: GCA_037013495.1. Taxonomy (NCBI): domain Eukaryota; kingdom Viridiplantae; phylum Streptophyta; class Magnoliopsida; order Rosales; family Elaeagnaceae; genus Hippophae; species Hippophae tibetana. The sequence continues at coordinate 8,517,980 of CM072804.1, forward strand.
ACTTCACCATTTAAAAACACATGTGTCATATATCTAATAGTTAAGTATATCTTAATCAAATCTAATTAATAATCAAATGTGTACGCAAGAAGTATTGATAGTCAGGTAAAAATATATAGAAGTACTCTTTGGTATTATAATAGGCTACTAGCTAGCTAGCTAAATAATAATCCTCAAGTATAGCACATTCAAAGAATCAAACAAAGAAGCATTAAAAAAAATTTAGTATGCATTAATTATATTTAAGACAGTTATTTTCGTACTATGTTTATTGTATATACGAGATTAGTCGTTAATTAGTCGGTAAGCATGATTCACGGTATTTGTCCTATGATTTGAAGTTTCATAACACAAAGAGTTGGTGCTTTCTCCCACTAAAAAAGTGGATACGTTCCGATTATTGTTGTGCTTTTTTTTGTTGATAAAATTAATATTATACTTAAAGATTAATTAAGTGAACTACTAATTAATTTACTACTCCCCTCCTCTAATTGGACGAATCATTTAATTAAAAATGTAACAATTGAATACACGACAACTTGTTTTATATAATTGAACCAATGAGTTCAAGATAGTCGACAAACCACAAAAATTGAAAGACGGATTTCAAAAATTATTAAGAAACAGAACATTGTTGTTGTAGGTAGATATATATATATATATATATATATCTGATTATATATATGTAAATATTATCGTCAAGTGAAGTCATGGCTTACTCTTGTATATATATCAAATTGCGTTCTAATTAACTAGCTTATAATTATTTGTAGCAGTCCTAGCTTGCATTGTAATGGTGACAAATCTATTTAGTCTCATTATGGAGAGTGATTTAAATTGTCATAGTAAGCTTTATATAATTATTAAAAAAATGTCTATATATTATAAGTTTATAATAAATCATAATCGATGTTCACTATTATTGATAAATGCTGTTAAATCTAAATAATTTTATTGAATAAAAAATTATCATATTAGTTGTGATTATAATATAATTATTATATATAAAAGTAATCATTAATAATCTTGTTACGAGAAATGGTTTTTTTTTTTTTTTTTTGTGTCAAAGCCGAGCCAAATCTAACCTATGGAGAAGAGGAATTTCTAAGTGACTGCTCATACTAACTCATATGAAAGGGAGCTAGATAAACAATAAATTTTTGCCTCTAATGATACTTGAACACACAATCCTTAGATGTGGGCACACCCACTAATTAATTGGATTAATAACATGTAGATCATGTGGATGCAGATGTAAGAATTGAGATGGAGGGCATGCTCTTCTCCACTCATTTCATGTAGTGATGGAGACATTATTTAAGCTGTATAGTGGTCATGATCTGCATGCTAGCTAATTTATTCATTCATTATTTTAAAGCCGAAACTTGTGTATCTCGATTTGCAATTATTGTTCCTCCTCATGTTTTCCTGTTGGAACCCGTTGAATAAAATTGCTTCTTTATTTTAAGTTTTCCCGATTAAAGTATTGGTCATTTTTGTATAAATAAAGTATAATAAAAGTGGTTGAAAAATATATGCATTAATTTGTTGTATAAATCTAAAAAAAAAAAGTGGATCTTAATTTTGTGTTGACATATTAAATGACAATAAAATAACGTGATTTCGACTCTTTTATTTTCTAACATATCTATATTGAACATATGTTATATATCAATGGCATTTAAAAATGTAGATATTAGAAGAAAAAATATAATACTTTTATGATAAATTCTAAATGCAATAAATTTACATCCACTAATTATAATGTTATTATAGAATTTATTTTTTTAAAATAAATAATATCTATATTTCTTAAGTTACTTTATAATATGACACAACATATGTCAATGCAACATATAACACTTTTAATATGAATGCAAATTTATATACCTTAGTATTTCATATACTTTTATATATCTATACTCTTTCACATGTGTATTCACATGATAACATTTGAAATTTAATAATTGAAGTTAATAAAATTTGAACACAAAATCTTGAATCTAGGTCTTAAATAACATGTACAAATTATGCTTAATCAAATCGATCTAAAAATAATATATCATACATAACATGTATATATATTATATGTATGAATTATTCATAATATACATTCATTTATGTATAAAATATAAATAAATTAGATATATACATAGATACATACACTATATATATATATATATTATTTGGGACAAATTTGATTTTATACAATATATACATGCTATTTTAAGACTTCAAATCTGAAAACTTAAGTTTTAATATAATGTTTAATTGTGTATTGGGAAGTTAATTGTTGAATTTAAGTGTTGAATATGTATAGTCATAGACTACACAGTTATAAGAGAATGATAAATATATGAAAACATTGTTAATATTTTTTTCAATAACTTGATTAAATTTAAAAAAAATTGGTAAACAACAAACATCTAATGCTAATTTAAACATTTTTTTAGAAATTACACTACTCACCAGTATGTAACTTATAATATGAATATATATTTTTATTTATAGTATTAAAATATAATTAAGAGTTGATAAAATTAAATTTTTTCCAATATTTTAAAAATGGAATGAAAAAAGAGAGAACAACGGTTAAGCAAGGATAGAAAAGTTAATCTGAAAAATAAATAAAAAAGTGATAGTGAAGTTACTGAAAAATTGTTAAGACTAATCAATAACCATGTAGATTATGGTAGCAATCAAATGTGGGCTCTTTACGTTGGAAAAATAAAATCTAATGTGGGTTGTGGGTTCTGAGATGAATAGATGGAACTTAGGTAGTTAGATTCAATCAACCTGATGGGTACCTGAGCCAGCATATGTCATTATTAGTCGAGCAATAAATGAAGTGCACATTATTAACGTACGAGTGTGACTTGTTATCCGGCCGATGGAGAAGATGAAAATAAGAATGTGTGGAAGTATACATTGGATATCGGGGATTTAGGGGAGGAAAATTACGGTGATATTTATATTTTTATTAATTATATTAGTTTTTTTTATTAAATATTTATTTTTAAAAAATAAAGTTTTATCATTTATTTGAAAATAATGAATAATTTTTTAGATGAAAATTTATGATCATACCACAGTCACGCACTTTGGCTTAATTTCTTCTATTTTTTTGCAACTCGGTTATCTAAAGAATTCAATTTGAAAATATGAGGATATATATAGTGGTTGAAATATTCAATATATTATCACACACGTACCTCATATACACTAATAATAGAACTCCCGCATTATTAATGCTCATCATTAAATCATATATGCATGTCTAAATTCTTACTTGCATTTTTTTTAACAACATATGTACTTTCGTAGAAGGTGAGTAGTTAAAGAGTATGGATTGACAAACGCTATTGGTATGTAAATATATATATAAACTAATTAAATTAAGGTTTGGTTGAATGGTATAACTTTTTTTTATAAATGAAATTTTATTTTTAATCTCATTTTACAAAATATGTATGTGTGTTTGTTTTTATTTTTTTTTTAACATAAAAAATATTTTTTTCATGTTTCAAAATGTCATATACATGTGTTTTTTTTAGGATGTTTAAAGTAAAATCATTTAAATTTCTGATACATATAAAAATGAAAAGATTAAATTAACAATGTTCAACTTCATATATTTATAAACTTTATATTTTAATCAAAAAAATTCAATAGAATTTTTTATATATATATGTTTTAAATTTTCATTTATTTTATGAAAAAAATATTTGAAAAAAATTCTTAAATATAAAATCTGATTAAAAAATATTATTATGAAAGATTTATGAATCATTGCATAATGATTCCATAAAATCGTAAAAATCAAAACAAAAAATCATTATTAAACATATCTAATTACAAAACAAAAATTAAAACTATACTCAAATTATTAACTCAATTATTTGAATCTACTCCTACCAAGTTTTGGTATGTAACATTTTTCTGGTTTGAAGCTATGATATTTTCAAATACAAGTACAACCTTGAAATGATTCATCTTCTATATACGCCACCCATATCATTTATAGTTTGAATTGAATTAGGTTAAGATATTTTACCAACTTAATTAATGGTTATGTGATATTCCATTAAACCAATGATAATTGTCAAAGTTATCATAATTGTTGAAATAAATATTTCAAAATTAATATAATAACAATATTATTGATATTTTGAAATATATTGCTCGAGTTGAGTCGTGAATTATGTAGCTCTTTTTAAGACGTTTTGTGGATGTACCCAAACTTATGCAAGTAAACACAATCTCATCGTCTTCAGGATAAAACAACCCAAAATCTTTATTTTCTGTTTCAAAATTTCACTGTATTGATGAAGTCCGTAATGCTACACATCTAAAGTTTATGTTGCTCAAAAAACTGTAAAAACAATTCAATATCTTCTTCTTTTCTTTGTAAGAGTTATTTTCTTTTATTTGTAAGAGTTATTTCCAAAATAATGTGTCAAAACTAAGAGCTAAGACCTTCTATTTATAATTTGAGAAAAAGTGTGACAATTATGATAAATAACGGTCATGTGTAGGTGGAAATAATAACAGTCATTTCTGAGTTAAAAAATAACGATCAATTCTAAGTAAAAAGATAACAGTCATTTTTTGAGTGAAAAAATAACAATCATTTTCTAAATGAAAAAGTAACGACCATTTTCTGAGTATAAAAGTAATTTTAATATAAAAAAATTCTAAAAAATAAAATGTCACCTCACACGCGCATGTTTAGAATCACATTTGTTTAGATCGTCTCCCTCTCTACAAAAATGGGTATCCTTTGGTTTCATACTCAATAGTCAATCATTTTTCATTTATATATATTTTAAGTGATATAAAATAAAATGTATGACAAAATTTAAGAGACTAAAATTTGACACAAATTAATATCATTTATTTTTTTTAAGATTCATTTCCAACAACAATTATTATATACATTTTTGTCCATTTATGAAACATATCTTCTCCGTTCATTTACGATTGATTTGAAGACTCTTCAAAATCATATCTTTATCCTTGTACAACCATATACATCACATATGCTTGCTTTGTTGACCACATAACGAGCAAAAAAATAATCTGAAAGCCATTGTTACGGAATTTAGAATCAATAGCCTATGCCTTTCTCTATGATCAACCTTCTTTCTGGCCTCTCTTGCATATATTTGTTTTATTTCTTATTTTAAATTTAATGAAATATCAATTAATTTAGTGTTTAATTAATCAATTAAAATTGAGAAAATCAATTATTTTTTGTGTGATTAGAATTTATAATTTGAAATAAAACAAATATTTTTATCGTAATATTATTAGAGGAATCATAAGACAGTCAACTAAGTAATTATATTTATGACTCCTCGTATCCCGTCAACTTTTATTTTTAATATTTAATTTATTTTTAAATAAAAATTGAAAGGGATGGAGATAATTAACGGAAGATGTAAAGTTTTAGAATTCCATCATTCGGTCACTCAGTTTAGGTGATCAAAGAATTTGTCCTAATTAATGCAAGATAAACCTAAAAAAATATTATTAAAATTATTATATATGTTTAGTTTGTATCATTGAATTATTTTATCTCATTTATAACACTTAATTATTACATTTATTTCATTAATATTATTCTCTTAATCTTCGTCTAACAGCTTCATAAGTCAATGATAAATTTATAATAACTCATATATTTAGGTGATAAATGTTAAACAAATCAAATAGTTAAGTAGTAGATTAATTGTTATTCTATATAGGGGTATCCACCAGTCTAGTTTGGAAAAAAAAATCCAGATCAGACTGTTTATATTACTCAAATCAAATCGTTTGAAACGATTTTAATTAATACAATCAGACCAAATCGTTTGATTTATAAAACCGTTCGGTCCAGTTCGATCCAGTCCGATTTTCGGACACCTCTAATAAAAAATAATATGAAAATTTTAATATATTATTAAATTGGTCCAGTTCAGTTCGACTGGTTTAAAAATTAATACAAAACAGACCAGACCGTTTGAAAAACAATTTTAATTAATATAAACCGGATAAAACCGTTTGATTTGTAAAATCGTTCTATCCGGTTTTCCGGTTTGGTCCGATCCAGATCGATTTATGAACACCCCTAATTCTATATACCACCTAATTAATTATTATTCTAAATATACATCTTAAGTATATGATTTGTTTCAAGTTTATTATTTAACAATATCATTTTTTTTCAAATAAATTACTTAACTATTTAACTTGTTATAAATATTTTAATTAACTATTTGACATATATGACACTTTTAAATGAGACTAACAGAATGATATAAATAAAACAAATATAACAATTTATTGGTATCAACAAGATGAAAAATAATTTACTAATATAATAAAACAAATGTAATAAATTAATGGTATTTTTATAAGTTTAAATAATAAATATCGTGTATTCGGGTTCCTCCCTAATTTAAAATATTTAGTCTAAACCACGACTGAATGTATCATTTGAGTAGATGATGAAAGAAAAACAATTACACCTAAGACTATTTGCTTCTTTATTGTTATTTGTCTCTCTAATCCGGTACGGGGTATATATAACATTTATTTATTATTGAACTGTTAATTAAACCCCACTTGCCCAAACATGATTTTGGAAGGGAGAAATCAATCAAAATAAATAAGAAAAAGTTTAACATTAAACGGGTTTAACTTATCAAAATTAATTTAAACGAAATCAACTTAAATCTGTTTTTCTACATATATACTTGAATATGTAACCATTTAATTTGTTAATTTTTTTTCACCTTAGATGAGCTGTGATAATTTCATTTGCGATTTTAGATCTTCTTTTTCGAAGTGTCTTTACATATAATTTAGTAATTAACAACTTAGTTTTCTAGTATGCAGCTGGAAGTTATTTTGTAAAAAGAGAAGACATCAAGAAGAAATGGACTCAACTAATAAACTATGCATGAGTTTGAATGAGCTAACTAGCCAACTTGCTAATGGCTTGTAAACAAAGCTTTTGGTTATCGATGACACTAAAATCAATTTTAAGATATAAAATGACAAGATAAATATTAAAAAAAACATTATTTAATATTTATATACCAATTGATGTTTTTAATTTAAATATCTACATCCAGCAATCACTTCCTATTTACATATTTCCATATCATATTGCTGTTTCCGTAAATCATACCCTGTGTTTTATATATGACAGAAAATATACTATTTATTTGTATTTATGATTGTTTCATCATTATCGGTCCCCCTGATTTATTTGTTAGTTAATTATGTTAGGTATGCATCATGACCTTTACAAAGTCTACATAATACATGCACACAATTTATGTGACTGACATGAGCCCATTTAATTCGTATATATTTTTTCCCTTATGGTTCATTGCATATTTTATCATGACTCTCTAAGTTTTTTTAATTATCAATTGTATAATAATACAAGTCATTAGATATGGTCGGTACATGTGTGTATTTGACTATTTGTGTGTAAATATTATTTAAAAAAAAGTTTTTTTTTGGTTAGTTTGGATTAAAAATGTAAAATAAATTATTTCATTTTATTTTAATAATATCTTATTTCCTTTAATTTCTTTATATTGTAATAATAATGAAACTAATATTATATGTTTAATATATAATATTTTTTATTAAATTTATATTATAAACTAATATTTTTTGTATTTTCTGTAAACTTTTTCACTATTTTTATTCTAATTTGTATACTCTACTTTACTATTATTCTCATCTTTTGTTACCAATTTTTGCCAATTATTCATCTCCATATTCCTCTCTATTTCTCTCTATATTCACACAAATAACAACCACGATGGCAATCGTTGCTTCTTCTCAGGTAAAGACAGAGAAATCATGAGTTTTTGGTTGAAAATTGTACCATCTTTAGTTGAAATCTGGGCAACCAAATCTTTCATTCAAAACGCACTTATCAAGAAAGGGGTTGCTCAAGACTAATAACCAGTACTATGTTAGCATCCCTAGTCGATGTGAGACTCAACACCCCCTCACATCGGACGGGAACACCGCAAAAACCGATTGATCGTGAGGAGATCGAGAGGGGACTCATCAGTTGACCCCAAGGACCTATTTTGATACCAAGTTAAAAGCTGGGCAACCAAAGCTTTCCCTCAAAACGCGCTTATCAGGGGCTACTCCAGACTAATAACTAGCACTACGCTGACATCCCTGGTCGATGTGGGACTCAACATCTTTCATACTCTACGATCTCATCATTGTCTTGATTAACATGTTCTCTTCTAAAACTACTATTCACTATTTGTGCTTGGTAAAAATCGAGAGGAAAATATATTTAATTAATAGATGGGTACCCTGAATAAGAAAAGTAAAAAACATATAATTTTTCAATTTGTTCTCCATTTTGTATGTCTATATGATGTAAAAAAACATATAATTTGGCTCCATTAATAAGGATGAAATGTGAACAATTGGATGCTTGTGAATTCATGCTCCTGCTAATTGTTCTAAAATCGAACTATTTGGATAACAATTCATTTTTAATTAAATATGTGTCCAACATAAATAAGATTACTAGAAAATTTAGTTAGGTAAGTATCAAACTCAATTTTGACAAGTAAAGAGTCACCAGTTAATCAAAATTTAACCAATTAGACAATTGTCTAACTTAATTAGATATGCGTTTAATTCGATTTTTTTGAGTAGGGTCATTAGCCAATAAAAATTGGACAAATTTTTATTTAGTTGAATATATGTTCAATTCAATTTCGACAAGTGATTTCATTATCTAATCAAAATTTCACCAATTGGATATATATCCAACTCAACTTCGATTAGTAGAGTCACTGATCGATCAAAATTTAATTAGTTGGATAATTATCTGATTTAGTTAGACATATATTCAACTCAATTTCGAATAGTGGGATCATCACTCAAACAAATTCTAATCTGGCTAGTTAAATTGGACAAATAACTACTTAGAATTAAATCACAATTGGTCAATGAAAATTAAGAATGTTTTTATCACTTTGTGTAAAAAGTCCATTGGAAGGATCATATATGATTTTTGAGTAATATATAGTCATCACATCATACAATCCTATTTTCTTTCATTTTTGTAATCTTATTATCTCATTTATTTTTATTAGAGACAAATGAGATATCTCAATTAGTAGAATCTTATTATCATTTTATTTTATTAAAAACTAAGTGAGATAAGATGAGATGTATTTTAAAAATTAATAAATTATATTATAAATCTAACAAGCATGTGATAATAAGAATTAACTAGCTAAAATAACTTAACACAATATACATGAATTTCATGTAGCAGCAAATGTGTATATACTTGTGGAAAGCTATGTAACACATCTCAATTTTTGATCGATAAAATTTACGGATAATATTTATAAAATTATAAATAATTTATTTATATAAAATACAATTATATTTACTTGAATTTTAAATTTTAAATTTTTAAAACTTAATATCACAAAAACCTCAATAATTTAAATAATTTTTCATAAGAATGATACGTGAAGAATTTTTTTTTCAATTAAAATTAAGAATTAATTGAAAATTAACTAATATTATTTGTTATTAGTATAAAATTTCCTTCCTAAATATATATCCTAAATACATGATTGGTTTTTTTTTCTTTTTAAATAAATATATTACTGTCGTCCATATTTCGATAATGCTGTGTGAAGCATTCCTATTGCACAAAGAATTTTAGCCAGTGTGGGACAAAAAGAGCACAAATGCAATTGGAATATTGAATATATTGAGAAATATAATATAATATAATATAATATATGTAATTCATTTAAATATAAATATATTTAAGTTATTTAATTTGTTGTTGATTTTTGAAGGATAAAAAGTTTAAAAATTAAATTCAGTGAAATTTTTTTTTTTATAGAAAAAGGGGTAGTGTAAGTATGATATCTTTAATGAAAATGTATTTTTAATTTCTATGTATTATATGGGATAGCAAAAGTAAATTATTTTTTATAATTTTATTGTCAAGGTAATAGACTTGTTTTTTTCTCATCTAATAGATATGGATCTAAAATATATTTTTATTAAAGTTTATAGACTTAAAAACCCATATAATTTATCTATAATTTAATAAATATTATACCTAATATTTACTTTATAAAGAGTAGAGGGAAATTATTTAATGATCTTATAGTATATAATGATATTGCAATTTAAGTTAATAAATTTTAACTTTAAATATATATATATATATATATATATTATACTTAATAAAAAAATCATATATATATTTTACTTAATAAAAAAAATCAATCTGATTAATAATTAGTATATTGAAAAATTACCCACTGGACAAATCCTTTTTTTCCCCTAATATATGCATGATAGCCAGTACTCTTAACATTTTTTTGTTCTTTGAATATTAAAATACTTTTCATTCCATTGTATATTTTATTTAATATTTTTAAGGAATTTATGAATTAAAATTGTGACATTGTATTTAATCTATTATCATCTCATTTAAAGTTATTCGTTTATGGTTATTATTGATAATTATATTTTATTTTAATTTTATAGATCATTTAGATCCATTTAAAATAAATGAAATATTTTATTATAATATCATCACATTATCATCATAATCCACTAAAAAATAAATGAAATAAGATGTAACCGGGTTACAAAATTTATGAATTATAACATCTACTAATGAAACATTTTATTTTAATTGACACCTCTATTTATTTGCTTAGAATCTATCCACGTTAATTGGTAATTGATGTTACTATAAAAGATACTACTATATGTTACAAATATATCATAATATAATTAACATGATTATTTTTTATTAGATATGATTATTTTTTATTAGATATAATTATGTAGTCGGTTTAAATTTAAGATATAAATATATATATATATATATATTTTTGGAAGGAACGGTGGAGAGAACAAGAATTGCTAATAAAATAACCAAGTATGGAAGAAAAAAAAAGAACGGTGAATTGTCTAAATAACCATTTTATTTAGTTCAAATGTATATTTATTTATTTTAATAGATATACATTTAAAAATTAATATTTAATTAAAAAGTATTCAAACTTTTTACGAAAAAAATTCTTTTAAAATTAAAAAAATCAATAAATTTTAGACAAATTTTTTATTATTTAATATCTAAAGTCACACATTAAACAATAAAATTTAAATTTAAATTTAATCGAAAAATTTGTTAAAAAATTTGACTAATTTTTAATTAAAAATTATTTTATTAAATATATATCTATCAAAAAATAAAAATATGTATATATCAAATATACTATTCTGTTATATTTAACGAAAAATAAAATGAAAAATTAATTTTATCATTATCCAATAACTTTTCATAAATAAAATAAATTAAAAACATATTTTTTTAAAGAAAATGAATTAAACAACCAATCTCTATCAACTTTTTCCTTAAAAAAATATTAAATCACATTTGCTGGGAGTTGAGGATTTTAATTTCTTCTATACGAAGGGTTGCATAATAAACAAATTATGATCAATAAGGCTCTATTATTCGATCCAATTTTGATGTAATGTATGAAAAGATGACAAAAATTGTTGAGTTGGAGTGACGTGTATTTGAATGAAATGTTGCGTGTATACTTTTTTTTTTTTGGTCAATTGTTGCGTATATACTTGCATCGTACTATTTGCTACAAAATACTAATTTTATAGACATACTTGGAATGGTGATTCGGTCGTTTGCTCTCTCAGTGGAAGCAACTTTTGCAAACATATCTTATAACTATTCATCAGAAAGTATAATTAGTCGGGATTGTTTTTATAAATTAAATATATTGATGATTTGATTTTAATTTTTTTTAATAATTTAATAATTTTAGATCAATTTTAATAATTTTTTTTTTACTTTTTGATACATTTTTTTTCAAATATATCATCTTAAATTTTTACACCAAAATAATGATCTAAAAACTAAAGTTGATAATAAATAACTAAAGTATCTAAAAATATAAAAAAAATATGATTAAAGTATATCAATTTTTAAAAATATAACTAATATATTTAATTTATAACAATAAATTAACTAAAATATAAACTATTTAGTTAGAGTGTTTTGAAGGTGATCTTCTACCTATCATCTCTTATAAGAATATTAACTAGTCTTAGCACAATTATGCAAATGAATTAAAATTGCCTATTTTTTTATAGGTATAATATAGATTAAAGGATATTATTAGTACTTAAATTTTAATTAAATTTATATATGATTTTTAAAATTTTTAAAACTTAAGATTTATTCTCTAAATTCTTAAAACTTCCTATATAAATCTTAAATTTTTAAATATAGAATCTTAACTTAATTACTACAATAAATATTTATAAATCATTACTAGTTTCGAATATTATATAGAGGGCCTAGTATCTGCTCCGCAAATGGCCGATTGTTTTACTTTGGGCCAAATCTAAATATACCCCGCTAAAATGAAGTTATGAAATAACATACAAATATTAAAATTTGTTAGGGATAAGATAGATAGATTATTTGTTATTTTTATATTACATGATAACGTGATATTTTAGTTAAATAAAATTTAAAATTATTATAAATTTTTATTTGAAAAAAATAAAGAAATAAAACAATATAATTAATAAAAAAATATTACATCCACTTTCTATCTATATAAGAAAATCATGTCATAATCAAATAAGTAATTAAGAAATATGATTACTAAAATCTACTCTTCTCAATTTGACAATAATTGAAATGATTTGAAGAAATCTAAATTCATAATTTTCTCATACATTTCCAAAATATACTAATTTTGTTAATAGTGGCCCAAACCCATATTAAACCCTATATATATATTATTTCCTTTTCTGCGTGAATGTAATAGCAGCAGTCGAAGAAAAGAAAAAACAGTACTACATCTGCGTGAGAAGTAAGCTGCTAGAGAGAGAAGAAAAATTAAATTGCACCAGAGAGCATTTAGACGCCTCTTTTATTTTTAGTTTGCTTCTTCAATTCTCTACATCAACACCATCAAATCTAAGAGCTGTTGGTGATGTTTGTGTTAATATTTGATTTAATAACAAGTTTGTTAATTTATCTTGTTATATATTACCAGTAAATTAGAGGGGATATTTTATGTATTGATTTTGAATTTTGGTATAATTTGTGAAGCTCTCAAAATTGGTGTTTGCATCTCTGTTTGATTATTAGTAGATTTTTCTCAGTATACCGTCGTAAATGAAGTATATTTTTCACATTAAAAAGTTGAACCACTTAAATCATTGTGTGTCATTTATTTTACTGCTTATTATTTTGTTGTTATCCATTATTATTAATTTGTGTAACCAAAATTGGACCCGATCTTCGCTTCTACAAGTGCTAATTTACAACAAATTGGTATCAGAGCATTGGGTTATTCTGATATTTATTAGAACTGATCAAGTTTGCTCTTTTGGATTTATTTTGAGCTTCTGGCTATCTGATTGGTTTCATATCTTTTGGGTTGTGCTTCTGTTTATTTAATATTGAGTTTTCTATCATAGCGGTAAAATGCAAAATTGAGAAATTCAATGGTAGAAATGATTTCAGTCTATGGCGTATGAAGATGCGGGTCATATTAGTTAAAGAAGGGCTTGTTAAGACACTTGAAGGCAAGAATAAATTGCCAGAAAAATTGATTGATGAAGAAAAAGATGCATTGATGGAAAATGCTCTCAGTTCAATTCAGTTATCCTTGTCTGATGAGGTATTACGCAAAGTTGGTGATGAGGAATCTTCTGTTGTGTTATGGCTTAAATTGGAGAATTTGTATATGACCAAGTCTTTGACAAGTCAGTTATATTTGAAGCAGCGTTTATATACATTCAAAATATCAGAAGGTACACCTTTACACGATCACCTTGATGAATTTACTAAAATTATTTGTGATCTGAAAATGATGGTGTTAAGATTGATGATAAGGATCATGCTGTAGTTCTATTATGTTCTTTACCTCATTCATTTGAACATTTTGTTGATAGCATCCTATATGGGCGAGACACTATTTCTTTGGAAGATGTCAAAGCAGCTTTAAATTCCAGGGAGTTGAAGAAAAAGATGTCTACAAGTAGTAATGATAATAGCTGTGGTTTATTTGTCAAAGGTAGAAATCAAGAAAACGACATAAGCAATAATAAAGGCAATTCTAGATCCAAATCTAGAAACCGAAAATATAAATGCAACTATTGTCATCAAGAAAGGCACTGGAAAGTAAATTGTTTGAAACTCAAAGGTAAAGGAAAATCTACCACAATGTCTTCTGGTACTAATGATGTTGCTGGTATTGCAGATAGTTCTAGTTCTGATGGTGAAAATGTTCTATCAGTATCTATTGGTTCTCCTGGAGATGTTTGGATTCTTGATTCGGGTTGCACTTACCATATGTGCCCCAGTAGAGATTGGTTTGCTTCTTATCAGTCTATTGATGGGGGTGTTGTCTTGATGGGAAACAATATGTCCTGCAAGGTTATTGGTATTGGTACTATCCGAATTAACATGCATGATGGTATTGTTAGGACTTTGAAAGATGTTCGCCATATACTAGATTTAAAAAAGAATTTGATATCTTTGGGTACTCTTGATTCACAAGGCTACAAGTATGTACCTGAAGGTGGAGTTTTAAAAGTTAGTAAGGGTGCTCTCGTTGTTATTAAAAAGCAATTGTCATGTGGCCTCTATATGCTTCAGGGTAGTACTGTTATTGTTAGTGTATCAGTTTCATCCTCGTCAGATCAAGATTCAGACACTACTCTATTATGGCATATGCAACTTGGGCATATGAGTGAAGCAAGGATGTTTATTTTGAGCAAACGGGATTTGCTTTGTGGTCAGAAAACTGGGAAGCTTGATTTCTATGAGCATTATGTTTATGGAAAGCATCGTAGGGTTAAGTTCAGTACAACTATCCATAAAATGAAAGGTACTGTTGATTATATTCATTCAGATCTTTGGGGTCCTTCTCGTGTTGTGTCTAAGGGTGGTGCCCGATATATGTTAACTTTTATTGATGACTTCTCTCGTCATGTTTGGGTGTATTTTCTAAAGAATATGAATGATGCGTTCTCAAAATTTTTGAAATTCAAGGCTTGTATAGAAAATCAAATAATTAAGAAAATCAAGCATTTGAGGAATGATAATGGTTTGGAATTTTGTGACTGTTAGTTTAATGAATTTTGTGAAAGAAATGGCATAGTGAGACACCGCATTATGCGTTATACATCACAACCAAATGGAGTAGCAGAATGTATGAATAAGACTCTATTAGAAAGAGCTCGTTGTATGCTCTTTCAAGCTGACTTAGATAAATCCTTTTGGGTTGAAGCTTGTAACCATGTCTGATATTTGGCGAATCGGTCTCCATCAACTACAATTGAGTTGAAAACTCCGTTTGAGGTATTCTTTGGTACTCCTGCTAATTATTCTGATTTGAAAGTTTTTAGTTATCCTATTTATGCTCATGTTAATGATAGTAAACTTGAGCCTAGGGCATTGAAATGCATATTTTTGGGATATCCTTCTAGGGTGAAGGGTTATAGATTATTGTGCGTTGAACCCAAGTCACCTAAAATTTTGATTAGTAGAGATGTTAAGTTTGATGAGTTTTTTATGTTACAAAAGAAAAAATACTCTATTGTTGTAGATAAAGACCATAGTGTTAGTGAGCAGGTGGAGCTCGAGAGTGGAGCTCCTAGTCAAGTGCAAGATGACACTTCAGATCAACCATCTGTGGTTGAGATATATCATTCTGCTCATGATGTAGCAAAAGAGAAACATGAGCAACCATATAGATTGTTAATGGTAAAGGAATAAGAGAGATGTGTCGCCCTCAGAGGTACGTAGATGCAGACTTAGTTTCTTTTGCATTATCTGTGGTAGATTCTATTGAGGTACATAAATCTTCTAGTTATCATGAAGTTGTTACTTGTGATGAGTTTGTTCAGTGGTTGGTTTCTATGAATGGAGAGATTGAATCACTTCATAAGAATCATACTTGGGAATTGGTGAAACCGCCTAAGGTCCAGAAGATTGTTGGAAACAAATGGGTCTTCAAGAAAAAAGAAGGTATACCTGAGGTTGTTACAAAGGGTTATTGTCAGAAGAAAGGTATTGACTTCAATGAAGTATTTTCACCTATTGTGAAAACATAGCTATATTCGTGTGTTGCTTGCTATGGTTGCATTGTTTGACATAGAATTAGAACAGTTTGATGTCATGACAACCTTCTTACATGGTGAGTTTGACGAACAAATATATGTGCATCAACCAGAGGGGTTTGTTGTTCCAGGTAATGAAGATCATGTTTGTTTATTGAAAAAAGTCTGTATATGGGTTGAAGTAATCCCCAAGGCAGTGGTATAAACGGTTTGATTCTTTTATGATTGATCATGGTTATTCTAGGAGTGATTATGATAGTTGTGTTTATCATAAAATATTTCATGATGATTCATCCATTTATTTGTTACTTTATGTTGATGACATGCTTATTGCTTCTAAGAATAAGTATGAGATTCAGAAATTAAAGTCTCAACTTAATGGTGAGTTTGAGATGAAAGATTTGGGTGCAACGAAGAAAATTTTGGGCATGAAAATTTACAGGGATAGACAAACGGGCAAGCTTTATTGGACTCAGAAAAGTTATATTGAAAAAGTTCTTGAATGCTTTGGTATGAAAGATTCTAAACCTGTGACTATATCGTTAGCTGCACATTTCAGGCTTTTTTTGGATTTGTCATCACAATCAGAAGAAGAAGAAGAACGGTACATATCTTAGGTTCCATATGCTAGTGTCATTGGCAGTTTGATGTACGATATGGTTTGTACTCGTCCAGACATTTCACATGCAGTTAGTGTTGTCAGAAGATATATGGGTAATCCTGGTAAGGGTCATTGGCAAGTAGTGAAATGGATACTTCGGTATTTGAGAAGTACGTCTAATTTTGGTTTGGTATATGATGTGAGTTCTAATACTCGTTGCAGTGTTATTGGTTATGTGGACTCTAATTATGCTGGTGATTTGGATATAAGAAAATTTCTGACAGGTTATGTCTTCACTCTTTCTCATTGTGTCATTAGTTAGAAGGCTACTTTACAGTCTACAGTTGCTTTGTCTACGACAGAGGCATAATATATGGCAGCAGCAGAAGCAGTGAAAGAAGTCATTTGGCTTAGAGGTTTGGTTTGTGATTTGGGTTTACAGAAGGATATTTCTATTGTATTTTGTGATAGTCAGAGTGTGATACATTTGACTAAGAATACTATGTATCATGAAAGAACCAAACATATTGATGTCAGATATCACTTCGTTCGTGACATTGTCTCTCAGGGTGTTATTGTTGTCAATAAGATAGTCACTACAGAGAATCCAGCTGATATGTTAACCAAACCAAATCCATTTAACAAGTTCAAGCATTGTTTAGACTTGATTGATATTTGTAGAAGATAATCACCCTTCGGGGCTTTGGACGACAGTTATTTGGTAATCTGAGGAATTTCATTTGAAGAATTTGTTTTCTATTTTGGGCCAAGGTGGAGATTTGTTAATAGTGGCCCAAGACAATATTAAGCCCAAACCCATATTAAACCCTATCCCACTTTTGTAATTTATATATATCATTTCCTTTGCTGCGTGAATGTAATATCAGGAGCCGAAGAAAAGAAAAAACAGTGCTGCATCTGCATGAGAAGTAAGCCGCTAGAGAGAGAAGAAAAACTGAATTGTAGTAGAGAGTAGTTATACGCCTCTTTTATTTTCAGTTTGCTTCTTCAATTCTCTTCATCAACACCATCAAATCTGAGAAGCTACCGTTGGTAATGTTTGTGGTAATATTTGATTTAATAATAAGTTTGTTAATTTATCTTGTTATATTACCAATAAATTAGAGAAGATATATTGTGTGTTGATTTTGGATTTTGGTATAATTTATGAAGCTCTCAAAATTGGTGTTTGTATATCCGTTTGATTATTAGTAGATTTTCCTCGGTGTGACGTCGTAAATGGAGTAGACTTTTCACATTTAAAAGTTAAACCACTTAAATCATTGTATGTCATTTATTTTACTACTTATTATTTTGTTGTTACTCATTATTATTAATTTGTGCAATCAAAACTGGAACCGATGTTAACTTCCGCAAGTACCAATTTACAATAAAAAAATTTAATTACTTCCAAAGCACCGAATAATGGGTACTGATAAAGAAAAATATGTATAAACAATCTCAAATACACTTATGTATTAATGACACAGGATACTTCTTATTGAATAAAAGATTTAAATACGTGCATCAAATTTTCAAAATAATATATATATATATATAATAAAAAGATTAAAACAATCATTAAATTTAATTGTGGTTAACATTTAGAATTTAGAATTTAACTTTTAATTATAATAATTAATAAAGTAATATTATTGATAAGTTAATACTTTTATTCTTATTTAAGAGATGTTTTTTAATTATTGATTTTTTGTTATTATCTATTTTATTATTAACTTTAAATAATTTGTATATCATTCTCTCACTCCTCCTCTCTCATGCTTTTTAATTATTGATTTTCTCATGTTTTTTAATTATTGATTTTTTGTTATTATCTATTTTATTATTAACTTTAAATAATTTGTATATCATTCTCTCACTCCTCCTCTCTCCTCTCTCCTCTCTCCTCTCTCCTCTCCTCCACTTTTATTTTTATTTTTTTTTAGTTTGTTTCTAAAGGGTGTATGTACCGAAAAAATTCTTCATATATACATCCTTAAGGCAACCAAATCAATTAGTGTATGTAGTCAGTGGTTTTGTTATAAGATGTACCAGAAGCCCTTACTTTTTCAAACTTTGGGGAGCTTTTGATCTCATTGCAATTAGTTTTTTTTTGTTTTGTTTTAAATATTGAGAACATAGATTAGGTCAGAAGCTTCTCTTTTATCTCTTTAAGTGGAAATATTTATTTACTAACGGAGTCTTGATTTTGATTAATTAATAACTAACTATATTTTCTTGAAATGCAACAAGTCAACAACAAAACATCTGCTGTCTTGCTTGTGCCTTGTTTTGTTAGATACGGAGTTTAACAAACTCGTACAGCTGTGTCACTTCTCTCATATATTCTAGCAGATGTTTCTACAACGTAGATAGATCAATAAATAAACTCGATGCTTAAGAAATCAATTGAGCATCTGACATCCAACTGACACGTTGAGCAAAATCAATTTGTTTAACTTTACACTCATCTTTATATTGTTTCGTTCAATAAAGTAAAAATTTTAAGATACACAACAAGAAATAGCTATTGCAACAAAATTATTTGAAGTAATTAAGGGTTATGCTTCAATATAACCCTTACTTGGTCCTTTTTTGTTGAATAAATATATTATATGTATTTTATAAATATTTTCAATTTATTAAATTTGTATTGAGTTATTAAATGATAAAATTTAAAATCCATGTATAAATTAAAATTGTATATATTTTTATTTTCTTTCTTAAAAAAAATGAGTTATATATCCCTCTATAATTCCGCCCTTACTATATATAGCTGATCAACACATATAATCCGGTCTATGTATGAAATTTGAAACTTGTAAGATGATATTGGGCATCAATAAAAGAATTGTTTTGTATATTTAATGAAGTGTATCAATAGAAGAAATAAATACAAAAAAAAAAGTAGTTTTCTAAAATGAAATGAATTGATGAATTTTCAAAGAATAAGGAAACGGAATTCATGAAAAAGGAGGATCTACTTTAGGGGACATCTTCTTCCCGAACAATAACTTCAAATCATTCTCCAAAGGAGTCAAATTCAAATCCAACCTCAAAAGCTCCAAGTTACTCTCTGACGACACTAGTTTTAGCAACGGAGTCTTTGAAAAAACGACATCTCTGTGCTTTCTCATGTGACCACCCAAAGCTTGACCCACTGGAAATACTAAACCACAAATGGAGCAACGGTGCGTTTTGGCTTTTATCAAATTACTTTCTATTTTGTTGTCGTTTTGAGTGTGATCTTCTCCCATTAACATTATTGGTTTCTTGTGGCTCGCTCTGTGCCCACCAAGTGCTTGGAACGATGTGAATTGCTTGTTACATGTTTTACATTCAAACACGTTGTTTTTGGAGCATTTGTAATTAATGGACTTGGTGTAAAAGCCATAAGATATAAGCATTAGACGTTTAGCCATATCTGTCATCTCTATCCCACCGTGATCTTCTCTCATCCTCTTCATAATTACGTACTTGGATTTTTACTGTTATTGTTGTTGTTGTTGTGTTAAAAAATATGAAAAGCGATATATATGTTATGAATATGAGTTGGAGTTTCTGTACATTTTATAGTGATCTATCTTGCAAGTTTGAATAGTTATGACTGTTTTTTTTTTTTTTGGTTACATTGAATAGTTATGACTTGGACTACATTAATGGGCTTAGACTAGATTTTTGACACATATTTACGATATTACCCTTGCTATACACAATTTGAAGATGGTGGGTGTTGGAGATTTTGGGCAATGAATGAGTTTGACTTTTTCTTTGACTGTACGAACGGACGATGCAGGTGCCCATGATCAAGAAACTTACATTTTATGGATATATGAATATTACACATTCTCGACGTAAGACGTGACGATGATTAACTAGTTTATGCTCGTATTTCTTCTTTTTTTATTATAATAACTTTTTAATATGTACTGGTAAGCACGTGTTTTGTTAATTAGTAGAAAGCTGACTTCGATCCTCTGAAAATGTTGGCAAAATATAGTTGGTCGTTTATGGCGAGCTGTGCCAGTGTGTACATATTGAGCATATATCAAGTGGGAAGATGATTCAAATGTTCTTACCATGTAACCACTTTTTATTTAATTCTAGGAGGTGAAGGTTTGGTGAACTAGCGACCGCCCGAATTTAGAAGC
This sequence comes from Hippophae tibetana, assembly GCA_037013495.1. Lineage (NCBI taxonomy): Eukaryota > Viridiplantae > Streptophyta > Magnoliopsida > Rosales > Elaeagnaceae > Hippophae > Hippophae tibetana. The sequence continues at coordinate 8,538,929 of CM072804.1, forward strand.
TTCCTTGTCATAAGACAAATGTCACAAATATAGATATCCTTTTGTGACCGACTCAAATTATAAATGATTAGAGAATCTGAGTCAAAAGGTGAACATTTGGCACATGTTCAGTCGATGACATTCAATATTTATTAAGTCCATCAGTTTTTTTTTTTTTTTTTTTTGCCTTTCTTTCTATTGATACAATTCACCCTACCCTAATTTCATTTTAAGATAAATATAATAAAAGTTTTATCATTATTTCAAAACAATACTTAAATTATATATATATATTTAACAATAACATATTCTGCACATAATAATACTTTTGAGGGATACGTATGCCTTTTTAACTAATATAACTTACATGTACTATCATGAGAAAAGCATATTATGTGTCCAATAAAGACATTTATTCTAAACATATTTCAAGTATCCAAAATGGGACTCTAACCCTAATTCTTCTCACAGCTAGTTTGCAATCATCAATCGAATTATCACTTTAAATAGATATATTTTGGAATAAAACTTTTTTTTTTTTTTAAACAATGATGACAAGTTTTAAGCCATTAAAGAAAGTAGAAAAATGGGAATCATTACTAACTTATATATGTCTTTTCAAATTATATCAACTTCATTCCCTCTAACGCACCCAAAATGGGTACTTATCAATTGAGCAAAGTTTAACATAAAAATTATCTTCTGCTTGATTAAAAGGAAATGGATGGAGAATCAGAGAGGCACAGATCAGTAGAACACTACTTGGGCTGGTCCTGTCATGTAGATATGGTTGTCTTTCTCCCTCCATTCAATTTGTAATGGCCCCAAGACAAATCGACTGTGCAATTCTCACAACCAAAAGAAATAGAAATGTTATATTTGGCACAAAATAAATAACAAATAAAATTGAACCCAAAGCACATATGCCCATATTAAAACCCTTACTTCTTTAACTAATATATATTTGTTTCCCTTGTTGCATGAATGTGTGAGCAGTCGCAAAAAAGAAGAAAATCATCAGTTGCGTGAAAACCAGAAGCTGCAAGAGAAGAAAAAATTGAAACAACCACAAAAGAGAATTAAATTTGAATCCAGAAGCTACTAGAGAAGACTTTTAGAGCTGACCAGTTGCACTAAGGAAAATCAATCCCTAAAAGAGAAGTTGTCCATTATTATTTCCATTGGTGGAGTTTCTCTCATTTGTACGGTAATATTTAATTTAATAGCAAGTTTGTTAATTTATCTTACTAGATATTACCAGTAAATTAGAGGGGATATTTTGTGGATTGATTTTGAATTTTGGTATAATTTATGAAGCTCTCTGGAAATTGATGTTTGTATCTTCATTTGGTTATTAGTGGATTTTTCTCAGTGTGTCGTCGTCAGTGGAGTAGACTTTTCACATTGAAAAGTTGAACCACTTAAATCATTGTGTACCATTAATTTTCTTACTGCTTATTATTTTGATGTTACCCATTATTATATATTTATGCAACCAAAATTAGACCCGATATTCGCTTTCGCAAGTGCTAATTTACAACAAATTGGTATCAGAACATTGAGTTATTCTGTTATTTATTGGAACTAATCAAGTTTTCTCTTTTGCATTTATTTTGAGCTTCTAGTTATCTGATTGGTTTCATATTTTTTGGGTTGTGCTTCTGTTCATTTAATATTGGGTTTTCTATCATGGCGGCAAAATATGAAATTGAGAAATTTAATGGTAGAAATGATTTTAGTCTCTAACGTATGAAGATGCGGGTCATATTAGTTAAAGAAGAGCTTGTTAAGACACTTGAAGGTGATGATAAATTTCCAAAAAATTGATCAATGAAGAAAAAGATGCATTAATGAAAAATGCTCTCAGTTCAATTCAGTTATCCTTGTCTGATGAGGTATTACACGAAGTTGGTGATGAGGAATCTTCTGTTGTGTTATGGCTTAAATTAGAAAATTTGTATATGACCAAGTCTTTGACCAATTGGTTATATTTGAAGCAGCGTTTGTATACATTCAAAATGTTAGAAGGTACACTTTTGCACGATCATCTTGATGAATTTACAAAAATTATTCGTGAATTGAAAAATGATGGTGTTAAGATTAATGATGAGGATCAGACCTTAGTTCTATTATGTTTTTTACCTCATTCATTTGAACATTTGTTGATACTATGCTATATGGGCGAGACACTATTTCTTTGGAAGATGTCAAAGCAGCTTTAAATTTCAGAGAGTTGAAGAAAAAGGTGTTTACAAGAAATAATGATAATAGCAGTGGTTTATTTGTGAGAAGTAGAAATCAAGAAAAAGGCACAAGCAATAATATAGGCAATTCTAAATCCAAATCTAGAAAAAGAAAATATAAATGCAACTATTGGCCTCAGGAAGGGCACTGGAAAGTAAATTGTCTGAAACTCAAAGGTAAAGGAAAATCTACCACAACGTCTTCTGGTACTAATAATGTTGTTGGTGTTGTAGATAGTTCCGGTTTCGATGGTGAAAATGTTCTATCATTATCTATTGGTTCACCTGGAGATATTTGGATTTTTGATTCAGGTTATACTTACCATATGTGCCCCAGTAGAGACTGGTTTGCTTCTTATCAGTCTATTGATTAGGGTGTTGTCTTGATGGGAAACAATATATCCTACAAGGTTGTTGGTATTGGTACTATCCGAATTAATGTGCATGATGGTATTGTTAGGACTTTGAAAGATGTTGGCCATGTTCCATATTTGAAAAGGAATTTGATATCTTTGGGTACTCTTGATTCACAAGGCTACAAGTATGTAGCTAAAGATGGAGTTTTAAAAGTTAGTAAAGGTGCTCTCGTTGTTATTAAAGGGAAATTGTCGCGTGATCTCTATATGCTTCAGGGTAGCACTGTTATTGGCAGTGTATCAGTTTCATCCTCGTCAGATCAAGATTCAGAAACTACTCGATTATGGTATATACGACTTAGGCATATGAGTGAGGTAGGGATGTCTATTTTGAGCAAACGGGATTTGCTTTATGGTCAGAAAACTGAGAAGCTTGATTTTTGTGAGCATTGTGTCTATGGAAAGCATCACAAGGTCAAGTTGAGTATAGTCATCCATAAAATGAAAGGTACTATTGATTATATTCATTCAGAGATTCGACGCCCTCAGAGGTACGCAGATGCAGACTTAGTTTCTTTTGCATTATCTATGACAGAGTCTATTGAGGTGCATGAACCTTCTAGTTATCATGAAGTTGTCACTTGTCATGAGTATGTTCAGTGGTTGGTTGCTATGAATGAAGAGATTGAATCACTTCATAAGAATTATACTTGGGAATTGGTGAAACCATCTAAGGGCCGGAAGATTGTTGGAAGCAAATGGGTCTTCAAGAAAAATGAAGGTATACTTGAGGTTTAAGCAGCTAGGTTCAAGGCACGTGTTGTTGCAAATGGCTATTATCAGAAAAAAGGTATTAACTTCAATGAAGTATTTTCTCCTGTTGTGAAACATAGCTCTATTAGTGTGTTACTTGCTATGGTTGCATTGTTTGACATGTAATTAGAACAGCTTGATGTCAAGACAACCTTCTTACATGGTGAGCTTGAGGAACAAATATATATGCATCAACCAGAGGGGTTTGTTGTTCCAGGTAAGGAAGATCATGTTTGTTTATTGAAAAATTCTTTATATGGGCTGAAGCAATCTCCTAGGTAGTGGTAAAAACGGTTTGATTCTTTTATGATTGATCATGGTTACTCTAGGAGTGATTATGATAGTTGTGTTTATCATAAAATATTTCATGATGGTTCTTACATTTATTTGTTGCTTTATATTGATGACATGCTTATTGCTTCTAAGAATAAGTCTGAGATTCAGAAATTAAAGTCTCAACTTAATGGTGAGTTTGAGATGAAAGATTTGGGTGCAGCGAAGAAAATTTTGGGCATCGAAATTTACAGGGATAGACAAGCGGGCAAGCTTTATTTGGCTCAGAAAAGTTATATTGAAAAAATTCTTGAACGCTTTGGTATGAAAGATTCTAAACCTGTGACTATATCGTTAGCTGTGCATTTCAGGCTTTCTTTGGATTTGTCACCACAATCAGAAGAAGAAGAACGGTATATGTCTCAGGTTCCATATGCTAGTGTCATTGGCAGTTTTATGTACGCTATGGTTTGTACTCGTTCATACATTTCACATGTAGTTAGTGTTGTCAGCAGATATATGGGTAATCCTGATAAGGGTCATGGGCAAGCAGTGAAATGGATACTTCAGTATTTGAGAAGTACATCTAATTTTAGTTTGGTATATGATGAGAGTTCTAATACTGGTTGCAGTGTTATTGGTTATATGGACTCCGATTATGCTGGTGATCTGGATAGAAGAAGATCTATGACAGGTTATGTCTTCACTCTTTCTCATTGTGCCATTAGTTGGAAGGCTACTTTACAGTCTACAGTTGCTTTGTCTATGATATAGGCAGAATATATGACATCATCAAAAGCAGTAAAAGAAGTCATTTGGCTTAGAGGTTTGGTTTGTGATTTGGATTTATAGCAGGATACTTCTGTTATATTTTGTGATAGTCAGAGTGCGATACACTTGACCAAGAATACTATGTATCATGAAAGAACCAAACATATTGATGTTAGATATCACTTTATTCATGACATTGTCTCTCAAGGTGCTATTATTGTTAATAAGATAGTCAATACAGAAAATCTAGCTGATATATTAACCAAACCAGTTCCATTTAGCAAGTTCAAGCATTGCTTGGACTTGATTGATATTTGGAGAAGATGATCACCCTTCAGGGCTCTGGACGATGGTTATTTGATAATCCGATGAATTTCATATTTGAAGAACTTGTTTCTGTTTTGAGCCAAGGTGGAGATTTGTTATATTTGACCCAAAACAAATAACAAATAAAATTGAGCCCAAAGCTCATCTACCCATATTAAAACCCTTCTTTAACTAATATATATTTGTTTCCCTTGCTGTGTGAATGTGTGAGCAGTCGTAGAAAAGAAGAAAACCAGTAGTTACGTGAAGACCAGAAGCTACCAGAGAAGAAAAAATTGAAACAGCCACAAAAGAGAATTAAATTTGAATCCATAAGTTACGTGAAGAAGCTGCTGGAGAAGACTTTCAGAGCTGAGCAACTGCAGTAAAGAAAATCAATCCCTAAAAGAGAAGTTGTCCATTATTGTTTCCATTGGTGGAGTTTCTCTCATTTGTACGGTAATATTTGATTTAATAGTAAGTTTGTTAATTTATCTTACTATATATTACCAGTAAACTAGAGGGAATATTTTGTGGGTTGATTTTGGATTTTGATATAATTTGTGAAGCTTTCTGGAAATTGATGTTTGTATCTCCATTTGGTTATTAGTGGATTTTCCTCGGTGTGTCGTCGTCATTAGAGTAGGCTGGGACGGCGGCTGCAACGCTGGAGTATTCAACCGGATGAATGATGTGTTGTTTGCTTCAGAGGCGCGTGAACGATGTGTCGTTGGAGTCCTCTTCCTCAACAACTGACACGTGTGACTCCAACGAGGCGCATGTGAGCGTATGGGGTGTTATTTTGGCTTGAAATTAATTGCAGATTGCTCGAATTCTTCTGGATATTTTGATGGGATGAAATTGAAATTATTTTGTGAATCGAAATTGATTTTGAAAAAAAATAGAATGAGAAAAGAAGAAAAATATTTCTGTGAGTTGAATTTTCTGGGAATTATTTCCTAAGCTCTAATACCATGTAAGAAATGGATTTATTGATGATAAATAAACGAATGTTTATAAACTATTTATACAAAATAAAAACAAAATTGTGATCATTACAAATAAACATATTTATGAGAGATATGTTCTTGAACAATCTATCATTTTTCACCAAGTTGTTGGTGGTTGCTTCCAACTGGTGTGTTGGTTGTCACCAGTTGGATATCAAGTTCTTTAACAATATCACTCTTGTTGTTTCAATACAAGATCAATAAGGTCATAAACTCCATACAAAATACAAAAAATATGCAGGCAAGCATATAGAAATGCAAAAGAAGTTTCAAGTTGTTCAAACAACACATACATGACCTCCTTTTGTACCAAAAGTTATACAGTGAGGATTTTCCATACTAACACAGGTTACATTCCAGATCATTCCATCCACATCTAGGTCTGACTTTATAGCAGATTGATCTTATTTGGAGGTAGTCTAGTAGGGACATCTGATGCTTTCAATATTGGTTCACCCATATTGACTCTAACCTGAAATGACAAGTGAAGATGAAAGTTAATACTTATAGAGTCAAAAAGAGGCCTCCAGGGGACAGAAGAATGTCTTACAATTAAGAGTATCATCCTTGAATATTCCAGTGGCATACTACCCAAGCATCCAATGTCTAATAATGCATTAAAAGCATCTTAACCTAAAAGGTTTAGAAAACTCCCACAATAAATAGTATACAGAAGAATGTACCTGGCCATCATCTAGTATTTCTGGAACAATTAGACCAGCACCGGTGTGTACTTTGAAACTGCAATAGTGCAAACATATAGACATCATCAGATATGATAATATTATTGTAAACGATGCTAACAATTTTGTAAAGGATGCTTATAATAGTTGTAAGTGGCTATCGACTTCGTAATCCAGTTTATTAGCTAATAAAGTTTGTCTTCAGTGTTAAATCATTAACACAAGTAACTTGATAAATCAGTAACGCATAACAGTAACAGTCAGCTTTTCTAACTGAATATATCAAATTATCCTTACCTATGCCTGCCATGTAAATTCTCAAGTTCTGCAATGAATCAAGCAAAGCACCGCATTCCATTGCCACACATCTGGAAAACATATATCATACTTTCTTAAATAAAAAGAGTGGGAGGGAAGGGAGTGGAAGGGAGTGGAAGAAACACCTGTGCAAATGGCACAGATGATTTCTTAACTTTCCCTCGCAAACTCCAGTTTTCCATCACACAGATTTGAAATTTCATGACTTAAATTAAGAAATAAGCATAATATGAGAAAGGGAAGCTACCTCTGGCTCGCTACCATCAGAATTGAAAATTCTCATGGTATAGTCAGTCCCATCAATGCCTGGCATGGCAAAGATCACTCCATCAGCGCCAATTCCGAAGTTGCGACCACACAATTTCACAGCTTGTTCCGGAGTGATTCTAGGATCCGAAGAGTCCCTATAGGTCCTTTAGCTTGCAAAAGCCACAATCAGTCAGAAAATTGATGGTCAAAATCAAACTCAACAAAATATTAAAATTTTAGAAGCATTAAGTTTAAGCATATAATTATGAGGAGTCAAACAGAGAAATTTACCAAGATGAAGTCGTTGCCAAGTCCTTGGTACTTGACGAAATGAAGGAGCCGGCTATCTCGACGGTCCAAAAGGGAAACAGGTGAAGCCTTCCCAACTGATTGGAGGCTCATGTAAGAAGTTGAACGTCGAATATTATAATTTGGGCTCCTGGAAGTGGAGTTTGCTCTTAGAAAATTGAGCTGCAGAAGATGAGAAAAAGAATGCCGAAGAGTAGTGATGGAAGTGAGAGAACGTGGAGCTGGGGATGAGAACTGTAATGGCGGCGGCTATGGCCATGACTTTGACAGACCTCCTGAAGCTTTATCTCTGTATGTTTCACTTCCACGCAAATGATGTCCAATTGACCAAAGTCTGCGTTTTGCCTGGGCATAGTTGTTGTAATGGGTTAATTAAGTTTTATGTGACAATATATTGATCGGAGGAACATGTTAATAATGTTTATCAAGTTACGAAGATTGAAAATTTTAAAATTATATATATGTTTACTACATAATATTTATAAATTCTAATTTATATATAAAAAAAATTATGTTTCATACTAATATTATAGCCTATCGCATTACATTTTTTATATTTTTTTATTTTTATGAAAATGAATGATCCAGATAATTGTATTCTAACATGTTTCATTATTTACAAGATTATTTTCAAATATACATATAATTTTAAAATTTTAAATACATTATTGTTTGAGCATAAGATACAACCTCTTATTCTATTTTTACAATGTCTCTTCTATTTTTACAATGCATAAGGCATGAGACACATTATAAATAAATGTATTGATTTACATAAGGATTACATGTTATCGAGGTTCAAAATGGTACAATAGTAAAAGCATAAACTACTTTAAGCGGCATTATAAAACCAAGCAATTGGTCAAACCTACAATGCATGCATGATAGGGTGAGGTTACTTCGAATATCCAACTTTAAGTATATATATACACATTCATTCTCATTTTACAACATATCATTAGTGTGTCTCTAAATGAGATCATTTTCAAAATTTTGTTTGGAATTAGGATTAAAGGTCGAACTTTTTATTTCTAACCCCGTATTTCTCAATATTCATCTCGAGTTATAGAGAGAAACCTCGAAAGATAAACAAATTTCACCCCATGTTTTTACCAACGATCTGTACCATGGTTAGTTACCAAGTTGAAGAAAGATTGAGGTTGGATAATAAGCTGCACTAAAGAATGAAGTTGCACCAATGCGCGAGAAGTGTCGAATTGGACCTCCCAACAATCCATCAGAATAGCCCAATCCTTACATCAACTTTACATAACAACACATCAAGCTCAAAAGAAAACTCGAAGAGATGAGACAAGAAAATAAAGCACTATGTGCTCAAACACAAACTAAGTTGTGAAATTAATCGAGGAGGTTGAGGTAATACCAAGAAGAAATGGGTTGATGAGTGCTTGAAAAGCACTAATATTTTATAATTTTATCATGCTTAAATGTGATAAATATATTTGATTATAGCATATTTATGTAATAATTTATATAAATCTATATGTTCAAAATTACGTGTATATTTTATTGTATTTTAAGTATTTTTAACTTCAAAATGAATAAATTTGTCAACATATGAAGAACATGAAACATTTAATTTCATCCTAATAACTTTAAATAAAAAACATGTAAGTTTTACATAAAGAACCAACCAATTTGTAAGGTGTACAAGGGAAATTTTAAGAAAAATTGGATCTTGATCCACTTCATTGTTCGACCCGAAACCTTTTTTTTTCACTAACCTTACCTATAAATACAATACTATATTTAGGTTTTCATTAGCTTTAATATTATAATTTTAGATCAATCGTTCGTTTTTATTAGTTTAGATGTAGAATTAGGTAAGTCTTTTTACCACTATATATAGATATATAGAAAAAAATCTTCAATTATAAAGATGATCCAATAATTTGAATAATGTAGTAACAACTCATTCAGAAATCTGAAATTATTTTTATCAAAAAGGTGTAAGTTTATTGTTGTATCTTTTATTTTCTTTGTAATATGATGTCTTTTATAGTTTAATTGACTTTCGTTAATAATTGTGACTAAGTAAACTTGTATATGTGATTTTAATCTATGCTTCTAATGATTGAACGAATAGTTTTGTTATTTAAATAAATAAAATATTTTATAATTAAACATGAGACACATCATTTATACTTAGTTATACATAATGAATAAGAATTTATTTTGATTTTCATTAATTTGTATTAATTTAGATAATTGGAAAATAATTTTAATTATAAATTAAAGATTGATCAAATTTTGATTTATAAATAAAGAATATATCTAACTTAGGTTTATTAATTAAGAAATTTCAACATCGAAAATAATTTATTAATTAAATGTTATTGAAAACTTACCATGGTTATAAAAAGTTTTATTTATAACAAATTAAATCAATAAATTTAGTTTATATTTAAATAACTTAATTCGTTCTATATATGAAAAGTTATGCTCACTAAAATCACATATGCATCTATCATCCTAGGTTTGTCATATTTTAATTTATTCCTTTTATTTATCTTTTTAATTTACTCATTTTTATTTATTTACTTTATTTAGATATAATTTAATTTAATATTTCACGATTTCATTTTCTTAACCATTAATTTATTAAAGTGTTTAGTACTTTTGTGTTTATTAACTAAATTAGAAAATAATGTAACTTTTCAAAACTACCTTAATTCAATTATAGATTATCATACGAGTATATTTATCGCTCATTATAAAATGATTCATAAAATTGCAAGCTTTTTATAAATATAAAACAAAACTATCAATTTTTTTAGCATTAAGTATGGCATCATTGTCTAAAAATTGGAGTTTAAAATTATTTATTTATATCCTAATTAGTTATTTTTCTTGATTTTTGTTGTTTTGTTATTTTCTTTTTATTTATGTGATTTTTTAAATATTCGTGATTTTGTTAAATACTTTTGGGTTGTTTAAAAAAATTAAAAAGTAAAATAATTAAAAAAATGTTTTTATTTATTTTTACTTTTACTTTTTTCTTTCATTTATTTGTCGTTCATCGTTTATTTTTCATATTTTATTTTATTTTATTTGTTTCTTTCTTTTATTTATTATTTATTATTGAAGAGATTGGCACGAGTACCTATTGGCCTAAGAAAACTAGTAAAAACGAGGTCATAACCTCTAAACTTTTGGGAGGAATAGGTCTTTCAATAATAATACCCAAGCCTCTCTTATTCTTGGCTTAGGTTGGAGTATCAGTAGTGTCTTTGCTCAAATTTTTGCTCATTTTCTTGGACTTTAAGGAACCTGTACTTTTTTGGGAGCCTGGGCTCTTTTGATTTGCAAACCAGACAAGCATTACTTTTGTATCGAACTATATTACTACAAAAATAAAATAATGGCATGTTAGATTACAAAGAAAAATAAAAGAACTTTACACGAGCACGAGTTAATGAAAAAACGAACTCGCAGATCACCATCATCTAAGACTACTTAAAAACCATCCTCAAAGTCACCAGGTGGAGTTTTACGTCAAGTTAGTGCTCGAGGTTTATGGATGATTTTGGTTGGAGGAGTCTTATCATTCCACACACTACAAAGTGTGATGTTGTCAAAAGTTTCTTCTAAGGTGTAGGATTGGATAGATAGTTATGAACATGTTTAACCTTTCCTTGACCTCAAGGCTCAAGGTCATTATGTATGTGCTCATGTTTTTTATCACGAGCTTCACGTTGGTCTAAGAACTTCTTACGAGCCTTTCATTGTTCTCATTGTTCTCTCACCATACTGAGACATATAAACCCCTATCATGTTTGGCTAACATATAGAATTTCCTCGTATTAATGAGGTTTTGTTTTAGCATATATGTCTTATTAAACTCGGGCATCTCTAACTCCACTCTGAGCTCTCTACATATTAATGCAAGGTAAAGAAGATATCTCTACCCATTTGGTAATTGTTAAGTCCCCACATCGGTGAAGGACACTTCTTCCGCTGCACATATAAGTTTGGACAATCTTTCACCTTATAACTTAAGTTTTAAAGTAGAGTTAGGCTCAACCGCTCAAGTCTAACATGGTATCAGAGCTAGTTCCCTGACCCCATCGATCCTCGTGCCGTAAATCCGGACTCTAGCCGATGTGGAGAGGGATGTTAAGTCCCCACATCGGTCAGGGACACTTCTTCCACTGCATATATAAGTTTGAGCAATCCTTCATCTTATAACTTAAGTTTTGAAGTAGAGTTAGGCTCAATCGCTCAAGTCTAACAGTAATAATTGACTAAGCACGAGCTACATCCTTATTAAAAAAAATTATGAATGGATACAAAGGAAACCTAAGTCCGAGCCAAAGAACATTTTCATGAAAATTCGTCAAAACTATCAAGAGAGTCATTATCTAATGCATCCGGACTGGGGATTAATATGTTGATGGTTAGTGGTATAAAGTATGTGTTTCTCTAGCTCTCATCATTCTTTTGAGTTAATCCACTAGTGTGCACCTTAGCATTCCAACATTTTGTTCGACCCATTGGCTCCCAATCCCTTTTTAACGTGACATTTTCTCCATTCTCTTAAAGCAAATATCTGTGAGTGAAGAACACTCGGTCTCTAATAGTAGAGGTGGTGTGTGGTTAAGATATGGTAGGAATCTCATGTTGGAGACTTGATATTTCTTCATCTTCTGAGGACATGCACTCATTTATAACTGATATCGAGCTAATACTCTCCTCATCATTTGAGTATGTAGGATATTGAGGACTTTTCCAAGAGAAATAAATCTATGAGGGTGAGGGAGGACCACTCTACTTATTGTCCTACTTACTATTATCTATGTATGTTTGCTACAAAAGAACAAAAAAATAAACAAAAAGAAAAGAACAAGATACGAGGAGAGGAGAGGAGAGGAGTTACCTAAAAATTCGACGAGGGACATTAAGAACAAACCTAAAAATAGAGATTTAATTAGATGTGAAGACAAATCTTTAAGAATCAAGCAAATATATTTAAAAGCATGGCTTGATTATCTTACCACCCGAGCAAGAAAAATGCAAAATACGAGGTGAAGCGACAAAGTTTTTTTGAGAGAAAATTGATTTGATTTTTCTGAGAATTATGAAATGAATGCCTTGCCTCTCCAAAGGTTTGAATTTTCTCTCTCAAATTAACTGACAAGTTGAAAGATCTCTTGAGCATTTAATGAAATGTGCAAGATCGTTTCAGATTCTATTTTCCATATTTTGCATGCCCAACTTTTTACTCTTTCATCTCAATTGAATAACTAAACTAATAGAGTAAAAAGACTTTATGTTTGAGCATAAGATACAACGCATAGCCCAAATCTTGGATTATGTCGCGGCTTAAACCTAGACATTCATAGTAAACTCACCCTATGAAGCATTAGAGGCTTGACTACTAACTTATTTTACAATGTCAACACGCTTAGAATAATTTATATTTTTATTATTGTGTTTTTATAAACCACGTATATTACATATGTAATCTATACATATACTTGTAATGTTTTATATATATAAATTTGATAATAAAACTTATCTAACAATATTTTATTAATTTATCTTTCTAAATTGTATAATTCTTAATATTTATAAATATATTTGTAATTTTATAAATATTATAGATATATTAATAACAAATTTAATGCACAGAGAATAAACGTAATTAACGCTACTTTTAGCACAGTCGCGTTCTTGATACATTAATTTCAACTTTTGAGTCCGTCTGGTGTACGGGTGTTAAAGTTGGCTTTTTATGTCGCGCATTATCTGGATATATTGGGCTCCAGTCCACTAAAAAAATTATAACATTGTAGCCCAAAAGATCGTCCGTGCACTCCGTTGCGTTTTTTTTTTTTTTAAACATATTTGCTTGCATCTCCTTCATGTCTGCTGTTGGAGAATTTAAAACCCAGCAAACTCTTTCCAATATTTGTGTAGACATCATAATTTATTTATTTTAATAATTCTGAATTACAATGTTAGATTTATAATTTATATCATTATTTTGTAAAAGTTGTGTATGAGAGCTGTCACATATATATATATTTATGTTTTCTAAACCAGATAGCTCCGTTATTAATGGACAAGTGGATCAATTTCAGCTTAAAGTATCTGTAATTTGTTGCAAGTGCTATTACTTATATACATATTGTAGAAAAAACAAGAAATAACTCTACACAAAAGAGTTCTCTAGTTTGTATTATTTTCTTCATGTTTTCATTACAATTGTATAGTTATTTATAAGGAAATTTTATTCCTTCAATTACTCTTTAAATTAAGCATTCCTTGATTTACTCCTTGAATTAAGCATTCCTTGATTTACTCCTTGAATTAAGGATTCCTTGTTTTACTCCTTGAATTAAGGATTCCTTGTTTTACTCCTTGAATTAAGGATTCCTTATTTTACTCCTTGAATTAAGCTCCTTGTTTTATTCCTTGAATTAAGTTCCTTGTGTTTATTCTTTGAATTAAGAACTAATATCCAATACATATATACATATATATGTATATATATAAATAAATATACATATATATGTATATATATAAATAAATATACATATATATATATAAATAAATATACATATATATATATATATATATATATTTATCTTTTCTAAACCAGATAGCTCCGTTATTAATGGACAAGTGGATCAATTTCAGCTTAAAGTATCTGTAATTTGTTGCAAGTGCTATTACTTATATACCATGGAATATTAATATCATCCCAAATATCTGAGTTACAACGCTATGTATTATATTAAAAGGAGTATTACAACTCACGCATCCACTTGATTATGATGTCAATTTGTTGTCTCGAGACTAATATATTAAAATTTTCCACTTGCTTTTTTTTTTCCTTCGTAACATCATTTGCGTATTTAATATCATATTACTTTTCCTGCTCACACATGAAACTTAATATAAGAAAATTTTGTGATTTGTCTAATAATACGTAATACTTCAATTTTTTTAAGTTACTAGTTTGAATCTTAAAATACTATATTCTTTCAAATATATTTATTTATTTAATTTAAATTACTTATTTGATTAATTTGAAATGACATTTCAAATAAAAATGTTTATTAAGAAAAATAATCCAAATATTTATACTTCTTTTAAAATTATTTATCTTTTTTATATAGGATTTTTGTTTGAATTTATTCTATCAATCTTTTCCTAAACAAATCACACATGGTTATTTCTTTGAATCATAAAGCTATCTCTTAAAGCCAATACCTGATCTATCTTATTATTATGTCACATTCTTTGGCATAACTGTTATGCTTATATTACAATATCAATACATATTGAATTGAATGTCAACCATGTCTCTAACATTTTAAGGGTTATTTTGAATGAGTTCAAATTTTAGGTAGTCCACTTAGAATCCTTATCTAATTCACTTGAATCTAATTCATTTAACATGATATGTCACTAGCATGTAAATGTTCGTTGTATGCTATTTGAATATCCACTTTTTTTGTTAACATTTATTTGATCATTTAATTATCATATTACTTTTACTTCTCACATAAACTTAATATAATGATTTTTTTGTGGTTTTTCTAATATGACATAATATTTCATTTTTTGAGTTATTAGTTTGACTTTTATCTATAATATATATATTATTTAAATTATTTAATTGACTAATTATATTATTTGAAATGAGGTTTCCATCCAAATTTTTTGACCTTATTAAGAGAGTATGAACCTAAACACTTATATATCTCCTTAAATTATATTATCTCTTTTATATAAGGTTCTTGTTTGCTTATACTTTATCAATCTCTCCCTTAAATGAGTTACATATGGCTCTTCTTTTGAACTCATTATGTGGTTTTTTTTGTAAGAGATATGTGAATGTTAGTTATATTTATGAACAAAATGTTTAAATTAAATTTAGTTTTTAGGCGTGTTTTCAAAATTATAATTCAAGTCGAATTAAAGCCAAAGAAACTTCAAAACTTGAAGTAAACATGTGTCACATATACTATTGTTTTTAAGCACGTTATATTTCATACTAGACACATAAGAACATTTAGTATATAAGTTTCTAGATCGATCAAGTAGTTTTTGGATTAATTAAGGAGGTAGATCAATCGAGTATCAATTATATGTGATCTAAGTGCTCTTAAGTTGATTTTAAAATTGGAATAGATAGATCAAAGTTGGGTTCAATCATTCGAATGACTGGATTAATCTATAATTGATCTATATGGTCACGAGTTTTTATTAACCATTGCTTGAATCGATAAAAAAAGGTTTTGATCAATCGACCTTATTGGTCTTGAACTTGTCTAAATTGAACAAGCGACAAAAGCTTCAACTTTAACCTAATTTTTTACTTTAGTCAAACATTCCAATTATCATTTTTCCTTGGTATTTACTACTTTATAAATGGATAAGTTGATAATTTAACTTTAACATAGCACTAGTACTTCATTATTTTCTATTTAAACAACCGAATATCTCTTGTAATTATTTTTGTGATTTATCTCTTAAAAGTCTTGCAAAAAAAAGATCATATTTATTTAGGCTTATTTCTTTAATTTATCTATTAAATATTTATGGTTGTGTTTGATTCATTAATAAACCTATTTAATCTATAATATTTTGATTATATGTTCATATAACTTATTCTTTATTATATTCTTCAATACATAAATCAAATAATTGTGTGTATAATATCATCATTATTTGATTTGATTATTTAACTTTAAAGAATATATTTTTATTAAACATGTGTTTAATGTGCTTATTATAGAGTTATTAGATTATTTAAAATTAACTGATATATTATTGAATCTTTTAGTTAAGTTCATTCATTATTGAATAAATTATAAGACACATTTTACACTTGTGTTATGATGTTAACTTTTCAAATGCCAACTAAATAGGTTCAATAACTTGTGTGACTCAAGTTTATCTGAATCTTGGTCTGAATTCAAATATTTTTCTTGTAGAGACTGTTAAGGAAAGCAAAGGCTTATAAGTAGATTACTTATAAGCATTATCTTGTACAATAATTTGAGTTATGATCTTGTAATTGAACCTTATTTTCATAGTGGATAGATAGTCAAGTGAATTAGTTATTTTTCTCTTTAAGTCATTGATGTAACCTAAGTTATTTCCATCTTAAATATTGTATCAAGTTTTATTTATTTATTTTTTATATTTATTACATACGATTGCATATATGATCGTTTATATTTTTTTAATTAATTATAATTTAAAAAACTATATATTCAATCCCTCTAATTAATTATATTTGTAACTAAAAAACTTTCCCACCTAATTTTTGCCAATGTGTTAGAGGAGTGATGTCACATTTCTTAACATAACCCTTAGACCTACACTCCAATGTCACTACATATTGGATGTCAATCATATCTCCAATATTTTAAGGGTTGTTTCGAGTTTTCAATTTACCTGTAAAATTTACTTAATACACTTGAGAATATACTTTAGATATTCCTTGTTCGGTTCACTTGAGTTTATTTTATTTAATTAGACTCGTCGTTTGCTAAGTGTCTCCTTCGAAATTATCAAATAAATCTCATTTTCGAACATAGATCTCCACATGGCCCACATATATGTGTTATCAATCTTTTAACCTTATTTGGACATCAATTTGTATACATCCAACGAGTCAATTAACCTTCGGGTTAAAACCCAAAATGTAAAACTTATTGGGGGAGTAACCCAAGAATTAATATAATTATTTAAATTATCAGATAATATCTATGATATTTTTTTTTTTTTTTACTCTAATTATAAATAAATTTTAAACAAAATAATGTGATTTGGATTCCATTTTCATATCCAAATCCTTATGACACCATTTGACTTTTAACTATGTTAATTTACTCCTGATATGACAACGATCCCTGGCTTTGTTTCATTTTCATGGACAAATTCAATAAAGAGAGTGGGAATAAAAATGTTGAATTCATAAACATAAATACTTTCCAATTGTTTGACTATCCGATTTGGAATTCTGACTTGTAATATTATTATTGGTTGACAAATTAGATTTCGTTACCCACTATGGGAGAGAAAATTTATTAAATAATTTTTTTGAAAGTTTATAACCCACTTTTTGTGGTTGTAATACAAACAGCTTGCTTTTAATTGACAAACAGTGCCCAAGGTGAGAAAGGGTTTGAAAGGTTCGTCTGGACTCTGGTTTAATTTGAAGACAATTCAATGTATACTCTAATTCATTAAACTAAATGATCCATAAATTACCATCAATCTTTCCGGACACAATTATGTTTAAAAACCAACAAAAATATATACATATTAATGGGGTTATTGTATTTATATGGACAGATAAAATTACTTGTAATTAAAACAGTACTATATAAATTAGGAACAGTGTTGGTTTTCTACAACTATGGTTTTGTTTCCATTTGACCTACCTAGTCCTTTCCATTGCAAACGTTCTCATATATAGCTATTAAGTATTAGCCTTGTATTATTCGTTTACTTTTTTATATTAATATACTACTTGTCTACTTGGAATGCTACCATACATTTAAGTAATAGTTTAGTAGGTGTTTACTAATTCAAACCCGTACAAGGGGATATACTGATGCCTCGACTTTTCAGAAGTCAAATATCATATTTTAATGCATGACTGTACTTTCAAAAGTATACGACTGTTATACATGTTCTTATCTGACTTTAGTTTATATAAAAAAATAATTAGAATCCTTAGCATAGGATTAAGATTGCAACCATATTAATTGTGTTAGAAACTCAGACCTAACTTAACTCAATAAAATCTCATTAAGTTAAGGATTGTCCAAGCTTGCTGCTTTGTTCTTAGTCGATGTGGGACAAGGATACTTAACAGCCTCCCTCCACACGGCGGACAAAGGTGGACATTATTAGCGCCACGGTGAGACTGTGGTAGAGCCCAATTAGGTCCAAACACATAGAGACTAAGCCCAGCTTTGATACCATGTTAGAAACTCAGGCCCGCATAGGTGCGAAAGACTAATCGAACCGTCTAGTAGCTGGTTCCCTCCGAAGTTTCCCTCAGGATAGCTGGAGCTCGCAGAAGAGATCTTATTGGGTTAAGTTAGGCCTGAGTTTCTAACAAATTGCAATATTAAATATCGTAAGAATTATGTCTACTTTGCGAGTTTCGGTTATACATGTGCAACAATGTTTCAATTACGTATAAAAATTGAAATTAATATTGAGAAATAGTTTCAAACTCAATCCTATATTAGTCTTTTATCGTACTTACAAAGAAAATGAATGGAAAACCATTTTAATCACAGCATGCAACACAAATTGATTCAATATGAAAAAAAATTGATATATATATAGTTTCATTTTTAATATCTTTATACAATACACATATAATTTATATACAGAGAGAGATTAAAATAAAATCAATTCAATTCAATGAATTAATCATATAAAAATCTGAATATTTTTTATACTAATGTAATTGTATTTGTAATATTTGAGATTTATTGAAATTAAAGTACAAAATAACAACACGAAAAATGAAAGAAATAAAGCAAGGGTTTGTAACTTAATTCCCCTCTAGTTTTTATATAAGTTAGTTATTCTTATGATTTCCCTTTAAACTCATCTCTAAACAAAAATTATGTTATAAAAAAACATTATATTGCATTGTATTTTTGAGCATGCAATTTTTTTTTATATTATGCAAAACATAAAATAATAAGTGTATTGCTTGAAAGGGTTAAAAATAAAACTTTATCTATAAAGATGTTATGTAATGCAATTAAACCTTTAGAGTATGTTTGGTATATCATAATAGATATATTAAGTATAATTATATTGAATTGTATTATAATTATTATACGCATTATTTGATAACAATTTATATAATATGATCGAATAAAATTGATAATAAATATTTTAATAAAATAATATTTATTTTATTTTATGTAATTTTATTACATATCAAAATTATTTATTTATAAAAATTATTTAAATCAATATTAATTTATTTTTATATTTTCTTACATTTTAAAATTTTAAAAAAATTAATTTAAGATCAAATAAAAAATTAATACAAGTAATTTTATAATTAAAAATTTAAACTATCAATTATGCACTTAAGATAATTAAGATATTAAATATCGTGTAACAATTATGCACTTAATTTTCTCCATGACCCAGCGACGTTTGCTTGACCGGCTAACAACACCAACAGGAGAAATGATGATGCAAGCTGTTTTTGGACGTTAATGCTAAAAGCTGGTATCCGTAGCGGTAGGAGTCCGTACTCTTACAGTGTATGATCTAAGCATATGTTGCTCAAACGTCTATGTATCATTCTTAATTAATTAACGATAACTTCATATTCGCCTTCCGATAAATTAAATGCAATGAAAGAGCCTTTGAAAGCTTTTTATCACAAAATCTCACAATTACTTCATATTTTAATACGTTCAATAATATGTTGCATACAGCATTCACAAAACATATCACAAATACTTCAACAAACTAAACCGGAAAGAAAAACAAATTATGGTTATAGGTTTTGATAATTAGTGCATTGAGATTGGGGGGGTTTTGAGGCTACGAAACTTGCTTAGCAATGATAAGATACTTACAATGGAGCTAAAATAGCCTAATGCCTTAGGAGGTTCTTTTATATTGTCCGATTCATTTAGCAGACTTTGTGGTGCATTTACAACATAACATAAACCACTTTGTGGTAATGTTAGTGTCATTTTTTGGAGTAAAGTTGCCTTCTCAAGTAAAAGATCCTTCAGAAGTGACTCGTCTTCTCTGTTGTCGAAACCCAATAATCTGACACACTTTAGGTGTTTTAGCTGCAAAGTATTGGACTTTACTGCGCTAAAATCCATCCAGAGGTGAGGCTCGTGCCAATATTGATGAAATAACGGAGAAGGGAAAGAGCAAAGACTGCAATCTATCTGCTCATTTTTCATAAGAACGAAATTATCATCCAACATGTTTTTGAGAATTTAGCTCTCCACTAGACTACTGAAAAACCAAAAGCTATAAAAATTAATTACTTACATCAATGAACAACTTTTCTATAATGGGACATATGTTGAGGAAGCAAGTAAGAGAGTCCCTTTTGGCCTTGCTCACACAAGAATCAATCCACCTTAACTCTTTTAACTTGTTGAATTTAAATTCAAGTTGTCCAAATATTACTCCTGCACAACACAGCCACTTTGGAATTGGCACATCAACAACACAGGTCAGAACATTGAGAGAGACGAAATATTTTATTTCATAAGGGAAAAATAGAAATATTTAAGATTATACCTCAAGAATCCAGCCGCTTACGGTGAGTGTCTCGACTTCTTTGAGAGAAGCTAGGAAATTGAGAATTTCCTCGCAATCAAACTCTTGAAGACCTGGTCCATATTTCAAATTAAGAATCACATCCACCAAATTTGAAGTCTTGCTGAGTTTAATCTGAGGAAGGGATCCTCTGTATTTGAATAATTGAAGATTAGGTGCTAAAATCTTCATACTAGATATGTCGGTACAATCTTCAACTATTAAGCAATGAAGAGAGCTTGTTTCTATGTCTAGGCAATCTAATCCCCTGCATTTTTCTAGCTTCAAGCTTTCAAGAAGATTACAATTTGAGAACAGAGCAGAAACAGAATTTAAATTATGACTTGTGACTGATCTGAGGCATAGAGTCTTAAGTACAGAGAAACTGACAGCCTGTGAAGAAATCATGTTGTCGTAAATATTGAACAAACAAGTCGACTCCAGTTTCAAATTAAACACACTTTTCGATTTCTGTTGGTCGAAGAACTCAACATAAAGCTCTCTGTCAACCCCTTTAGTAGCTAAGAAAACTAATTCCTTTTTCAATTTTGGAATCTCTTTATTGCTGTGGTCACAGTAGATCTTCCACTGCTTTGGATAATCGTAAGACCTCAATATCGTACCTATAACCTCTTGGATCTCTCGGCTGGCTTCGCAGCTTTCGAGGTTCGAATCAAAGTTCAAACTTACTTGAATTGGTTTCCATATGTTTCTCCAATTGGTTGAAAGACTGCAAGTTCTTATTGCTTCTTTAAGTGGGAGGAATGAAGTTATATATTGTTGTAATTCTAATGGTAGACTACTTATCAAATCAAACTCTCCTTCCTCCATGATTTTATCTCTCTATCTGCCTCAAAAAAAAATCATCAGAAACAAGAAATGGGATGTAGAGAAATTATGAAAAAGGTATATCTGATAGCACCAAGTTCTTCGTAATTAAGTACATACCTCTCTAGAACAGGTTGTGATTTGTGATGTGTAGAAACCCAACAAGAATATGATCAATGTTCAGGTGTATGACACTAGAAATTAAGATTTTAGCTGCTGTCGTTAATGGAGTATGAACTCCATGGACCTCTTTGATAGTGGGTTTTCAAAGGCTGGTCTCAGGAATAACTTGAAAGGATAAGAAGGCATGGTTTTATACCGACGGAAAAAAAATCAATAATAATTTTTTTTATATTGATACATTCAATTTTGTCCATTTTACTGCACACTTGATGGCTTGATGCTAATATTTCAAACTGATAAAATGAGGTTGGAAAATTAAAAAATATATATTTAACTTAAAATTTATAAGAATGAAAATAATATGATGATAATATTTAAGGATGTTTAATATTTAATAATTTTAAATGATGTGTTTAATATTATAGATAATAAATGTTAATTTTTAGATTATAAATTAAAAAATATATACTTTTTTTTTCAATTAAGTTTAGAATTATGATGGACAAATATGATAAAAAATCTGAATTTACTTAATTATTTTTAAAAAAATAAACATTCAACACAAGAGAAAAAAGGATTAATAAATAATACTTGGAAAAGTAGCAATGAAAGTTCCAAAATTTTCTTTTAAGATAAATAATAAGGGTCTTTTCTATTAAATTTAATAAAGGGTTAACATCAAATGAAATGGACTCGAAAACGTATTATTATAAAATATATCTTGCGGTATTAAATGTAATCAACAACCCGTTGACTTTGGGTAGATTAGCAAATGCGTACGTGAAGGGTGGTTGCCACGTCCCATGACATATTTATTACAAAATTTAAAAATTATCTAAAACAATCTAATAAATTTTAATTGATATAAAATAATAATTTTTAAATTTAATAATAAATAGAATGTAAAAATTGAAAGTATAAATTAAAATAAGATGTTAATGAGATTAATAAAAATTTATTAATTTTTAAAACTTATTTAATTTTATTTAATTTTTATTAGATAAAATAGTAATGAAACAATATTAATTGATATATTTTATTTATTTCTAATAAATTTTAATAAGACAATTAATAATATAAAAATAATAATAAATGATAATTTATAATATAAATTTAATAAAAAAAATGATACAACACACGTATAAGTTGCTTATTATACGTAAAATAAGATAATTTTGTACAATAAGTTCATTAAAAACACTAAATGATAATTAGATTATATGAAATAATCTATTTTATATATCTAAAAAAACAACAAAATAATAGGGTAATAATCATACCCATAAGTGAAATACATTAAAATAAATTCTTCAATATTTAGATAATAAGCAATAACTTGATATTTCATATTAATAAAATTTAAAATTAATATATTAAAAAAAATACATGTTACCTAATAAAAAAATATAATTAATAAAAAGTATATTTTATAAACAATTAATAATATCAATATACATTATGTTATTTAATTTATTACAAATAGATATAGTCATTTTTTATCATATTAAAACAAAATTATATTAATAAATATGAAGGATATAATTTATATTAAAATTTATTTATCTAAATATATCAATAAATAAATTTGATAAATTAAAATTGATTATATTTAGTATAAAATGGAAAAAAAATCTTAACTTTTAATTATTTGGTTTGTTGTAAATAAAGTCAAAGTCATAAATATTTTTGAAAGGCGATTTAAGTTTTTTTAAGTAAAAATTGTATGATTTTATCTAAATATTAAAAAGTTTAAATATATAATCATGATGCAAAATTGATATGAATTATAGTAAATTATTTTCAATCTAAATTTTAATTTCTCATATCATAATATAATATAAACTTAAATCTTTGATTTATCACATTATAATTTATAATAAAAATTATATAAAATAAATAAAATGATAAAAAAATAAGTTAATAAAATATTGAAATCATAAGTATTCATTAAGTTAATGAATTAAAAACTAATATAAATAAATGAAAAGTTAAATCAAATACATTAAATTTATCAGTATTAAAATTAAAACTAAAATAAATATAGTAAAAACTAAAAATATTATATATGACTTAAGATTTTAAATTTGAGAAAATATTTAAAAAACATATCTTGATGAATAATATAAGACTAAAAAATTAAAAAAAATAAACAAAAAAGAGAGAAAAAATACTAAAATTCTCATATAATAAATGTTTGATAGTGACATTTTATTATTATAAATTAAACAAAAGTTAAATTTTTATAATATGTTTAAATTATAATAAATCACAATTATAAACTTAATAAGTAATTTTATATAATATTGATTATAATTATATATATGCAATTAATGTTTATAAAACACATAGATAAAAATATTTATTTTTAACCAGTTCGCGTTGTAATTTTTGATAACATGTTTCCTAAATATTAATTATAGGTACAATGATATATCAATAGACAAAATAAAAATATAATATAATGTGCATTATTATAAATAAAATATATTTATTGAAGATTAAAAGTATCTATATAATTAATTTCTATAACTTTTAGTTGCAACTACATTCCCTAATCAACTTTAGGAAGTTCTATTATAGTTATAAGATTCTCCTAGGGTTTTATTATTTTAATTATATTTTTGAGTTGTAATTTAATTTTAATATTATATTATAATTTTAAAATTTTTAAAAATAATACACTTATATAAAAATTTAAATTTTTAAATAAATATAAACATAATATTAATTATCATGAACTAATATTTAGATGAAAAAAGTATCATAAATAAAATATAAATTACGAGACACAAATATCATAAAATTTTATAATTATTTTTAATATCTCAATTATCAATTTCGATTATTATTGAAAAAAAAATTAACTCTACACACGCAGGCATGTTTGATAAAAATAAAATTTAATATTAATATAATAGTTTTAAAAAAATAAGAAAAGGAAACATGGGACCCAAAAACAACTTAACTATCGCTAAAATGACACAGTTATTCCGTTTACGTAGTAAAGCCCGAACCAATCTTTAACCACGGTTAGGTTTTTGCCTTCCCTCCACAGGCTCTTGCTTTAAATTTATTAATCAGATTCACGAAAATTTCATTCATTTTTAAAATTATTTTCATTTAATTTAATTTAATTTAATTTTAATTTACTAATTAAAATATTTCATTTATTTTTAATAAATTTAAATAAGATAAATATTAATACAAAAATAATAATTTATAATTAAAATTTAATAAAAAATTATATAACATATATTTAAGTCATAATTAGTGTTATAATCTAAACAAAATTAGATAATATTAAACTATAAGTTTATTAAATATACTAAATAATAATGAGAATCAAACTTAAACAACAAAATAAGATTTGATAATAATCAAACTCTTATTTGAAATATATTAAACTAAATTATTCGTTATTTTTATAATACGTGATAACGTGATATTTTATATCAATAAAACTCAAAATTAATGTAACTTAAAAATTAAATACACAATATTTAATAAAGAAAAAATAATATGATTATTAAAAAAAATATTTTATAAACAACAAATAATATTTGTATATATTATGTTAGTTAATTTGTTACAAATAGATACAATCATTTTTTATGTTGAAATTAAATTTTATTAATAAATATGAAAGATATAATATATGTTAAAATTTATTCATCTAAATATATCAATAAATAAATTTAATAAATTAGAATCAATGATATTTGTTAGTAAAAAAGAAGAGTCTTAATTTTAATCAATTAATCTATTATATACATAGTCAAGGCCATAGATATTATTGAAGAATCTTAAGTTTTTTTAAATACAAAGTATATGATTTTATTTAAATATTAAAGAGTTAAAATATATGATTACGACATATAATTAAGACATAATTTGTCAACAAAGGTTTTCAAATGTGTGAAAGTGAACAAATCTTGTACACCAAGAAAAGCAACAAAGAAAAAAATCATCATTATAAGCTTATATGTTGATGATGATACTAATTTGTTGCTAGAATTCAAAACTTAGATGATGAGTGAATTAGATATAATTGATACGAGAGTATGAGTTATTTTTTTAGGATAGAAGTGATACAAAAATTTGGAGGAATTTTTATTTGTAAAAAAAGGTATGTATTGAAAGTATTAAAAAAATTTGAAATGTTAAAGAGTAACACGGTCACTAATCTAATTGTACCAAGGTCAAAAGTAAAAACAAGTATAGTGTCATAATTAATGAAACTCTTTACAAATAGCTTATAGGAAGTTTAATATACTTAACTTTTTCAAGGTCTTATTTGATGTTTGTTACAAGCATACTAAGCAGATATATGACAACACCTATTAAACTTCACCTACAAGATGCCACGAGAATCCTTAGGTATCTAAAAGACACGGTAAATTATGATATTTATTACAAGCATGAGAGAGATGATAAGCTAATGATTTTTATTGACAGTGAATATATCGGAGACATGTAGGACAACAAGAGCACAAGTGGATACATTTTTATGTTGAGCTCACGAGCTATCTCATGGAGTTCGAAAAAACACTAATTGTGACATTTTCCACAACTGAAGCAGAATTTGTCGCAATAGCAATGTGTGCATGCCAAGAAATTTAGTTGAAAAAATATTGAAGGAGCTCGGACATGAAGAAGAGGACTATACCACTATCAAATGCGACAACACATCCATCATTAAGCTATCAAAAAACCAAATGTTACATCGATGCAACAAGTATATACGTGTGAGATACCATTTATTTAGGGATCTCACGAAAGAAGACTTAATTACTTTAGTTCATCGTGGAAGTATTGAATAAGTAATTGATATAATGAGTAAACTATTAAAGACTAAAATATTTGCTAAGTTTTATGGGATGCTAAAAATGTGTGAAGTTATTTAAATAATCTAAATTATCTCATGAAATTTAGATTAAGGTAGAAATTGAAGATATCTATTCGAGTCTTTTAAGTATTAATTAGAGGATAAATAAAGATCTCATCTTTATAATCAAATTATGTTTTGATTTGTTTTCTATTTATGTTACATAATTTCAATTAGAGGTTAAGGTTATATAATAACTAAGCTTGTTCGTATGATTACTCAATACATTCAATCGAATTTTAGTGTCTTCTAAATGCTATTCCTAGCTGTCCCTACGAATTTATGATACAAAAGTAAAGAGGGAAAAAAAAAGAACACATGGGACTCACAAACAACTTAACCATTGTTAAAATGACACAGTTACTCCGTTTACGTAGTGAAGGCCGAACCAACCTTTAACCACGGTTAGGTTCGTGCCTTCCCTCCACAGGCTCTTGCTTTTCTCAGAACTCAGATCTGGGTTCTAAGTCGAACCTTCGGAATTCCAATTCCGAGCTAGTACTTTTCCCAAACTTCCTTATACAAAATTTATCGTCAGAAAAGAAAGAAAAAATAATTTCTTTATTTCTTTTTCATTTGGAAGAAGAACATTGACCATGTCCAGAATCTACTGGATTGTTTCAGGCCCCTCTGAAAATTTTGGATTATTGAAGAGAGGGAAGATAAATGCAGTGAGATAAAGATATAAAGATGGAGACTCAGAGAATAGTAGAGTTTCCTCACAGAATTGTAGACGATCGTCCTAGAAAGAGACCTCGATTAACTTGGGATGGATCCCCTCCTCTTCCTTCTTCTAAGGTTTCTTTCTATTTTCTTCTCCTTATCCCCACAGATAGTTTGCAGCTACGGTCCTTTATATTGATTGTTGTTTGTTTTTGTATATTTAGCATGATTGTGGAAAATAGGATCATCTAGATAGCTTAATCTTTAGGATGGTTTATTTTGTTTAATTTAATTTAATTTTTTAATGCTTTCATTCCTGATTAACTAGTGAAATTTTGGATATTGGGATGAAAAAAAATTCCAACTTTTTTGGGTTTTGTTAATCATCGTTCTAATTGTTATTTAAATTTTAGCTAATTGCTTGCGGTTTTATCATGTTTCCCAGTCCAACTAGAAACATTCAACACTTTAATTGAAATAGAGCTACATGCGACTTTTGTTTAACTGCTGGAGTATGTAATGATGATGGATTTCTTATACAGATCCTTCCTACAATATACGGGCAGGAGTTTGGGAATGGAGGGATCCCCACCAATTTTTGGTTTTCATCTATTTTCTATCGAGGACTTCCTCGACATGGTTCACCACCTTGGCGACCCAATGATAAAGATGGTCATTACGTCTTTGCAATTGGAGACAATTTAACTCCTCGTTGTAAGTGGTTCACCCTTGTGAAATATAGCTTTTTCCTCTGTAGTTAGGAAAACTTGTAATGACCTTTGAAGTTTAAGATGCATTCCCTTTCTACATCTTAGAGTCTTTAGCCCCATTAAAGATTCAGGGGTTTACAGGATTTGGTGGTAAAAAAAAAAATTTGTTGCTGTGTGGCACCACACAAGATATTATGCCTTGTATACCTTATTCCAACATCATAATGGAATTTGTAATGAATATATGAGTTGTACTTTTATATTAAGGTTAAGCCGTTATTTGCGCTGTTGGGGTTATTACTGTTTTCTCATGAACCATGCTATTTAATCTGAATGGATTGTTACATGGCACACACGGTTGTGTGTGCATTAAATTTTCTGGAAAAAAATAAAATGTATTAAATATAAATTAAATCATGGGACCTCAATGAGCCGTATTTTGTTTGGACTGGGATAATAAGACTTTTTTTATTCTCGTTGCCGTCTACTGTTAGCTCAATTCGTGGAATTTCTTTTGGGGTTTGAAAACAATTCATGGATTTCGTAATTTCGTTTAATTTGATTGGCTGATAAATTTTCTTACACTTGCAAAGAGGATTCTTAGCAAAATGGGTGAAGGTTGGTATGTAATGCTTGTTTTTTGTTTTGGAAGAAACATGTTCCATTTTTAGAGGTCTATATATTTACTTTCAGTATATGGAGATTTTAATGGATATATTTTCAAATTTAACAATTATGTTTGATTTCTTGTGTCTAAATTTTGAATGAACTTTTGGCTGAGTCTTGGAATGTTTTAACAATGGAAAGACGGAAGTTGTTGCTATCAAATTTTTTCTCTCTATACACAAGTATCGTGAAGCTGCAATGATTGAAATTGATGTCTTGCAGAGGCTTGCAAGGCATGATGTTGGTGGCACTCTGTAAGGATAAATTATTATTTGTATGGTCCTTTATTGTTTATGGTTTGAAGTGATGTTAGTATAAGTGGCTTTATTCCTTGCAGTTGTGTGCAAATACAGAATTGTTTTGACTATTGTAATCATGTTTGTATTGTAAGTATCGGTTTTCTTTTGATCCATTTGGAGGTGGTCCATTGTTACTCGTGCATGCCTAAGTACTCTGAGTTATCAAACCTGCTCATGAATTAAAGTGGTTTAACAGGTATTTGGGAAGCTTGAGCCAAGCTTATACGATTTTCTGTGCAAAAACAGCTATCGCTCATTTCCCATTGATCTTGTTCAGGTGTTTGGCTGGCAACTTTTGGAATCTGTAGGATGTGGAAAATTCTTGCGTTATTTTTTTCAAATTTGTACTTATTATAAAAGAAAATTAAAATCAAGCTTCGTTACTAAAATGATGTACTTTTTGATCTCTACATAATCTATCTCTTCTTATTTTTTTAATTATTTTGAAACACCAACTAGTGTGTCTGTTCAACCTCATAATTCTAATAATAAAAATAATTACTTTTCTATTGGTTTTTCCCTTTTAGTTTGTTGGATTGTTTATCTTTGCAGTTATGCATAATTTACGCTTAATTCATACTGATTTGTGGCCGGAAAATATTCTACTTGTGTCTTCGGAGTACATCAATTTGCCAGATTATAAGGTAGTTTCCCAACTTAATGCTCTTATGTGTTGGCATATAGTCAAATCTCATATATATTGTTGTTATAAGATATATATTTGATTATTGTTACTCTTTTTTTTTCTGTACAACACTCTAATACCATTCAGGTGCACTTGCACGTAGGATTTTCTCCGCAAGCTTTCATCTAATTTTACTATTAGTTTGTAAACTTATATTTCATTCAATTTAGTGAAATTTTTGTGGCTTTCATTTATTCTTTTTTATGGTTACCTTATTGCTTTTTGCTAAAGTCATATGGATAACAGTCAAAAGCAGTCTATGTTTTGTCCATTTTGCCTCTCTAATGAACTTACACTGTAGAACGCATGAACTTTGACCACATTTGACTGTTTTCATTGTTCCTTCTGCCAGTAATCAGACTTAATTGAATGGAATAAAAAAATAAAGAACTAAATTGAAAAAAGAAGTTTGAATTGAAAAACACAGTTTTAGGACATGTTCCATTTGTCCTGCAAATATTGTACATGGTGATTCAGCAATATTTATTAGGGTAGAGAGCCGAATTGGTCCCTTTGTTTAGACAATAGGTTTCATTTAGTTATCTAGTTTAAAAAATATGTTTTTGAGTTCCTTTAATTATGAAAAAAGTATTTTAAGGTCCATTTGCTTATGAAAAATGTGCTAGGCAAGGAAATGAAAAGTTAATTTTGTCTTTACATAACATCTTTTTCACAAGTAAAGGGACGTAAAAATACATTTTCACAAGCCAAAGGACTCAAAAACACATTTTCTAAGTTAAAGGATTAAATAACACATTTTATAAAAGCAAAAGGACACCCACGACATATTTCCTTATTTATTATATTCAAATTAAAGAGTCTTAGCTTAAGTGGTAGATTATCATTCATAATCTGTGTTTTGTATCGGATCCTAATTCATGCTTACAAATTGTGTTTTTGAGCTAATCATTAATAAAATTTCATGATGCTTATTTTCCCTTTTTTTCCTGTTATTGGCTGAAATTCAATTTATATCACGATCTACTAAGGACACTTCCTATTTCAAGAACCTTCCCAAATTAAATTGCCATTAAACTCATTGATTTTAGGAGTACTACTTTTGAACATCAAGACGATAGCTATGTGGTATCAACACAACATTATTATGCTCCCAGGTGATATTGGGTAAATAGAATTCTGAATGATGATTTGATCAGCAGGATAGTTGGCATCACTTTGATATAACATTATTGTTTTCTGTAGGCCTTGGATGAAACTATCCTTGTGATTTATGGAGCATTGGTTGCATACTTGTTGAACGTGTTCTGTAAGTATCCTTCCAGTTTTTATGCTGCAGTCATCTACAATTGTTTAATTTTTCTAATTTCATCGACAAACTTATTTATTATGCTGCCTGCTTTGGTTGTTTTATCATCAAAATTGTTGGCGACATCCTTGAATTCGCTTTGAAATGCTCCATGGCAGAATCTAATAATGCAGCATGTGGATCACAGCATGTGGATCACTCTTTGATTATTTCTTGCAAGGTCTCCTACAGTGTGATGGCTCAAGGCCAGGGAAGCACTAAGACATCCTTTTTTCACTAGGGATACAAGGAGGATTAGCTATCACATGTAATTTAGCATCCTCAAGGATTATTTAAAAAAAAAAAATACAACATGACGAGTACGAACCTACCATGAATGTGGGAGAGGTAATGATGTTTTGACTTGAATGTGGTCTTAGAGTCACAGGCTTCATCTTTCTAGGGTTATTTCTGTCTAGAGAAGATGTCTCCATCTCCTCTTTCTCAGTCTGCCCATTGATTCTTTTTATATTTTCTATTTCTACTACCTCTGCCACCTCCCCTTGGGATCTCAGGCTGAGATGTATTATCCAGTTAATGTTTTTGCTTTTTGTTTACTAAGAAAAAAAAATAGATTTATACGAAATAATGTGAATGTAATTCATGTCACATGATGCAGAGAATGAGTGGCTGTGTTTTGAAATTAAATTTTTATGATTTTTATTTTGGGCTGCTGATGGAAAATACAAAGAATTTGTTCCTTGGTTTGACAATTGCTGTTTGCGATCATCTCATGCATAAATTAATTATAGGATGGACCATCATCATCCCATTCTTTATTGAAAAATTAGTACATATTTGTGAGATATTACAAATGATGCATAATGATTTTGCCATATGTTTATGTAAAAAACAGACTCACAGAAGTGTTTTTCTAGATTGTCTATCGTATTTGAGTTTATGCATTTGATATCTTGTTAGTATTCATATTAATTTGATGATACTTATTGTTGTTCAGTTGTTGATTAGTATCTTAAAAATACTAGTTGGCCTAAAATGAATTATGTCCACAAAAAATAGAGGGTGATTCAGTTGTTTGATTTATTTATTTCTTTTGTTTTCACCCTTTTCTCTCTAATTCTCTTGCCTCTATTGTTTCCTCTTCTCTTTCACACTTTCCTGTTTGCTTAGAATTTTATAATTTTTCTACATACCCTTATTTCTTTATTTTATGTTTTATTTAATATATTTAATAAATTAATGTATAATATTTTTTTATTTTATTTAAATACTATCTTATTTTAGTTTATTATATTTGGATTGTAGTTTTAATAGGTTAAACTTTAAACATATGGATTAGTTTTTATTAAATTTATATTATAAATAATTATGTATTATATTTTTTATTAATTTTGTATTCTTAATATCTTAATTGATGTATTTTTATTATCATCTTATTTTAGTGGGTTGGGTTATGTTTTTTAGAGTGGTTATATGTACTAGGTATTCTTTTGGATATGAAGTTAGAATTTGGGAGGATAAAGTAACGTTTTGGATCCAATATTTTAAATTACATTTTAATTTCTATTTTATTAATAAAATATAAATTGATACAGAATTTTAAACTTGAAGATCTTGACTAGTAAGTAATTATGAGACTTTTATGATATATGTTAATTAAATTGTTTGTTATATATATATATATATATGCAATTATCGCCCTCAATATAAAAGGTTGAGATAAATGTTATTATCAAATAATTTTAATTTTTATTAAATATAATATAATGGTATATGTATTTGTTGTTGTAATTAAATATTATTTTAATTTTAATTTTTATATTTATTAATACCTATGCCTTTAAAATTTAAAATAATTTTATTTAAATGTTATTATAATTTATCAATATTATTTATTTAAATTATTTATCATCAAAATGGGTACATATGTATACACTCAGGTGTAAAAACTGATACAATAATTGTGAATAAATAAAGTAACTAAAACTCCATATATAACAATAATTGTTCTAAATTTCTATGAAAGTGAATAATGAATTATTATTCAGATGATCAAAAGTAAAAAAGATATGTAATTTTCATATTATCAATTTTTGCTATAGGTCATGCTTCATGTATCATTATATGATGATTTGGAGCATTAGCCTTTCTGTTTATAAGTTTTTAAGTGTTTCCTCGTTTATATGCAACATCTTTTTTCATTTATGTATACTTTCTTAAAAGTAATAGTAAATATTTTATTAGTGATATAAATTGATTTCTAATAGGTTTATAATGTAATATTTTTTTATTTTATTTAAATATCATTTTATGTTATTTAATTTCATTTAAATTGTAGTCGTAATGAGTTTTATTTTAAATATATATTATATAATTTATATTATAAATTATTATTTATCATATTTTTTATTATTATTTGTCTAATTTTTATATATTAAATAAAAATAAGATATCTTAATTAATATTATTTTATTTTATTAAAAATTAAATGAGACGAGATTACGTGAATTTTAAAAATTAATAGATTAACTTATAAATTTTTATTAATATCTTATTTTAATTTATAAATATTTAAATTATATATTAATTAGTGAATAAATTTACGAATCTTACAAATAATTAACTATTTAAAAAAAATTAGGAAGTAAGGGAACCGAACCAATAAATTTTTTTACGTAAATGTAATCATTTACCATTATGTACCATAATCAAATTATTTTCTTTGAAGAAGCCAGTGAGAAGAAGACAAACAAGAGATCAATATAAAGCTTTTTTTTTTTACATATGAAATAATATATAAAAGCGTTAAGCTAATATTATATCTACTGAAAAACTCAATAATATCTTCACACAAATTCACAGTTACAGACTGTGTGCTGATTATTACATTATATATGTCTTGTTTACTTTATAAACATGTCACAAGTTATTTTTAATTAAAATTCTTTTATGAATATCTTCAATTAGATATTTTATTTTTATTAGATATCTCACTAGTCTTTGCCTTTTTCTTCATCGTTATCCTTTTAATAATAATTAAAATTTTGTTTTTTTAATTATGATAAATGTCACAAGTTATTGCTACACTGTTTATATTTATGCATAATAATTTCTTAAGTCAAGTCCCAATTTTTTTTAATATGATCTTTAGATGATTATGATATTAAATAAAAAGAAATAACATGTTTCTTTTTTAAATGATTTTAATTTATTAACTATGTACATAAAAAATAGGATAATTCTAGCTTTAGATATCTATTTAGCTCAAATAACATTCGTATGCTTTAAATTTATGAATTAAATTGAAGTATGAAGTTTTTCATAGTTATCTCTAACACAATGACTAAATATTTCTAAAATCTACGTAATTATGGTTAATAACATGATGGCTTGTAATAATTACCCTAAAAGATATATAGATAAAAAAAATATTTAGTCCTACACATAGTAAAAAAAATAAAAAATTATTCTTCTGAAAGTTATTTTTGAGAAAACGTTATACAAAGTATATAAATTGCACAATAGTCTGTGTGTATGTAATGTGTAGATCATACAATGCCACTATTTTATAATTATTTATTTCTATTAATAAGATTTTAACTAGTATATCCTCATATAACTTGCAAACTATTTTTTATAAGCATAACTCATCTATACTTTACAAAAGGTTGATTTTATCATAAATTATTTAAATCAAATATTATTAGGCAAGATTTAAACTTATAATTTAAAATAAATATGAGAAAATCTTATATGATAGATGAATCACAATAATTTCTTTTTATTGAAAGGAGAGAAATTTTTATTAAATTAAATAAAAAACAATACAAACATAGTACATATTTAACAAATATAACTAAAGAAACAAAAAAAATAAGAAAACAAAAGAAAACGCAAGCAGAGACTTCAAAAACCACCACCCTGGTCACTTAAGGACTTTAGGAATAAGATTTATAGCAATAAAAGTTAGGAGCAAAAACTTTTAAAGAAATTCACAAAACTCATAAACCTAATCTAATATGAAATCGAACATAAGTAAATAGCATTCAAATGTTTCAATATTAACACAATTATTATCATTTAAGATAAAAACCAATAAAAATATCACAACTAATATCCAATTATCTAATTGGAAACCATAGTTCCAAATGAAACTCATCTTAATAAAAATCAAAATTAAGCAAAACAAAACCTAAAATAAGTATTTTCATCCTATCAAAGTTAGCCATTATCTAAAGAAATTTGCTTAGATGTCACGTCTTTCTCTCGTTACTAACATTAACTATCAAAATCTACCTTAACTAGAGTAGCACTTACACCAACATTATCTACTACATATCACTGATTAAACCCCAACAATCAATAGTCTAATAGCTGTATGTTGTTTTCTACTCTTTATTTTCATCAGGAAAATTAACATAGAGAGGAATCAAAGACAATTTCCAAGACACACATTGTCTCTTACTTTTCAATCATTTGACAAATGTTGGCATGTGAGTAATATGGTAGACAACAAGAAGACATCAATGCAGGAATTATGGCATATAATTTGTTTACTTTCCGTTTCTTTTTTGTATACAAATACTATACATCTGTACAGAAAATATGAGAATAGAAAATTACAGAAATACAATCATAATATTTTGAAATGGTATCAGAGCAGATTATCTAAAGAAATAAAAAATTACGTTGCTACCTATTACAACGTAATTTTCTGTTCTCACGATTTGTTGTTTGGCCAATCTGGTTTGGTAGATCACTTTCTGATAGGATCAGGGGTGGTGTTTCTGTTCGGTTTTTTGCCGATCTGGTTGACTTTACTCTGTTCGTCTCCTCAGCATCAGTAACTTTGTGTGTTGGACGGGGATTCTCCACTGTTTTACCTTCAAACACCGAACAGTGGTTGAGTTCATATTCAGCTCTTGTAGCCGTTTCAAACACCGAACATGTGCAGCTCAGAAATGAAAGCAAGATAGTTATTTCACGTTTATTTGTTCAGAAATTTAATAGAAGATTACGTGTTACACTTTAAAAAAAATATCTGCATACAACTTACAAGGATTCAAGGGATTCGCAACACCAACTCAACGAAGAACCATAGAAAGAAGGTCGGACCCATTTGGAAACCGAGTACTCACAGCATCCTTTGGCACAGTTCCTTGGAAACCAAGTACTCACAAGCAGTCGTTGATGCAGTTCTTGAGAATAACAGAATAGGTGGTGTTGTGTTCTTGAAACTACCATTTCGAGCAGAGAATGAAGGAAAACAAATAGTAACAGAGGCAGTTTGCGAGAGGAGAAGAGCTGTTGCGAAGAAAAGCACTACTGCGAAGAATCTGAGAGAAGAGGGCTGCGAGATTTTGGCTGAGAAGAAGCTGCGCGAGTTTAGAACTTCTCTTAGGGTTTGGAACGCGCAGAAGAAGCTGCGCTGAGGAACGCAGATGGAACTGCGCTGAGGATCGCAGGGAAACTGCGCGACTTTGGAAGGAAATTTTTTTTCTCTGCGCTCGACCAATCTGCTGAAATCGCGCAGGAAGAAAGGCGCCGCTGGGAGAGAACGACAAATTAGGGTTAGGTTATAAGTTTTTCTTTTTTGTCATTTATATAGTGGCTGTTTTGGAAAAAAAAATTAGATTTCATGGCGGAATCTAGAGATTTAACTACCAATTTCATGTTGGAAGATTTGACGGCAAAAATGACGGAAGTTTTAACTAGAGCTCAGATCAGCTCACAACCTCCGTCAACTGAAGCGTCGACTGCTCCCATTAGTATCAAGTTGGGAGGATCCAATTATGCCTTATGGTCCCAGGTGGTGGAGATGTATATCTCTGGCAAAGACAAACTGGGATATATTAATGGGGACTTTCCTCAACCTGTTGAAACCGACCCCTCATTTAGGAGATGGCGTACTGAAAATGCCATTGTTAAAGGATGGTTGATCAATTCGATAGACCCCTCCTTAATTGAAAATTTTATCTGATTCCCAACTGCAAAACAGGTTTGGGATTCGGTGGCTACCACTTACTATGATGGGACAGACACGTCTCAGGTGTATGATCTTCGTCGTCAAGTCACTCGTACGAAGCAAGCGGGTGGATCCATTGAAAAATACTACAATGACCTTCAAGGGTTGTGGCGTGAAATTGATTTCCGTCGTCCTAATCCAATGGAGTGTGCAATTGATATACAAAAATACAACTCCATCGTACAGGAAGATCGAGTGTATACCTTCCTCGATGGACTTGATGATAGATTGGATAAAACTCGAAGTGATGTGCTTCAGATCAAACCATTCCCTACGGTGGAACAAGCCTATGGATTCGTCCGTCGGGAAGAGGTCAGGCAGACCGTGATAATCACAGGTGTAGATACGACACCCGGAGCAGTTATGGCTTTTAAAGGGGTCAAGGGACACCATAATCTAATGCCGCAAAAAACAGGAACTTCCTTGGGTAGCAAGAAATCCATGGGAAATCCACCATCTCTTGACATGAAATGTGGCCATTGCGGAAACTCCAAACACACCCGTGAAAACTGCTTCAAACTACATGGGTATCCAGAATGGTGGAATGATCTTCAAGCACGGAAGAAACGGGACACCACTGGGCGAGCCGCTGTGGCTACCAATAATGCCTCACTATCCCTTACTTCTCAGGTCGAATCTTCCCAGGATCCAAGTATTTCAAGTAAAGTAGTTCACATCTCTACTCGTAGTGATAAGGAGGAGTGGATTCTGGACTCTGGAGCTACAAATCACATGACATTTGACCCAAATGATCTCTCCAATACAACTCAGCCAAGACGGAGTCGTGTTGCCAATGCAAATGGGGTCACTTATCCAGTTACAGGAGCTGGAAGAGTGACCTTATCTCCTTCATTATCATTATCTAATACTTTACTTGTACCCTCTCTGTCAAACCGACTAATGTCTGTAAGTTAGGTTACTTCAGATCTTAACTGTGTAGTACTGATGTATTCTACTTTTTGCCTTCTATAGGATATTCTCACCAAGGAGATCATTGGGCGTGGTACTAGGAGAGGGGGTATATTATGTGGATGACCTCAGTTCAGGAAGAGCCAATCACATGCAAAACACTGCTGGTAACAAGGAACGACAGATTTGGCTATGTCATCGTAGATTTGGGTATCCATCATTCGGGTACTTAAAGCACCTACTTCCCAGTTTATTTTCAAATATCACACATTCAGATTTCAAATGTGATACTTGTATCCTAGCAAAAAGTCATAGGACGTCTTATCCTATGAGCATGAATAAAAGTGTGACTCCTTTTGCTTTAGTCCATTCTGATGTTTGGGGACCTTCCCCGGTCATTACGTCATCGGGTCATCGTTGGTTTGTTATTTTTGTTGATGATTGTACACGCATGACATGGCTTTACCTTCTCAAACATAAAGATGAATTATTTGCTACATTTCACTTGTTTTGATACCATGGTTCAAACACAATTTTCTGAAAAAATTAAGATACTTAGGTATGATAATGGAGGGGAGTATGTTAATCGACAATTTCGGACATACTTGGACAACCATGGTATTCTCCATGAAACCTCGTGTTCACAAACCCCACAACAGAATGGGACTACGGAGAGGAAGAATCGGCATATTTTAGAAACGGCTCGGGCCTTATTAATCGGTGCACATATGCCTAATAAATACTGGAGTGATGCTCTTACTACAGCGGTGTATCTACTGAATCGTATGCCCATAAAAACCTTACAGTTTTAGACTTCATTAAAGGTGCTATCTGATCATTTTCCCTTGCCTACTATTTTGATGCTTCCGCCCCGAATTTTTGGTTGTGTTGTTTTTGTCCACCTCCATAAAAATCAACGGACTAAGTTGGATCCATGTGCTGTCCGATGTGTATTCTTGGGGTATGGCGTACAAAAAAAGGGTTACCGATGCTATGATCCAATTACTAAAAGAACCTATATTACCATGGATGTCACTTTCCTCGAATCAGAATGGTTTTTCCCATCACCGGTATCCAATTCCACTCTTCAGGAGGAGAGTTATGGTGAAGAACGAAATTGGCTTGATGTTGAAATATTAGACACTAGTCCAACATACTCGGATCGCGCCAATCATATGGAGGAGCCAGTATCTATACCCGAGTGTGAACTTCCAAGAACTGAAGTTGAAGTATTAATTGAATCTCCAGAAGATGAAGTGGTTGATGTACCCCTCAACTCCCTAGTACCCAATGATCATCCTGTTGAGAATACTCCTCAGGTAAGTTATCCTAGCACACCTTTACAAACTAATGCTATAGATACATCTGTTGGTTATGTTTTACCTTTCAGACACAATCGAGGCAAATCTCCAAATCGATACTCCCCAGAAAGAGAAAAACGACAATCCAAGTATCCAATAGCAAATTATGTATCTACTCAAAGGTTATCAGAACCTATCAGGGCATTTGCACAAACACTCTCCTCGTGTCAAATTCCAAGTAGCATTGAAGAAGCCTTATCTAATCCAAAATGGGC
This sequence comes from Hippophae tibetana, assembly GCA_037013495.1. NCBI lineage: Eukaryota > Viridiplantae > Streptophyta > Magnoliopsida > Rosales > Elaeagnaceae > Hippophae > Hippophae tibetana. Next base: position 8,578,192 of record CM072804.1, read on the forward strand.
TCAAGCTATAAAAGAGGAATTTGAGGCATTGCAGAAGAATAACACATGGGTGTTAAGCGAGTTGCCTCAAGGGAGGAAGATGGTAGGATGCAAGTGGATTTTCTCCATTAAATATAAAGCAGATGGGTTAGTTGATCGATACAAGGCGAGACTTGTAGCAAAAGGATATACACAGAAACATGTGATAGATTATCAAGAAACCTTCTCACCTGTGGCTAAACTAAAAACCGTTAGAGTCTTGCTATCTCTTGCGGCAAATTTGGATTGGCCATTGCACCAACTTGACGTAAAAAATGCCTTCCTTCATGGTGATCTTGAGGAAGAGATTTATATAGATATCCCACTAGGATATACTGTTACAACAGGAAAAGAAACTGCATGTAGATTACAACGAGCATTGTATGGACTAAAACAATCACCTCGAGCATGGTTTGGTAGGTTGAGTTCAGCAATGAAGAAATATGGGTTCCAGCAAAGAAAATCTGATCATACTCTTTTCCTAAAACACCGATTAGGGAAGATAACAGCCCTTATAGTCTATGTAGACGACATGATCATTACAGGGGATGATAAAGAAGAAATCTCTAAGCTTCAAGAACAACTGTCAAATGAGTTTGAAATGAAGAATTTAGGAGGGCTCAAATACTTCTTAGGTATTGAGGTAACAAGATCAAAACAAGGCATATGTCTTTCCCAAAGGAAATATACTTTGGACCTACTGGCAGAGGCAGGACTACTAGATTGTAAACCTATTGATATGCCAATGGTTCAAAATCACAAACTTGGAGAATATGTGGACCAAGTACCAGCAGATAAACAGAGATATCAACGGTTAGTAGGTAAACTCATCTATTTATCTCATACTCGACCTGATATTGCTTATGCTGTGAGTGTCGTGAGTCAGTTCATGCACTGCCCAAGCGAAGACCATATGGATGCGGTCATGCGAATACTTCGTTATTTAAAGTCCTCCCATGGGAAAGGACTTATGTTTTCAAAGAATGGTCAATTGGAAGTCCTTGGATATACAGATTCAGACTGGGCATGGAATATGAAGGATAGGAAATCTACTGCTGGATACTTCACTTTTGTGGGGGGCAATCTTGTTACATGGAGGAGCAAGAAGCAAAAGGTTGTTGCCTTATCTAGTGCTGAAGCTGAATTTCGGGGAATGGTCAAGGGAATATGTGAGCTCCTGTGGTTGAAAAAACTCCTAACTGAGATTGGTGTTGCTCCTAACTCTGAAATGAACTTATTTTGTGATAACAAAGTAGCCATTGCCATCTCTCACAATCCAGTTCAACATGATCGCACGAAGCACGTTGAAGTGGATCGGAACTTCATCAAACAGAATCTTGAAGAAAAGATTATTAAGCTCCCATTTGTTAAGTAAGAAGATCAATTGGCTGATATACTCACTAAATCTGTGTCTGCAAAGAACTTTTACAACTCACTTGACAAGTTGGGCATAAGAGACATATATGCACCACCTTGAGGGGGAGTGTTGGCATGTGAGTAATATGGCAGACAACAAGAAGACATCAATGCAGGAATTATGGCATATAATTTGTTTACTTTCCGTTTCTTTTTTGTATACAAATACTATACATCTGTACAGAAAATATGAAAACAGAAAATTACAGAAATACAATCATAATATTTTGACAACAAATTCATACAATCGAATTCATAATAACCAAAGATCTAAGAAAACCCACAAATAAGAAAAAATGCAAAACAAACAAGAGAAAAAATCAATATATTAACCGGAAACAAGTCCAAAGAGCTTAAAACTCTAATAAAATTAACTAAACTTGTTACAAAATCAACAGGTCAAGAACTCTAAAAACTCGATCAAGAGAAGTAGGAGAGAATTAAACACATTGTGACTGATATTACTCTAAATTCTAAAATTATAATGGGTGCAAAACCTAGAAAGTTATGCAAGCTCTGTTAAGAAAACATAGTTTCAAATTGTTCGACAGTGGAAAGGACTTTAGTTTTGTCAAACTTACCATCGAAACCAGGTGCTAGATCCACTGCTCCACCCAAAAAAAATGCAGGATCTACAAGAATCCTAATCTTCTTCAAGAGTTGTCGCAGTTGGACTATTTTCTATTTGAGGCCCAGAATTGAACAGCCATGAGTTATGCTATTTGTTCTCTATGCAACTCAGAACCAATGATAGTGCTAATTAGAAGAAATGAAGCTGGCAATAATTATTACATAATCATTCCAGTAGTTAGCATTCGATTCAAATCAGTGCGTCAAACCAGCAAACACTACTACAAAAAGGGGTATAAAAGTCGGTTTTTAATCGACTTTAAACAAATTTAAAGTCGGTTCTCTGAACCGACTTTAAATTCAGAGACTTAAATTGTAAAGTCGGTTCACGGCATGAACCGACTTTACGTGTAGAGTCGGTTCATGCCGTGAACCGACTTTACGTGTAGCGTCGGTTCATGCCGTGAACCGACACTACCTGTAAAGTCGGTTCACGGCATGAACCGACTCTACATTTTATTTGTTTTAATTTTTAATTTTATTTTTCGTATAACAGTATATATAAATAAAATAAAAACACTAAAATATAAATAATAATACTGAATAATTAACAATATAAATATATTTAATGACTTAATAATTAAATTTATTACAAAATCAAATAATGCATATAAATAACTTCAATTACAAATAAAATAATGTCGTCAAATTATGCCATCGAGTAAGCTTGGTTGGCTTAGAATCTTGATTGGCCTTTACAATCATTATGGGGAAAAAAGCTGATCCATATAACAAATATTCTCCTACATACATGAGCACGTAAAACATATATCAAAAAAGTAGTCTAAACTTCAGACGTACGAATAAAGAAATTAAATCATTATTGAGATTAGCACGTACAACGACATTCGATGAACTCATATTAGCATTATTAATCATTTGTCTATATATGAAGTTATCTGGAATCTCTACTACTATTTTTTAATGCTATATATAATGAACTCTAAATATGAAATCAATTGCATGTAACTTCGATTTCTTGGCTAAGCTTGTGTGAGTTTTGGTGCCCTTAAACATATGGAACACGTTCATATGCACCAAAACTCATACAAACCAAGAAACTAATTGGACCGACGTACGTACACCTGATTTGTACATTTAGAACTCATTATATATCATTAAAAATACTAGCAGAGATTCCAGATAAATTCATATTTATAAACAATGCATTCCCCTAAATACATGAGCATATATATGATTAATCATCATCAACCAAGTGATTTCAGACACAAGAATAGATATAGAAGGCCAAATCATTAAAAAATTTACTGTTCTGTTGTCATATGCTATTCAAGATCATCAGAATCTTCTTCTGATTCTTCTTGCGATGATATAATTTGAACCATGTGTTCTGCCCATTCCTCTCGTAAATCATCAAAAATTTGCTGGTCGTAACCCGTCTTGTTCCAACCAAAGAACTACATGTATTCAAAATCAAAATAAGAATATGATTTCATTTATTTACAAAAACGAACTCAAATATGTTAAAACTTGTATGTATATGGGTAAAATATATTACCACATCATCAATTGGAATTTTGATATTTGTGATGATTTCACTCATAAACTTCATGAAATAATAACCACACATGACTCCATTATTTTGTTGTGGAACCTACAAAAAAAAGTGCATGTATACATGAATTTTCATATTCGAACATCCTTATTATTTAATTGTAAAATTAATAAAATTATTAATATTGAATTGTACATACCATAACTTTTGTCCATATAAGCTTATGAGATTTTTTAAGGACAATGCCCCTAGACTTGTTCCACAACCTCCATGCCCTGTCAAGATATAAAACGATTAGTTTTTATTAAATATTACAAAAAATAATAGAAAAAACTAATATGTAACTAAATATAACTCTTACATTTCAACAACTGCTTTTGTATCTTTACTCAGTTCTATGGAAGCTGAGTCACAGTACCAAGCATGATTATTGAACATATCAATGATTACCAACATCCAATGATCTTGGCCTTGTTCAAACCTTAATGGCCAAGGGATTATCAACTTTTGATTTCTGCTAAGCGTTAATGCTCTATCACATAATTGTTTAGCTCTGATGCTAACATCCTTCTCTTGATATTGATTAACATATGAAGAATCATAGAACATTGCTAAATGTGATGAGTGATTATGTTGAAGTCGATAATAGCAAGCCCTATATATATATATATATATAATTAGATAATATAATTATATATGTTCTGCATAAATAAAAGAAAACTAACTAGATTGAGGACTCACCTTGTCCACACTTGAATTATACTTAAATCGATCATTTGATATTCAAATATTTGCAACAAGCACTCGATCGATATATACACCAGAAATTTCAATAGGAAGTGGCACAGTCCATCCATCATTTATGCTAGATGCCCTCCCAACAATAGTTATCAAACTGCCAAGATTTCTACTGAACTGTAACGCATAAGTATGACTATACTTTTTCCAAGGCTTCTTCTTGAATGACTTGGTGCACGATGATTGGCCACTAGTCATAGATTTAGCACGAGATACTTGCTTGGTATCTCTTAAATGTGCCGCATTTAAGAGTTCTGGTATAATAGACTACCAAAAAAGTATCATATATGTATTTTTAGTAACAATATAAGATCACATTAAATAATAGTAGTAAACAAGTGTTATTTTTTAAGTTAAAAAATAGTACCATGTCAAAATTTAGAACAACTTGAATCGACGGCCAAGCCACATACTGTCCAACCGCCTCTTGGATTGTGGTAGCATCAGAAGGCACAGGTAGTGGACAATCATGAAACAATGATTGATCAATTACTATTCGCCAATGATTAGGCAAATATTGATTATGAATCATCCGATCATCGCTCAATTGTTGTACCGTTCCAATAGCAACATAGTCCGTTGACGAAGGATGTTTCAACAAACATTTCATATTCTGTAAAAAATTTAAGTGTTATATATAAAAAATAAAACATATAATAAGAATTTAAAAATTAAAATCTTACCACATATGATTCATCAAATAGAGGAGGACTCTCATGTGGGGTAGCTATTGGATGTACATTCTCACCAATATGTTCATCTTGGCTTGATTTATGGTAAGAATGTGCAGATTGCATTGGCGAAAATAAACCACTACTTGATTGCATGTGCATTCCTGGCATATAGTGAGGACCAATAGGATGGATATATCCCATACTGGATGTAGTTTGAGCACAATGAGATTGTGTGGATGGCATGCCTGGCATGGATGGTGGCATGCTTGGCATGGATTGTGGCATGCCTGGAATGGAAGGTGGTATGCCTGGCATGGATGGTTGCATGCTTGGCCAATATGGCATGCCCTGGTTATAGCATGATGCCATGGCTGACAATTGTTATGATTGATGTTCTTTTAGAGTGGCAATCTCACTCATCACGGAGGCCTTAAAGGAGTTGAATTCTTCTTCAATTTTAGTGTATTTCTCCTTACTTACCGTCTGAGGCTTATGTTTTGGAATTTTAAAATACTCTAAAGCACCATCATATTGGCTACCTCCCCTAACACGACCAGGATGATCGCGTCCGATTGCATGATATAAAGCATCTCTCCCAGGCTCTTCGATTATTTCACCCCTGTATAGTTTTTCTTGAACAGCTCTCTACAAATAATAAAGCACACAAACATATCATTCATTATTACATCAATTATTAAGTATCAGTCAGACTTTTTATCAAACGAAATTACTAACCAACTTATTTAATTGTTCTTCTCCTCGTTGACTCATCGGTCTTGCATTCTTCATTTTGGGAGTCTTTGTTTCTATGTACAATTCCATTCGGGTAACAGGTCTACCCAATTCAGCTTCCTACATAAATTAGAAAAAATTTATTAACAATGACATGAAATTAAATTGAGAAAAATTAATATAAAAATATTTATAAAATTAATACAAATTAATAATACCATTCGAAATCTAACTTCAGGATTTGAAGACCTCCCAGTACGGTTAGGAAGAATGTTATGCATTTGGACATTCTGGTGATCTTCTCTAATAATTTGAAATTCTTCTGAACGTCTATAATCCACAAAGTCTTTTCAAACTTGAGGTGTAATCCAGAGGTGTCCTTCAGGGATTTTGTATATCACATTCTCATCAAGTGTTTCCAAATATGGAAACACATAATTTTTTGCCAATCTATAAGTCTTGTATTCCTTCCACGCCTTATTTGCAATCTTATAACACTTGCCCTGCCAATTGTCATCGACTTTGTAACGATTCTGTAAAAACACAGTACAAAAGATTAGATACAATCAATATATATAATATATATATTGATTATAAAATATAAGAGACTTACATAAATGGTTATCCATATTTTAAACTTTTCTGCATCGGCAACCTCAGACCAATGATTTATATTGATTGGTATACTGGACTTTGCCAGTCGACCAATAGAAGATTTCAATTGTTGACCATTTTCCCCTAGTGGATTACCAGTAGCATCAAATTTAACGGGTATTCTATCATCTGGGTTAAGTGGAGCATCAGGTATATTCGCCCAACCCCTTCTTTTCAAATACCCCAATGGATCATTTGGATCTACAAGCTGAATATCCATGAAATATCTGCAAAAAGTGGAGAAATATAAATTAATTGACAATTTTAGGAACACACATATATACAAGAGTTATTACAACAATATAGAACATACATTATGTTTAATTAGGTTGTTGATCGTATACATATATTCCTTCACAATCACTACGAGTCCATGTCGAAGAATCATCATCATCAATTAGATCATCACGTACATTAGGCAATTTATTTGAGAAATTACTAATATTGGTTAATGTATCAAGCATAGAGTCATCATCTTCTACAACATCACAATGGTAAAACTCTTTTTGTGGAGGCGTTAACACAACAGACCATATTGGATCAATTTGATCGCTCACGTAAAATACTTGCTTTGCATGAAGTGCTAATGTGAAAGGATCATCTGTGTGACTTATCCTGGATAAATTTACAAGAGTAAATCCAAAATCATCTATTTTATATCCAACATTGATAACATCTTCGACCCAATCACACAAGAATACTGTCTCATGGAAGACCTCATAATCCAATTCTCAAATCTCTTGTATTATACCATAATATGTTCTATCAGAAAGGACAGGATTAGCATCTTTTGAACTGGAAAATTGCATAGTTTGTGCAACCATCTTCACCCCACTATTTTGATTTACTCGGACTTTGTCCCTAGCTTGAGTCGTAAACCTCGATCCATTTATTGTGAAACTATGAAATGATTTGACATCGAATTTTGGGCCATGTGCAAGCCATCGTAAACTTTCTGATATTTTATGATTGGGTTTCTTGAGTTCACCTCGAATCTATGTATACAAAAACACGAAATGTGTTTAGAGAAAAGTTTTAAAACATTGAATATATATAGGAAGATACATACATGATTTTTTGTTTGTGACACTTACGTGGTTGCGAAACCAATTAATAAGCTCTCGCTTATGTTCATCATACAACCATTTTTCTCCTCATTTTTTTTTATAACGAGGATCGATCTTCAATAAGTTTAAATGCATCCTGTAACGTTATTAAATATATATTAAGTTATATATCATCATTAATAGTTAAATAAAAGATGAAACAATGAACATCACTTACTCTATGTACGGTTGTGCCTCGTTATTATTTACCAAAATGATTCGGTGTGCTTTTTCTCATCGAGTGCGATCAATAAATAATTTCTTACTTCCACCAAGCATAGGGTTACCTACTTGGATCATGTGACGTTCTAAGAATAACTTGTGCGTAGGATTCCCAATTTCAGTGCAACCACTAAAGTATTCAGAACAAAACTCAATGGCCTCTTCAGCAATGTAGCATTCCACCATGCATCCTTCAGGTCTATATCTATTATTTACATATCCTTTAAGGACTTGCATATATCTCTCAAAAGGATACATCCACCTTAAGTAAGTAGGACCACATAATTGAACCTCTCGAACTAAATGAACACATAAGTGAATCATTATATCGAAGAAAGAAGGAGGAAAATATTTTTCAATTAGACACAAAGTTTCTACAATTTCTTTCTGTAAAGAATTTAACTCGCCAATTGATATAGATTTCTTGCATATGGTATTGAAGAATGAACAAAGCCGAATTATTGATATTCGAACATGTTTTGGAAGAATTGATCTAATAGCAACAGGTAATAACTGTTGCATTAAGATATGACAGTCATGTGATTTCAATCCATACAGTCTCTTATCGGTGATAGACATAAAATTTCTTAAGTTGGATGAGTAACCATCAGGAACTTTCACACCTTCCAAACATTTACAAAACACATCCTTCTCTTTTGTTGACATTGTATATGATACTGGTGGCAAGTATGTTCGATTCTTATCATTTTCCACCATTGGTTCCAATTCAGGTCGTATGCCTAATTTCTTTAAATCCAATCTTGCTTTAATGCCATCCTTTGTTTTTCCAGGTATATTAAGTAAAGTGCCAATCAAGCTTTCACATACATTCTTCTCAATGTGCATGACATCTAAGATGTGACGAATGTGTAGGTCTTTCCAATAAGGCAATTCCCAAAATATTGATTTTTTTTCCAACAACCATTCGGTTCAAATCTTTTTCATTTTCGCCAATTTCATTAGTTGACCTCCTTCGTTTCCCAGACTTGGTGAGTTTTTTTTTCATCTTTCCATATCGTTTGAATGTCATCCCATTCAATTGCCTTAATATCTCAATACCTCGCAAAGGTCGAGTTGCATGATCATGATCTTCTTCACCATCGAACAGTTTCTTTTGGTATCTAAACTTGTGTCCAGATGGCAAAAATCTCCTATGTTTTCTATAAGACATCTTTCGTCCGTGAACAAGATACTTTGCAGAAGTTCCATCACTACATATAGGACATCCCTTGTAACCTTTTGTTGCATGTCCTGATAAGTTTCCATAGGCAGGAAAATCATTAATTGTCCATAAAAGAACCCCCTTCAAGTTAAAGTATTCTTCTTTATATGCATCGTAAACATTTACACCATCATTCCACAACGTCTTTAAATCATCTATCAGAGGCTGCAAATATACATCAATATCAACACCGGGTTGTTTCGGTCCTGAGATCAATAATGTTAACATCATGAATTTTCTTTTCATACACAACCAGGGAGGAAGGTTGTATGTTACCATAATTACTGGCCAACAACTATATCTACTACTGAGGGAACTATGTGGATTAATTCCATCAGCAGCAATGGCAAGACGCAGATTGCGCAGATCAGATGAAAATTGAGAAGATAAATTATCTACTACTTTCCAATTTGGAGAATCACAAGGATGACGTAGCACCCCATCATCAGATCGATTATCTGAATGCCAAGTCAACATCTTTGATGTATATTTACTATTGAACAACCTTTGAAAGCGAGGGATCGGAGGAAAGTACCAAAGAACCTTTGCAGGCACGCCTTTCTTATGTGTTGTACTCTCATTTGTACCATGCTTCCATCTCGATTCTTTACACATAGGACAATCATGTAATGTCTCATATTCTTTTCTATAAAGAATGCAATCATTAGGACAAGCGTGAATCTTATGATATTCCATGCCAAATCGACTAAGAGATTTCTTCACTTCATACATTGAAGATGACAATTCAATACCCTCAGAAAACATATCGACTAGTAGAGTTAGTAATTCTGTGAATCCCTTGTCAGAAAAACCATGTTTTGCCTTGACATTGTACAAATGAACCAATCCTGACATCTTAGTGTATTTTTTGCATTTTGGATACAACGGTTTTTCGGCATCTTCTATAAGTTTATTAAAGGTTTCGGGATCATCCTCGCGTAATTCATCTTCAACACCACGAAACATATTTTCTGTTTGTACATTATGATATGATGTATGTACTCCACCCACATTCTTATTATACTTTTCTCCATGAGTATTATCAATATTTTCTCCATGATAATACCAACATTTATAGCTCAATAGAATACCATTATGGATAAGGTGATACTTAACCTCATCAAATTCATGAAATCGCTCATTTTTACATTTAACGCATGGGCATCGAATCATACTACTTCCAGTATTACTAGTTCTACAAGCAAATTCCATGAAACTTTCAACTCCAGAAATATAGTCTTGCTCAATTCTACACTTTGACATCCAAGATTTGTCAATTTTCTATTAATGACATTAATTAAACATATTACTTAATTATGTATTATTATATATAAATTTCCTAATTATTAGAATATATATCAAAACATACATAATGCAAAATATTTATCATTTTAATCATTTTACAAAACCATTTATATACAAATTAAAAAATAAGCAGTTCATGTTTCATGAATATATATATAAAAACCAATCACGCGGTTGATTCTAATTTCTAAGCATGTTACTATATCATAATTACAAAGTAATATTAATTATACATATAAATAAATTTATCCAAGCAAACCCACAAAACATTTCACATATTATTGAATACATACAAGTAATAATTCAAACATTATTATTACAAGCAAACAAAAAAACATAACTAAATCAAAAATTTATACAAAAATACGTTGTTCCTACATTTACACGTTGATAAATTAGCACAAATTTCGCGCTGTTCCTAATTAACATGCTGATAAATTAGCACAAATTTCACGTTGTTCCTAATATACCCATAAACAGATTTTAACATTTTGCTAAAAAAAAAAAGAACTGACAGATAATATTGTGAGAAGAGAAAACTTACAAACGTCCGTTCAAATGGTGGTTGGAGGTGGCCGGAAATGTAGAACGAAGGTGGCGCACGGTTAAGATTTTGGGAGAAAATGGGAGTGAGGAAAGAAGATCGAGGAAGAAGAAAACTGGAAATCTGCGTACAAAATGAGATGTTAGGGCATATATTAGGTGGATAGCGTCGGTTGACGTGGACAACCGACTTTAAAGTCATTAAAAGTCGGTTTTTGATAAAAACCGACTTTAGATATCGACTTATATACCCCTTTTTGTAGTAGTGAAAGAATGATGAAACAGTGAATATGAAAAAAAAATCATTGGCAAAGAGATTTGGTGGTAGACAAGCAAAAACACCTATTGTAGTGGTAATCAGGGGGCAATGGTGGAAAGATAGATGATAGCAATGGTGATAGATTGAGGCGGTTGTGAGATTGGGGGAGGAAAATTTGAAACCCTGACAGAGACGATTTCGAGCTTGCTTTGGAATCGTTTCTATACTAATTTAGAACTTCAATAATTTGCATTGTGAATTACTAATTATTATCACAATAGGTTATTGCAAACTTCATATTTTGCCTTAACAAGGTGTATTAGTAAACCATACAATTATCATTGATGGGTTATTATGTAAAAAAATTATATTGGTTAAATTAATACTCTTTTATAATTTAGTTTATTTAGTTATTAAATAATTAATATGTCAAACAATATTGAGAAGGGAAAAAAAAGTGAAAGAAAATATCTTATTTTTCATCTTTATTTTTTCTAAGATCTCGTTAAATTAATAATTATTTAGATTTATAAGTAACATTATTGTCTTATTTTTAACCTAATTGTTACTATCAATATTTTCAAGTATATTAAGTTTATTATCTGATAAATTAAAATAAACTTTCTTTGTCAAATAAGTATGATAATTGTTTCTAAACTAAGAAACTTCAAGATTTTAGAAACTTGGAGATTTTAGAGTTTGACATTCTATAAAAAAACAATTAAACTACCGAGAAAAAAAGGGAAAATATCCTAACGCTCAAATAAAGAGACACATAAAAGAAAATAGAATATAGAACGAAATGTCAAATACCAAAATTTTATATTTAAAATATATTTCTACTTATTTGATACGATAATTATAGTTATTTTTTCTAAATAACTTTTAGGTTAATGTAACAAATAATAATTAAAGATAAAGTTATTATATCAAAAACCAATTCAATATGTAACATTTTACTAATTGTATAATAAAATATAAGGTATTTATGGTCAAAATCCTACGGTTATTATAATACCTAAGATCGTATTAATAGTAAATAAGTTAGCATCCTAATTCAAAAGAATTCAAATGGAGGTTGGTTTATTTATCATAATATTTATTATCTATAGACTATATATTTAAAATAAAAAAGAAGTTGATTTAAAGAATAAGTTAATTTAAAGAATGAATGAAAAATGTTGTAATGAAAGCTAATTTGACAAAATATTATAAAATAAAAATTATTAAGGATAAAAATATCTAAAGTAAATAATATATATGACAAATGTAGTAATTGTTAAAGCAGAAATTTAAATAAAATTGCGTAAAATAAAAAATAATCAATAAGTATATACAGTAATAAGATTGTGATATATATATGTTTGTGAATCACGTGTAATAATTTATTTTTGTGTATATATGTGTGTGTGAATCACGCCTAATAATGGTTACTTGTTGGAATCAACGGAATGTGGTCCATTATAGATAAAAAGACTTTTTCATACTATTAGTCTTGTATTAATACAAATATATTAATGGGTGATTTAAATTGAATAATTATATAATAATATTAATTTTTAATAATAATAATTATTACTTTGAATTAATTTATTTTTAAAAATAAAAACTAAAAAAATTATTTAAATATAATTTTTATATAAAGATTTGAAAAAATATTTTTTAATTAATTTGTTACTCGGAAGAAGATTACATATAAAATAATTATTATTTTATTAATAAATAGTTAATTATTTTAATAAAAAACAATTATATAATAATTATTATTTTATGAATAATAGGTATGTTATTATATTTTATTTAAAAAATAAATTATATATAATTTATTTTTAATTGTTATTGAATATTATACCATAATCTTAATATGAAACACATAAGTAATTTAATATAATTATGACTCTTAAAATAATAATTCAAGATTATTAATATATAAATACATTTTGATATTTATTAACGAATAAGATTAAAAAATAAAATTAAAGTTATAAAAAATTAAAAGAAATATAGGATGAATTGCACAGATAGTCACTTTTTAAGTGACTCATCTCAAGTTACTTGTTTTTAAGAAAATTTATTTTAATTTATATTGTAATATTTGAATTAAAAAATATCTATATAAAAATGAATATTATTAAAAATCATTAATTTATTTTATTTTTTAAATTTTTTTAAACAGTTTTTTTAATATAATAATCTCATGTTAATAAATATCTCATAATATATAAGTTTTTTAACAAACAAAAAATTCATAATGTTACATGGATCCATGTAAAAAATTGTTGGGAAAAAAACTTAAAAAAAATGAAAGGAATTAATGGGTTTTAAATAATTTTCCTTATGATTTAAATATTTTTTAATATAAATATAATAATATTAATTAAAATTTATTTATTTATTTTTAAAATAAAAATAACTTGAAGTGAATTATTAAAAAAAATAAAGTATTTTTTTTTTAAATGGCTTATAATATAATTCTTTCGATTTTTATATATAAAGATAACTCCATCAAATTTCGTAATTGTCGTTTCAATAACTAACCGTGAGTAAACAGCAGGAACAGATAATGTCATTAAAAATTGATTACGGTTCAAATTACGGTTTTAATGAGTGTGATTACAGTTCAATTAAGAGAGAGAGAGAGAAAGAGGGAGTGTGATTACTGTTGAAGTTGTCTGAAGTCAAATAAAATTGAAAGGGTCACGTGAGCTCTAATAATTTTTATAAAAAAAAGGTTTTAGTTTTATTATTTTTAATTATTATATTGGTTTTATAATTTTTAAAAACATATATAATTTAATTTTAAAGTTTCAAAATTATAAGATTTATGTGAATTTTTTAGAATTAAAATACACATTTTTATGATTAAAGTATATTTTAAAAAAATTATAAGATGAAAATACACTTAAAATCTAGAGGCTAATGTAATATTTTACATAAAACTAAAAGATTACTACAATAAAATTCATTCACTCTCATAAAAAATTATTTTTTATTTTTACTTATCATATTTAAACTCATTTAAAATAAATATAATATTATAATTTAACTCATTTGAATAGTAACAACCCAACTCAGCAAATCACAAAAAATCAGACAAAATGGAGTGAGTTTCTAAAATTTATAGGTGTTTTATTATGATTTAATTTCACATCTTATTTTAATTCACATCTATATTTTTTTTTATTTCAAAATTTACTACTCTAATTGTAAATATTATTTCTATCTACAGTGACGACAGGAAGTGGAGATTAAAAATTGATGATTTTAAGTAATTTTTTTTTTATGATTTTAAAATATTTTTCTCTACAAACATCTAATAGTCTTTTGCTGCTTATGTTAATTCCATCCATCATAAATTTTTCACACAAAAATATCTAAAAAGTTATAATTAGCAAAAAATTACTAAAATTACTAAAAATATAATAATAACGTGACTAAAATATATCATTTAAAAAAATATAATTAATGTATTCAATATGTAAAAGTAAATTAACCAAATACTATCTTGATTTAAATATAAGAAAAAAATATCGTGTACATACAGTTGTTTAAATTTAAAGAGTTGCTTAGTACTATTGTTTAAAATTATATATTTTTAAATCTTTTTATTTGTAAAAAATATATCAGAAAATAATAAAGTTAATTTTTTATTCAATTTTTTGTTAATATAACGAAATATTATAAATAATACATTCATATTTATTTTTTTAATATACATATATCTAATAAATTAATTTTTAATTAAAAACATCAACCAATATTTTAACAAATTCTTTACATTAGAATTAAATAAAATTTCACTGTTAATGTGTGACAATTGAAGTTAAACAATGAAAGTTTTATTAAAATTTTGTTTATTCTTAAAAAATTGAAATAATTTTTTAATTAAATATTATCATATATATTTCAAAAAATATAAATATACATCTAATATATATAATATTTAGTTATATTTAATAAAAATTAGATAAAAAATTTATTTTATTTTTAAATAATATATTTTTATAAATAAAATAACAAAAGTGATATTTTGTTACAATCAATGAATTTAAAAATATATTTTGTAAGTTGACGTATTAAACAAGTGACTTTATAGGCGTTCCGCATATTTTTGAAGTAAAAAACAATGCTCCAATAATGTAATATAAAAAGGAATGTCTAGACCATATTCAACTCACCAAATATAAATGCAAACAAAGACTAACAAAAACTGGGCCCTCATTCTATTTCAACGGTCTAAAACAATCCTAAACTCCAAAAATAATTGCTGCTTAATTTTGATCGAGAATGCTATTGAAAACGGGGGAAAATGTAATTTAATATAGTATATTTTAGTTTTTGTACGTCTACTTCTATCGTCGACGAAAGGTAAGTAATATATAGTTAAAATTAGTATGATTATAAGATTCAATTTTAATAATTTTGACAGGATATATAAGTCATAATACTAAAATATTCATTAAAAATACAAATTTGTTAGCATATTTAACTTTTTTCATTCATTTTAGAAAACATAAAATGATGTCTTATTTAGTTGATCCTTGAAAGTATTAATTTTTAATAATTTATTTATGTGTTTTACTTAGTTGAAATTATATGCTTACTTATGAAACTGATATTGGTGCGAATAATATCCTGCATGTATCAATTCTTTATATGACGAAGTATTTAAAAAAAATTAAATGATAATTTTAATTATGATTATCCTTGTGATTCCTTTGAAATAATAATAATAATAATAATAAAGAAATGTTTAAGCAAAGCGTACCGATCAATCCGATGTCATGTTTCAACTAATATGTTACTGTTATCATTTTAACCAAATCATCCATAGTTACCCATTTTTAACTGGTAGATACCCTCTTTTTTTTCTTTTTCTTTTTTTCATTCTTTCTTTTAGGACTTGGCAATACATTCGCTTAATTTAACCGATATTCTTCAGTCAAATAAAGTGTCTTAATAATTTTTTTTTTAATATTTAACACTTACTTTACATCTATCTCAAAACAGAATTTAGTATCAGTGCACTACAGCTGCAGTAATAAAGTGTCCTATTTATATAGAAGAAAGACACCAATAATTCTAAAATTTTAAGTAAAAAATGCTCATTTTATGCTTTAACTTTTTACGTATCGGGATGCTGTCATTTAATACATACCATATGGTTCGTATCAATACCTAAAAATTACGGTTAGAGACATTATCTTTATCAAGGAAAAAAGAAATTATAACATATTTTTCATAAAAATTGACATTTTTTATTCATATCTTACATTTTATAATATTTTCACCATTTTTTTATATTTTCAGCTAATTTTTTTTTTTTTGTCAATTTCAAAAGGTTCATGCCCTGCAGCCACATTACCCAATACAACAATGTCAAAAATTCAACTTAACTTTGAACTTTAAATTGTACTAATAAACTTTAAATTATGAATCATCTGTATAATTTTAAAAATCTAATTTTTAGATAATTTTAAGATTTAGAATTTAGAATCTGTATAAAAAATTATGTTAATTTTAATAAAGATTATTCAGAATCCAAGATTTTGTGTAATTGTTTTTACTATGCTTATTAGCGAGTAATTCATCAAATTAGTTAAATATTTGGATTATATTTTATTTTTTATCAAAATTATTTTAAGATAAAACTTATCACTATTACAATAAAACATTATGTTATTGTGGTAAGTATTAACACAAGAATAGATCTATTTCCAATGACTTATCACATAATATCAATGTATTCCTACACAAGATTATTATCTTACAATAAATTTCATTTTTTTTTATTAAAATCATGATCATATAAGACTTGCTATTGTAGTAAGACAATCACTTGTCATGAGTAACCTTACCACGACACTAGTTAATGATAAAATTTCTTACACTCAACCAATGTCTTCACACACTAAATCAATTTCTTACTATAAAATATATTTTTTATCAAAATTATTCCAATATAAAGCTTATCATTATTGTGATAAGTTCGTGTTAAATCTTTATTTCCAAACGATTATTTTAATGATTTTTTATTTAATTAAGCGAAAATCTGATACCTTTTTTGTTAATTTTTGTACTTTATTCATTTTATATTTAACATGTATCAAAAAAAGCAGTTGAAAAATATATAAATTTATTGTTAATTTTTTAAAATTTTATTATTTTTATTTATTTAAATATATAGAGATATAAAAATAATAGTAAAAAAAACTAGAAGATGAAATAAATTTGAAAATGGATAAAGAAAAAATAAAAAAAATGAGATGGGAGAGTGGAATAGAGTTGAAATGAAAATGGGTGTTATCTCGTGTTATTATATATATATAATAACACTAAAGAAATTAACTAGGATATTAATTAAAAAAAATTATGTGAAAGAGTTCAAATGGGACATATGGATCAATTTAAAAAGAAAAAGAAAAATTTTGTTAGAAACATTATTTCCAATGACAAGTCAGATAGAAGCTAGGAGGGTATGTGCCCCGTAAAATATATTCCCATGTTATATTTATAAACATATCCTTATTTTACAAAAGTATATGACAGTATCCCTCTTGAATATCTTAATAAAATTATATCCTATATTATATTTTACAAAAATATATAACATTATCTCTCAATTCTTTCATATAAAATAATTTTTTTGGTAAAACTATGTAACTATTTAACAAATCTCAAATTGACATCAAATAATAGTAATTTATGTCATTTAATTTTACTACCACTTAATTTATAGAAAAATAACTATTTTTTTACCTATTAAATTATTACATTTATTTCAATAATAATAAATAAATATAATAATTTAATGATATTTTATAAGTTTATCCAAAATTTTATATTATAGAAAAAAATATCATTGAAGAATTTTAGATTAAATTTTTGTGTGTTTAGTAAATAAGATTTTACAAAATATTTTTTAAATCATCAATTTTGAAAAAATATGCCAATTAAGGTCAAAAATATTAATTTAATAATTTTTCAATTGAATGATTAAAATGTAATTAAAATTTGATCATTTAACAATGGTAAAATAACATTTATAAAAAAAATTCATTTTAATATTTGATTATTAATTTTTAAAAATATATTTAAATAATTTTCTATCATAATATTCATTATTATTGATTTTTCTTAAATATTAAAATTATTTTAATAATACAATTATTTATTGATAACTTTTTAAAATTTACTATGATAAACATATTTTAAAATCTAAAAAGTTAAATGATATTAAAATTCTCTGACACCCTGTATTATAACAAATGAAAATTACTATAGATGTAACTAAAAATATATTATTTGTACATTTTGTTTATATAGTTATTACGTGTGATATATATGTTACTAAAAAATTTAAATTGTAAATTATTTTATAAATATATAGGTAAAGTATCAATCATTCAATGTAAAAAATAAAAATTCTAATTAAATAATTTCGTAAAAAAATCGGTAATTTATTTATCTCATATAAAAAAATTAGGTGAATAAAACATATATAAAATAAATTACCACAAAAACTGATTATTGTTATAACAATAGTAAAGGCGGAGAATTTTATGGGCTACTTAAAATTCGTTAGCAAGCTATGTACAACGAACGAGCAGCCGAGCACACAGCAAATACAGAGACTGGCAGATAAACATGGCCGTAGTTGCTACTGAATGAAGCTTAAGTGTGGGGGGCGTGCTCTTTCGAAAATACCGCAAAGGTTGAGGGGACCCACGTGTCACGTGGTCAGTGACATTGTAGGTTTTTTTTTTTTTTTAAGAAATAGTTTCCACTGAAGAAGGTAACTTTTTTTTCTAAATACGATCGAGGGTAGGTAAATCTTATCCGATGTCGGAGATATACTTAAATATTAATGATTTTTATATATCATATCATATTTTATTATTTATAATATATTTATTAATGAAAGAATAATTTAATTTTATAATTTTAAATCAAAACATGTAAAATTTTAATATAAAATTATTATATAAATTACATTTATGGTTTATTTATATTGTTTATAAAAAAAAAATAATCATAATTTAAGAATAAATTTTATATTTATATTTGTATTTATTTTATTTATTAAATTCAAATTATATATTTTTAATTTAATAATTAAAATATTAATAACTTTAAATCATTAAACATATTGTACATAAAACAAATATAAATAAGTATAGAAAAAGAAAAAAAGAAAATCCTAACCTCGTAACTTATTAATAAGTAATTTTACAATTAATTTGTCATCGATAAATAACACTTCAGTCAATACATCCAACGACAAACAAA
The DNA here is from genome assembly GCA_037013495.1 of Hippophae tibetana. Lineage (NCBI taxonomy): Eukaryota > Viridiplantae > Streptophyta > Magnoliopsida > Rosales > Elaeagnaceae > Hippophae > Hippophae tibetana. The sequence goes on from CM072804.1 coordinate 8,597,576, forward strand.
AATGTGAATCTTTTTCTCTCTCTAATATGTTCTTATTTCGATTCACCATTGTGATTGCTAGCTATAATGAAATTATTTTCCTTGAGAAGACAAAGATTGTCACTTTGTAAAATCTCCCCTAATCTCCTCTCCACCAATAATATTCCTCTTCCCACGTGGGTCATTGGACCCCATAACTCTTGTGATATCACACATAATCACCTGCCTTACTGTTTAACTTTTTTATTATTGTATTATTATTAATTTGTTTGTACGCCCCTTAATTTGCTTTATTTTAAGCTGCCCCACTTTGGAGATGAATCATTTTATTAAGCATACTTATCATCGATCATAATACTACTCCTTTATAATATAATTTATCGATCTAGTTCCTTCTTCTCTTGATCTACCTCCTTCTTTCTCAACACTCTCTTCTTAGTTTCTTGTATTCTCTAGAATTTCTTAGTTTTTCTTTCTTAATTTAATTAATTACTCAGCTTTTTTTAAAATCCTACACTTTTGAACAACAACAAAAAATCCAGATTGTTTCTATATATGTGTTTGTATATGATCTAGCACAGATTAAATAAAAAGAACATGGATGATTCTTCTGCTTCATATATTCACATGGTAAGTTAGTTTGTTAGATCACCGGCATATATACACAAATATATAACATGATATTGTAAATTATATATGTATATACTAAAATATTAGTAATGATGTGCAGGTGCATCATCTGATAGAAGAGTGTATGATATTCAAGATGAGCAAAGAAGAGTGCATGGAAGCTCTCTCCAAGCATGCAAACATACAACCCATAGTTACCTCTACGGGTATGCAAATATATATATATTTATTTATATAGTTGTCACCTCATCATGATCATTACAAATTTAATTATATATTTGTATATACGATAATATGAATATTTAAATAATGCATATAAACGTAGTATGGAAGGAGCTAGAGAAAGAAAACAAGGAGTTCTTCGAAGCCTACACAAAGGGCAGGCAAGAGAGAGTATCTCAGATAGAGACAACAAAAATGATCAGCAAGATGCTTTCCGATTCTTCAACAAGAGATAATACCAGTGGCCATGACTAGCTAGTTTGCATTTTAATTTGTGCTGTACTTACGTACTCTGTCATCTCAATTTGTTGTTTTCAGCGAAAATCCATATGTATATATCTGTCTTAATTATATATATATATTCCCTCTGAAAAAAACTCCTTAAAAGAAGTAATTGAAACTTTATTTTACCATCTCGATCATCGGCTTGATAATAAAGATTGAACTTTGAGCCAGCAAAAAGCATGATCGAAACTGTCCTTTATAAATTGGATATGATGAGATATATAGTCTCAAAACCAGGGCTAAGTGTATACTAATTGAAGTACCAATTCGGCTTTCTCAGCCAGTATATCTGTGTTAATTAGTTGCCTGGCCCAAACATAATAGTAATCATAAGAAAAGTAAGAAAAAAAATAAATAAAAAGGCAATATAATGGGGGTCACATGTCCATGGATTAAAAAAACTTCTATGTGTTAGTTTTATAAATATATATTTGTTAACTTCAATAATATATTATTCATATTTCTATTTCTATATATATAAAAAATACATTTTATATAAAATAATAAATAAATAGTTTCTTCGACTTATTCATAAAAACTGTTTTGATGTAAAAATGGTTACATGGGTTATAGTTTATACGTAAGTCAATTCGGGTTCGAATGCACTTTGGAGGCCCAGAGTCACTCATGAAGTGTATACAAGTGGCTGGGGTGTGCTTCAAATCACAACACCTTGCCAGCACGTCGCAATTGCGTGTAGAGCCGCACACATAAGTTGCATGGTATGCTTTTTTTTAAAAAATAATTATATAAAATACAGCCATAACATTTATAAAAATAAATATAACATTTAAATAATATTAAATAGATGAAAAATTTACCCTTAAATACATCAATAGACAGACTGAGTATGGAGTAGACTGGACTTCATCCCATTTATTTTTATTTTCTTTTTTGCTAGTCCTAGCCCGTATGCAAAAAAAATACATAAGCCCAATGTAATTGTAAATTCATTCCAACTTTTCAAATTGAAAAAAAGTTAGGACTTCAGTAAATTAATTATTAAACAGTATATAAAAATTCTATTATTTTAGTAAAATGCTTAAGCACATTATTATATTTTTAAAATTATAAATTAAAAAAACTCACTACTTTCATCTTGGAACTCCTAAATCAAGAAATTAATACCTATTCAAGTGTTAAATTCAACTTCTCATCTTCCAAATCCCTAACTCTAATCGAATAATCACAAATCATCTAACGTTATCCTTTAATTCTTAAGCACAACCTATTTTGAATTAACCCAAAAAGTTTGGAGTTTTATTTTGAACAGTTGTTATAAGTTTGAGGGATTATTGTTGATTTGAGAGAGTTATATGAGACTGAAAAAGGCAATGTTTTTTTATAGCTGAGGTAGAGTTACTAATTTTCAACTTTAGAATTCGGTGGCTATTTAAAATAAAATTTCAAAAATGTTCCTTAAAATATAATCACGTATTAGGCATATAATTACTTTCAATAAAAAATTGTTAACAGTAAACTTAAAATGAATTAATGTATATCTTTTTTAAAAAGTAATTTTGTCGTATAATTAATACATGATTATTTTTAATAAAAAAATATTAATTATTAATTTAAGATTAATACGTGTCCTTTTAAAAAATAATATAACTTGATAATTATAAATTTTTATACACTTTTATGAAAAATTATAACTCTATTGTCCTTCGCAAATTGAGCCCACTTTGTTATCCATATCAGTCTTATGACCAAATTGACTTCACTTTAAAAAAATTCTTAGATAAATGTTAAAACATCTTAAAAGATCAAAGGCCAACTTATTAATATTAAGGATTTTTATTTCTAACGTATGTCTGGCTCTTCACCATCTGCGATTATGCTTCAGAAAAACAATAATTAAACTTCCTACTAATATAATATATTTTTGGGTAAAGGATAAATCCTATTTTTATATAAAATGACTTAATTTAATCTTATTATTTTTAAGTTAGTTATTATATATAAATTTTATTATTGTAAAATATGAGTATATTGAAATGGGCTCGAATCGGATTATGTAGACTTATACATATTATTGGGTCAGGATCAAAATTTAATTTTGATCAATTTTTTTTTTGATATATCTAAAAAATATTTTTAGGTTATAGAAAAAATATGTGCATTATATTTTTAAATATACGAAAAAGATATATATTTTTATGTTAAATATATAATATATTTATGAAATGTAAATAGAAAAAAAGAAATGACACTTAATAATTAAATAAAATTATGATATGTAATCGTAATTTGGGATTCATTGGTTGGTGCCGGGTTTATATTAAAAATGTTTAGCCCTAAATCAAACTTCAATATTAATTGGTATCAATGGTCAGGGTTTTTTCAAACTTTATCGATTTTTGAACGAAGACAGATCATGACGTGTCATGTAGGCTTTGAGCCCGTGGAGCTACATTTACAATATTACTCAAAAGGTTTACGTTGGAGCCTAAATCCACTTAGCATTGCAAAGAAGTCGTGTCCATAAATCGGACCGAATTGAACCAAATCATAAAATTGGATCGGATTAAACCGAACAATTTTACTAATCAAATAGTCCGATCCGATTTGTACTAATTTTAAACCGTTCGAATCGAACCGGATTGGTTTAATAATGTTAATAAATTATTATTAGTGATCACTTTTCCTAAAAAAATAGATTCCTATTTTCATGTATTTATACTTGTATTACCATTCATTGTAATTAAGATTAATAAACATATTTTCAATATATTTAATTTGGTATCAGAGCAGGAAAGAAAAGGAAAACAAAATTTTTTTTACCAGTTTTTGAGTTTCTGAGCAACGCCGCCTATACAGGAGCGCCGCCGTCAGAGCCACTGCCTTAATCTGAGCAGCGCTGCCAATACAGGAGCGCCACTGTTAGTATTAGTGCCATTAATCTTCTCGCGCCGTTTAGCTCTGCGCCGTTCACTGCGTTGTTCAGCTCTGCACCGTTCACTGCGCTGTCCAGCCTTGCGCAGCAGCTCCAGCCCTGCGCCGTTCACTGCGATGTCCAGTCCTGCGCCGTCCACCTCGCACAGCAGCTCCAACCCTGCGCCGTCCACCCCGCACAGCAGCTCTAGCCCTGCGCCATCCAGCTCGCGCAGCAGCTCCTGCACTACGCCGTCCAGCTTCCGAACAACTCCTCCACGACTTTGTGAGTCCACAGTTCCCTTTTTTGTGTGTCCGTAGTTCTATAAAAAAAATTCAGCTTCTATCCCTAAACTTTTTCAGCCTTTAGTTTATTCTGTTTGACCTACCCATCAGCCCCAACCCGGCCCGTCAGCCCAAGCCCATTTTCAGCCCACCCCGACCCAAAAAAAAAACCAAAATTTTTTATTCTGCTGCACAATATATTTATTATTATTATTTCAATGGAAGATTCAAGACAACATCAAGTTTCCAGAATTCATGAGGTTCCAAATTTTGAAGTTTCTATTAAGAGTTCAGAAATTGGTTCTTTCGGGGGTACTAAACTTAATGGTACAAATTTTCGAACATGGAAAAAAGTTATGTCCGTTTATCTTCGTGGGATGCATAAGATGGGACATGTATCTGGATCAATCAGGACTCCTAATCAAGATGATATAGAAGCTTATACTAGATGGGAAGATGATGATGGCTTTGTAATGTCAATTCTATTTAGAGCCATCACTGATGATATATTACAAATGGTGGAAGAATGTGAAACTGCTGAGTCCATATGGAATACCTTAAGCGATCTTTATACAAATGAGTCTGACTTTATTCAAGTTCATGAACTCATGTGCAAAGCTACTGGCATGCAGTAGAATGGGCAACTAGTATCTCTATTTTTTACCAAGCTGAAATGTATGAGCTGAAATTGATCAAAAACGCCCATGCAAAATTAAAAACCCAGAAGATCTTCTGTGGTACCAGAAGGAGAAGGAGCTTGAACGAGTACATGCCTTTTTAAGAGGCCTTGATACCAAACATAATAGTGCTAAAGGCGAATTGCTTCGAATGTTAGACCCTCCAAGCTTGACTACTGCCTTTACATACATTCGTAAAGACGAATCTCAGCAGGAAAGTCTTCATCAGGCACAAGTTGAGGTATCAAGTCTAGCCATTCAAGCCAAATCAAAGGCACCTTGTCTCCAGCAGCAAAATTCAGTTCCACTACATCAGTAGGGACCTCCACCAGGCTTTCCCAATCGCCATCATTCTCACTGCTCTTATTGCAATAGACATGGGCATCTTCGTGATATTTGTTGGAAACTGTATCCACACTTGAAACCAAAACGACAACAGGGGTATCATTCTAAAGCAAAAGCAGCTGCATTGCAAATTGTCCAAGAACCGGACTACTATGGACAGAATCATCCTATGGAATGTGGAGGTATCCCTACAGCTTCAATAGCTGGTCGTGGTAAGATTGGTATGACCTTGAATGTGTCTCACTCTGTTGGGTCTAATACTTGGATTATTGATTCTGGTGCATCTGATCATATGACCTATGATAAATCTTATTTTAATGAGTTATCTCCCCCACCAGTGTCTTATGTTACAAATGCTAATGGTGAGGTCTTTCTTGTCTTAGGAAAGGGGTCAGTTCATATGACTCCATCTTTACAGCTCCATAATGTTTTATATGTACCTGACTTATCTCATCACTTAATATCTGTCCCACAGTTAAATATTGAGTCTAAATGTTTTGTAACCTTTTATCCTATGTATGTGATTTTTCAGGACCTTCTTACCAGGGAAATAATTGGTCGAGGGTATCTGAGGGGTAGGTTGTTCCGTTTAGATCAGAACTACGGAGGGGAGAAACCAGGAGCACGGGCACACACTGCATTGACTTCTAGTTCTGATAAGCTAAGTGAAATTTGGTTGTGGCATCGCCGCTTAGGGCATTCATCTCTTTAGTCTTATGAAAAAAACCATGCCTACTTTATTTATTGGTGTTAGTGAGACTGTTTTACATTGTGAGACTTGTGTTTTGGCCAAGAGCCATCGTATTACTTATTCTCCTAGTATTTCTAATAAAAATACTATTCCTTTTGAATTAATTCATTCTGATGTTTGGGGACCATCTAAAGAGCCCACTATATCGGGTATGAGATATTTTGTTTCGTTTATCGATGATTGTACAAGGTTATCGTGGATCTCTCTTCTTAGAACAAAAGATGAAGTTTTTTCAGTTTTTCAAAATTTTCATAACCTCATTCAAACACAATACAATGGCATCATTCGGATCCTCCGTTCTGACAATGGAGGGGGGCAATATGTTAATCATGTTTTTAAAAAAAATTCAAAACACATGGGATTATTCACCAAACTACTTGTCCGCAAACACCGGAACAAAATGGAGTGTCTGAAAGAAAAAATCGTCATTTACTCGATATGGCTCGTGCACTCTTATTTAGTGCTTATATGCCAAAAAAACCTTTGGGGTGATGCTGTACAAGCTTCCGCCCATCTCATCTATCATCTCCCATATAGTGTCTTTAACGGAAAAATCCCATTCCAAATTCTCGCATCTTACGTCTCCTTATCATCCTTCCATAATCTTCCTACCCGTGTATTTGGTTGTGTTGTTTTTGTGCATGTTCCTAAAAATCAAAGGTCTAAATTAGATGCTCGGGCAATTAAATGTGTGTTTGTTGGTTATGGAAGTTATCAAAAAGGGTACAAGTGATTCCATCCACCAACCAGAAAGTACTATGTCACTATGGATGTTACCTTCTTTGAGGACACGAGTTATTTTTCCTCACCCGATACTTCTCGTCAGGGGGAGAATACATATTTCGAAGAACTGTATCATGGTGAGGGGGAGGCATTAGAAGAATCACCAATCATTGCAGAATCAGATGCTCCAAGTAGTCAAGCACTAACTTCGCTTACAACAAATGAAGTGGAAGACACAACTGTTCCCTCAGGCATTACTCCTACCCATGATCAACAACTCCCTGGTACTGAAGGTCACTCATCTGAGGTATGTATACCCACTGATACTAATAACATTGAGTCTAATGTTGGACAATATGTGTTACCCAATAGGTCTACTCGAGGTCAACCAGCCAAAAGGTATGAACCAAATATTCATGCAAAATCAAAATACCCAGTAGCCAATTACATGTCCACTAAAAGATTATCTAAGTCATATGAATCATTTGTGAATCAAATATATGGTGTATCAGTACCTAACAAAGTGCAGGATGCGTTGGGAGATCCAATATGGAGAAAGGCAATGACTGAAGAGATGGAGGCATTACAGAAGAATGATACTTGGCAACTAGTGCCACCACCACAAGGGGAAAAGGCAGTTGGTTGTCGATGGGTGTTTACTGTAAAACATAATGGTGATGGATCTGTAAATCGGTATAAAGTTCGTCTTGTAGCAAAAGGGTTTACTCAAACGTATGGTGTGGACTACGATGAGACCTTTGCTCCTGTTGCCAAAATGAACACCATTCGGGTTTTGCTCTCACTTGCCGCTAATCTAAACTGGCCACTACGGCAGTTTGATGTCAAGAATACGTTTCTTCATGGAGAATTAGCCGAGGAAGTATACATGAGTCTTCCACCTGGGTATGTAGTTGATTCTCCTGGTAATTTTGTATGCAAACTGAGGAAGTCTTTGTATGGTCTCGCAATCCCCTCGAGCCTGGTTTGGAAGATTCTCACAGTTCATGCAAAAGGTTGGTTACAGATAGAGTAATTCAGACCACACTCTATTTCTCAAACATCAACGAGGGAAGGTAACAACCCTAATAATTTATGTTGATGATATGGTAATCACTGGTGATGATACTGTTGAGATGGATAAATTACAAAGACAACTAGCCTCTGAATTCGAGATGAAGGACTTAGGTGAACTAAAGTACTTCTTAGGAATTGAGGTAGCTAGGGGAAGAGAAGGAATATATCTCTGTCAAAGGAAGTACATTATTGATCTGCTAACAGAGACAGGTATGTTGGATTGCAAACCTATTAACACTCCTATTGAGCAGAACCATTGTTTAGCAGAGTATCCAGATCAGATACCAACTGATCGAGCCCGCTATCAGAGATTGGTTGGGCGTTTGATTTACTTGGCTCATACTAGACCAGATGTTGCATATGCAGTAAGTGTGGTGAGTCAGTTAATGCATAACCCAAGTGAGAACCACATGAATGCTGTTTTGAGAATTTTAAGGTATTTGAAATCGGCTCCAGGAAGGGGGGTAATGTTCTCTAAACACAACAATCCTCTTGAAGTCTGTGGCTTCACATATGCAGATTGGGCAGGAAGTATTACAGATAGAAAGTCAACATCGGGCTTTTTTACCTTTGTGGGTGGAAATTTAGTTACATGGAAAAGTAAGAAACAGAAAGTAGTGGCGCGATCTAGTGCTGAGGCCGAGTATAGAGGTATGGCTCATGGGATTTGTGAATTACTATGGATAAGAACTTTGTTATCTGATTTGGGTTTCGAACTCAAAAATACTATGCAATTGTATTGCGACAATCGGGCAGCCATTGATATATCACAAAATCCAGTATAACATGATCGCACTAAGCATGTAGAGTTTGATCGTCACTTTATAAAAGAAAAGCTAGATGCCAAACTGATTAGTTTTCATTTTGTTTCCACTGAAGAGCAACTTGCAGATATGCTTACTAAAGGAGTTTCTAAGAAGGCATTATATTGTTCATTAAGCAAGTTGGGCATGATCGATATCTATGCGCCAACTTGAGGGGGAGTGTTAATAAATTATTATTAGTGATATATTAGTTGTATACAACTAATATAAGCACTTTTCCTAAAAAGCAAATTCCTATTTTCATGTATTTATATTTGTATTAACATTTATTGTAATTAAGATTAATAAACATATTTTCAGTATATTTAATTAATAATATATTAGAAATTTCATATTATTTTTCATTAAATTATAAAAAAATCGAATAAAACTGAAAAATAAATCGGACCGAATTGTTTTATAAATCAAACGGTTCAGTCATGTTTTTATTTCTTAAAACCGTTTCAAACAATCTAATCCGAATAATATGAACTGTTCGATTTGGTTAAAAAAAATTAGACAAAATCGGATCGGACCATATCATAGACACCCCTATTGCAAAGTAAGGGAGAACCGACTAACAAATTTATTCCATCGGAGAACTTGGATAGATTTCATAAATGTTTGAAGGAAACTGCGTATTTTAGTCATTAATTCATAGATGAGCATGATATGTCGTGGATGGGTAAAAAGAATAAAAATTATTAAGATTTAATTACTTAATATAATTTTTTTACATGAAATTTTATTTATAAAAAATAATATATTTTTTTAATTATAAATATTTTTTTTTAATATTATATAAAAATAAATATATATTTTTTCTATTAAGTGATAAAAAGATAAAAAGTAAATTATGTTGAATAATTGAATCATTTATATTTATATGTTAAAAAGAAAATAACATTTTTGATATTTTCCCAACATTGCAAGATTTAATATACAAGGAATAGAAAGGAAAACGAAAACGATTATGAAAGAATTTGATTTAATGTTTCTTGTTTCTTTTTCCCACAATTGAATTTTTTTATTACCGATGTAAATAAGAGTAAAAAATATGGAGAAAATAAAGATGATTATAAAGTATTATTTATTGATCACAGATTTTTTTTTCTCTATTTGTATTTTTTTTTAAATTATATTAATTTTAAAATTTATTGATTTGAAATATCACGTAATTATATAATTTATAAACAATAAATAATTTATTTACATCATATGTACTTTCACTTTCAATTTATTTTTCAACTAATATAATTGGAGAGGGGATATAATTGTTCTATTACGTTCGAATTACACTCTTAAATAATTACAAAAAACTATTATTCTTGTAGTTAATTCCACTACTTTCCACAGGTTAGTTGCAATTAAGCCAAAGTTCTTTTATTGAAAAAAAAATGTTCATCTTATTGTAATTATTTATAGGAAAACTAAACTTTAACTGATGCAAGATCAGGATGGTTCTATATATATATATATATATTTATGTGGATAAAATGCACAGTGATATTGAATGTATAATTCATGAACTAATAAATAATAATGATTTGATTATATTGCGACTATATTTGGCAACAAAGCCAAGTCAATTGTTTTCTCAAACGAGCCAAACATTTTGAAAATAGTATGAAATTTTAATTTTTTTTTGGAATTGGGTAATTATAGTTTATAGACCCGCCCAAGATTTGGTTTTCATTTTTCACTCTGAAACAAACGGACCCCGCGAAATCTGAATTATGAATTATAAAAAAATAAAAAAAATTGACATTTGCCAAATTTTATTCGTTTTGCAGCTCTTGCTTATTAGAAAATAGACCCCCCCCCCCCCCCCCCCGCCAAATCTGAAATAATTAGAAAAAAAGAAAGAAAGAAAGAAAGACAGGATCTTATTAAAAGTTTATTTATTTATTTAATGGGCGGAGTAATATATCTGTGCAAAAAGGGAACATGAAAGTCTTTTACCCGGCAAACCCAAAAAGCCCAAATCCTCGAAATTTTGAAATCCAATGTCTCTCAAATTGAAATTACTACGACCCAAAAACACAAAACTACAGCGCCTTTTCTTTTTTTTCAAACAGAAAAATAAAAATAAAATTGCGCTCTCTTTGTCTCTACAAAATCCAGTCCCTCCCTTCTCATTTCCAGACTCACTTTTCTTTGCCCGTCTCTCTCTTTCCCCTGTACTGTAGTCACTGCAAGCGGTTTGCAGCGAGTGAAACCTCCAATTTAACCATCCATGGCAGAACAAGAGAACTTCGTGCGCGTCACTCGTGCGGGCAAGAAGAGAGCAGCGACAGTCATGTCCGAGGAACAAAATCCCACCAAGAAACGTGTGGTGTTGGGAGAACTTCCCAACTTGTCTAATGTTATTGTTCAGGAGGATCAGAGTTCTGGGTTAAATGTGCCAAAGAAAAAGCAGAAATGTGGAGCGAAGAACAAGGCAAAGAAAGTATTGCCCATGACGATACCAGCGGAAAAATCTTCTAAAGAAGAAGATGATTCGGATGATCCACACATGTGCGGACCTTACATTTCTGATGTCTACGAGTATCTGCACCAACTAGAGGTAATAGAATTGGGTCTCTTTGGTGGGTTTTCTGGTTTAATATGTTTTTAATTTGCTTATTGTTGTGTCTTTTGCTAGGTTTAAGGTTCTTTTTCGTCCTAGGTGTTGTTATTAGAATCGGGATTTCATTTTATTTTTATAAAATCTCTGACAGTTTCGTGGTATAATTCAAAATGGGCTATTTTTTTTGGAATAAATTGTGTTACGTGTCTCTTAATGCAAATGCAGCGGGCTAATTTTGATTGTTGATTGATCTTCAGGCGAACCCAAAGAGAAGACCTCTACCTGATTACATCGAGAAGGTTCAGATAGATGTTACTCCTAATATGAGAGGAGTTCTTATAGATTGGTTAGTAGAGGTTGCAGAAGAATACAAGCTCCTTTCTGATACTCTTTACCTCTCCGTCACTTACATTGATAAATTCCTCTCTATGAGTATTTTGAATCGGCATAAGCTACAGTTGCTGGGTGTTTCGTCGATGTTAATTGCCTCGTAAGCCCCCTTTTAATTTAAAATGTGCGGTTCAGGAATGTCGATCTTAGATTTTAATCTTTTATGGGGTTTCCTAATAGTTTTGAATCTACTTGATAACAGGAAGTATGAAGAGATTACCCCTCCACACGTGGAAGACTTCTGTTATATAACAGATAATACATACACCAGAGAAGAGGTAAATGTTCATCTCTTTTGGTTTAATTTATATTCTAGTTATTATGATTTTTTTTTCATCTCATATTTTTATCTATTGGTGTTAAAGGTCCTGAAGATGGAGTCTGATATTTTAGGATCCTTAAAGTTTGAAGTAAGCAATCCAACAACATTGACATTTCTAAGGTAACTGTCACGAAGAAATCTAAATCCCTATGTCTTTTAGCGAAATATGATTATTGCTTTGTTTGGTTACATTTCATAATATATTTTTGCTTCTTTCCTGTTGGGTTATGCAGGAGATTCACCAGAATCGCTCAAGAGAGTCTGAAAGTATGTTAAATCAATCTTTCTCTCATTTATTTACATTTGCGTTGAATATTTAATGGTTGAAATTCTTCCTCAAAACTGATTTCTTGTTGTGTTCCTCTTCAGAGCCCAAACTTGCAATTAGAGTTTTTGAGCTGCTACCTTGCTGACCTAAGTTTATTGGATTATAACTGTGTCAAATTTTTACCTTCTTTGGTGGCGGCATCTGTAATATTTCTTGCAAGATTCATGATAAGGCCAAAGATGCATCCATGGGTAAGATAATTTCATAGAGAATTACTTATGTTATTGCTTCGGTTTGTATTGGGAGGCAATATCTAATTATCTGTTTTTGGCAGACATTGTCCCTTCAACAATATACAAGATACAGACCAGCTGATCTCAAGGATTGTGTTCTTGTCATACATGACTTGTATCTGAGTAGGAGGGGCGGGGGTTTGCTAGCTGTGAGAGAGAAATACAAACAACATAAGGTGTTTGTCTAACCTTTTTTGTACTAATTATGTAGAATGAAAAGCATATTGTTTTTTTTTTGAAGTTATTTATGGCCGAACTAGTCTAATTCGAATTCTGTTATTTTGAAAACAGTTTAAAAATGTGGCAACCATGCCTTCTCCACCAGAAATACCATCATATTTTTTTGATGATTTTGGAGTATGATTGACCCTGATGAAATTGAAGTCCAATGATACTTTTTTGAACACCTGATAGAGGGAGATGGTGGTATGGTATCTAATAGAAGTAAGCTCTAGTGGCGGCAAGTGTATCTTTGATCTGAACTTTGGGGTTTAGGTTGCCGTAGTGATTTTGAATAGCATGACCTACATTATCCCACTGATAATGATTGTGTTTGTCTAATTACTTTGCCTATAATTTCTTCTGAGGTCATTTCATTATGGCTCTGCTTATTTGGGGTTTCGAAATACTTTTTAAGGTATAGATCTTTACCATCATTGATGGCTGTAAAGCTCATGTCTGAATGAAATTCATTGTAAGATACAAAAGTGCTTGAATCGTGATAACCTAGTTTTGTATTTATAATTTTTAACGCATGTAGTGACTTTAATTTTTGAATCTTGAAGTTCCATAACTTGTCATTGAGGCAGTAAATGTATAGCCAGTACAATGACAGTTCTGAATGCTGTTCGATCAATTTAATGTTTGCTGCAAATAGGAATTGTTAGCCTATAATAAGTCTAAGCCTTGACTAAGGGAGCGGAATAGTTGATTCATTACGCTAAATTGTACATTGAGAATGACAGGCTGAATTGGAGCTGGTCACTCATACGAACATCTTCCTTCAGTTTCTCGACGCTGGTCTTGATATACCCCAGCTTTAGTGTGAAGGAGACTATCCATCATGCTGCTCTGTTTACAAAGACATAATTTCATCAAAAACCAAACCCAAAACGAACATAAATCTAAGATCCAATGAGGTAGGCCATTAATACTCCCATCTGAAGTTCAAAGTTGGAGCGATTAGGATATCATCTCAAATCTGTACCTCCATAGCACATGTAGTAGCATTTTGTACTAGTCTGCAAGATTGTATTGGTCATCAGATAAAAGAAACAAAACAAGTATTTGCACAAACTAATTACCACTATAAGCCATATGATGGGAGTTTCGTTTAATTAGGTGTTTTATAAAAACAAGCTTGATTCTCTTTTGGCAAAACATAAGGGTAGGATAGCACATCAACGCCACCTAAGCTGCAATACTGTTCTTGGTTTCCCTTAAACTTACGCAATAACCTTTTATTGGATGAATTGGAAAATCCATGCTTACTGAAGAAGAAACAGACAAGAAAAATATCCTCAAAGTGTACATAAGGAAATCCAAAACACTGTTGTCTGCAAAACAGGCGGTGACCTTGTTGCCTTATTTGTTCTAACAAACCTCAAAAATCCCACCATTTTCAGCGTATGTTTTTACAATTTTGCCTTCTTTCCGGGACCATGTGTGCATGCATTTATCCATATAGCTGCTAGCCAAATACTTCCCATTAGGGCTGATGGCAACAGAGTATACTGGATCCCTGTGTACATACATCAGTATGATTAAAAAGGGTAATATTGTCATGGTAAGTTTGTCCTCGAAGAACATTAAGTTGTTGTAAGGTTGAATTTCAGATGGCTGGATATAAAACATCCTAGAATGGCTCCAATGAAGGCAAAGCAGAATGTAGAGTTTGAACATAGTGCAACCCTAATTTTTGACCGGTACCTGTGCCCATTAAAGCTGTGCAGAAGTCTCCCTTGCTCCACACTCCATAGCTTTATAGTTGAATCAAACGAAGGAATGCTCAAAAATAAATTTGCATTAACAAATAATTCAAACAATGAGAAAACATTGAATTGGTTTATTGGTCCCCTTCACCAATTAATATGCCAGAAAAATTGGAAAAAATTGGTTATTTCGTGAAGTTGGGTCTGCTTTTAAACATTAAGAAGCAATTACTTAGTCTACTTTTACCGTTACTTTTACCGTTTCTGTGTAATTTTTAGGGAACCGGCGCATTTACCTTGCTAGCAACTGCTGATTGGGATTATTCGGGCTTGCTCCAGTGGGACTCCAGCGGGTTGTATAAATCTCATGCAAGTTCGTGCAACATTCACTAATAATATCAAGGGAATTATTTAAAATGAAAATAGATGCAGAGACCAATAAGTACCTTAACATGCTCCCTTAAATCATGCAATTATACTTGTCCTGGTTCATGCTCCATATCTGCGCCAAAATATTTTGGTTCTCGAAGTTAAAAAATAATAAAAGTGACACTCATGTTGCAGAGTCTTGTGTGTTAAAATGCCATAAGCATGTTGCAGAGTCTTTTTTCAGCACCGTTATAATCCAGGTGTGCCTTTCCTTCATCATAACCCTTTTCTGGATCCAAGTCCTTTTCTATAATCTCTTTTTCATTTTCTTGTTATTTTTTCCTCTTTTTTTCTTTCGCCTGCTCTCTTTCTCGAGAATGATCTAGTTCGTGCTTATGTTTGCTCTCCTTTTATTTGTCATTAGTTTCAAACCCATCCTTTCGCAGATTTTCCTTCTTTTCTTTTATAATTTTCCGCAGTTCATGAGCATCTTTTGTGATAAGATCCAAGGGTTGTAGCGTTGAAAAATCATCATCCCTATCACCATCACTCTGAAGACTTAACACATGTATCAATTAGTTGAAATATCTAAAATGTACAAGAAAAAGGATAAGTGAAACAGGTCATGTTCGCCTCCAGCTCAAGATATTGAAATCCCTTTTGCAAGAATTTAACAAGTGCTCCCGGGGGAACTACATTTCCATCGATGTACTTTTATCGATACCAGCTTCATAACCAAACAAAAAAGCTGAATGCGTAAACCCTGAAAAGTTCAAACTACTAGCCTACTAGTTAGGTTAAGACACTGCATAGCATGACATCATAGAAAAACAGGATTTGTACAGAAAAATAAGCTTCTGGCGACTAAATTTCTCTACCATAAAGAGATAATTAAAAGATTTCAAAGTCAAGAAAAAAAATGATAATTTTGAATTATAACTTAGCCAGACAATCTTACAACTCAAAATTAATAACGCAAGAGGAAAATTTTAGCTTATCATTAACAAAAGCAAAAAATATATCTGACCATTCTTGTTACATTTCCATATTTAGAATATTTAGGTTAAAAAACACCCATGTTAACCGAATTTTTACAAATTTCATTCTTTAATTCCTTGTTTTTTTTACCTAGATGGTCATTACTTTTTTAATTTTTACAAATTTGATATAAAATGACTAAATGTGTGGTCTTATATTGTAGGTAATGATGACGTCGAGTTAGGAGCGGACGCCCTCTACTTCAGGTGTGTATGTAGTAGGTTTAGTACATTGCGTAAAAGAAAAGGTTGCAAAACAAACAAAAAGGTGGGTGACACGTTCATTTGAAAAGTTAAGTGATTAATAATTATAAGAAAACAAAAATGTAATTTTAAAATGTAAAATAAATTTTTTAAATTTAAATAAAATTTATGATTTAATTTACAAAATTTAGTGAAAAAAGATTTAAGGGAAAAAATTGGTAAAAGATACTTAGCATAAATAATGTTCAGCCGAGTATTTTATAAAACAAGCTCATGGAAAACCTAATTAAGATTACGAGGAATCAAAGCTTATTGGGAGTACGAAATCGCCCAAAAGAACTTGATTCGTGGAATTTTCTCGCTCTAGATGTTAAATTTTTTTTATTAAATAAAAAATATTATATAAATAAGATTTAAATTTAGGTTCATACTTTTGCAGTCATGAAACACAATTTTAGGTTTACTTCGGATGAATTAAAACCTGAAAATCTTGTCGCCTTGGACGTTTGCCAAAACTTGGGCCGTTTTTTGAGGCCTATTCTCCTTTTAAAGGGTCCTCATTTGTTTGAGACAGAAATGGGTTTCAAGACCCAATAGGCCCAAAACATTTTTATTATGAATGGGCACACATATTTCACATTATATATGGGACAATTTTTATTACATCCCATAAAACCTTAAATACATACTCTAATGTCTAATTTTTTTGAGGATATATACTATACAGGTATGTAATTGGAGGGTTTTGTGAGATTTTGTAGAATTTCTCTTATATACTGCAGTTTTTCGTTGTGCTTCTTGCTATTATTTTTTACATCATACATATACAAGAATAGAGTTGTAATCTCTTACACAACATAATACAAATATGATAGGACATAATAAAAATTGTTACAATTGACAAATATTTTTTTTAAATAACATATAATATCTCTTAAAACTTATAATTATAAAAATATTATTTTTTATGTTAAGTTCATATATTTGTAAAATTAAAAATATATCATCCAAAGATTTCAATTTGAACGAATTTCAACTATAAAACGTTCAATTGAAATCTTTGAATTTTACATTTTTAATTGTACAAATATATGAACTTAACATAAAAAAAAAATATTTTCAATTGAATGTTTTATAGTTGAAAACCGTTCAAATTAAATTTTTATTACTTATATTCGTTTAATTTTTGAATTTATCAAATTCAACCATCATTCAATATTATTTGTATATTATATTTGTTTTTATAAGTTATAGAATTATATTTTACTTAATTTTTCAAAAAATAATTAATTTTTTTATATGTTAATAACATGTAAATACAATAAAATTAATAACAAATATGATAAAATAATATTACTAGATTGTGATTCATAACTAAAGCGGATAAAGTGTGAAATAAAATGGGAGATCTTTTATTAATGTAATGGTTTCCTAATGAGATTCTTAATCCCACATACAACCTAAGACCTTGATCAGGGTTCATGTAATAAGTTCACCTTTATTCTCACAACATACCCTAAAAGAGAATCATGATGTCCATTTTTATGGCTTAGCATGCTATGTACCTTTATTTAATTCTTTATTCTTATTCTTATTTTTATTTTTTTGGATTGAAAAGAGGAAATGATCATCAAATAGTTCGTTGTCTCAGTCAATCAAAGAGTTGATTCTTGTGCCATCAATTCCGCAGCAAGATTAGGGTAAGCAATTCTCTTTAAGGTGGGCTTATCTTGTTCTTCGGTTAGGATATGCATGCGATGCAAGTCATGGCTTTGCATACTATTTCGTTATTTTATACAATTAAACCCAACCATTTCACTCAGGACCCTCACCATTGGCTTTTAAATTGTTTCTCCAATTCTAAACAAGTAAGACTAAAAAAATGGTTTGACAAATATGCGAGGTATTAAAAGTTGAAAAAAATAATTGACATACAAAATTAGTCATGAAAATTATGCATCTTATAAAAGTTCAAACTTAACACTGTAGACCCATTTATTCATAACTTTAAATTAATACCGTAAAATATTGCAATTTATTTATACTTTATTTAATAAAAATAAAACGAATTTAGGAGTTAATAATTGGGAGAGAAAAAACAGTATCCAAGGCTGATACGAAGATCATAGTGGATTTTTAGAACAATTTTAAACTTTATTATATATGTTTTTTTTTATTATTATCTATATTTATATACATAATTATAAAAAATTAAATATTTTAAATATCTTTATAAATTATTTTACAATATATATCCATGAAATGTAATTAACCTTGGATGTTACTAAAGAAGCGAGTTTATTGGTTTCCAAAACAAAACCAGGTACTGTTTTTAGCAGGAAAAATAAAAATAAAGATAAAAAAACAAAACATATACTAGAAGTAAAAGTTTAATTATTTTGTTCAACTCTCATATTCCACGTTTGCTTTTTACGATAGATTTTTTTTATCTATAAATACGGGTAAGTTTTTTTTTTATCTTTTGTTAAGATAAATCTCAATTTTTCTAACTTAACCATAGATTTTATATATTATCACTAATGTTTTTAATTTATTGACAATATTACTATTTATCATTAATTTTTTAATTTTTATTTGAAAAATTATCACCAATATCTTTAAATTTTCATATTTTATCATATATATTCCAAAAATTCATAACTTAATTACAAATACTTCTATTATTTTATATATTTTTACTAATATCTTTAATTTATTAATAGTGTTACTATTTATAATTAGTTTTAATTTTTTATATACTATTTACTTCTTTTAGTTTATAATTAAAAATTAATATTTGTGATATAATGTAACAAAATTATATTCTTCGTTAATTTGTTTAGGATGGATTGATTGATTTAGTTTAATTTTTCGTTAAAAATATTAAAACTTAAATTATTTTAGCATTAAAAATCATTAAATATTATTTTTTGTTAAAAAAAAACCATTGCGTCATGTTAAAAAGAGAGTTTGAAAGAAAATGATATCACATATTGGATATGTATAAAATTAAAAAATATATATTTAAAGATTTTACTAACAAGTTAGGATTAATAGGTTAGGTAAAACAAAGTATATTAAATAATTTAAATGAAGTGTTTTTTATTTTTGTATAAATTAGTAAATAAGTTAACACATCAAATAAAAATTTATAATTTTTATAAAATTTATAATTTTATCAATAACATGAATTAAATATAATGTTAACATAAGAAACAATAATTATTATACGCATTCTTGAATTATTATCATAAATAACAACATGAAAACAACACATATCTGTTAGCAGCTAACATAAATTTAATGCGATAATTTTTTAAGTTTAGACAATTTAGAATCTTAAATATTGTGAAGAAGAGAAAGCATAAATTAATATATTAAATCCTTTAAATTAAATAATTTTGCATTTTTATATAAAAGATTAAAAATACATTTTTATGTTAAATAATGTATCCTTTCTTCTTTTCTACTCTTGAAAAAAATAACTGTTCATCGGAAGGACGTTGTAAATCTCAGTTGGCGAATTGACCACTCATAACTTGTACTCTGCCAATCGGAAATAAACATCAAATCTCATCTGCATATTACTGAATCCTGATCCGTATCAAATATAAAGCTATTTGCATAAATAAGAGTAATCCCTTGGAAGTATTCTAATTATACTTTTTGTTATCAGATAGATGTAAAGGAAAAGTATTCTTCTTCATCTACATACGAAGAAGTAGCTAAGAAAAATAACAGACTGACTACCTTTCACAACAGACATGCAATAATCAGACAAAGAAAAAGCACAAGAGCCTTAGATATATTATTTAAAAAATATGTAAATAAAAATTAAAAGTACAGTTAAAAATATCTGATAAATCTTATAAATAAGACTTGGACTTCGAGTTACCCTTGTTTTAGGGACTGAAAAAGCTAGCTATCAAACCAAATCAGGTTGAAAAAGGTTCTCGTGAAGCACAAAGAAAGACTAAAAGTAATCAAAGGGTAGAAAAATGCACTTCTCATAATGTAAGAGACCAGATATTTTGAATTATGAGAACCGATACCAAATATTTTAAAAAATAAATTTTTATTATATAGTTATTAAAAATAATCTTATATTAATTTAATTTAATTAGTTACGTTTACATGATAATTAAGATCTTGTTTAGTGGTAAAACCACTTACTTGATTTAATGTTATATTTTGTTAATAGATCAAGTAGAAAACATGTAAAACATGAAAAATATTTAATTAAAGATTTTATTAGATCATTAATTTTTTGTACATTAAACGTGTAAAACTAATTTCTTATTCATTTAACGTAGAGTACTACTTTCTTGTTCATTTAAAGTGAAGATGAAAATAAAATTTTTGGTACCATAATTTTTGTAAGGATGTTGCTTATAAATAACTTGTGTTTATTTGTACAAAATATAAGAGCAAATGAATTAGAGAGCATTCTTAAGAAAGGTAGTAAAAATCTTTGTGAGATTTATCTTATGAGTTACTACCTAGAAAGTAAATTTTTTTTTGTAAGTAATATTTTTACTATTTTGTAAGAGAGTTATTTTTCTTATTAAAATAGAGATTATAATTGTTATCTCATTGTAACTAGAGAGAAGGTATTGTAATCACTATTTTCAAATAGTGAAATCCTCTTACATTTGTTTGTGATTTTTTACCCCAATTTGTTTCGGAGTTTTTTCACGTAAAATTTTTATATTTATTTTATTTTCATTATTTTCGATTTTACTTTATTTGTGTTTTAGTTTCAACTTGATAATTTTTACTAATAATTTATTTACATGTTAATCTGTTTTTATTATTATTAAAATAAAATTTTTATTTTTTAAAAATATTTAATCATCGTATTATAAGCATTAATTTTAAATTATTCTTATATATAAATAAACGGGAATATAATGTAGTATCTTTCGTGGAATGTGTCCCTTGTTTGCAGGGTAGACACCGACTATAATACCCCTATCGACTTTTTCTTCTATACTCAACACTGCCAAATAAAGCCATGCATAAAGCTTCTTTTTCATTTCTGGAGCTATTTTCTACCACTTCTCTATGTAAAGCTTTTTTTTTTCTTTTTCTTTTTTCTCTTTATGTTATTCAACCTGGAAGTTTGGAGTCATTATTAATTTGTTTCCCACTCTTTAAAAACACTCTTCCATATCAACCTTTCTGTCTCATTCTAGCTAGCTGGTTAATTTAGAGCAACAAAATGGTTGTTCATCGTCAACTTTTGCATGTGTGTTGGTTGAAGAAGTTGATTCTAGTTTTGGTTTTGATCTCATTATTTTTGGTCACAGGAGAAACAATGAAGGTGGGTAGAATGGTCAAAGATGAAAGGGAGTCCCCAAAGGGGAAGCAAACGAAGGAAGTGAGGAACCAACGCTTGAGGCACACATTTGACGTTTTCTTCTCAAGTAAGAGGAGAGTTCCTAACGCTTCAGATCCACTCCATAATCGTTGAAGCTTTTTTGGATACGTTGAAAGAGCGTCACAGCTGTTTTGGCAATTGATGCTGGTGCAGACTGCAGATTTGCAAGCAAGCAGCACGAACAGTGTGCGTTTTGTGGCGCTGTATTGTCTTTACCGATAAATCTGTGTGTTGTCTTTACTGATAAATTATTGCGGTTTATTTTATTTTGGTATTTTTTTATTCTTAATTTCAATTAGTATTTTTATTTAGGTTATTAGCATTAATTTTTATTAATTTTAAGAATAGTTTTAATAAATTAAGTTATTTAAGAGGTAAATATTATTATTGAAATTAATAAAACTTTATACTAAAAATAGAAATAGAGTTACAATAAAAAATAAAATTACCTACCGCATTTTTGTGGCTGTACCTTATCTTGTAAGATTTATATATCATCAAACGATGTGTAAATTTAATCAACCCACAACCGAAGAAACTCGGTCCTTGCATTTCTGTTACTTTTTAAGTGAATTCTTTTTAGGTTCATTTAGCTACATTATAATTTTTAATTTATTATTTTTAATATTTTTTTATTTTAATTGGTTTTAAGTTTATATTATTAAAATGTGTTTTATTCAATTATTTTCATTATAAAATTATTAATATATTTGGTGGAAAAATTTAATATACATTATTAATTTATATCTTTATTATCTTATTCATAAAGTGTTTTTATAAATCTATGTAATTTACTTAAATATTTAAAAAAAATTGATCAAATTTTTAATAAAAGTAACTAATTAAAAGAAATTTTAACAATAAAAAGAATCAATAAAAATTAAAAAATTAAAATTTTCATATAACGTTTCCTTCTTTATATATATATATATATTCTATTACTAAGAGTATTTTCCTTTTGAATGTAAATGTATAGATTCAAAAAAGATTTAACAATAAAAACAGTGAATAAATATAAAAAAAAATTCCTGAGCCATAGGCGTGTGAGTCCTAGTTACGACTAGGCAACGATATGATCGGCGAGATAGGAGGTGTCCTATTGTTAAGATGGGACAAGGGTGTCTATCTATTCACCGATTATAGGTGGGTAATCTATTTAGCAGCGGCTGAGTACTCAAAACACAAATTAATTCTCATAATAACATGATAAGATCTTAAATGGTATCGATGGAGTAGAAAGATTTAAGTTTTCTTAGACACAAAAAGAAAATTTTTTTAGGTTAAAGTTTTAGTGATTAGAGGAGAGAAATTTGATATATGAAATAAATCACGTATTTTTCTCATTAAAATTATACATATATAGATAACATTTTAGGCACTTAAGTTGGTTAGTGATTCAAGAAACTAACTACATGATAATTACATATAATATAATATAATTTATAGTAAGTAGATTGTCATAAGTGTTTGCATAAATAAGTTGTCATATTTAGATTGTTAAAGACTCTCAAGTGGATTGACGAGGTTGTCGAGGTGGGGATTGAAGTCACACCAGAATGTTACATTAATATCAGGTCTTGATCTTTATGACCTTGTAAAGAAATAACGAGACATCTTAATTAGTTATGCTATATGTTTTATTGAGTTTATTAGGTCTTCATCATCATTAAGTCACACTACTGCAAAAAGGGTATTTAAGTTGATATGTAAAGTAGGTTTTTAGAAAAAATCGACTTATAATGAATTTAAAATCAGTTCGGTGTAGAACCGATGCTATCCACGAAATATGTAATGTCGGTTGACGTGTCAAACCGATACTACACATGGACGTAACGACAGTTCCAAGTATCAATCGACACTATCCACATAACATAGCATCGGTTGACACCTGAAACTCACGCTATACACGTGGATAAATTCTTTTATCTTCTTTCTTCCCCTTCAAGCGCTGCATAACTTTCAAAAACTCAAAACTTCCTCCATTTCTCCTCTACTCTTTTTCATTTTTTGGCCATCAATTCTAGCACCGGTTAGTGAGTTTTCTTCTTTTCTAACTAATCTTTTAGATCTATTTTTTTTGAGTAAAATACTCAAATCTTTAATACTCATTTTTCACTTACAAAACTCATTTTTTCTTCATTTTTCTTCATTTTGTTATTTTATTTATTTTTATAAGTATTTCTATTAATCTTATTCACTTATTATTCATATTTTTTCTGTTATTATGTGTATAAATTTTTGTATTATATATGTAGGTTTGTATTATAACATCAGAAAAAAATATAATGATCTTGAATAATATAAAACAACACCATGTTAATTTTTTTGCTATTAATTAATATTTTATTTTTTAATTATTTTAATTATTTGTTAAACATATTTTTTTCTATTATTATTTAGTGATCGAATACAGGTTTTAATTTAAATATAATAGAAAAATGAGTAAATTATGTAAAAAAAATTAAAATTTAAAGTCGGTTCAGGCATTTAACCGACATAAAATTTTAAGTTATTTCATTTAAAGTTAGTTTTAACCGATTTTATTACCTCTTTTTGTAATATTGTTATCATGTTTATTACCTTATTGTAGAATAATGAGGTACCAACATTGATTAAGTTTTTTAACTGTTACATATTTAATATTAAGCTCTAGTTGATAAAAGTAGCTGCAATGTATAAAACCATAAACTAAATCAATGATAAGAAGCTACAAACCCTTGAAGGAGAAGGTAACTAAATCAAATAGATATTGCATAATTAATGGCAAATTGAAACAAAAGCCAATATAGAACCACCAAGAAAAATCCCATGCGAAATGGTTATTAATAGCGAGATCACTTGAATCAAACCACCTTTGCTTTGATTTCTACAAATTCTTTAATGGTTCATAAAATTCATGAAAACTCATTCCTAAAAAAAATTGTTTTTCTTTATAATAATACAATTTTTTTGGCAAACACGAGGGATACTTTTTAGCAAGTCATATGTAAGATTGTGATAATTGATAGCCTTGTTTATTAGTAATAAAATCACTTTTTTTGTTTAATGTTATATTTTGTTAATTGATTAAGTATAAAAACATAAAATACATTTAATTAAGGTTGTTATTGGAGCACTAATTTATTGTTCATTAAATGTGAAGAATTAATTTCTTATCTATTAAATGTGTAGATAAACATGGATTCTTTGTTATCACAAGTTCTTCAAAGATGTTGTCTATAAATAACTTAATTTATTTATGTAAAATATAAGACAAATGAATTAGAGAGCATCCATAAGAAATATAATTTTTTTTTAAAGTTATCTTGTGAGTTGTTACTTAGAGAGGAAAATTTGTTTCTTATTTGTAAGTAATTTTTTTTTATTTTGTAAGAGAATTATTTCTCCTATTATAATAGATATTATAATTGTTATCTTATTGTAACTAGAAAGAATGTGTTGTAATATCTATTTTACAATGATGAAATCTTCTTATATTTGTCAGTAATTTTTTTATCCTAATTTATTCGAAGTTTTTTCAAGTAAAATATTTGTGTTCATTTTATTTTAATTATTCTCAATTTTACTTCAGTTTTGTGTTAGCTTCAATTCATTAATTTTTACTAACAAAATGAACCTATGTAAGCTTAGCGAAAATGTGAGAGATAAGAAAGAGATTTTTAAGTGTGATAAAATCTTAACTAGTTTTCTTAATCGTCCTAATAAAAAAGCAAATTTTGTAAGCATGGTTAATAATTATCACAAAACATAAATTTTTAAGAATTGTTATTTTTTTATAAAATTTCTCCTATGATTGTTACCAAATCACCTGTTTATGGATAATTGTATATATTTTTATATTTATAACCGTTTCAAAATGTATTTATTATTATAATAATTGTATTCATTATATGTATCAAATAGTTAATATTTTTTCATACATATTTAATTATTTTTAATAAAATATTGATGAAAGTAAATTTTAATACAACAATTATAATAAAAATTATAAGGTTAGAACTTAAAACGTCTAGTACTGACAAAAACATTTACCTAATGTTTAAATATGATAAATTTGTTAATATATAATTCATTATATAATATGATTGGATTGTATCCATTCAAACTTTGTTTTTTTAATTGCATCTATAATATATTTATGGTAATGTATAATAGTGACTCTAAGCATTTAGTGGGTTTTTGACATGTGATGTGATATTGTGACATGAAAATTGTACAACTATGTAGTTGAGTTCGGCAGAATTTTTTCTTCCTGAACGTACAATTATAACATATTAGGTGCGGTTGTCATAAAGTGGCAGAATTCATCAACGCTTAAAGACTAGTTGATTGCACCTTGACTTAAAAACACAACTTAAAAATAAAGCATCTTTAAACTCTCTTTTTTTCAAATATTATTTATGAATTATATTTATATTTAATCATCTCTTTATCATCCACGAGAATATTTCTATATTATTCTAAAAACTTTCAAATTACTTACGACGACGTATCCTCCTTCTTAGAAATAAAGGTTTAATTCTTAACTTAAAAACTAATTTTTGAGTTATAGGGTTACCTAAATTTATAAACATCATTGTTGTCTTACTCTTGGTCAATGTAGGACTTAACATCCCCTTCTACGTCGGTTAAAGTTCGAATTCACGACACGGTTTGAATTTATGACACGAGAGCCGATTAGAGTACGAAAAAACCAAAAAATTAGCTCTGATATCATCTTAAAAACTCAGACATAATTTTAAATCCAAAAACTAACTTATGAATTAAAGAATTTCTCGGACTTATAAGCAACATAATTATTTTATTGTTAGGTAATGTGAGACTCAACGCTCTTATCTTGTTGATGTACATCTACCTTCCACTCTTTGTGATATTCTTTGTAATTATGAGATAATATCTAAAATACCGTCATCATTTTCATCCGACAACCCCAATCGTCTTATTAATGAATTCATCTCGGGTTTGACGGCCAACTCGGATTGCCAACGTTTTTCAGGTGGTTTTGCAACCAACATTGAAACCTTACCACAAGGATTTGCTAAATGAAGTTGACCTTTTCAGTGTTATCAAGTATCTGCAGATAAATATGAGTGTCTAACAGAATTAATTTAGTGAAGGGTGAATTAATAATTGGCCTTTCAATTAATGTATTTTTTTTAAAATGCAAATAAAATATTTGCTTACACTCAAAGGGACTGTTTTTTAATAACAGGAATCAAACTCCAACTTCTCATTTATGCAACTTATAAAAAGACACTGATGTTATTATGCTACAAAGACGTGGGACACTCAGGAGATTTTTTCTAAAATTCCGATTGTTAAAGCAACAATTTTAAGATTCATTTTATTGCTTACAATTGACAATAATTATAAGTGTTTTTAAATTCCTTTAAAATAAGTCATTCTTACTTCTTGATTTTAAGAGTAAATAAATAATTAAAAACAAATAATTATCTTATCAATCTGATTTTAATTAGATTAGATTAATAAATTTTAAAAATATAAAAAATATAAAAAATATTTAAATTATTTAAATTTGATCAAATTTAAATTAATATATTTTATAATCCGTTATATCTAATATAAATTGAATTATTATTAAATTATAAATAAATAAATATTTTATTTTATAATATATAATATTTAAATATTATATATATCATAATTATATTTGATTATTATTTTTAATTTTAAAAAATAAATATAAATATTTATAATAATTTAATAATTATATAGATATATTTCTTAATCTTTTTATTTTCTTAATTAAAATTATAATAATAAATTTTATTACAAATACATAATTTTAAAATTTAAATATTATATATATTGTGTTTTATACGGGTGATAATAATTTATAAATAAATGTTAATATCAATATAATTTGATAGTATTTATTTATATGAAAATTAATTATATAATTAAATTAAAAAAATAATTTAAATTCATCGGAAATAAATAATTACAACTCGCCGCCAAAGTTTTAATACAAAATATTGAAATAATTGAGTTACAATCAGGCATTTTTTAAGGGAGGCTAAAAACCTAGATTTCCAAAATAACCGATCACAAATTTCTCACGTTTATTTCGATGCATTTTGATGTATAAGAATTATGTCATCCATTACGCAAAACATCAATCAATCGGAATATTCTACTAAATCGTAATAATCAAAGAAATATATATATACAATAGTTAGTGTAAAAATTATAGAATATTGGGGATAAACAAGTTAGTTTATATTTTTCTTTTAAAAAGTATTAGAACATATATTTATTTTTAAAATATTAAAAATTGCATAATTTTTTGAAAGAATCATTTTAAATTATATTTGATTCATAAAATAAAAAAATAATAACGATAATAAAAATTAAATTTAATAAAAATATTATTATTATTATTATTATTTAAGTAGTTAAATTAAAATAATAATAAAAATTAAAAATTTATAATATTGTAAAATAAATAATATTAAAAATATTTTTAAAGTTTAAAATGAGATATTATAATAAATGATTAAAATATGTAAAAAAATATAATATTCTACCATATTTTTAAGAAATATAAAATGAATATAAATTATGTTATTATCCAGATATTTTATATTCTATTTTAAATTATCATTCAAATTAAAAAAAATTACATTATATTTTTAATTAATATTAACTAAATATAATTTTAATTCAAGTGTATTTAATAATATCTTAAAAATCACTTAAATTTTTTTAAAATAAAAATCTATTTTTAAATACAACTTTCAAATTTATTTTATTTTTAAATTAAAAAGTAAATAAAATAAAAGGTATTTTTAAAAAATAATTATATAATTTATAATGTATTTTTTAAAAATAAGTGAACTTAATTATTATTTTTTAAAAATTACTTAAAAATCCTTTCTCGAAAATTGGTTGAGTCTCGTATACATATCACAATCCCTGTCCGCTGATGGGTGTAGAGGACATCAGTTTACTTCACTTTAAAAATAAACTTTAGTTTTTATTTTTTAAAAATATATATGAAAATTTCTTATTTATTTTAAAAATACATATAAATTTATTTTAATTTAATTATTATTTTATATTTTATTAATATAAAATATCTTTTTCAAAACATAAATCATGTGCTATTTAACATCTTATAAAGTAGGAGAATAAAAGTAAAGACTCGCAACAAAATGACAAAATTGGTTATCTTACAAAATAATAATAAGATGACAAAATTGATTAAATGGTCTTGAAAACTAGGATAGGCTCATAAAAGTAGGAACGTCTGTTTTTCTTTATAATATTTTTTCCTTCACCGTTCCGTTCACCATGGAGAGCTTTTACGGTTTCATAGCTCTGTTTCTCTGCATTTTTCTGGCCACCAAAGTTGTATTCCACCGAAAGAAGAATCTCCCACCGAGTCCACTCTATATTCCCTTCATTGGCCACCTTAATTTCTTTAAACAACCCCTTTACCAGACATTCCAAACTCTATCCCAAAAATACGGTCCAATATTTTCTCTACAATTGGGTGTCCGATCCTTCGTTGTCATATCTTCTCCTTCAGCTGTCGAAGAGTGCTTCTCCAAAAATGATATAATATTCTCCAATCGGCCCCGAACCATGGCCGGTGATTGCATGACTTACAACTACAGTGCTGTTGTTTGGGCTTCTTACGGTCAATTATGGCGGAGCCTCCGACGCCTCACTACAACTGAAATCTTTTGTCATAACAGCCTTCAAAAGTTTTCTTCTATTCGGGAGGAAGAAGTTTCTTCCCTTGTTCGCCTAGTGCTTAAGCTTTCTGATGAGGGAAGACATAAGGTTGACTTGAAGTATTTGTTCAGTCTTCTAACGTTTAACGTTCTCATGAAAATGATTACTGGTAATCCGTGTATTGAAGAGGAGATTTCTGACACGATTTTGGGCAAGCAAAATTTCAAAGAGCTAAAGGAGAAATTCTTTCCACTTGTATCGTTCATGAATACTTGCGATTTTTTTCCCATTTTGAGATGGTTTGGCTACAAAGATCTGGAGAAAAATATGATAAGGGCGCAAGAGAGGAGAGATAAAGTCGTTAGAGATTTGATAGAGAAGGTTCAACGAAAGAAAGTCAGTTCTTCGGATACTACTGAGACAATAACGTTGGCTGAGAAATTGTTATCACTTCAAGAATCAGGAACTGAAACAGCACTCTCTGATTCTGTTATAAAGAGCATTTTGATGGTGAGCATCTTCTTTGATAATTATTAATGAAACTGTTTACGTTGTGATAACACTTAATGCCTAATCCCAGAAATTAAACGCTTAATCCCGAAGACATTCTTGATTATACTTGTTTTAAATTTGACCTAATTGTTGGCTAAGTCTCAACTCTGTTTCTGTGCTAGGTAGCTCTTTCTGTTTTATAATGGTTAATAGTGTGTTTCAGATTATGTTTGTTGCTGGAACTGATACATCAGCTACCACAATGGAATGGTCAATGTCACTTGTTTTGAATTATCCAGAAGTACTGCAAAAGGTTAAAAAGGAAATTGATGAACAAGTAGGAAATATCAGGCACTTGCTTAAGGAGTCTGATCTTCCAAAGCTTCCATATCTCCGTTGTGTCGTAAACGAGACTCTTAGACTATATCCCCCAACGCCTCTTTTGTTACCTCATTATTCCTCAGAAGATTGCACCGTGGGTGGATTTCATATATCGAAAGGCACAATTTTGGTGGCAAATGCATATGCTATACATAGAGATCCCAACGTATGGGAGGAGCCAACAAAGTTTAAGCCAGAGAGATTTGAAGAAAAAGTGTATATTGGGGATAGAGAAGGTTTCAAATTCATTCCATTTGGAGTGGGAAGGAGAGCATGTCCAGGTGCTCCCATGGCGATTCGGATAATTAGTTTGGCAGTGGGAACACTTGTTCAGTGCTTTGATTGGAAGAGGGTTGGGCAGGATTTGGTGGATTTGACACCGGGCTCCGGAATTAATCTAGCCAAGAGTGTTCCGCTTGAAGCTTTTTGCAGTCCTCGTCACACCATTACTGGCATCCTCTCTCAACCCTGATATTATTGAGATATATATTTTTTTCCCTTTCAATTATTTATATTATTTATGTTTTCTAAGTTTAACTTATTTTAAATTACTACTAAATTAGCTTTTACATCTCATCTAAAGTAAGCCCACTTTCATTTCGCCAAATACATGTGATATGGGTTCAAGGTTGGTTTAGAAACACCCCTTATTTTAATGCGTTTGTATCCATCCATTCCACTTCTGGCTCCTCGAGAAGCTTCTGTTGTTAGATGTTTTGATCCGCCTAGGGGAACATCGTTAATTGTGAGAGATGGTGATTTGTGGGAAGGAGGAAGAATCAACAAAGTTAAACCTGAGAGGTTTTTGGGGTGAAGTGGTGGTGGGCATAGGTTGATCCCGCTTGGTGATGGAAGGCGAAGGTGTTCACTGTCCAGGGTGTAATATGGCCAACCGAACTATTGGATTGGTATTGGTAACCTTAACCACTCGCCTAGTGAGGATTTTGTGGATACTGGATAGGGGTGAAGGTCTCGACTCACTATGCACACCACGTTTGGATCCTTGTTATGTTAAATAGTGGTCCTTTTATATTGGATTGTAATTGTATGTATAAGTTTCAAAATATGAAGCTTTATCAGAAACTTAAAAATAAAAATAAAAAAACAAAAAGAATTGTTAGCAGAGTTACATGTTTGTATTGTTTTTGTTGTAATATGTGATTATAAGAATCGCTTTAACTAATATAGATATTATGTAAGTTTTAAATAGTATAAATAATATTATTAAAATTTATAATCATATAAATAATAATATATTGTATGTTTATATAGTATATTGTTAAGATTAAAAAAATTTTATACATTATTTTAATATAAAATGTTGTTTAATTAGATATCGTTTAATTTTTAGTAACGTTTACTGTATTTTTGTTGTATTATTTTTTATAATTTTTAAAAAAGTTGTCTTTTTTTTTTCCTTTTGTGGTAAAAAATACGTTGGGGGTTTATTTTGTAACATGTTTGTATTTTTGTTTTCAAATCCTCAAATTCAAGTTTTTAAAAGTAGGTTATTTTGTAACTAATTTTGTTTTGTGTTTTCTTTTTCGTTAGAAATGAGTTCTAATTTTCAACGTAGTTTTAGAACTTAAAAAAGAAGCTTTCAAGATTAAAGGGAAATGAGTTGCCACTTTTAGCTTGTTTTTAGAACTTCATCAAATTTGTATCGGCAGATGATCATCAGATTGAAGGAAAATTAATATTGATTGTGCATACCAAAATGGCAAGAAAATGGGTGGAATTCGGTTGGGAAATGGATCGTGAGGGAAGACTAATTATTGACTGTCATACAATATAAATTTCGATCTACACTTATTAAAGAGTCTTACATATAACATTATCCTGTACATGTGGTGGAAAGAATTCATATTTATTAATTCATTTATTGAAAATAAAAAAAAATATAAAAAGCTAAACTAAGACTTGACTTTATGTAAGGGTAAATATTTAAAATTTTATACAAAATTCACTCAATTATTGATAAAATTGTAGAAATTTTAGTATGTCATTGATCTTCGTGCCTACTAGTCGTGTAATAATAGAGTTTATCATAGACTATAGAATTGTTATAAAAGGAATGATATGATAATAATTTACCTTGGGGTTGGTCTTTTGTAACATTAGACCATACTCAACATATCGAACTCCTTGAGTAATAAATATACAATTACTTGTTAAAATGGCACACGTAAATGTGAGCTATAAACTACAAGTTTTAATGTTTAATACAACATAGAGAGAAACAAACAAATTGTTCATTTTTTATAGAATATGATTATTATAATATATTTTTTAAATGAATATCAATATTAACATAGAAAAATAATAATTAATAAATAATATACTTCAAATATAAAACACATTAAGCAGCCATAAACTGAGTTTTATTAGTCTGGGCATAGAAAGGGGAAAAAAAAAACTGAATTTACATTAGACCACTTAAATGAAGAGAAGCAAGAACGAGAAGGTGAAATAAAGCCATCAGATCTAACTTCTAAGCTAACCCACCGCATTTATTTTTACGTTCACGGTTAAGTCGGGGTGGGGCACACCCATACACAAATTTCATTCTCCCACTATTTCCCCAATATATTATTAATAATAAAATTCACCTCCCCCTCTCTCCCTGTGCCCTTCTCAAATCCCCAAACCCTTCTTCTCTCTTGCTCACTTAAATCCTCCAATTTCCTCCACCGAAATGTCAGAATCAGAAGACAATACCATCACTCCGCCACCACAGCCACACTCAGAGTTAGACTCAACAACAATGGAAACTCAGCAATCCAAAGAAGCAATTCCTCAAGAGACCACCGGTAAGCCATCCTCCCCAGGCAAAATGGGCTTCAGCATTTGGCCACCCACCCAGAAGACTCGTGATGCTGTCGTTACCCGCCTCGTCGAGACTCTCTCCAGCCCCTCTGTTCTCTCCGATCGCTACGGTACATTGCCTCATGACGAGTCCCTCGCCGCTGCTCGCCTCATCGAGGAAGAGGCTTTCTCCACCGCTGGTGGCTCCTCCTCTCCTGAAGACGACGGCATTCAGATCCTTCAGGTTTATTCCAAGGAGATCAGCAAACGGATGCTCGACGTTGTCAAGTCTAGGGATGCCCCTGCTTCCTCGCAACCTGATACAGCCAGCCCTAGTGAGGAGACACCAAGCGTTGAGACTGAATCGTCTTGAGTTTGGTCATGCTTTCTTTCTAGGGATTTTTAGTTTCTTATATAATCGCGTTTCTGCTATGCTTAGCCGCTTCTATATTGGGATCTGATTTGTTACTTCTTATGGATTTCGGATTATGCCCATATATTTAATACCTCGTCTAAATTTCCAGAGTTTTTATTAATATTGTTTTTTTGTCTTCTAAATTTTGCCTATTTTCCATGGTGGTTATGATTTTGGGATAAATTATATTGGTCCGTAATGGGTACTCATTGTGGATATGATTTGATGTGTAAGAGATGCCTGTTTACTCTATGGAGTATTTGTTAATTTTTTCGTAACTGCGGTTCATATCATAAATATATTTTAGAATTATTGTTTATGCTATTCTTGAAGTGAATTAGGATGGAAAAAAGAAGCTGCAAAGGATCCAAGGCCTCTAGAGTGCCCATTGATCACATGAACATAGATTGGGCACGGATGTTCTGCATGATGGCAGAAGGTTAGCAACCATGTGGAAATTTAGGGGGCTGACCATTGTTGCTCACTTTGTTGGGTTTTTGTGTGAAGGATATTTTCTTATAGCTGTTAGTTTTGATTTTAGTGAACTTCATGTCTGGAAGGGTTAAATTCTAAGTTGGATTAATCTTGTATTGAGATTCTTGTTCTCGTTT
Organism: Hippophae tibetana; assembly: GCA_037013495.1. NCBI lineage: Eukaryota > Viridiplantae > Streptophyta > Magnoliopsida > Rosales > Elaeagnaceae > Hippophae > Hippophae tibetana. Next base: position 8,631,392 of record CM072804.1, read on the forward strand.
ACAGTTACATATATGTGTATGTGTTTGTATTCCATTGAATAGTAAGGATGCTCGAATAAATTCATAATTAGATCCTAATACATGTTTCTAATATAATCATTAAGAGTTAAAAGTGTCCAAAAAGTCATGCATTATGAGCTTAGCATTATTAAGAAGAGAAGGCGATAAGTACGATTCAGCTTGTTGATTTCTTAGTTACACTTTGGAATTTAATAGTAGTTCGATAGCTTTTCATTTTATATTTGTCCTATCAACATGCAAATTGGACTTTTTCCTTTTGTTCTTGTCGACATTAGTTTGTATTGCTTCTATTGGCCCTAATCCTTACCAATTGCAGTCACATCTGTATTCATTGACCTCTTATTTGTTTTTGTTGCTCTTGAGTCTTGAGAGACATCTCCACTTGAAGGTAAGCACACTAATAACTATTTTTGGGTTTCTCAGAATGTGCAACTGTAATATGCATAATCTTTTATCTAATGCTCTATAATTCTTTTATGGATTTTACATAAATTATTCTGAACTACTGTAAAAGATCTCAAAACAATTTTTTCAAGCACTGCAGTTTGATTGCCTATTTTGTGCTTGACTGTTGGAATATCTTTTTTTCTCGTCGTCATCATCATCGAGAATTTTGACCAGGTAATCTCTATTTGCAAATTCCACCGTATCATTTAATTTATGGTTTTTTTTCTTTTCTTTTCATGGTTGGCTGTATGTTTTGTGGAGCACTGCTTACTCTTATTCTTGGAGATGTTATTTACTTCTCTTGAAGTAGACTTTCACCAATCATATTGTTTGTGAAGAGTTTGGCATTGATGGTGTTTTGCAGTCCTTGGTTGTCAACTTATTGTTCTCTATTGGTTACAACAATTATGCTACAGATGTTATTTTCTGTTTTTTTAGTGTTGTTTTGTTAAAGACTGTCTACTGGTTGTTAGCTTTGTTTTGTGTTTGCTTGTTTGTTGTGTCCTTGGAAATTCCTTTTTTTGCTTTGTAGAGCATTTAAATTTCTTTCTTGTACACTTACTATGAGCTTTATGCGAGATGTGGGTAGAAAGTGATTCATTGGGTAGCAGTTTTGCTATTGAAGATGGAATCAATAGTTTGTTTTAGGTGTTTAAATGGTTTGTTTGGTTAAATTTAAGATTGTAATGAACTTGTTTTGGTAGAATGAGGTTGTTATTCTCTCTTTTTGAAAATAAAATAAAAATTGTTGATTTATAGATTTAATGAAGTATATATGATTAGGAGTCGAATGACCAACATTCTAATAAGTTGGTTCTCTTGTGGTGTCTCTCTCCCTCAAACTTTTATGCGCGAGTCTAATTGAGTGGAATCTGAGATCGCCGTTACTTTTTTGTTAACGAGTAAAGCATATATGATTCCTGTGGAAAACTATCTTACGCCATCCGTTACACGTGATCACTATGGGACCTCTATATGTAATCAATAAATTAATTTTTATTGAAGTAGTCCCTTCAATCAATATTTTGTTAAAAATAAAATAAATTATTAGTTGTTTTGGGTCTATATGTGATGTCACTATCTCCATTTTTTATTAGGTTAAAAAATTTAGTCGTTGAAAAATTTATATTATTAATTAGCTAATGCTATTCACGTGTTATTTTATGAAATTGAGAGATCATCGGCATGGGAGAGACTTTATTTGGGGTTGAATTTTTTGCTTTAATCAAATGATTTCAAAAATAAATTCTCTAACATAGGTGGTGTAAGTGGTTAATGGCATTCTTCCTGGGTTAGGAGGCATTAGGGTGACTTCACTATAAGTTTTGATATTATTATGTTTAATGTGTTAAATAATTATAGATTAAAACGATAAATTTTATTATTTAATCAATAATTATCTAACATATTAATTATGTTTATTTTACCGTTTGACAATATCTTACACATGTCGTATAGATGTCAAATAAATTATTTTATTTTACCTCGTGTTTCTTATGTCTATTATGTATTTATAAATTAAAGTTGTTTTATTATATTTAATTTTAATCTTATTTTATTTTATTTTATTTAAAATTATTTTTAATAGATTCGTAGTTATTATAAATAATCATGATTATTTAAAATAATTTTTTTTTTATTATCATGATTATAAAATTCATGGATTCTATCATGAGTTAGCAAGAGGTCTTATCTCAATTGATATCTCTGCCATCTAGTTTCAACGCTTTCATTCAACACTTTTGCATCTGATAATAAATATTTACAATTTTATGAAAAAAGAGAAAATGATTCATTCGTGTAAACTATACAAATATCACGTACAAATTTAATGTTATTATTATACTTATTTTTTGTAACATGTTTGTTATAGGTTATTAAGAATCTTTATTGCATAATTTTTATATAATCACGTGTTTTGTTGTTAAATTAAACTGTATAGTACAATATAAAAATAATACGATTATGTAAAAAATTTATACAACAAGAGAATGTTGTTTAATTGTAATAGATAATTAATTTAATATATCTAAATTTTTAATTATAAAATTATATATTTTTAAACTTTTATTTCATATCAATTAAAAAATAAATTATTTATTTTTATAATATGATAAAAATGTAAAAATAAATTAAATATTATTTTAAATAAATTTTATAATAAAAATTATTTTACAAATTAACTATAATACAATTTAGTATAATTCAACTTAATAAATTTGTATTTAATATATCTAATACAATTCATTAAATATATTATACTATTAACTTAATTCCACTATGGTCATAAAAGGTACGTAATTCCATGGTTGTTTTGGCATCTACAAATATTACTCTCTCCTAAATTTCTTCATGTAAATGGCATTGATTTGCTATTCAGATAAATTTTTAGTGTGAAACAAATTCATTAAATTTAGTTTATATTTTGTGGTATTTTAATTCTTAAATTTTTAATTAATATATTTAAATTATAATTTTAAAAAAATGTATATTTTAGTATGTAATTTTTGAGATTTTGAGTACTAAAGTTTTGTTTTTTGTTTTTATATGACATCTCAATTTTTTTAAAGTATAGATATTAAAATATATTAGTTAAAAATTGAAGGATTAAAATAACTTAAAAACATAGATCTAAGGGCTATAAAAATACCTTTTTCCTTATTTTTATGTATTTTTGATATTTTAAAATGGGATGTTTCATTCGTACTCGGTTTACAAATATGCCGTATTATTTGTTTGGACTTTTGTTCCTGCGCATGTTGAGGAGAAACTTTTTGTCTAAGAAAAAAATCAGGAAAACAAAGCTGTCATCGGAAGATTATTAATGAGTGAGTGACGAAATTAATCCCACTATTTTTAAAACAAGTAATTTAATTTTGTTATTTTTGATTTGTTTTAATCTTTTTAAAGAGTTAAATAAATTTTTATTAAAATAAAATAGGAGAATATGTGTAATCGCAACAGTACACAAACAAGCTATCTATTATTACGAAGTAGCTGTGGGTATAATTTTAACCTATGTGGATGAAAACTCCAATTTCTTACACTACACATACACATCCTCACATCCTTTGGAAGGAAAAAAACATAAAAAAAAAAAATTACAAAAAATAATACTCTAAAATTCATAACAATAAAAATAACAATTTAGTAATAATAAATTAGTTTAAATTAAATATCATTTAAAATTAAATATTATCTTGTTAGTAATGAAAATAATACACGGTAATATTTTTATCCTTAAATATATATTATTTTTATTGATTTTTTTAAAAAAACATTTAGTCACAATATTTTGCAGCAAATCAAAATGACAAAAATGATGGAAGAAGAAAATAATTAATGAGGTCATCAAACGGGTAAAGAGTAGCCGAATATGCTAATGGCCAGTGCCTCTTTTGCTTGGACCAGAAGCCAATCTAAACGCCAAGCTCCTTGCAGAAGGACGAGTGTTGGAATTGTTAGAAGAAACAAAAAAAGTCGAAGCCATTCCACTATTTCCCACCTTGTCAATTACTTGTTGTTCGCACCCACCAACACCATTATTATCTGCATTTCTTGTATTTTTCACCGTAGATCGAAGTGCTCTGCAATCAGCTTGGGTAAACTGCGTTGACATGATGATCATTATGATTAAACCCACCAAAAGCAAAAGAGACTTCATTGATGTCGTAGAGTTGTTCTTAATAATTAAAATATATTATCTCTATATATTTGTCTTAAACTTGTTATTGCGATTGATGGTTTTCGTTTTCAGGAGGGCAAGCCTACCCCTTTTATATTCAAATATAAGAGTAATGTTATATAGCCGAAGTGAGAAGTATCACCACTTATTTGAATACTATTATCATCATTAATTAAATTTTAAAAAAATATACTGATTTATTAAACATATAATATATAAATAATATTAAATAGTTAAATAATAATCCATTCTAAATATAAACATATTACTTTCTTTGTTAAGGAGGTGTGGTATAGTGATTCCCCGAGTGGGACCTTTATGGCTTTATAGTATTTGGTAGTAATTTTATTTACCTCTAATATTTAACTAAAAGTATCATAAATATATTAAATTTTTATGGATTGTATAATTTATTTTTAAAATAAAGATACAATTATATTGAAAATTCATAAATTTTTCCTTATTAATTTGATTTGGCTTTTTTTTTCTAGTTTACTATATTGGAAGAGATTTGGTAACAATAATATGGGTGTTTTACTTTGAAAATTGGAAATGGAATCTATAAGGTACCCACCACCAAATTAAAAGGTTCATATGTATATATCAAGTGCGTGCCAAGTATTATTATTATTATTATTATTATTATTATTATTATTATTATTATTATTATTTTTTAAAGAAAACATTTTTGGTTGATCTTATATCATAAGTTATTTTTTAAAATTACAAATGAAAAGGTTCGTGTTCAGATGTTTATAAATCGTAGTAGAAGCTATTGCATCGCTAAAGACTCATCGTATATAACTAGTTGGTCAACTGATCTACAACTTGATCGGTACGGTACGTAAGAGACCGAATTCACATCCTCTGTTTTTATGTGTAATTATGTGGTTTACCAATAACATCGTATTAAATAAATAACCGCAAAAAAAAAAAAACATTCACATCTACAATTGTTTTTATCAGTTTGCTAATTGTCTTATCTGAAACTTTATTTCCAATTCAAATTAAAAATATTTATAATTTTATACGTTATAAAAAATATATATAAAACAAAGAGTGTTAAAGATATAACTATAGTTCGATAATGCCTACAGCCTCCTTGTTTGTTGCAAAAGTGGTAAAATTGAATTCATAATTACATGAAAGATGAAATCATGCGCAAAAATTGAAGGAAAAGTGGTGTAAGAAAGAAATAAGTCTCCTTAATAAGTGTGTATACGAGTTATTTTGGTTTTAGGCTTATCACGTTCAAGCCCTGCAGGCAGGCCTCTTTGATTTAGTAAAATATGTCACACGGTTTCTTATAAAGCGTGCGGTGTTTCCCATCTTTTAACGCGGTCCTTTTTCTTTTCTTTTTAACGCAAAAGAACTGGCAGACAGTTTTTAGGAAACGAGATGAAAAGACTTAAATTGAGACATTATATGTGTGATGGGAGTTACATAAATTACACGTTTATTACTAAAAGGAAGACTTTTTTCATGGTTGTTGAACAGTCTCTTATAAGTGTAATAAGGACGGTGCTTGCTCTCGCTTTTCTCTTATAGTATAGATGCTTCGACATTGTCCTCCACCATTTCTTAATAGCAAATTCGGACGATTTTTTTCAATCCAGGGCCCTTCTAATTACCACCAAAGCTTGTAATTAAGTTGTAAGTAGTATGTTTCACTATTAAAAACAACATAAATTAAAATTATTATTTGTTTTATTATTTATAAAAAATAATCTTTTAAATCTATTTTGATATTTCATTATTTATTTAATGGTTTTTTGTGCAGAGTTTTTTCAGCAAAAACTTAGAGCGGTCTCTTGTATCTATTTTACCTTTTCAAGTGAAAAATAATGAATTAATGTAAAAAAATGTAAGAAATTAAGCACCCTAATAATAATATATTTGTAACAAGACTTTTTTTTTCTATTCGTTTAAATCAATAAAAGACACCTCAAAAAATAATAAAACTTTTTTTTCATGTCAACCCAAAAAACTTGGAAAAATAGTCACAAGTAAACAAAGCATCTAGTTAATTTATTAAAATTAACTAAAATATATATTAATAAACTCAATAGAAATAATATACTCTTGAGAAAAAAATGTTAAAAAATGATACTAAAAATAAGAGTACTTAAAAGACAACAAATCTTAATTAAGGATAAGTTCAGTTTTAGCGGATTGAAATTGAGAGATTAGTGTCATTTAACGCGATATTAATGATTCTCTAATGTGATTTATTTATCATTAAAAAAAATATCTTTTAGTCATAATTTTTAACAATAAAATTATTATAATTATAAAAACATTAAATGAGGATATGTTCTCTATTATTTATGCAAATAGTACAAAACACCTATTATAAAAATATTTTTATCTATAATTATCATATCTCGTTTAAAAGTTAAAAAAAAACTCTTTATTAATTTAGTTTAAAAAGAGATTCTTTGCAACCTCTCAATCAAGTATTATTTTACTTTTTTTTCAGAAACAAGACAAAAAATATTTTAACTACCTTTTACAATTTTAAAATGTGAAATACAAAAATTATAAATTTTTAATAAATAAAATTGAGTAAATAAAAATAATTTATATTTATAAAATACAAAAATATATTTAATAATAAATATATAATTTTTTATAATAAATAACTTATCAAAATTTTATTATAAATTAACTTAAAATAATTAAAAAATTAATAATTATTATTATTATAAAATATATTATAAAAATTGGGCTAATAATTATAATAATATTATATTAGATAATATTTTCACACAAATTTTATGATATAATATTCTATGTTTGTATTATATATTGTAAAAATTTAGATAGAGAAGTTTTACAATTTTTTTAATAATTTAATTATTTTTATGAATATTATTTTTTATATCATAATTATAATTAATATTATAATTATTTATTAAATATAATTATAATTATATTTAATAATAATAATATATTATCATATTATTTATGAATTATCAAAATGTTTAGTATATCATTTTAAATATAGGTATAAATTTATATTTATTTTATTATAAAATAAATTATTTTTTATTTTTTAAAATAATTTTTTTAATATATGATATAATAAAATATATTTATGTTTTTAAAATTAATTATAATTTTATAAGATGTTGTTTTTTTTTATATTTATAATAATTATGTTTTATAAAATGTAACTAATATATCTTTTTTTTTAAATAAAATTGATTAAAAACTTTGCTTTTAAGTTTAAGGTAAGATTTTGACTATTTTAAATTAATTCACAATTAAACCTATTTTTAAACTATAGTGTAAAAAATGGCTAATATAGACAAAATCTCATTACAATACAAATATTATCTACCTGATTGTTTCTTTATATTCACTAATATAAATGGCTAGTTTAAATTATTTTTTATATAATATTAAATAATTTAATTATTTTTATACAGTTAAAAGGTTTTTTTTTTTGAGATAGTTGATACTTATTTAAATAGTTTTTTTAAAAAAATTTAACTCACTATCAAAAGAATATTTTAAAACACCGTTCTAAAGAACAAAAAACATAAAAAATTATTTTTCTTTATATTTGGATAAACTGTTCCTAGGAATTAATTTTAGTGTCAAATATTTTTTTTTAAATCTTAATTTTTATCATAATTTTAAGTATCTATCAATGAATTAAAAATATTAAATAATATTTAAAATTAATAAGTTGTAAAAGTAATACAAATTAATATAAGATATGATGATATATATTTGTTTTATATATATGATTATGAGATATACTCTTTAAAATTATATATATATATTGATAATTGGTCATGCATTTTCAATTTATTATTGTTGTAATATTTGGTAAATCGTTAAATTAATATTTTAATAAAGTTTAAACTCTATTATTATATATATTAGTGTGTGTAAATTTTTAAAAAATAATAAAATAATAAAATTTATGACAAAATTGAAGATCTTTAAAGTGATTTTAAATTAAAATGACTAATAATATTATTATAATAATTTTATTACTATCATAATAAAAGTGAATAAAGTGTTTACTTTTTTTACTAGCATAATTATACTTTGATGTTATTTAATATTGAAAGAAATAAAGAATAAAAAAAATGAAAAGAACAAAAAAGAGAGCATAATATAATCCTCTTATTTCAAGATATATGTAACACATTATATATAAATAATTAGAGATAAAAATTAACCCCAAACCTAAATACAAATAATTAAAGTGGTAAAACCGGATCAATTATATGGCTTGTATCACTAGAGAATAGATATAAAATTAGGGACGAGAAGGTAAGAAAAAATAACTTAAAAGAATAACCTACTAAAGATTAACGTCTTATACATCATGTAATGATCTTGTCTACATTTAACACCATTAATTATCAATAGTGGTAGCAAAAATAGATGAAAGAGAGGAGAATAAAGAATAGAGAGATAAACTTCAACTTAGAGAACCATTGAGATCAAAAATAAAATTAAACAATGTGAGAATTTAGAGAAAAAGATACATATAAATGGAGGAGTGATAGAGAGATGCTAATAGGATATATATAATATATAAAGATAAAATATAGAAAATAAATATAGTATAATATGATTTTATCATGGATGAAAAATGAGAGAAGGAAAATGGCAACGATAATCGTTGAAGACTCTTCATTGATATAAAAAATAGACATTATAAGAGAAATAAAATGTGTGTGATGAGGATATAGAGAGGAACATATCTAAAGGATCTAAAAATAATCATAGGTAAAATAGTAAAAATCTTACTCTACAAGGATGTTGTTGTGTGAATTATGGCAAAATACCATTTGACCATATTTTGGTGTTGTTATTGGTAATTAATTCCATTTAATATCCTTATTTACAAAGGATGTTTTTAGGTCTATTTGCTTATAAAAAATGCTCCATTGATAATATTTTATCATATAAAATTTAAGGTCATATAGATTATTTAAAAATAAAATTTTCAATTTCTCGTTACTTTGTCTCTCTCTTTCTAAATGATCTTTAAATGTCAAACTAAAAGAAATATAAGTTAATTTTATTATGTCGAGACATTTGATCCCAATAATAATACAAACATTCGATATTAGTAATAATATTCTTACCAAAATACGTGAATTTTGAATTACTTTATAATTGAGTAAAAGTTTGTAAAACTATTGCTTCAAAAAATAATTACAAAATATTTTGCATAGTTAACATTCAAGGATAATAAATTTAATATTAATAATATTTTTAATTATATTTTCATTAAAAAAATCCAATGCAATGTTTAAAATTTAGAAATATAAAAAGCTAACAATATAATAAGAAAAATAAATCTTAAATATTATTATTGCTCAATTTGGATCATAAATAAAAAATAAATTATAAGACTAATGAATAAAAAAATAAAATTGTTAGAAACAATAATGTATAATATAAATGAAATATAAATTTATCATCATAAGCATTCTTTTAAAAAGAAAAAAAATGGATCAACATATGACTAGAGTAAGGCATATGTTTTTGGTTTTAAGTTTTTGATAAGAAATTTGATAAAAGATTTAAAAATATAAGGTAGTTTATTCTCTTTTGATGTTATTATTTTTCCTTTTTTAAAATTAAATAATTTTTGTGTAATGATCTTTTTATCTTTAATTAATTTTATACTTTTATAATGTGATATGTCTTTTATAATTTAATATTAAAATATTCTTGAAATATTAAATATTTCTTAATTTAATGATATATTTTTCATAAATAAAAAATTAAAAAAACCTTTTGTAATTAAGGATACTAACCATAACCAACACCATTAACTTAAATAAATGGAAATTTTTTCTTATTAATAAAAAAATTATAATAAATAGCTTTGTGTTTACCAATTGAAAAACGTAAAAGAAAATAAGGGAATAACTTTCTTTTTCATGTTTATTTAATAAAATATGTATAAAAAGGGTAAGAGAATGATTCCCAAATTTCATTCATAACTCTCCGTAGGATTTGTTGTGTGTTTTACAACACACAAAAAACGTGCAAATATACACAGTTACAAATAATAATCGTTCCCACAAATAAATGTTACCAACTCTTGTTAATTACTAAAATTATTTAAACCTAATTTTATTCAAACAATCAATAATTTTATGCAGTTTGACTTAATTAATAATTTTGTTTCTTTTTAACAATTTTTATCAAAATTATAGAATTGCAGTTTACCCAAATTAATTCACTTAAATACTTTATTCTCTCTTGATTTATACTCTCATGTTTTAAGTTGTTAACCAAGTACTCCTAATTTATCCATATATCTCTTTCAAGCTCTATACAGACACATCCAGTTAAAATGATTCACTATATTCCTATGAGAATTAATTTCAACCAGATTTATTAAGTTCTGAGATCTCAAAAAGTTACACATACAATAAAAGTATATTTCTATCCCTTATGTATATACGTTATTTTATCCCGAGCAACACACAAAAATTCTTTTTTAAAGTTTATTTAAGTGCCACATATCAATTAATTAATCTTCCGATAATTAAAAGCATTAAAAGTAGGTAAAATAAACAACTTAAAACAGTTCCACAAATCATTCAAAAATAATTAATTCAAGTTTCATAATTTACATAACACTGCAATCCTAGAACAAATAGATTAGTTCATAGCAGAAATTAAAATTACAACACCACAAAAATAAAACATTGCAGAGAAACAAAAATTAAAAGAAAATGAGTTAGAAGAAACTCTTTCACGATTACTCAATGAAAAATAATTTCTTCCTTTTCCTTCTTCTTCGTCAACCTCTTTCTCTGTAATTTTTCTAAGATAATACACAACAAAAATGTCAAAATAAAATGTTTTGCGTGTAAAACAGACACGCAAAGAGAAAAAATGAAAAATTCTTAAGAGGGAATAATTGAAAAATGAGAGAGAACTGGAGAATGCTTGAAAAAATTGAGAGAGAACTCTATCCTCTAAAAAATGAAAACGAAGAAAAGAAAATTCTACGAAACCAAAAACAAAAAAAAACGCATCAAATGAATTTTTCCCGTAAGATATATCCCTACTTTTCAATTATTATTATTTTTATATTAGTGGGGGACAAAAATAAATGTGGGAATTAAAATAACATCACGCTTTGAATTTTTTATGCATGCCACGTGTCACCGTGTGATTGGTTGCGAGAAATTCAGAGACACGTGGCAGCGTTTCATTGGACGGGCAGGTCAGGCTCATGCAGAAACGATGGAGCGCAACGCACACGTTTCTACCACGTTAAAAACATTTTAACGACTGGAAGTGGGCGTCGTTTCTGCATTTTTATTTTACCAAATACACGCCACGTGTCGTCATCTAATTGGCTGTAATATTTAGGAGACATATGGCTGCTTCTTTGTCTTTGAAACACGAGGGTGCACGCTGCTTGGATGAAGCACGTCGCACGGGATTTTGTCGAAGAGTGGCTCGGTGCGCGACAACTTGGTTCCACGTGCTTCAATATGGACCGTTCAACTGATCCAACGGTGAGCGATGCGCCTCAGGGAAATTCTGCGCAGCCGATATGTGGGTCCCACACTGCATGCCAGTCTGCGCGGCCAGTGGGCCCCACGTGTCGAGCTACGCGATTCAAGAATTCCCGGCCCACGCGCCTTTTTTGCGTCTGGACTTCACGTGCCAAATCTTAACCGTTGATGGGATGATCGAACGGTGTGTTTTGGGCGTTGTGAATGGCGCGAGTGGCTCTTCTCCTGCGCAGAAATTCAACTTTTTATTAATTGCATTTTGATCCACAAATTTAATTCAAATTAATTTCTATATTATTTTTAATTGCCGTTAAGCCCTTTTCTAATTTAAATTAAATTTTTTAAACTTTTAATAATTAAAATTAAGCTCGATTTTAATTTAAATTATATTTTCGATTTTTATAAATTGAAATTAAATACTTTTTTATTTGAAATTATATTTTTGGACACAAATTTACAATTAAGTACGTTTTCGATACAAATTACTTAATTTTATTAAAATTTATAAAGACAATAAATACTAATTTATTACACTAGAATTAACTAAAAACTGTAAAGAATATAGCAATTATAATTAATAAAATACAGTTATTACACTAGAATTAATAAAAACAATTTTGAACTCTAAAAATTTATAATATTTCAAAAATAACATAAATGTAAGATTTAAAATTATAATATACCTTTTATTTAGATTTAAAGTTTATTAACTAATTTTTTACATAGAATGATCATGAATTCAATAAAATTAAAGATATTATTATATTAATTATTTTTTAAAAAATAAAATTAATATATTAATATATTAACCTTGATTTTCAATAGAAAAGTTTACTTTACAAATTAAGGCAGTATATTTCTTTATTATTTCGATTCTAAAAAATTATTAGTAAACATTATAAAAAAATTAACATATTTATTTTAATTCTTTTTCATTTTGATTGATTTTTATTACAAATTAATAACTATATCTTGAGATTAATAAGACAGACTCTAATCATGATTTCTGCTTTTTTTTTTAGTCATGAGTCATAACCTTTTGCCTTTTCCTCTAAATTAAAAGAATAATGTTTTCTATTATTCTATTGAATATATTAATTGACATAATACTCACTCATATATATATATATATATATAATAATAATAATAATAATAAAAATAAACTCAAATTATTATTTCACTTTTCAGTCCCTTTTGCTTCTCTTGATTAGGCTGAATTCTTATTTAATATAAAGGTGCTACTGGTTTTGAAGTGTTGGGTAAATAAGCATTTTAAAATCATAATTTTTAATTTAAGTATTTTAATACAATAATTTTAAAAATATTTACTTTAGTATATGCCTTTAGAGTAAATTATGTAATTTAGTCCTATTTTTTGAGTTAGTTAAAAATAAAATACACCATTTTTTAAAATTATAAAATAAGACAATTAAATTAAGAATTAAGAGATTAAAACATATTTTTTAAAAGCTACAAGACTTCTGTTACCCTTTACCTATTTAATAAGTATATTTCTTAAATAATTGAATTATTATATTTATTTAGTTAAAATTATGGAATTATTTTTCTCATTTATATTTTTTAATTATTATATTTATTATATTTATATAGTTGAAACTTCACGTAAAATCACATCATTTAAGCCATTTGATACATAGTTATACATCTAACTTTTGATTAAGGAATCGTATTATATACATGTAGCAGGTAAAGGATTAGGCATATTTTGATCATGATCAAGAAAAGATTCTGGCATAGGTGGATTTTCATTTATGAAACCTTCCAAACAATAGTCTATTAAGAAATTTATTAATTGTTATCTCCATCTCAGATAATTATTATCATCTAAATTAATTGATAATACAACGCAATTTTGAATGAACATATACAGTGTCTTTAAAATCACCATTCAATCGATCTCTATTGCTCAAATCATCAATTGGTGTTGTAGGTGTAGAAATATGAGAAGAAGATATAGTACATCATGATAAGATTGGTTAAGTGAAGTATACATCTATTGTTCTCACTGAGGAACTAATTTTTTAAGGGACAAAAGGTAGTCTTATTATCATTTACTTAAGTGAAACTTTATGATTTGTTAAAAAAAATTATTAAAATCACATCACCGTTATTTGGTTGGGCTTAAACTCAAAAGAAGTAATTTACGTATAAAAAAAATACAATAATACAACAACTTGCATATTATTTAAATATAAATTATTAATATTATAATTATTATAAAATATATATTTTAATTTTATAATTATTAATTTATTCTTATAACTTAATCACAATAGTTATATTATTCTAATTAACATAATTATATTTATTAGACATATGCCTAATTAAATAAGACTAAATAATAATTTTAAGCTACCATAAATTAAAAAATTTGAAAAAAAATATTGATATATAATAAAAAGTTTTGAATATCTTTTTTTATAGCACAAAGAAGAATTTTTTTAAAGATATTATAACTTCATTTGGCATCAAAATGATTAAAATTTATCCAATATTCAAGAATAAGCACATCACACATCTCTAACATATATTATTTTATCTTATTTAAATAAAAAATTATTATTTATATTTATTTGATTTAAAAAAATGGAATTAACTAAATCAAATATAAAAATAACAAAATTAAATGACACATTTTTAATAATAACATTGATGTTGATTTTTGACAAAATTAAGTATGATTATCATCCTAAGATAAAAACAAACTATTCAGACCGCATATAACTATATTAAGTTAGTATTTGACCTTTTGATGTTTAACTCTATAAGATGATAATGAAAATTAGAGTAGATCTAGGTTTCACACTATGATTAAGAAAACAAATATAGTGTTTTGTTATTGTTTGGGGTGCTATATACTAGGGTACCCCACGTGCTTTAGGTACACTCATATAAGGTGTGTAAGGTGCACGTTAGAAAATATGATTTTAGGAAATGCTTTAGGTATACGAGGTGTATGGTGTGTGAGGTGCATCCTACGTAGGGTGGTCAAGGAGTATAAGATACTCTATGTGTATGAACCTAATAGGGTGATCGAGGTCTACGATCTATTAAGTGGACATCAAGACATGAATTACAAAAAGTATAGACATGATCCCATCTTATGACAAGTCATGGTCGTTCCATTGAAGTGTCAAAATCTAAGGGTGATAACATCTATATATATGGATTTGACTCTCTTCTAACATCTTTTTAACCTTATATCACTTGAAATTCTCTCCAAATAATTTGTGTCCATCATAGGGACTTGAGTTTTTTTAGTCCATATTGAGAATTGAAGATTCTTTAATTTAAAAAATTAGGAGAATGACCTCATGTATTTGGAAAATTAACCTTTCACCATGTCCAATCATTACAATACTTCCATTTCAAGAAGAAGTGATCCTTAGAATCACATTAGGCACCCCATGCCCCATGTTCCTAATGATGATTCTATAGAACATATACCTCATCAGATAGCCCACCTCACATCTCATTAAGGATTTGGGTATTATTTTAGTCATCCATCTACCTCTAAAGATAGAGCTAGAGTCACTAAAATGGAGTTGCATATTGCCTATTTGATAAGGGTTAGCTCTGAAGATGTATTCGTAGACAAAAGTGCTTCAATGGAACAACTTTAACAAGAAGTAATGATGTTGCAGCAAGTCTTTATCCAGTCTCAAAATGATAACGAGAAATTACGCACTCTTTTATTACAATAAAGCTATTTGGAAGAAATTGAAATCTTTTTTAAAACTGTAACAAGTACTCCACCCTTAGAACCATCACCCCCAACAAGAGCCTATTAAATTTCAAGATCAAGAAAACATAATTGTTAACCCTCTAATCCACTATAAGCTTAAGAACCTTACTATCTTGTAAAACCTTCAAATGACAAACCTGAAACATATACACAAGCACCCCACACAGGAAAAATATGCTAATACCCATTCGATCCATTTCGATAATGAATGGGATGAAAAATGGAGAAGATGGAAGAAAAAAATGTCCAATCAACTAGAAAATATAGGGAAAGTGATGTCATATGAATGATATTGAGGTCATGTGTGATCAATTATTGCTATCCCCTTTTTTAGATGAAATAAAATTGATGGTACTTTCACCTAAATCTTTCAGCTCCAAAATGTCCACCCTATAAGGGAATGGAAGACCTAGTAGCTCGTGTCATACACTTCAAAATGGTTATGACTTTAGTGTATATTCTGAGAGAAAAAGGACTCCATGTTTTGTAAGATCTTTGCTTCAACTTTTCATGAGACAACATATAAATGGTTTGTCAAGCTTCCACCTAAAAGCATCATTAATTTAAATCAATAGTTAAAGACACTCATTACGAACTACGCTTACAACAAGCCCATTTGGAAAGAAACACACTATTTGTTCTCCATAGTCCAAGAAAATGAAGAGACGGTAGAGAACTACATGAAGAGATTCAAGAAGGAAAAGGTGGAGAATTCACAATTCCCCGATTCTATCGCTATTGAGGCTTTCAAGAAAGGACATTGATTCATTTGTAGAACTCACTAAAAAAACCCTACATTCGGTGGAAGTGTTTCATAAAGAGGCATAAAAATTTTCCAATGTTAAAGGAGAAATAAAACCTGACCAAAGTTACCACATCTACATCGTCGGCGAAGCCCAATACATGCAAGGATATAGAAAGAAAATATTTTATGGACAAGCGTCCAAACCTACCTTGTTATAAGCCAACAATAACACCCACAGAACGATCAGAGACATGGGGTAGAGATTTGTCACATTTCATAGGGCCACGATTGAGATTATCCCTTGCAAATGCCGTCCAAATGATGGAAAGATTGGAACAAGTGAAATGACCTCAGCCTATGCAAGCACACCAAAGGAACCTTACCAAATATTGTGCATTTTATAAAGATATCTGTCACTGGACCAAATATTGTAAACATTTCATGTGGGATATCAAACAACTCTTGTCAGAAGTACATCTAGAAGATATAGTAGACAAAAATAGGAAGAGACCTCCTAGACCAAAAATATGGGAGGTAATCTTATGAGGGATGTGGTTCCTCTTAATCCTCCACAGAGAGAAGATAGATAAGCCCAACCATCTCAAGGAAACATTTACATAATTCATACTGTCAATGGTGGTTCAACTACATCAGGAAATACACACAATTCTCGCGAAGGATACGCTAGAGAGGCAAGAGATATAAACCATCTAGTCAATACTTTTATGCATGAAGGACATGTATTTTTGATTACCTTTGGAAAATGAAGGTGGCAAATTATTATAAAAAAACTAGAAAGTTGGTCTGAATTTCCTCTAACACGAACTAGATTTTCTCTAATAAGGGTTGAAATTCTCTTAAATAATTATGAATGTTTGTAATAGAATGAAAGGAATGAAAGGATAAAGCTTTTAATATAGTGACCGAAGAAACTATATTTCCTAGGAGAAGAAGAAAGGTTGACACTTGAAGAATTCAATAAGGTTTAAATACATAAAAGGTGAAAATATTGCATCTTTGAAAACTATACTCATACACCTGTGCACGTAAGAAAATATGATCACATTGAGTGTTTTGGATACACGAGATGTACAATGTGTGAGGTGCATCATATATGAGGTGGTCATGGAACACAAAATATCCTAAGTGTATGATCTTAATGAGGCGATCGAGATGTACAATTTGACAAGGGGATACAAAGACATGAATTGAAGAAAGCATAAACATAACCTTATTGTATGATAAAAGATTTGATGACAAATAAGACTTGGTTGTTTCGGTGCCACGTTACCAGGTAGTAACATTTATATATATGGATTCAAGTGAACTAATAGGGAAATTTGATTATTTTTAAATAATTATAATTTTTGTTATGAAATTTTATGTATTATAAGATATTCTAAGATTAAGTGAATGTTTAAATAGGTAAATATATACTGAGAAAAGAGTTAATATGATATCATTAAATAAATGTTATTAAATAATAATTATTATTATTGATTAATGGTATGATTATTTTATTACATATATTAAATTACATATCATAACATATTAAATTAAAAATAAAAATAATAATAATAATAATAATAATTCAGCCCCTTCGTCACATATTCAATTCTCTTCCACATGCGTCCAATTAAATTTTCAGAATCTCGAAACAAAGGGTTGTGAAAAAACAATTCTCAAAACAAAATATCAATGCGAAGACAGTGACAACTGACAGCATAAGAGAAGAAACACCACAGCCATATAGTACAAAAAGAATTATTGCCTCCCACCGTGGAAAAAACAAAACAGAACAAAATACACCGAACCAAAAACGAAGGAAATTTCTATTTTAAGGAAGACATATCCATCTGCTGTGTATTCTAATAATTATTATTATCATTACGTTATATATATTTTTTATGTATTATTTTATTTTAAAAAATAATTATTAAAAATCACATATTTTATTTTATTTGTAACTTATTAATTATAAATAAGATTATTCTCATATTTATCTTATATATTTTAAAACTTTTTAATATATATAAATAATTTTTATTTAATATATTTTTATCCGATTGTTAAATAACAAATCTATAATTATTCAATATTATCGACCTTATATGAAAGTTTTGAAATTTATTTTATGAATTCATTAATATTAATTTAATAACTACTTATAATGAATAATAATATCTAAAAACAATAACAATTACGTTGGTTATAATAATTTATCTATTTAATTCTTTAAGAGTAGCTTGTAAAAAATATTATGTGATAAAAGAAATATTAAATAACTAAAAAGTTAATTTTAGTGAAAAAATTTAAATAATTAAAAGTCATAAATGATATAAAGTTAAATTATTTAACACTATTTTAAAAAAGAATATATTTTATCAGCTAAAAAAATATTCACGTTAAACTTTGCAATACTTTGAGTTTCTCCATCTAAACTAGATAATATTTATAAAATTATATATAAATTAAATTCATAATCATTCTAATTTTTTTAAGATTTTATATTTTAAGAATATACTAAGAAGTTATTAATTTAAACATATTTATATTTAAATAAGATATACATAACATATTTTAAATTTAAATATATTTAATATCTTTAAATTTAAATCATTATTCATACTTGTAAAATTATTTTGATCCATATTTTAAAAAATCATAGAAATTAATAGGATGTGTCTTTAAGAAAATATTATAAAATAAATTGATTTCTTTTATCGAGCTTTGAGGAATATTGTTACAAAAATATTAAATTTTAATTTGTTACTTCTATGTTATTAAAATCACAAATATTATAAAAATATAATCATATTTTTTGTTAATACCATGTAATTAAACTTTATAAATGTAATAAAAATATCATTAACATACGTATAATTTATCATTAACTCTGATTAATTGATTGATATTAATGATATTTTTATAATATTTTGTAAAATATAATAGTATGAAAGTAATAAAAAAAATTAATTTGTTAAACACGAATACAAAATATTCATCTTTAGTGAAAAAAAATCATTAATTTTTAAAAGTATAAAATTTATTTATATCGAAACATAAAATCAAGTAATTTATCAAATACAAAGTTTTAATATTAACGAGATAAAATAATATGTAAATTATAAAATATCAAAATTTATCGATTATGTATTAACATTATTTTACTTATCATGAAATTTTAATATTTTTTTAAAATTACTAAACCATAATTCATATCATAAAATATGAATGAATCTTTAAGACAATATATTCCTAAAAATTTGATATCTTTTAACTCAAATTCACTTCTCATACATTTAATCTTTTTAATACTATGAATATTTATGATGCAACGCATACTTTAGTGTTATGATGTCATTTTACATATAAATTGTAATATATAAAAATACGATTAACTTAAAGCAAGAAACATATATATAAGATCTTATGAACATATACAATCATACTTAAATATATCAATATACTAGTATTATTTAAAATTTATGCTCACGTTTAAAGTAGGTTAGTAATCAAGAAAAACTTGATACATATATACATAACAAATAAAACCAAACTTCCTAAAATAGGTGATTAAAAGCGTAACTTTCTACATGTAAAACTAGCAGTATGGTAAGAGCTTTACAAATATTAATACAACGGTGTAATTAAGCAAATTATAATGCTTTAGTATATATTGTGATAAATACACGCAGAGTAAATGAAAATATGTTCCCGCTAAGCTATTTAATAATTAATCTTACTATGTATAATATAATTAATTAAATCGACTTTTAAATAGGTAAGTAAGTATTTTCTTTCCCAAATTTTGACTGAATCAAGTAATCGAAAGAAAAAAAAAACCTTGTAATACATCTATTTTTTGAAATCTACAATAAGCATGCATGCTTCTTGAACCAAAGCATCAAAATTTATAATTATAATTGAAAGTTTTAGACATATTTTTTCATACTATCCTAAAATATATATTATAATACTACTTTTAATTTAAAGAAATACCCTGCTCATCCTATTAAATGCCTTGATGACTAACTTGATAAATTTAATGCAAATTTATTAAATGTTTTGACAAAGTTATCTAAACACAAATTTTAAATGGGATGGTAAATTTGCCCAACCAAAACGTGTTAATATCTCCTTTATTTTTGTTGGATATTTTGTAGATTGAATTGCTCAAGGGTCTAATTTATTAAATGTTTGATAGGGTTGACTAAACACAAATTTTGAATGGGATGGTAAATTTGACCGACCAAAGTGTGTTAATAATATCTCCTTTATTTATGTTAGATATTTTGTAGACTGAATTGTTCACATGTCTTTGTAAGTTTCTATTCCTTATGCTCCTCCCACTAAACTTGTCATTTTTTTTTTACGATTTTGCATATCATTTTACGCCTTTATAAGATAATAGATATGATGAGTTATAAATAAAAGATAATTGTTATTTTAAATTAAGCTTATTTATATTATGAATATTGTTATTATATAGGATATATTTAATTGTATTTTAAATATTTAAATTTTTCTTAGATATATTAATTAATATTTATTTTAATTATTATTTTAATACTATAAATAGAATATAAAATCATAATTAAATTATTGAATTGATTACTATGACTTCATTCCTATTATCTCTTTATTTGCTTCTCTTATTCAATTCTTGTAATTTCAATCTGCATTGGTATAAACTTAAATAAATTTTGTTGATGTGATTATTGACAAAAAAATATTAAAATAATAAATGTCTACTACCATAAGTGTTCGAAAAGCACTCAAATAAAAATTCTAGTTGCCTTTTGGCTTAGTAATCGGACCAAATGTTTGAGCATTAATAATTACCAAAAGCACTCAATCAAATTAGCATTTAAGTTCACTTAATTTTAATTTTTAATAGGGTAAAAAACACTTAATTTTTTAAAATAAATATTTTAATGTACTTATTTTTTTTATTTTTAAGTATGGCATTAAAAATCATTTATTTTTTTAAAAACAAGTAGTTCAAAATGCTAAAATTAAGTAACTTTTATACAGTGACAAAGTTAAATTTGTTTGCCCAAAGTGGCACCGCGTAAAATATATATTTATTTTTTATTAATTTAATAAAAATAATTAAATCAATCAAATTAAATAAATTTATTAAAATATAATTAAATTAACATAATATTATTAAAATGAATCATTATACAAAATAAAAAATGAAGTTATTAACCCATGTTTATAAATTAATTAAAATTAACTTAATAATTTTAAGTTACTAACATTTTAAAAGATTAATTTTTATATATATAAGGAAAAGTTTAGAATCCATTTTTATAAAATCAAAAAAATATTTCAATAAAAAATAATAACATAAAAAATATCATATATTTTTTTAGTTTTAAAATAAATAAAATTCCTTCAATAATCATAAAGATAATATATTTATTTTGTTTAATACAAATGAAAAATTATAAATTAATTTTTTTGTTTATTATTTTTAAAATTGTGAAACTATTGGAGTCTAATTTAAAAATAATTAGATTAAATTGTTTTTTTAATAATGGGACTATTTTCATCATTCACTTAAAATATAAAAATTTATGGGAAAGTAAAAGGGAAAAAAACAAAAAAAAACAAAAAACATAAACAAAGTTAAGGACACATCCGTCAAAGTGGTAAAAGACGAAAGCATTCATTTCTCAGATTGTCTTGTTCGAAAACTATGAAGAAAAGTCCACAATCCCATAACCACTCCACTACACACCAGAACACCACCACGACCTTCCTCCTAAATCCTAACCCCAATTTATTTCTTCCTCCTCTGTCTTTACTCTTTACCTCCCCATCTTCTTTATTTAATGCCAATCTACTGCTTTTTATTATTATTATAGTTGCTCCTTAATAACCATCTTATCCTCCCTGTGTTCTCATAAAGCAAAGTGCCTCATTCCCAACTCATTTTCAAGGGAAAGAGTTAAAGAACCGTTGATTTTGTGCTCAGAAATTGTTATCGAGATATGAAACGTGTGTATCATGGCGGAGAAGATGAGACGATGAAGAAGATCAGGGTGGAAGTGGAAGAAGAAGAAGAGATGGAAGGAGCGATTGGAAGTGGGTTTGTGAATTTTGATGATAATTTGCTGTTTGAGGTGTTTAAGCACGTTGATGCAAAGTCTTTGGCTATGGCGGCTTGTGTGAACAAGCAGTGGTATAAAACATCACAGGACGAGCGGCTCTGGGAGCTGATATGCACCAAGCACTGGGCTAACATCGGCTGTGGCAACCAACAGTTGAGATCTGTGGTTCTTGCCCTTGGTGGGTTTCGTCGTCTTCACTCGCTTTATATCTGGCCTCTTTCCAAGCCCCAATCTTCTTCTTCATCTTCCACGTCTTGGGGTCCCTTGTCGCCGATGATTAGTTCTAAGCCGCTGACTCGTTGGGGTAAAGACGAAGTTCATCTCTCGCTTTCTCTTCTCTCCACTCGCTTTTACGAGAAGATGATTTACACTAACAAAGGCAGATGATAATCCTTTTTTTTTCTTCCTAATCTGTTTCTCTTATATCGTTTCGCTTGTTTTCTAATTAGACTTGGCTCTAAAGCTTTTCCTATTCCATCTAATTTGTTTTTTATTAAGAGTGATTTGGGATTTGGTCATTAGATCTGAATTGTTGTTGTTGTTGTTGTTGACTTTAAAGCTTTTTCTTGTATATAATGTGAAGTGAAATTTCTGGATCATTCTATTGTAATCTTAATCTTATTAATTAAAGACTACTTTGATTTTCCATTTGAAGGGTTTATATTTGTATAATCTCATTTTGTGGAGACGTAAATATTAGATATCTTGGAAATTAGGCCGAGGAACAGGATGACACAGTGGGGTCTTTATTTTACTAGAAAATAAGAAATGGAGGGGGAAGTGTGAGAGTTTGCCATTGATTAGTGGAAGTCATGGGATGCTTTTTACCTAAATGTGTACAAATGCAAACAAACAGAACCTGAAAAGGTCCAGTTGTAAATTTGTAGTTAGTGTTTGACACTGCTCACCAAGTCTTTGGCTCTTTGGGGCCTTGTGTTGTGTCACTGCCTAATTGCCATCTTTGTAGATTTGGAGATATGTAAAGTGTTCTTGAGAGTTCCTAATTGTCGTATTTAAGGCCCTCTCTGCAACAAATAGGACAGCTAATTATGCATTAACATTGGGTTGAATGCTTTTTAAGCTTGGCTTGGCATTACTCTAAATGAATATTTGTGTTTCTGAATCTGTCTGGCATATGTCGCATTGGCTACACAATATTGCTGGAACTTTCTTTCATTTCACGGTGAAAGTGGATTTTGTTTTGAGAGTCGACCATTTCTCTTACTAGGGTTTCAAACCCATTCCTTTGCTCTCTTGCTTGCAGCAGCCAACACCATGGTGGTGGTGTGCTCGACTTCTCTTCCCTAGATGGTTCAGTGGTTGTGCTAGGCTTCTCTTCCCTCTGCTTGCTCATAGCCGCTACCACCACCCCTCTCTTCGACCGGCTTGTGGGTTCGCCGTCTCTCATTCGGCTGAAACCGTTCGTACCATTTCTTTTCCAGTTTGACTGGGGCCGTCTGTGGGATATGACATTTACTTTCATTGATGGTCATTAATTCAACTAGTAAATTTTCAAATAAAGGATTTGGTGTTTAGTTCTGATTTATATTATATTTGTTTCCTCTTTTGTTTGGGGTTGGGTATGCCTTTGTGTGGTTGGTTATTTGCGTGGTTTGGTTAAGTATTTGTCCCTCTCTTGATAGAAAGGACTAGTTAACAATTATTTTTTTCCTGGTTGAAATGCCATAGGCTTTTAACCCCCTTGAAGATGTATTTTGTATTGTATCTTATTCTTTATTTTTACTTGAAATGAAGTACATATTTTGAGTAATAAATAATTAATATTGATATGGTAAAGTTTTTATTTTTAAAAATAAATACTTCTTAAAATTGGATAATTTACCTTGGGAGTTGTGTTGATTGTTATGTAAAATATTATTTGTTTATAAATCTCTTCAAACAACTCAGCGACTCATGAGTTAACAGGTAATGTGTTATTTATTATTCTTTTATAATTACATTTTTTTTTGCTCTCTTTATTTCGTATTGTATACTTGTTTCAAAAAGAATTTTTGTATTAATCTTACATTTTATTGGCTTGAACTTGAAATATGATATGATTACTTTTAAAACTATAAATAGTTTCTCCACATTTGATGATGGAAAATTTCTATTTAACTAAACAACTACGAGTTATCAGAAATACCGGTAAATTGAGCAGAGTAAAGAACATGACACACCAAGAATTATATTGTGTTATATATTGCTCCTTAATAAGAAAATTAGAAAAATCCCACAATGAAGATGGGTGTTGGTTTTGAGGCTATAAATAAAGCACTCATTCACCATTTGTAAACATCTTAAAATTTGTAAATCTTTCTCTCTTTTGTAAGGGTAATTGATTAGCTCAATTTTGCCCAATTAGTTGTAATTTTGGAGTTCATCCAATTGGAGATAGTGGAAGTGGTCAACGACGCCCGAGAACCTAGGTAACATTTATACCGAACCTCGTTAAATTTTTGGTGTTATTATTTTTCTGCTTTAATATTTCTGTTTCAATATCTGTTTTAGTTTATTTTAGCATAATATTTCCAATAGCATTATTTTGTCGAGTTAGTTTGAGTTCTATTCATTTAAATCATAAGTGAATAGTTACTACTTAGAATAGGGAAAATATACCCGATTTTCCCAACAATTGGTATCAGAGCCGAAGGTTTTCTACCTAGGCATTTGTTTGTATTCCGTTTGTTTGCTATTGGAATATAGTTGCTAGTTGTTGTAATTTGAAGAAATGGCGGAAGAAAAATTTCTTTCAAACAAAGGCCAGTCATCCACGTCAAGTAGAACTATGGTGATGAATGCAAGGTTTGAGGTGGAGAAGTTTGATGGAACCGGTCATTTCGGCATGTGGCAAGGCGAAGTTCTAGATGCTCTGTTTCAACAAGGTCTAGACATCGCTATTGAAGAAGAGAAACCAGATGGAGCAGATGAATTAGAGTGGAAAATATCAACCGATTGGCATGTGGTACAATTCGTTCGTGTCTCTCAAGAGAACAAAAGTACACGTTCATGAAGGAGACATCCGCAAGTAAGTTGTGGAAGGCGTTGGAGAGCAAGTTCATGAAGAAGAGTGGACAGAATCGGCTCTATTTGAAGAAGAAGTTGTTCCGGTTTGAATACCTTCCAGGTACTACAATAAACGACCACATTACTGCTTTTAATCAATTAGTAGCAGATTTGTTAAATATGGATGAAACTTTTAAAGATGAAGATTTAGCCTTGATGTTGTTAGCTTCCCTTCCTGATGAGTTTGATCATCTTATTACGAGCTTACTCATTGGGAAGGATAAAGTGTCTTTTGAGAAAGTTTGTGCTGCTTTGTATAGTTATGAAATTAGAAAGAAAGATAAAAGAGAAAGCAGGAATGAAGCAGCAGAGGCATTGTCTGTAAGAGGACGTCCGCAAACACAACATAAAGGAAGGAGAGGTAGATCTCTATCAAAAGGAAGACTTGGTAAAGATGAATGTGCCTTTTGTCATGAGAAAGGCCATTGGAAGAAAAATTGTCCGAAGCTACAAAAGAAAGGAAAAGCTGTGCAATCTGATGCATGTGTAGCTGAAAGCAATTCAAATTCAGATTTTGAATTGGTTGGTTCGTCAACATCATCTCATCCTAGTGATTGGATTTTTGATTCAGCATGTACTTTCCATATGTCTCCTAACAAGGAGTGGTTCTTTAACTTTGAAGAACTAGACGGTGGAGTTGTTTTCATGGGTAATGATTATCCATGCAAAGTTTTGGGAATCGATACAATTCGTTTGAAGAATCAAGATGGTTCAACCAGGGTCTTGACAGATGTTCATTATGTTCCAGATATGAAGAAGAATCTCATTGCTGTGGGAGTCTTAGAATCAAAAGGCTTTATTGTGACCATACAAAATGGGGCATTGAAGGTTACTTCTGGAGCACTTGTGGCGATGAAAGGTGTTCGAAAGAATAACTTGTACTACTACCTTGGTAGTACGGTTATTGGGACAACATCAGCAGCAGTTTCAGAGGAAGAAAATGATTTAGAAACTACCAAGCTGTGGCATATGCGTTTGGGACATGCTGGTGAAAAAGCTTTGCAAATTCTAGTAAAGCAAGGCCTGTTAAAAGGTGCGAGAACCGGCAAGATTGAATTTTGTGAGCATTGTGTATTGGGGAAGCAAAAAAGAGTAAGCTTTGGCACTACTCTCCATAATACAAAGGGCATTTTGGATTACATCCATACGGATGTATGAGGGCCAACAAGAACTCCATCCATGAGTGGCAAACATTATTATGTCACTTTTGTTGATGATTTTTCCAGAAGAGTTTGGGTGTATCTCATGAAGAAGAAGGATGAAGTGCTGAGAATTTTTCTCAAATGGAAGAAGATGATCGAGACTCAGACTAATAAAAAGATCAAGCGTCTGAGGTCTGATAATGGCACTGAGTACACAAACGATCCATTTATGAAAGTTTGTGAAGAAGAAGGGATAGTGCGACACTTCACTATTCGAAAAACACCACAACAAAACGGAGTTGCAGAACGTATGAACCGGACTTTGCTGGAGAAGGTTCGATGTATGTTGTCAAATACTAGTTTAGGCAAGCAGTATTGGGCTGAGGCTGTGACATATGCATGTCATCTCGTCAATCGTCTACCATCGTCTACTCTTGAAGGCAAAACACCTATGGAGGTATGGTCTGGAAAACCTGCTAGAGATTACGATTTCTTACATGTGTTTGGTTCAATTGCATACTACCATGTAACAGAATCAAAGTTGGACCCAAGAGCCAAGAAAGCCATTTTTTTGGGGATCCCTTCTGGTTCTAAGGGATATCGACTATGGTGCCTTGAAACGAAAAATATAATCTTTAGCAGAGATGTTACCTTTGATGAATCTGCCTTGTTGTAAAAGGTAACTAAGAAGATTGATGACACTTTAGAGCAGGTGGAGCAAACTCTGAAACAAGTTGAGTTTGAAAGCAAAATTGTTAATCCAGTTAGTGAAGATAAGACAGAAGTTGATCCTCCATTGACAGAAGATGAATCAGATGAAGAGGTTTTAACCCAAGAACCTCCACAGCAACAAGAAGAAACTGCAGTTGATAGGCCACGACGACAAAATGTCAAGGTACCTGCTCGATACAAGGATTTTGAAGACCTACCTGCTCAATTTAAGAATACGGTAGCCTGCGCACTTTCAGTTGTGCATGATGATGTTCCTTCCATATATAAAGAAGCAATTAGAAGCCCTGAAGTTGAAAGATGGAAGGAAGCCATGGATGAAGAACTTCTATCCCTTCAGAAGAATAAAACATGGAAGTTGACACAACTACCTAAGGGCAAGAAGGCAATTGGATGCAAATGGGTGTATGCAAAGAAAGATGGATTTCCTAACAAAGATGGTATTCGCTACAAGGCAAGGTTGGTGGCTAAGGGCTACGCTCAGAAGGAGGGAATCAATTATAATGAGGTATTTTCTCCAGTTGTAAAACATTCTTCCATTAGAATTTTGTTGGCCTTGGTAGCACAGTTTGATTTGGAACTAGTTCAACTTGATGTGAAAACCGCATTTCTTCACGGTGACTTAGAAGAGGAGATCTATATGTCTCAGCCAGAAGGGTTTAATGTTGCTGGTAAAGAGAATTGGGTTTGTAAGCTGAACAAATCATTGTATGGATTGAAGCAATCTCCAAGGCAGTGGTACAAACGATTTGATCAGTTTATGTTGCAGCAGAAGTACACCAGAAGCACACATGATCATTGTGTGTATTTTCGCAAGCTGCAAAATGAGTCTTTCGTTCTATCTCCTATTGTACGTCGATGATATGTTGATTGCATCGAAGAGCCAAGCAGAAATTGAAAAGTTGAAGGCTCAACTAAGTCAGGAGTTCGAGATGAAAGATTTGGGAGAAGCCAAGAAGATTCTCGGGATGGAGATAAGCAGAGACAGGAAGAAGAGGAAGCTTAGTTTGACCCAGAGTCAATATTTGAAGCGGATACTACAACGTTTTGGTATGAATGAACAGACAAAACCTGTAAGTACTCCGCTAGTTCCTCAATTCAAGCTTATCTCCTAAGAATGATGCAGAACGAGAATATATGGCAAAGGTACCATATGAAAATGCAGTTGGTAGCTTGATGTATGCAATGGTGTGTACAAGACCTGACATTTCACATGCGGTTGGTACTGTAAGCAGGTACATGCATGATCCTGGTAAAGGACATTGGTTGGCTGTGAAATGGATTCTACGGTATATTATAAATACTGTAGATGTTGGTTTAGTATTTCAGCAGGATAATACCATTGGTCAATGTGCAGTCGGATATTGTGATTCTGACTATGCAGGAGATTTAGATAAGTGTCGGTCAACTACTGGTTATGTGTTTACTCTTGCTAGAGCACCAACCAGTTGGAAGTCTACCTTGCAGTCCACAGTTGCTTTGTCTACTACAGAGGCAGAGTATATGGGAGTTACAGAGGCTGTGAAGGAAGCTATTTGGTTACGAGGTTTGCTTGAAGACTTGGGAGTTGGTCAAAAACATATTAAGGTGTTTTGTGATAGTCAGAGTGCTATTTATTTAGCAAAGAACCAAGTCTACCATGCACGTACAAAGCACATTGACGTTCGTTATCATTTCGTGCGAGAGATTATTGAAGAAGGTGGAGTACTAGTTCAGAAGATTAGTACGATAGAGAATCCCGCAGATATGATGACCAAGGTGGTAACAACAATCAAGTTCAAACATTGTTTGGACTTGATTAACATCCTACAGATCTGAATTGGCACTGGCGTCGTTGATCTAGCAATTGAAGAAATCATTTAAAACCACTAAGTCGCTAAGGTGGAGATTTGTTATATATTTCTCCTTAGTGAGAAAATTAGAAAAATCCCACATTGATTAGGAATGAAGATGGGTGTTGGTTTTGGGGCTATAAATAAAGCCCTCCTTCACCATTTGTAAACATCCCAAAATTTGTAAATCTTTCTCTCTTTTGTAAGGGTAATTGATTAGCTCAATTTTGCCCAATTAGTTGTAATTTTGGAGTTCATCCAATTGGAGATAGTGGAAGTGGTCAACGACGCCCGAGGACCTAGGTAACATTTATACCGAACCTCGTTAAATTTCTGGTGTTATTATTTTTCTGCTTTAATATTTCTGTTTCAATATCTGTTTTAGTTTATTTTAGCATTATATTTCCAATAGCATTATTTTGTCGAGTTAGTTTGAGTTTTATTCATTTAAATCATAAGTTAATAGTTACTACTTAGAATAGGGAAAATATACCCGATTTTCCCAACATATTGCTTCTGTTAAATCAATGCCTATATCCCTCTTCGTCTTTTAGAAGTGAATTCTACTAGCATCATTGAGTTAAGTACATTGTATTGCTTCACCAACAGAATGATTCACTCAACACTCAATAGAGATATCCTCATACTATTAGGAAAAACTCATTAATGTAACCAATCCCAAGAGTTCTATCTATCCCAATATCCCAATATAAAACTAAATTTAAACTCTTTTTTTATTCAACTATATGTTTCCAACACTCAGTTTTGATTTACAAATGAATTCGACAAGTTCACAAAGAAAATCCAATGTGCATATGAGCATAATGGCTTATATTTTGGCTTGAAAACAAGCTTTTGTATAAGGATGTCTAAATTATTGAAATTTGGTTTTTTATGTTCCGAACGAGTAATCGTTACCCGACGATGATTCTCCAAATTTATACGAATCAATTTTGATTTTGATTTCAGATATAATATAACATTTTGATTTTGATTTTAGATAAAACAGTCCCCGATATTGTTTTACCCAATTGACATTTCTACTTATATGACTTATATCAAAATTTTAAGGATTTTTTTGTTGGGTTATATGTGTTTTGGGTTGTATTTTTTTGTTAACGTGTCAAATTCTTACAAGGATTTCTTGATTGTAGGCAAGAATAAAAAAACCAAATAAAAAATAAGAAATGACAATATGTTTTTTTATAACATTCGACGAGGCAAGAAATGATATTACATTCCTATCCCATTCTTCCAAACTATATACCTCATTTTAATGAAACATAAATTTAGTTATATTTTTTTATTTGTATTTTGTGAATTTAGTTATATTAAAACTCAAAATAATTTTAATTAATATAGAATATATATATTATTTTATTTTAAAGTTATATTTTTATTTTAATAAAAATAACTTTTTATTCGTGTTAAACATTTATTTTCTAATTTTTTTGGGTGAAAGAGTAGGGCTAATTTTAAAATTCTGTCAAATATAGTCATCATGTGTAATTAAATGTTTTCTACAACTTTTCTTAAAAAACGCCTTCAGAGCATAATGTCATGTCCCGTTCGAATTGTCCCTCAAATTCCAAATAAATGGTACTTACCTAAAGGATCTAGACTTTTCTACATGGTAATGTTCTAGAGTGGCCTAGAGATATCTAAAATAAGCTAGAGTTGGATGAACTCAATTCAAGCTTTGAAGACCCTAAAATGTTCTAGAGCACGCTGGAAGGTGCTAGAATGGGCTGGAATATTTTAGAACGTAGTAGATGCTTCTTGAAGGATGTAAAAGTCGCTGGAAGCTTACAGAACATCCTAGAACTTGCATGAAAGAGCTAAACAAATCTGAAAGACTCTAGAGTTGATTAGAAGGTCCTAGAACATTGTGACATATTATACATAAAATTAGAACACTCTTGTATATTCTAGAACTAGAAGGATCTAGAAAGTTGTGACATAACCTTAAGCTTGGAGTCACAGTATAAATAGACCCATTGATCTTCATTTGTATTCATCATTGGGAATTCTTAGCATCTTTTAAGATAAACTATATCTAGAGTAATACAAAACATTCTTTATAAACTCTCTTTCTAGTTTCTTTGGAGTTTCATTCGGATTCAAAGACAAATTTAGTGCAACTGACGGTGCTAAGTACCGCACGATCGCTACTTGAAAAATAAGATCGTGACAATAAAGAAGAAAAAAAGAGGAGGAAAAAAAAGAAAAGGATTAAGAAAGGTGACCAAATGAACTCATTATTACATATACCTCCAATATGGACTGAGCAACCTCACACGACTTAAGAAAAAAGCCTAATAGGTGTTTAAGCTAGCTTGGATTAGATGGCGGGCTACGGGTGGCCATGATCCCCGTATTGTTAGTTTTAGTTTTGAAAATGTAAAATAATTTTTTTTTTAATTTTTAAAATTTGTAAATTGATAAGTAATCAAAATGGCATATATATATTAATAATGAACATTTTTATTTTTATACAATTATTTACACAAATGATATATTATATATATTTATAAAAATCTAATTTTAATTAAATAAAAATTTGAAATAATATATATTATTTTTCTCTAATTTTCATTTTATTTACTTTATTATAACTAATAAAAAAATCTAAATTATTTTTTGTTTCAAAATCTCAATAATTTACTCATTTTAAGAGTTTTTCTCTAGTTGAAAATTGATGCAAAATTCTAGTTTAAATACTAATATGTATATTTTTAATTAAATTATTGATTAAATAATATTTTTTTATTAATTTAATATTAACATAAAGTTAAAATAATTTAAATTTACTTTAAAAATAAGTAGGTTTAAAATGAAAATCGAAAACATATCAAATAGACATGAATAAGTTGATTTAATATTCTCTAATTGATATTTTATAAGTTATTTTTAATTTTTAATTTAACAAATCAATATATATCAATTCGATTAACATTTTAAATAAATAATAATAATTAAAATCAAATCATGATCACCAATAATTTGCCATTTGAGATCTATCAAATAATTTGTGATGTTATGTTACATGTGACTTTGAGGAAAATAATTCTTATCCCACCATATATGTATTTAGTGGCATCAAATGAGAAACTAAATTCAATTTAATTCATTTAATATTGATTTACTAAGTTCAAGAGTTGAACCTATTTTTAACTCAAATGAGTAACTCACTTGACATATGAGTTGTTGGTAAGTTTATTTAATAAAATATATTTGTTAATAATAATATTTTATAATCATAATAATATTATTATAAAATATCGCAATTCAAACTTCAAAGATACTATTATTATTTTTTCTTATTTTTGTAAAAATATAATATTTATACTAATATTTTTGTTTAAAAATAAATTTTATTTTTTTATTTTATTTTCTAAAATAATAAATAAATTGATTCATTTAAGAATTGAGCTGAACTTGAGTCACATAGATTTAAATAAATTAATTTATAACTCATTTAATTGAGTTATGCAATTTCAACACATTAGATAAATTAATTAATTTATAACACATTTAGTGAGTTATGCAATTTCAACACATTAGATGTAGAGGGATTTTATGCAATTCCATATTATTTTGATGAATATGACTCTTAATATTGTTACCACTTTTAAATTAATTATTTCAAATTAGGGAGTATAACTATAGATGTAAAAAACTTGGTTGGAGTTGTAAAATTTTCATTTTATGGGAAGATGACTTACAAGTAACAATTCAACGCATAAAAAAACAGAGAATGATTGCATTCTCCCTGCAAAATTAAAATTTAAAGAAAAGAAGACAAGATCACTCCATTTTCTTAGCATTTAAAACAAGTACTTCATTATTACTCAACCTGAGAATCGAGGGTGCTGTATATTTGATAAAATATACATGTAGCACCACTAACAAATATCCTTAATTAATTGTCCTTTTTGTCCTTTTTTAAAGCGTGAGTGAAAATATTATTCGTCTTCAAGAAGAACTAAGAAGCAAGTATATTTGGCGTCTCAACTGATCATGCACAGAAAAGTAGGCGTACACTATTTACCTGGTATCACTATTGTATGTGACTTTCATAATTAAACTTTTTGTGCCAGAGATTTATGGTAAATTCCAGAATACATGCATTGAACTTGTAAAAGGATATTGTACATGGTTATAACACTTTCTCAATTTTTATTTTCAAAAATTTAATACATTAGTTACGTTTAAAAAAATATATACTTTAAAATTATTAAAATCTCTTTAAAATGATTAAAATATTTATAAATATAAGAGTAATATAATTAATTTACATAGACGACTAATATATTCATTTGTAAAAATAAAATTACATAATTATATTTTTTTATATATTTATATTTACCTATATGTAATTTGTTTTAGTCAAAAAAGCTAATTTGACAATTGACAATGATTTATTGTTAAGATCTTGGCACCCCGTAGTTTTTTTATCTGATGTAACTTCTGTAGTTTGAGAATTATTTAGCATGCATCGTGTTTTTTACCTTCTTATTGAAAATATAATCTATGTTTTGTTTAATGCGTCAGCGTATGATTCCTATTTTTGGTCTTTGTATTTGTACTGTTAGCTTATATTTATTTGTGGCTCTTATGACTAATGTATCATTATGTATTTAGTATAGCTGAAAGTTGAAGAAGTTCTGCAGGGATTACGTTTTTATTTTGATAAAGCCTTTCCAGTCATGCTTCTCTACAAAAGCGAGCGTCAGCAATATGAGAAAGCAGTCATAGATGGTGTCTTTCCTTCAACTGTATATGGTGCTGAACATCTATTACATCTTTTTGGTATGCTCTCACTTTGCAGATTCTATTGCACTTCATTTTAGAGCCACTCGTTCACTTTTTGATGCTGAACAGTCACATAGGCTTTGCAAAGAAATGATGTATTTACCCTTGGTTACATTTGAAAATTTGCAGTAAGCATTAGAGGAAATGAATCCAACCATAACAGTTCATGCATTTAATCAAGCCATGGGATGGGCCGTGATTTATAAATGAAAAGTGTTAGATCAAGCGTCTATTAACTCGTCAAAAGCGTTTGTAATAAAGGTGTTACTATATTTTCTTAGACTCGTAACACATTGTCAAGCACCACATTTTGAACGCTCACAACAGGCAGAGTGCTGGCCTATGGTCAACAATCCCCCCTTAGCACCTACCAACCTC
The DNA here is from genome assembly GCA_037013495.1 of Hippophae tibetana. Lineage (NCBI taxonomy): Eukaryota > Viridiplantae > Streptophyta > Magnoliopsida > Rosales > Elaeagnaceae > Hippophae > Hippophae tibetana. The sequence goes on from CM072804.1 coordinate 8,665,657, forward strand.
AATTGTACAACATACCTTACATGAGATTCGAACCCGTATCATGACTTTAATATCAATTGTTAGGATCAAATGCCTACCAACTCGTCAAAAGCGATCGCTTGTGATGAAGGTGTTACTATATTTTCTTATACTTGTAACACATTGCCAAACACTACGTTTCGAACGCTGACAACAAGCAGAGTGTTGACTCACGACCAATAGAAAGAAAAATAAAATGTTCATGTCAGTAGCTTTTTAGACACATAATTACGGTCATATGCATTGTATGAACGAATTATGACATATAAACTAAGGTTTAATCTAAATTATAGTAACAAAAATAATTCTAAATATTATGAATATGTGTTATTGAATGTATGAGTAGAATACTATACGTGATACTTATAAAAGATATATTTAAATTAATGTTATTTGAATAGACTTACAACAAACTTGAATTACAACTAATCAAAATTCGAGTATTTTTTCAACTTTTTTTAATAGACTTCATAACGAGTCTAAAAAAAAGTTAATGATTTTGTCCACAAATATAACTGATATCATAATCCATAATACTCACAAATACTTTGTCTCAAATTTGAGCTATATATATAAGTTTCCTTCGGTTTTGACTAAGATTACTAAAATCTATTGTGGTTTGGCTGATAGATATACATCAGAGCGCCTTTTTCCTTTTCATTTACCATGTACCTGAAGATACAGAAACCAATATGAACAGAAATGATGACTAAATTTGGATATGCACTGTGCCATATATTTTGTTCATAGTAATCTAGACTTGTTCGTGTATATATATTTTGCTGTTTTTATTCCTAAACGATGGGCATTTAACAGAGGTCGGTATTATGTAAAATAAATAGGGGGAAAGAAGGAGCATTGCCTTATGCCTATTACCACTCTGTAGGAGGATATATCTGCGCTTTTTGAAGATTAAGATACTCGGTGTTTGTGTTTCCAGACACACTAGCACATATTTGTTAAATATAATACTATCCATGTAAAAGAGCTTTTTTGTAAATTATTTCTAATGTTAGAGATAGTTGGAATAATTTTGCTATCTCCAATAATCTTTAGTAATGTCTTACAATTTGGTTACAGAGAGCATTTCCGAATTGTGATGAGAAGAATTAAGAAATTTCTTTGTGATTGGCTGACTTGCACTACTACAATAAGGGGTATAAAAATCGGTTTTTAACCGACTTTAAACAAATTTAAAGTCGGTTGTATGAACCGACTTTAGATTCAGAGACTTAAATTGTAAAGTCGGTTCATGGCATGAACCGACTCTACATTTTATTTGTTTTAATTTTTAATTTTATTTTTCGTATAATAGTATATATAAATAACATAAAAACACTAAAATATAAATAATAATACTGAATAATTAACAATATAAATATATTTAATGACTTAATAATTAAATTTATTACAAAATCAAATAATGCATATAAATAACTTCAATTACAAATAAAATAATGTCGTCAAATTATGCCATCGAGTAAGCTTGGTTGGCGTAGAATCTTGATTGGCCTTCACAAGCATTATGGGAAAAAAAAGGCTGATCCATATAACAAATATTCTCCTACATACATGAGCACGTAAAACATACATCAAAAAAGTAGTCTAAACTTCAGACGTACGAATGAAGAAATTAAATCATTATTGAGATTAGCACGTACAACGACATTCGATGAACTCATATTAGCATTATTAATCATTTGTCTATATATGAAGTTATCTAGAATCTCTACTACTATTTTTTAATGCTATATATAATGAACTCTAAATATGAAATCAATTGCATGTAACTTCGATTTCTTGGCTAAGCTTGTGTGAGTTTTGGTGCCCTTAAACATATGGAACACGTTCATATGCACCAAAACTCATACAAACCAAGAAACAAATCGGACCGACGTACGTACACCTGATTTGTACATTTAGAACTCATTATATATCATTAAAAATACTAGCAGAGATTCCAGATAAATTCATATTTATAAACAATGCATTCCCCTAAATACATGAGCATATATATGATTAATCATCATCAACTAAGTGATTTCAGACACAAGAATAGATATAGAAGGCCAAATCATTAAAAAATTTACTGTTATGTTGTCATATGCTATTCAAGATCATCAGAATCTTCTTCTAATTCTTCTTGCGATGATATAATTTGAACCATGTGTTCTGCCCATTCCTCTCGTAAATCATCAAAAATTTGCTAGTCGTAACCCGTCTTGTTCCAACCGAAGAACTACATGTATTCAAAATCAAAATAAGAATATGATTTCATTTATTTACAAAAACAAACTCAAATATGTTAAAACTTGTATGTATATGGGTAAAATATATTACCACATCATCAATTGGAATTTTGATATTACCAATCCAAGATTTGTCCATTTTCTATTAATGACATTAATTAAACATATTACTTAATTATGTATTATTATATATAAATTTCCTAATTATTAGAATATATATCAAAACATACATAATGCAAAATAGTTATTATTTTAATCATTTTACAAAACCATTTATATACAAATTAAAAAATAAGCAGTTCATGTTTCATGAATATATATATAAAAACCAATCACGCGGTTGATTCTAATTTCTAAGCATGTTACTATATCATAATTACAAAGTAATATTAATTATACGTATAAATTTATCCACGCAAACCCACAAAACATTTCACATATTATTGAATACATACAAGTAATAATTCAAACATTATTATTACAAGCAAACAAAAAAACATAACTAAATCAAAAATTTATACAAAAATACGCTGTTCGATTAACGAAATACATTTACACGCTGATAAATTAGCACAAATTAAACGTTGTTCACTATATTTCGACTATAAAAAAGTCACTTTGTAATATTAATAATAATAGATCACAAACCCTTTTTGATTTATCCTACTTGTCACAAGCATATGTATTTTACAAATTATCACAACCTCCGGTTTTTAACTCATACTTATATAAGTTAAGATCAGCCTTTGAATATAATGGATCATCCCATTTTATTAAAAACGAAATAAAGAATTATTTTGTTCTACCGCACGAAATATTGCACTCCAAATTAAGACATAAGAACATTCATAATTCGGGAATTAGTCAATGGAATACCCATACGCAGATTTTAACATTTTGCTAAAAAAAAAAAAAGAACTGACAGATAATATTGTGAGAAGAGAAAACTTACAAACGTCCGTTCAAATGGTGGTTGGAGGTGGCCGGAAATGTAGAACGAAGGTGGCGCACGGTTAAGATTTTGGGAGAAAAGTGACTCGAGTGAGGAAGGAGAGGAAGAAGCAGATCGAAAACTGAAAATCAGCGTACTAAATGAGATGTTAGGGCATATATTAGGTGGATAGCGTCGGTTGTCCACGTCAACCGACGCTATGTTACGTGGACAACCGACTTTAAATTCATTAAAAGTCGGTTTTTACAAAAAACCGACTTTAGATATCGACTTATATATCCCTTTTTGTAGTAGTGCTGAAAGCTAGTTAATTTTATAATGACGTAACTTGATAGTCTCAATGGTACTTGGTAGGGGTGACATTTGGTCCATGATATATAATTTTTTTTTCTAAGTGCAGGACAGATGATATTACTTCTTGCTCATATTTTTCTGCCATGAGTGTCAAGCCTCCGCCACGCATTTTACTAGCAGTCAAAGAAACAAAATCGAAAAATTGAAAAGCAAAATATCAAGTGACCCTTTTCTTCTCTCAAGCCACATGTAACAATACATTGTTGCTACCGATATTAAAAATTTACTGATTATTTTTCAAGTTCTTGAATGATATTCATTTAGTATTATAATTTTGAAAAATTTATCACATTCGTAAAAATGAACAATAAGAGTATACGCTTATTGAGACTGTTTTATTCCAATTTATGTCGAAAACTTAAAATCAACTCATACATAGACCTCAAATGATGTATTGGATTAATTGGATCAAGAGTTTTCAAATTGCAGTACAGGAACATCAAAAATTAATTGCACGGAGAGCGTATGGAGTGGGTTTTGCATTGCAACGTAAAGCCTCAGAACATATTAGTACATAGATGCTAGTTATAAACCAAAGGTTTCTGATTTTGGGTTATCAAAGAGAGGAGATCTCAATAGTAATGCAAGCTTTTCAAGGATTAGAGGAACAAGAGGTGGCACCATAATGGGTTTCCAATCAGCCCGTCACTTCAAAAGTGTATGTTTACAGTTTCGGCATTGTTGTTGTTGGAGATGTTAAAAGTAAAGAACCCAACTACATGTGAGATTGAGTTTAGAATAATAGTTACGTGGGTAAAAGAAAAACATATAATCAAAAACTGTCAAAGTAACCCTGACCACTCACAAAACTTGTCAGTTGGAATCAACCATGGACATTAAACAAACTATTCTTTAGCATGAACTTCATTTCTGCAAACTCGAGTACACTATCCTTTGGACAAATCTTGCAAAGAACACACATGAAAGCATAAAGTTTGACACGTTTCCAAGCATTTAACACCAAATTCCGAGTTCGGTGTGATCAGTCAATTTGCTGCACTTAAACCAGCAAAAATTCCATCACAGATTAAGAGAAAGAACGAGCAAAGGAAAGTCTAGATATGAGTATTTTTCTCTTATCAAAATCTGAAAGCGAGATCGCACGGCTGAAAGAGATGAGATCGTGAACTCAAAGGTTGGGCCCTCGTATCGAAGTAGCTAGTTTTTGATAACTACGACTTGATGAATGGTCGTAGGTTGATCGAAGGGGCAAGTCGGGGTGTAGGTCATGAGTTAAGGGGTGGTGGTAGCTGTTGATGAAACCGAAACTCTTGGGACCTGTTTTCGCGATTCTGGATATTATGAAGCCCCAGCGCCACAATGACGGAGACGTTGGGCTTAGACGAGACGACATATAAATATACGAAGTTGAGAATTATTTTATTATCCACAGCAGACAACCCACCTCCGAAGCACATTATTTTATTTATTTCCTTTAGCAACGCCAAGTCAAAAGATTACGCTGCAGAAATGGGCCGGGAATTGAATAGGAGCTCGATGCTGAAGTTGGTAATTGAGACTGCAAATAAAAAATAGATATAAAGTTTTTAATATGTTAAATTATATAGGATATCACATCTTAAAAATATAAAAACATAATCGTGATATTACTAAGTAGCGAATATTTTAATTTTAATAGTCTTATAAATATATAAATTTATACTAATATCAATTATAACATGATACATGGTTAAATAACTTTAAAATAAAAATAATTTTTTTTTAAAATAGATTACGTGTCATTGATATGAGTATAAATATAAATACAAATTTGATCCATCTTAACATAGAATTATGATTATCTAATTCTTATTATTTTTATTTATTAAATTTAAGATATATTTTTTATATAAATATTAAATATTTTTTTATTAATAACTTCAATAATTTATTAAATATAATTGATATTTATAAACTATTGTAAATGAACTTGAAAACAAATTGAGATTTTTATCATCCCCGTGGTCCAAAATCATCATATTCATATACATGAATATTTAATGTAAAAAACAAGTATGAATAGTTGAACGCTAATATATTTGGTGTAATATGTTATATAAATTAAATATAATTATATCTAATTTAATTGAATTAAATTGTATTTTGTAACAATATGTATAATATAATCAGATTAATTAATGAAAATTATTTTAATAAAATAATTAATATTTTATTTTATGTAATTTTATAACCTAAAAAAATAATTTCTCATAAAAATTATTTGAATTAATATTTAATTTTTTTATATTTTTATCACATTTTAAAATTTAAAAAAATAATAATATGATAGAAAAAATAAATACAAAAATTTTAGAATTGAAAATTCAGAAAGACTATTTAAAGTTCAATACGGTTTAAATACATATAAACTGTTGGTAATAAATTTTTACATATCCGTGTAATATTTATTTTATTCAATACAATTTTATTTTATAATCAAACACATGATTATGCAAAAATTATAAAATTAAGATTTTTTATATTGTGTAACTAACATATTTGATACAGTCTATTGAACATGTTAAGTGTAATTATATTATATTAAAATATAATAAATTATTCTATATATTATTTAATAACAACTTGTATAATATAATTGAATAAAATTGATAATAAATATTTTAATTAAAATAATATTTATTCTGTTTTATATCATTTTATTACATATTAAAATAATTTTATTATAAAAATCTATTTAAATTAATACTTAATTTAATTTTATATTTTATTACATTTTAAAATAAAATTTTATTTTATCTTATATGAAATAAAATGTCAATATACATATTTTAAAATTAAACTTTCAAATAATTTAAGTAAAGTATATAGTAAGATTTAAATACACACTTGATATTAATTTTTTACATAATTATATAATTTTTATTACGCGAAATACAATCTCATTTTACAAACAAAAACATGAATATACAAAAAATATTAAATCAATATATTTAATACTATGTATCAAATGGGTTTAGTATATTATATTTGATAAATTAAGTATAATTATATTGTATTATATTATAATTATTATGTACAAGATTTATCTATTTAATAATAAGCTGCATAATATAACGAGATAAAATTAATGATAATTATTTTGATAAAATAATTTATATTTAAAATAATTAATTTATTTATATAATTTTATTATGTATCAAAATAATTTCTTTATAAAAAATTATTTAAAATAATATTTAAATTAATTATATTTTTCTTATATTAAAAAACTATATTTAATTTGATATAAAGAAAAAAGTTTACACATAATTTTAAAATTAAAATTTCAAACATATTAAATATCCAATATAATTTAGACTTATTCACTCTTAGTATTAATTTTTTATATAATTATACTAGCTAAATAAATTAATTAAAATATTTAATATAATTTAAACTCTCTCACTATTAATATTAGAATTTTATATAATTATATAATTTTTAAACTATACCATATAATTTTACCAAATACATAAATAAATAAATTAAAATATTTAATATAATTTAAACTCACTCACTATTAATATTAAAATTTTACATAATTATATAATTTTTAAACTATACCATATAATTTTACCAAATACATAAATATATATATATATATTAATTATCTTTAATGTTATATAAGATGTGGAAGCTACTAGTTGGTTTGACAACATCATATAACCACTCAATTAAATCACATGTAATTAAAGTTCAATAAATTATTAAACTTCAAGCAGCCTCCATTAAAAAAAAGAACTTCAATTATCCGACTATGTATTAAAGGCATCAAATAATCTAATCAATATATTAAAGCAACAAATTTTATTCTATATATTAGATTCAAATTATATTATATTTAAAATCAAATCAAATTCGAATTTATAGATTTTATAAAATAATTTAGCTGATTATTATAAATAAATAAATATTTTTTATTATAATATATTTAAATATTATATATATCTTAAATTATTATTTTAATTTAAAAAATAAATATCAATATTTATAATAATTTAATGATTTTACGAACATATTTATTATTTATTATTTTTTAATTATGATTATAAATATATTAATTTAAAATTTAAATATTACATATTATATATATAATATTTTATATATATAATAATTTATATATATAATAATTTATAAATAAATTTATCAAGTTAAATCTTTAAATTTAATTTAAATTAATCAAAAATAAATAATTTTGATAAGCTATTTATCCTGCCATGTGTAACTCCTGCCTGCCCATAATATATCCAAAGCAACCCAGCAAACGTAGCCGTTCTTTACGTCCGTAGTCTTTACCTTATTATCCTTTTATCTGATTTCTATATGATTTCTTTTAAAAATATAAAATATTTTTATATTAATTACACATTTATATTTTCATTAATAAATTATTTTTATCATAATAATAACTTGCATAAAAACTCTATTTTTTTATTAAAATAAAAGATCTAATATAATATATTTACATCAAACAGTAGAAAATATAAAAAGAATTTATTTAATAATTAATAAGTATAATTTTTTAAAAATAAATAAATATATATATATATATATTAAAAAATAAAAAAAAATTAATTTAATATTATATAGATTAGTTGCTGTTATTAAATAGAAATATTACTTCACCATTTAACTTCTCACACTTCTTGGGTTCTATTTAACACCGCCAATACTTGAGTTTTGGTTATAAAACTTTTATTTCATTTATTTTATTTTGATTTTGTTCTTCAAAACTAATATGGACACAATATAAAAATATTCCATTAATTTCAACAGATTAAATACTTTACACCATTAACTTATAAATAATACTTTAAAAATTCATTACAAAATTTCGTTAATTTTAAAAAATAGAACATTAAAAATTTATTAGATTTAAAAATTAAGATAATAAAAATATTTATAGGTTTTTAATATCCTAATTTTTAATATATTATCTAAAAATTAATAAATTTTAAGTTTCTAACTTATATAAATCATTTTTTTCCATAAAATATTGCCATCCACCTAGCAAATGACCCTCTTCAATAAATAAAATAAAAATAGAAAAAAGAAAAACCCTCCTCTAATTCTCTCTTTTAACCTTCTGGCTAACCCAATTTTGTCTCTCTGTACACTAACTTCAATTATTTCCACTGGTAATTTATAAGAAGATTTGAAGAAAAAGAAAGAAATTTAAGAACAACGAACAATCTGTGCTGTGATTGAGCTGGCTGCTGATACTCCATCCTTGCTTATGGATTTGGGACCAAATTTAGATCACCAGGACTACTGATATTATTGTCTCAAAGAGTTTCAATCTGCTGCTAATCGATCTTGCTAATTCCAATACGCTTAACCACAGCATTACTAATTGCATCAGTGTGTAAAGAAAGACCGCTCTGCTCAATCCCAGACATGTAGTTCCTCACTTCCTTTCTGATCATTTCTTGAATCACGGCCAAGAACTCTGTATTAAAGAACTGTTTTTCATACCCAGACTCACAATCGCTCTGATTTCTCTCTTTTGGAACTTGCACCGGTGAACAAATCAACTTTTGTTGTAGGTGAGGAAGCGGATGAACCATCAGAGTCGAACTAACTGGCTTACTGGATCCGAGACATGTGAACGGATTCGACACCTCACAAGAATCTGATCCAGGCAGGGAGAGACTGAGTGACGTCGGTGGAGCCGAAGACGAACTATCAATATGTTGACCCGAAGGTACAATGGATATGGGTCTTGGAGAGGGTTTGTAAACTTGCTGAGTGGGAGATAAAATAGGTAAGCTTGAATCGCTCAAGTCGGATCCAGATGGGCTTCCCGGGTTGGCAAACATAGCTGACACAACAGTTCCCGCACCGACACTGGCGGATCGCTTTAAGGGCTGCTGTTCGTGGGCATCGCCATCGGCCATAGCTAAACACTTGCGCTTGAGAGTGGAGTTCCAGTGGTTCTTAATCGCGTTATCCGTGCGACCATTGAGCAAGCGAGAGATGGTAGCCCACTTGTTACCAAACCTAGTGTGAGCTCTAATGATGGTATCGTCTTCTTCTGGAGTAAAAGGTCGGTGTTCAACCTCTGGAGAAAGCTGATTACACCACCGTAAACGGCAAGACTTACCGGATCTTCCAGGAATTGATTTGCTGATGAAAGACCAGTTTCTGGGACCATAGCTCTGGACGAGTCCCTGTAATGCTTCGTCTTCCTCGGGGCTCCATGGACCTTTTATCCGATCCGTAGCCATTGGTTGAGTGAAGATAACTATCTACTCTTCCGAGTTTAACAAAAGAGAAATTAAAAATACTAAAGAGATAATAATTAATTAATAAAAATAAAAACAAACGAACATAAGATGAAAAAATTGTAATTTCTCTGATAGGAAGACGAAGCAAGGTGGTGGTGGTGGAGGCGGCGCCTCACCTTCATCTGAGAGGAGTAAGTTCAAGGAATGAGAGGTCATATATATCATAAGAGAGGAAGGATGACCTGTTTAACCGGTTGATGTGACCGGTCATAGCCGTTTCTGGACAAGTCAGTTACTACTATACAGCTGTCAAACAGACACGCGTCTCTTCAATACCATATGACGGAATTATAATCGAATAAGCTTAACTTTATGACTATACTGTATAATTTTTTAAAAATATCAACAGTAAGAAATATGTGATTGTTGGGATTAGGGTTGTTCATGCGACGGAAAATCTTCTCTCGTTTTTGTTTTATAATTTGAAATTTGTGTGGATGAAAACCTTTAAATAAAATATGTGATTTAATCAATATTTTAAATATAATTTTTTTTCCTGTTTTCTTTTTATTATAAATATTTATAAAAACAGTAAGTTAATAATAATAATAAATTTAAATCAATAAATAATATTTATATAAAAGAAAAATAAACATATAATATTATTAAAATCTTTTTACAAATTAACCTAAAATAATTAAATGATTTCAGATTCATAGAATTTAAATAAACAGTTTAGATAATTTTATAAAAAAATTATTAATATTTTAATAAAATAAAAAATAACTTATAAATGAAAAATAAAAAATATAATAGATTAATTATAATTAGTTTGATTTTAAATATAATTAAATTTATAACTTTTTTATATATTTATTAAAAATATATAGTTTTGAGGAATGGATAATCACTATTTTAGCTCTTTTCTCTGAATGGTAAAAAGATATTAAAAAATTAAGTGATAAACTGATAAATTATAAAAATTAAATAGGAAAATTGTTGGAATAAATTTGAAATTATATTATTTTTTAAAGAAAAATATTATACACGTGTCTTATATTAAACAAAAGGATGATTAAGTTCCTTAAAAAAATATTATTTAATCTTTTAATTTTAAAAAAAATATTCAAGAAAGATAAAAAATATTTTTTATTAATATTTTAAATAAAATAATATTATTTTCTCATTACTTTATTTATTGATAAAAAAGAATAAAATAAAAATAATTTTTTGTTATGATATTTATCATAAAATTATTAAATTATTAAGTAAATAATAACAAATTTATCATAAAAATTATTAAAATATTAAATAAATAATAAAATTTGTGTATCTTTAATACATTTTATGATATAAGATACTATCTAACACAAATATCGAGACTTTTATGAGATCCCAATCCTATTTTTTTAATAGGTAAAATTAATCCTAAAAAACTAACTATAATAGTAACTCCGTAAATGATTAAATTATAACATAATTAAAGAATTTTTATATATTTTTACCTCTCACTTAATTTTTTATAGCCTAACTAATTAACAAAGTAAAAAAAGTAAAAAAATAACAAAAATAAAATATACGATGAATCATATATTTTCTCACTTTTTAGATTTTTTTTAATTTTTTTATCATTTAATTTTATCATAATATTCTAATTTCAATAATATATTCAAATTTTATAATAAAATTACTTTAAAAATCATATAATTCATTTTAATTCTTTCAAACATCTTACATGAAAACATGATTAAAAACCATTGAAAATATTAAATGAGTATAAATTTTTATATCACAAATGTTTTTGAGAAGAAGATCATATGCTTATTACATATTTTTTATTTAAAAATATGACAATTTTTTTTCTTATAAATTATAAAACTTAATTTTTTTAAAATTAACTCGATTTTCTTTATATAAGTATAGAATATATAATGTATTACATTTAAAATTAAATTGTTATATAGAGATTGATTTATATATCAAATATAGATAACAAGTTAAAGAAGACAGGGGTGAGAAATTATTTACGGGATTAATAAATAAATTTAATTAACATATAAATCGACGAATGCATCAATTAATAAAGTTATTTTAAAAAAGATGAACGCTACACGTAAATTTTAACATAAAGTTTTATTCATATTAATTAAAAATATATATATTAAAATTAATAGAAAGAATGAAAAAATTAAATTAAATTTTATAATAAAATAAAAATATGATTTTTTTCTTAACATCATGTTACATAGCTTTCTCTCTCTCTTTTTAAATGTTTTGTGACATATATAAAATAATTTTAAAGATTCGAAAGTTATTAAATACCAATAAAATTTTCACAAGTCACACGTTATAAATAAAATAAAATCATTTTGTTTACGTTAATATAAAATTTTAATTACTTAATTTTTATAAATGATAAATCATTGATCAAGACATTGTAATAACATAAATAAAATAATTTTAAAAAATCATGATAATAAAAAATAAGTGACTTGACGAAAGGGTCACGACCTAAATGAGTTGTTGCAATTAGAATAAATAGAAAAAATTTGAAAACTAAAATTTTTCTACTAACCAAATTTATTTTAACACTTATAAAGCACATTTTGCTAATAAATAAAGTCCTACTCTGAAAATTGGAAAGAAAAAAATTGATATAATTTAAACATATGTTTAGTGAATAGAATTTCATTTTAAACTTTGCTTTAATGTTAAATATATATTTAACGTGAAAATCATATATATAAAAAGAGTTTATATTTTTAGAATATAAAATAATGATACAAAAATAATTCAACTTCTTTTTTAACAATGTAATATTTTGATGTTTTTAAAAATAAATTTTTTTATGATATTAACAAAAAAAATTTAAAAAATAGGGATACATATTTAAATCATCCTTATAAATTTCCCAAATATATCTTTAAGTTTTTATGAGATTGCTTATTGGTACGATAGTAATATTATCCGATAAGAATAACACTACAATTAATTATTATTAGAGTCGTTGAAATGAAAATTTTATATAATTTTATTATAAAAATATGATTATCATTTTATAACTCAAAAAACTTTTTTTTAAAGAATGTTAAAAATAAAACTAATTATATATCAAATGAGAAAATATATAAAAATTATAAAAATAATATCTTTAAAATTTATAAGAATAAAAATAATAATAGAGTCTAATTAAATAATATTTAATATTAAATGTAATTTAATTTGAATGAACTTAATTAAATAAAATTTTAAATGAAATAATGTATCATATTTATTTTTTTAATAATGAAAAATATATGACGTACATATAAGGGGTCCTATGATAAAAAATTTAAAAATGATATTTTTATCATTTTTTTTCAAAAATATATACTAATAAACATGGTTCAAAAAAGAAGTTCTTTTTATTTATTTGGGGATTAATAATCAATTTTTAAAGATAAAAGGTACTTTTGAGACTTGTAGTTTGGTATGCATTTTATAAATACAGTTAATAGGCTATCAATAATATACATTATTTGATAATTATACTGCTTTATTTAATAATATCACTCAATTAAAAGGATTGTGTTTACAATTTTGCATAGTACAAAGAGCAACATAGCTCAAACAATAGGGTAAGGAAAAGAGACCCCAATTTAGTTACTAACCGGAGACGAAGGAAACCCAAGAAGAAGAAAACAAAGTTACCCAAAAGTCAAATTTAATTGAAAGAGTTGAGATAGATAGAATAGATATATTTTGGCATATAATATTATAAGAGTAAATAACGTGAATACTTTTAAATATAAGGTTAATTTAGGAGTAAAATATAAACTATATTAAAACTTTATATATGTTACTTATAGTTAAATACTTCAGTTAGTATTTTAATTGATGTTACGTTAAGGGTCAAAATCATGAATTTTTAATGAGGGGTTGTAATATAAGTTTTTCCTAACTTACTAACATGAATAAAAAATAAGTATAATTATAAAAAAAAAAAAAACTTCATAAATATTATAACTTATTTACGTGTGAATCAAGAGACCATAAATGTGAATCCAAAGAACAATATAATTTAACCCAAGTAATTCTTATCATATGAAGCCAATAAGTTAGTTGTTAGTATCAAAAGCGACAAGAGAATTATTGACTAATGAAAGAAGAAAGTTTGAGACTCGTAGTCATGACCATGACTGACGCATGAGAACATTGTTATCATCCTCAAAAGTGGACTGAATATGTTTTCTACTTTCAAATGGTTGATGGGTTATCAATTTTTATTCCTCATTAATTATGTTTTATAAACATAATTATAAAAATAAAAATATATATTATTAAATATATTTTTATCATCATTTATTTGTTGTAGATATAATTATAATAAAGTAAATAATTTATATATTTTTATAAATTACCCTGTAGTAGAATAAAACTGAATTAACTTTTATTCCTTAACCACTTAGGCTTACATTCATAATCATATAATTAATTAATTGGATTTCAAGCATAACAAACAAATAATTGCATTTATATGTTAAGTATAATGAAATAAAAATCAAATCACAATAGATCATTAACACCATTCACGCAATCATCTTTCCATGAATATAACTCATGGGCTTTATTCGCTCAAAGAAGGAGAATTACATCCAATATCAGTGCAAGAGTTTTTGTTCCCTCTCTCTATCAATCTTCTCTTGAATGTTTCTTGTACCATCTATCATGACAAGTTTAATACATACATGTCTCTATGGGAAAACAAGAAATCTACTTTCGTATGAATGACACGCCTTTCCTAACTACTCTCTGAGTAATAGTGAGTGAATTAGATAGTGAGCAGCCGTAACCAATAATCATAAAAATGAATAATGAATGAATAAGAGAATCATTGTTTGTAAATTAAAAAATAATAATATATAAATAAAAAATTAAGAATAAAATTATTTTATTAAAATTAAAAATATATAAATATAAATATATATACATTTAAGGATCTGGGTTTATGTATCATGCATTGTCCATTAGATAATTTTTACACTCACATGATTTTAAAAAAAATTAAGAAAATTTATGTAATAAGATACAACAATAAAATAATAATATAAATTCACTAGAGTTTGAATACTATTGAAAGAAACTAATTTTAAATTAAAATTAAAAAAAAAATTGGTTTTTCTCTCCTTTTCTCTTTCTGTCAGCCTTTTTTTCTTCTTCTTTCAGTTGTCCTTTCTCTTTAATTTATATAATAAGAGGAGAAACGGATGAATTATAATAGGAGAAACGGATGAATTATAATAGGAGAAACGAAAAGGTTATAAAAAAGAGAATAGAAAACACAAATGAAATCGAATGAAAATAATAATAATTAAAATCAATCAAAATATTAAATAATTATTTTCAAAAATTAATTCTCGTTAATTAACTATTTCAAAAAAATTAATTCAAAACTTTCCTAACTTTTTTATTTTGTTAGCATTGCCTTGGCTAGCCTTCATAAAAACAAGCAGAAGTGTGTGACAATTTTACTTCCTATTAGAGTTAGGAATATTTTGAGGCTAGCTCCTTGGCTAAATCAAGCAAAATTTTATTTGCAGCCTCATCACAAGATACAACCACAAAATCACCGGAACCAGTGCTGCAATGCGAGCCCAATATGGATCTGCATATGTCCATCTGAATTCCAATAGAGCCGCAGTCACAACTCTGATAAATTTCATAACATGAATCATACTTTGTTCATTCAATTTTCACGTGACTTGCAGCATCAAACCCCTTCGATGGGGTCCTTGTTGGGGGTTTTGAATTTTGGATTGGGCTACCCGTAAAATTTATGAATTTTAGAATCGATTGCTAGTCCCCTTCAATTTATAACGTATATATTTAACATAAATATAAATTTCGATGATATATTTATAAAAATTCTAAAATTTGATGATATAAAAATATATTAATTCGATTATTATTATTATTAACCGGAAAATGACACTAACATTAACTTAGTAGAGATATAGAGAAATTATTTATTGTATAATTTTTATAAAAGAATTAAATACTCGAGTCTAAATATGAGTTGAAGTGAAAGAAATTTAATTTACAAAAATTATAATCTAAAAATAATAAATAATATCTATCGTTGAACTAAGGGTCCAAAATCCAAATATATTCCATAACAGCCGCTAAAATGTCACTCTTGCGAGTCTCGACGCATACAAATCTTAGGAATAGTACGCATCACATTGTTATTCTTTCTTTGTTTCTTTCTTTCTATACTTTAAAAACTATGCATCACTTCCTTTACATATTAAATTTAGGATAACTTGTTATCATATCAATTTTCTTAATAATTTTAACCCTTATTGCTTGACGAATTTTGTTAATATATAAAAATTTATTTTATTTAAAATATATGTTAAATAATTAAATAATTATTATTGTTTTTATTTCTTAAAATTAATTATATTTTTAAATAAATATTATGATTAAATCGTAAAAATATTGATATTGAATCAACCTATGGTTATTATACAAAATTAATGCAAAATTATTATGGTTATTAGTACTTATTCAAAACCCCAATTATGAAATCCCCTCTCTCACATTTCACATCTCGAAACTCGTAAAATAATAACAAAAATGGTTAATCCAATAACAGATTTCGTAGATCGAGTTAACGGATTTTATCTAACATCATGCCAAAGATAGATAAGTGCTCCTCTCACAAAGAAAGCTTGGACAACCATAACCCTCCCCTGGACGTGGTTAATGATTTTTTCGCTTTCTTGAGTCAAAATAGAATAACTCAAACTTGATTCATGTGCCTCCGACCTTACTTTACAATCTTACCTCTCCATCAGCCCTCTTCAAGCTGTCGAATATAGATAGGAGATCCACTTCAAGGTAGGAAAGGCGATAGTAGAGTTGCTAGAGGTCCTTCACAGGATTCGGATAGAGGGGCAATAAGTTTTTTCTGAAAAAGCTCGCAGTTCTCACCATTATCTAAAATATATATATTAGAGACTCAATCTTTGATTGGATCAGACTTTAAATATGATTTCATAAAAATATTGTGATCCTCTATGACTAAGATAGGGTGGATTATACCTAATTTATATTGAATTTTGTATTATTATGATTGCCTGACTTTTTTATAGGAACCATTTTTTTTAATTACTTAACTCTAAAACATGATATTAGGCTCAATTAAAATGAAATGTGCGAAATGTGTAACAAATTAAAATTAAAATTGTTAATTTTGTTAATGGTGTGTCATATTTCAATAAAATTGAGGCTAACATGTTTTAAAAAAGAACCACCTAAATATCTTAATTACGAAGGTCTTAGGTTATTTTTCCATTTTGATAATATTCTACTAAATGTCGCATTAAGATAAAGTTGGAGGAATTGTAGACTTGTAGCTGTTGATATTTTATAACTATTTTGGTGGAAAGAAGAGAGACAAAAACAATTTTTTTTTTTACTAATCAAACACTCTTTTTTATTTCTCTCTTCTTTCCTACTTACAAAAGAATACAACTCTATTTATAGACCTAAACAAGACTCTTAAAATTCGTATTAAAAAAAACAGCTTTAAACAAAACAGTAAATTTTGACCCTTCCTTGCTAAAACTTCCATAACTTATTGTAGGTAATACCAAATGACCTGAAACCTTCACCATTAAAAACTAGACTTAAAAACACACGAATTAGACTTTTCATTTGCTCAGAACGATCTGTAATTGCCCCTTCAATTCCTCATTCAATACTGTCTGTCCGTTTTTAGTAAATTCTGACCCTTCCTTGCTAAAACTTCCATAACTTATTGTAGGTAATACCAAATGACCTGAAACCTTCACCATTAAAAACTAGACTTAAAAACACACGAATTAGACTTTTCATTTGCTCAGAACGATCTGTAATTGCCCCTTCAATTCCTCATTCAATACTGTCTGTCCGTTTTTAGTAAATTCTGACCCTTCCTTGCTAAAACTTCCATAACTTATTGTAGGTAATACCAAATGACCTGAAACCTTCACCATTAAAAACTAGACTTAAAAAAACACGAATTAGACTCTTTATTTGCTCAAAATGATCTGGAATTGCCACTTCAATTCCTCATTCAATACTGTCTTAAAATCTGTCCGTTTTTTTTTTATTTGAGTTTATTTTCCACAAATTCCTCCCTTAAACTCAAATTTCTTCCATCCTTCATGCCTACTGCCATCTTGCATTTATCCAACAAAACCGTGGGTAACGGCTTTGTGAACATGTCGGCTACTTGATCAAGACTTGCTACATGATTCAACTTCACACTCCCTTCCCGGATTTGTTCTCGAATGAAATGAAATTTCACATCGATATGCTTGCTCCTTTCGTGATGTACTGGATTCTTTGCGAGTTCAATTGCCGACCTGCTATCAACTCGGATCTCGGTTGCTTCTTCTTGTCTGAGATTCAACTCGCTTAAAAGTTTCCTTAGCCAAACTGCATGTCGCACACACCATGATGCTGCCACATATTCTGCTTCGCATGTCGAGAGTGTCACGATGGGTTGTTTTTTCGACATCCATGTGAACGCTGTGTCTCCCATAAAGAATACGTATCCCGATGTACTCTTTCGATCATCTATGTCTCCGCACCAGTCACTATCAGAGTATCCCACCAGTTTATACTCTTCTGTTCTCGAGAAAAATAATCCGAGTGATTCTGTACTTCGGATATATCGCAGAATTCTCTTCAATGCTTTCCAATGTGTATAGACTGGTTCTTCCATGAACCGACTTACCACTCCAACACTGTAAGATATGTCTGGTCTCGTGCATGTGAGATAACGCAGACTTCCCACCAAACTTCGGTATTTGGTCGCATCTACTCGTTCTCCACCGTCAAACTTAGAAAGTTTAGCCCCAGGTTCCATTGGTGTCAATACCGGGTTGCACTTCTCCATTTTGTTCCTTTTTAGAATTTCTTTTGCATATGTTTCTTGTGATACAAAAATCCCAGTATTTTCTTGTCTAACCTCCAGACCAAGGAAATATTTCATCAAACCCAAATCTGTCATTTCGAACTCCCGAGTCATAGCCTTTTTAAAATCTTTTATCATCTCCTCATTATTCCCTATGAATATAAGATCATCAACATAAAGAGCTACAAACAACAAGTTACCTTCTTCTTTCTTCACGTACAAAGCATGTTCATATGGGCATTGAGTAAACCCGTTCTTCTTGAAATAAGTGTCGATGCGGGTATTCCAAGCTCGAGGTGCTTGCTTTAGTCCATAAAGTGCCTTCTTCAATTTCAGCACCTTCTTTTCTTCCCCAATTTTTGTGTACCCGGGTGGTTGCTCTACATACACCTCTTCTTCTAGCACACCATTCAAAAAAGCTGATTTGACATCCATTTGAAAAATTTTCCATTTGAATTGAGCTGCTTGAGCAATGAGAAGGCGAATCGTCTCCATTCTTGTAACTGGGGCAAAGACTTCATCATAGTCTATCCCCGCCTTTTGTCGATAGCCCTTTGCAACTAGCCTTGCCTTGTACCGCTCTATCTCGCCTTGAGCATTCATCTTCTTTTTGTATACCCATTTTACTCCTATGGGCTGACATCCTTTTGGTAATTCAACCAACTCCCAAGTTCGGTTTCGCTCAATTGCTTTTATTTCTTCATCCATGGCTGCTTGCCACTTCTCATTCCGTACTGCTTCTTCAAATGTAATTATTTCGGCATCCACCAAAAGACAAATTAAATGTACCTCACTTGTTGAGTCGTACAAATCTTGCATGCTTCGCATTTTTGGTTGTCTTGGCTCTTCCTCATTATCAGTTGTTTGAGGGCTTCTTGCTATCTCGATCTCGAGGTTTGTTGTTGATGTGGTTGATGATTCTCCCCTTTCTACTATCACCTCGGAAGAGTTTTTCCAGTCCCACTCGCTTGCTTCATTCACCTTAACATCTCGGCTTATTATTATCTTCTTGTTTATTGGATCGAGAAGCTTGAAACCTTTAGTCTTCTCGTCATAACCAATGAACACAAATTTCTTGCTCTTATCTTCTAGCTTTGTTCTTCGCTGATCCGGTACGTGTGCATAAGCCACACTACCGAATATTCTGAAGTGTGAGACTGTCGGCTTTCTACCACTCCAATTTTCTTGTGGAGTTTTATCTTCTAAACTCGCATGTGGACATCGGTTTTGCACATAAATTGCGCATTGCACAGCTTCCGCCCAAAATTCTTTTGGCAACTTCTTACTTTTCAGCATTGATCGAACCATGTCGAGAATGGTCCGATTCTTTCTCTCTGCCACACCATTTTGTTGAGGAGAGTACGGTGCGGTTAGGAACCTTCTTATTCCATGTTCTGCGCAGTATCTCGCAAATTCTGTCGAGTTGTATTCGCCACCTCGATCAGAACGTAGAGCTCTAATAAACTTGCCAGTTGCCTTCTCTACCATTACTTTGAACTTTTTAAACATTTCGAATGCTTCAGATTTTTCTTTCAGGAAATAAACCCAAGTCTTTCTGGAATAGTCATCGATAAAAGTAATGAAATATTTTTTACCGCTGAATGACTCAGGAGTGATTGGCCCACAAATGTCGGTATGTATTAATGCGAGATGATCTGTTGTTCGGTATTCTGCCTTCTTCTGAAATGAGTGTCTCGAGTGCTTCCCGAGTACACACTCCTCGCAAAAATTCTCGATGTAGTCAATCTCGGGTAACCCATGTACCATTCCTTTCTTCGACAATTTTTGTAAACCACCATAGTGCAAATGACCATATCGCAAATGCCACAGAAACGCCTTGTCTTCTACATTAACTCGCAAACACCTTTCTCGCACATAACACAGGTTGATTTTGTACATTCGATTCTTCGCCATCTCAACTCGTGCTATTACTCGCTCTTTCTTATCTTTCAGTTGTAATACTCGATTTTTCATAAACACCGAGTATCCTTTCTCCATGAGTTGTCCCATGCTCAGGATGTTGCTCTTGAGATCAGGTACATAATAAACATTCTCAATTAATCCCTTTAAACCATTCTTTTGCAAATATGATATTGTACCTTGACCTTTCACTTGAATCTTTGACGCATCTCCAAATGACACGTGCCCAACCTCTATCTCTTGCATCTCCACAAAGAGGTGTTTGTGCCCGCACATATGATTACTAGCGTCGGTATCGAGATACCACACCGTGTCACTGTCGAGAATGGTATTTTTGTAGGCCATCATGAGAACACCATCTTCTCTTGTCTCCTCTTTCGCGACTAGATTCGCGTTTTCTTCTACCTTTTTCTCAGAATAGCACTCCTTTGCATAGTGCCCATGCTTGCCACAATTATAGCATTCGATATTTGATTTGCACTCTTTTGCGTAGTGCCCATGCTTGCCACAGTTGTAGCACTCAACATTTGAATGATTTGACCGGCCGCCTCTCCCATGACCACGTCCTCTACCTCGCCAATTTTGTTGGCTTGACTGCCCCTTCCCCTCATAGTGTGCATCTCGACCGCGGCCTCCACCACCGCGACCATTACTGCGACCTCCACGGCCGCGCCCTCTACCACGAAAGTTTTGAGTATAGAGTACCTTTTCATCTTTGATAGATACCTTGGCTTGCAGTGCTTCCTCAAGCGACTCGTTCTTCTTCTTCTTCTTCCGCTGTTCATGCGCCTCAAGAGAACCAGCGAGATCATCAAGGGTCATCTCCTCCAGATTTTTCGACTCCTCAATTGCACAAACGACATTCTCAAAATTCTCGGTTAATGACCGCAAAATTTTCTCCACCACTCTTGCACCAGTTAGAATTTCTCCATTTCGTTTTAGTTGATTCACCACTGTTTGCACACGCGAGATGTAGTCGGATACACCTTCTGACATCTTCATCTTCATACTCTCCAATTCACCGCGTAGAGTTTGGAGTCTTACTTGCTTTACTCGGTCGGCTCCTTTGAACACTTTTTCTAAAATGTCCCACGCTTTTTTTGAAGTAGTTGCCTCGGCAATCTTCTCAAAGCCCGACTCGTCAACGGCTCGGAACAACATGTATAGTGCCGCCTTATCCTTTGATCGCTCCTCTTTCAACGCCTTGTTTTGAGCCGCCGTATATCCCGTGGTATTTGTTGGTTCTTTGAAACCTTCTTCGACCACCTCCCACGCATCTTGCGATCCGAGAAGAGCTTTCATTTGAATGCTCCAGTTCTCGTAGTTCGCTTTCGTTAGTCGTGGTAGCGGCATTTGTCCCATCACATTCGCCATCGGCTCTGATACCAATTTGTTGATATTTTATAACTATTTTGGTGGAGAGAAGAGAGACAAAAACAATTTTTTTTTTTACTAATCAAACACTCTTTTTTATTTCTCTCTTCTTTCCTACTTACAAAAGAATACAACTCTATTTATAGACCTAAACAAGACTCTTAAAATTCGTATTAAAAAAAACAGCTTTAAACAAAACAGTAAATTCTGACCCTTTCTTGCTAAAACTTCCATAACTTATTGTAGTTAATACCAAATGACCTGAAACCTTCACCATTAAAAACTAGACTTAAAAACACACGAATTAGACTTTTCATTTGCTCAGAACGATCTGGAATTGCCCCTTCAATTCCTCATTCAATACTGTCTGTCCGTTTTTAGTAAATTCTGACCCTTCCTTGCTAAAACTTCCATAACTTATTGTAGGTAATACCAAATGACCTTAAACCTTCACCATTAAAAACTAGACTTAAAAACACACGAATTAGACTCTTCATTTGCTCAAAATGATCTGGAATTGCCACTTCAATTCCTCATTAAATACTGTCTTAAAATCTGTCCGTTTTTTTTTTATTTGAGTTTATTTTCCACAGTAGCATTCCTTCTTCCTATTAGAATGTATTCATGCATTGCGATTATATATGTATATAGTAATAATAATAATAATAATAATAATAATAATAATAATAATAAACAAAGAAAGAAAAGCATGCGAGCGGCATAATTGTCCAGCATACATTTAGGATATTTTCAAAAAATAATTATCATGATTATGAATTAATATCACTTTCTCATCATTTAATCACCATTTTTAATTTTTAATATTTAATATTTATCCAAAGGTATACGTTTAGGAGTTCAATCTTATTAATTAATAAATTTAACCAATCATATAATAATTTAAATTAATTACATAATTATTATCACAATTTAATATTTAAATTTAGTTAATGAATACAAAAATTATTAATTGGCTTTATTAGTTATAATAATTGATTCATGGATACTAACTCTTATTCAAATATATACTTAGTTTTAAAAGAATTAAAAAAAATTTACAAAATACTTAAAATATTAAAATATTAAAAATATTTTCTATTTTTTAAATAAAGTAAAATATATACCTAAGAATGAAGAAAATTCAATATAGTGATTTAAAGTGTTGAGTATATTAAAAATATATTTTATTAATTATATGTATATAAAAATACAATATTAATTAGGTTTGTTACCTTAGTAGTAACATAATTTTAGTTTTTATATTTTTTTCTTTTATTGAATATTTTTCACACATATGCAACACATATTACTTAATGAATAATATTTGTGATATTTTTTATTATTTTCTCCACTATAATATTAATAATTTGTTTTTTTATAATTTTTAAATAATTAAAAATAAATGTTTTAATATTTTTTGGACTCATTTTACAGTCTATTCAATCCTTTTTTTTATCACCTAAGAATTCAACAACTTTACTCATATTCTTTTTCTTTCTTTTTTTCTATTAATCATCTTAAATTGATAAACATTTAAGCACTCAAAAATAACGGGAAAATAAGTTATTAATACTTCAGTGGAAGAATAGTAAAAAATACAGCAAATACCTTTTGTAAAATCTAAGTATGTTACACATCTGAAAAATTCTCAATAAAATAAAAATTTACATTAAATTAGTATATTTTAGTAAATGTAATTATGGATAAGGTACTAACTAAAAAATAAGAGTAAAAAAAAGGTATTTAAAGTGAAATTATGGTACCATTAGCATATTAATCTATATGTAATTTTGATTAATCATAATTTTGAAGTTGTAATAATAATTTATACTTATACTTATTCGGTTACAATTATTTTTAAGAAAAAATTCTGAGACTTTGGCATATAATGATGGGTTCTATTATTTGCGTATAAGAGTAATGCTATGTAACACTACACAAATAAGTAGTGATATGTACTGCTATTTCCATGTAAAATTATAATTAATAAAACATAAATTAAATAACAAATATAATACCTACTCTAATAATATATATTAAATTATTATATTTATTTAAGTTAATATGTTTAATAATATTATTTATCATTTTTTTAAAAACAATATTTAATACTGTTAAATATAATAATAATTTTGCATTGATTTTCTATATATTATTATATTTATTGCCTACTTAATGCTTTTTATATGTATATAATATATATATAGCATTATTAAATAAATAATGACTCTTATTCATTAGTCTATTTCATATAAAAAAATAACAATAAAAATTGTGTAGTTGCATGAAGCAATAAGATCTAAGTGAGTTATATCTAAGAGATTAGTTTTTGAAAGTCTTATTGTCATTAGTCTTCATGAGAAAGCTACTCTATCTATAATAGTGGTTTTTAAGGAGGTATTGTCTTACCATTCTTTCATGTGATCATTCTTAATTAATACTATTTGTGTTGTTACATCATTGCTATTGTTATTTTTTTTAATTATTAATTTTATTATTATCTTTTATTTATTTCAATCTCATTCTTCTAACTCATTTTCTAGTTCTAAAAATATGAGTGACCACAAGGATAACCCCATTAGAACACATAAATATTACCTTCACCTTACCAGCACAACCACACCTTTTTGTATAATATTTCCCCCTAATTTCATAACTATATATTTGGGAATTTTAAGAAGTAGTGCAAACCTTTCAAAGTCAACAAAATGATATAGATTCTATTAAATTGAAATTTTTCTCTTTCTTATTAAAAGACAAATCAAAGAGTTGGTTATACTCTTTGAGACCAAGATCCATAGTTATATAGGTAAAAATGACCTGGTCATTCTTTAATAAATACTTTACCAACCATAAAACCAATGTCCTTAAAAGACAAATCTCAATATTTTTTCAAAAAGATAGTGAAACTTTATATCAAGCCTGAGAAAGATTTAAAGAGTGACTAAATATGTGTCCACACTATGGGTACAAAAATTGGTGTTTAGTTAGCTACTTCTATGATGGACTTACAATTCGGTAGACCTGATGAAGATATATACTACCTGAATGAGTAAGTTGAAAAAACTCATATATGGATAGGACCCAGCGATATTGATAACACTAATATCTTGCGATCAATTGAAATATTTCATAAAAGAGAAGAAGACAACCCTATAGCCTAACTAGAAGTTTTGATTTGAAAATTATAGGCCATAAAAATGAAAGATAGTAAGGTTGCAAGGGTACAAACTTTGGTTATATGCTTTATTTGTGGGAAAATAAAACATTTAGCTTAAAATTTTCCTATCTACAATGAGATGAGAGGGGTTTATGAAAATAATGTAAGAATAGTTAGAAAACCTTACTCACGTTACTCAGTAACATAAAATCTTGGATAAAAAAACCATCCAAACTTCAACTAAAAATCTAAAAAACCCATGCAACCTAGTAAAGACTAGAAAACCAAGCCACAAAAAAATTATCAACACCTCAATATAATGCACGACTTAATAGGAATCATTTAAAAGAAACATTACAATCATTTATAAAGACACAAAATAAAAATAACCAAAAGATTGAGATTGTACTTACACAAGTGGTGAAGGAGAACAAAGAGATCAAAAGCCATATCACTAAGTTGGCCAATACTTTAACTATACAAGAGCAAGAAAATTTCCCTCTCAATCTCAATCCAACCCAAAAGCCAACATATGGCACAAACTATTATGATCAATGCACATAATATCAAAGAGGTCAATTCCATTTCAACTTGTAGTGGTTAAATTCTAATGGGACCACTATACCAAGTCCATAAACCAATACAAGCACTATCACTGCTAAGAGTAATGTTGTAGATTCCCTTCCAAAGGAAACAAATAAGAAGTTTTGGTTCAAGTACCATTTCCTCAAGCCCTCACATTTGGAAGAAAAAATTTGGATAACCAATAGGATATCATAGAATACTTAAAACAAGTTCAGATTAACCTTCATTTGTTACACGTAATCAAGCAAATACCAGTATATGTTAAAGTAATCAAGGATATATGTACCGTGAAAAAGAGGCATCATGTCAAGAAGATTTCATTCTTGATAGAGCAAGATAGTGCGATGATAGAACAAAAAACACAACTGAAGTAGAAAGATCTAGGTTATCCAATAATTTCCTACTAGATTAGGACACATGAATTTGGTCAAGTTCTTCTAGATCTAGGAGAAAGTGTCAAGTTGATGCCTTATTTTGTATACTTGTAACTTGGAATTCGAGAGATTGAACACACAATTGTGGTAATGCAACTAGTTAACTGTTCTGTGCAAAGTCCAAGAGGGATACTTAAAGATATTTTCATCAAAATTGATAAATTCTACTACCCTATTGACTTTCTAGTTTTTGATACTTAATCAGTGGTTGACATGGAGTCAAAGATCACACTCTTCTTAAGAATGCCTTTTTTCGTTACAACAAATGTCCTTCTTAACTATAGGAATGGTTTTATGAAGATATCTTTTAGGAACATGATTCTAGAAGTAAATATTTTTCATGTTGAGAAGCAATCACACATGAAGATGAATGTTATCAAACCTACATGATAGACAACTTATTTAGGAAGAAGTACACCAACATGATCATTCTAAATCCTCGTAATGTCTCATTCTTTATTATAAATTTGAACCATTTCTTTTTCCTAATACATATGATGTTTTTTTTTGTTTTTTATAACAGGTATAGGATAAGTAACTAATATAATGGCAACCATATTTTAAGGATCCAATTGATGGCAAGGAAGATAATTCTATGTATTTTGAGGAAATTCATTTTTGAGTCTTATATCTACCAATGTTTGTCTGATTTTATTTTTTTAAAACTAGTTTTATATCTTTATCTTATCTTTTATTTGCTTTTAGCTTATTTCATTTTATTTTCTTTCTTTTGTTACCTTTTATATTTATTATCTCTAGCTAACATAATTGGAGATAATTTTCATGTGAAATTTCATTGCTCAAGTGTTCTCTATCTTTTACTTTTTTATTCCATATTTAATTTTGAGACATTGAGAACACTCTTAAATTTAGGTCGGGAGTGGGGGAACTCCATGCACATTTTTTGTGCATACTCTTGATATACATCTATGTCTATTATTCCAATTAAGAGAGTGTTATAAAAAAATGCTTAGAACTTAGTAATTTTTCGAAAATAAATTTGCATTACATGTTTGAAATGTTTAAATGAAAATATTTATACCATTTTCTAAGTATTGACTTCAAATTGTTTGGTCTGAGTCATATTTTCTATTTTGATTATAAAATAATAATTTTAAAAATATTTTATACATATTACTAAACTTTATGGTAAAATGCATGCTCATTATAAATTACCAAAGAATTTTTATGACCTAACACATTTTTTGAGAATGATCGGATATAATTGAGAAAATAACTTATGAACTTTAAATGATATTTTGAATTAGTTAGTTGATGTTTAGAATATCATTTTTTGGTTTGCGGAATAAATTTGTTGAAAAGTTAATTAATGATATTAGTTAAAAATGATATTTTTTGTGAGAAAATATTGTAGTAATTATACTCAATTTTTTATTTATATTCTTCTTGTTTTATTTTTTGCAATTAAAAAAAGAGAAAAAAAATCAAAAATTCAAAAAGAAGCAATTTTGAGTTCGTAGGAAGCAATTTTTCTCATCAAGCTGAATTTATATTATGTTTTCATATAAACTAATTGAAATCTAAAACCTAGCTTGTGATAAGAGAGATTAAATTTTAAGAAGTTTACTTTCTTATACTTAGATCAATATTTCTTTATTTCTTTATTCTAAAAGATTACATATCTCTTAAGTGCTTCTATGTTTTCCAAGTCTATGAGTAAAACTCATAATCCTTAAAAATAATTTATCTTTGAGGATACGAAGTTGAGGTTTTTATATGAACAGATTCTCAAGTTATGTGTTGTTCCTTGTAGTAAGAAGGCTTTTGTTTAGTTTATATGCATACAAAATTTTGAGAGTTATAATTGAAATAATCTATATAGTAATTGTAATCTTGAATTAACTTTTTGTTTGAATCATTTAGGTGGTTTTTTAAAATTTATATATATATATATATTGATAATTATTAATAATAAATTATATTAATTATAATTATTTTATGATCTTCGAATTAACAAAACAAGTAAAAAAATATTAAAGAAATCAAATTTTGAATTTAGCCATATATTTTCGTGATATTTCATAAAAAGGCTTGTAAATTTTTTATCATAATTTTTGCTTATGTTATCAAAAGGAGATCATTCAAGTTCATATGAAAATATAAGGGATTCATATACAATTTTATATTTCACAAAAAATATCCAAATTTGATTATTTTAAGCACAAAAATGAGCTAAAATTTAAAATATATTATATTTGAACATTTATTAGTATTTTTAATATATCTTTTTAAATAAAACTTTAAGTTAGATAATTTTTAAACATTTGAAAAGATAATAAATTAATCTATTTTAAAAAATAATTATTTTTAAGGAGAAAAGATCCTAATATTATCAAAATTAAAAAAAATCTCTGTACTCCAACAACATAAACAAAATGGGGTATTCAATATTCGAAGATCATTAGAAAATTGCAAAAAAAAAACTGTTATTTTTTTTTTTTTCTCTCATTCTTTCTTTTTAGAATTTATGAAAATAATTTTCAAGTTAGGTTAAAGTTAGAACAAAACTATAAATGAGCTTATTTGTGTAGTTTTTTTATTCTTATAATTATTTTTTAATTTATAATTTTATTTTAAGAAATTATTTTATTCATCTTTTGTTATATTAAATATATTATATTCTCTAGTTCCATATCAATTTAGTTTATAATTATTATATCTATTTTATAAGTTGATATTTTATTGCGATATTATTATTTTGATATTATAACAATAAATTTTACTTGTTGGTAATGAAATTATTTTCTCAAAACATTAGTTTATTGATCTTTAATTTTATATATTTGTTGTTATTTCTCTAGGATGTAAAACAAATAATTAAATAATAAATAAGAATAAAAGTTTATAATATTAAAATGAAATAATTAAGTAAATATCGAAATATTTGTATTTAATATTTTATTTATTTATCAATTATCAATTTTATTTATTATTTAGTGATATTTTTTTGTTAATTTATTTCATTTTATTGTATAATTGACGTTTAAAATTATACTAACTATCGAGGTAAAGATATTAAGTTTAAATGTAATTAATAATTCTATCATAATATATATGATAAATAATAAAGATATATGTATTAGAATTTATGTTATATGTATTGTTTAATATATATTTTAATTTATTAAAATTATGTGTAT
Source organism: Hippophae tibetana (assembly GCA_037013495.1). NCBI lineage: Eukaryota > Viridiplantae > Streptophyta > Magnoliopsida > Rosales > Elaeagnaceae > Hippophae > Hippophae tibetana. Next base: position 8,695,038 of record CM072804.1, read on the forward strand.
AACGTATAGTATTCATTTATCAAATTACAAGTTTACAACTTTATATATAACAACAAATTACATCGTCATACATAATTGCAAAGACTTCCTATGAAAGTCGTTGCGTGGAAAACAGCTGTCTTGGACTACTGATCATTTTTGACGTGCCATGAGTACACACTTTCTGATACCTAATCCTGTCCTTTTGCCGTACTCTTCACGTGAAGTTGGTATGCACACGAGTGTCCCTCAAGTGAGTGAGCACCCTCTTCAATATTGATAAATATTAATTGAATTATTCTATTTTCATATATTTTAATTTTACAACTTTTTAAATAATTTTTATTAATTTTATGATATAAACATATAATTAATTATGTTAAAAAAATTAAATTCCTTATCTACTCTTTTTATGTTATTCCTTCTGCTCTTTCTCCTTCATATTCTCATTTATCTCTCTACTATTTTAGTATTTTAGGAGAAAAAGAATAAGAAGAGATAGAATGAATAAGAGTAAAAGTGAGAGAAAAAATATAAGAGGTGGGAGAGAGGGATAAACTATTAGAGTTTTTTAATTTTTATTAATAAAATATAAAAAATTTATTTTATCTTTAAAAAAATTTGTTTTAAAAAACTGATTCAATTAATTATATTTTTAATTTTCATAATTTTCATTTAAAAAATTAAAAAATTAAAGTGCATAAAAACTATAATTACAAGACAGTAAGAAGTAAAATATTTTGTTAATAATAATAATATTATAATATAATTAATATTTATAATAATATATATATATATATATATTATTGTATAAATATCATCCTGTCATAAAGCTTGGGGGCCATTAATGCAACTTGATCTTTCTTTATCAATCCGTTTGGATATGAACTGTGTCTTTATTTGTGTCCGTTAATATTTCATTTGACCGTTAATATATTAAAATTTATCTCACATTTACATTGGTAAAACGTTTTTTGCAGTTATGTTATGGTGAAGATATTATCATATATATTTTTTATTTCGTATAATATTTAATCTAAATTTTAAAAATTAATAAGAATATTCTTCTGCCTTTAATATTATTTTTATGTTAATTTATTTATTTTTAAAAATATTTTAATTAATTTTTAAAATTTACATTAAATATTAAACAAGGTGATAACTAACACAAAGTTGTGTATTAATAACCATATCATTAGTCATTATATTTAAAAATATATTTTAATATCATTATTTATGAATATTTAATTCCAATATATTTCTTTCCAATTTCTTTATTTTATAAACTTTTTGAAAATCATATAAAGATAATTTTTATATAATATAGTCATTTATGGAAGTATTTTACATTTAAGAATTTACTATCTATTCCGTATGAAATTGCTAGGATGGTGATATGATTCATTGTTTCGAATTACATAGTTTATTCAAGTGATAAAGATTGATATTTTGTGGAAAATAGTCTTCTTGATAAGATTATAAGTACATTTCTTTAAAAAATTATGCAATCTAAAATAATTATTTTAATAATTATAAAACTATATACATTTGTTTGTTATAATAATAATATTAATAGTATCAAATTTAAAAATTATTATATGCAAAAATGTAATTTTAAACAAATTTGAACCATTTGTATTATTCACCCATTTGTATTTAAGTTTGTTTTAATACTTTATGATATGGATGAGCATAGTATAGAAACTTCCTTCCAAACCTTATCATATTTGAATTACCTTTAAAAAAATTCAATTTCAATCTAAATATATCAAATTTTAAAATTAAATAAAGTTATATTGATGTTTAAATTTATTTATGAATTATATATATGTAGTATTTAAATTTTAAATTGATATATTTTTGGTAAAAAATATTATTTATAATCATAATTAATAAAATCAAAATAATAAAAAAAAAATTGACAATTATTAAATATTATAGAAATTTAATATTTATTTTTATTTTTAAACTAAAATAGTAATTCAATTTAATTGTAATATGTATAATATTTAAATATATTACATTATAAAATAAAATATAAATTTTCATGAAAAAATATAAATAAAATTATAATTTTAATAATAATTTGGTTAGATCGGATTGTAATAAATTATAAAATATGTCAAAATAAATTTAATTTGAATTTGAACAAATGACATAGTTTTTAATCAAATAAAAATTATCATTATATGAATCTGAAAAATTGAATTGAATTTATTAATTTAAGATATTAATAAAATTATTTGCTCACAATTTCTTTATGGTTATTGAATAATTGATTATGTGATAATCGAAAGTAATTAAGCAAAATATAAATATAATATTTAAAAAACACAACAGCATAATATCTTACTAAAACAATTAAAATTAAAATTAATATTACTTACTCATAAGTTAATATATAATTTCCCTTGACGTCAATTAGGTCAAGTTTGCTCGATTTAAATTAAAAATCATTTATATTTAACATAAGACTTAAATTCTTTTTAAAAATTGGGAAACTAACTTATTAACATTTTATAATATATATATTAATTAATTAAGGACATAAATGATAATACATATATTTTTGAGAAAAAAAATCATAAAAATTCAATTATGTCAATAGTATTATTTAGTCATTTAGAATTAAAATGATGTATTTAGACATTTTAATTTAAAAAATAAATAAATTAAATATAAATTATATTATTTTAATAATTATTTTATTAAATATTTTTTATTAAAACAAGACACCTTAGAAATGGTAAAATGACAACTAATATAAAATATATTTAAAAATATTTTAATATTTGTTGGTTGTTATTATTTTGTTTTAATATTTTATAATTTTTTTAATTTAAAAAATATATATTTTAATAATTTTTTTGAATATTATTACTTTTAATTTTTTTCTTAAATTTCATATAAAGTATTATTTAAATTCGTAACATATAAATAATATGGAATGTTATACTATTAATATGAAGATTTTACATAAATTTTAAATAAAAAATTATGAGCTTAATATATTTACAAATATTAAAATAATTTTAAATATATTAAGATAAAATATATTAAAAAAATATTTTAATATTTGTTGTTCGTTAATATTTTGTTTTTATATTATATATATATATATATATATATTAAATTTTTAAAATATATATTAATAATTTGTTTTGAATATTATTACTTCTAATTTTTTTCTTAAAATTAATATAAAATATTATTAAATTTATAACATGTAAATAGTATGAAATGTTATACTATTACTATGAAGATTTTACATAAATTTTAACTAAAACATCAAAGTTTTTTTATACTGTAAAGAAAAGAATAAATACAAAAAATATGCAAATATTACTATTTATAATATTTTTCTCATGTTTGAAAAAAAATTGGGAAAACAAAAAAAACACTAATAAAATTTTTAACTATAAAAATAATATTCTTTATAATTAACTCTTATATTTTCCAGTTAAAAAAAGTACAACACATCATTTTATCTTAAAAGTTGTCAAATTAGATGAAATTTAAATTGAAATATGATAATTTAACTTGTTTAATATTGAATGTCATTTAATTAGATCGCGTTAAATATTATTGGAGTATTATTTTTGTTGTTTTAAGTTTTAGGAATATTATTTTTTATAATTTCTCAAAACATTTTATTGAAATCAATTTTTGAGGAGATAAAAATCAAGATGAATGTGTATTCTAAATTGTTGGGATAATAAGATATATTTTTCTTATTTTAAGTAGTTATTATTCACTTATGATTTAAATTAATAGAACTTAAACTAGTCTAACAAAATAATACTATTTGAAATATAATAATAAAAGAAAATTAAGGCATTTATTAATAAAGAAAAATAAAAAATATTATAAAATTAACGAGATTCGATATAAATGTTACCTATATTCTCAAGTATTGTTGTCTATTTTTAATATCTCTAAATAGATGAACTCCAAAATTACAACTAATTGTATAAAATTAAACTAATAATTACCTTTATAAAAGAGAAAAATATTTACAAATTTTAGCATATTTCAGAAATAGAGAAGAGGTATTTTATTTATAGCCTAAAATATAACACATATATTCATTTCTAATTAATGTATAACCTTTTCAATTTACTCACTAAAGAGCTAAACAACATAAATGAAAAGAGAAATATTTGTTAAAAGAAACATCAAATAAAAAATAAAAATAAAAATAAAAGATAGTAGAATTACGTCACTTGGACAAAAATGGACTTTAGTTTCATGATTATCAAGTAAATTAGTAAAATTTCAAAAGATAAATTGATATTTTATAAGAACTTAATTTTATTTTATTAAAAATAAATAATTTAAATTTTAAAATAATAAGTATATCAAAATAACTATCAATAGGATATAATTAAGTGTTTCATAAACTGAGATGCATCACTATTATAAGTAATAAGTAGAAGTCTAAGATTTGCTTACGCTGAAAATGAGGTTAGAAACTCTTTTGCAAGTGAAAACTTAGAACTAAACTTTCAAATAAGGAATGATCAATCCAGAGCTACACACAAGATTGTGAATGACTCTTTTTTCTAAAATAACAACATTTTCCACGAGCAACTTACACTTCGTGTTAGTCAAACCTTGCATAGGAGTAAACCATGTAAAATTTATGACACGATCCAGATTTGAAGTACGAGGGTTGATGAGAGTATAAAAAAATTAAAAAATTAACTCTGATATTAACTTAAAAACAAAGAACTAATTCTGAAACTAAAAATCAAATTATAAATTAGAAGATTAACTAGACTATTGATGTATTACTTTTGACCAATGTAAGAATTAACATGAAGTATATTGCATAAAGAGGTACTATCTCTTTCGTGCTTGACAACTTACCCTGGATACTCGAAACCCACATCTGACCAATTGGATTATGTGGTATCATCGTAGCTTTAAAACTTATGTAGGGTCATTTAGACTACACAACTCCAAGATAGGAGGTAGAAGATCATAGTCATTACAAGCTAGAATCCACGCTACATTTTTTTTTCCACACTCAGGAAGCATGCGAAGACTAGGTTGGTCTACAGAGTATAACCTCCGGTGTCGACCATCCAACCCTTAGAAAACTTTGGAGAAAAAGCAGGCAAAATAAATTTCAAGGCTTGATAAAACCTCGGGAGCACCACTCAACACTTAGAAATTTTGTAATCTTTGAATGGAAAAATAGAAGTAAAAAAATAACACATCAGGGAAGTAGAGAAACGAGCGTCAGAGTTCGGATTTTCGATCACCGTGTGAGCACATCGCACTGACAAAATAAGCACTAGCAGCCACCATGTCTATAAGTCACTACCGATTAGCACCAGTTTGCTTGCGCTATAGCCAACCAGCCCTCAGCTTTCGATTGACCAGCTCCATAGCTGACCAGTTAGCCAACGAGCTAGACGGTAAGCTAATCTGCCTTGCCCATCGTCTGTTCCACTGGGTTCTTTTGAAACCTTTTAGGTCCGTACCAACTGTGATGGTGTGAACACTGTAAGCCACTAAGGTTGCTCCAATAGTGGCCGCTACCTTATTCTTCGAAAAACTTACAAAAGTTGTGTTTCCAAAGCAACCTCAGAATTACCAAATTATCAACTTGGCCCAAAGCTTCGTCAGAATGCTACTTGCATAACAATTTGTAAAGTGTTGGTTCAACCTTGAAAGTCGTTAAATAAATAAGTGCCAAATGCAATACATGTGACAAATAAACAGTGCTAAACCAAAAATAAATACAAGTAATTAATGAGTTCAAAATGCCAAGAAAATAGTGAAGAAAATGCGTAGTCTTATTTATTAGTAAATGAATAAAATGATTTTAGAGCTTCAAGTTAAATGTAGAGCAAGTATACTTTAGCATAGAAATAATAATAAATAAATTAATTAACTACAGGCAAGTCTAAAAGAAAAACTAACAAATTCTTTAGGCATTTGAAGCTCACCCTCAGTGGCATCATCCGTGATCACCACAGTAATGGAGTACGCATCCTAAGTCGCGCAAGTCGATTGGAACAAGGGCTCTATTGTGCTTTCAACTTCCACAGGAACTTGGGGCACAACCTTAGCCAAGATCTCTCCTTTCTCAACATCTGAACCATCATCATACACATCATGCTCAACTGTAACCTCTGAAAAGTTTGGAAGATGACAAATTGAGAGGACGACCTTGGGATACACTTTCTTAGCCCTCTTATTATCAAACTCAAATTCATGGGCCGAAGTCATACCTGTGTCAGCTAAGAAGTCTTTAGAGTCAATATAATTATTCACAACATTCTCAGTTGCTAGTTTAAACTGGGATACCAGTCTATGGTTCTCAACTTCCAAGTTCTCACAATGAGATTACTCCTGAGACCAACTCTCATGCAACTGTTTCTTTAGAGCCTCATCAGCTTCTAAGGATTTCTTAGAAGCCTCCAAATTGTGTTCAGCCTCTCTATGGCATCACCGAGTTGTCACTTCTCTTCCTAGCCTTGATGCAGTAGATTTATGACTTTGTCCTTCTCCCATATCGTATGTCTCACCACAACTTCTAGAGGCGGAAGGCATGCTCAAACCTAATTATAAAAGTTGTCAGCAACATCTTTGAGCCTCTTGGACTTCTTTCAAGATGATCTGTCTAATCGTCTTCTGGTTCAAAATCGATTGGGGTAGGAGTGGAAATAGAAGATGGTGTCTCTGGAGAATTTCTAACTGGTGTAACCCTATCATGACTACATCCTCAGTTGCGCACAGGAATTTGGCAATTTTGGGTGCTGCAACTGTTGTGGTCATTTCAATAACATATATGTTTGGATTTCAATAAAAAAACATATATATTATTAGATATTAAATTATTTAAATATATCTTCTAGAAGCTTTATCTTATCATTCAACCCTTATAAATAATCTCATAGTATAAATTATGACTTATCTAATCTTTTGTATTATTTTAGTTAAATCTCTTTCAAAAAACTTAGTTATGCATCAGACTAAATTTTTTCTAACTCTCAGTGTCATTCTTTCTTATTGTTTGTTTATCATTTTCAAGATTTAATTGTTAGATTTGTAATAAAACAGATATGATTTTGATAAAAATAAAACCACAAATATTTTTATCAGTCAAGATCTCTATTTGAATTGTTTATTATTATCATTACCTCTGTAACTACTTGGTTTGACACACGAATCTAATTTTCTTCTAAAGTTAACACTATTCAATGTAGTGTAATTAGTAATCGAACTGTTTATACTAACCATTTGACAACAAACAAATTCATTAAACAATAAAATAGATACAATTTTAATAGAAATAAAATCACAAATATCTCTATCAGTCGGAACCTCTGTTCGAATTGCCTATTATTATCCTTGCCTCTACAACGACTTATTCTAACACACGAACCTATTTTTTCTCCAAAGTTAACACTAATCAATGTAATATGATTAAAATAATAATCAAAACTACCCTCAATCACAGCCATCAACAAACAATGTAGGAAATACATTCAACCATATACCACAAATAGTCAATATAAGAAATACATTTAATTATATAACTCACGCATATCGTAAAATAGTCAAGAGTTCTTAACATTCAAGGACATTGTGATACAAAAATAATTTTTAGAGAATTTTTTTGTAGAATTTCAATGCATAAAAGATGATTAAGAAAAGCCAAAAGAATGGATATTTATGGAAGAAACAACCACTAACGACCACCCTTGTCGAGGTGCCAAAAGTTTTAATTTTTCGATTAAAAAATAATCGAGTAATTTTCATAAATGCCAACATCCGAAACAAAATGAAAACTATCACTCACAGCCTATCATGCATACTAAGAAACCAATCCTCTAGTGTGTAAATAACATACTTTCAATAACTGTGCACTAAACGATATGTATGTGTATATTATTTTATCTATATTAACCAACTTTACATAAAAAAATACAAAAACATTGAGTAAAATAAAAATAGAACATATTTTGCACATAAAAAAGCAACACAAACACAAAAAACTAAGTAACTTATAAATATTTTAATTACTTAAGATATTTTTTATATTTAAGTTATTCGGTCAAACTTGCCTTAAAACTTTTGTTTGGTAAAATTGTTTTTGAATATAAATTTAAAAAAAATGCCTTAATGTTATTTTTCTTATTTCATAATATTTTTATTCAAATATAAATTAAATAATATGTTAAAAATGATTTTTGAATTTAATAATATACACAAATTCAAAGTTTAAAAATTTTTAAATGTAACTCAAAAATGCAAATAATTTTCATGTGATATCTTTATTTTGAAAAAAATTATTTTAAAATTATAAAGAGCCATTAAGCTGATTTAAATGGATACCTGACTAATTTTGTGAAAGTGTAGAATGATATTTTTATTATTTTATTTTTTTCATAAATTAAATATATTGGATTTAGAATATCAATAGAGTGAAACAAAGTTAATGTTAACCCAAAATAAAAAAAAAATTATATTAAATTTAAAATTAAAATTAAAATTAATTTCGGTGGGGGAAATCACTATCATTAAGGATTACTCATTTCAAGTTTTAAACATCGAATTTTAACATATTTTAATTTAAAATCATCCAAAAACTTAAATTTTAACATAAAAAATATTTACAAATTAAAAATAACATATAATATGAATACTTAATATATATATATTTTATAAATATTAAAGTATTAAAAAATAAATGTTATTTATCTTTATATTTGTGCAAAAAAAATATTAGATTAAAGAAATTATATATTTATAATTTTGGGTATCTCAGTTGTATTATCTAGTTGAAACTAATTCAACATTTAAAATAAAAGAATAAAAGAACATAAGAAATGAATAAAAATTTACCACCCAAAATCGTACATATTTGTTTATTAGTTGTATTTATTCGAATATGTAGAAAATTTTAACATCCTACATTAATCATATTTGTTTAAATTAATTTACTTTAATCACCTATTATATTTAGACAATTTAATTATTTCATTTTTTGAAATTTTTTTGGCTGAAAAAATATAAATTAGATTAAATTATATCTTACTAATAGAGACAAGAACAGATTTTTGTAGAAGTAATTATATCAAAAAATTGAGAAAAATAAAATAATTAAAATAAGTTTAAAATTATTAAAATATTTATAATATGCTTAAAATATAACAATTTAAATTAAGTTGTCTAATTATATGCACGTTTTTCTCTATGTAATGCTATCATAGCTTGTCACGTTGAAAGCGTTTCTAAATTGGTAAAGCCAAAATGTCATTCAGCATCTTCACCACAAAGCGACCCTCTACTCCAACAATCTTAGTCAACATTAATAAGCTGACTGAAGTATCTTCTTTATTTCTTTCTGAAACTGGCTTGAAAATTTACCTTTTCAATTGGGTAAGATATCGTATCGGTATCTTATATTATAAAATTTATGCAAATTAATTTCTTAAATTATAAAATATAATAGGAAAAAATCATTCTCGTGATTCTTTTTATTACCAAAAAATTAAATATTAAGAAAATAATAATATTTTTATTTTTTTATAAAAATAAAGGATAAAATGATAAGAGATTATATGATCTCTTAGACTTAATATAAAAAACGTATATGGCATTTTTCTCATTGGGTGGTTGTGAAACTTGTGCGAGAATACTCGATGGGCTGGACTCAGATTAGCTTTTAGTGGATTGGACTCTTTCTAATTTGAGTCACAAGCCCATCAAGTTTAGAGAGGCTCTGGTTCTTCTTTGGTATACGTATACCATGCTTACTAAATTACCCTACATTTCATATAAAATGGCCTTGTTAAATTGTGCAATGTGGGATCACTAAACAAATATTTGGGCTGGTTTAGAAAGCACCCGTATCTATGCATACATTTAATAGGCTCTATTTTAACGTTGAATGAGTTCAAGTCTCAAGTTTCAACCTATTTGAGAATGCATTGCCCAGGTTTGTATATATTCACTGAAAGTTGTAATTTGATAGAAATTTGATTCGTAGTTGATAGATTATTTTATGCTTATTACGCTCTTAATTTTTATTTAGAATTAAAATGTATAGTTTAATGACTTTTTGTGTATTAGTTTACATCGGGTTAAAAATGCAAAGCACACATGATTGGAAAATAGAAGTCAATGCGTGACAGATATTTATGCAGTTGCTTTGGTGGAATAAACCTGAAACTTTGTGATGATGGATGCTCAGTTCGGCTTAAGAATGGGCAAAAAAACCGCGGGTTCGGTTATCTGCGGTTAACCGAACCGGCGGTTCGGATTTTAACCGAGTAATTTCGGGAACGGGTTCGGTTTCGGGTAAAAACCGAACATAAAGGAGCGGGTACGGTTCGGTTACGGTTATACTCAAAACCGTACCCGCCCGTACCCGAAATTAATTAAAATTTATTTATTTAAATAAATTACATATTAATTAAAATTTATGTATTTTAAACCTAATATATAAACCTATTTACGCCCAAACCCTAATTCTCCTCTCGGCGCCTCTCATTTTTTCTTAATCTCCATTCTCCAATCTCCAGAGTCCAGAGGCTTAGAGACTCTCATAGTCAGAGAGCAATCCGGCCATCCCTAATTGCTTGATATTTTTTCTTATACTACAGGGGTTATTCACTTATGGAAAAATTCCAACGCTGTATGCTTTGATGTGGATAGCACAGTGTGCCAGGATGAGGGCATTGATGAATTTGCAGAATTTTGTGGAGCTGGAAAGGCTGTTGCAGAATGGACAGCAAGGTCAGATTTTTTGAAATACTTTCATTTTTTGGTGTTGATTTTCTACCTGTCATAGCTGATCTTGGATTTGGTATATTAAAGGGCAATGAGTGGTATAGTGCCTTTTGAGGATGCCTTGGCTGCCAGACTAGCCTTGTTTAGTCCTTCGTTGTCCCAAGTCCAGGAATTCCTTGAGAATAGGCCTCCGAGGTATGAAGATTTGTTTTTAAATAATGTTGCTCAATATTTGCTTTTGTTTACTTAATAAGGAGAAGTTGTTTTTTTTTAATTATTACCAACAGATGCGAACCTTCTTGGGTTATGAATTATAGTTGAGCCACCCTATTGCAAAGGAGAAACGTAATGAAGCCATTATTTTTGGCTAGACATTAGAAAGGCATATTATTTTGTACTTGATACTACATGTTTATACCAATCAATTCTTTGATTTAAATTCCTATAATACCTTATCTGTTCTAATTAAACCAATGCTATGAATTTTGGGAGTTACATTCATCTGCCAAAAGTGGTAAAAAGAAATGAATGGGTGAGTCATCGCTGTTATAAGGAATTCAATCCATTTTACCATGTTCCTGTTTTCTGGCATTATATATAGTCATTTGCTGTATTTTTGTTTCCGTTATTTACCTTTCTTTGCCCCTTTTCTTGCATACCTATTACAGCAAGCATTTTATAGTCATAATATGAGGGTGTTCTCACTTTTCTTGTAGGCTTTCTCCTGAAATATGGTTAACTTATATCTGATTGCAGAAATAATTATTGATATTTCTGTATTATGGTGGAAAGCTTTGCAGAACCTTGTGAAAGTATGTTTTTTTCATTTCAGTATTTTTTCTGAAACCTAAATATATGTTTGGAGATGCTGAAATATGGTTAACTTATATCTGATTGCAGAAATAATTATTGATATTTTTGTATTATGGTGGAATGCTTTGCAGAACCTTGAGAATCTATGTTTTTTTCATTTCAGTATTGTTTCTGAAACCTGAATATATGTTTAGAGATGCTGAAATATGGTTAACTTATATCTGATTGCAGAAATAATTATTGATATTTCTATATTATGGTGGAATGCTTTGCAGAACCTTGAGAAGCTATGTTTTTTTCATTTCAGTATTGTTTCTGAAACCTGAATATATGTTTGGAGATGTTGAAATATGGTTAACTTATATCTGATTGCAGAAATAATTATTGATATTTTTGTATTATGGTGGAAAGCTTTGCAGAACCTTGAGAAGCTATGTTTTTTTCATTTCAGTATTATTTCTGAAACATGAATATATATTTGTATTAGTTTATAATATTTTATTTATATCTTGTATTTCTTGTTTATATGTATTTAATCTTATCTAAATTCATAGAAATATATATTATTAAATGTTGATTTTTTTATTATAAACTCAAAATAACACATTTAAATTCAGATAACAAATTTAATATCAACAATTTGTTTTATTTGGATTGTATTGTTAAAAAGAGTAATAAGATTTTAAAAAACGGTTTTTTTTCGATTTTTTTATAATAACTTTCCCCGAACAGCAACGGTTTTTGGGCGGTTTCGGAGACAGATTTTATAATTCGGTTTGGGGACGGTTATATACAAATCCGTCCCCGCCCGTCCCCGTGCCCATCCTTAGTTCGGCTGTGTTAGAATGGGCTTTGAACTCACTTTGGATCTTCGGTAAAACCCAATCAGTTAGGGCTGAGGCTTTGGGTTTGCTTATCTTGATCATGCTTTGCTCTATCAATTCACTACTGTAAGATATTTGTAGGCAAAACATTGGCACTTGATTCCTTGCATCAAAATGGTCTTCAGTATGTGATTTATATATTTACTCAAGTTAATTATTTAGTAATTATAAAATAGTGAATTTTATATTTTCTAAGTTTAAGGAATAAGTGGAATTTATATTTACAAAATATTTAGTATTCGAAAAGAGAAAAGTTATTTCACGAAAGAAATAAATTTTTTATCCACAAAATAATAAATTTTGTATCATTGATTTTAAAATACTTAAATTTATAATCTACAAATTTTTAGGCTTCAAACTTCCCTATTATTTTAAATTTAATCCCTATAATATTCTATTTATTTAATACTGAAATTATGTAGGATTCATAAAATATTTTTGAGAGTTTTGCTTGCCATGATACCTAATTAGGTTTTCAATAACAAATTCCATAATATTTCTACCACATAAGACACATCAGTCCAACAACAAATGTTTTTGTGACCCCATCCCACCCACATAAACAAAAAAGAAAGCACACTAATCCCAAATACCAACTTCCATAAACCCATCCTCGGTAGCACAAGCCCTAAACATCCCTGTCGTATTAAACCCACAAGCCACCTCCCCTTTGCTTGACACAGCTATGAGCCCAGCTTTACCATCATCAAGCCGATTCCTAATCACAAAGTCCACGGAATCTTGAAGGCCCAAGCCCTTGTATTCCATCACAGCTCCTACTTCACGCGCCAGAGTTCCGCGTATGATGGCTTCGCCTTCACCTGTGCATGACACCCCACACAAATTACACGCGTAGGTGCCAGCACCAATCAACGGCGAGTCGCCAATGCGTCCACTCCTCTTGTTGATCAGCCCACCTGTTGATGTGGCGGCTGCACACCTTCCCTGGCTATCCACTACGACGCACCCCACTGTCTCCGGTGCGTACACGCTTATTGGTAGGCCGTTCATCATAATTGGACTTTCCACTCTAGCACTACATGTTTCCAATCCAACGCTTGGAACTCTGTAGTCAAACTGTAAAATACCATAAAGTAAAAAATGATATTAGTTAAAGATGTCCCACTTCGGAAATTATCATGAAATTAATTGTGGCTGATTATGAACAAAAAATAAAAATAAACGGACCAGAATGGTATTAGCTTCTTGGGCCAGCTTAAGCATGCCCACATTTTCTTCTGTAATGAAGTAGTCATTGTCAACTATCTCAGCGCCCTGTTAAAACAAAAACACCGTAAAAACATAGGTTAAATTAGGCCAGAGTACTCTTTAATGTTGCAGTCTGCACTCTGTAGAATTTGAGATGTCATAATATTGAATTTTTTTTTGAAAAAGTAATTAATTAATTTGAGATTAATAGAAAAAGTAATTTAATTATTTAATATTAATTACTATTAATTATGTAACCAACGCATAAAAATTTTAAATCTTAATTAATGTTAGATTAGTATCCACGTCATAATAAGGAATCGGAGGGAGAGAGACGTGGGAAACCAGAGAACGTGGTTCTGTACACGTGGCAGTAATATTCTACACGTGACATGAAGTTGGAAAAACGTAGAAATATAAGTGTAAAATGTTTAGGTCTTGTAATTTCGGCAGAGCCGAGAGATGATGAAACGCCGTGAATCGGTGAGGAAAACAGTACCTGTTGCCGTGCGAACTCTTCAGCGCCATTGAAAGCAAGATAGGAATGAGGAGACTTGTCCATCACAAGTCGTGCCAGTGAAATTGGGTTCTTCACGGTTGTGACTCCCGATACGGAGCCACATCTTCTTTTTGGTCCGTCCATGATGCTTGCCTCCATCTCGACCGTTCCTTTCTCGGTCAGTACTGATCCACGACCTGAATTGAAAACTGGATCGGTTTCCAGTTGTCTCACCTGTTTCAAACAGAAACAAAAGAGACCCTTAATAATGAGAACCCAAAAAAAAAAACAGGGAAATGCAATCTAAATCTTGTAATGTGTTGTTTGTTAAGTAAAAAAGGACAAATTAAATAGCATGCAATCAGTGCCGCTTCGCCTTAAAATCATAATATAATGGGGACAACATAACATGCAGAAATAGATATGACTAAAAACTATTGAAAAAGTTAAATATTTATAATATTTGTTATGGCTTGTTTGGTTTCAAATTAAAAAAAAAACGATTTCAGTCGAGTTCGATCAAAGTGACGTGAGGTAGAGGGGAGACGTACAATGAGTTCAACAACATCAATGGCAGACATATTAGCACGAAGGGCAGAGACACCGAGATCGAGGCAGAGAGAGAGGACTTGTTTGGCTTGCTCTTGGCGTTCGACAGGCAGTTTGGGGTCGACACCAGCCCCACCGTGGAGTGCGATAGCCCATCTGCCCATAATTGCTTTCGTTTTCGTTGATTGACTAGGATTGGGAATGTAATTGGGATGGCTCTTTGAAGCTCTCTCTTTGAGACTCGGACGGTTAGTGCGCCTGTGGGGGGTGAGGTGGCTTTCTCAGTATCTTATGTGGTTCTGTATATGGGGGAAGGAAGGCTACGGCTACGAAACACGGGGTTGGTGCCGATTAAATAGGCAAAGCCCGGACTCCAACTTATTTCCAAAGTCGGATTTAAAAACAATAATAAACTGAGTATCTTTCAGATATTCAGCGTAAAAATTCAATCTCTGCCGCGATTATTTTTACATAATTAAGCTATTTACATTTTTTATTTTTACTGTACTTAAAAATGATATATTTTTATATCGTAATAAAAATATGTGTTTTATATTTTCAAATATATAAAATACATGTTCTTTTATGTTATATAAAATTAAGAAATTTAATAAAATAATTATTTTAGCACTCCATATGATCATTTAAAGAGAATTTTTCTGTAATATGTAGTCATTAATTTTATTTATCATAATTTATAATATTAACTCAATTAGTATTCATTTAAATATAAATTGATAAAAGTAAATTATATTATTTTAATAATTATTATATATTTTATTAATTTTAATTATATCACAATATATAATAAAAAATCCTAAAAAAATAAAGTATAAAGATAATATTAAAAAAATGATAGGATAGAAAGACGATGCATGTATAGAGATGTATATACATAATATACGGGGCGGATAAATGTCCCACTTTTTTACACTTTATTATTTCATTAATTGAAATTTAGAATAAATTAGAGAGAAAGTAATTTATTTTAAATCTCGTATGTCATATGTACTGTTTTGTTTTTAAGTAACACTTATTTATTATTTTAATTTTTTTATCACATTGTATGTAATATTAACTATTTTAAGGTGATTTTAAGCCCTATTTAATACTATAATAAAAATTAATTATATGTGTTATCGTTACCATAAATAAAATTTTTAATTATCAATTATATAAATGCAATCTATTAAAAAACTATTTTATAATATATATCTCTAATTTTAATCAAGTAATATACAAATATTTATTAAAATTTTAATATTATATATGTAAAAAATTTGAGATAATATATATTATATTAATAACAATTTTATTTTAACTCGTCATAATTATTTATGTAACTTAGGTAAATGAATTTTTATTAAAAAAAGATAAATAATTATAATCCATCAATATATAAGTTTTAATATTTTAAATAAGAATTAAAATAATTAATTATAAAAATATACTTATTTATATTATAAATAATATTGTGTAAAAAATATATAATTATTAACATTTTTATTATTAATTGTTTATTATTTAATTGATAAAGAATAAAAAAATTAAATAAATGATATAATAAATAATGACAACTGTATTTATTTTCCAAAAATATGTGAGTAAATATTTTTTGAAAATTTATAAGATGTAATTTAAACTATTATATTTATAGTAAATAAATTACTTATTTATTGGTTAAAAAATTAAAAAAAACTTGTAATAAAATTATATTTATAAATTAAATAAATTTAAATAACTATTTATCTTTTTAAAAAATAAAAATAATATATTTAAAAATAAAAATAATAAAAACAAATAAAAAATGATTTTGAAATATATATTATCTTGTTTAAAAAGACTACTAAAAATTTAGAAAATTATTTATGTTTTGATAAAAATTTAAAAATTATTTATGTTTTGAAATAATTTTTATTTAGTGTCATTAATATTTCAAAATTGTAGTTTCCTTTTAGTACCTAATTATCAAATTTAATATTTTTTAGTATTTTTATGAATACTAAATCAAAATAACGCAAAGATATGATCAATTTCTATAACTTTTGTAAAAATATCAATGCCAACGAGGATGTTAGAAACTTTAGAACGTAGAAATAGAAATAGAAATAAATATAAGTGAGGTAAAGTATTATATGTCAAATTGTTGGCTTATAAAGAAAATTACTAAATGGTAAGAAATGTAATAATTTTTTCAATTTTTTTTGACTGAATTATATTAATGATTTTTAAATTTTATCATATTTAATATATATATATTTTAATAATATGGTGTCTTATTTTCTTTCTAAATCTAAAACATTTATTCTAAATTTAAAAATTATATTATAACAATTTATTTTTTATAATATTTATTTCTTTAAATTTTACGCTTAATATGTTTAGTATATTATTTAAAATTTTAGATTAAAATTATTAAATTTAAAAAATAATAGACTGTAATATTGTATAAAAAAATAAGGGATCACAATATTAAATTTAATAATATTTAGACATTAATAATACAATTGAGTTTTTTTTCTTTATAGTTTTCACTATTTCATCTCACATAATTAATTATGTTAATTTATATCTAATAACATATTAATGTATATATTTGTTAATTTATATCTATTTATTTTAATTATATCTATATCTAGTTATTTTAGACATATCTAATTTACTTGTAACTATTATATAAATATAAAATTATATTATTGTACATCATCTTGACATTGTTCGTGCTCTTCTTCTTTCTGCCAAAGTTCTAGCCTCATTTTGGGTTGAAACCGCTCTTCATGTTGTTCATGCCATTAATCACATTCCAAGTGATATCATTCATAATTAGACTCTGTATGAGCACATTTTTGGGTCATCTTATAACTATCATTACCTTCATTCATTCGGATCTGCTTGTTTCGTTCTTCTTCAACCTCACGAACACAACAAACTCGAGCCTCGATCTAGACTTTGTTGTTTTCTTGGTTATGGTGAAACTCAAAAAGGGTATCGATTCTATGATCTTGTCTCGCATATTCTTCGTGTTTCCCGTAATGTTGTCTTTTGGGAACACCGCTTATTTGATGAACTTTCTCACTTTCGTTATTCCCTAACTAACTCAAATGTTTTATAAATCTTTCCAAATGAGTCTCTTGTTCCTTCTACAAATACTCATAATCATCCTTTGAACTTCTTTATTCAATCTTCAAATATTTTTGATGATTCTCTTAGACAGGTTGATGACGAGCTATCCCACCTTAAGTATAGGTCCCCTGCTTCTGCTCTGCCTGAAGATCCTCCACAAGGCATTACACCTCACCACTCCACCCAAATAAGATCCATTCTTACACATTTACTTGACTATCATTATTACACTGCTCTTGCTACACTCCATGAGCCTCACACCTATCGTGAGGCATCTACTAACCCTTTTTATGACAGATTGCAATGAAAGAATAAATTGATGCATTAACCAAAAACCATACTTGGGATCTGGTTACTCTCATTCCTAGTCAGTTTGTAGTTGGTTGTAATTAGATCTATAAGATTAATACTCGCTCTGATGGGTGCATCGAGTGGTTCAAGGCTCATCTTATAGCAAAAGGTTTTACACAAGAGTATGAGATTGATTATGAAGAGACTTTTGCTTCAGTTGCCCGTATTTTCTTTGTTTATATCCCCTTAGGTGTTATCGCTGCTAGTAAATGAGACCTTTTTCAAATGTATGTTAAAAATGCATTCCTTAATAGGGATTTGTATGAAGAATTATATATGAAACCTACACAGCTTTCTGTTGAAACAAATAAGGTTTTGTCACTTTTGACGTGCACTTTATGCCATTAAACAAGCTCTACGAGCATGGTTTGCCAAGTTCAGCTCCATCATTCTTCGCTTGGGTTACACTACCAGTCCTTATGATTCTACCTTATTTCTTCATTGAAATGATAAAGGCATCATTTTGCTTCTCCTATATGTGGATGATATGATCATAATTGGTGATGACCTCAGTGACATTCAAGAACTCAAGGATTTTCTTAGTTAGTAGTTTGAGATGAAAGACCTTGGTCATCTCAACTATTTCTTGGATCTTGAGATCACTCGTTCCACATATGGTTTTATATTACTTAAGTTAAGTATGCATCTCACATCTTATCTCAAGCTAGACTCACTGATAGTAAAACTATTAAAACTCTAGTTGAACTTAATGCGCATCCGACACCCTCGGGAGGGAAGGGAAACCATTGTCTAATCCTTCTCTTTACAGACGATTGGTTGGCAGTCTGGTCTATCTTATAGTTACTCGTTCAGACCTTTCTTATGATGTTCATCAGGTGAGCCAATATCTATCTGCTCCACGATCGACTCACAATGTTATTGTTTTGCGTATTCTACGATACTTGAAAGGCAATATCTTCCATATCCTTTTCTACTCAACTCGGTCTCCTATAGTACTTCATGTATTCTCTGATGTTGATTGGGCAGGAGATCCTACTAATCGTAGGTCCACTACAGGTTACTGCTTTCTCCTTGGTCCTTCTTTGATTTCTTAGCAAAATAATAAACAAACTTTCGTAGCACACTATGGTACTTAAGGAGAATATCGTGCCCTTGTTGATATCACATCTTAGCTTCTTTGGCTACGATGTCTTATTAAGAATTTGGGTGTCTCTACATCCTCTGCTACTCCTCTTTATTGTGACAATCAGAGTGTCATTCATATTGTTAACAACGATGTCTTCCATGAACGGACTAAACATATCAAGATTGATTGTCACTTTATTCGTTCTCATATTTTCCATGTTGCTCTCAAGCTTTTATTCGTCTACTCCAACGATAAACTTGCATATATTTTTACTAAAAAAATCTTAAAAGATGCACTCATAATTTAGTTAATAAACTCAAATTAATCTCACATCCAACTTGAGTTTGGGGGAGACTGTTAATGTATGTATAGTAAAAGATTAATGTAGATATCTGTTAATATATATATATATATATATATATATATATATATATTTACTTTAGTTATATCTATATCTAATTAATTTAGATATATATATTTTATTTATAATTTTTATATAAAAATATTATGTGTATTCTTTTAAATATAAAATATAATAAAATTATTAAGTATTTCTAATAAATTAATTAGCACAATTATGACAGCATACAAAGTTAAGTTAATTTGGTTTTATTGTAAAACTTGAACTATTTAATTTAATGGTTGTTAAAAAATAAATCTGTTATTATTACATTTGTTACATGACCAATTAACAATTATTCGATCAGTGCGGGTTTTACACCTGATGCTCTTTTTCACATAAACGTATACTCGATTTAATTGATATAATTTAAGTACTCATAAAAATTTCAAACTTCTTATTTCTTTTTAAATGACATGGCCATCTGTACGTACCTATAACTTAATTGCGAATTTACACGCAAAAATTTGTACTTTAGCATATTCTTATTTTATTTAAGATAATAATAGCACCTTGCATTCTATATTGTCTATTAAAGTTATTATTAATTTATTACTGAATAAATTTTCGTTTCTAATAATCGATTCATTAACAATTTAAAAATAAATAAATATTATACTTACAACTAACGACAATATAATATCATCGCACTTTCATTATTATACAAGGAATATGAATGACGCATAATTTGTATACTTTTTTTGAGCATATTATTTATATTATGATTTATCAATATTATTTAAAAAATAAATTATTTTTAATTTTTAAAATAATTTTGATATATAACATAATATAATAAATATATCTAAAAATTTGAGTGCAATTTTTTGCATTTATTTTTATTATATAGTTAGCAAATATTAATACGCTACGTACCTATACACCAAATAATATTTGATATATTATGTTAGTAAGCTACGTTGAATTCGTTCAAAGCACTTTTATTAACAATTAATTTTTATATATCATACTTTTAATTATTATGTCACTCTTTTATTTTATATATTTATATGAATTAAATTATATTTACTAATAATATTATATTATCGCAAATTTATAATAAATAAAAATTTTATTGTTAAAATATCTCTCTAAATTTTACAGCTA
Organism: Hippophae tibetana; assembly: GCA_037013495.1. Classification (NCBI taxonomy): domain Eukaryota; kingdom Viridiplantae; phylum Streptophyta; class Magnoliopsida; order Rosales; family Elaeagnaceae; genus Hippophae; species Hippophae tibetana. Next base: position 8,715,791 of record CM072804.1, read on the forward strand.
AGTTGAATGAGGCCCAGCATTTTCGAAAGAAGAATTTTTCTAGTAGCAAACAAAATTAAAGTCTTAATAGTTATAATATGAAGTAAAATTATTTTAAAAATAAAAATTATGTCACGTGATGAATTATTATTGAGTAGTGTTAAAATGTGTTTATAAATTTATGTATATTTATTATATTTATTATATTTAAAAAAAATTATTTATTTAAATAAAAATACATCTAATTATTATAAGAAAAAAAATTAGTTGGAGATTTCTTCTTTTAACTCTTTGTATTCTCCAAAAATCATATACGATTCTTTCCATTTATTGTTATATATTTCATTCCAACATTACTATTTACCTTGATTTTCACATTATAAATTTCATAAATACATATACTAAAAGTATAAGATGTTGATTTAAATTTAAAATCAAAATAATCAAAACATACAAGATATGTATAAAATCAACTTTTAGATGCAATATCACAACCTTATTTGGGAATTTGGTGGCTACCAATTTTTCTAATTCTTTTAGAACTTAGATTTGGTAAATATTTTTGAATTCTCATACGTAGGTCAAAAATCTCCCATCTATTTTTTTATTAAAGAAAATTAATATTAATTTATTAAGATTATAATATATATAGGAAAATTTAATTAGAAGATATAAAAAAAATTGACAAATATATATATTAAAGCACGTCGTTTCGATGGTAAATCCCACGGTTTTACATCAAATCAAATGTTATTGTTCATGCATCTCCTTCTGTGGAGCTAATTTGGCCATCAAATATTCAAATCTTATTGTTAATTATGGGAAGGAAAAAAAATCGAACTATTAATTTCTTAAAAAAATGAAGTTATTAATATAATTTATGAATAATAAATTTATTTAATACTCTATGTACTAAAATATAATTAATACTGTAAATAAAATTAATATTTTATATAATTTTTTTATAATAATAATAAAAATATTATTAAACTAAAAAAACGATGAGTTCTGGAAAGTACGTCATTAACATTTAAAAATCAATATTGTTTTTTATACTAAAAGAAAATTCAAAATTGTTATATATTATTTGCGGTCAAGATCATGACAGCGAGGGTTAAAGTGGTATACATTAGGTTAAGTAAATTGTTTAGCGAAAAGGGAAAACAATTAAGTGTCGGTAAGAAAAGAAAAAAAATATCTTTTTTATTTGATTTGTTTAATATTAATTTTTTTAAAATTTATAATCATAAAATTATTATTTTAAATATTAAAAAATTCAATCAAAATTTTAAAAATCTAATATTATTCTGTAAAATATTATTTAAATTAAATTTTAATTATTTAAACATATTTAACTTAACCTTAGTTTAATTTAAATTCATTTAATATTATTAAAATATTATCTATATAATAATATTTAAGGATAATGTTTTATATAATTTTTTTATTTTTAGCATTATTTTACACATAAATAATGTATCTTTTACTAATTAAATAAAAAATAAAAAATAATAATGGGAGAACTTATTAGGGCTCATTAATTTTTTTATTAATAGTATTTTTTAAAATAACAAATTGTTAATAGTTTTGAGTTCTATTTTGTTGCACTTCCTAACATCACGGGAATGGAATGGTAAGGCGGCGTAGCAATAGGTCAATGAAAGAATGGGACCTGTTGGGTCCTACGGTTACTCCTTTCATTTTCATATATAATAATTTGTTATTATTTAAATAAACAATTTGAAGGTGATTATTTTGATTTAATAAGAACGGTCGTTCTATTAAAACCTTGTAACGGGTCAAATTTAAAATCTTAATGAAGATTACGATCATGACAATTAGCTGATGAAATTAACAGCCGATAAGAATGCAATTGCTTAATCGGGTGAGGGTGATGAGTAATAGAGGAGAAGGAAAAAAAAAAAGTGGGTGTATATAAAACTCGTTCAAACTCTTGGAAATGAAACGAAACGTGAAACGGTACCGTTCGTTTCAGAACTGAAAGTTGGACGTCGTAAAATGTGCAACACTTTTTGTTTGGGGTACATTGTATGCACTTGTTTTGAATGGAATTTTTTTTAATTATTAAAATATTTTTTTATTAAATAAAAAAATATTGTAAAATTTAAATTTAAACTAAAATTTGTAATGATAGGGTAGACAAGACATTTCACTTTTATTATAGACCAATTGCAAATGAGACACTTTCTCATTCCGCATCCTAAATGATATGAAGTGGAAAGATTATTAAACTAATTAAATTAATAAGTTAATAATAGAAATATTATCTTATTTACCTTCTATCCCACTCAAAAGTAAACTAATATTTTTATTAATTATTATAGATAATATATGATGTAATAATACATTGAAAAAGTACTACCAATAAAAAATATATACAACGTCAAGATGTAACGTAAATGTGTGGTATTCATGTTTTATTCGAGGCATGTATTGAGATTTGAAAATATAAAAAAATAAATCTTTAATCATTATAATTATAAAATAGTATTATTTAAAAAATAATAAAAATAAAAATTTTAAAATTATAATTATCAAAATCTCATATCTTATGTTTAAATCATATATATTTATTATTGAGAAAATGAAGATAATTCTAAATATCTTATATCTTTTTTAAAAATGATAGTTAAATTATTTATTTATTTTTTATAATAATTTAGTCTTATTCTTATAAACAAGTAAGTACACAAAGGATAAATAATTAATTTTTATGTTTTTATTTATTTTTTTAAAATTATTTTAAGTATAGTTTATTTAATTTATAACAATTTTTATATAATAAAATCGAAAAAAATTAAAAATTAAAAATTATATTTATTTTTTTTAGTTATTTTTTCAAAATAATAAGATTAACATGTTATAAAAAATATACGATCAAAATATTATTTTTACAACAAGTAAAAGACATTGGAAGTATTTTTCTTTGAAAAATATAGCATATCATTTATTTAAAAAATTATTCAATTAGACAGCGTTTAAATTCATCTATAATCATTTAAATTTATTTAATTTTAAATGTTACTTAATTAAACTCGTGTTATTATTATTATTATAAATTTTAAAAATAATTTTTTTTTATAATTTCCCTTAAGATTTTTCATTTTTGTGCTCTAGAGTGGCCAATAAGTAAGGTAATGACAACGAAAGCAAGTGATGACCTTGAAAGATAAACAGCTATGTTTGTTTAGTCAGATGCTGTCCCTTTTGTTTTAGTTCTAGGTTGCCGAATGCTATTGTAAGTATGTAATATTGTCGATTCTTGACACGTAAATAATTTCCACATTGTTCTTAGATGATTGCTTGTGAAACTCGATCATTTCTCTAAAGTTCATGAGTTCCAACTTCTTAGTTCTTGCGTCTATACAAACCATATTACCATTTAATGTACTGCGTTGCCTCCAAAAGATTGTAGCTTGACTCCTGCTCTAATATTTAAAATTGGACAATATTTGAACACGGTATTTTAGTGCCAGTTACAACATACGTTATTTCACTAAAAGAATTAGCTAATTAGAAACTTTTTAAAGATTGTTGAAATTAAGTGCTCACCCTTCATCGTTGCTTGATCATAAAAATTATACCAGTAGTAGTTAAATTTCTCACACAATTATTTTAAAATAATTATATTATCACAATTATTTTTTATAATTATGTGTGTTGTAGGGTTTTATTATATATATATATATATATGTTGTTTGACGGTTTTATTTTTAATTTTTTTTAAAAAATATATGATTATTTTTATTATAACATAAATAAACATGGTAAGAAAATTAACATATAAATAGGATAAAAATAATTAAATAACTTATCATTTATATAACATATAACAGATTGCTTTTGTATTATAACACATGTCATATTATTTTAAAAATAAAATAATTAAAATATAAAATATAGATATAAATATGTGTGAAAACTATTAAAAAAGAATGGAATAAAAAAAATACAAGCCGGCAAGAAAAAGTAGTTAAATGGTGGGGTAAGCACAAGCGCAAATGTAATTGGTAAACAACTTTTTACCAAAAACTAGGGAGGAAGTAAGGGGGCGGGTGCGCATGGGAAGGAATAAGGATGCATGTAATTGAAGACAAAAGAAGTGTGACCTTCTTTCATTGATTTTATACTGAAATATGTATAATTTAAATTATTATATTCAATTAAAAAATAATATATTATTATCATATTCATATTAAGCATGGAATATATTTTTTCCCAAACTGTGAGAGTGAGCCATCCCAACCTTATGAACAGGCCAGGTTACACTCAAAAGAAGGGGGGGAAAAAGAAGAAGAAGAAGCCAGGTATCCAACAATTTACAAACTACGTTTGACAAATTGGGTAAACGTCGCAATCAAAACTTATATCACCTACCCACTCACCTTCACATGACCCAAGTAAAGGAATCTTCAAGATACTTTCTCTCTTACTCTCTATGAATTGCTTTAATTTGTTATATTAAATTGAGATTTATGAATTTCCAATTAGTTGATGAGTTGTACGCTCCACAAGATTCTTATCACGTGTTGTGTTCGTGTCGCTTTCCTCTCAGTCGAAGAATCTCCCTTTTTTTTCTCTGATATTTCCAAAAGCCAAATAGCCTTTACTCTCTCCCGCCTCCTACTTTTTTTCTTTCATTTTTTTTACTCTTTTATTTATTTATTTATTTATTATTTTCGTTTTCTGGTCAGTAACGATTAATTAAATCTATCAGCTAAATATTTAAAAATTGTCTCTACTTTTGGTCCGCCCCCATTTTTATTATTTATTTTAACTTTCTTACTTTTTAGAAAGAAAAAAAAAATTATAGCTGAATCTTTTATATTAAACTGACTGAAAAACTAGGTCTACCTTACGTATATACTGTTTTTGTTGCTCTAGCTACACTGTGTTCGGTAACAAGAATAACAAATAATACAGGAACAGGAGGAACCTGGACTTATTGTTCACGTAATTCCGCCCCTTTTATCTGGCATTAATTCAGCTGCTGCTTCTCCACAAGTAACTATATATAACTTTAGAATATATAACTGCAACTACTAACACATTTTATGGAAGCGTACATGTCACTGTTGCTGTTTATGGAATTAGCTTACTCTTACTCTCACTTAATGGGAATGGAGATATGAGTTCTAAAGTCAGTTTAAACTAACTAAATGTGACAAATTAATTACAAATTGTGTCTCAATGTTAAAAGAGAGTCGCGATTACCATAAATGTGAATAATTTTAAATCTTATACATAATATATATGAATCTTACTACGTACCCATTGAGTTAATATTTTTGAATCGTGGTTAATTATAGAATCTACGACACTTTACACTTGTACAGATATATGGACTTAGTAAGGCTGTTTGTTTTAATCAAATAGAGATTCACATGTGGCTATCACAATATCTATGGAGATCAATGGGATGAGAAATATGTGGACAGCAAATAACCCTAACACACTGCTATTGTTATAGCCCCTTTCTTAATAAAAAAATATTCATTTCTTTTAAAATATGTAATAATGTGATATTATATGTTAATAAAATTCATGATTAGTATAATTTATTTTAAAAATAAAAATTTAATCAAAAATAAAGAAAAAAACAATTGAATAATATATTTAAGAAGTTATTAATAATAAATCTATTTATTATATCACAACATATAAAGCATTCAAAATTTTCTTTCCCAAATCAATTTAAAGCACTTTAGTTTTTGACTTTTTTCCTGTTGCAAAGAGTGCACAGAATCAAGGGGTTGCTTTTTTAGATTTCCTATATCACATCATAAACAATAAAAATCATAAGAACGATATCTTTTTTGAATCCATTTTAAGTTCAGTTGATGTCTTTCAATGTGTTTTTATTATCGAGGTGGTCATTGGTGTAGATAATATTGCATATAACGTGTATTTCATACATGATAAAATGGGATCTTATTTTCTTTTTATTTTTATAAAAATGAAGAAAGTTTAAAGATTTTGGAATAGATTAAATATGTAATATTTAGTATTATTCATGTTAGAAAATTAGAACTAACTTAATTCAATAAATTTTCATTAAATTAAGTTATAAATAATATTATTATCTTAATCTTTATCGATTTTAAACAAAAATATTTAAAAATTTAATATTTAAAAATTCATATGATAATAACGTGACCTAAATAACCTAGATTAACATACATAGAAACAAAACAGTGACATCCTCTTTTAAATGTCAACATAATTAGAAATTGTACAATTAGATAACATGTCTAACTTTCGGCAATCTAGTAAATGAGAATTCAACAAAATGGATTGATGTCTAAGGAGGGATTGTCACAAGTTGTATGTTTGACCTTTTCGAAGCAACCTGATCACAGTCATTAGCGTAAAATTTTACGAGTATCAAGTAACTTGAATAAAGCGATATAAAGAATGCGATCTGTATCGATACCAATGGGTTGCTATTCTCTCACATAATTGAATCTAACACCCACTTGTATATCTTGTCACGTAGGTTTCCTCTCGCATACTTCAAACATGGTGCCCTTTTTTGTAACATATAATTATATATCTGTATATATTTCAATGATTTCATTAATAAAGGATTTCGTAGTTGTCGCTCTAAAATCTTACTAAAAATTCTATATAAATTGTAATTCTATAAACATGTAATATTTAAAAAATTCTACCGTAAAGGGGGCAATAAGCAAGGTTCTTTTGAAACGTTGCGTTCACTATATGTTTTTTTAAATTTTTTATCAATAAATTTCTCAATGTAAAACACTAAATTACCCCGAAAAATATTCAAATTAAAGAGGAAGTGACTAGAGAGAGAGAGAGAGATCAGTGATGTAGTTTTCTCAGTGAAAGCGAGCAGTTTGTACAGCGTTTTTTTGTAGAAGTTGGGCCGCTTATAACGTTGAGAGAGTGAAGGGATCGCATGGTGGAATCATTCTCTGCCACACCACAACTAGTGGACTTAATTAATTACACTGCTGGAAGACAATGACCTTTCACCCAACTATTTTTGCTTTCCACCTTCAAGTTTCCATTTTTGCGTTATTTATTTTTATCCAAAATTATGATGATTATATTTTTATAACTTTACGTGCTGATGAACACCCCACTAGGATACGTACGGAGGTAAAAACGACAACCTTTATTTGATTCATTCACAATCACAACTTTGAATATCGACCTATTAAAAAAAATGCTGATTATTTATTTATTTATTTATTATTTTGCCTTGAGCCTTTTAGCATTGGCCGGATCTATTAGCTAGGATTTTATGAGTGACTCAAAGAAGTTTGGGTCACTTCTTCGCAAGACAACTTGCTAACAAACATAGAGAGCCGAAAAGTTGAAACAGACTCTTGCTACGATGCATGTGTATATGGACCATCACTCTCTGACGAGGGGACGAGGGGACATTGACAATTGACACATGACACACTTTGGACATGCAAGCAAAGAGACCATCCTTTAAGTTCATTATGGGAATCATTAAACGTTTTTTTTTGCAATCGATAAACATCCATTGTTGATTGTTTGAGTGGGGTTTGAGTCTTAAAACTTTTGATAATATGGAAATAATTCAATTTTATATATAATACCAACGCATGATAATCTTCAACTATATAGCTTCACCATATTTAAGCTCAAACCAGTATCAATTATTCCTAGCTAAGAGGAATGTTAAGCACACACCTTAATTATGGTTTTGTCTTAAAATAACTTTTAAATTTTAAAAATTATTAACTTTTTTAAAAAATTCTGATACATGGTAACCCATATTTAGGGTTTGTCCAAATGTATATACAAATTTGTATAAATTTAATATTTCTCTAATTTTTGAATATTTATATTTGATTAATTTAGACCATAAATTATTTATTTGATAAATTTGATTCAAAAATTACAAAAATAACTATTAAGTATGTTAACATCGTGATTTAAATATCTATAATAATTTTTATTTATTTTTAAATAAATTTAAAATTAATAAATATAATTTTTATCACTATTTTTATAAATAAGTGAATTAAATAAGACATTTTTAAAATGAAAAGATTAAATGATATATTTTATATGAATGAGATCTGACATCACACACATTTATATATTTACGTTTAATGATTGCTTTGGTTTATCTTCTTATTTATCGTTCACTTTTATCTTACTTGAAAAGAAAAAAAACAAGGAAAGAAAAAATAGTTGAAAGTAGTAAAAAAGTTAATGACCAACTTGCAGGTTAAATTTAAAAGTTTAAAATAAATTGGTCGCACAAGCCTACGAGGGAAGTTAAATAGTTGAATGGTCGCGTGAAAAAATTACTGTTTTGGAACAAAACCACCCGTGTTTAAAGCAGATTATGTACCTAAATCATGTAGTGTGGACGTAGCTATAGTTTTATGGGTTGTTAAATTCTATGTGTCTGTGATTGAGATTAGGGGTCGTCAGAGGAGTAGAAATCGAAATTCACTGATAAGGAGTTGAGCATTTTGCAAATTAATGCAAAATTATAAAAATATTATTCTTAATATAAATTCATACAACTCCTAATTCAAAATAATTATTCATTTTTTTATTATTTTAAACTTTAAATATATTATTTTAATTTATTTCCCAATATTTTTTGTTTTTCATATTGCTCGAAGCGTCATAAATTAGTTAAGTGACTACAACGTTAACAAGTATATCCAAAGATTCAACTCTACCTCAATTAATTATTTTTTTGTAACATGAAATAAATTCAAAATAATATATTTAAAATTTATAATTATAAAAACATTATTTTTTTATAACCAATTCATATATTATTCTTATTTAAAAAATATTACATGTTATTTTATCTTAAATGTTATCAAATTAAACGTTTTTAAAATTAAATTATAATTATTTAAATTTGTTAAATATTAAAATATTATTTTTAATACTATAAATTTTAAAAATATAATTCTTTTCCCTATAAATTAAGCTTAATGAAGCAAAACATAGCGCATAAGGTGCTTACGAATTTTGTAACATGATCTTAAAGAGGGGACAGTATGTTTCTGATTTAAATATGTTATTTGTCGGATTTTATGTCTCTCCTGATTTTAATATTAGCTAATTAAGGATTCAATCAAAATCAAAGAAAAGTATTAATAATATATAAATTTATTTTTATTTTTATATTTAAATTAATTATATCATGATATAATTAAATTAATTTAAAATTTAAGAATTACTTTATTTTAGACAATTTTCACACACAATATAAATAATTTAAATATTAAAATTATGTATTTTTAATATTTATCTTTGCTACGACAACAAGAAGGAATCGATTATTCCAATACTTTTCGTATTTTACCTGTATAATTATTAAATGGGTACTAAGAGATTGTAAACAAGCTATAGAAGCAATTAGCGAATGAATTATAAGGGATTTTGATGATAGATATATATTTCCAAATCCATGAACTCTCTCTCGAGGTATCTTCAATTTAATCACTTATAAATTCAATTATGATTAATATACTATTCTAATATATATATTCTTTTAGAAAGAAAAAAAATCAAAATTAAATATCGTTTCATCGGAATCAAATGGTGGATATTTAAATATCAAATTCTACCTCCAGATGTATTTGAATTTAAGATTTACGTTTTAAATTTTAGAATATAAGATTTAAAATTTAATAACTAATAAATTAATATTATTGATAAATTAATATTTTTATCTTATTTAAAATATATCTTCTAATTAATAAAATTTATATTTATCTATATATTTTAATTTTAATGTTAAATAGCATCAATATAACTCCCAAACTCGTTTTCCACACTGCAAAGGAATCCTAATAAAAGGAAACACAAAAACTAAATGAAAAGGGACAAAGCCCATTGTGTACAGGCCGCCCTAGCATAAGCCGATATGAAATGGCTCTAAACCATAAATGTGTATAAGGATTTAAATTTGAACGGATTGGACTCAAGCAAGCTTAAAAATTCATATTTCGGCTAGAATTTAGTCAGATATTGTCGGGCTACTTATGTTTTCAGGCCTGATTGGATCAATTTTTTTAAATTATTACAATCCAAAAAGCGCAATCTTAAAAAAGTTGGTAAATTTTGAACATGATTCTTTTAAAAAATTAATTTGAGTTAAGGATTGAATTTAAATATTATAAAAAATTATAAAATAATAACATATAATATTCAAATATATATATATATATATATTTTAAATTTTCAATTTAACTCAATGCTTCAGACCATGTTTAGGTTGTGATAGTTATCAACAGTGTGTGTGATTCAATTTTGGTTATTTTTTGTTTAAAATGGTAATTGAATAGACATATATTAGTTTGATAAATTGAAAATCAAAATTGAACTATAAACTATAGATTAGAGAATATTAAACCAATTTATTAATGTTGGTTTAATAGGTTTGATTTTTGATTTAGATTTATTTATTTTTAAGTAAATTTAAATTATTTTTATTTTTATGTTAATTTAAATTAATAAATAAAAGTTATTATTTAATCTATAATTCAAGGAAAAAAACTCTTAAAAATGAGTAATTTATTTAGAATTAAAGAACAAAAATAATTTAAATTTTTTTAAAATAAACATAAGAGAATAATAGTAAAATTTGTTTCACTTTTTTAATTAACATAAAAATTTAATTAAAATAAATAAATAAATATATTAGAATTGTATATTACGATTCGATTAATTATCGATTTATAAATTTTAAGAGAACTTACATAAATCAGTTTTACATTTTCCAAAATATAAAACTACTTTCCATTATGCTAAATTTTATTGATAAATCTTTTATTATATTCATTCCTACTGTTAATATAAAGATTAGCCCCTCAAACTATTGGATTAAGGTTGTGCTATAATTATTCAAAGCTCGAGCTGAGTCATTTAATTAAGTCACACTAAATTTACACCACATTCTCTAAACGATGGACATTTGGTTTCTTGCATAAATAAAAAAGCTAATAAAACAAATATCCGAACCTTTTTCTCCTGTTGAAGGGCCCGAATAGTACGGTTGGCATTATATGAGATTGTGACACCTAATATCAGAGGTGGGAGCCCAGCCCATTAAGAGCCCATTGGATACCATCCTGTTGTGTGTCTATATTCAATCAATGATAAACAGCAATAAATCTACTTCAGAAATAAAAAAGATAAACAGCAATAAATCCTGATAAGAAAACGAATCAGAATGATACCAGGGGGTCCTTCACAATTATGCCACTCACGCATGGAATGTGCGTCCAACTTCTGTCTTCTGCCATTTTACAACTTCGAAAACAGATCCTTCCTTCTTCAAACATCGCTAACTACGAATTACAACCTTGCAGAAATGGAACCCACTCTACTCTAACAAACTGTCCAATGACAGTATATTTGAATATGTTATTGCAATTTCGTGTTCTATATTTTCATTCTTCTATAATATCTAGTTGGTAAAACCTAAGTGTCATGTGCCAGCTTTATGTTTAATTTTCAAATATTCACTTTTCATTTAATTAATTAACTTACATTTATTTACTATGAATTAATTAAGAGAAATGAAACAAAAAATATATAGTTTTTTACCAAACCGGTTTTAATACTATGAAAAAAAAAGTATATTAGCTAAAGAATAAAAATAAAAATGAATTTGAAAACCGAAAATCTATTTCAAACACACAAAAAAAAAACACTTATAAATAGAACTTGTTATAAAATGCCCTAAATGATCCGATAATTTGCAGGTTATTTCTAAAAAAATTATTGTATTAATCTTTAATTATATTGTTTTAAATCACCATATGATCAAGTATTTTACAAGTAGTGAATAAATTTTCGTAATAAAATGAGTAATGATATGTACAAGTATTTAAAGAGTTGTTATACTTATTTTTAATCAGATTGTGTTTTTTCTCTCTTTATAATTTAATGGGTATTTATTTTTTCAAATAAAAATTTGAACGTAATCACGTATCATAATTTCCCGCACTCAAGAGTAAAATAATAATTAGCTAAAGAATAAATTAAGCAATAAATAACACACAGTAATAAATATTATATTTCTTATTAATTTTTTAAGAAAATAATATATATTTTTAATTTATCAATAAAATTTATTATATTTATGTTGCATTTTATTTATTAACTTAGAATACAACATAATGGATACTTCACTGATAATAGATAATTTTTGGTGGCGAGATGACAACAGTGTATAATATATAGCTGTCTCATTGTTATTTCTTACCCCTAGTTTTTTATTCTCTCCATTTCACAATAACTATCACATAAATAAACCATGACAAGGGAGGCAATAGTGACTTCCTATTCTATTGCTGGTTATAGATATCAGTAAAAAAAAAATTATGATTTATATTCACAACTAATTGCAATTCCGGTGGCTCACCTTTCCTGACAACAAAGGAGTTATGATGCTTGTAGTGTCAAAATCAAGTGTTTTTTCTTCTTCTTTTTTAACGTTATTATATTAATTTTATTTAATAAAACCATATGATTACAAGAATTCATGATAATAATAACTATTGAAAATGTTACGCGTAGAGATTACCTCGCTCGACATTATATATAGCCGCTTGACATTAGAGTAAATATTGATTTACTATTGCCTAGATCCTACATGTTTTACACAAAGGATACTTTTTACCATACAATAGTCTTTCGACAAACAATGAAAAATAACAATATTCATTTGCATGCATTTTTCCTAATGCTATATTTTTCTTGGGTCAAAAGAGAAATATTCTGCTAAGGACAGTAAATTACACAATACACCACATGTAAATAAAAACACACACAGGATGTACCACCATAAAGCTTGCATAACCCGATTCAATACTTTAGCCTTACCTGAAATGCTTTAGTTTTTCATTTATTCGAGTTCAAATGCTTTGATGAAGGGTTTTAAGTATTTAAGTTTCCATAGAGTGGAGCCATCATTGTTAAGCAATTCACATAAAAATTAAAGGCAGTAACGATATGAAACTATCACGGGCACTTCCAAGACATTTTATTACAGACATTTATGGAGTAAAACAACGTAGTAATTTTGATTTAATTAAACATATAGAATTTTTATTTTACCTCATAATTTAATGTTTTATAATTTTAAAAAATAAAATATTGCTATAACATTATTAAAATTTGCTCCAATAATAAAACTATCATTTAAATATGTGATGTACCTTTATAAATAACATTGATTCAATTTGTATTCTTATTTTACGTTGAATACAATTATTTTTGGATGATTAATTATTTAAGTCACTGTGTTTGTATTGTTAGAATAATTTGGTAATATGTACTTCTTTTTTTCAATAAACACATAACTTATTTGATTTTAAAATTATTTAATCATATAACTCTTTATTTTCTAATTAAAATGTTATAATTTAAAAAATTGAGATACTTATATATCATTTATAAAAGTTATATAATCAAAATATCTTAATAATATAAATAAATTGATTTCTATAGTATTTTCCAGCTTGATACTTTTTAAGCACCCATATTTCACCAAATTTTTTACTTATTTATCGTATTTTGTTTTAATATAATGATATGAAAAATGTTACTATTTAATAGTTACATTTTAAAAAAGTTTCATTTTAATTCTTTTGAACGATAACTTGTAAAAAAAACCTATTTTCAACTATTTAAACATAGTGAGATAGTAATTACAGTTAAGTTTCGTTTAATATATGTTTTTAACAGAAACCAAATTGACTGAAAAATTAAATATATTAAGATATTTCATTTAATACATTTAAATATACTTTTTTTAACCCCATTCTTCTATTCTTTCTTCTTGTAACAGAATAAATGCACTATATATGATGAATCTCAAGAAGGCGATATATCCCAAAGACCCAATCAGAAAAACATGCATTCATCCCAATTGACAATGACAGGCAACCATGGAACTAAAGGAACCCCCGAACCTTTGGAACACACTGTCTGTCTTGGAATCAATACCATCCCAATATTTCCAAAAATCCAAAACAAGCCAACCACTAAATATGAAATCTAACCCATTAATTGATCCAATTAACAAACTTGTGGTCATTCCCTTTAGAGCACATATATTTAAATTCATGACAATTTGTCCAAAAGCAACAGAATAGCGAACATGTCTATCTATATCTATAAATTTCAACATCATAGTCAATGCCAAAGCCATTAAGCAATATGCTACAGTAATCATATAACACAAAACAAAAACAATTAACTCACCTCCATGCATACATAAAACCTGAGAGGGTACAAGCAAAGTATTAGATAATGATAATGAAGGAGATAAGGTCACTGTTCCAGCTCCTGTAACTGGATAAGTGACCCCATTTGCATTGGCAACACGACTCCGTCTTGGCTGGGTTGTATTGGAGAGATCGTTTGGGTCAAATGTCATGTGATCTGTAGCTCCAGAGTCTAGAATCCACTCATCTTTCTCACTACGAGTAGAGATGTGAAATGCTTTACTTGAAATACCTGAATCTTGGGAAGATTCGGCATGAGAAGTAAGGGATAATGAGGCATTATTGGTAGCCACAGCTGCTCGCCCAGTAGTGTCCCGTTTCTTCCGTGCTTGAAGATCATTCCACCATTCTGGATACCCATGTAGTTTGAAGCAGTTTTCACGGGTGTGTTTGGAGTTTCCACAATGGCCATATTTCATGTCAAGAGATGGTGGATTTTCCGTGGATTTCTTGCTACCCAAGGAAGTTCCTGTTTTTGGTGGCATTAGGTTATGGTGTCCCTTGACCCCTTTAAAAGCCATAACAGCTCCGGGTGTCGTATCTACACCTGTGATCATCACGGTCTGCCTGACCTCTTCCCTACGAACGAATCCATAGGCTTGTTCCACCGTAGGGAATGGTTTGATCTGAAGCACATCACTTCGAGTTTTATCCAATCTATCATCAAGTCCATCGAGGAAGGTATACACTCGATCTTCCTGTACGATGGAGTTGTATTTTTGTATATCAATCGCACACTCCATTGGATTAGGACGACGGAAATCAATTTCACGCCACAACCCTTGAAGGTCATTGTAGTATTTTTCAATGGATCCACCCGCTTGTTTCGTACGAGTAACTTGACGTCGAAGATCATACACCTGAGACGTGTCTGTCCCATCATAGTAAGTGGTAGCCACCGAATCCCAAACCTGTTTTGCAGTTGGGAATCGGATAAAATTTGCAATTAAGGAGGGGTCCATCGAATTGATCAACCATCCTTTGACAATGGCGTTTTCAGTACGTCATCTCCTAAATAAGGGGTCGGTTTCAACAGGTTGAGGAAAATCCCCATTAATGTATCCCAGTTTATCTTTGCCAGAGATATACATCTCTACCACCTGGGACCATAAGGCATAATTGGATCCTCCCAACTTGATACTAATGGGAGCAGTCGACGCTTCAGTTGGCGGAGGTTGTGAGCTGATCTGAGCTCTAGTTAAAACTTCCGTCATTTTCGTCGTCAAATCTTCTAATATGAAATTGGTAGTTAAATCTCTAGATTCCGCCATGAAATCTAAAATTTTTTTTCTTCCGTTTTTTATTTTTTTTTTATTTTTTTTTTATTTTTTTTATTTTTTTTTTATTTTTTACAATTCGTACAACACTATATAAAGAAAAATACGTAACCCTAAACCTCCCTTTTCACATTCGCGCAGCTGCTAACCCTAAAAATTTCCCCTCTTTTTTTTTCAATCTTTTGCGCAGCTCCTTCTTCCTCCTTCTTCTTCCTCCTTCTTCCTCCTTCTTCCTCCTCAGCGCAGCTTCTTCTACTGCGTTTCTCAACGTAGTTTCTTCTACTGTGGCTTCACGCAACTTCTGTTATCGTTGTGTTCTGTTATCGTTGTGTTATGTTTCTTTTCCAGACAAGAAACTGATGGTGAAACCAGCCACTCTGTGAGGCAACCAGCGTTGGAGCCAACCAATTAGATCGGTACGGTTTCAATGAGTAAGTCAGACCGACCACATAGATCGAACCAGTGTCGAGAAACTGTAACCAAACTGGCCACCCCAGAAATCAGATTCAGAGGGTAAGTGTAAACCAGGAATCAAAAAATCAGCAGCAGGAAACAGAAATCAGCTGAAATTAGAAATCTGCAGCAGAAACAGAAATTTGCTCTGATTGCGAATCCCTTGACTCCTTGTAAGTTGTATGCTGATATTTTTTTTTTAAAGTGTAACCCGTAATCTTCTATTGAATTTCTGAACAAATAATCGTGAAATAACTATCTTGCTTTCATTTCTGAGCTGCACATGTTTGGTGTTTGAAACGGCTACAAGAGCTGAAGCAGAAATCAGAACTCAAAAAAAAACGAAAAACTGCAGCTACAATCAGTAGCCACACCAGAAATCAGAAATCAGAATTTAGAAATCAGAAACCAGAAATCAGAATTCAGAATTCAGAAATCAGAAATCAGAAATCAACAAATCAGCAAGTCTGCAGATTTGCAAATCAGCAATCAAAAAATGGTAGTTTCGTCATAAATCAGCAGGTAGTTCATTAGCAATATCCTGCTCTGATACCATGTCAAATTATGGTATTTCTCTGATAATTATCAGTGTATTTCATTATTATTTCTGTTATCTGTTTCTGTACAATAGTTTAGATATATGTATACAAAGAAAACGAAAATTAAACAATAACCATAATTCCTGCATATCCATGTTTTATGGATCCACTACCATTATTGTATACTCCATGTTTTACTCAACTGAGTCATTGGTGTCTGCCACAACAACACACACCAACACTACGTACCAAGATTTTTTGTTGTTTATAAACATAAGGATTTTACAGTTCTACCACAATAGCAAAGTGGTAGAGTCTGAGGAATACATTTCTTAGTACAAGATGAGTAAGAGAGAAAGGAGGGATGTGAAACTGTTTTCAGCTTCTAGCAGCTGCAAACTGCAAAAAATGGTGCGAATAGGAGATTTAATGAATATGATGAGTATGACTCATCCTTATAATTTCAAATCACATGTCCAAGCCGTGTATGGTATTATCTAATAACATATTTATTTGAAATAAATGGGAAATTTTATTACACTATCTGAGTTTTCAGAAATTGATTAGAATTAAGGAATGGTTTTTTATTTTTTTTATTTTCATACAAATTAAGGAAGGAATTTGATAGAAAAAGATGAAAGTTCTACTTAAAATAGGATTATTGATTTTTTTTAATGCCTATTAATAAATTTTTAAAATATTTACTTTGTTATATTTAAAAAAAAAACATATCTAAGAATGTATATTTTTTTAAAAATAATTATACGTACAATGTATATATAATGATATAATTATACTTAATATTAAACATATTTTTTCATTATACATACATTATTGATATAATTATAATAAAATAAATATTTGAAGTATTTTTATAAGTTTTGAGTTTTTTTTTTTAAATAATAAGTTTGCGAGCCACAAGGTCAAAAGAAGGAAGGTTTGAGGAGTTTTTGAATAAAGGCATGCAGGTTAATAAAAGAAGATGTGGTGTTGGCTGGAACCAAATAGCTAGCTAGCTCTCTTTCTCTCTTCATGAACAATCCACATCTTATCATTGTTCTATTTGCCTTTTACTTTTTTGAGTTGAAATACACAACAGTCTAAGAGCACAATGCACCTAACTTCCAAAAGCAAAGAACAACAAAGTAACAACAAAGACATCTCAAACAAAATCAAAAGATATTGTCTCCCGATTTCCCCGTTCTCCACCTTTCACCACTTTTAAACTTTTTTGTTGGATCTAATCTGTACCCAAAACTCTATTTTAATCATCCTCTTATGCCCTACTTTATGTTTGTTAATTAATACGGTTAAAATCTGCAATTATTTATTTATTGTTTTTAAAATATATTATAATAATACTTAAAAATCAATCAAATTATTAAATTGTTTGATTTATGAAAAAAGTCAGATTTTTCAAAACTTTTATATTTATCTTATAATTTATTAACTTCAATTATCAAGTATATAAAACTTAAATAGCAATGAATAATTTCTCAAAATTGGCTCATTGTTTTTTTTTTATATATTTTGACCTCCTTTCCTTGGAATGTCTCCTCTTCAATCCTTAACATCCACATTACCGTTCTTCAAGTTTTGTAATGGAAGTTTGCTTTCCATAATAACTTTAAATGAATATTATAATCTTGTATTTATAAATGACTAACAAGGATGAGAAAATGCCACAATTTTCAAAAAATTGGAGTAGAAGTGTCACATTTTCATTATCTCTAAACTAGAAGTACAATCAATTTCAATAATTATATAACGATAAGGTTATAACGATAAGGTTATAGTTGAAAATAACAAAATTAAATAACGGATAGTTTTCAAATTCATTTTAAGTTGACATTTTAATAAATTTATTTTCACAATTACTTTCTTAATAAAAAAAATGATATGTTAATTATTTTTAAACGATATTATTTTATTAATAAAATTTATGATAAAATAATAAATTAGATTTAATAGGATAAAATTTTCATTTTCATTTTTTTTATCTTTTTTACCATTCTCTCATTTTCTTGTTCATTTTTGAAGCCATTTTTAGCTACAGTCTTTACATTATTTTGTAGATTTTTTTTATCAATCTTCTATGTTAACTCCATAGTTAAAAAAAAACTATAATATACTAACCCGTATGCCGCGATTACTTTAGATAGTACGTTGTTAATATATTGAAGTTTATTTCATTTTTTAGCCATTAAAAGAATAAGGATGATTCACCAAAATTGAATAAAACAAAGTAAGGATATAAAAAAAATAAAACTTTAAAATGATAATTTGTTCACATTAAAATATAATTTATTATTATATTTGACATATTTATTAACAAAATAATAACGTAACATTTAAAAGTAACTAACATGTATTAATTTCATTGAGATAACTACTTAAATATCCATTGTTAAAACATAATCATTAAAATATCTACTTAATACATATAAAATAAATTTTAAAATATTTAATATATAATTAAAGTATTTATTTTTATATATTTTTTAGAAAACTAGTGCATTTTGCTTTTTTTTTAATTATATGCTTTTAGATCTTATATTGGAGGACAGAATACTAGACAAGTTAAAGTGATTCCAATTTCTCAAGAAATTAGTTTTCAAAATGTGATTTTAACTGTTTAGATTTATGGAAATGCAATGAAATTAAATATTTTTACGATTTAAGATTTAAATTTTGTTTAATAGACATTAAATCTTTTTTTTATTAAATAAAAAAAATGACGAGTTATTATAAAAATGTTTTAAATTAGATTATTTATATCGTTTAATTTTTTAAATTAAAAATAGCATCACTTATTACATTATTTTTTATTTATAATATTATAATTTCTATCAAGTAATTAAAACACGATTAAAATATAAATTTTTAAAAATAATAAAAATAAAATAAAATATTATTTAAATATTTTGAGATTTTTTGTGATTTTATCATTGTTAAACACTCGTATTTTAATCCTGTTTAATTAATTAATAAAAAATAATTAAGATAAAATTATTTATCATTAATTGATATTTTTTTACAAAATTAAATAAATTAAATGATATTTTTTCTAACTTAATAAACTCTTAAAAGATTGATGTACCACAAGCTAATTGTAATGGGTTTGTGAATTTATATAGAATGAAAAATGTGATTTACTCTCTAATTAAGGCAAATAAAATTGAGCCTTATTTAGTCCGGTTACCAAATCTACAAGGACCAGTATATATAGAGTTTGTGGAGGGTAGAAGGACAAGTGTTTGCATATGAAACTTGTCCATACGACTATTTGAACAAGACCGAGCCACTTTCGATTCTCTCCGTCATTCACGGTACTATAAAAATATTAATAGATTTTTTAGTCAAGTACGTTCAGCTGGACTGACCAGTAAAGTAAGCACTTTGTTCTGTATTTTATTTATTAAAAAACAGAAGAAAAATAAATGTGAGAGAGCCTATGAATTCTATTAATTAAGTAGCACAAAAATAAATAATAATGAATTCTATTGATTAAGATTAGGTGGTTCAAAAATCAAAGTCGAAAAAAAAACCAATTTCTTTGTATTTAAAAAAAATTTACTACAGAAAACGGGTAAAAAAGCACATGCATACCTTCATGTGGATGTAGAAAAAGAAAACTATACGAGGTGTGATCCACTAAGCCTATGGATTACATTAATGATTAATTTATGTATATAAATAATAATACTCCTCTTCTAAAAAAAATACTCTCTATCTCTCTAAGTGCATATCATAAACTCATAAATAACATTTCATTTTAAACCATCTCCGCTAAATATATGATTTTTATGATGTGATGAGTGCAATTTTAATACATTTTTATAAGTATATATTTTTTATTATTTAAATTTAAAATAAATATTAATGACATAATTCACGTTTATAAAAAATATATTAATATTAAATAAAAATTAACTTAACTATCGAAGTTGATACAATATTTTTTCATGTTGCTGATAAGATTTTTTTTTAATTTACACGTCTACGTGTTCATAGAGCGTGATTTTAACAATATATGAAAACATATTTATATTAAAAAATTAAATAAAAAAATTATTAGACATATGTTGAAAATGATTTTTTTTTTTTAATAAGTACAAATAAAATCTGTTAAGTGGTTGGATACTGAATCTAATCACGTCTAAAACAATCATATAATGTTAGTTTACACTTTACTCCATGTGACTAAAATATACCTCACATAACTCTTATTAAATAACAGCGTTAGAAATACTTTAACATTGATTAATGGCAGATTTATCTTTGTAAATGCAAGAGTCATACATAGTCTTTTCTGTTTGGTTGCATTTGTCTTCAAGGAGGACTATATAGGTTCGTCTTTAATAGCTAGAAAGCAATTCCAATGCCAAACAAGTAAAATATTATTTTCAAATTAATAACGGAGAAAAATATTATAAAAGTATATTATATTAGATTATTTATAACATTTATTCTCTTAATTTTGTAAATCAATTAAAAATAAATTATATTATTTTAATAATTTTTTTTATAAAAATATTAATATTTTTTTGTAAATTGAATAAACATCAATTAACAATAATAAACTCATAATTAATATTTAAAAAATCAATAAAATATTTTTTTTAATATTTATTAATTATCACTTACAGTAGAGTTAAACTAATATAAAAAAAATTATGTTACAGCTCACCTTTAATAATAATGAAATGGTGGAATTCAAAATACCTTTCATTGACTTTTCCTTCTTAGTGAGGACAAGACTTGCCTATTATGTTCATTACTAGCCACTGTTCTATTAACACAATACAGGTTAAAATCTAACAATCAACTCCAACGTATCTATCAATTACTTAAAACTTCTACCAGACCACTCGAAATATATATTTATTGAGAATATATATAAATTGAAACCCACAAACCAACTATTAAAATATCCATCTTTATAGATATATTAATCGGAACTTTAATTTTATGAAAATATAAAATAATACTTAATGAAATAAAGTTTATAGCTTTTCAAAATAACCTTTAATACCAAATGTTAATTGAAAAAAAAAAAATGAAGATTTTGCGTGAAGGTGTCGACAAACAGTGTTGTCGGATCGATATTTTTTTTAATGGTTAGTGTGAATTGTAAATTGTATATTATAAATTTACTATTTGATCCTTCTATTAAAAAAATAACCGTGGAAGCAAAAGAAAATAACTTCTCATTTGTTAATTTTTAATCTAGTTAATATAACTCAGACCTTAATATTATAGACTTAAATTTTGAATCTCATCCTATAATGTTTTTTTATTTAATAAAAAAATATTTTAATATATTTTTAAAATAATAATAATAAATTTTCATTTATTTGATCTTTATACTTTTTATTATTGTTCTATTTGATGATTTTCAAATCAATTTGATAATTAACCAAACTTTAAGAATATGACTAATTATTCATTTTCTATGTAGATTAGTATCGTATTAGATGGTTGAGTAGTGAGAACATATTACTCTTTTTTTAAATAAATATATATCATAATATATTTTAAATATAAAATTTAAATTTAAATTTCAACTTCAATACGTTAAATATATGTTTTTTTACTATGTAATGAATATATGTTTAACACATAATCACAATTATGCTAAACCATTTTTTATGCTAACAATCATAATTATTCTGTATTTATTTTTTATAGATTTTGATAATAATCTATAGATTATAAAATTAATATTAACATAATAATTAATTTTTATATTATTTAAAGTATTAATATTAATTTTTATCATTTATTTAATACACGTTTTTAAGTCAAATAAATAAAATTTAATTTTAAAATAAATAAAATTCAATATAATTAATTAAAATATTATATATTTTAATATTAAAAATATATATTCAATTTTAATTAGATACAACGGGAATATTATATTAACTATCACGATTCACAATACTTGCTTTATTAACTAAAATTATTTTTAAAAAATAATATCTTACAAACATATACAGTTTTTATTATTGATGATTAAGATATTTAAATTAGGAGACTTAGATGTTTGCAATTACAATAATAAATAAATAAAAGGAAGACTCGAGACGACTCTGTTTTGCGTGAAAGGATAGAAAAACAGGAAGTTAGTACTTAGTAGGGGAGTAAATTATTTATTTGTACAAGATTATTGATCTCAATAAACAATAGGAAATTATTATAGAAGATAGATAATAAATAAATAAATAAATAAATAAAGGTTAAAAATGACCATATCGACACTTATTATTATATTGGTGTTAAAAAGGATGAACATTGTCTATAAAAAAAATAAAAAAAGAAAGAAAGTAGATGAAGATTGTGTTAATAAAGAAATAATTGGTACGGTGTTCAACATTTATATACAGCTGGTTAGTTTGTGCTGGTCTTTATTGTCACGTTCATGAATTTCAAAATTCAAACACAACATTTTCCCCGTATTCGTACTTACTAGTTACTACAAACTAAGACCCATGAAACGAGGTCAAACCTGCCAAATAATGATCATGATATTATAACATCTCAATTTATTGGTTTTTAGTGGCCGACAATTTGTTTCTCCCACCACATCATCACACTATATATGCCTTTTCAAAGAGGGTGATTTTTTTTTTCCCTCCACTCTCTACACATCACTCAATCTTTTCCACCTTAATTTGGCCAATACATGCAAATACGAAAATTAATTCAAAAATATATGTTGGTTAACATGATTTTTAGAATCAATTTTGTGATATTATTATAATTTATATATTTATTTATTTTTATATAATTTTAATGGAACTCAAGATAATTTATATGTTGAAAACATATAAAATCTGAGATAAGAGATATCTACATATGGTTTTTCTTTTTGTATTTTTCCACATGAGAAAAAAAACAATATGGATCAGAGGAATAGATTGTAGACAAAGCCTTTTGTTAGCTATGTTCATCTTAATTTCTGCTAAAATGCCAGCTATCTCCTTTCACTGCTACTAGGAACTAATTTAACTTTAGGATGTATTTGTTAATTTATAATTGGAATAAATAAAATGAGAATAAATATGATTTTTATTGATTGAGAAGAAAATTATCAAAGTTCTTTCTATTTATTAATTTATATAGTCATTTTTTTCAATTATATAACAAATATTATTTTTATTTTTTATCAAAATTCTTTCTTTGTATTATTAACTAAATTTCATTCCATTTATATTATCAAATTAAATTATAAAAACTTTTCATTCATACATCTACATCAAATTTTATTTATATGATGACAGTTAAAAAAAAAAAAATCACTATTTATCATCTTGTTTATCCGTTCTTCAAAAAATAAATCTCTTACCACAATTTCTAACTTACCTTTTATTCTCTTTTCCTACCCAAAAAGAAAAGTGAAAATAAACTAATATATTCAAGCGATGAATAATATATTTGCTTTTGTAGCTCTAATTTCTTCTAAAAAAATTGTTTTTTTTATCGCGGATTAGAACCATCTTTCCAAATTAACGAGACAAAGATTTTGGTAAAAAAATCTCTCTTTCTCTCCCTTATTTCACAAGATTAAACAGAAACACCATGGATAGGCTTCTACGTAAAGACCCATTCATCAATATTTTGTAATCAAATCCATTACAATACTAAGATGGTTAATGTATGTATATACTTACCTGAGTTTATGGTGTATGTAGATAATGAGTCTTTATAAGAAAAGCATTTCGATTGCTATTGGCTAAACAAGACTTACGTTTGGGAGAAGAAAAAAATAAGTATTTGTTGATTTTTTTGTTGATGTTCTTTAATATTAGAGAAAATAAAGCTTAGAATATATACGTGGCTGCGAGGTTAAGGGGAAAAAATGAGAAGAGATAGGTTAAAAATGATCATAAGAGTATTATTTTTTCAAAAACTAATGATGAAGATAATAGAAAATGACTTTTATCATTTATTATTTTTAACTGTCCAATAATGTACTTAAAACTAACAGCGGTAGAATGAAACATTTTTATAGTTTAATTATAAAAATGTGATGAAATTAAATTTGGTGGTATAAAATATATAAAAATAATAATTTAATAGTATATTTATAGGATTTTCGAACAATATATCATGTGTATTTTTAAGTTTTTTTTTTTTTGTAAAAAAACTTGTTATTTAAGTGTATTCTCTTATATTAAATAAAAATTAATAGAAAATTAATTTTATCATAATACCTTTATTTACAAATAAAGTAATTTAAAAACATACTTTTTAAATATGGGTATACCTAATCAAAAGACCTTACGCAACACTTTTTTTCTTTGTCATTTTACTAACCCTTGTTCTTTTTTTTTTTAAACATATATTACAAAACCATTTTAATAACATGAAAGACAACTTAGTAACTCTCGTGAGAAACCTTTCGATGAAAGGACTAGGTGAAGCACCCGATCCATTTCATGTTTTTTTTTTTTTTTTTTTTTTGCCTTTAATTTTGTTTTAATATTTCAATGACATTAATATCATTTAAACTAATCGGATATTTCGGGAACACTAAATATTCAGGGCATTTTGCATAATTTTTTTGTTATAAATATTAATTTTTAGAAGTATAATTCCGGAGTCACATACCATTCTATACTCCATTAAATGGTTTAAAACATGCTTATTATTTAAAGTTTTTCCATTAAAATCTATCTTATCTCAACTAGTTGTGGCGTGACTTCATTTTTCAATTTAAACACCTTCATAAGCTTTTTGATAAACTTTAATTTCTTATCCTTATTAAGGAGAAACTTTTAAAATACCAATAATGTTCCATAACAAGACCTTCAATTTTTTTCACAAAAATTTAATAATTTCAGTTAAATTTTACCATTATGTACCTTTTTAAAAATAGTGATATTAAATTAGTACGGACTTGTAAAATATTGCTTATAAATGTTTACTATACCTTGTCTTAAGATCCATTATATTTATATAAACTTAATTTGATTTCATATTTTTCTTTTTAAAAGAATTAGATGTAAATTATTTCATACTTATTTGATATTTCTTTTGTCAACTTTTTTGTAATAGTAGTAGTAGTTACATTCTGATGGCTTATTTTTTACTCCATATTTTTAATTTAACATATATTTATTTATCAATGTTTAATTACAAAGATGCATCATTCAAAAAAAAAACCCAAAAGTATGCATAAAAAAATAAGGTAAAAGAAATTCTAAAATATAATTAATATATATTATATCTAATAATACAAATCATACTTAAAATAATTTTAAATAAAAAAATCTATTTATCACAAGTTATTGTATTACTACAATTAATATAAATTAAAAAAATAAACCATGTTATTTTAATTAGTAATTATTCATCATATCAATTATAATTATACTACAAATTATAACATAATTGTTTTTAAATTAATTATTTATGTCATTTACCTTTTATTTTGAATTTAGAAAAAGAAGCTAAGTACTTTCAAAACTTATGGTTATTTTTTTTTATCAATTATTCATGTGTCATTATATTAAATAATTAAAATTTAAAACTTAAATAACAGTTAAGGTTAATTTCTTTAACTAATAACTTACAAATAAGAAAATTTATAATTACAATTTATAATGAGATAAATAATGATTTTCTTATACATATTATAAAAATAACAATTACATCATATATTTATTTTTAATAATAATTTAGATATATTATTATTAAAAAGTAATAACATACTAAAAAAGTAATTTTATATTTTATATTTTTTAAAATACAATAGATAAATATTGATTTAAATTAAATAAATTATAACTGAGAATTACAGAATATATATAATATAAAATGACAATTTATCTTAATAAAGAAAATTATTCATAAAAACATGACTCAACTATCAATATATATATATAAACTAAACATTATTTTTAAAAAATTTATAAAAAAAATTTATAGTCACATCTCATTTTCATTTAACACTAATTAGTAATTATCTTCAAATTTCATGTTTTCTCGCTTCTTGCTTTTACTTTTATTTATTTATTTACTTTTATTTATAAAAGGGTAAAATAATAAAGCTAAAATTTAATTTCGAATAAAATGCCCAAACTTCTCGAATGCCTATGCGTTCACCTACTAATCTAATACTAGCGAAGCGATGGTGCTTGCTAATTCTCACATATATTAATATTTATAATTTATTACACCAAAATGATAGGCTTTAAATATCCATTTCATATTACACTTGGGTTAAATTAAGATCATCCAAAAAATAGTATTATATATCAATGCTCGACAATATGTAATTTTGTTTTTAAATTCCTCCATAGAATACATAATTTACATAATTTGTTTATAACATATTTTAATACATTTAAAAATATAATGCATATTTATTTTCAAACAAAAAATTTTAAGTGAAACGACTTCAATAAATAGTTCAAGAGAATATATCTTTTATTATTAAACATGAAATTAAAAGGATATTATAAAGAAAAATAGTGATCCAGCTACTAAAAGAAAAGTTGGTAGCTAGCGTGGAAGACAGAGCAGATCTGAGGATGTTTTTGTATGAACAGGTTGATCAAGATCAGTCGTCTGAACAAGATTAGTCGCCTTCTTTTTGGGAAGAGGCTCCGGCGAGGTAGAGACCGATGATGATGATGATGCGACTGCCCAAGAGTCGTTAGAGCTGTCAGAGCTAAATGACAAATCCATTACTCTATTTGGACTACCCGGGTATGGGTTTATTACACCAAACTTGCGCTTTTTGGATTGGTTGTTTGCCAATTCGAAGATTATCTTACAACAATCCTCCACTTTGTCCTGTTTGTGGAAAAATTAATATCAGATTAGCATATCTAAACCACAAAAATAAAAAAAGATTTAAACTTGAGAACTAATTAAATGATATAAAAAGTTAAAAATCAGAGACAAAGTAGAAACCTTGTCAACTCTGAGAATGCCCAACAGCTGTGCTTGGTATTGAAGTCGTAGACATGGTTCGATGCCATTCACAACGTGCAACATTGTAGCACTAGCCACTACAGATGGAAGAAAACGCATAGACCTACCATCTGTAAATTTTGTAATTAATTAATTAAAAGCAGAGGACAATGATTAGAGGCAAATTTGAATCTTCTTTCATGTGGATTTGATTACAATATTACATACCTGAAACGAGAGAGACAACGATCCATTCACATCTCCTAATAAATTCAAAGCAGAGATGATCTTTCAACCCAAGTCTTCTCGTTATGAAATCAAGAAATGAAAATGGAGTTACAGGGTTCATTTTCCACTCAAGAGTGGATAGTACCAGAAGCTCCATTTTCTTGATCGTTTTCGCTTCAAAAAAGTACTTACAATCTTCCACCTAATCATATCAAAATCCGGTATTAAATTAATTCATTTAGAAAATGAGGGGAAATAAGGCATCAATTTTAAGCAATTCAATAAAAAAACAGACAGTTCAATAAATGGATCGAAAACCCACTTGAAGATCCAACAACATAGGCACTTGGGTCTCTTCAACCTTAGCAGCCAGAGAGATACAGGCAACAGCAGCAAGCTGAGTCATCCATGGTTTTTCACTCTGGAAGTGAAGGCTGGAGAGAAACCTATCAAGGTAATCGACGGCCAGAATCGCAGTGAGAGCAGAGAAAGAGTAGTGGGAAACGACCTTGAGCATCCAATCCACGGCCTCCCGACGAAACCCAGAAAGAGATGGGTTTGTATGGAGGGTTGAGTGTAGCTCATTTTGATGTTCTTTAGACAGCAGAGTGACAAGCTCTTCATTTTCCCAGAACAAGTCTTGCTCTAGCAATATTAGAGGCTTTCTTAATCTTATATGTGAGGGTATTGTGCTATTATTAATGTTGTTATTATTATTCATGTAACAAGAGATCTCAGAAACTTGGTCTACTTCATCTGGTTGCTGGACTTGGAAAAAGCCAGCACTTGCAACATCATCATCTTCCAAATGTTCTTCTGTGCAATAAAGGGCGTCCAAAGGAAATGCACTTAGTTCTGGTTGGTAATTATGGTGTCGTTGAGCCATCTTCTTCTGAGAAGAAGCGGTTTTGGGTTTGGGTTCATTATTGGTCGAAGATGATCAAGAGGTTGAGCAAAATTAGCCTACCCATCACTCTCTCTCTCTCTCTCTCTCTCACTCTCAGTGTCTCTTTACTCTGAAATGAGAGATGACTGGGAAGAGGGACTCCTAATAACCAAAGGATGTGTTTTTTTTTTTTTTTTTTTAATTCTAAGTTCTAATTTCTTTTATATTTACTTTTAGAGTAATGGAGGGACTTTTTGCGTAGGTCATTGACTGATTGGGTAATTTAGTATCATCCTTTATAAAATAAGTTTTTAGATTCATTTAATTTGGAAAAAAATATTTCTAGCTAATTTTAATTTATAACACAACTTTTTAGTATATAAAATATAATTTAAAATATAAGGGTATATAAGTCATTTGAACTAAGTTTTCTTCATCTCTTATCATTTTTTTTATTTCTTTTAAATTTTTCATTCTAACAAATTTAATTGTATTCAATCAAATTTTCTCTTTCATTTTTTCTCCTTTACTAACTGGTTTATCTCTTCTAATTAATAAATAAATATTAAACTAATGAAAAATATGAATTAGTTTTATATTTAGTCAGGTTAAATATTAGCAATAATATAAATATGTAATACTACTAATAATAATATTTATTATTAAAATATTTAAAATTTATATTATTTTTAATTTAATAAACATTTATCTTTATTGTTTCAAAAATAATTATAAAATGTTTAATATAATTAAAATCTAATAACAAAAATTTTAAGACCTATATTATCCATAAATATATTTGAGTAAGAAATATTAATTAGACGCGTGATAAATTACAAGAATGATGAATAAAAAAACAAAATTTTAAAAAATAATAAATAATATAAATGAAATAATTAATAACAAATATGATATTACTTGTATTAATATGCATTATTAATGTTTTTGTAAATTGAATAAATATATAATGTAAATTAAGGATGAATATTTAATTGAAAATTGAACTGTAGATATGAAAATGTAAGATAATTTATTCTATTTTAATATAATTTTTTTTAAATAAATATTTCTCATTGTAATGTACTTTTATAATTTGATATACCTTCTATATTTTTTAATAGTAAAATATTCTTAAAGAATTAAAATATCATATAAATTCTTTGGTTAATTTTTCAAAAAAATAATGAACTAATTAAAAATCTATATATATAAAGTTGGTTCCGTCTATATCTTTTACAATAATTTATTTGATATTTTTTTACTTATATCTTTTTAATGTAAAGTAAATTACAGTGTATATAATAGGGAAAAAAGTATTTATGGTTATCCGATATGCAATTAGATATTATATATATAATTAATGTATCATTTATCAATTAAACTTAAAGTTAAAGATATATAATGATAAAATAACTATGAGATTATTTATTAATAATATATCAATTAAATTGTATCATATGAATTGATATATTTATTATAAAAAAATCTTTTTACTTATTCCTCACAAAATATAAGAAATTTTCTTATAATGACACGTGTAAATTATATTAAAATTAAAATTAATTAATATTTTTGAAATAAGATGAATATATTATACTTAATATTTATTATATGATAACATGATATATATACACACAAAATTAACACAAATTACATATACTCATGATTAATTTAATAAATAATTTAAATATCACGCAAAAATGTTAGTAGATAATTCGTCTAAATAACATATTATTATTTTATATGTTAACATAACAAACAACCTAAACAAATCTAATGACTCATTTTAATTTTTTTGTTAAAAGAAACTTAGAAAGTAAAATGATTAATTGCCTCCAAATGCATAAATAAATTACTTCAACATTTTATTTTATTATTATCTAGAGAGAATGATCTCTACATTTTAATTTATGTAATTATTTTTATTTATTTAGAAGTTTAATTTATTCTTGTTCAATAAAAAATTACTTAGATTATTTCTTGCATATATAAATTTATATTATTGGATATATTTTTTTATTAATTTTTCATATTGAAAATAATTAAGTTTAATATTTTTTAAATACGTAACAATCATGAGTAAAAACATACGGAGTTATATTTGTATTATTTTTATTTTTATCAATAAATTATAAAATTAATTCAAATATATAGATTATACAAATATATAAATTTGAGTTATATAGAAAAATGTAAAAAGAACACTTGACCCCAAAACGTAAACAAAAAAGTTCCGTGTCTATTTTCCTTATTTTTGTTAACAGTTTATTAATTTATACAGAATCGGTGATATTCTATAATATATTACCCTGTATACATGTATTATTAGTTATCAAAATGAAACACGGTCCAATGTTCCTTTTATGGGCTTTTTTTTATTATTATCTAAATTTCAAATTATTAATAAAAAATTTAAAAATATCTGTATTATTTTACACATGATTAAAATTAAACAAAAAAAAAATTAAGCACAATAAAAGCCTTTTTTTTTTTCTTGTGGCGAGCATGCATTTCGCCTCTGTGATTTTTTGAGCTGACATGACCATTGTTCAAGGTTCCCGCTTCAAAGAGGCACTATTCCAATATTAGTTATTTGCATCGTGTTTTTTTCATCAATTTTCATAAGTTTTATTATGTATATATATATATATATATACACACATTAATATATATGCATGATAATAACTAAAATCATTTTTCTATTAAAATGTTAATTATATTTATATAGAATAATGAAAATTCTTAGACGCAATATCATAAGATTTTTAAAGAATATTAAAAATAAATTGACTTTTTTATAGAATTTTCCTGTAAGAATATGAATAGTAATAAATATGTAATTCTCTTGTATTAAGTGTAACTATTTATATTTGTTTATTATAAAAAACATAAGATACTGTCTAATTTGTAAGAATATTTTAAAAAATTATGATAATAAGTTTTTTACGAAAAAGATATGAGTTTAGACAATAATAATGAAATCTCATATTGATCACGAAATCAATATACAATATATGTTGATATTGATATATATATAAAAAAAAATTAATGAAATGATTTATAAAAAATGAGTTTGTTTAAATTCTTGATATTTAATGCAATGTTAAAAAATAGAAAGAAACCACTCTATCTAATCTAAAAAAATATTTAAGTTGTTTATATTAATAAAAATGATTATATTATTAAGGTAGAATATAGGATAATTGATAATAGATTTATTAAAATATTGAATATAGTTATGAAAATTTGTATAAGAAAAATTTAAATCATTTTAACACGAAATATAAGAATTTTCATGGTGGTCTTAAAGATTATTTTTTATAGAAATGAATATGTGGATATTTTAATTATTTTGTGATGATTTAAAGTAAAAGATTATTTATGATAAAAATGTGAAGAAATGTGCCATAGGTTTAATATTAATTCTCATCAATAACTTGTATTAGAAGAATGTATACAAGCAAATAAACATGAAAAATATTTACGTTACATATAGATAATAAGTTAAAAGATGGATTTTTATGTCACACTTGTGATTATACGTATTAAAAAATATAGTTGATAACACG
This sequence comes from Hippophae tibetana, assembly GCA_037013495.1. Taxonomy (NCBI): domain Eukaryota; kingdom Viridiplantae; phylum Streptophyta; class Magnoliopsida; order Rosales; family Elaeagnaceae; genus Hippophae; species Hippophae tibetana. Next base: position 8,747,942 of record CM072804.1, read on the forward strand.
AGACATCAATTTATAAATAAACACAGGAAACGCATAAATATGTTTCAGTTTTTCAATTACAGATGCGGAAACATAATCTGGAAGGCTTTTGGGTTGCCATTTTGCTTCTCTATCACTCTCTCTTTCTCTGTGTAGCTTTAAATAATATTATTGTGTACTAAAATTAATTAAGTGTATATTTTTTTATTATTAACTAAATTACATTAAAATGTAGGTTAGAATTAAATTAATTATGCAGTGATATATTTAGGTTTGTTACTTTTATAATATTCATATTTTTAAAAAAAGTTTTGTTAATAATCATATTTTAAAAGGATTTTTATTTAGTACCAACAAAGTTTTAAAAAAAATTATTTAATAATCATAATATTTAAAAACTTATTTTTGAACAATAATAGATTAAAAAAATTACCATTTGATATTATCTGGATTAGAATAAAATAATCAATCTAATTACGTTACCATATTCTAGTTTTCATAATACAATAATTCAAGTATTTATGGCTGTTTTAAAATTCATGTAAAATTAATATTATGATCTATTACTCTCTTACTAATATAATTAATTTATAGTTTATGTATTTCTCAATGTTATATGTTCTACTGCAATGAGGTTGAAATTGAAATGATTTTGAAAATGACGTGAAATTCACTTTAGAGAAGACAAAGTAGGCATAAAAGAGGTGAATTAATCATTTTGCTCGTGTTGAAATAATATCAGATGATTATTTTTTTCAAATTATTATTTGAAAAATATTAAATCAAAATTTTATAAATTTTATGAATGCTAAATCAGAAATTTTAAATAATATTTTTTAAAACATTATCACTAACTACAACTTTTATTAATATATGAGTGATAGAAAAATACGAGTCCCGAAATATTTTAGTCCCAAGCATTTTCTATCACACTAAGTCGACACATGACTTTCGTACCATCTACTGCAGAATCCAGCTCGCTTGCGCTCCATTTGAATTTTTCTTGTCAGTCAAATTGATTGCTATTTTTTTAAAATACTTTATATCATAAATTTATAATATTATAAATAGTGTATTTAAATTTTATTAGTTAATAGGAATTAATACTAAAATTATGTGAAAAGAGTTAATAAAATTTTACTATATTATATAAAATTATCATAAATTTTATGTACAGAACTAACAATCTGTTTTTACTAAAAAAACAAAAAGATTGCTCTATTCTTAATTCTATATATGTTTAATTTTTCACTCTTTACCACTTATATAGTATTATACCATATTATATTTTGTGTAGTATCACTCGAATTATTATTTATGTAAAAATAATATATTAACGATAACTATAGAAATATAAATAGATAATTTATTATAATAATAAAATAATTATCACAATATTATTATCTTAACTTTTTGTTTATGAATGTTTGTACATTATATAACGAATACAACAAAGAGACCAATCTTATTTATCTTTATATACATGTTGTTTTATAGTAGTATTTACATATGAATTATTTATTCTTTTACTTATAAAAATAAATTCGATATTAACCAACTTACTTTTACCACAGAATAAAAACAATTGCATAAAATGTCGATTAATTACTAGACGTGACCTAATTGACATTAAAAAAAAATTCTAAAATCTTTATTTTTTATTAAATAAATAAGAATTATATTTAAATTTAGTTCTAAGATAATAAGTTAAAAAATTATACCAATATTTAAGCAATTGTTGACGAATATTTTTTAGCCAATGATCACCTTTGATTATCATAATTATTGTGTCATTTAATTATATATTAAAAAAATAAATTTTATTATTTTATATAATAATTATCTACAATATCAATTATAATTATAATTTATTACATAAAAAATATTCTTAACCATAAATTTTCTCACAAGAAATATCAATTATAATTTGTTACATAAAAAATATTCTTAACCATAATTATCTACAATATCAATTATAATTATAATTTATTACATAAAAAATATCAATTATAATTATGATTTACGATTAAAATTAAATTAAAAATATTATATATTATTTTAATGTTTTTATATTAAATAACATTTAAATAGAATATATTATTAAAAATTATTACTTAAAAAAATTATTTAATCTAAAAAAATTAAAAACAATAATTTTTTTTACTGTACCTGTTCAGATAGAAGAGGAAAAAAAGAAAAGAAAAAAATAAATGCAATACAATTAAATATATAACAATTGGATGAAATAGGGGATTTTTTTAAATTTCCAACTGGAATTGAATAACTTTTAGTAATGGAGGTATTCCTTGTCTACCGTAATCTTTTTCATTTTATTTCGTTTCAATGGGATAAAATATATAAAAATAATTTAATTTTTAATTTTATTCTCTCAATCTAATTAAGTATTTACCAAATTAATTTTTCATTTATGATGAGTTGAAATGAAGTTATCATTATAATAAGAAATAGATATCATTTTTTCATTTATGATTAGCAGAGGTAAGAAGCGTGCCAACATGAGACCACCTTTGTGATTCATTAATATTTAATTACTAACATTTACAGGGTGGTGTTTACTTATATTTAGAAAATGAGTAATTTGGGAAGATACAAGTTATGTTACAACTATTAATACTTTAAATAAATATGAATTTAAATATTAAGATTTATTTTTTAAAATTTTATAATAACTATAATATTGATTATAATAATATAAAATATTATCTTAAATAGACTTTCCATAAAAAATTCATAATACAGTATACTTACTTTATTACAGCGGTCAGAGACAATATTTTTTTCTTAAAAAATTAAAAGCTAAGTTGCTCTTTTGATTCAGAAAGTATGGCGAATTCTTGGTGCAGGCGAAAGTACCTAACACAAAGCCCGATTCTTGAAAATAACCTCTGAATTCCGATGCATCTCTGTAAAGGAACAAGCAAAAGAATTTTACTTTTACTATTAATAACTTGAATGTAATTATATTACGTTAAATTTTTATTATAATTAACATTAATATTTATATAATATAATTAGATAAAATTAATAATAAATATTTTAATAACATAATTTATATTAAAATAATATTTAATTTTATGTATCTAAATTATTTCATTATAAAAATTTATTTGTATAAATATTTAATTTATTTATATATATATTTTTATTTAAAAAATCAAAATATATAATTTTAAAATTAAAATTTTAGATATATAAAGTAAAATATTTGATACAATTTAACCAAGTAACTACTTATAATATTAAATTTCTAATTAATTATACAACCAAACAATTAATTATATAATAAATATATAATTAAATTTCATCAATTCATCTCTCTTTTATTTGTTTTGATAATAATTTATATATTATTTCATCTAAATAGTTATTCTAAAGTAATATTATTGTTAAATTTAGGTTTAATTTTATTTCAAAACACATATTATTAGACGAAGTTTGCACTAATTTATATATGAGTTATATACTTCATTTTTAATTGATATAAGATTTTTTAACATATTTTCGAAATATAATTTCTTAGAAACTAATAAGTAAATCCACATCATTCAACATCATACACTCTTGACATAACAACTTATTAGATAATAACACTTCACTTACTCAAATTGATATCATTACTTAAATAATTGAAGTCATTTGCAAATAATTTGTTTGAGCTGGAATTCGAACCAAATAATAATATAGTAGGTTTTTTTATTTATTTTTACAGTAACATGATTGGATATCTTAGCTTCAAACTACTGGTCTTTCATACAACCAATTTTTATATACTATAATTTTGTTTGTCTTTATTAATAAATTGTCATTAGTTTCGTCTAAATTTTTAAATTTTTTCTCATTTTATAAAAATAAAAAACTAAATTGAATATTTTCTACCACATGTCAATAAAAATACCTAGTTTAGTATTTTGCCTTAAAGCCCTTTTATGGTACTGTATTACATAAAATTGGTAATTAGTATATTACATCAGCTCAATTATTAAGTATACCATTTATACGTTTCTTTGTACGAAGTGGGTAGGATGGAATCTTACTGATTTAAACCCCTTATCCAAATATCCACAATCAAATGGTGTTTACTGATTTAATTAAAAAATACTAATGATTTTTATCATCATTTAGTGCACATAATAATTTACATTTAACAATTTGATTGATAATTTGTTAATAAGTGATTTCATAATTAATTTATAATTTAACATCTCCAATTTTACATTTGATTTATCACTTAATACATTTAAAAATTTGATTAATATAATACTAGCTATAAAATAATATACATAATGATATCATACATTTTAAGTTAAAACTTATAGTCTTTTGGACAACCTATTACGTATTTTGAATTAAAGCCCTTTTCATGGTATTGGATTTCATAAAATTGGTAATTAGTATTTTTTCCAAGATAAAATTGATAATTAGTAAATTACATTAGTAGGTAGGTTACTTGATTAATTTTATCATTTTTAAAATATATGAACATGATTGAATATCACTAATCTTATTCTATGCTCCTCACGCAAATGATGCTTAATAATCTAACTAAATAAAAATACATTATTTTATATGATGTGTCAAGGTGATCATAAGAAAACAATGTTCCACGTATCAAAAATAAAAATAACTTAAACTTCATGATAATTCATAATTGTTATTTAATAATGATTTACTTTTCTAGTTTTAATTAAATAATTAACTTTATATTTTTTGTATTTTTTTAAATAATCATCAATATTTAATAATAATTTATACTTAATGATTTAAGTTAAAAAGACAAACCTCATCTGAAAGTTGTTTAGTAACACTTTTTATTTCTGAATATTTTCAAACATCTAAAAAAATTTGATTTTTATTGTTATTAATAATTTATATTTCTATTTTTTTGTTCAATATTCATTTATATGTAAATCATGCTACTCGATTTACTTCTTATAAAGATGCTTGTCAAAAATTAAATACATTAGACATATATTCATTACATTATAAAAAATTATTGGTTAACTTTCAAATTTACAATATAATAAAGTAATATTTTTTTTACTCATCAATACTTCAAATATAATATTTTCAATGACAATATTAACCATTTGATAATTATCAATATGAATTTTTTTTTACTATAGTTAAACAGAGTAGTTGATATTGTGAAGAAGAGTATCAATTTAATCATTATTTTTTAATAGTATATATATATATATATATATTTATTAAAAAAAAGGATATCACCAACACAAATAATAAAAAAATTATTTTATTTTTATATGTTTTTATATTTTTTAAATCGTTATTAATAAATCAAATTTATAGATTGTATAGATAATAAAAAACTAAATCAATAAAAAAATTAAAATTTAACAATTCTTTATTCCACACTAACTTTTTTTAATAATAAATATATTAAAGAGAATAAACTACCCAAATTCATAATAATTGAGAGATGTGTGATTACGCTTTAGGAACGCTATCTTAAAAAAAAAAAAAACAAAAAAACAAAAACACTCGTGCTCATAATTTACACTAAAAAAAATTCATAGCTTGCAAATGAAGTTATCCATCAGTCAAAAATCGAAGCACGAATCCTTCATCCAATAGATTAATTAACTAATTACATGTAATCCAATCTCAGATATCTTATTTTTACTTAATTAAGATATAAGTTTGTAAGGACGAAAAGTTATTAGGCAGTTAAAAGGGACTGAGGCTAGGCTTGTCATGCACAGTCTCTCCAGACAGTCCAGTTCAATGCAGCATATGTCAAATCCAAGAAAGATTTTTACTCTTGACCTATTTATATTATTGAAAAATTTATTTATTAATATTAATATTTAATGTATTAGAAAAATTATATTATTTTCATTAATAATTATATTATAGTATAACATACATTTTTACAATTTTTTTTTTAATTTTTCGTAAGATCAAAAACGATAATCTAGGTATAAAGAAGATTAAGTTAAAACAAAAAACAGAAATTACATTAATTTAAATATTTCATCACTTAATCATTAAATTGAAGAAAAATAATAATAATACTTAATTTGTATAGATTTTTGGACTTATATTTTTCCCGTTATAATTATTTTAAAAATAAAAAATAATCAAATCTTTTAAATAATATTAATATATGATATAATTTAAATATATAAATATAAACATAATTATAAAATTATGCTTTCTTAAACTTCATCTAAACTGATACTATTAAATTGACATCACATCATCTCCAATTCCTAAAAATTATATGTAACTTGCAATATGCATTAATATACATGCCAAATTATAATTGATACTATTTACTAATAACGATTACTTCAAATCTCTGTACTATAACTTAACTTGTAAATATCGAATAAGATATTTAAATAAAATTTTAGCCGAATTATATTTTATTGAGTATAAATATTTTTAATAAAATTTCAAAACAATCAATTACATATATTTTGAATTAATTATTATTTAATATATATTTTTAAATATTTATAATATTTTTATATTAATTGATTAAAATATTATATAATAAATATATATTATTTTTCATAAAATAAGTAACTAAAATATTATAAATAATTTTTTTAATATTATAAAAAATATAATTGATATTTTTAATATTTCGTTAATTTATTTTTGATAATTTTATAATAATTTGATATAATATTTTGATGTAAAAATCTGTAAAATAAGCATGATGAGTAATATATACCGTGTCGACATCATTATCCTTACTTTCAAATCACTTGTGAAACATGTCCGTATTATTTAGTATTATTTTTAAAGATGTAAAAATATTTATCTTTTATAAATAATTTTAAAATATTATATAAAATTAAATTATTCAATTACAATAGTATTTGATTCTTAAATTTTTAAAATTATATATATAAATTATTAAATATTATAATTTATTTTTTAAATTTTTAAATTTTATACAAAAGATGCCAACGTGAGTACTAAACTATATATTAATGAACCAAAAATTTAAGATTTATGTATAGAATTTTTAACACTTAAAAACTAAATCATATGTTTTATATAATCTAATATTTTCGGATGAATTTGGATAAAATTTAGAGATTACAATTTAGCTTAAATTTATTTATTATTATTTTTCTCTTAAGCCTTAATTTATTTGTCATTGAAACTTTCTGCCGCGAGAGGTTTTGCTTTCATGCTTTTCTTTTCTTTTCTTTTCTTTTCCTCCCTTCTTTTCGTTTCTTTCTTGTAACTGAAACCCCTATAGGTTCGTTCTCCAAGAAATGTAGCTATTAAAAAAAAAGTACTGAGAGGATAAAGGGTTGCTAGTTGCTACTACCAGGTAAGACGACCAATAGAGAAAAAGTAGAGAATGACCTTGTAATTAAGACGGTGCTGCTAGAGCTACGGTAATTGTTCTGTGTTTAGGTGGTTACCACCCATTCCCCCAAAGTAACCATCAAAGTCTACAAAAGCTGCATAAATATGCTCTGGCTATTGTTTTAGTATTTCAGTTCCTCAAGGCAGATACTTTTTAAGCTTTTTCTCATGTGATTATTATTGGTAAATTTTCTCCCTTAATGTGTTAAAATATAAAAAAGTAGCTGTTCCATCATTCTAGTCAAAGTCAGATAAGTCCCACTCTCTGAAGAGCCAGATAGTGGCTCATTTTCTCACTCTTCTATTAAAGCAAAACCCTTCATTGGAACTCATCAACCATCTCTATTGACCCTACCGTTTTCTCTAATGGGACCTTCTCGCCAGTATCAATAATCATAATTTGTATGGAAAAGTATCGAGATTGGTCTTAGGATAATCACAATTTGTATGTAACTCATTTTCTATAGCTAGTTATTTCGAAAACAAAAGGAAAGCTGAAATCTATATTACCAAACTAGGGTCTCTTTGGTTGGTATTGCCCCAACTGAATAATGTTGGGCAACCCTTACAACATATTCACAGTTTCTATTAGAATTGATATGAGTTTAACATAATCTCTCAAAAACACCATCATAGCATCCCAGCAAACAAAAGAGAAAATGCTAATGGGTAACAGAAAGCTAATGATGACAGATTATAATGGACTAATGGAGTCGTGACCCAATTATATTTCCTTTCAGCTGTACGTGAAAGGCCTCAGCCCCACCTTCAGATTTCACTTTGTCCCCCCAAATATAGCTTAATCTACAAAGTTACTCATAATTGGATGCATCTGCTTCAGACTAGAGAGGATGTAAGCATGGAATGTTATGATGAGATATTATTTGATTTCTCACACCAGTCACTACCGTAAGCAAACCAACATTTTTTTTGTCCTAGTCCATTTCGGAAAAATTGATATCCTCGTTAGAATCAATCCTATAGTTTTATTTTTAAACGTTTGGTAACATTAAAATGATATTATAATTCAACACCATTTATTAGAACCATTATGAATTGAACATTTCCAGCATCCTACTTTAATTTAAATTTCATAGCTAATTACACGATAATTAGAACAATAAATGATAAATAATTACACTAATCATGTACCCAAAATTGTGACTCAAATCCAAAGCTTTCTATGTGCCCGAATGAAATTCATATTAAATCATATCAATCGCATAAGATATATGATTAAATATTATTTTTTTCAACCACATAAAAGGCAATCACGATCAACTTCTCATCCTAATAGTTGAAATATAATATATTAGAATATTAATGAGTTAGAAATGTTTTGATTATGAAGACTAAAAACTAATTTGTTTTATTCACTAATGAACATATGATGTAACATTATCTAATTTTATTTAAATATTATATCTTATCACATTAAATTTAGATTATAGTCCTAATATGTTGAACTTTAAACATAATTTCCATAATTTTTTCTATTAAATTTTCACGTTATAAATAAACATATATAATAATTTTTTTTGTATTTTTTGCTCATCTTATTTAAGTCATTTGGGACAAATATGATAAGATATTCTAACTAGTAATATCTAATTATCATCTCAACTCATGAAAAATTAAGAAAATATAACAAGTTATAAAATTTAATAGATTATATCATAAATCTTATTAATATTTCATCTCTACTAAACAATTAATTTAAAATGTCTAAATTTTCAATTATAAAATTATGTATCTTAATTTTTCTATCATCTCAAATTAAAAATAATATATTTTTTAAATATAATAAAAATATAAACTAAATATAATATAATTTAATACAATTCCATCCAATATAATTATACTTAATCTATAAAATATAATACAACAAACATGCACTATGTAGACATGCTCCCTAACACAAAAAAAACGTTCTCCAAAGAACTTTCATCTGTTGACAACACACCTTGTTTGGATAAATTCCGGACAAGAATATTTGTTGAAATTTTAGTGGGTTTGAGAGAGTTTGGTTCAAAAATAACTGTTCCTAATCATACATTGAGAATGAACTGGATAATGAGAAGATACTAGCATTAAGTTTCGTGTTCTTTTGTTTGGATGTACAATAAGAGAAGTCTTATGATTTACATTGTTGGCTTCCCTCATTTTGCAAAGCCAAGAAGTACACCGCTTTTGATTTTTGTTTTTAGATGCTTATGTACACTGCCAGTTATTTGTTCATATGATAATTGTATAGCCTAAACAAGATAGTAAATGGTAAAAGATGCAAGTCGTAAAAGTTCAGTTCGATTTAGTTATCAATTTTGTCCTCCATTTGAAAAGGGGGGAAAAGACGATAGTGACAAACTAGCAGTTCATGATAATCCGAGGGAAAAATGGGGAGATTCAGAATATGTTTTGGCACTTAAACCAATAGCGGCTAGACATGTATCCTTGTTCTAAAGCAAAATTTGTGTGCAGCTACATATAATGAAACTAAAATACAATTTTGAAGCTATAAAACTTACACAGATAGCTGCTACCACGTCACGCTTAAGATGTTCCCAAATATACTTCTCCACATGCTATGCATATTTTTGCTGAATATATTCTCGAAGACACTTCTAATATGAGAAGTCAATTCGTGAACTGTCGGTTCTGATGAAAAACAGGCACCTTGAACGTCGAAGTTGGGGATGTGGATCAACCTTGAACGACAATATTGGGTAGAAGAGCATAGCATATTAGTACATTCTCACACACTTGCAAGCTATCTAATATGCATCTGACAGCTCACTCAAATTCTTTTGACCACTGAAGGACTCAGAAAGAAGTACCACAAAATAAGGGTAGCTTAATTGGTAGAGCAAATTTTGCTAATATCAGAACAATATTTCTATTTTTACAAACCTTAGAGCATTAAATTGTGAGGTAAAATATTTAATTGTTCTGACATTAGTTTTTTTATTCTAGAAATATCAATTCCTTAAAACAAAGTAATTCAATCCCGTCCATACTAAATATTGTTGTTGCACACTTGTACTTCACAAATAAAATACCATAACAGACATTCTAGTTAGAGAACAAGAAAAATCCTTTTATGGTAAATTTAAGACTGAGTGGTATCTTCAGCTGAGCACAATTATCAAATAGATTGTGCCCAGAATGGCACATATTCTTTCATGCTGAAGCCTGAACCATACATACATGTAGGTGCCAATCTAGGCTGCATATGATAAATTTCCTCTCAACTATACTTATTCACCTATAATCATTGCTCACATACCCCAGGCACCAAACATAAGGCTGATGGCATGCTGGATGTTCTGTTCGTAACATGGTAATTGGTCATCTAGCATATTGAAAGCGGTCTAAAATGCCCTTATGAATCTCGAGGATAAATCGTTGATGACAACTTAACCAAATAAACTGTGGCAGTGTAAATGTATAATAATACAAAAGGAACAAAAAAGTGCATTCACCATAATAAAATGAAGTCCACATCCCATTTTATCTTCTGAATGTGGATGGTAGGCGACGAGCTTTTCTACCACAGCTTCCTCACTTTCACCTGTTAGACATTCTTCATCTTCATACCTGGTGCCAAAGCAAATGAAGCAGGCATGGAAGCAAAATCAAACATAAATCTGATAATAATTTAAAATTCAGAATGGTGCTTGATGATGGTTTGCATGAGATGCAGGTTACAGCACAACCATAAGTTGTTTTCTAAGAGGATTGAAGTTTCAGCTTATCATGTTATGTTACAAACATAAAACTTAGAACTTTGACGTTAACGTTTTATTATAACCAATTACGAAAATAATATCTCATAAATGAAAGGAAAAATACAATTAAGTGACATAGTATTGAAACCATACATAAATAAATTAAACCAATGAACAAAAAGTTGATATGAACAAATGGGTAGCTCAATTAAAGATATCAATTATTTATAGGTGTTAAAACCAAAACTAAAAGAAACACGTTTAAGCCTAAAAAATAAGACATAATATATGGTATTAATATTTAAATGTGATATTGTAATTTAAAATATATTTTGATAAATAATTTAAGATTGAAAAATAAATAGCCAAAAACAATATTATAATTTTCATATATATAAGAATTTAAATAAATTAAAAGGGTTATTAAAAAAAGATTAAATAATATAATACCACACAAAGCTAAAACATAAAGAGAAAAATATTAGGGGAAATTTTGATGAAAGCCGGAATGAAAAAAAAAACCTCAAAAGCTTTAGTCCTAAGCCCAATTGATGTAAAAACAATTGTAAAAAAATTGACTGCATCTACAGCCCCATTGATGTTCCTCCACTGGGAACAATTCTAGATTCCAATTATACTGACAACCATGGGCAACACTCTAGCTCACACACTTAAATCAAAAATCCTATAGAGCTTTAACCGATTCAAACCTTCAAGTTTTCAATTTATATCTCTATCCATCAATATATCTAGGACAGGAGTCAATATATGTCCAACCAAGTCAATATTTCATATACAAAAGGATATCAATTAACAAGTTCTATACTAGCAAACAATACCTAAGTAATCGGCCATTGCTCTCAGTCTCATTTAACACCATTGGGGTTCAATAGAAAAGAAAATTGTACAAATTATCCAACCCATAGTTTTGAATAAATCATTTATACTATCGCATTGACTTGGTGAATAAATCTATTGGATTGGACTACAAGCCTAAAAATGAGTATGATACATGCAAAGAATATCAAAAATTAAGCAGGGCAAGAATCCAACATATATTTTAGAAACTCAGAAATTCACCAAGTCATGAAAAATAATCTTTTTTCTTTCCTTTTGTCATGCATCTTGCTTGTAAAGCTAAGAAAAAGCAAACACGAGCTATACTTATCAAACTCTGAAGGTTCCAAATCTTATTCCTGCACCCTTCTTCGCCAAAGTTTTTGAATTAAACGATATGATGTTTTCCCTAAGTAGTTGCACACTAAATAAAAACTTGCTGGAAGCAATTATCCGTTCCAGACAGTTTCAGATTTACAGACAGTCACCACTGAGGCCCGCTATAAGTTCAGACATAAAGTTTGTATTCAAATTACTGCTAGGAACAAAAAGAATGACATAAATAATGGATTGACATCTCTGACTAAAGAAGAAACAATTCTAATAATCATGAAATTCATAGAACAAAGTTCTTTTATGAAGTGAGGAAAGAAAATCGAGTTTTGCGGTAAGTCTCACCTAATTCCAGTTATATTATTATGAAAAATACTTTTTGACCTGTAACTGGAATAGATTGCATAAGCAAACGCACGAAAATGAGTAGATCCCAAAACTACAGAACACGGGGCATGCATGTTGACACTTAATTGTCAGCTATATTGTTCTCTTGTTTTGTTCGCTAAAAGTCATAGTGTAAGACATAAAATAGTCAAATGGAAAGCATGCTATAGCTATCAGGTTGTGGGCACTATTGCTGGATTGTTACTGGTTCAGGTCTTTAGTTGTACATATATTGCAATGCAGTTTGTTATTTCTAGTACTTGATGTTCAAAAAAGTCATGAAATTTACCAATGAACTTGGGAGTATCATCATTTGATTATGGGCTATGAACATAAAAGTTTGATATTCATCTTCAGAAAACAATTCCTCAGAACACAGATGGTGAAAAAAAAGTTTAGAGTTTCGTTCACATTTCCATCCTTTCCTATAACCTTCCAATTTCAATCAATCTTTAGCGACATAGTAGCAGGAAAAATATTCAGATACAAATTACAATGTCCATTAAGTTCTCGTACTCTGATCTAAAAAAAATAATTAAATTATATTATCGTACTTGCTCATACCAAGTTTCGTCCAACCAGAAATGATCATTGAGGATCAAATAGCATATAAGGCTACCACGAAAAACTTTAAATTCCAGCGCCTTTTTCAACTCACCTCAGTAATCACGTAAAGCTAAAATCAACAGCATGATTATACACCAACTGGTTCATTATCCACGAAATTACTAACTACTAACGACATAAACACCGAGCACAATATAGAAAATAGAGTTCGTATACGAGTTACGAGTTCTGGAACCAATACAAAAATTATATGGAAATAGAGGGGAAAAGTGCAAACCTGTAAGAGCGAAGAATATCTAGAGAATGGTACTAGTATTCTGAAATTATGTGAAAATGAGGCATTCTATTCTTGAAATTATGAAATTGGTGCTAGTATCCTGCGTTCATTTTCAATATTTGTGGGACCATGTTCCCACCCAATTTTAGTACTAAAGTACTCATTTTCACCTAATTTACCGGAACAGTCATACACCCAGCCCAAGAATATCCTTTGTGAGAAAGACGATAGGGTTGATATCTCTGAAAATCTCCTGCTCTACATCTTTCCAGTAGCAATAATCGGGATCGTCCAACCTCTACGGGATAAAAGTGGGCGGATCGTTCACGTTAAAGCTCATAACCGCGGTGGTATCGTCAGCAGAGGATACACTTGCATTTCGATGAGTCAAGTCGACAGCGGAGGTGAACTATTGCCAGCAATGCGGATCTAGAAGGTAGGAGGGGAGACGGATGCGGATGCGGAACGCCTCTGAGACGTGAAGAAGCGGCCATGAGCATCAGTCGTAAAGGAAAGTGCTAACTGGGTCTGGGTATGATTCGTATGAAACATGGATATGGGCAGTTGGCGGTAGAATAAGCGAGGAAAGGAACTTTATCGGATCGGACTTTCATTCTCTCCTTAATTTTTGGTGACTTTTCATCTATACATTTTATTTGATATGTATTATGATTAATATATTATATTTTTAAAATATTATTTAAATTATTTAACACATAAAATATTTTTAATATATACTGTTCATTTAGACAAGAAAATTATAACATGTATTAGATTTTTCATTTTTTATTAAGAAAATATTGAATTTATTATTATAGTTATTTTAATCTATTATAATTTTATTTAATAATAATATTAAATGTATGTTAATATATACTTTTATTTATTATGTGAGGTTAATGTCCTTACCCATTTTGTTTTTTAATATATTCATTTAGACTGTAGTGTTTGCTTTATGACCCACTGGTTATTGCTGTTTCAATATTTACATAAGATGCTAGATTTCAAAATAACTCAGTATATCATCGATAAAGGGAGGTCACAACCTTCTAGAGCATAGAGTATATTTTCTCTCCCGTTAGGAGTTCAAACTCTTTCTTTTGCTTTCCTTGCTCACAGTCACCATCACCATTGTGGTTTTTGCCTCCTTCTCCCCCTCCCTTACTCGACTCTGTTGGTTCCGTCTCGAGTAGGTTTCACCCGGCTCTGTTATGCTCGCCTCCTTCTCCCTCTCTCGCTCGACTTTATTGGTTCTCTATCGACAGCTTGAGTGGGATTTTCTCGTCTCAGCTCGCTTGCTCTGCTCGACCCGGTGGTTCAGCTCTGTTCTTCGGCACTAGTGAGGTTGCTGCTCCATGTTGGTTCGGCTACTCTGTGTTTGGTTTTGCTTGGGGTCCTTGCTCCGTGGTGGGTCTGCTGCTCTGCATTTGGCTTTGCTTTGGGTCGCTGCTCCGTGATGGTTCCTCTGCTCTCTTTGGTGTTGGGTGTTGGCTTTGCTGATCAGGCTAGTGTTTTTTTTGTTTGTTATAAAAACCATAACGCCCAAACTTTTCTTACAGTTTCTTTTCCAATCTCTCTGGGACCATCTGTGGGATATGACATTTACTTTCAATGGGATTCAACTTATAAATTTTCAAATAAATATTTATTGAGATTTAGTTATGAATGATATCAGGTTTGTTTCCTCTATTGTTTGGGGTTTGGTACGCCTTTGTACGGTTGGTTATGTGCACCTTGTTGCGTTTGATTATGTATTTACGTTATTGTGCGTCGTACGGTTATGTGTATGCTCTCTCTCTTCGTAGAAATGGCTTGAAATGTCAAATTTTTAACCTTTGAAGATGTATTTCGTATTATATAGGATATATTATTTTGAATTTAAATGTAGTAAACTTTTACTTTGATGGGAAAAAAAATGATAGATCTCATAGCCTGCTTATCACCATTACTTAATATAAAACTATCATCATCATCATCAAATTAATGCACAATCAATAGTTGTTTAATAAAAATGTTGCAATAACACTCTTAAAGTTGATGCAATAACAGTTCAACATGAAGTTCAACTGTTTTATTTTATTTTGAAAATGAAATTAAAATTTAAATGTAGAAAAAACGCTTATCAAAATTAAACGAAATTCGTGTTCGTAAGACATATGAGTGTGCGAGTGAAGTTTAGGATTTTTGGATCGAACGTTCGAAGATTTGCACTCCCATGTGCACGGTATAAAAAGCATTCATACTACACTGACTTACCACTCTTGTAGAAAAAAATGATATCTAAAACTTTGAATGATGTTTGTTATTTTAATAGTATCATAATTCAATTTTTAATACCATTTTTCTCTTTTATTATTCAAGTGTTATTTTAGTAGTATTCTCGTTCAAGATATGTACAATTTGGTATAATTTTTTCATTAAATTGAAAATTTATTACATTTTATGTATAAATCAATACCAACTTGGTATGTTTTTCACATTAAATTGAAGAAATTATATAAAATTAGTATCTATTTTTAAATGAGAATACTATTAAGGTACTATTTAAATAAAAAGGATAAAAAATGGTTTCAAAAATTTAATTATAGTACTACTAATTAACAAACTTCTTTCAATATGTTAGTTTTTTTTAGGAGACAAACAAAATAACCATATTTTTCTTTCTCAATGAATAACTTTTGGATTCAATTTCGCATTTATTTAAATATTATTTTGAGAATGTAAATATATGATTTTGAAACCCTCGCGAAAGAGAACTCAAATTAATCACGATCACACACTTATACTAAGTAGTCAAAATAATGCCTCAAAATGACATTTAATTATAGTTTCAAAACCCATTTTTTCCAATAATCTTAAGTATGAATGAAAATTGAAAATCTTTGAAAAAAAATGACTAAATAGATTTGACATGTATTAATAGAGTTCAATGGTTTGAAATCTACATAAGACAAATAGGTGTTACCTTTTTAATCTTCACTTATGAAAATATGTTTACTAGTTGACAGTAGACGTGATGTTTTTGATCTATTATACTATATGTAAATGATGATATACTTCACACATAAATCTGTTCAAATACAATTCAGTATTTACTGTTATGTTCATTTTGGTCATGAACATATACATGGTTCTATGAGAGTTTCTAAAGAAATGAGTCTAACACAAATTTCTTTCGAAATGATCCCATTTCTCTATAATATAGATGATATTTTTTCAATAAAAATAATTTGCAAAGATTAACCCGTAATACTCTACTCAATATTGTCTCCATAAAATTCTTTAAAAACTTAGCTTAATCTTTTTTCTTTGAACATCATTATTTTCATCATAGGAATGAACTTGAGGGTAAACATCTTCATAGTTTCTTTGTAAGCATTAACAATTATGTTATTCTTTTGAATTTAGATCTTTGGATCTTTAATCATCTAGGTTGGATTTTTATTACAAATTTTTATTCATTCATGGGCTTTAGTCTCATTCTATTTGGTGATGACTCAACTAACTTTCTAAGTCATCCCTTGGTTAATAGATTTGTTATGTCATCATTTGACTTCACATAATAAATATAGATAACCCAGGTTAAAAGTAATTTTGTAATGATATTATGTCTATAATGTATATATCATGACTTACCATTATACATATTACTATATTCCATACCAATACCAATAACAGATTGACTATTACAATGAACGCAAATGTAGGCAGAAGCTTTGCCCACTTTATAATATCATCTAGGAAATTGCACAGTCATTCATTCTTTTTACCATATTTATCCAAAGCAATAAATGAAGATGAATTTTATAGTAGATCTAGCAAGACATGTCTATTTATTGTATCCTTCTAATACAATTGGATACCTTGTATAATGCAGTCCATAGCTATAAATATATCTTAAATATCTAAGCAATTTTATAATACTGTTACAGTAATCATATCACAGATTGTTGGTATATCTAATTAGTTTACTTATTATATAAGCTATGTTAATTTGGTCTTGTATAACTCATTAAGTATATGAGACACACTTTTATCACCATTCTCGAATATGTGTAAATTTACATCTATAGATAAACTAATAATTTTTGAATCACCGTCGTTAAATTTATCAAGTATATATTGTTGACATAGTGATATTGACTTAGAATGAGATTATTGGATATCTTTAATATCTTAATTCTTAGAATTAAATAAGCTAGTCCAATATCTTTCTTATCAAACTTTGAATTCAACGTACTCTACGTAGATTCGATCATTATTACCCATAATTAGGCATGTAATCAATGTAAAAACACAAGATGATATAACCATCTTTAATGTCCTTGACATATACACATTTATCATATTTATTAATCTTGAAACTATTTGATTTCGTGATATTGTCAAATTTTTCGTACCATTATTTTGATGTTTGTTTTAAGTTATATAATGATTTCATGAACTTGTTTAACTTTTATTGTTATCTTGTGGGTAGAAAAACCATTGAGTTGTTTTATGTAGATTTATTTATTTAAATCTCTATTTAAAAATATTTTTTTAAATCCATTCGATTTATTTTAAGATTTTGAAAAATTACAATACTAATTATCATCCTAATAACATGCACTAACTTACTACTTTAATGAAATCAAACGTTATATAAAGACTTTAATGTATTAGTGTATAGACGGAGACAAACACAAAATAACTACTTTTTTTTCTTTTAAATAAATAAATTTTGTTATTTAATTTCTTATTTATCTAAATATAATTTTGAATTTGTAAATATATGATGTTAAAATCTAGAAAAAGAACTTACATTAATCACGATTATATACTCTTATATTAAGTGTATCTTACTCAAAAAAATATCTTAAAATAGTATTTAACCATAGGTTTAAAACCCTTAGTTTTTCCAACATTATCTTTTCTTGTCTCCTTCCCAACTTCATTTGCACTGTAGAACTAAAAAAATCTCTAGCGAAAGCACCACCTCTCGTATGCATAATCGTCCCCAGTTGTAAAAATCTCCAGCTCCTTTTTGCATTGTAGACATAAACCTAACTCTATAGGAAATTTTCAACGGCACAACGGCTCAAAGATCCAATACCATAATTGAAAAAACATAAACATAATGGGGTGAATTAGAACTGAGAGAGATATATAGGAGAAAGAGAGAGAGAGAACAACAGAAAAGAAAGGAAACCTTACTAGATAGTAGATACGCATCAAAATGGTACTTTTGTAATTTTTAAATAGTTTGTGGTATAATAATAATAATAATAATAATAATAATAATAATAATAATAATAATAATAATAATAATAATAATAATAATAATAATAATAATAATAATAATAATAATAATAATAATAATAATAATAATAATAATAATAATAATAATAATAATAATAATAATAATAATAATAATAATAATAATAATAATAATAATAATAATAATAATAATAATAATAATAATAATAATAATAATAATAATAATAATAATAATAATAATAATAATAATAATAATAATAATAATAATAATAATAATAATAATAATAATAATAATAATAATAATAATAATAATAATAATAATAATAATAATAATAATAATAATAATAATAATAATAATAATAATAATAATAATAATAATAATAATAATAATAATAATAATAATAATAATAATAATAATAATAATAATAATAATAATAATAATAATAATAATAATAATAATAATAATAATAATAATAATAATAATAATAATAATAATAATAATAATAATAATAATAATAATAATAATAATAATAATAATAATAATAATAATAATAATAATAATAATAATAATAATAATAATAATAATAATAATAATAATAATAATAATAATAATAATAATAATAATAATAATAATAATAATAATAATAATAATAATAATAATAATAATAATAATAATAATAATAATAATAATAATAATAATAATAATAATAATAATAATAATAATAATAATAATAATAATAATAATAATAATAATAATAATAATAATAATAATAATAATAATAATAATAATAATAATAATAATAATAATAATAATAATAATAATAATAATAATAATAATAATGGTAAACATGTAACAATCGTAATAATTTGATGTTAAAAAATAGTATTTATTCTAAGAATAAATATATTTTTTGCGCCATTAACAACTAAAATAACATAATGATATTTTTGTAATTTTTAAATAATTTATTGGTATGTTTGTATTGAAAAATTCATTATAAATATATGATAAATACGAAAAACAATAAGTAGTAAAAATTATATATATATATATGAAAGATATTTTCGCCAGTATATAAAAGAGATTTGAAAGCTCGATATTTATTTGGTGCTTCAATTTATTTGGCAATTTTATATATTAAAAATTCTCAAAAAAAATTCTTTAATTTATTTAATGTTTATTAAATTTATTTTTGCCGAATAAATGGTCACAGCCTTATATATATATATATAATCTTTTATTAAATGTAATAAGAATCAAGGGTTAAAAGTTAAAAATAAAATTTCTTATTCATTCATTCAGAAACAAAGAAAATAGTTAGAATTCTGTCTACTTGAGCTAAATTAATAAATTGTTATAATTTTTTGTCTTTTGTCCAATGTCATGTAAGTAAAAGGCCTTGGAAGAACTCAAAAATAAAGAAAATTAATAATAATAGTCATGAATTTTTAACTTACCATCTCAAAGTCATATTCTACCGTAGATAGAGTAATGATTTCTTTTACTTAAATGAAATTCAATTAGAATCGAATTAAATTTAAATTAATTTAAATAATTTTTAAAAAATTGAATTAAATTTTAACTAGTCTAGTAATCTTCTAACAAACTATAATAAATTACAACTTGCAATCTAAATAAAAAAAATTAAAATTAAAAAGATATATTTATTCTCATATAATATTATAATTCTTACAAGTAACATCTTTTATTTTAAAATAAAATAGAAAATTATTTTCTCAAAATTTATAAGAATTTTAAATAAATCATAACTTATTTATTTTGTTAGGTTCATATTAACAAACTCAATCACCAATAAAATTTCATAAACAAAATAAATAATGTAAAAATAATAAGCATGTTATGGTTTGAAAGAAAATATATTAATAATTATTATATTATATTAATAACTTAGTGAGTTGGTGTCGATAAATATATATTTTTAAAAAAACAAAAGTGTTATATTATACATGATAAATTTATAATATGTATTCTAACTTTTGATTAATTAATTAATTTATTTATTTTTATTTTTTGTTATTAACTTACAAAAATACTTCAATTTTAATCAAAGAATCAAGATAGATATGACATAACTAATGTAATGGAAAACAAGAAGAAGATGAAATAACCATTATTATTATTCCAAATTTAAAAAAGAAAAAAAATATTAAAAAAAATCATAGTTATGAACACACTTTGAAACTTTGAAACTTTTCTTTGAATTCTCATAATATTCTACAAGAGATTTACAAATATTATGGTTAAATATATCAAAACAAATTTGAAAATAGAACAAATACTTTCACATGCTATTATATTAAGTGTGTTATAAGAGAATATACGATATGAATTAGATATTTATTAACTAATTATTGTAACATAACATATATATGCGAAGAGTTGTGGTAGTTTTATGAATTTTGTTGTATATGTGAGTTGTTTATTTAATATTAATTTATTTCTTGTTTAAAAAATTAATTGTTGTAATAATTTTTTTTTCATTTTTGGTATTAGATGTAATGTTATTTGAACTAACAAGGTTTAATCATTAAACATATTTTTTTTATTTATAAAAAAATTTCAATTAATTAAAAAATATATAATTAAAAATTTAGGTAAATTTAAATTATTTAGCTTGTGTTTGATTTGAAGTTAAATTCATTTTTATTAATTCAAATTAAATTAATTTTTTTTTTAAATTACCATCTTTAATTTAATTTGAAATAATTCCTTCAAATTATCATCTTAAATTTATACGAGAAGGGGATGGTGTTGTATGATTATAATTATGAGCAGATTACTATCTCCATAAGTAAGCCTATATAACTTAGTTCTGTAAAGAATTAAAAATTAAAAATCGAAATCACTATTATTTTAATAAATCAATATTTTGTATGTTGATTAAAAAGAGTTGACAAACAAACTTTTATATTATATTGCTCACAAAAATATGAAAAAATTACATATAAATAATTAATTTTTTTATTTTTTAATGTACATGATATATACTATTAGATCATTTCATTTTCTTTAATAAATTTTTAAAACACTAACCCCTGGTATGCACGAAATCAAAACTACTATATTATTAATAATGGTGACTTCCTGGTTTCTACCACTGGCTTTAAAACATAAAATTTCGGACATGATTAGACCAATCACCAATGAAACTGAGTTAAATTAAAAAATTAATTATATTCGAAATTATATATGTATAAATTTATATATTACAGTGTATTTAAAAAATTACTAGAATAATTTATTTATAATACCAAAAATAAAATACTCACCTTAAATTAAGGAGTATTAATTATTATTATTATTATTAAAGAAAAAAAATTCATTAATACGACCAAACTAATCAAGTCGACTACAAGAGATATACTACTCTTACAACACGTGAAAAATAAAAGACCAAAAACTAAAATCCCAAGACCACTAGTTCCTTCTTCACCTGCAATTAAACAATATTATAAACTAAACTACACACTTCACATAACTAGTTGATAAACAAGCAACAATAACCCTAAGAAACACAACAAAATAGCTACTTAATGACCTATCAAACTCAAGTTGCTAAGATGAAGCAATGAATTCCCTAGAGAAATATGCATACACTGGCTCTCACACTAATACGTACTTGTAAAATGAAATGAACCTAATAAACACATAAAAATGAACATAACAAACATAGAAACCTTTGCAAACAAGTACAAAACTAAAACACAATACAATACAATAAAGACAAGATTTTTACATACCAAACACAATACACAAAATCAAATCACGTAACAAAAACTGATCCAAATCCAAAAGCAAACTCCAAAGGCAACAACAACATCCCCCCTTCAAAAAAAAAATAAA
Organism: Hippophae tibetana; assembly: GCA_037013495.1. Taxonomy (NCBI): domain Eukaryota; kingdom Viridiplantae; phylum Streptophyta; class Magnoliopsida; order Rosales; family Elaeagnaceae; genus Hippophae; species Hippophae tibetana. The sequence goes on from CM072804.1 coordinate 8,770,539, forward strand.
CAGTCAAATTCTTCACACTATTTCTTGATCGAGCTGCAAATGTACTTTGTTGTCGTTGCTTCTAAATAACATTCATCTCAAAATTGGTTTATATTCAAACTTTATATCCATAAATTAGAAATAGAGTAAGAATTCAATATCAAATTATGAGCTATAACCGATCTGTTTATTCTCTATTTTTATTTTTATTTTTATTTTTTTATCGGATCATTTAATGATCCAAACATTTTTGTCATTGAATAGCTCGTCGATTATATGGTTATAAAATAAGTATTATGGTCCTTAAGCTCAACGCACAATTCTAGTGCAATACACAATCCAATTTAAGTGGTGTTGAGCGCTTATAAGTTCTAAACACAAAGAACACTTTAAATTTGATCATTTTTAGAACTTGAAGAATAATTCAATAATTAGAGATAAGATACTTGTTTTCGATCTCTTTAGTTTATTTATTTCGTATTTTGGTCGATTAATTTATGTTTATATGAACATCATTATCATATAAATAGAAAAAAAAAACCAATACAAACATTGAAAAGACAATTCCAAAGTGAAACAAACTCTTAAAAAAACTATATAAACTATTGCTCAACTTAAAATCAATGATAATTCGACACATAATAAACGTAAATGTATCTTAGTAAAGTCATAGAAACAATAGAGTGATGAAACAAGATATCAATGGAGATTTATAACAAATATAGTAAACAGGTAGAAAAAACACCTATGATGAATGAGTAAAGTGGTAAGATTGGATTGTGACAGGACAAAGCAAAACTTTCATAAAAAAAACTTTTCTTATTACTTTTAAAAAAAATTGAGAGGAAAATTAGTAAGTTTGAATTTAAAAAATATTTTTGGTTCGTCAAATCCAAATCAAAAGCAACATTTTTTTATTTAATAAATTAAAACCTAAAAATATGATTTGAGAGGATTATAAATATATAATGCATAAAATCGAAAGAAGATGCAGGAAATAAAGAAATTTGAATTAATTTGAGTGATTTTGGTTAAAAAGTGAGAAGAAAGAAGAATATGAGAAAAACCTTAACTTTCTTCTCCTTTGTTTTTCTTGTTTTCTTGTTTTTCTTAGTATAAAGTAATATTAAAAATATTATTTTTTTGTTATAAATTTTAAAAGATTTGTTTTATGAGTTTTTGTTTATTTATTTTTATCGACAGTCTCACAATTCTTATACAATCCAAGTCACTTAACATTTAATTCAACCTTTACATTTCTAAGGAGATTACTATTTACTCTGATTCCAGATATTAATAATTTCTGGGTCATCATTCAAAGTGCGCACTCCTTTGAAAAGTATTCCAGGTTTGATTATGTAAAGTCTAATCTAACCACAAACCAACGGTCAAGAAAGAAAGTCAACGATGAGCATGTGAACCCACCCACTTTCTATCTTTTGCTATTCATGTAACAAAGATGAATACTAGTCTATCGTTTCAGGCTTATAACTTTATGTTCCTGGGTTGCTACACAGAACTAGTCTGTAATTTTTAATTAAATAAATTCCTGAAAATTTAGATTCAATCCGCTTTCATTCAAGTTTGGCTCTGAATCATTTCGGACGGTTACTGTATATATGCCAAAGAAGAGGCGAAATCTGTGAGAAAAGTCCAAGGTGTCTCTGCAAAATTTGTAGCATAAGTCGGAGCCTAGCATAAGAATTAGCCGAGGTGGCACAAATCCAGCACCGAGACCGTCCTCCAATCATCGTGGATGGGCCAGTCATCCTCTACTGCCTCAGTTCCAGGCAGCCGTGAAACCAATAACACCCGTCGACTGTCCAATACCAAATCAACGGCTCTCATCTCTCCTTTCCAATCTTCCGACGACACGGATTGGTCTCTAGTAACCACCTCCGATGTCTCTTACGACTACATATCTGATCTCCCCGACGAGTGCTTAGCTTGCGTATTTCAGTCTCTAAGCTCAGCCGACAGGAAAAGATGTTCACTTGTTTGCCGGCGATGGCTGACGGTCGAAGGACAGAGCCGTCATCGTCTTTCTCTCGACGCACAATCAGATCTGCTCCAGATGGTTCCTTCTCTCTTCTCTCGATTCGATTCTGTCACCAAGCTCGCGTTGAAATGCGACCGCAGATCCATTAGCATCGGCGACGACGCTCTTGTTCTCATATCGTTCCGGTGCCGCAATCTCACGCGCCTCAAGCTCAGAGCTTGTCGTCAGCTTACTGATGCCGGCATGTCAGCTTTCGCAAAGAACTGCAAGGGTTTGAAAAAGCTTTCATGTGGATCGTGCACGTTTGGAGCTAAAGGAATGAACGCTGTGCTCGATAATTGCTCCTTATTAGAGGAGTTATCGGTGAAGCGGCTCCGAGGTATCACGGATATAGCTGCAACGGAGCCGATTGGACCTGGTGTGGCTGCTTCGTCATTGAAAACAATTTGCTTGAAGGAGCTTTACAACGGACAGTGTTTTGGTCCGCTTATTATGGGTGCCAAAAATCTGAGGACTTTGAAACTATTCCGATGCTCCGGAGATTGGGATAAGCTTCTAGAATTGATAGCGGAACAAGTATTTGGAATGATCGAGATCCATTTGGAGAGGCTTCAAGTGAGCGATTTGGGGCTCGCAGCGATCTCATATTGTTTGGATCTAGAAATTTTGCACCTTGTTAAAACTCCTGAGTGCACCAATGTGGGATTAGTTTCAATTGCAGAGCGCTGTAAGCTATTGAGAAAGCTTCACATAGATGGATGGAAAGCTAATAGAATTGGAGATGAGGGTTTGGTTGCTGTTTCTAAATCATGCCCTAATATTCAGGAATTAGTTTTGATTGGTGTCAATCCAACGAAATTAAGTTTGGAAAGGCTGGCATCAAATTGCCAGAATCTCGAAAGATTAGCTTTGTGTGGAAGTGATACGGTAGGGGATGCTGAGATGTTGAGCATTGCAACAAAATGCATAGCTTTAAAAAAATTGTGCATTAAGAGTTGCCCTATTTCGAATAATGGGTTAGAAGCATTGGCTGCAGGGTGTCCAAATTTGGTGAAAGTAAAGGTTAAGAAGTGCAGGGAAGTGACTTCTGAGGGTGCAGATTGGTTGAAAGTAAGTAGGCCTTCGTTGGCCGTGAATTTGGATACTTATGAGCCAGAGCATCAAGATGCTAGTGTTAGTGATTGTGGAGCACGAGATATTGGAGTTGATTTCCCTCCATTAGCTGTGGCTACTAACATTGCATCCTCTTCATCAACAACAGCAAGGAGGACGGAACGATCGGCATCCTTCAAGTCGAGGTTATGCTTATTATCTGGAAGGAGTTTTGTGGCTTGCACATTGAGGAGGTGGTCGAATGGTAATAGTACTTTTCGTGGGTAATAGTTATTCAATTCAACTAAAACAACAGTTATCAAAAATCAAATGGAATAGGGACTGATGGCTTTATCATTATTTTGTGTTCTTCTTATTACTTTTTTGTTCAAACAAAAAGTTTTATTAAGAACAACTTAGTGTTGTGTTCTTATTATTTGATTCAGACCTTTTCTGTACTTAAATTTGATGTTGTGTGCTGTTTACTGCATTTTGAATCGAATCCTCGTTGTTGGAAGAGATACACTTGTTTTGATTTTAATCAGTTGCTTTCATTTTGTATTTGCTTTCTACAGAAACCTTACAACATTTGAAATAATCAGGCATCAATCGGAACTAACCTGTGTTATTGTTGATTGTGCTAATCTTGTTAGCATTTTGATCATGTGCAGTGGCAATTACTAATTAGTCAATAGTTATTGTGCTAGGAGATTATGTTCTTTGTTGTATTAACGAATAAAAAAATTATATGTATGTAATAATTGCGTACTTGTTTTAGGGAAAATAATTGTTAATTCACGGTGAAAATTGTTATAATCGTGAAATTGTTTGAGCAACGAAAATAATGTTATGATTGTGAAGTTTACGTATTTCTCTGAGTCGGTTTTCAACAGGACAGAGAAGGGACACCTTTTTGGTAATTCTTCGTCCATTTAAAGTTTATCTTTTATTTTTACTTAATTTTTTAAAAAATATATAAATACAAATGATATTTAAAATATTATTTTTATTTTTATTTTAAATAAAAATTATAAAAAATAAATCAATAATTTTTTTAATTAATAATTAATATTTATGTAAAAGAGAAAAAATAAAATATATATAATAATAAATACATAATTTATTATTCTAAACAACATTAATAAAATTAAAATTATATCGCAAATTGTCAAAGTATAAAATAATATATAATATATTATTTATAATTAATTTAAAATTATATATATATATATACAATTACGTAAAACAAAACATAAAATACAATCTTTCTCCTTATTTATAAAATATGTATCCTCTTTATCCATTCTCCCTATCCCATTTTATTGTAGAAGGGGCAAAATCAATCATAACATTATTTTTTGAGATATGACTCGATAACGTTCTGTTAACTTTATCCATGGAAGAGGGTCAAAAAGTTTATGGTAACATTTAATCTATTTATTTTTAATTGATGTTATTTAAAAAATTATTATTAAAAAGATATTAATGAAGGATAATTTCAATATTTTATAATTAAATATGAATTTAATTCAATTATGTGAGAAAATATAAAGATTAAAAGTAAAAATTTAAATTTAATTAAAAGATGAATATAAATAGAAAGAATTGAGTTAATTGTGTTTTGAAGAAACAAATAAAATAATCAAAATATCCATTTAATAAGTCAAATAGGAGGTTGAAATGATAACAATATTAAAATATTGGTGTTTAATTACTGTTTTTTCGACCTATTTTTTGGAAAAAAAGAATTAAATGATACATTTTAATATCAGAAGTACATTAACCAACCCTTTTATGTACTGTTCATTATTTGGTTGTAGTAATTGCTTCCTCTTAGTATTTTTTCTTTTTGTATTTATAAAGTCAAATTTTATATTATAATGTAAAAAAATAAATTTTGAAAACAACAATTTCTAATAAAAATACATACAATAATAACATTAATATTATGTATTATGATAATAATAATACTTAAATTTTGGTTTTTTCGTATAAAGAATTTTACATTTAATATGAGATTATGTGATTACGAGTATTATTTATATACTTATACGAATAATAATAACAAAATTATTTATCATAATAACACAAATACTATTTTATATAAAAAAACTGTATACTTACAAATAAATTTTCAAATCACATTTTTTAACAAAAATGCATGTAATAATATCAAAAATATTTTTTTTGTATAAAGTAATTTATACTAATCAATAGATTATGTGATTATAGTTATTTTATTTATCACTTCATATACAAATAATATCAAAATTATCTATTGTTATAATATAAATATTTTAACTTTTTTTTAGCTCAATTTATACTTATTAGTAGATTTTTAAAGCCCCATTTTTTAATAAAAAATATACACAATAATAATATAAAAATTATATATTATGATAATGCTAATAATAATATAAAAATTATATATTATGATAATGCTAATAGTTGATTTTTTTTATAGATGATACTTTACATTTATCAATAGATTATGTGATCATGGTTATGTAATTAGCTACTCGCATATAAATAATAATATCAAAAATATGTAGTGATATAATATCAATACTTAAATTTTTTTACTTTTTTGAATAAGTTATTTTACATTTGTTATTAGATTATGTGTTTATGGTTAAGTTATTTGTATGCTTAAATACTAATTTTTTTTTCTAATTATCAATTCAAATTTACACGTGAAAAATGAATTTTTAAAACATTAATTTCTAATAAAAATACACATAAAAATAATATCAAAATTATGTATTATAATAATACAAATAAATGATTTTTTGCTTTTTCGTAGAGGATTTTTATACTTACATTAGATTTTTAAAACAACACTTTATAATAAAAATAAATACAATAATAATATCAAAATACAATTATGTATTGTCATAATATCAATACTTAAATTTTATTTTTTTATATATGATATTTTACACTAAAAATGAGATTATGATGTTATAATTATGACATTTATTTATTCATACGTGAATAATAATATCACAATATATATACATATATACTTACACTTTTTGTTTTGTATATAACATTTTAATTTTTTAGTAGATTTTAAAGCATCAATTTCTATTATGTATAATAATAATATTAAAATTATATATTATAATAATAGTAATATTTGAACTATTTAAAAAAAAAACTTTACATTTATCACTAAATTATGTTTATATTATTTATCTATTTGTATATGAATAATAATATTAAAATTATTTTCTAATAATATCAATATTTAAACTTTGTTTTTTTATCTAGTAATTTACGCTTACTTATGAATTACATGGTTATGGCTACATTATTTGTTTACTAGTAACAAAATAAATTTTTGGTGTGGTTTTTTTCCTTTTCATTGTCATTCGTCGTTGTCGATGCATTTTTTATTTATTAAGTTAAATTTATATTATAGTGTAAAAAATTATATTTTAAAATAATACTTTATAATAATAATATCATGTAATATCATAATATTAAAATAATTGTAAGTTATAGAGTAGTTATAACTCAATATCTCTCGATATATTAAAAGAACCTCTGTATCAGAATTCCTTAAGAAATGAGAATTACATTTTTCACACTCTCTCTCACAATTCTAGCATGGTATTTGTTGATTCTTCATCTCTGTTCGTTTCTTTATCTCATTGCTTTCGCTTCATCTTGTTGTCTCCTTCTTCATCATTGAGCAGTTTGCATCGGTTTTGTTTTTCTTGTTCTAGATTGGCATGGCTTTTCAAGACTCTGCAGTAAATCGCAAGATTTCAGATTCTGGTGATGTTGTTCAACCAGCTACACAATCTGTGGTAGTCGGTTAATTTTTCTATTTCGATAAAATTAGATATGTCAAACTTCCTCTTTTGGCACGAACAGTGGTTGAGCGTGGTTGTCGCTTATGGTGTTGAAGATTACATTGATGGTGCACAGATGGTTCCTTCAATGTATCTTTCTGGTACAACTGTCATCTTGCCTGAATATGCTTTGTGGAAGCGTGTCAATGGTACAATCCATTCATGAATTTATGGTTCTGTGACTAAAGAAGTTTCTGGATATCTCCATTGGAAACAATCTGCTCGCGATATTTGGAAGACTTTTGAAGATGTTGATGTACAGGTATGCAGTGCAGCTGGCTAAACCATTCTTTGTAGCACGTTGTTAATTGTTCAAGTGTTTATGGATGCTGGTATGGTGAAGGAATGCAGTGAAGAAGTGTAGTGCTAGGACTGCAGAGAAGGACTATAGTGCAAGCTCATATGGTGCACATTGGAATTACAGAAGATCAATTACAAATGCATGGCACCTTGTATGGTGTGCTTGCAAAGTAAAACATGTAGCATATCTACCCTTTGATTAGTAGTCTTAAGTATAGCAGATAGTTACAATTTGTACAGTTGTAATTCTATTACAAGTGTGAATATCAAGTCTTATTAGTGTAGTACTGTTTATAAACTGTGCAGTACAAGCTTTAATGGTTGTAGTATAAAAGCAAGATTATAAACAATAAGATGTATTAATGTACATTTGCTCTAAAGAAAATATAGAAAACAAGAATCCTTCGGCTTCGTTAATAATATATAGCATTTATGTGAAAGTGAGAAAAATAATACATAATCCTTTTATATTAAATAATATTGATATAAACTATTTTGAAATAATAAGAATAAATTATAAGATTTTATATTTTAAAATTTAAATAAATATTTTTTGTAAAAGAAAAATTATTAATATTTTAAAAGTACAAAAATATAACTTAAAAATAAAATATATAATATATTATTTATGATTAATTTAAATTTAAATTTAACTAAGTCTAAAAAATATAAATAAGTTTATATACTCAATAAAATAGAATATATAGTTTTGAAGAATGAAACAAAGAATACAATATTCATTATTATCTCATCTTATTTTATAAAATATGGATTCTCATTTTTATTTTCATTTACTATTTTATTATTCATATAATTACTTTCAATCCAATAATAATCGCAAAAATATACGTAGTTAGAAAACATTGATAACCATAACGGGGAACTAAATTTGAGGCCCTTATTCCTCTTTCTTTCTAAATGCATTTGCATTTGAATTCACACGAAAAAAAAAATACAACACAAATGGGTTTGGCGTGGCATTTGTCTCCATTTATTAGGAGAATGTTATTTTATTTATATTTAATGCCTTTATGCGACTTTATATAGTCGATACTCATGTAATAGCTTAGAACCCATCTTGGCTGTTTCATTCTTGTTTGTATTGTGTATTTTGCTCGTTGAAAGCCATATGATCACTATCGTCCTTTCAGAGACATCTGATAAAATTGGAACGATCAATATCCGTTTTCAACACAAGTTATTAACGAGAATATTTCTTTTTATAACTTCATCTAATATTGTATTTTACTTCCATAATTTTTATATCCTATCATATATTATAGTTGTTTTGAAAATTAGAAAAATAATTTAATTTTCAAAATAATATTAACACGTAACAAAATCTAAAAGATGCGAGTGCAAAAATTATTGCAAATTTATGTACCTAGCATCTCTTTTTATAAATATACCACTTCAATTTCTAGTCCAAGCCAAAGACAAATTAAATGGGGATTTCATCCTGTCACACATTACCAAGTTATTTTGTAACTACATAGTTGAAAGCTCAGGAATAAACAATATAGCTAAAACTCAATAGTAAAAAATATACCCAAATGTGGCAATAAACACCACGAGATTCGTATATAGCTAAAACTCAGGAATTTAACAGATTATTCTTCACTTCTGACTTGTTGAAAATGTGATAAAGTTGAACTTCATCAGCAATATCAGGATTACCTGGAATTTTCCTTAAGCACTAAAAGACCCAATAGCATGGCAGACTTGCTGCAATAATGGTATTTTTAACTGAATCAAGGGTAAAATAACCCAGTTTCCTTCATCTACATTGTTTTCTTTTCTTTTGCAGCAGGTGGCTTTTTGTAAAGAATTATCTGACTTAGAATAGTACCATTAGTTCCCATTCCAATAACTGAGCCCAACACCACTGAAGAATAATCAAGGATTGCAAATTTCCGTGTGCAAAAGGAAATATAAAATGTCCTAAAGTTTTACTTTATCTGTATCATGGACATCTGTAACAGAAACTCAAATTTCAAATGATATGCTGGTTTACAAGGTGTTGCAACTAAAGCCTCCATGGCCTATCTCAGACAGGTGACGAGCATTTAGTAATTCCTTTCCACATCTTGTATCGACTACAAACTAGGAAATAAATATTATAACGGGAAAGGTTTTTTTTTTTCATTCATAAATCTAAAACCTTGAAAATTTGAGTGCTTGTAAAAGACTCAGTTGTTTCAATGACAAAAAAACTAGAAATCCATTTTTAATAATAAAGAAAAAGATGTATGCTTCAAGATTTCCCCCAATAATCCCCAGGATTATTTGGGCTATTTCCATTTTCCGGTACTCTTCTTAAGTTTATGTTTTTGCTAATATGGTTCCAATGTTTAGAGGAATTCCATTTATAGTGATCTAACATTCATAGACCAGTTTCCTTCTCAAAAACTAAATCCCTACCTTTTTTCCCACATGTTATAAGAAAAAATTATATGGCAATGAAGGGAAAAGGATACCACTTGTTGGTGCTTGTTCCTGCATGCTTGTAAAAACTCTCACTATAAAAAAGAAGAAGCTAAATTTGTAAGGTTTTCTAATTCTTCTTATGCTACCCAGCAGACATGGAACAAATGCATTTAGTTACTGCAATGTTAACTTACCCATGGAACCTCCAAAATTCATTAAACAAGTTAGGAAGCTGAGCTGCCCTGTACTTTTATTCTGCCAGAAAATAATCGTACACCATGCATGAGAAATGGTAAAATGTATCCAATTACTAAAAGTAACAGAAAATTAATGAGGCAAAGTAATTGGCCATCAAAATAGATGGAATCCAGACTCCAATATTTCTTCTGAAAAGCAATTTTAACCATTCTTGAATCTTTTCACTTATAAAGAGAAATCTATTTGGAGTCCCTCCGGTTTTTATATGATCTAGTTATTTACATGGTTTCACTCCCTCTAAAAAAACTATATGTTTTTATGTAATAAAAAAATATGCGCAATGCACTTTTGTACATGAAAGAAACACATGTTTTTTAAGTTATACGAAGAAAAAAACATATGCGCATTGGGTAGAGGGGGTTTAAAAATAAAACTTCATTTGTTAAGGGAGTTTATGCCATACGATTAAACCATAACATAACCTAACAAAATCAACGAGTTTCAAGTTTCAACTTACTGAAAAGTTCTCCCATATCTGAGGGATCCTAGCAAAGAGAAAAATTGCATGCTGGGATGCCTGTAAGAAATAACAAATCATTAGGAAGTAACTGCAGAAAAGTTCTATAGAGCAGATTAACAAAACCAAAAACGAAAAAGCACATAATTATAATTTGCATTTACAATTAATAGCCTACAAAAATGACTGAGGAAACATGGCAAGTAAAAGGAGAGAGATGCAACAAAATTTGGTCTTATAAGCCAAATTCAGGTTGGAAAAATGTAACTGGCTACTCACATACAAAGCTTCAAAGAGAATGGGATCAATTTTTCCAGATAAGATAGTTGGCGCCACAGCACAATATCTTGAAAACCATCATGTTAAGGAAACATATCGAATATGATTCTCTCACATCCAGACAGAAGTAAAAATTAGAAATGATCAAGATTTTGCAATAAACTAGGATACAGCAATGCTCTGATCCATATTATGGTACCCAAAGGTTGAGAGAAATAGTACATAACAGCAACCAAAATTATAGCTGCAACAGATGAACAAAAGAAAATGAATGTCAGATCCATAAGAATAGAAAGAGAAAAAAATATTCAACAAAATCTCATGCAAAAATGGTAGTTGAAAAACCACATCCACTTTGAACAAAACGGTGACTGGCCAACAGTGTCTGAGGATGCTTTTTAAGTGAAAAGTTACGTTATTTTCCCTGATTTAGGCATGGGACAACATGGTATTCTAAAGAAAAAATGAATGCAGCCATCTGATCAGTTAAAGGTCAATAAAAGACACAGGTAAAATAAAACTATCATATAGGGAGAAAAAAAAACTGTTCACAATTTGGATTCACATAGTTACCTTATTAATCGAAATGGCAACCACATATCAGAGTACACCAGATTTTTTCTTAAATATATCTCACTGTAGGGCTAAACCAAGATTCCATATAACTGTTTACCAGTTAGTTGCATATTATATTCTGTTATACTGGAAATATATCCTCTACAAACCCATAAATATGCATTATACATAACAATATGCTCCATGCATATACCATCATATGATAACAATATTCTCCAACTATGCACTCAAAAATTTGGATCTTATTTATCTTATCAATACACCTAGTGGTGTTAATAAGCTGAACTGATTAAACTCGTTCAAGTTCAACTTATTTTAAATGAGCTGTAGTTCAGCTCAAGTACTTTTTAAATGAACTGAACTGAGCTCATTTATATATGAGTTAAGTTGGACTTGATAACTTATTTCTAGTTAAATTTTGAAAAATAGAAATTGAAAATTGCTTGTTTGACAACTAATTCTTAATTTTCAATTTTTAACTTTTTAAGCTAAGTTATGCTAGGCTGAGCATAACTTTTTATAGAAAACTTGAAATCATAGGACGAATCTAAACAATCATTAGTAAAATAAACATAATTTTCTATAGAAAACTCGAAATCATAATGATTTATAATAATTTAGAAGGTAATACCGTTTATATTTCAAAAATGAATAAAAAATGTTCTACCGAATCTAAACAATCATTAGTAAAATAAACATAATTTTCTATAGAAAACTCGAAATCACAAACTGTAAAAAATTTAAAAAACTAAACTTATAGAAATTTTTAATAATATATGAAATGAATCATAATATTTTATGAATTAATATAGTTTATATTTCAAAAATATTTAATAAAATATGAGCAATATTCAATAAAATGAGCATAATTTCTCTAAAAAACTCAAAATTTTAAAATGTAACATTTCTTATAAAATAGACTATTTATTTTTTTAATGATATATAGATTTAATTATAAATTATTGTAAAATTATACAATTTAAATTTCAAATTTAAGTCAATAATCATCTCTTTAATCTTAATTATATAATGTATGTTTTTTAAATTACTATTTGTCTTAAATTCTATGTTTATTAGAATATTTTAATATAAATTTAATTTAATTTTCTTTTTTTATTTTCAAAAAATCTATTGTTACTTTTTATATTTATTAATTCGACTAATATTAACATTTTGTCAACTTTTTAGTAATAATTAACAATTATATTTTGATAACTTCTTTATTTTTTATCTTATTTGTTAATTTTTTTTAATTTAACATGTCTTTGTCAAATGGGTTAATGAGTTGTTCACAAGTCCAAGTGAGCTACTCATTTAAATTTAAAGGGGTTAATAAATTGGTCATGAGTTTAAGTGAACAGCTCATTTAAATTTGTGAGCTAAATGAGTTAAGTTTTTTAGCTCATGAGCTCAATACACCAACTACTTTAAATGAGCTGAGCTGGGTTGAATAATTCGTTTAACACCATTAAATGTACCCAAAAACTCAGATTATAAACATTCTAGGTTTTGATTGCTCCAAAAGCATACATTATTTCGAAGAAGGCTAAACATATGATTATTATCGTATCCAGAGCACTGATCATTCTACCATCAGAATAACGATTTCATGCTTAGTCCACCTTTAATCCCCTTCCATACCCCAATATGTTAAAAGGACTACGTGCAAAAAAGTTCACAGGAATACCTTGAACCAAAAGAAAGGCCAGTTCTCCATATGCCGAGAATGGGAGTCCTTTGTTAAGACAGTAAGCGAGGGCAATGGTGTAACCGACTACCTCAAGCTCAAAAGACACAAGACTCAGGCCACTCACACTCCTATGCTTCAATATCTTTAATATCTGCTCATTGAATTATGATGTATAAATCAACTACATTATCAATATAAAGCGTGTTTCAATACGTAAATTATTCATAAAATAAAAAATAAAGTAAATAAGATGGGAATGAATTTCCTGCAGTTTATCCATCACAGCTTTGGCTTGTAAATCAAATCCTACACTGCACATATTTTTTTTCCCACGGTACAAAATTGATAAATTGTGGATTTGATTTTAGCTGTAGTAAATTCAGAGCCCGACCTAAAATCCATATCATTTGGGAATCGAAAGCTTAAACAAAACATAGAGCCGCGAATATAAAGAACTAAACTTATTGAAAAAAAAGAATAAGATATAGATAGAGAGAAAAGCGAGAATGATATAGAACAGTGCCTGAGGAAGTTTGACGGTAGTGGAGGCGGCGACAATGAGATAGCCAAGGAGCTTAGAAATCAAGGGTAGCAAACAGTCTTTCTCGGGAAACTGGCTGTGACGTAGAGATTCCAACGCACAGCCGAAATCGATGCCTAGGAATTGCAATTCCATGCTTCGTAAGAAGATCCGCGACCTGAAGCTCTCTCTCTCTCTCTCTCTTCAAGTAATGCTCGATCTGTCTTTGCGGTTGACTGTTGAGTGTTGAGAGACACGGAACAAATTCTGCTTTTGTAATCAGAATGGGCTCTTCATCGAAATAAGCATATTTGGGCTAGGCCCATTTTTCACCTCGGGATTATTGCAAACCCAATCCATTTGATTTGAGGATGACTTAATACCTTAATGAGAAGCTAAATTCGGATCGGTTTTATCAAAAATAAAAATGATGAACCATTTTATCTATTCATGTTAAGTTAATGGACGAAATTTTATGACTATATTAAGAGAGTAATGATATTATTGTAATATTTTTATTATTATTTTAATAAAAATAAATAAAATATTTATTTAATCTATAATATCATTATTGTTTATTGTTGAATAAAATTATTATTAATATTTTTGTAATAATAATATTTTATATTATAATAATATATTATCTATTATGATGAGTTTTTATCTAAAATAATCATATCATATATAATAGTTTAAAAAGAGTCACATTTATGATTTAATTTAAAAATAAGCAAAAATTAACTTAATGTACAAGTTATCGGTGTTCTCTCTCCTTCTCCGTGCTCCCACCTCATTTCTCTTTTCTGGTTTTCTTCTTCTTTTCTTTCTCTATGTTCTTTCTATTTCTCTTCTTTGATTCATTTCTTCGTTACAAGCGGAATATTTCCAAAATAAAATTAATGATATTAATTATATGAGTTGTGTAAATTAACAATGGTTTTATTAGCATGTAAATATTGATTTTTTTTTGAAAATTTTCTAACTATTTGGATGATTGTTTTCCAATTTGGGGTTACTTAATGATATTTTTAGTTAAAAAATTGTATTATATGTTACCCTAATAAATCAAAGATATATGAAATTATGTAAATGGGTTTGTAGTTGCATAAATATGAGCATGTAGTGATAAAATGAATTCAAGCTAATTGTACTTGGATGATTAGATGTAATAGGATCACTAGATCAGATCAGTTTAGGGTAGAACATTTTGAATCAAGATATACTTGTCATCCTAATAAGTATATGAGGAAAAATAGGATTGCAACCTCAAGAGTGATAGCAAATGCTATTAAGATGAAACTGGTGCGACCTTGAAGAGTTTATAAGCCACAATATATTATTGATGATTGTCGGAATGAGTTTGGGATTGATATTGGTTACATCACAGCATATAGGTCTAAAGAAAAGGCTCTCAGATTGCTATCGGACACTGAAGATGAATCTTTCCTCAAACTCCCTTCCTACTGTCATGTTCTAAAGGAAAGAAATCCTGGTAGCGTCACACATATTGAAGTTGACCAGTCGGAAAGATTTAAGTATTTTTTCATGGCACTAGGTCCATGTATTAAAGAATTCTTATCCTACATAAGACATGTGATTACATTTTATGGTACATTTCTTATTGGTAGGTATATTAGGACATTATTTGTAGCAAATGGATCTGATGGAAATAACAATATATATCCAATCTTCATTGGGTTGGCGATTCAGAGAATAATGATGCTTGGGAATGGTTTTTGTTAAAATTATAATATGTAGTTAGGTACGTTGACGACCTTGTTATTATTTCGGATAGACATCAAAATATTATTCAAGTTGTTTCGAAAGCATTTCCTAATGCAGTGCATGGTTATTGTGCGTTTCACATGGAGATGAAATTAAATCACAAATTGAAGAACGCTAACATTATACCTTTGTTCAGATGTTGCTCAAGGGCTAATACAAAGGGTAAATTTGACAAGTACATGGGGGGTTTGAGAGAGATTGATCTTTTGATAGAGAAGTACTTATTGGAAGCAGGTAAAAAGAAGTGGTCAAGATATCATTTCCCAGGAAATAGGTACGGGATAATGACCACCAATGGTTCTGAATCTTTTAATAATGTAATGAAATCGGAGCGTGAATTACCCATAACTATGTTGGCTGAGTATTACCATAGAAAAATACAACAGTGGTTTGTGGAAAGTAAGGAGGTTGGAATGAGATGGGGAACTCGATTCCTTACAGATGAAGTTCAATCAATCATGCGTGCAGTGACAATGTTTTCAGAATTAATGCACATGTTTTCCAAGTAAACGATTCATTGACCAACTATTATCCTACTGTCATGTTTATCTATTTGCATTGTTTTTGTTAAATATATATATAATCTTACTTCTTATTACATATATTGTGTACTAACGATGACACTTGGAACCCTCTTAGGTTATACATGGTGACAACAGTGACGATGTGGATCTATTTAATAAAATTTGTAGTTGTAGAGAGTTTGATGTTCACAAAATCTCATGTTGTCATGCTATCACAGTTGTCCGGTTTTAAGATGTTGATGTGCATTCTTTCGTTGATAATAAGTACACCATAAATTGTTATATTATAGCATATGTTGGGTCCATTTTTCGACAACTGATAATGGTGAGTGGACAATTTCACCAAAGATAATGGACCTTGTTGAACTTCCTCCTAACACTAAGAGGAAGTGTAGCAGACCACGAAAGCGACACATACGTTCACGTGAAAAGGTAATTAAGAAGGTCATATTGTGCAATAGGTGTGGAAAGGATGGTAATAACATAAGGACTTATAGTAAGTTCCTTAAGATGATTGTAGAACCTTCTCTGTCTTCTCATCCTTAAACATTATTGAGATATATGGAGGATATTCTTGTTTTTTATATTGGTCATCTTTTTGTAAATATTGTTATATGATGATATAATAAATATTATATTCTTTATTTACCAAAATATACAATGCTATTTGTATATTCTCGAATAGAATCGATATTGCAGGTAAATAAAAGATAAATATTTAAATATAAAATTTTAAGTTGCTTTTATTATAATAAGATAAAAAATTAATGTTATAAAATTTTGCAAAATAGTTATGTAATTTATAGTTTATTAAAAAAATTATAGTTTTTATTTTTTATATAATTTAGTTATTCTTTATTATATCATGTATAAATATATAAATATTCATTGTTATGTATACTATATACTTAATATTATTGTAATTTATTTTTATATATTTGAATCTTTTTATGTATTTATTAATTTATTTTGTTTAATTTTTGAATTATTTTATCAGTTTATATAGGTAAAAAATATATTATTCAAATTGGTAAATAAATTTAAAAATGTTAAAAGTTAAGAAACCTGTTAAAAAATTAATTCTCAAATCTCAAGTTAAATTTTACTTTTTTTTAAACTATTGTATGAAATATATCTATTTTGAACAAAATCCCTATTATGATTGTAATATCATATAAATGTCTTTGAAATATATTTAATACCTTATGAAGAATTTTATAGTCAAACGTTATTTTTGTATTGTAAAAGCCATAGTAATTGAAAGGTAAAAAGTAAAATGTTTGGTAATGATTATTAAACCAAAATTTGCTTGTAACCTTATCTAGGGGTGAGCAAAATATCCGATCAATCCGAAAAATCCGATAAAATCCGTTAAAAATGAGTGGTTTTGATTCGAAGTCGGATCGGATTCGGATTGGATTTTATCAATCCGTTCGGATTCGGATTCAGATTAGAAATATTTAAATCCGTATAATCCGATTCAATCCGATATATTTAATATATTATTTAAGAATATATATATAATAGTTAATAAACCTAATTATTATTCTAACCTAACCTAACTTAGTCGTATATATGATTCTTAACCTAATCTATTTTCCCAACTGCCTCCTTGCCTCCATCTCTTTTTCTCCTTCCCTATCTCCATTGCTATTTTCAGACTTGAAGGATTCTCTGCTTCTCTACTGCTGCTACTCTCTGCTTCTTTACTTGTGATTCTCTGCTTCGTTGCTGCTTCTCCCTTCACTACTCAATGCTTGATGTCGCTACTGCTCCCTGCTCGCTACTGCTCCCTGCTCGCTACCGCTACCTCTGCTCCTTGCTCGTTGTTGTTACTGCTACTCCCTGCTACTCATTGTTCGTTGTTCTTCATCACAGTACAAACAGAAGGTTGTATTTGTTTGAACTTTTTTCTTTTCTAAATTTTGATTTCAGATATAATATTAAAATGCTTTGTTTTGGCTGCTATTGATAGTTATTATTTTTGTTTCAAATGGATGTGTGAAGCAATAAGCTATCTAGAATATATTGTGTGATTTATTGTTTTCTTATAATAATTTTTAAGAGCTATGAGATGAAATTACGAGTCTAAGTGAAAATGTGATTGTGTTGGGAGATCTATTTTGGATGATTTTTTTTATGATTTCATGTAACTTTTCGATATCTAGGCACACCAAATTGTCAAAGGCGATTTGTCTTGAGTTTTTTCCCAAAACATTGTTTTTCATGCTTTAATTGAGTTACAAAAAAATTTAAGCTATTTTTAAAATATTGAGGTCTATCGTGGCTTGGTGGAACAAATGTGAACATTGTAATATATCATGGTTATTTATATAATTATAAAAACCAATATCATACAACATTGTTTTATAAATGATGCGTGTTAATTGAATATTTCATTCGTATTATTAAATTTTTAATTATATTATATATAAATGTTCAATACATATTTTAAATCACATGAAAGCAAACATGTCCAACATCACCTCACGTATATATGCACATTTTTACAATTATTTATTACAAATGTCTAATATATTTTTCTACAACTATACAGATGACTTTAGATAAAGATAATGATACACTTTATATGATTGAAGAAGTAAATAAAGATGAAAGTGCAACACAACCAACTCAAGAAGAAGATTCTGTAAGTACTCCAATTCCTGACCTATGCATTGCTTCTAAAGAAGAAGGTAAAAAAGTTTCTTCTAGATCTAGTAGTGAAGCATGGACTCATTTTACTATAGAAGGGGTAGGGAAACATCGCAAAGCTATATGAAAATATTGTAAGAAACAATATAAGTATGTGTCAAGCAAATCTGACACGTCAAATTTGCTTGCACACATTTCCATTGGATGTGATAAGTTTCCCAGTAGAGTTCTTAAGAAACAAAAAACTTTAGCTTTTCATAAGGAATGAAGTCTTGTACCTCACAGTTTTAATGTTGGAAGATGTAGAGAAAAATTGGTAAGGATGATAATAAAAGATGAATTTCCATTTATTATCGTAGAAGGTGAAGGATTTAATGAGTTTATTGAAGAGCTACAACCTTTGTTTAAAATCCCTTCTCGATGGACTATTGCAAGAGATTGCTTGAATTTGTATGTTACTGAAAGAGTAAAATTGAAAGAGTTGTTGAATAGAACTAGTAAAAGAATATGTCTTACCAATGATACATGGACATCTTGTTAGAATTTATGTTATATGTGTTTAACTCCTCATTTTGTTGATAATGGTTGGAATTTACAAAAGAGAATCTTGAATTTTTGTCAAGTTCTAAATCATAAAGGTGATACACTTGGTAGAGCGATTGAAACATGTTTGTTAGATTGGGGAATTGATAGGATATTATGTATTACAGTTGATAATGCAAGTTCTAATGATACTGCACTTACTTATTTGAAAAAAATGTGTTAATGGTTGGGGTAATACAATTTTAGAATCAAAACACTTGCACATGCGATGTGGTACACATATTCTAAATTTAATTATTGAGCAGGGTTTGAAAGAGTATAGCATATCAATAAATAGGATTCGTGCAGTTGTAAGATACGTGAGAGGATCATCAATTAAACTGCAAAAATTTAAGAGTGCTGCTGAAATGGAAAAAACTCTCTACTCAAAAACTCGTTTGTTTAGATGTTACGACAAGGTGGAATTCAACTTATTTGATGTTGGATTCTTCAACTTATTTTCAAAAAACATTTGAAAGGTTAGAGATCACTGATTTGGGATACTATCAAGAGTTTTGTCGAGGTGAAATTAAACAAGCTCTGACTATAATGGATTGGGATAATGCTAGATATTTTGTCCAATTTTTGAAAGTTTTTTATGAAGCAACATTATTATTTTATGGATCTTTGTATGTGACTTCTAATTTCTTCTTGGATCGTATTTGTTTTATTCATGATCAACTGGATATGTGAAGTAAATGTGAGGATTACATTATGATGAAGATGGCTAGTGATATGAAGGTAAAGTTTGACAAATATTGGGGAGGAATATCTAAAATGAATATGATGTTATTTGTGGCTGTTTTACTTGATCCTAGGCATAAAGAGTGTTCTTTATATCTAAGTTTGCTAGAATTGTGTAATGGGGATGAGATTGAGGCATCAATGAGTTCAAAAAGGGTGAAAAAAACTTTGGAAGATATGTACGAGGAGTATCATAAAACTTATTTTCCATCAAACATAGAAGAATCTTCTCAACCTTTAGAAATGGGTACAAAAAGTTTTGATTTAGAAGTAGATGCATTCCAACTTTATGCTTCTCGTAAGAGAAATCATTTAAAGGAAGTTCATACTATGGAAAACAAATCTGAGTTGGGAAAATACTTACAAGAAGCATTGGTTGATATGGATGATGATAAATTTGATCTATTGAGTTGGTGGAATGTTCATTCCATAAGATTTAAGATTTTGTCTTTGATAGCTCGAGATGTATTGGCCATACGGTATCTACTGTAGCATCTGAATCTACATTTTCTACTGGTGGTCATACAATTAGTCCATATAGGAGTTCCTTATCTTCTAAAACTGTACAATCTTTGATTTGCACTCAAAATTGGATTCGTTCATCTCCAATCATTAATATCCAAGAATCACTTGATGAAATTAAGTCTCTAGAATCATGTATATTGCATAAAACTTTCAAATATATATTTTGAATATATATAGATTTATTTGTTATCAAATATATATTATTATGTTTATTAGCTCTTTATTTATGTATATTTTTAACTTTTTAATTTTGATCATGCAGATGTTCTTGATGGTATTGGTGACTTAAATCTTGAATTATTATTAAAAAGAGTTATTGTTATTATTAATTTTGGAGAGTAAAGTTAATTTATGTAATTAATATTTAATTTTTTGGAGTTAAATTATGTAATTGATGTTGAATTTATTTATTTTTTTATTATTTTTGGTGAATTATTTTTAATCATGTTGTCTACTTTTTAATTTGTATGAAAAATATTTTTATTTTAGATTTTTTCATTTTATGTAATTTTTCATTTTATATGTTGAAATTATATCAGATTTGGATTTGTTTGGATTGACATTTTTAGCGGTTCGGATCAGATTGATATTTCATAATTTGCTTATTTATGTAATTTTTTTAATAGATTTAAATTAAAATTTTGACCTATCAATCAGATTGGAATTTAAAGCGGATTCAGATTGGATCAGATTCAGATTGATTTAAAATTGGTAGTCAGATTTGTTCGGATTGGCATGTACAATGGATCAGATTCAGATTGATATTTAAAGCGGATTCAAATTGAATAATTTTTGGATTGAATAATTTTCGGATCGGATAGGATTGACTTAAAATTAGCGGTTTCGAATTTGTTCGGATTGGCATGTACAGCAGATCAGATTCAGATTGAATAATTCATAATTTGTTTCGGATCGGATCAGATTCAAATTAACCTAAAACTTACAGTTTCGAACTGATGCTCACCCCTAACCTTACCTAGCTAGTTCTTGAAAACACGTGGGTAAAAATTTGGGTGTCTTACCAAGAACATAGCCATATAGTATAACGATTGAGAAATTGAGCTGCTTACAAAACTGGATTGAGTAACCAAAGGTATGCCTGTTAATACATTATTATCTTAAATATATAATATTATTAACTATTTTTTTAATCCAAAATATTCTTTTGATATTTTTAAGAAGATTTTTTTTTTCTTTTTGACAATTAACTAAAGCTAAAAAAAGGTGAATTTTTTTATTAACTTTTAAAAACTCTTTTTTTGAATGAAAAAATAATACAAATATTAAGTTAATTGTTCACTCGTAGCTTTTACTAAGAATTATTGAACACAACTTTTAACCAAAAAAATCATTTTTTAAATTTTAGTTAATTTTCATACAAGAAAAAAAAGAATACTTCGTTAAAAAGCCAAAAGAACATTTTCGATTAAAAAAATTGGTTTTTACATGGAGAGGAGTTAGGAATGAGAAATATTCCCCAAATCTTTCTAAATTACAAAGGATACCAATACATAATTTGGAGTACTAAAACCAAATTAATTAATAACAATTAACATACAAATGTATTAATAAAGGTACCTCTAAGATACAATTTCCTAATAAATTTGTACCTGTTATTATACGAGTTTAGTAAAATATGTTACAATCATAGTTTAAATTTATTCATTTAGTGTCATTGTATTTGTAGCATATATTTTATTGTCTATATTATATATATTAAAAAAGTATAATAATGATTCACTAATTATGATTAAAATGTATAAAAATTTATTAAAGTTTTAGTAAGTCATAACAAGTCTACTAATTATTAAAAACTAAACTTAAAAATTACAACTTAAAAAAATATTAGAAAAAGAGTACGTTAACATACATGTGCGCATTTTTTTTCTAATTGTTATATATTACTAAATCAATTATCACTCAAAAAATATAAAATTGGATAAATTTAAACACATAATAATTAATTTATGAACATATAACAACGCAAAATAATATATACATCTCTAATCATGTGTTTCATTTATAATATTTTTTAAAGTTTTAAACTTCTAATTCACTTTTCAATAATTATTGAACTTATAGTAACTTATTTAATAACTAGTGATTTTTTTGTATACTTTTCTCATAATTAATAGATTATTACTACCCTTCTTTTTATTGAAAAACATTATGGTTTAAGTTGATCATCTATAAATAATGTTATTTGACCAAAGTGTAAACCAACTATAACTTATTAAAAAATAAGAGTAAATAAGTCATATATGTTAAAACAAATAATCTTTGGTGAAAATCATCATTTTAAAATTATTTAAGAATATTTTAGTTATATCATCGAGAATTAATGGCAAATATGTGAATGCGTATTTAAATCGGTCATTAATTAATTATATAGTTAAGTAATTATCCTTCGAGATCTATGTGTTTTTCTTAAAAAGTTTTTTAATTTGCTTTTTTATTTCACTAACGATGTGGTATCAAATAAAACTAAAATGTAAAACATGTGATCTAAGAATCATAGTCAATATATATATAATTAATAAATGTATATATATTTTGATCTATTATTAAAATAAACATTAAATGTTCAAATTTTATTAGATACATTAAAATTTAAATTATTTAAATAAATACATATAATTTGTAAATGAGTACTTTATATGATAGTCCGTAGCATGTAGTTATTTAAGTATAAATCTAAAAATGGATTAAAGATCCAACAATATAAGCATGTGTTTATAATAATATGAGTCAGCAACTCTTAATAAATGAAAGTTGATTATCCGGTGAAAACCTATAAATTGTTGGGCATATCATAAACAGCTCGTAAAAAAGCACCAATCAACGGTTTTCTTGGTGTGCACGTGGGAGGACTCGAGTATTTAGGGTCACAGGGTCACACTATGTATAATGTTTAAAATATTTGTACAAACACTTTAAATTAAGGGATATATATAATTTAAAATATTTTCAAATGGGTCAAAGAAGAGTATTTGGTATTTTATAAGAGAATAGTTCTCAAAATTCTGGGAACATGGTTAGTGCATGATACGAACTCGTCCTACTCACCAGAAGATCATCGCGCGCGAAGGAGAGAGGCAGAAGAAGACGCACAAATTCGATTAGAAAAATAGAAAAGAGACCACCGAATAAATTAGGGTTTTCTGTTATGAATGTCAGAAGATCTGTTAGGGTTTGTTTATCAATTATAAGGTTATATATAAAGCCACTTAGAAAATCAGAAAGGATATAGAGAATTTTACCTAAATCCAACGTCTCTTTTGCTCTTCTTTTGTTTATCTTATCTGCAAGTTTACTGTAACAGTGGTATCAGAGCCATTCGACCATGGATACTAGGGGAAAATCTAATGTAGAGTTTCACACTGAGGTTATGGAAACCCTCGGTACTGTGCTATCTTAGTTACAGGAAATTCGAGCAATTCAGAACCCCCCCAGAGGTTAACCCCTTCAAACGAGAAGGAATGTCGCAACCTCACCCCCACACTTCGCGATCAGCCACAGACGTCCCCCACCCTAACTTGAAACTTTCATTTCCTAGATTCTCTGGTGAAGAACCAACTAGATGGATCTATAGAGCTAAGCAATATTTTGAGTTTACTAATGTTAGCCCAAATCAACAAGTCCAACTCACATCTTTCCATCTGGAAGGTATTGCGTTGTAGTGGCATCGCTGGCTGACCAAGTTTCGAGGACCTCTCACTTGGGAGGAATTCACCAACGCGGTTCAGTTCAGATTTGAACCAATAGATTACGAAGACCCCTCAGAAGCTATAACTCGCCTAAGGCATACCACTAATGTAGAAACATACCAAGAAGCATTTGAAAGATTGTCACACATAGTGGATGGACTACCAGAAGCATTCCTAATAGGATGCTTTATAGCTGGATTAAAAGATGAGGTCCGCCTCGATGTTAAGATCAAACATCCTAAAACCTTGGCTGAGGCCATTGGAGTAGCAAGGCTCATTGAAGAAAGAAATCAGTTACAAAGGAAATATGGCTAGAATCCACGTTACCAATCTTACACAAGTAATCCCAAGACAACAAACCAACCGCATACTAGTGTGTTGGGACCCCCACCTCTACAATGACCCAACTCCCTCCAACCAGTTACTTTTAAAAGAATCACAAATCAGGAGGCACGAGAACGAAGAGATAAAGGCTTGTGCTACTATTGTGATGAGAAGTTTGTAGCAGGTCACTGTTACGCGCGACCCTAAATGTTTATGATAGAGGAACTACCTAAGAACCCCATCGTAACTCCAGAAGAAGAACACCCTGAACAAGAACCTCAGGAGCTGGTGCCATAAATCTCATTTCATGCAATAATAGGTACTAATCATCCTCAAACACTTAGAGTTATGGGAAACCTTAGAAATAAGAAAGTACTAGTTCTGATAGATGGGGACAGTACACGTAACTTCATTGATCAAACCTTGGTTTCCCAGCTTGGTTTCCCTATCACTAAGAATTAAAAATTGGAAGTTATGATAACAAATCGTGAAAAAATTGAGTGCAAACGACAATGTATGGGCCTTACTATTTCAATTCAAGGGTATACAGTCTCAACAGATTATTTTGTGCTACCAGTAGCTGCATGTCGGCTAGTGCTTGGGGTTCAGTGGCTTGAAACCCTAGGGCCAATAGAAATGGATTATAAAAGACTCACTCTCAGCTTCAAGATAGGAAAAGCCACTCATACATTCCAAGGCTTACAAAGAACTAATAATGCAACCCTAACCAACAAGGAATGCAGTGAGTTGCAGAATATAGGGTTATTCCTTCAAATTTTTCCCATATGGGATCATGAACCACATGAGGATGTGTCCTCATTTCCAGAGATGAGACAACTATTAACAGATTTCTCTCATATATTTGAGCTACCCTCAGAGTTGCCTCCAAAATGACAACAAGATCATCATATTCCCATGAAGCCAGGAGCAGGGCCAGTTAATGTCAAACCATACCGTTACCCATATTATCAAAAGACAGAGATTGAGAAGACGGTTAAGGAACTCTTTCATTCTGGGCTAATTAGGCACAACAACAACCCATTTTATTCACCAGTGTTGTTAGTAAAAAAAATTGACGATAGCTGGAGATTCTGTGTAGACTATCGAGCTATGAATGATTGCACAGTTAAGGACAAGTACCCCATCCCAATGATTGACGAATTGCTGGATGAGCTCCACGAAGCTCATATTTTCTCCAAGATAGATCTGCAATCAGGGTATCATCAAATACAAGTTTATCAGGAGGATATCCCTAAGATAGCTTTTAGAACCCATGAAGGCCATTATGAATTCTTAGTAATGCCATTTGGCCTTACTAATGCCCCCATCTACTTTCCAAGGTCTCATGAATGACCTATTTAAACCTTACCTTCGAAAGTTCATCCTGGTATTCTTTGATGACATCTTAATCTACTCCCAATCAAGAGACGACCATTTGGAGCATGTGAAGATAGCTCTTCAGCTTCTAGTCACCAACAAGTTGTATGCCAAGGAAACCAAATGACAATTTGGGGTGAAACAAGTAGAATATTTGGGTCATGTGGTATCAGATCAATGGGTCTCTGTGAACCCATCAAAGATCCAAGCTGTTAAGGAATGGCCAACCCCAACCACATCTAAAGGAGTCAGAGGCTTCTTGGGGTTAGCTAGTTATTATAGAAAATTTGTGCGTAATTTTGGTAGTTTGGCAGTTCCCTTAACTCGTCTCTTGAGCAAGGAAGGGTTTAACTAGAATATAGATGCTAAAAACTCATTCAAACAATTGAAGGAGGCCTTAACAACACCACTAGTTTTAAGCCTTCCCAATTTTTCCCAAAGATTTGTAATTGAATGTGATGCCAGTGGCATCGGGTTGGGAGCTATCCTCACTCAAGCAGGGAGGCCAATAGCTTACTTTAGCCAAGCTCTCAAGGGTTCAACATTGACTCTATCAACCTATGAGAAAGAAATGTTAGCTATCATTAAAGCTATCTGGGTATGATGTCCTTACCTACTAGGAAAACCATTCACCATCCTCACTAATCAGATAAGCCTCAAGTATCTGTTGGAGCAGCGCATCACCACCCCAGCACAGGCACGATGGTTGCCTAAACTACTTGGATATGATTATAAGATTGAGTACAAACGTGGGAAGGAAAACCAAGGGGTTGATTCTCTTTCACGAGTAGTGGAATTCTTCTTCTTAAGTATATCTCAGCCACAAATGGATCGGTGGCCATAAGTACAGAAGGAAGTTCAGCAGGATCCCTTCTACACAGACCTGATAGCCAATTTTACTCCTACAATGGCTCATAAATTGTTACAAAGAGATGGGGTCTGGTTTAAAAACAACAAGGTATATCTGAGCCCTAAATCCTCCCTCACACCTCAGATCATCGTTGATTTCCACTCTTCCCCAATGAGGGGACACTTTGGGTTCCTCAAAACCCTTTCACGCATTAAAAATAGTTTCACCTGGCCCAAACTGCACCAAACGTTGAAGAAAGTCCTCAGGGAATGTGACACTTGTCAACGGTTCAAAACAGAAACTATGAAATCAACAGGATTGCTTCAACCTCTTCCCATACCTGAGAAGATTTGGGCTGATATCTCAATGGATTTTGTGGAAGGATTACTTGCTTCAAAAGGACATACAGTTATAATGGTAATCGTGGATCGCTTAAGTAAATATGCTCATTTCATCCCAATGAAGCACCCATTTTTAGCTCCCACTGTAGCCAAGACATTTGTGTCCAACATCCTGTGATTGCATGGAATGCCTACTTCTATTATCAGTGATCGTGATAAGGTGTTTATTAATTCCTTTTGGAAAGAGTTGTTTTGTTTACAAGGAACCCAATTGTGCATGAGCTCTAGTTACCACCCTCAGACCGATGGACAAACTGAGGTGCCAACCGCACACTGGAACAATATCTGTACTACTTCACTGGGGATCAACCACGCAAATGGATTGATTGGATTCCTTGGGCTGAGTACAGCTACAACACCTCCATCCACTCCACAACACAGATGACTCCCTTTGAAACAGTTTACGGCATTCCACCTCTTCTCATACTAACATATGTCCCCAAAACTACCCAAATGTCAGTTGTGGATGAACACCTACGTACCAGAGATCACCTACTACGAGAATTAAGGCACAACCTGCTATAAGCTCAAAACTGAATGAAATGCCAAGCTCATAGACATCAACGAGAAGTCATCTTCAAAGAGGGAGATTATGTATATCTTAGGCTCCAACCCTATAGACAATCATCAGTTGCCTTTCGCTCATCAAGAAAATTAGCTCCTCGTTTTTTTGGCCCATACAGAATCATCGCTCGAATAGGACCAGTGGCTTACAAGCTGACACTACCACTCGCTTCTCAAATACATGATGTCTTTTATGTAAGCATGCTAAAAAAACACGAAGGGGAAATAACAGCAAGCTCCAACCAACTTCCTCCAGTCTCTGAACAAGCAACAATTCTTCCCCAACTTGAAACCATTCTCAACCGACGTGTGACCCAAAAAGGGAAATATCGACCCAAGACAGAAATTTTGGTCAAATGGAAAGACATTCCAATCGAAGAAGCTACTTGGGAAAATGAGTGGCGTTTTCTGAAAACATATCCAAACTTCATCCTTGAGGACAAAGATTCTTCTAGGGAGGGAGGAATGATACGAACTCGTCCTGCTCATGCTCACAAGAAGATCATCGCGCACGAAGGAGAGAGGTAGAAGAAGGCGCATGAATTCGGTTAGAAAAACAGAAAAAGGACCACCGAATAAATTAGGATTTTCTGTTATGAATGTCAGAAAATCTGTTAGGGTTTGTTCATCAATTCTAAAGCTATATATAAAGCCACTTAGAAAATTAGAAAGGATATAGAGAATTTTACCTAAATCCAGTGTCTTTTCTGCTCTTATTTTGTTTATCTTCTCATCTGCAAGTTTACTGTAACAGTGCATTAGATGAAAAGTAGTTATAGTTTTGTATGCATACTCATTTCCTAAATTAACTATTAAGTATCACTCAAAACTATTTTTAATAATTATTTCATAACAAATATCTAAAAATCCAGTGGGTATGGAATGTGCTATTTTTCCCTTTCTCTTTCCCCATCATGGCTCTTTCTTTGAGAGAGTTTTTTGTTTCATAAATAATCAGTTACCACTGATCTTAGTAGTTTTACTGTATCAAATCTGACTATAAAAAAGTCAGATTTAGTGTGTTTTTAGATCTAAGTCTGTTTCCTAGATCTGTTTTGTGTTTGTATTTGCTATTAATAAGAAGCATGTTCGAAGATCCTTCAGTGATCTCTCTTGGTTGTCAGTTGTTGTGGGTTCAAGATCTAGACATTGTTTGATTTATTGGCCTGAGGATGTTTATTATGAAGGTTATTTTCATGGTAGTGTGGTTTTTATAGTATGGCTTTACTTTCGGTACGTTGGAATCCGCAGACAAGTATAAATTTTTCATACTCTCAAAAGAATTTTCATTCTATCAAATGTACCAGTTGTCACGAAGCAGAGAGGTAAACAGAGCAATTTCAAAAAGCTCAACATTCTCCTGCAGATATTTCCGAACCAAGGCTGCTTTGCTAGTTATAGTTTTTCAAATTTGATCTTGATGTTCTTAGAGATGTGTATGTTGATAGTGTTTGTAAGTTTACAATATGTTTAAATGAAATCTTTTTCTTTCTAATAAAAAAAAAGAAAATATAAAAATCATTTCATTTCAAACTTCTTTTACTAGTGCCCTAATATTTATACCTGCAAGATAAACAAAATGAATGCAAGCCATTGTTGTAAATACACTTTGATTACCCCCCACAAGTTACACAAACATTAATCAGGTGGATGAGCTATTAATAAATTTGTGGACTAGTAATTAGTTGGACAGTCCATTTTGGAATCACGCATTTGTTGGGTTTTGTCAAATTCATAACCTACACATATTTGCAGCCTTTAGTATCAATATGTTTCGAGTACATCAAATATGAGGGATGAAAAGTGCGCAACAGTTGTAGAGGGACAAAGTTTGGTGCCACTTATAGTGATGTAACTAATCAGCATAAGGACCACTGCAACTAATAGACAAAACCATGCATTATGATTTATAGATGACTACGTAATTGTAGGCTACTAATAACATTTAAATAATGTTGTGCTGCTTTTTCAGACATACAATTTAAGATTTTGTATTTTCATGCCTTGCCTAAATTCAGTTACACTTACATTGCTTATTTCAAGATCATTATTGGAATAATAATATTTGTAAGCAAAAATGATTAGTTTTAATATGTATTCAATAAGAAGTTGGAAGTTAGTTGTATATCTCTTTACAGCAAATAATTGGTTGAAAGTTTAACTCAGATCAATAACCCCTCATTATTAACATGAAATGCAATTTAACACACCTTTTTGTCACCCTAACTGCAGTGTTTAATTTTATTTCAATTGACAATCAAATACTTCCCTTCAGTTATCACTTACCAAGCAGAAACAGGTCTGCCGAAGAAGGCACCAAATTATCAACTTTAGTAATTATTTTCTGCTCATAAAATCTACCACTAGTAGTTTGAGTTTTTCAAGTTGTTAATTTTTGTCATTTTTATAGTGGTTTTGTTTCTGAGTTCTAAAAATGAGCTAGCAAGGTCCCACCCTTAGGCTTAAGCATTAAAATTGCAGTACTTGCATATATAGGGCCACTCTGCATAGTACCTGCTGTTTCCTTTATAATTTCTGCTGCAAGTGAAGGAGTAGTGGTAGTGTGCTGGCTTATTCTATCTCTTATATAATTCTCTGTGTCTCTGAGTGATTATGGAAAGTGGACTTCCCTTGCTTAACTATCTTTTACAACAAACACTGAGAGGTCTGTGTTCATCTTCAGATTCTTCTACTTCATCAAAGTGGGTATACGCAGTCTTTTGGAGGATCTTACCTCGAAATTATCCACCTCCAAAGTAAGCTAAATCTCAATTATTATAAATTGCACTGAAATTAACCTTTATTCTTGCCTAAAAATCAATGCTTTACTGCAGGTGGGATTATGGAGGGACAGCCCTTGATCGAAGCAAAGGAAACAAAAGGAACTGGTAGACATATCTGATTTTGCCCATTTTGGTTATATTTGTTTTATTTATGATGTTTGAGTAAATGAGTTGTAAAATTGTAATTGGTTGCAGGATCCTTGTTTGGGAAGATGGATACTGTGATTTCTACCAATGTGAACAGGCAGGAAGTGGATACATAAAGGGAAGGTTTGGAGCTGATGTCTTCTTCAAGATGTCTCATGAAGTTTACAATTATGGGGAAGGGTGAGAATTTAGTTTTTTTAAAAAGAGAATAATTTTATTTTATAGGTGAAGAAGAAGCTCAGTGTGGTGATCATTGATCAAGATAGTTTCACTTTTACTTGACTTTGTTGCAGACTGGTAGGTAAAGTGGCAGCAGATAATAGCCATAAATGGGTTTTCAGAGATGCATCAAATGAAGGTGATTCTAGCTTCATTTCTTCATGGAGTGTATCCATTGATCCTGTAAGTTGATTCAATTTTAATTTCCTATCATAAAAAACAATGTTATAGTATATGTGTTTTCCACTTTTGGGTATAACTATATATTACTAAATGCAGCAACCAAGAGCGTGGCAGTTTCAATACAGATCAGGCATTCAGGTTCATACATATAATTCCAAAATCCCATTAATATAAATTAAGAAAAGTTTTGAAAACCATAACTAATAATTTCTTATTTTCATCAGACCATAGCAATTATTTCAGTTAGAGATGGCGTAATTCAGCTAGGTTCATTTGATAAGGTTTGATTCACTCATTCTCTACATACATGTATCTCAATTTTTGTTTTCACACTTCTCAAGAAATCCAAATACATCATTAATTGTTTGATCAATGCATTTCAGATCATGGAAGATCTCAATCTAGTAATAAGCATCCAAAGAAAATTCAGCTACCTACAGGGCATACCAGGTGTTTTTGCCATGCAAAGACCATACTTACCAATACAACATCCATACATTATTAAACCAAGTACAAATATGATTGAAAATCAGGAAGCAAATTTATCAGTCTATGAAAAGAACCACTTAACTGGAATGAAAAGATTGTTTAGTGAAATGGGTGATGATTCTCCAGCTAAGTCCATCAATTTGGGTTGGATCCCATCACAAATTCCACCTCTTCTTCCTTCTATGTCATATAGCTTTGGAACCCTTCTATCAAAGTTACCTTCTGTGATACCATCCAATAATAATAATACTACTACCTCTACCAATTATGACATGGCAATGCTTGTTGATAATTATGGTAATAACACTTATTCAAGTAGTCAAGTAATGAAGGTTGAGGGTGGTAATATTAAAATGGAGTCCTGTTGTCACTTAGATGCTGCTCAAGAAGAAAAATCCGACTCCATGAATCCACCAAATCTAGGTTTGGAGAATAGAATCATGAATTTGGGATTTAGACCTTTGAGAGAGGGACATACTCAAAGTCCATGACCCTTAAATCTTAATTGATTAGGACAACTAAGATGGATTTATTATCATATAAGGTTGTTTTAGTCTTTGATTTTTGTCTGTGGTTGGTGTTTGATTGCCCTAATTTGCCAAATGCTCTTTGTTCATATATAAATATGACAAGTTGACTTATGTAACTAATTATCATTTGTGTATCTATAATAAAGGAAAGTTGAACCTTCTGTTATTTTCGTTTAGCAGGTTATTGCTATTTTTTTTAATACATAAATATTTTACGTGTTTTAAATTTATGACTTACGGTGGAAATTTATTTATGACTTGAAATGAAAAAAAATTATATTGCTTAATCAACTGGAAGGTCATTACTAAATGGCTATCCAATGGGAATTCTCAGAATGACTGATCAATTCAGCATCGTAAACTCTGTTGAAGGGAGGAAAAAAAAATGTTTGAGAAAAGGGAAATTTGTATTCTCCACTCATTGAGGCGTGGTGGGGCTCAACTGTTTATTGTTATATCCCTATCACTTCAGGGACAGAATACTTTTCACCATATGTGATGGTCCCAAGAACCCAATTGAAGTTGAAAAATGACAAATGAAGGTTGAGTTGGATCAAGAGGCTTGCATGAGAGATATGGCAAAGTGGTTGGTCCCCGTTGTCATCTTTCTGATATTTATTTTCTCTATTAGTTAGTTTTCTACATAGAAAAAAGAGCTTTATGAGATATGTATGTGATTTCTCTAAAACATAAATTTATGGCTAAGCTTCTCTTGCAACTAACCAATGCTAATGTGGTAGTTTAGATTAATAAAAAAATTAATATAGTAAATCTTTATTGTAAAAAAAAAGTTTGTGATATTTTTAACTCTTTTCCGTAATAATGTTATATTATTAGTTGAGATTATTGATTCTTAAATATATTAATAATTATTCACGATAATTGTATCATTTTAGTTACAATCTCTACATAAAATAGAATCATATTAAATTTTTGTTCCCTTTTTTTTACAAGAATAGCAAGTATTAGGGGTGTCTATGGTCCGATTTAGTCCGGTTTTTTCTATAAAAAAATTAACAAAATCGGATTGTTCATATTACTCGAATCGGACCGGACCATTTGAAACGATTTTAAGAAATAAAAACCGGACTGGACCGTTTGATTTATAAAACGGTTTGGTCCGGTTTGATTTCCGGTTTGGTCCAATTTTTTTATAATTTAATGAAGAATAATGTGAAAATTTTAATATATTATTAAACCGGTCCGGTCCGGTTTGAAATTAATACAAACCGGATCGGACCGTTTGATTAGTAAAACCATTCGGTTTGGTCCGGTCTGATCCGGTTTTACGGTTTGGTCCGGTCCGGACCGATTTATGGACACCCCTAGCAAGTACAACCAAACTTGAATCAAATGTGGATAGGTGATGAAGCTGTGTAAATCTATCACTGGCTCCTGCAAATATGCTAAGATTTTTAGTTGACTAAAGGGTATTGAATATAACAGACGCTCTAGTGAAAAATTGCTACAGATAGTCTGATATATATATATATATGTTTGAAGTGTATCCTTTGAGATGGTGGATCGCTAATTTTCCTTCTCTCTATACCTTAATTTCAAAATGTCTGGTATTACATGCCATGCTGGTTTAAAACATTGGTCACCACAAATTAAATTAATTAAATATTTTCTCAAGTGAAAATGGAATATCTGTCGTTATTATACTTTTGGTATGCATGTAATGACAAACTATACTTGTCTAAGTAACGAAGGTAATTAAATAATGGATTTTTCCTAGTCAGTTGCAGAGACCTCTTTGATGAGTTATCATTGTCTCTTATCAACTCCCACCTAATTGACCCAATTCAAAGCCCAAAATAAAAACAAAAATTAATAAAAATAACATTTTTAAAACTTTTAACAACAATAATAAGATCCTAATAACATTGGTTATGATCGAATTAAATAACGTTTAATATTGAATGAGTCACAATAAATATAGTTTAATTTAAATAACGGTTCAATATAAAATAATATAATACAAATGTTTTTAATAGTAAAAATATATGAATTTCACATAATAGATGTTATTTTTATAATTACAAGTTCTAATAATGTTAATTTTTGTTGTTTTTACAAGTAAAATCATTTTAAATGAAAGAGCCACTTGGACCTGGAAACTCAATTAAAAGTTCCAACTGAACTGAAGCCATATTGAACCATAATTGGCAGATCTGAATGGCTCTTAATCTCATTTGCAGTTTTCATTTCAGAGCTAGATATAGAACGGTCCGTGTCCGTGGTCAATAATGGTCTTTAAATCTTCAATGTTTTGAACCCCTTTCTAAGGGTAATTCAGAAGGATGGGCCTTCCATATAAAATAAAGCTCCATTATACATGGAAAAATGGCATACCTTGAACCACCTGAGGATGAGAGGAATGGCGTGGGGATTTCTACACTTTCTGTTGTGATAATTGAAAAATGCCCAAATTCTAGGATCACTGGAATGGTAAAAGACAATTTATAATAATGCTGAATAACTGAATTAATACTGTATTTACAGACACTTTTGGAAACTGAACAATCTATATGT
This sequence comes from Hippophae tibetana, assembly GCA_037013495.1. Classification (NCBI taxonomy): domain Eukaryota; kingdom Viridiplantae; phylum Streptophyta; class Magnoliopsida; order Rosales; family Elaeagnaceae; genus Hippophae; species Hippophae tibetana. Next base: position 8,804,900 of record CM072804.1, read on the forward strand.
TGTTTGTAGTTAAAATGCATCGCATAAATATATAGCCTTATATACAGATCATCATCTGAAATAATCATTAAATAACAACACCCATCGTTTTGGTGGTGGAAATAAAAGTTTGCAGTATGATAAACCAAAAGGGAAAAACCCAGTCAAGGTATGATTCTTTGCTTCTTCCAGTTCCTGGCTTCTTCTACAAACTTCATAAAGGCTTCAACATATATGCTTAAATCCTAGCATTTCCAATAGCCCAGTGAGGCTTTGCCCGGGTACGTTTCAATGCCTTTATTCCAAATGGAAGGCCCTTGCTCTGTTGCAAAATGGAATTTTAGTAAACAAGGGAACAAGTATACTTGCGTTTTCTAAAGGAGGCTCCCATATATAATGTTTAAGCCAAGTAAAGCTTAAGTATAAAAAAGAGAAGAGCAGAAGATCTTACAATCAAGCAAGTGCCTGCATTGACATCGCAGACAGGATAATCACTTGGGCAGCAACTATAATGGTCTTCACAACAAGTTGCAGCAGCAAGGGGACAACATCCCCACGCAAAACAATAGTCGCCAAAGTGATAAACACAGCAGCAGGTGTTGCTCTCTGGGCATGAATAGTATTTGTCACACACTGTTGGAGGCTTTATTGGAGATGGAGGAGATGGACCTGGGTTTGGAGGATTTTGACCTTTCTTGATGGGGTATGAAGCCTCCATAGCAATCCCACATTTGCCAGTTGCTGTGCCAACCAGATTGCGCTCCATTCTGATATAACCTTTCTCTCCCCAACTTCCACCCCAAGAGTTTTTTACAATCCAATAATCAACACCACTTTCTGTACCATATCCTACTGCAGTAACACCGTGGTCCAATGCTGTTCCACAACTTCCAGAAAATACACCCTGAACACATTGGCCAAAACAAAAGCATGTAGTCAATCACTAGTCATATAACAAGGTAGTTAGTATACTTTTGCGAAGTATACTAGTCACCTTGTTACTCGAGAATCCATCAAATGTATAGATAATCATAAAAATGAGATGAAAAAGAGCTTAACAATCTAGAGAGAGAAGGCTTACTGAGTCATATAACTGGAACTCCCTGCCACCTGCTTCAATTGCAATGGCAATTGGCTGGTTTGCAACTGCCTTTTGCAACGCTTTCTCATTGTTGACAGGAACATCTTCGAAATCATCAATCGTAACAACCTTCGCATTTTTCTGCAAGAAAAAGAAACACCGAACTTAAAAGGATGAATATTTTTTTTATTTACATTGTAATATCTCTGGTCCAGCTTTCTTGTTAATTTCGTTATCCTTTAAAAAGAAAAAATACAAACCCGGTACTGGTCACATGTGCCATCAACAGCTTTGTAAGGATAATCATCTTCAGAATCTATACCACCATTGTTGATGATGAACTGAAAAGCATAGTCCATTAGACCCCCATTGCACCCTTCATTATACGAAGTATCACAATCTACCAACTCCTGTTCTGATAATGAGATGAGACCACCAGTAACAATCTGGTTGATGCCTTCCACAGCAGCAATTGTTGAAAAAGCCCAGCAACTCCCTTCAACGTCATAGTGAATGGTTAGAAAGCTAAACAACTTTTTTCAATTTCTTTTATTTCTACTTCTTTGGACAGCTTTTAAGAAACAATACGCAACATGCAATAAAAGAAGGTAAAACATGTTATTTATAGTAAATTCTATGGCGTTCAGGAAACAGTAATGGTCTTTAAAATTGGGTTATGTTATTTCACTATTACTAGAGAGCTTACAAGTTACAATTTAAAAATAAACAATTCCATATTGTGAGTGTAATTTAACAGAAAATAGATAAAAAGAACTTCTAATTATTAGATTTTTAAAGATGCAAGGTCATTTTAACTACATATAAAGATGTAAAGTGGTTTATTTCATCTCATGTCTTATTTAGTATCTTTAATAAACTCGTAATATTGTCCAATTTCATCTCATTTAGATTATAACTCTAATGGACTTAACTTTAAATACATGTTTATCATTTTTCTTATTAAATTTATAATATAAATTTAACGTATTCTATCATAAATATCATTAATATCTCATCTCAAAAAATTAGTTTGGATAATTTCAGTTACATAATTTTGAACAACTTCTTATCATAGTCTGAAGGGAAACATTATATTCCCTTCTCAAACTATATGTTTAGTTTCAGTTTACATTGACTAATTTTTATATTACAAGACTACTTTATGAATCAGAATTACTGCAAGATTTATGGTCAAATTGACAGTAAAATGAGAAGTTATTTAGTCATGTAGAGATTTATGGTCAAATTGACAGTAAATTGAGAAGTTATTTAGTCACGTAGCTTACAAGTTGAAGAAAATATTGAGAGATAGTGGAGAGAAACTGAATTCTTGTTTTATTTTCTCTGATTTATTCAAATGTATATACAATACTATAAATAGGACTAAGGTAGACAAATTCCCATTAACTTAGAAATAATACAGTTGGTATCAACAACTAAAATCCAGCTTGTTCTACACTAAATTCACAGCCTGTACAACACTATTCTAGCCTAATATTCTCAGAAAATCTACACTCTCCCTCAAATTGGGTAATAAATATTAATCATTCCCAACTTGCAACCCAGTTCTTCGAAATTTGTTCGAGGTAATGCTTTGGTAAGGATATCTGCAATTTGATGATGGGTAGATGTATATAGTAGGTCCACAATTTTTCCATCTAACTTCTCTTTAATGAAATGACGATCAATTTCTACATGTTTGGTTCGGTCATGATGAACTGGGTTTTTTGCAATTCTTATTGCAGCTTGATTATCACAATGCATGCTGATAGGTTCAGGAGTTGTGAAGTCTAGTTCATTGAGTAATCTTCTTAACCACATTCCTTCGTAGATTCCATGGGCCATAGCTCTAAATTCAGCTTCTACACTGCTTCGAGCGACTATTGACTGTTTCTTACTTCGCCAAGTTACAAGATTTCCCCATACGAAGGTACAATACCCAGTGGTAGATCTACGATCCATTATAGAGCCTGCCCAGTCAGCATCTGCAAAGACTTCAATTTTTCTGGTGGGATTCTTACTGAAGTATAATCCTTTTCCTGGTGTCATCTTGAGATACCTGAGTATACGATAGACCGCCTCCATGTGTTCTTCAGTAGGACTGTTCATAAATTGACTTACAACACTTACTGAAAAACCAATATCTGGTCTAGTGTGGGATAGGTAAATGAGTTTTCCCACTAATCGTTGGTAACGGCCTTTGTCCACAGGTGTACTATTTTCTTTGATTCCGAGTTTTACTGTAGAGTCCATCGGAGTTTCTGCCGGTTTACACCCGATCATCCCAGTTTCCTTGAGAAGATCAAGTACATATTTTCTTTGAGATATAGATATGCCCCTTTTTGTTCGTGTTACTTCCATTCCTAGGAAATATTTGAGATTGTCCAGGTCTTTGATCTCAAATTCCTTGGCAATGAATTCTTTGAGTTTATTCATCTCAATTGTAGAATTACCTGTTAGAACAATATCATCTACGTACACAATTAGGATAACTATTTTGTCATTGGAGAAGTGTTTGACGAATAGTGTGTGATCTGATTGGCATTGATTGTACCCATATCTCTTCAGAACTTTAGAGAACCTATCGAACCAGGCACGTGGAGACTGTTTCAATCCATATAAGGATTTCTTAAGTTTGCAAACTCTATTGGTTGGAACAGGAGATTTAATTCCAGTAGGAATGTCCATGTAGACTTCTTCTTCGAGATCACCATTGAGGAATGCATTTTTGACATCTAATTGGTAGAGAGGCCAATCCAAGTTAGATGCTAGGGAGAGAAGAACACGAATAGTGTTGAGCTTTGCCACAGGTGCGAAAGTCTCCTGATAGTCAATCCCATATGTCTAAGTGAATCCCTTAGCCACAAGGCGAGCTTTGAATCTTTCTACACTGCCGTCTGCTTTGTGTTTGATTGTAAAAATTCATTTGCACCCAACAACTTGTTTTCCTGGTGGTAGTTCTGTGATCTCCCAAGTCTTGTTTTTCTCTAAGGCATTGAGTTCTTCAAGAATAGTTGTCTTCCATTCAGGTACCTGAAAGGCTTCATGAACGGAATTTGGAACCTGTATCTGATCAAGGTTGTTGATAAATGCTTTATAACCTGGTGAGAGATTTTTATAGGAAACAAAGTTGTAGATGGGGTGGTTTGTGCAAGATCTTACACCTTTCCTTATAGCAATTGGCAAATTCAAATCATTAGGAGGTAACTCAATAATAGGAGATTCAGTGATGTTACCTTGTGAATTGTCGAAGTGATATGTACTCGGGTTGGACTCTTGGACTGGCTCAAGATATGTTTGGTTCTCCGTTCCTTCTTGAGTTCTTCTCCTCCTAGAGTAGACAAAAAAATCATTGTTTGGGACATGAACGTTTGGATCTGTTGGTAGAGGAGTTGAGGGTTCATTGGGATTATTAAGAGTATTTGTTTGAGATACTGATTCACTTTCTGGAATTTATGGGATATGATTTGAGACAGAATTTATGGGAGGCTGAGTGGTAATGCTATTCCAAAGCTGGTATTCATTGCCTATGTTCTCCCCCTGAATAACAGGTTTGAAATAGTATGGATTTTGTTCAAAGAATGTGACATCCATTGTATTGTAAAATCGCCTTGTGATAGGAGAGAAGCATTTGTACCCTTTTTGGTTTGATGAATACCCTAAGAATATGCATTTGATAGCTCTGGGATCAAGTTTATCTCTATGATATACATGGACATAAGCAGAACATCCAAATATTTTAAAAGGAATGTTGGACACGATTCTCGTGTGTGGGTATGACTCAAGAAGAATACTGATGGGTGTTTTGAAAGTTAGGACACGAGAGGGCATCCTATTGATAAGATAGGTAGCCGTAAGGACAACTTTCCCCAGAAATGTTTAGGGACATGAGTTGTGAACATGAGAGATCTAGCTACCTCGAGAAGATGTCTATTTTTCCTTTCAGCCACCCCATTTTGTTGAGGTGTGTCAACACAAGAGCTTAGATGGACAATCCCATGACTTGACAGATAATCACTGAGAATTGATGCGAAGTATTCTCTAGCATTGTCAGTTTTCAATACTTGGATCTTTGTTTGAAATTGAGTTTGAATCATGGTATTAAAATTTTTAAATATCTGACATGCTTCAGATTTTTCTTTCATAAGAAATAACCAAGTGGTTCGAGTATGATCATCTACAAATGAAATAAATCATTGTGTCCCTGTTATGTTTTTGATTTGAGAAGGTCCCCAAATATCAGAGTGAATTAGAGAGAAAGAATGTGATTTTTTATGTAGAAGAGTAGGATATGAATTTCTAACATGTTTTGAGAATTCACATACTTCACATTTAAGATCCTTTGAATTTTTATTTTTGAATAATGAAGGGAAAAGTTTTTCCAAATATAGGAAATTAGGATGACCAAGACGATAGTGTTTCAACATGATTTCACCATTGTTATTGGAATTAAAATTTAATAAAGCTTTATTTTGATACTGAACCTCGGATACAGCTTGGAGGACTTGTCTTTCTGGAAGGTCTTCACTGTTGAGAAGATAGAGTCCCAAACATTCTTTAGCACTGCCAATCGTTTTCTCCGAATCCAAATCCTGAAATTCACATAAATTATGAACAAATTTTGCCACACAATTTTTATCACGTGTGAGTTTAGTAATTGATAAGAGATTACAATCAAGGGTTGGAACAAGAAGGACAGAATCAAGAATAAAAGAATTTGAAATTTTTGCTGAACCAATCCCTGTTACTTTGGATATTGATCCATCGGCAATTCTGACAGTATATCCTTCTTGGGAAGTTTTAAGATTTACAAGAAGAGACGCATCACCCATCATGTGATCTGAAGCACCTGAATCTATAATCAATTGTCTCTTAACCTGTTTCACACTAAAAACGTTGGTGGTGTTACCTGATTGAGCGACATTGACAGATTGGGACCATTGAAGATAATTATACCCATTTAATTTGTGACTGGTGATGGGCATAAGACTGTTTTCCGTGACCATTTATTTCAATTGTAGATTATACGTGAACTAAAATTTGTAGGGCTGTTTTTTTTTAGATAATCTACTGATCCGGGTCAGTTCGGGTATGTTGGACCGGGTCGGTTGGGTAGAGTTTCCCCAGGTCGGGCCAAGATATATTACAAAAAAAAACAGCTTATGGGTATTGGAAACAAAAAAAAACAGAATGCAACTATGGGACTTACTGACTTACGGGAGCAGACGATGATGATGATCGGCGACGACGATGTAGAGATGGTCGGTGACGATGATGACTGGTCTGAGATGGCTGAAACTGGGCAGATTGGGTCTATTGGGTTAAAACTGGGCAGATTGGGCTGATTTGGTTACAAAATCTCGATGCTGAAACAGAATGTAGAGATGAACCAGATGGCAACGACGATGAACAGAGATGAACGACGATGCACAGCTGAAACAGAGAACTATCAAGATTGATGCCGGAGAACAGCGACTGAGCAATTGGATTTCAGAAAATCTTCCTTGGACAGAATTGGTGAGAAAAAAAATGGATTTCAGAAATGCTCTGATACTATGAAGAAAATATTGAGAGATAGTGGAGAGAAACTGAATTCTTGTTTTATTTTCTCTTATTTATTCAAATGTATATACAACACTATAAATAGGATTAAAAGGTAGACAAATTCCCACTAACTTAAGAATAATACAGCTGGTATCAACAACTAAAATTCAGCTTGTTCTACACTAAATTCACAGCCTGTATAACACTATTCCAACCTAATATTCTCAGAAAATCTACACAAGTGAATTTTTAAAGATATCTTTACTTTTAAAAAAGTCAAGAGCGAACAAGAAATTGAATAATTTCTGAATTTCCTACCAACTGGATGGTAAATATAATAAAAAAAGAGTTGATTGAAACAATTTTGATACATAAAACAGTGTATTGATAAAAAAACATAGTCAGAAATAATAACTGAAATTAAATGTTATCCAGATACTTGATAGTGTGATGCATGGAAAGTATTATAGACATAGGCTAAGTGACATGTACTATAGAACTTCACTAAGATCCGATTATTTGATTACAGAATTTTATGACAGAAAGCCAATATATGGAAATTTATGTCAAACTATCTATACGGAGAAATATGTAGTGTAGTTAAAAGAAGCAAATTGAAATACAATAGACCCAACAAGGCAACACAGCTCAATCAATTCATGGTAATAATTCTTACGTTTAAATGCATGATATAACGAAAAATAACATATATATTTTTTTACCGAAAATATGTATTTTTTAAGGGATTTTTTTCTTTGCAAAAAATATATGTTGTTTTACGTCGTAAGAAAAATAATTTTTTTTTTAAATTAAAAATAAAATCACCTAAATAAGTTAATACAAGTAATTCCTATTTTGAGTGATACTAAATTTGCCCATTATTGTTTACAATTGACCGATTTATACTCTCTCTTATATTCTCCTAATTTTCTAACCCGGATGGGGAGGAATTTTTTTTAATTAAGCTAAGAAAATATCATTAAAATATAAAATACAGTTAGAAGGCAAATACCCGAATACTGGACAATGAATTCAACCTGTCGAAAAGAATGCCTTGTATATTGTTTTTCCGCTAGATATCAGCTTTCTTAGGTTCGTCATTATAAGATAAAATAACAACATAATTTTTTCAGATAAAATTACAAGTTGTGTGATTGGAACCAATCCGACATTTGTAAAAAGTCATAATTTATCCTTATCTGTATATTTCTAATTTTCTAATTCTAAAAATTTACGAGAGAAACACCTAGTCACATCTAAATATACGAATGCTCCAAAAGATGAAAATCATATTTTATAAATAACTTTCACTTAAAAAAATATCATTGATTTATATATTCATTTACTGACAATTTCAATCGTTGACCGAGCATGAACATATTCAAATCACGTATACTTAAATCTAAAAAATCATAAACTAACAAAATTATTAATAAACTTTCATATTTGGTTTAAAATTACAACTTAAATTTTAGGCCTAATAAATATATTAAAGTGTTGTATAAATTACCATCCACTCATCCAGAGGGGTAGGATATTCAATTCAGATTTTCGATCAACTTAATAAAGTTTTAAAATTCAAATATATTGAATCAAGATTTTTATAAAAAAAATTAAAATTAATAATACTTTAAAAATCTATTAAAATTCTAATTGCAATAAAAGTTAAACATTTTTTATCACGTCAAGGCAACGTAACCAATTTAAATAATAATACTCATATGATGAAAATTTAGTGATAATTTTACTAGACTTCAACAAAAAAAATGTTAATCCCTCTTATATAAACAATGGTGATGATATTTTTGTATTTATTAAGTTTTGGTCAAGAGTAAGACACGTTTATAAGTCTGGGCAATCCTCTAACTCACAAGTTGACTTTTGAGTTAGAATTAGACATGAGTTTCTAAGTTGGTATCAGAGGTAGACTCTTGACTTCTTCACCCCATCGATCATTGTATCATAAATTCGAATTATGTCGTAAATCTGAACTCTAATCGATGTGGAGGGAGGATATTAAGTCTCATATTGACCAAAAGTAAAGTAATAGTGCTGCTTATAATGGGTAACTTTTGGATTCAAAATTAGGCCTAAGTTTCTAAATTGATATCAGAGCTAAGCTCTTAACTTCTTCACCCCATCGATCTTTGTGTTATAAATCCAGACTGTGCCGTAAATTCGGACTCTAATTGATATGAATGGGAGATATTAAGTCCCACATTGTTCAAGAATAAAACAGCAATAATGCTTATAAGTCTGAACAACAGTCTAATTGACAAACTAGTTTTTGAATTTAGATTTAGGTCTGGATTTTTAAGTGTATTATTTATAAAAAAATTGATAATATATTTTATTATACTAAAAAATCACATATTTTTTAATTTATCCTCTAAGAATAAAATTCAACATCTTCAAAGTTTTTCTGTACATGGCAGTTATATATTCCGATTACTAATCAGTGATATTGTTCATTGCATGACGGGTATAATTAGAACCCGCATAAAAATAAACACAAAGGTGAAAAATCACACCATATACTTGTTTTCTAGTAAAAATTCTATTTTATAACACATGACTACTTTATAACTATTATAGAACATGCAGTGTGCTTAATTTTATACAATTAGGGTATAAAATGAATATTTGTTAAAAATATAGTATTACTATAAATAAATGACTTAAAACAAAACCATGTTAATTCCTGCTTACCATTTTCATAGAAAAATAAATAAAAGCTTTGATTAGAGTGTATTTACATATTTTTAGTATTTTATAAATTATTTAAATTATTTTTAATAATTATTTATTTATAACAATAAAATTAAATATCTTTCCAAAACAAAAAATTGGCTCACCGTATCGCAATTTGACATATCATTGCGTTGACTTTATTTTCTTTATTTTTAATAAAAAAATAATGAAATTATATTTTATTCTCAAAACTAAAATACCCAAAACCTGACGAAAACATCCTTTCCTTCACAGACCAACACACAATCAATATTATTATTTATAAAAGTCATCCAGCTCATGATGAATAAGTTAATAATTATAAGATTAATTTTAGATATATTTAATTAATAAATATCAATTATATAATAATATAAGTCTAAATCACAATTAAAATTAAATATAAATATTTGACTACTATAAATTAAAAGAGGAAATACTACTAAAGAAAAAGAAAAAAAATTATGGCGAAAAATAAAAGCACTAAGGTTTCAAAGGACTACAGAAACTCACCACAGCTTCCTTGATCTTTGACGTCAACAACGGCCCCTTTTTTCCTCCAATCAACGGAATTGGGCAAGTCGTCGCTGAGTTTGGGCAAGTAACGGTTCGTGACCTTCTTCTTAACACTAGATTTAGCACCCAAATACTTTGACCGATACTCCTCATTGGTCAGATCGGCAAAGCGGTTAAGCCCCAACTTGTAAGTAAGGTTCTGAGAGTTGTGCTCGTCGATAAACCTGAAATTATCTTTAAAGATCTGAAATCTCCTCTCCTTCTCTCCCAAGGCGTTGTAGGCTTGGCCATGTTTGATCAACCATGACTCATATATCGCCATCACCTCGTCGTCGGTTCTCCAATTGGATTTATCAGGGTGAACCTCGTCGTAAGCGATGATCGACATGTCAAGGGCTGAGGATAAGGTGACGATTGACAGGCAAAATAGGATAGCCATGGTTAAGGCTGAAGAAGATAGAAGGGAACCCATTTTTTAGTGATTGTTTGGGAGAGGGAACAGAGAAAATTGGGAATTAATATGTATGAGAAAATGGTTGTGTCATTATAAAGGCAAAATAGAGGCAATTTAAAAAATATATATATATCAATGACGATCGCTGGTATTTCATAATTATTGGTAAAATATTATTAAATAAATCAAAACGAACTATTAAAATGAAAAGGCATGGGCGGAATTTACATTAAAAAAAAGTACGATGGAATGGAATCTTATTTATGATTTGAAAATAAATGAGTTTTTTATAGAATAATATATATATATATATATATATATATATATATATATATATATATATATATATATATATATATATAGTAAAGGTATAGGGAGAAAGAAATTGATTCGCACAAAATTACATTAACTGCGAATGTATCAAATTAATTGTGTTATCAATTTGTGATATTGTAAAACTCATGAAAATGAAACAATGATAAGTGTATTTTGTTTTTTACTAAAAAAATGCAAGTGTAGATGGGACTTTGGAGGTAGGATAAATATAAATTATTGCGTATCCATTTTAAGAAATTTTTGATTTATTTTGAAACCCAAAGAATAATCCTCCCTTTAAAGAGAATAATTAAAATTCCAATGTGAAATAATGTGGATGTTTATTTGATTAAAAAAAATGAGATTTTAATTAAGTAAAAAAATGGAAAGTATCAATGGGCAATCAACAATACAAGGAGGTACTAGACACTGTTTTTAAGAAAAAACAATTTAAACTAATTAAAAATTAAGTGCTTAATTGTTATATTTCTTTAATCGAATACAACTATTTAAAATAGAAAATAAAAAATTAAATTTTTTAAGTTTTCAAATTAATTATAGAAGTAAATTTATTATGAATTATTAGTTCGTAATTAAATTAGAGATCCATTACTTTCAACACTCTTTAACAAATTAAAAAATGATATATCTATCAGAAAATTATACTCATTAATATCACATAATTGTTTTTAGTATTAATAGTTCTTAACTTAAATTATTTTAGAAATTTAAAATAAATAATAAGATAATTCATTACTTTAAAATATAAAATTATTTTATGTGTAATTTAAAATAGATAAACAATTCAAAAGTACCAAGTAATAAGTACTCCTTATTAGATTTAGATTCATAATTCTAATCCTTATCCGTATATCTCACTCGTAACAATATTATCGTTTTGTCCCTATCTTTCAAAAAAATATATACTCTTTAAATACTGAAAAAATTATCAGTACATTATATATATATATATATGTAAAGATTCAAATTACTATATTATTTGTAAAAATGACTAATTTATTTTTATTATTTTTAAATTTGATTAAATTGTTCCCAATTTTTTAAAAAATAACCAAATAAATTTAAATCCTAATTTTTAGTAGAGTGATTTTTCTTATAGTTATTAGATATATTTTAATTATTTTAGCCCATTGAATATTATAATATCAAATGAAACTATGATATCTTTTGATATTTTTAATTAGAATTTTTTTTACCACAGTAAAGAGAGATTCATTACCTATGAATTTTTTTCAAAATTATTTATTTATTGTAACTTTAAATTATTAAGTTAAACTTAATTAATTAGATATATATTTAAAAATTGTATTTTTTAATTATATATAATACTTAATTTTTGTAGCATGTTATTTAAATTAATTTGATTATTTTTTTGAAATTATTTAATTTAATTAGTTTAATTTAATAATTACAAAAATAAATTACATCAATTATGTGATTAAAATGATATATTTTTTTATATTTCTATTATCAAGATACGCTCAATATACCTTGCTCATATAAAATATTTTTCTATAAATAAGTGAGGTGGTTTAATTGATTGTTTTTTTCCGTAAATTGAATTCGTAGTGTGTGACTGTGTGTAATACCATCACACAATGTTCGTAATAAGTCGATGAAGTTGCGAAATCGTGTTCGAGGCAATATGAAATCAGAGATACCGTTCAACTAATAATTTTAAAATTAGATGATCGAATTATATAATATTGAATACTTTTTATTAGAATTCTAAGAAGAAGAAAAAAGTTAAATATTTAAACTTATTTATTTTATTTTTATTTATTAACTAACCTTAAATTTTTCTACTCCTTTTTTAATTAAAATGTATAATTTTTTATTATATATATATATATATGTGTCATATATAATGTAAATCCAGCACAAATCTTTATAAAAAAATTTATTTTTATTTATTATATAAAATCAGCGGGTTCGGGTAATAGAAAATTTAGGTTTTTTTGGACTAGGCCGGACACAACTCTTCAAATCTTATGAAAGCTAAAAATTTGACTTAATTATGTGAGTTCAAATAACGTAATAAATTATAAAATAATTTCATAAAATTCTCAAAATTTATATATATTTTATAAAATTAAATTGGTATCTTAAAACAGAATTATAGTACAATTTTTTAATCTTAATTTGACTCTTAAATTATTTATTATATAATAATCGGAGTGACTCTTCTATTAATTCTTTTACTAATTCTTCAATCTCAATCTTTAAATAATTTAAGTATATTTATATTCATGGTTTACATTAATTTATACTATTAAATAAGATTAAAAATAATATTATGAGATAAAGATCAATGTAAAAAAACGATATACTATAAAATAATTAATTATATTGATATGAAATTTATTATTAAATAATTTTATAATTATTTTAATAGTTTATATCTAATTTAATACTATTGTGTGATTTCATGTATACAATTTTACTATAAATTCTTATAAGTGATAATAATTCGGACGAAATTTGATAATATTTATGATTTATCCCAACTAGATATGATTGTTTAACCTAAATTTTCGAGATAGGTAACTTATTAGTATTTATGTTAATATTTTTTTATATATTATTATTATTATTGTTACTGTTAAAGTTTTTAAGTAGTATCTTTAATTAAAGTATTTAAATTATGAAAAAATATTTATTTATTTTGAATTATTATTATTAATTTTCTCATTTTTTTCTTTCTTATTATCTCTATTATGTTTAAAATTAAGTATTTAGAATTTAAGATTTCGTGTTTAGTTATTTTATATAAAAAATATTTTTAGTTATTTTATATAAAAAATATTTTTTAAGTAAATAAATATATGTTTAAGAATATGAACGCTTTTCAAATAATAATTGAATAATGACAAATAATAAATTATAATATAAATGACCTTGAATCCCTAAACTTTCAATAAAAATGAGTATTTGAAGTGAATGTTTTATTTGAATGGATAAATAATGTTGATGGAAGGTGCTAAGACCTTAAAATTCAGATCTAAAGATGCTTTACGTTTATATTTAATAAATACGTATTTAATTTATTTAAATATTATAAATTAATTTTAAATTTATATAATTTAATATTTAATATTTTTAAATTTAAATTTTATTTTAATAACATTATAATTAATTATAATAAAACTTGACTTTTTAATTAATTTCATCTTCAAACTATTTTAAAAAACATAATTTAATTTTTAATTTAAGATAAAATTTATAATTTGTTCTTAAACCTTTCAATTATATCATTAAGTCATCTCCATAAATTTTAGATTTTGGATTAAGTTTCTTAAATTTAAAGAAATTAAAGATTATGCATCAAATTTTAATATTTTATATAAATTATGTATCAAATGTATAAATAAACATAGTAACAATTGTCTTAATAATTTATTCTTATTAAAAAATAATTTAAATAATTTATACAAAAATTATCATAATTTAAATTTAAAATTAATTAATAATTTTTAAATATTAAATAATATAGAAGTATATATTTGTTATTAGATATGACTAATTAATTTATAAAATATAATTACTTAAAATTATTAGTCTTTATATTGAACCCTTGAGAAATAAGTTAATATAATTATTCTTATTAATTATATTTTAATATAAACACTTTAATTATATTTTAATATATACGTTAGTCAATTTAAAATAAAAAACAAATTATATTAACTCGTATATTTATTTTACTTCGTTCTAAAGATTAATTTTTTGATTCTGTTGGATGCTGAATCTGTTGGGAGTGGGTAATTGGGCCCCTGCCTCATCTAGATATGGATATTATCAAAACCGTTGAATATGGGTGTCAATAATGAACCCACAGCCGATAAACGATGAACTTCACTTTCTCCTCAAAGTTGAACCCTCCAAATGAGTGGGGGCGGGGAAAGGGGAAATGGATATTAAGAAAAATATTCTTATCTCAAATTAAATTAATATTTTTATTAACAAATAATCTTTTAAAGAATTGATCATCAATAATTTTTAAAATAATATAAAAATTAATATTTTATTTTCAAATATTAATCGTTGTTAAATTGTAATCATTTGATATATATTATACTTAAATTTAATATTTATGAAAATAAAAATAGCTTTAATTTTTATAAAATTTGATTAATATGCATTTTCATAACATAAAATAAGTAATGTTAATTGTGTAAATTAACTTGTAGTTACCTTATTATCATGAACTCGAACTTCAATCTCACGTTATAACAATTTATTTATTTAATTAAAGAAATAAAAACTTTAATATCCTTTTTAAAATATTATGAAGATTATTGAAATTTGTTAGAATTATTGTATAAAAAATCTCTTCATTTAAAAAAAATAGGTTAAATTTTATTCACTTAAGATTTAATTATAAAGATATGAAAAAAAATTAGTTATTTGATGTTGAATTTAATTTATGCTCTCATAGTTATAAAGAGTTTTGTTAAAATAATTGTAGATACTAGAGATTATGTACATCTATTGTGTAAAAAATATATTTATAAAAATTGAATTCAGTAAATAAACTGTAAAGAGATATAAAAAATACATTTTAGATATACACTGAAATTTAAATTTAAATTTAAATATATATATATTGATTATGTCTGATCATGTGCTAACTCTATATCTTTTAACAAACCGTGGACCTAATTAAAGCTGCCACGTGTACCTATTAAAATTTTATCAGAAAGTTTAGTACTACCCAATAAAGGTAGATTACAAGCTCCTCAACGAGTCTGAAATCCCAATGTCCTCATCCCGTCTTGGTTTCACTCCGTGTATTCTTCTTCATAATAATGCAGAAAATTACAAACTTCATTAATCACCATTTGCAGTTTGGTTTAATTGCTGCCCATCTCAAATATCATTCATATCAGCCGAAGGCGTGCTTCTCTATCTAAATGTGTTTCTCATGAGTCATGTCCATACTCCGAGTAATAACAAGCAACTTTGAACTCTCTTACACTGTTTCATATCAGACGTTCAGTGGGCGGGCACTTCTGACTTTACCAATCTTTTATCACCAAGCTCCACTTGCAATTTATTTATTTTTTAGTCTCATTTTTATATGACTCCCTGGATAAATTTTTATTATAAATTAGTTTAAAATAATAATAATAAATTATAGAATAATTATAATATTTTATATTTTTAAAATTAAAATAAATATTTTAAATAATTATAATTTAAGAGTTTTTTTCTTAAACTTATAATTATAAGCGATATTATTTATTATTATATAACAACTTATAATAAATAAACTAAGTGTCAGACTATTTTTCAATAATCATATGTAATCGTGGTTAGTTTTATATTTCAATATCATTAAAAGATATACATATGAGTCATTTAAGTTGGTACCATAGTGGTTAATAGGAAGTGTAGATTTGAGTGATGTATTATGAGATTAAATTATGAGTATATGCATTCTAAGATAGAATAAAAAAAACAAGGGTGAAAATTTATACTGTAATTTAAATTATTTAAGATAACACAACAACTACTTCTTACCTTAATAAGTTATTTTTTATGACAAAAAAAGTCATGAAAAAACAAGACATTTGAATTCCAACAACTATCCTAAGTTGAAATATTTAAATTGTTGATATCTACTTCATGGTACGTGGTGGTTTTGTTAAGTTTGAGGCTTATCACACCCAAGAGCTTGATTGTGCATTCACCTCGGGGTTTCTTCCATTTAATATCAGCTAGAATCATTCATTTGACGTGGGAGGATAAATCTTATATTGATTAGGTACTAATATTTTGTTATATATATAACATCGGATAATTCTTAACTCATTAAGATTTTATTGGATTGAATTAGACTCAAGTATAATATAACTCATTATCAATTATAGGTGATAATGTTATTTGCTTCGGGTTTCGTCCATTTAATGTCAGCCAGGATCATTCAATTGATGTGGAATGGTAAGTCTTATATTGATTAGGTACTAATATTTCACTATATATATAACATCGGGTAATCTTTAACTCATTAAGATCTTATTGGATTGAATCAAATTCAAGTATAATATAGCTTATTATCAATTGTAGGTGATAATGCTATTTGGTATGATACATTTTATGAGTTCCATTGCTACCGGTACAAAAATATTTGAAAAATTAATATTTATAAAATTTATAAAAATAAAAACAATACTTTTATTTTAAATTAAAATATGTATGAATTAATATTAAGATATTATTTTTATTGTTATAAATTTTAGAGTATTAATTTTATGGTTCTTTCAAAATACTTTGACAAATTAAAAAAATATCACAAATAAAAATTAAATAATAAAAACAACTTTTTAATAATATTAAATGAGTATAATTGTTAATGTTTAATATTCAACAAGTATAAATAATCGTAATTTAATTTAAACGATATTTAAAATAAAATTATGTGTATTTTTTTAATAATATTTATATAAGATAAATATAAAAATATTATAATTTCAGATTTTAATGTTATTTTGTTTTCAATATTAAGTTAGATGGACGTTATCTAAAATCTCGAACGGCATTGAAAAAAAGAAAAAAAGAGAAAAAACGTGTGCGTATTATTATTGTTACGAGTTCATAAAGTGACCATTGATATTATTGTTAGAAGTTGTAAATAATAGGACCAATGGTATCTTTAATTTTATTGGAATGAAAATTATTGCAGCATTAATACGAAACATATGCATATAAAATTTGAAACAACATATTTTTTATTCCCATCAAACATTCAACTGTAATTTCATTTATCAAAAGTTGGGCTTATATAAGTAGAAAACACTCTTTGTTAGTTAATATTAATCATGCAGAAGCATAAATTAGGTGAGAGATTAAACAAAACAAACACCAATAAAAAAAATTATAATTAAACAGGTTGGAATGAAATATACATATTTAAAATTAAAAGACTATAAAATATTATAAATCATATAAATATAACAGATGCATGTGGTATTTAACAGGGATATATGTCCCACTTTAGCTTTTGAAAAATAACCTTTTAAATATAATATTTATAAAATTATAGATTAATTATAAGTAAAAAATAAAGTTATATCAAACTTAAATTTTAAATTTTAAATTTTTAATGCTAAATATATCACCAAAATTCAATAATTTAAGCTATTTTTAATAATATACTTATGACAGATTTTTTTAATTAAAAATAAATAATATGTGAAAAGTAACTAATATAATTTTTTATTATGTATATGTTTGTTGTCTTCTTTTAAAAACATTAAATCGTGCAAGTATACACGGTCACAAATAATAATATGATAAGTAAATTATCGTTCACACATAGAATTGTTACCAACTTTCGTTAATTACTAAAATTATTTAAACTTGATTTTATCCAAAGAATCAATAATTTGATGCAGTTTGACTTAATTAATAATTTTTCTTTTTAACAGTTTGTATGAAAATTCTAGTATTGTAGTTTACCCAAATTAATTCACTTGAATATTTTATTCTCTCTTGATTTATGTTTTCATGTTTTAAGTTGTTAACCAAGAACTCCTAATTTATCCATATATCTCTTTCAAACTCCATACATACACATCTAGTTAAAATGATTCACTAGATTCCTATGAGAATTAAATTCAACTAGATTTATTAAGTTCTGAGTTCTCAAACAGTTACATATACAATAAAAATATATTTCTATCCCTTATGTATATACGTTATTTTATCACGAGCAACACACAAACATTCTTTTTTCAAGTTTATTTAAGTGTCACATATGAGTTAATTAATCTTCCGATAATTAAAAAAATTAAACACAGATAAAATAAACAACTTAAAACAATTCCATAAATCATTCAAAAATAATTAATTCAAGTTTCATAACTTACACTACACTGCAATCCTAGAACAAATAAATTAGTTCATAGCAGAAATTAAAATTACAACACCACAAAAATAAAACATTACAGAGAAACAAAAATTAAAAGAAAATAGGTTAGGAGAAACTCTTTCACGATTACTCAATGAAAAATAATTTCTTCCCTTTCCTTCTTCTTCGTCGTCTTCTTTCTCTATAATTTCCCTAAGATAATACAACACAAAATGTCAAATAAAACGTTCTGCGTGTTAAACCAAACACGCAGAGAGGAAAAATGAAAAATGGTCAAGAGAGAAAGAATACAACAAGAATTGCGAGCTAAAAAAAAAATGAAAAAAAAACTGAAACTCAAAAACCCTAAAATGATTTTCGCATACAAAATATATCCCCACTTTCCAATTATTCTTTTTTTATCAGTGGGGGACAAAAATAAATAGGGGAATTAAAATAACAACACGCGTGAAAAACATTCTGCGCGTTTCTGATTTTTTTTCTTTTTACGCATGCCACGTGTCACCATGTGATTGGCTGCGAGAAATACAGAGACACGTGGTAGCTTTTCATTGGATGGGCATGTCGGGCGCATGGACCGCAACGCACGAGATTTCTTCGCATTGAAAACGTGTCAACGGTTGGAAGTGGGCGTCGTTTCTGTGTTTTTATTTTACCAAATACATGCCACGTGTCGTCATGTTATTGGCTGGAATATTTAGGAGACACGTGGCTGCTTATTTGTCGTTGAAATGCGAGGGTGCACGCTGCTTGGATGAACCGCGTCGCACAGGATTTGTAGACGAGCAGCTCGGTGCATGACAGCTTGGTTCCACGTGCTTCAATCTGGACCGTTCAACTGATCCAACGGTGAGCGATGTGCCTCGGGGAAATTCTGCGTAGCCGACATGTGGGTCCCACCCTACACGCCAGTCTGCGCGACCAGTGGGCCCACGTGTGCGGAACTACGCGCTTCAGGAATTCCGGCCCAATCGCTTTTGTTACGTCTAGATTTCACGCGCCCAATCTTGACCGTTGATGGGATGATCGAGCGGTGTGTGTTAGGCGTTGTGAATGTCGCGAGTGACTCTTCTCCTGCACAGAAATTCAACTTTTTATTAATTTCATTTTGACCAACAAATTTAATTCAAATTAATTTCTACATTTTTTTTAATTACAGTTAAGCCTTTTTTCTAATTTAAATTAAAATTTTAAACTTTTAATAATTAAAATTAAGTCCGATTTTAATTTAAATTATATTTTTGATTTTTATAAATCGCAATTAAAAACTCTATTATTTGAAATTATATTTCTGGACATAAATTAGCAATTAAGTACGGTTTTAATTCAAATTATTTAATTTTATTAAAAATGTATTTCTTAAAACATAAAAGGTAAATATTTAATTATTTTACTAAAATTAACCAAAAATATCAAGAACATAGCAATTATAATTAATAAAATAGATAAAAATAACTATATAAAATACAGTTATCAATGGTGCATATTTTGAATATAAATTATAAATCTATCATTTTTGATAAACATGTTGATTTAATATCATTTATTACATATTTATCTTATTAAAATATAAATAGTTACCATAAATGGTTATACTATCTAACAATATATACTATTTTTTTTATGAAAAATTCTTTTTTAAAATATATGTATATAATTTATTTTAAGTCAATTTTTTTGTTTTGTTTTTATTTATCATTTCATATTTAACTAATAATCTAAGTAAACACTAATACTTCAAAATATGAATAAAATGACAAAAAGTGATTTAAATTGTAAATATATCAAAATTTTATTGCTAACATATATCATAACACACCTAAAATAAAAAGTGGGTACATTCAAATAATTTTTTGTGCCCTGTGTAACCCCTTACATAGCTGCGCCCATGGTTGTCACCATGGACAAATCACTATACCCATGCTCTCGTTATCTTGATAGCTTTGAACATGTTCCCACAAGTTGTAGAAAGTATCTATAAAATTATGCTTGTAAAAACTTTGTATATTCAACCTTAATTAATCTCTGATCTATAAATTTTTTTATGGTTAACTTACATTTGAAGAACAAATGGATAATAGTTTCCTCCCTTTATTTGCATAGTGGACAGTTAATACGGATATTCATATCCCCTTTTACAAGATTACTTTGATTGTGAAAGTTTATAAATTATGGACCTGATTAACCTAGAGGGGGTGAATAGGTTATTTTTAATTTTTACCAATTTATAATTTAATAACCTAAACAAACCAACCAGGCATGTAATCGCGTGTAAATATAAGTGCGGAAATAAAATAATAACACGATATTTTTAGGTGGAAACAACCTAGGCCACAACCATGACCTAAGAGGAAAACCATCGGTCCACCGGTCCACCGGACCACCTAACTTTCCACTATGAAAATCAAATGTTCAAATACAAAATCGGTCTTATGCTACCCTCCCTAGGATACTGCCCCAATGTACTTTACTTACGAGCCCGTGCTCTGTTTTCACAGTTTCCAATATTAGCGTGAACGTTTTTCATACCAACGTTCCAATAAGTTCCTCGCTAATTAGATCATTCACAAATCAACTGCAAAGAGGTTAGCACAAAAAGAAACACAAGTGCCCGTGTGTGTTCTAAAATAGATTTAATAATGAATAATCCTAACTAGATGATTTAAAAACATATCTCATTTAAATTAAATCAACTAGCAAATTCTAGATCAAAAATATTAAGCACAAATTTTAGATCAAAAATATTAAGCATAAATTCAATGAAAATTGTTTCTTCAAAATTCAATAATTAAATCAAATAATCATGATCACATATAAAATTATTTGATCTAAAAAATCTAATTAAAAAGAAACAAACAAAAAAACAAAAAACAAAAAAGAAATAGAATTTGCCTTACCAAAGGTGCTGTCTATTTTTAGATTAATACTACTAACCCAACATTCATTAATGATGTATCTCTTTGGTGTAAGGTGAATATGCCTTTATTTGAATAAATATGTTTACAGCTTTAGTGGCCCTCCATGGATTAATTTCTCTTCTTCTTTTTGCTTTCGCATCAGTTTTTTTTTCTTTTACAAATGCAAAATTATATCTTCGACCGCTTTCCCTTTTTTTTTCACCTCCATATCCAGCCTTTTCTAATCTATCATATATATATAGGTAATCATTAAAACCTAATAGGTATCATATTCAGATTTTTTTTTTACTTTGCCGCCGCACTTGTTATATATATATATATATATATATCAACTCTAATTCTAATGTGTATATAAATACATAATAATAATAATAATAATAGTAATCATTTCTTTTAAAAGTCTTAACACATTAAAAAATATATATATTTAATTAGTAATTTAATAGATTGATTTAAGTTTAAATAAATACTTTAACACAAAAAATAATTTTAGATTTATGAGCATGTGTTATTAAATGTATGAATGTAATCCTATGTGTCATATTTATAAAAGATATACCTGAAGTATAATTATCTAGAACTCGATCATTTGTTTAGCTTTTCTTGATAGACTTAATAGCAGGCCTAAAAACAAATTTACAGGTAAATATTTTGTCTAGGTAAATATTTTGTCCACGAAAATAGCCAACAATCATGGTCCTTACAAACTCCTCCTTTGGCATTTTCGTGTGGCAAAACCTTTCTCTCATTACATGACGCTTATAAAAATAAGATAAAAATACAATGATATCCCAGACTCCATAGTGGAACTATCCTATGGTCCGGTAGATCCATCTTCGTTGCAACTTGATAAGCTTGTAAGTAACTGAAATGACCTTGACAAAGCATAGAACAACTTGGCATGAAAGCCTCATTGTATATTAGTTTAGTTTACATAGAAATAAACGAAGTGTAAGGAATATTCATGTAGTATGCATTCATATTAATTAAGCTTAATAAAAATATGTTCTCCCCTTATATGCATAACAAAATAAAAACATGGAAGTAAATATGCTCTCCCCCTTTTTGACATACGAGAAGGACAAAACATTGGACAAAGAATTGAAGCTAAACTCTTCCTAAAGATATAACAGTGTAAAATCAGAGTAATGCAAAAGTACAATGTGCTTTAAACTCCCCCTAAGTTCTATAACTCTCTAACTTAGAAACCAATTAAAAAAGTAATAAATGAAAAAGACCTTTTTTTTTTAATTTTTTTTTGCATACATAGCCACATAAGGTATTAAACTCATTTAATTACAAACAAGCACACAACCAATTGAGAACTCATCATTTTTTTAACTCCAATTTTGATTATTTATCATATAAATAAATAAGTAGAACAAAATAGGTGCACATGCACACTTCGCACATATAATGACATATTGACATTTACTTAAAATAGTATACATGTTTAAACTCTATAAATATGTCAATTAATTCATTTATGATCTATCAAGAAAGACTCAAAAGAAAAAATCTCACCTATCATATAAAAATATAATCGAGTCTTCAATCTTACAGAATAAAATATATTTACTAAAAGAGAACTTAATTTTTTTTATTTTTTATTTTTCTTATAAATGAGGTAAATGATATATATATATATATATATTTTAACCTCTATTAGCTCTTTCTTTTTGTGCATTCCAAGTATAAGATTTATAAGCAATCAGTTTTTGCATAATCTTTCTCCTTTTTTTTTTTGCACGAGCTATAAACCTAGCACGATGACTTTCACACTAGTTGTGAGGTAGCCCTCTCCGTTCATTGCGGCAGCTTCACACATCACAGTAGGTAGCCCTCTCAATACTAGGTGCTTCCATACGGTAAAATTTTAGTAAGCAAAAATAAAACTAAACACAATTTTACAATCAAGATTAGTTAAAGTCCTAGAGTCTTTCAAGAAAATTCATAAACTTCAAGCGTAACATATATGTGTGTTTGTGAGTGTGTGAAGAAGTTTATGTCAACATCGATAATCACATGTATAAGAATATATATGTATGCACAAGCCAAAATTGTAGAATAATTTATACAATAAATATCAAAATGAGTTGAGTTACTAAAAATGAGATTATGTGTATGGAAGTATTAAATAAGTTGAATACTCTTTTGGCCAAACAAGGATATATTTTTTTTGGTAATAAAATTTGAAATTCAATTTGAGGGAGAAATTCCCAAGGCACTTCTGAGATACTCAAATCTTTGTGTGTCTATGGCTTTAGTGAATATATCAGCTAGTTGTCTCTCAGTAGGTACAAACTCAAGTGTTACTATTTTCTCTTCAACTAGTTCTCGAATAAAGTGATGCCTTATGTCAATGTGCTTAGTTCTAGAATGTTGAACTGGGTTCTTAGAAATACATATAGCACTAGTATTATCACAATATAAGGGCATCATACCTTGTGGTTGACCGTAGTCCTTGAGCATGTTTTTCATCCAAAGCATTTGTGTGCAAGAGCTTCCTACAGCAATGTATTCTGCTTCAGCTGTAGAGAGTGAGATAGAGTTCTGCTTTTTACTATGCCATGATACTAAGTTGTTTCCAATATAGAAACAACCACCTGATGTGCTCTTCCTATCATCCTGGTTGCCTGCCCAGTCGGCATCTGTAAAACCACTTACTTCACAAGTAGTGTCAGTAGTAAAATATAAACCATAATTACTTGTTCCTGAGATATACCTAATGATTCTCTTTACATTCTCTAAGTGTGATTCCTTAGGGTCAGCTTGATAACGGGCACACACACCAACACTAAAACATATGTCAGGTCTACTTGCAGTGAGGTAAAGTAAACTACCTATCATACTCCTATAAAGGGTTTGATCAACACTTTTACCTTGAGTGTCCTTTGTAATTTTTGTGCTGGTACCTAAAGAAGTTCGTAATGGCTTGCTAGTTTCAAGACCAAATCTTTTAACAAGGTTACAAGCGTACTTGGTTTGAGAAATAAATATATTATCATGAGATTGTTTGATTTGTAAACCAAGGAAGAAATTCATTTCATCTACCATGGACATTTCAAATTCATTTGTCATAACATGCACAAAATCATCCACTAGTGTACTAGATATGAATCCAAAAACTATGTCATCCACATAAATTTGAGCAATATAGATATCGTCACTACTCCTTTTAATGAATAAAGTCTTATCAACTCCCCCTCGAATAAATCCCTTGTTCAAAAGATAGTTGGTAAGTCTCTCATACCATGCTCGTGGAGCTTGTTTTAAACCATACAGAGCCTTTTGGAGTTTGTAAACATGATTTAGAAATTTCGGATCAACAACTCCTTTTGGTTGTTCCACGTACACCTCCTCATTCAAAAATCCATTCAAAAGGACAGACTTAACATCCATTTGATATAATTTGAACTTCATATGACAGGAAATGGCAAGTAAAATTCTAATTGACTCTAGTCTAGCTACAGGTGAAAATGTTTCATCAAAATCAACTCCTTCTACTTGCGTGTAGCCTTGATCTACTAACCTAGCCTTATTTCTAACAACAATGTCATGCTCATCAAATTTATTTTTGAACACCCATTTTGTTCCAATAACATTTTTGTTTTTAGGCTTAGGTACTAATACCCACACATGATTTCTTTCAAATTGAGCTAACTCATCCTGCATGACATTTATCCAAAATTCATCCCTAAGAGCTTCATTCACATTTTTTGGTTCAAATTGAGAAATATAGCATAAATGAGTTACCTCACTTATTTGTCTTCTTCTTGTTACCATGCTAGCATCAGGATCTCCAATTATATTCTTAATAGGATGATTTTTTGAAGTTCGAGTTGGATTTATCATTGATGAGGTTGTTGTTTCTTCCTTCAACTCCTCTTCTTTTATTCCAATTGTGTCACTGGTTATTGTTAATTGAGGTGTTGTGAAATTTTCTTCATTTCCAACTTCTTCACTTGTAATCTTCTTACCCCCATCATCTATAACGACATTTATGGATTCCATAACTACATTAGTTCTACAGTTGAAGACTCTATAAGCTCTACTATTTAGGGAATAACCAAGAAATATACATTCATCACTTCTTGAATCAAACTTACCCAACTGTTCTCGATCTCTAAGTATGTAGCACTTACTTCCAAAAATATGCATAAATTTTAGATTGGGTTTTTTTACCTCTCCATATCTCATAAGGAGTTTGGTTTGTACCTGGGCGAAGATATACACGATTTATAATGTGACATGCAGTGTTTATAGCTTCAGCCCAAAACCTTTTGGAGACTCCCTTGGCATGCATCATTACTCTTTCCATCTCTTGAAGTATCCTATTTTTCCTTTCAACTACCCCATTTTGTTGAGGTGTGATAGGAGCAGAGAATTCATGAAAGATACCATGTTCTTTACAAAAGTAAGCATACTTGGTATTTTCAAACTCTTTTCCATGGTTTGTTCTCAGTCTCTTGATGGTTACTATTTTGTCACATGCTTCAACCTGCACTCTTGTACAATATGAGATGAAAAACTCAAATTAAAGCATCTGACTTGTCTCTAAGAAAGTCTACCCACATGTAGCGAGAAAAGTCATCTACTACAACTATGATATATTTCTTACCTCCAATACTTTCTGTTCTCATAGGACCCATAAGGTCAATATGTATCAATTCCAATACTCTGTTTGTATTTATAATCTTGATCTTCTTATGAGCAA
This sequence comes from Hippophae tibetana, assembly GCA_037013495.1. Lineage (NCBI taxonomy): Eukaryota > Viridiplantae > Streptophyta > Magnoliopsida > Rosales > Elaeagnaceae > Hippophae > Hippophae tibetana. The sequence goes on from CM072804.1 coordinate 8,831,048, forward strand.
TCCTAGTTTGTTTACCCAATTGACATGGTCCACATACATGTGTTTCAATTTTTGAAAGAATAGGTAAACCACGCACAGTCTCAATTTTGCTTAATCTAACCAGATCTTTAAAATTCATATGACCTAGCTTTTCGTGCCACAAGATAGTTGAGTCATTGCTAGCTAGGTTACATGTTACTGTGGGTGATGAATCAATACAATAACAATTGTCATGTGATCTGATTCCCTTAATCACACATTCACCATTTTGATCTGTTACAAAACAGTGATTGTTTGTAAATTGCACATTAAAATCACTATCACATATTTGACTTATGCTAATCAAGTTTGCTTTAAGTCCTTCCACGTATAAAACTTCATCAAGTTTAGGGATACCCTCTATTTGAACAGAGCCTTTTCCAATAATTCTAGATGTTTTATCATCACCAAAGGTAACTGTCCCTTCATTATATTCCTTAAAGGTTTTAAATAAAGAACGATTCCCTGTCATGTGTCTAGAGCATCCACTATCAAAATACCAAGCGATATTTGATTTAACCTTAAATGCTATATGGGCCACAAAATAGTGCAACTCAGATTTCTTAACCCATCCCTTTTTAATTTTGGACATTTGAGTTACTGGTTTCTTATATTCATCTTTTTGTGTAGTTCTTGTAGTAAAAACTTTACATTTTGATTTTTTTTGAGGTGTTTTAGAAACATTTGTATTCATGATAGAATCATAAGCATAAAGAAATCTACACTTAGGTCTAATATGTCCTTTCCTACCACGATGATGACAGATGGGAACAAACTGAATTTTCTTAGAATGATAAGGTGCAAAAACTACCTTCCCTGCCTGAGCAATAGTGGGTTTTACAAATTGAGTTTTGGATGATGAAGGTGTTAATTGTTCATCTATGTATCCAAGACCTCTCTTATCTCCATGTGGCTTTCCATATTCTAGGACTTTGGTTAATTTTTCAGCACCAATGGTCAAATTCTTCATCGTTTCTTTAGTAATACTAAGTTCTTGCTTGAGATTTTTGTTTTCCTCAATGGTTTTTGCAAGTCTCAAATTCAAAGAATTAATATGATCAGACAATTCTTTTTTATCTTTCTCTAGGTTAGAGGAATTTTTTTTGTGAACATTGATGATATCATTAAGTTTAGTTACTTCCACAAGCAATTTATCTCTCTCTTCCCTGGCACCTAGACAATCCATGAATAGTTCCTCATAATTCGATACATTAAACTTAGACAGTAAGAGAGAAGAGTTTACTTCCTCATTTTCTTCATCCGAGCTAAGGTCGGAGTCATTGTGATGTGCATTGGAAGTTGCGGTGAAGGCACAATAATCAGTGTCATCCTCTGAGTTACTAGCATTGTCCTACTCACTTTCTGTGTCACTGAGTGTAGCATTAAAGGCTTTTCCAAATTTCTTTTTATTGTTAGCACAATCTGTAGAAATATGACCAAATCCCCCACAAGTAAAGCATTGAGGACTAGTAGGCTTACTTTTCTTACCATCAAGGCTAGAAGACTTGATTTCCCTTGACTTTCGGTCATTCGAACGACTGGATTGTCCCTTATTGGAATGATTATTCTGTTGACCCTTCTTCTTCATGAACTTTTTAAATTTTCGTGCTAACAAGACTAGTGACTCATCATTCATATCATCATCACTACCAGAGATGTCCTTTTTGGAGCTTTTGAATGTCACATCCTTATTTTTCTTGGGTGGATCAAGAGAAAGCTCATAGGTTTGGATTGACCCGACAAGTTCATCAATTTTTAGTGTGTCTATATTCTTGCTTTCCTCTATCGCTGTAACTTTCATCTTATAGTCAGCTGTTAAAGAGCTTAGGAGTTTGCGCACTTGTATAGGTTGTGGAATTTTCTCACCAATGTTAGAACAAGCATTAGTGATATCACAGAAGCGAGCATAGAATTGACCAAAAGTTTCATTGTTGCTCATTTTAATAGAATCAAACTCAGATGTTAGCAATCTCAATTTTGTTTGTTTTACTTGGGAAGTTTCTTCATGAGCAAGAGCAAGTGCATTCCATGCATCTTTAGCAGTCTCACAGTCGGAGATGCGACGAAACTCATCCATCGACACTGCAGCGAATATTGAGCTTAGACCTTTTTGGTCCAGTCTTTTCTTGGCTTTATGATTGTTACACCATCTTTCATTACAGAAGGTGGTTTCCAACCATCAAGAATAGCATCCCAGACTTTTTCATCTTGTCTGAGAAAGGCTTGCATGCGAGCCTTCCAGTAAGGGTAATTAAACCCATCAAAGAGTGGGGGTCTAACAGATGACCCACCTTCTTTCATTTGGTCCATAAGTAAGTATGTGTGTCCCTAAAGATCAATATCACTAAGTGTGTCTAGTGTTTGCTTTGATACCAATTGAAAGTTTATAAATTATGGACCTGATTAACCTAGAGGGGGGTGAATAGGTTATTTTTAATTTTTACCAATTTATAATTTAATAACATAAATAAACCAGCCAGGCATGCAATTGCGTGTAAATATAAGTACGGAAATAAAATAATAACACGATATTTTTAGGTGGAAAAAACCTAGGCCACAACCATGACCTAAGAGGAAAACCACCGGTCCACTAGACCACCTAACTTTCCACTATGAAAATCAAATGTTCAAATACAAAATCGATCTTATGCTACCCTCCTTAGGATACTGCCCCAATGTACTTTACTTACGAGCCCGTGCTCTGTTTTCACAGTTTCCAATATTAGTGTGAACGTTTTTCATACCAACGCTCCAATAAGCTCCTCGCTAATTAGATCGTTTACAAATCAACTGCAAAGAGGTTAGCACAAAAAGAAACACAAGTGCCCGTGTGTGTTCTAAAACAGATTTAATAATAAATAATCCTAACTAGATGATTTAAAAACATATCTCATTTAAATTAAATCAACTAGCAAATTCTAGATCAAAAATATTAAGCACAAATTCTAGATCAAAAATATTAAGCATAAATTCAATGAAAATTATTTCTTCAAAATTCAATAATTAAATCAAATAATCATGATCACATATAAAATTATTTGATCTAAAAAATCTAATTAAAAAGAAACAAACAAAAAACAAAAAAGAAATAGAATTTGCCTTACCAAAGGTGCTGTCTATTTTTAGATTAATACTACTAACCCAACATTCATTAATGATGTATCTCTTTGGTGTAAGGTGAATATGCCTTTATTTGAATAAATATGTTTACAACTTTAGTGGCCCTCCATGGATTAATTTCTCTTCTTCTTTTTGCTTTCGCATCAATTTTTTTTTCTTTTACAAATACAAAATTATTTCTTCGACCGCTTTCCCTTTTTTTTTCACCTCCACATCCAGCCTTTTCTAATCTATCATATATATATAGGTAATCATTAAAACCTAATAGGTATCATATTCCGATTTTTTTTTTACTTTACCGCCGCACTTGTTATATATATATATATATATATATATATATATATATATATCAACTCTAATTCTAATGTGTATATAAATACATAATAATAATAATAATAGTAATCATTTCTTTTAAAATTCTTAACATATTAAAATATATATATATTTAATTAGTAATTTAATAGATTGATTTAAGTTTAAATAAATACTTTAACACAAAAAATAATTTTAGATTTATGAGCATGTGTTATTAAATGTATGAATGTAATCCTATGTGTCATATTTATAAAAGATATACCTGAAGTATAATTATCTGGAACTCGATCATTTATTTAGCTTTTCTTGATAGACTTGATAGCATGCCTAAAAACAAATTTACAGGTAAATATTTTGTTCACGAAAATAGCCAACACTCATGGTCCTTACAGATTGGATGAAATATCGTGGACACATACATTGCCAAGCAAAAGTCTTCAGTTTATTAGGTAGTTTTATTTTCTAGATTTTCTTCCATCTAGATTTATCAGCAGATTGTGTTGTTGAAATAGAGACCACGCTTTTAACACTATGAACATAACAAGAGTGATGCTTAAGTCATCACATTAATTTGTCTATATATATCCTAAAAAATCCCAATTATCACCACTTGGATTCATGAGGTCTCCAACAAGTACAGCAAGAGAATTTGGCTTGATAATCAATTTTGGCAGCTCCTAGTCACTAAACACATTATACTCTCAAGTTCTATCATACTACTTCTTCCTACTTGCTTCAGTCTCAACGAAAGTATTTTTCTCTAATCACCTTTAAAAGTACAAAACCTTCAAACTTGCTTTGCCAAAAGTAATAAATTGAAAAATCTCAAATCTTTGAAACCCAATCTACCAAAATTTACCCTGTTGTAATTGTTACCATGAAACAACAGATTTGATTACTTAAGGCAGCAACAATTGAATACTAAATTTGAACCGTACTAATGAACAATATTATTATAGTTACAGTAGGAAAACTCTATGAAATAACGGGCAAAGCATATATGTAGGATAGACTATTTAAACTTAAATAGGTGGACTAGCTAATTAACTTATCACCACAACGCATAAACTAATTTAGAAGCAATCTTTAGTGAAATGCATAGGTGTTGGGAGTCTTTGTACTTCTCTTTGATTGGGCCTAGGCCCAAGATCTTAAATGAAAGCCATGTCATGACCTTGTCTCAAGACCCAAGTAAGCAGCCTGGTACAATAAAATGTCGTTGTACTTGTGCCTAGTTTTATTGTCTAGGAAATTATACTTGTCTATTTCTGGGCTTAATCAAGCATAAATGTCCCTGTCTTTCTCTATAGGGTAAAGAACAACTAGCTCATGCTTTTTCTTGCTTCATAATTCATCGCTATTGCAGAGCGTTTTCTGATTGACAACTCATGCTTTGTAGATAAGTAAATCTTTTTAATATATATAATTTTTAAATATACATAGGGAAATGAAAAAGTGTTGACTAATTTTTCACCTAACCTAAAGATGTGTCTGCCTTTCAGCATGCACCGAGCATTCTGGTGAAAACTAAAATTATATAAATAACAAAGTTTTCTCGTAAAAAGAGAGCATACAGTTGATTTTTATATATATATATCAGTTCCATAAATACGTGTTGTATGTTGTTAATTTAAAGAATATATTATTGGTTTTTACGTTAAAATGATCTCTGTATAAATTAATGTAACCATGTTAATAATTAATGAATTTAAAGATTCTACCACTCATTCATGAACCAAATACGAGTAATTTTATTTCGATATAGTAAGATATATAGTGTCATATCAAACAATAATTTAATACACGAATACAAAAATGAACAAGTAGCTAGAGTTAACAGGTTAATAGGTTTGGTATTATTTTTTTCTAATTTGTTGGATGACATCTATGGGGAGAAACCAAACCTTATCTGCATGCAGTTCTTTGGACTATATACTTGTATAGTATTACAGTGATTGATATTCTCCTAATTGCATGTACTTCTTTGTACAATATACTTATATAGTATTACAGTGATTGATATTCTCCTAATTGCATATATTGCCTGGTAAAATATAAGTATGAATAGCCGATCAGTAGAATATCAATCAAATTGCGAAATTGCTATAAATGATAGTAGCCACCGTCGTGTATGAAGAAGAAATTGCGGACAAGATGGCATTTAAGATTCTCTTTCTGTCTCGCACTACCTTAATACTTTATTAAATATGCATGTACCGAAAGAGACAAGAAACCTTATAGTCACCAATCACCACCAAAACCTAAGGCAAGCTGGTTCCATTTACATATTAGCCGCCGCAACAACATAGAACTGGAAATCCCACCTATCCTAAATGTAAGACAGTAGATAGTTGAGACACCTACTGCTTGCCCTTCCATTAACAAATAAGATAGACAATCATCCTTTTCTTTTCACCCTATCCTTTCTCCATTAAGGTAATTTTTTTATAAACTAAACAATAAGCTACCCAATACCAGTCATTCTGTTTCTTTATGACAGGAAAAACACGTAGTAACATTGAAGTACAAAATACTATCTATGTATCACACATTTAAAAATTATACGTATTTTAATAAAGGTTAATTAATATTCAGATTTATATCCATAGTATTGATATCTGATGGGTCTATATAGAATTACTCTTATAACAGACTGACAGTATAGTGTTTGACATTTTTGATATTTTCATATGAAAATTTCACTGAACAAAAGTGTTCCATTATTGGTCCTGGGCCTCCTGCCTACTTTCACTAATTGTCACAAACTCAACTACGCATGACAATTCAAGCCAATCCACAAATCATAACGCCTTTTTATAGAAAGGAAAGAAAGTTTAAAATAAAAAATGAATGTATAGTTGCACAAAGTCCTCTTCATACACAAGGAAAAAGTTTATAGGATTGTGTAAATTTATTTTATGAAAATTCAATAATTAACAAGTTATATGTGTTTGACACATCCTGTATTTGGGTCATCAACTTGAAAAAAATAGTTAATAAAAATACGTTATCTTAAGAAGAAAAAAAATGACTCATTGAGTTCATATAAATTATGTCTGTAACATTTGTATTGGATTTTTAAAGTAAAATAATAATAAAACATTATTTTAACAGGTCATTTGTAAAATTTTGTTATGATAGATCCGTTTGATAAATATATTGTGTCAAATTGTACCGAATCATAATGTGTTTATATGATGAAGGCTATAGATGGTCATTCCTACTCTTAATTATATGTATTTATCCTAGCGTGGGACCCCTCTTCTTATTCGTAAAATATCTCTCATATTGCATTTGATTTTCTATGCCAACTTTGCTTCCAGAACAAGAATTAATTAGTTAAACAAATAGCAAAATACAATACAAATTAAGAAAAATGATGAAAAACATTCACTCCAAAGCAGCAGGCTCAACCTTCTACTTCATTCTAATAATTACTCATCTCATAGTGAAAACTGAAGCAATTCACCCAGAAAATGGAACTTTCAAGGGGTCGATTGGTAGTCATGTAATTGATCAAGTCAATGTCATAGGACACAAAATCCAACCCAAACCAGATTTATCTTCACCATCTGAACTAGTGCCAGAGCTTTTGGACTTTGCAGACCAAAGGCTAAGAGTAGTTTTCTCAATAATCCAAACATTCAAATCGATCATCACCTCAGATCCATTAGGCATCACCAAAACTTGGGTTGGTTCTGATATTTGTAGCTACAAAGGTTTCTACTGTGACAACCCTCCCGACAACAAGTCAGCCATAGTTGTTGCCTCCATTGACTTCAATGGTTTTCAACTTGGTGCTCCTACCCTTGATGGGTTCCTTGATGATCTTCCTGATATTGCTCTGTTTCATGCAAATTCCAACAACTTTGCTGGCACTATTTCCCCAAAAATAGCCAACCTTCCCTATCTCTATGAACTTGATATAAGTAACAACAAATTCTCTGGGCAATTTCCTAGTTCTGTTTTAGGAATGGAAAGTCTAAGTTTTCTAGACATCAGGTTCAATTTCTTTTCTGGGTCAGTCCCACCTCAAATATTCTCACAGAATCTTGATTTCCTCTTTATCAACAACAACAATTTCATGCAGAAACTACCTGATATTCCAGGCAGTTCTCACATTGTTTATCTCACTTTGGCTAATAATAATTTCACTGGTCCAATTCCAAGTGGAATTGTTAAAGCTTTGTCCTCATTGACTGAAGTTTTACTTCTCAATAATCAGTTAACGGGTTGTTTGCCTTATGAGGTTGGTTTTTTGAGAGAAGCAATAGTGTTTGATGTTGGCAACAATAAGTTGACCGGTCCATTACCATTCTCTTTGGTTTGTTTAGAGAAGGTAGAGCAGTTAAATTTTGCTGGTAATTTATTCTATGGTATGGTACCTGAGGTGGTTTGTCAACTGGAGAATTTGGTAAATTTTTCGTTATCTGATAATTATTTTTCACAAGTTGGTCCTGTTTGTAGAGGATTGCTTGAGAGAGGAGTACTTGATGTTAGCAACAATTGTATTCCTGGTCTTCCGTTTCAGAGATCTGTGGAAGAATGTTCTGCTTTCTTTGCTTTTCGAAGGTTGATCTGTCCCCGTATTTGGACTTACTATTACATTCCTTGTAAATTTTCTCACTTTTATTTGAATCCACAACTGGCTCCTTCGCCTTGATTACCCTCTCTATGCTCTTCTGCCAAGAAGACTAAGTTTCAAGTTATAAAGGATTTTGTAATTTCATTTCATAAAAATTGTAACGTTTAATGTGAGTCATTCTTTCACTTCTCAAATCAATATGTAATGGTTGATTACCTTTATTATTATGACTAGTTATAAACTGGGCTGACTTTCAATTACCACACACACACACACATATATATAAATTTCTCTTAACACCTAGCATTCTCAAGATTATGATACAACCACTTTAGTTTGACAATGAAAAGGTCCTGTAGGCTGTGGCCATTTCGGGTAGCTCTTTTTTTGTTCTTGTTGGGGCTGATTTTTAATATAGTAGTATAGGACTTGTTCAGATACCCATCAGTTTTTTTTTCCTCCTTTTTTTCTAAAATAAGTCAATAGTTATAGATGCTGCAATATTAGGAGTCAATAGTTTGGGTTAGCTGTATTTGGCAATGTGAAATTTCGAACTCAGTTACCCATCTCCAACCGCTATGTGAATTTTTTAATATCTTGTACCTACATTGTGAGTTTCTCCTGTATTATAAGTTTCTAAACACCAATTACAATTACAAAAGAAGGAAAATATGGAAACTTAAATTTTGTCCAAACATGGATGGGAATAAGGTGCCTTATAATTTCTTTTGGCTTCCAAAAATTTGATATCTATTGGCCAAATTAATCACTTTGTAATTTTTTTTTCTCATCCCATGTAGTGGTGGTAGGTAAGAGACATGCGTTAGGGATAATTCAACCAACAACTGAAATAATCATTCCTACTTTAATCCAATTCTACATCTCAACAAGTGCTTCTTCATTGCAACATTAGATTGATTACGTATTTATGACCTATATTTGTACAAAAGCCATGTCACATAGCACTATTCTACATTTTAATAATCTTTCTAATCGTTAATGGGGAAGATCCATATGATAAGTCCGTAACTGGGTGCTTTTTTCTTTAGTAGCCAATGCTCTAGTGTCTAAACAGATTAACACAATGGAGACTGGCTACTTTCTCGTTAATTTTGATGCCAATAAACACACATTCTTTTTAGATCCTTCCTCCACAATCATATCTCCTGCAAATTTCATCATTCATAACCAACTTGCGTAGAGAATATGTTGCAGATAACTGGCATTTCCAAGTGATTATGAGTTGATGAATTAGGAGGCTTTATTACAATCTGTATGTTTCATACCAAATATTTATTACATTTTTCTTGTACAAACTAAGTTACAGAGAAGTGTTTTGAAACGCCCAAGCTCTCGTAATAAGATTTTCCTTTTCCAATAATCCTTGCACAAGGAAATTTACATTGGGCTGTTTTTCTTAACCTATATTTCAAACTAGACAAGATAAAGCATTCAACTGTATGATTTATGAGGATAAATAATTCCCAGAAATAACTATTAGAATGTTGTCCAAGTCCATTTTTTTGGACCAATAGAACCAAAAAAAAAAACACTTCTGGTTAATGAGTATAAATAATTATAATAAAAGCTTAAATTAGATACATCTAATTAAATTTTTTAATTGGGATGTAATGTATATTAATCTATGATATAATTTATGAATTTTATAAACCTATTACATCTTGTTACACTATTTTTTGGTGAATTGAAATAATATATAATGTAATATCTTTTTTATCTTAAATAAACTTAAATAGGATAAATAAATAATGAAAAATAAAATATGATTATTTATAATAATTATAAATTAATTAAGAATAAATTTAAATAGATGTGATGTGATGAGATGTAAATAACATGTGATAATTTTAATCTATAAATCGTTTAAATATATTAAATAAAAGATGAGATAACTTATTTAACATTTGTAAACTAATTAGGTGTACGATTATTAAGGGTATGTAATTGGAGTACGGATGAATTTCGAAGTAACCTGTACCCATGACAAATTGGGTTAGTACCGACAGAACCCATGTTTTGGGTTAGAGTACCAATTGGATCGTTTGACCCTATTGTACCACAAATACCCAACAACAAATAGCAAAGGTTTAATTATGGGCTTTTGTACAACTGTACTAACCCAATTTTAGCCGGCAGCATAATGGATCCAATCTTGGTAGGGTTTTGGAGCAAATTGATTATATTTACAGAGAATTGGTATCTTTGTATTATTTTTATTTTGTTAATTTTTAGTTTAAAAAAAATTACATAAAATATTCCTATTAAGATTACTAATACATTTTTTATTTAATTTTAAAATTCATCTCAATGAATTGAAATAGAACGGGGTTATCAATTATTATTAAAATATGTATAATTAATTTAAATAAAAATATTTAATGTATCTCATTTAAGAATAAAGATAAAAAAAAAACTAAAAACTCTCGTAAACATGATATAAACATAAAGTTAGAAAAGAGATATTATTTATATACGATATATTGAAGAGATTATACTTCTCTAAACAAAAGGGCTGCAAGGAATTGAAATGGGTGTTAAACTAATTCAATGTCAGCCCTATCACTAAGTCTAAAAATAAGAATGAGGTAATTTCTTTGAAGTAAACGAGAGATTAAAGAAGTACCACATATCAAGTTATTAAAAAGCTACGAGTTATATGGTAATAAATCAGCAAATAAACACAGAAAATAGTTCAAATGCATGATTCATGTTTTTTTTCTGCTAATCCTCTTGACTATTAAGTAGAGATGTGTTCCCATTATTTCTGAATTTGTCATGACAAACAATAGTACTCTAAAAGCTATGACTAAATGTGAATCAAAATTATTTTTTTCCCTAAAAATATGTGAATCAGTCAATTCTATAAGTTTTTTCCTAAAAATATGTGAATCGTTTTAATAAAACGAAGGTCTTGTACATGGTCAATACACGTAGGAATGGGCACGGGACGGTTTTTGATATAATCGTCCCCGAACCGAATTATAAAACATATAACCGAAACCGCCCGAAAACCGTTACGGTTCGGGGACGGTTTTTTACCCGCGGGTAACGGTTCGGGACGGTTATGAAAAAAACCCCGAAAAAAAACCGAAATATATATATAATTAATTTTTAATTTTTAATTTAATATATAATTTAATTAATTAAATATAATTAATTTCGGGTACGGGCGGGTACGGTTTTTAGTATAACCGTAACCGAACCGTAACCGTTGTTTCATATTCGATTTTTAACCGAAACCGTCCCCGTTCCCAAAAATTACCGGTTTAAAACCGAACCATCGGTTCGGATAACCGAACCCGTAGTTTTTTTGCCCATCCATAAATACACGAAAGCAGCTAATAATTGTTTTTACTTTAAATGAACAGAATGTGGAATCACGTTAAATCCATAATCAAGAACATGATATCACGCTGCCTACTTGAAAAAGGACCCAGCAAGCTAAGATACAGAAAAGAAAAAAGAAAGTAAGATTAGCCTAGCCGTCCATACTTAATTAGAGATGAGTGTAAAGATCGTAACCTCATGGTCTCGTGGGTTTTGGTGAAAGTAATTTTAATAATAATAAATATATAAATTAAATATAAATAATATTATTTTTATTGTTATAAATATTTAAAAAAATATTTTTTTAATTTTTTAAAATAATTTTATGTACATTTATTAATATCCTATACTATTACTCCAATATCTAGTATTATAAATTAAATATTAAATTTAACATTAATCACTCAACTGTATTACAAATTTGATTAATGTGTCATTACTTTCCTTAAATAAATATCTCATAATTTCTCAGTACATAGTTTTATTCTATTTTAACCCCTCCGAGGCTCCGACCTTGGGGTCTATGGACTTCTCACTTTTAGCTTCACGTGATTCTGATAGCTTTGCAGTAAGATAGACAGCTGCTCTTCAGCTTATGCATGTTTTTGTCTCCTACTGTTTTTCGTATTCTCTCCCATGTATATTTTGAATTAGTAAATATTCAATAACAGATAAAAACAAATAATTTAATTAATAAATAATATATTTTAATAATAATAAATAACCCATCCTACTTTACTACTTTCTCTGTAAAGTCTCAGCTTTTAGCTCGTGACTCCGCAGAAACGAATTAGCCATTAGCCAACTAGATTTAATTTCTTGTTTAACAAAATAAAATAAAAAAACAAAAAAATAAGTTTTAGTTTCTTGTCTTTGATTCACAGGAAAATAAAATGAGAGACGTTAACGCACAAAACGGACGATTCTGGAGCTCTATTTGCCGTTGCCATTTCTCTCTCACAATGCTCAACAAATGGCAACCCTTTCTTCTTCCCTTATTTCTTCGGCTTTCAAATGCTTTCCTTCTATTTTCATTTTTCACCTCAATGGTAGCATCTTCTAAGCTTTCCATCCCTGAAACTCCTAAACCAATACAGAACTTGACATTACCCTCTGATGCTCTTGCTCTTCTTGACTTCAAATCTAAAGCTGATTTGAATACCAATCTCACTTTTTCTTCAAACTCAACCACCCATTTCTGCAAATGGCCTGGGGTTGAATGCGATCAGTCCAAGATAGTGCGCCTGCTTCTCGGAGGCCTAGATCTTGGTGGGGTTTTCGCCCCCAACACATTGACTCGACTTGACCAACTTAGAGTCCTCAGTCTGCAGAGCAACTCGCTCACAGGACCAATTCCTGACCTTTCCGGCCTGAAGAACCTGAAAAGTCTCTTCCTTGACCATAATTTCTTCACGGGTTCTTTCCCACCTTCAATTATTTCTCTTCACAGGCTCCGAACTATCGATTTATCCCACAATAATCTCACCGGATCAATACCCACATGGTTAACCGAGATCAGCCAGCTCTTTTATGTCCGATTAGAGTGGAATCATTTCAATGGCTCTGTTCCGGCATTGAACCAGTCCTCTCTCACGAACTTTAATGTTTCAGGGAACAACTTTACTGGTGCAATACCGGTGACACCAACATTTTTGGGCTTTGGAGCATCGGCTTTCTTATGGAACCCAAGTTTGTGCGGCGAGATTATCCATAAAGAATGCCATCCAAGACCACCTTTTTTCCGCCCAACTGCTTCAGGGAGTGCACCATCACCTGCTCTGGCTCTTTCTGAGGGCGCAAAATCAAACGGTGCCGTTCAGTGGGCGTCTAAGCCGTTTGAGAAAAAGCATAAGAGAACTACTGTGATAATTGGGTTCTTATGTGGTGTGTTTGTGCTAATCTGTTCAATCCTCTGTTTTGTGATGGTGGTCAAAAAACAGAACTACCACCGAGGTAGTACTAAGGATGCTGACAATCCCATGTCGACTTCAGATATTGCGGCTACAACAGAAGCTTTGGCAGCGATGCAGAAAGAACAAGAGAAAGAGTTGGATCAAAAAGTGAAGAATATGCAAGGAATGCAGGTGGCTAAGAGTGGCATTTTGGCATTTTGTGCTGGGGAAGCTCAGCTCTATACGTTGGATCAGCTGATGAAAGCTACGGCTGAGCTGTTGGGGAGAGGAACCATGGGGAGTACTTATAAGGCAGTGTTGGATAACCGTCTGATTGTGTGTGTGAAGCGGCTTGATGCGGCTAAGTTGGGTGGTACCAGTAGGGAGTTTTTTGAGCAGCATATGGAATCAGTGGGTGGACTCAGGCATCCAAATTTGGTTCCTTTAAGGGCATATTTTCAGGCTAAGGAAGAGAGACTCCTTGTCTATGATTATCAACCCAATGGCAGTCTCTTCTCTCTTATTCACGGTAAGTTATTATTTACTGCTCCAACTAGGCTTTTTAACCAAATATGCAAAAATGTAAAATTCTAGTTTTGAATAAACTTCTGCTTGTTATGATCATTCGATTCATCTTAATTTCTACGTAGGCTCTGTAAGAACGGGAGGGGACAATCCTTTCTATATTATATTGATGTTACTTTAGATATAGTGCGCCATATATGAGTTGGTTTTATCAGTACGTTTAGGCAATTATATTCTGCCAAGAAAAAGAATCTTGCTTCTGATTAAAGACATTGGGAAGTGGGAACTAATATGATGCTATTGGTTACGGGAAATCTATTTTTTTAATAATCCGATGTTTTCGGAGTTCAAATCCACTGATCCACCACTGACTTATTCATACAATATTTTTTTGCCTAGATTTTTTTTTTTTGGCTAAGAACATGATTCATTCAATATGTTACATATACCATTATGTTTAACGTGACTCGAACAATTATATGCTTCGTTTAACTTAATCACTGTACTGTATTTACGTCCACTGCGCTTTGGGGAATAGAAGACCCTTCATCAACTTGTGGGTCATTGTCAAGCTTCACATGCTAGTGTGAGCCTCAGCCATCACTGTACTTGTTAATTGCTGCCATATAAAACTCTAAAATAAAATAAAAAAAGAGTCAGTAGTAGTCCATTAGTTTCAATTTGGTTAAAAAGGTTCTGCTTTTCCTTATAATTTTTTGTAATTATCTCTTAGTCTTACGCTTTACAATACAAGATAGATTTAAAAACATTGTGATAATTAATACAGGATCAAAATCAACAAGAGCAAAGCCACTTCACTGGACATCATGTTTGAAAATAGCAGAGGACGTTGCACAAGGCCTGTCCTATATCCACCAAGCATGGAGACTTGTCCACGGAAATCTCAAGTCTTCCAATGTCCTTCTTGGTTCTGATTTCGAGGCATGTGTGGTTGATTATTGTCTCTCACTTATTGCTACCACTTCATTGTTATCTGAAATCGATCCTGATTCAGCTGCTTATAGAGCTCCAGAAATCCGCAACAACAAGAAACCAAGTTATGAAGCAAACTCAAAGTCAGATGTTTTTGCATATGGGGTGTTGTTGGTGGAGCTTCTAACGGGAAAGCCACCATCGGAGCACCCATTTTTGGAGCCAGATGATATGATGGATTGGATAAGATATAGCAGGGAAAGGGGTGATGATGATGGGGAAGATAGTAAAATGGAAATGCTTGCTGAGGTTGCCTTGTCTTGTAGTTTAACCTCGCCTGAGCAGAGACCCAATATGTGGCAAGTGCTGAAGATGTTACAAGAGGTTAAAGACATTGTATTAATGGAAAACTCTGAATTGGACCTTCTTCGACCTTAGTTCTTCGACCTTAGTTAGGGTTGTTTTTCACTTGTAAGATTGGCGACTAGTATCAGTATTCACTACCGTACTGACAGATCAACTTATTGTTAGTTTAGTTAAAGAAAATAAATAATGTGACTGTTACGTATGGTAACGTATAGATTTTGTTCACTTTGGTTCGACGGTATGATATTCTTGTAAGTGATTGTGTATACCTAGCACCTACCAATATTAGAGTGTACCGTTTGGATACAAAATGCTTTTAATATAAGTAGTTTAAAACGTGTTTTTTTTTGTAAGACTACTTGCTGATAGAAAAAACACTACAGTATTATAAATATGTCCTCGTACACGTTAAAAATGTATGGAGAGTTAAAAATAATATTAAACTGAATTTAATTCAATATCATTTAATATTAAATTTATTTGATTATAATTTATTATAGTTTAATTTGAATGATATATAATTGAAAGTTTTTTAAAATAAAATGAAATGTTAAATTTTTTTTAATAATAAAAATATACTAAGTATATTTTTATAAATATAGATAATTTAAATATGTTAATTTTTTTATCATTTTTTTAAAATATTTTAACTTTATTTTATTACCATAACAAATAAAAAAACGCTCATGTGTACAAAATACTTTTTAAGGGTGCATCTAAACGCACCGTTTTTTTTAACAATTTGATAGAAATAAATGAATAATGAATAACATAAATAAATTAAGATATTTATTATATATCAACAGAAATTTGTTAAAATTTAAAAGGTGTAGATATTTGGTAAGATTTATTTATCTAATAATTATATATTTAATTTTTATATTTAAAAAATAGATTTAAGATTTATTTTGTTATCAAGATAGTTCCGTCAATAGAAAATATATAAATTGATATAATTTATCAATTAATTATTTCTCACTCTTTCCTTCCTAATTTAATTACATGATTGTTTGAGCTTATCTTCTTTTCTCCTTTTCCAATTTTACTTATTTTTTACACATCACAATTATAATCGTGTACTTAGATCTTAAAATTTGCAATGATTGGTAATGGTTTTAGTGCTAAACAAAGAAAAATAAACTATTAATAAATAATGCGGCTTAGCGCTATTTATAGCGAAAATAAAAAATATTATTCTAAAACACTTATATTCACACTTATAAATATTAAAATATTCTTATAATATAATTTAATAAGATAAAAAGAGATTAAATCACGTAATATCTTAAGCAATCATCTACCATAGTTTAAACAATTATTGTTAGTGATTTACAAGAATTTTGATGATTTATCAAATATAACAAGTTATATCTATATCTTTATATGTAATATATTAATATGTTACATATTCATTGAAGTTCTCATGTAATCTTTGATGGTGGTTATTAAATCATTACTTAGATTGTTGAAGCTCTAATGAAATCGTCGATAATATCTCATAAAAATATAGTGGATGTGACTTTGATCTCGTTTATAAAAATTATGAAACGAGATTTCTTTAAATTTTTTATTATGTAATTTGTTTTAAAATATGAATTTTATGTCGAGTTTTTGATATTTTAAAAATTTAATCAATTATTAAAAATAAAATTATTTAGCACAAAAATTAACTTATAACAGATAATAGTATCAACTAATTTCGATAATTTTTTGAGACTAAACAATAGACATAGAAGACAAACGAATAAAAGACAACAAAATCATTGTTAATAAGAATAAAGAAAGCTTTGATCGAAAGTCCAATCCAAACAGATTGAACTCCAACCTCTATGTATGTGATCCATTGTCCATGTATATTATCCTCGTAACACAAGAAGATGGCCATAAACTAATCTTCATCTAACTTATTCTCCTTTTTAATGATTTAATCTTCTTTTTAGAATTAAAGAAAATGCACATAAAAATCTAAAAACAAGAATTTCACATTTTAAGTGTACATTTAGAAAGGTTAATATCATATTGAAACCAATTATTTTTCAACTTATCATATGGAACCAACTATAAAAGTTTTCAATACAAAATATTGGATTTTTTTAAGATTTTGTTATTGTTGTTAATACGAGGAAAAGATGCCATCGAGTGTTGGTAAAGAGCTTTTAATAAATAATGCTTGTCAATCTATGTCTTTGTATGCTATGGGTAGTTTTAAGTTCAAAAAATTTTATGATGCTGTTCATCATTATCATTAAAAAATTTGGGTGGAAAAATAAATTAATTTAAAGAGATAAATTGATTTCCTTGGGATGATATATGTCTTCCTTAAGAGCGTTTGGGTTTAGAGGTTACGAAAGTTATAATTTTGGTTGAACAAGGTTCACGGATAATTTCTAATCCTAATTCTCTTTGGTTCTAAAATTTAAATATTTTTCTACTTATTCTAAGTTTGATTATCCTTTAAGAAATAATTCTTCTTTTACTTAGAAAAGTATTATCATTTCTCGTGATATCCTGGATAAGAGTTGTCGATAATGGATCATCTATTAATATTTGGAAGGATTTGTGAGCTATTAACATTATGCTTGAAACTTAAGAAATTATTTCTATTCATTTAAGGGATAACATAAATACTAATAGCTTATTTTGGTCCTTTGAAAATAATAGTATTTTTTTTAACAAAAAATGCTTATAACTCTATAATTCGTTCAAAACTCTCGAGAATGTAGTTACTTTAATTTAAACTTAGGAGTAACATTTTCATGACCTACACTTAGAAGGTTGTCCTTAACATCCTTTTAACTTATGACAACTTTATCTATTAAAGTGTCCTTGTGTTAAGCATTTGTAAAAGGTATCATGATAATATTGAATTAAAATTTTACTCATAAAATATGAGCACTCATTGCATGTATGAAAGATGAATAATTTATAGATTAGATTGAATTTTTCACACTTATTACGTTTAGACAAATTGAATTAGTATTAATTTTCATATTCTATGTGATAATGATATTTTTTTATTTGTATACATCTTGTGTGATATATATAAACCCAAGAATTAAAGTAATCATTTTTTAGCTCCCTTTATTATTAATCTTAAAATGATATTTAATAAATATAGATTACTTTGTTCAAAAATTATTAGATGTATTTAAATTTTTATATATAATATAGTTAAATTCATATGTTTTATACGTATTAATTTATTATTTAATTAATAAAAATAAGATTTCAGAAAACATTATTTATGTAACTTAATAAAAAATAATTGTAATCTATAAAATTAATAATATTTTAATTATTATTAATTTTTTATTTAATTAATTAAAATAAAATTTAAGATAATTAATTAAAAAAATGATACTTATTCATGTTATTTTAAATAAATAAAATTATAATATAAATAATTAATAATTTTTTATTTAATTGATAAAAAATAAAAAATAAAATTTTAAATAAATTATACAACAAATAATCCTAATAATTATTTTAAAATAAGTGTATCATACTATTCATTAGTTTATAAAATATCATTTAACTTTTAAATATAGATAAACAGATGAATAGATAACTAGATAACTAGATATAATCCAATCCCACTCAACAGGTGATGTACTATATAAAAATAGGTAATTAGAAATTAAAAAACACAATTATCAAATTAGAAAAAAATTAAACCTTAAAAAGACGACATAATTATACTTTGCGGAAAATTGAGAAAGAAAGGGCAAGCAGTAGGGGTTTTTCTGAGGGCCCTTAACAATACATGGATATCTTTGCGGAAGCAGATATGATGGAAGCCGAGATACCGATGGAAACAACCGCTAACGACCATAAGCTGGAGCTGGAGCTGGAGCAAGCATCCAGCTCAGGCGGGGGACAAAACAGCGTCGTAACAGACTTGCTCACGTTGCCTCGGCAGCTTATCCACCAAGGCAAGCTTTCTCAGGCCTTCCAAGCGGTAACTTCTTCGACTTTAAATTTCTTTTTCTTCTTGATAAATCCCTTATTATTTAATAGAGTTCCTCCTTACTCTTTAGGGTTTTCTAGTCAAATTGTCCGATTAAAAATAAATAATATTATTTTAATAATTTTTTATTAAAATATTATTTTATCTTATAATTTATGTAAAAAAAATTCATAAAATATTTATTTTAATATTTAATTATTATTAATATTTAATTTTAAAAAATAAAAATATATATTTAAATAATTTTATTAAAATATTAATTATTTTAAATAGTTTCATACTAAATTTTATTATTTTTTTTAATAATTTATATTTTATTATATTTTAATCGTTTAACAATAAAAATTAATATATTAATAATAGAATAATTAATATTATTATTTATGCACACCAATTTTATATTCTAGCAATTATACGTCCCCCCCTCCTTATTAATAAAGCGACTCATGTCATGTGAACTTCTGGTTTATTGTGTTTGATTAATACTGACCGTTCCAACTAACTTTCCTTATCTGTTGAGGGCCATCTGTCTTTACTAACCAATGGAGTGGCAAACTTGCTCCAATTTATGAAGTTTCATCTTAAACTTTTATTTGGTGTCATATTTTCGGTCTCTTTTGTTGGAAGCTGATATATTATGTACTGTTCCTGCGAATTTAATTAGAAACACAACAACCCAACATATGCTTTACTTGAGGAGCAATGAACAACCTTTTTTTTTTTGCTGAAGTTATTCTTGTTGCAATCCTTTTCTGAGTTTCTTGTATTAATATTCTTATCAATGTCATGATAAGAATGGGAAAAAATCATTTTCAAATTTGATGATTCTTGTGCACAACTTTCTATAAAGCTACTAAATATCATTTTAAAGTGATTTTTCTCAAATATGAACCAGATATGGCTGAAAGAAGATATTGGCATATAGAAATCTTAGAGGCCTCAATGACTCAATGTTCTTCTAGAAATCTAAACTGGATAAGAAGAAAAGATTTTGGCGAGAGGGTTTTTTTCTTATTGCTTATTTTGTAGGACATCCCATATGATGTTATGTTTGATAATGTCCATTATTTTTTCCCATAACATTCCAGTAGACAGATATGAGAAAAGTTTATTACTGTTCGTCATGCTTCTTCCTTTTTTAATTTATATCATAAATTATTGTTTAAGATAGCCTAAAAGCTAAGAGAATTATGACGAGCAATTGGGCTTGAACAAGTTTTTCTTTGTTAATAAATGTCCAATAAGTTAAACAAGCTTTCCGGGCATGAAGGTTTTGATATCTCTTTAATGACGTTGAGGTCAAATTTGTCATTCTTCAGACCAACTTTGGAAGGGCCAGCTCGATCTTCATTTGAAAACCCAAGGCTATTACAGACCAAGCTTCTCTGAGGCATTAAAAACTACTTTGTTGCAATTATTCCTTCATAGTATCATGGAGACATGAACTCATCTATGTCAATTGACACTACTGTTGAATTTTTGAGATCTGGGTTCCGGTTAAGTTTATGCCAACACTATTCATATTGATATTAAATGCTTGGATAAAGTTGTCGTTATTTATGAATCCAGGTGTCCATACCCTAATAGAATATAACCTAAAAGCACATGTAAGCCGTATTTGCTAATAATATAGTTTTATGACTGATTTTGATGGGAATGAGAGCTAGAGGTGGGGATGAAGCTCTATTTCAGTGCTTGCACTGTGCTCGTGAAACATATAGAAGTAGACTACCTGAACGTGCTGACATTGATCAGCTAGCTTCCTTGTTTACTGAGTGTGTAATTGCAGAAACACAGCCTATAAAAGTAGAACCATCATCAAATTATACAGTTGGTGCAACAGGAAGTCTGGTAATTGTGGAAACTCTATTTTAACTGCTGATGCTCATTCTATAGTAGCTGAAACAGGCAGGGCGCAAGTTATGCTAGATGCATTCTCTGATGGTAGCTTTTTATGTTTGAAATGTGCGGATCTTGTTAATTACCATCGTAAGGACGAGCACAATGCATTTTGGTGCCAAAATTGATGAACATGTACTTGTATGTTTACAGTTGTACATTTTTTTCCCTCTTTTCCTTTAACTGGAATACAATCATTCATCCATTCACCTCAATCATTCCTTAAACTTGGTATAGTTCAGTTATTTCCTTATTGTTTTCTGCTTGCAAGAATATATACATAATACTAGCATTTTTCCATACTAATTGAAATTCAAATCCCTTTGATTTCCTCTGCCAAATTAGTGAATGATTCGAACATTATAACAATAGATATAATTTTTTTGTTAAAAAACAATAGCTATTATTAGGAGCTGATAATTTAAATGATCGTATTAAATACCTTGTACTTTGTGCTTTGCTTTTCATGGCTGATTTTCACCCTAGAATATCATCAATTCAAACATCAATATATAGAATAAATGTTAATAAATCATTAATGGTATATTAGTTGTATGCAACTAATATACTTTATAAGCTGTATATTAGTTGTATGCAATTAATATATTTTTCCTAAAAAACACTTTTTCAAAAAGTAGATTCTTATTTCCTGTATTTAAACATGTATTAGTATTCATTGTATAATATGATTGTAAATACATTTTCAATATATTCAATTTGGTATTAGAGTAGGAAAGAAAGAAAAAATTTACCGATTTTTGAGCAAGCAGCGCCGCCTCCAGTTTTTTTTATGCAGTGTCGTTAACTTTCTCGCACTGTTCAGTTCGCGTCGCAGTTGCAGATCCGTCGTCCAGTCTGCGACGTCCAGCCCGCGTCGTTCAACCCGTGTCGACCAGCTCTGTGTCGTCCTATCATGCGTCGTCCAGCCCTGTGTCATCTTGCCTTGCGCTGTCCAGCCTTGCGCACCGTCCAGCTCGCGCACCCTGCGCATTGTCCAGCTCGCGCACCCTGCACCGTCCAGCTTCACCCTTGCATTTTCTGTGAGTTGGCACATCTACTGCACTACGCTGTTCAGTTTTGAAATTTTTTGTTTCCTTTTAGTTTTAAGTTCTACCCTAATCAGCCCTAACCAACCCAAGCCCATTAGCCCACCCCGGCCTAAAAAAAAATCTAAAATTTTTATTCAGTTACACAATATATATATATATTTATTATTTCAATGAAAGATTCAAGACAACATCAAGTTTTCAGAATTCATGAAGTTTCAAATTTTGAAGTTTATGTTAAGAGTTCAAAAATTGGTTCTTTCGGGGGTACTAAACTTAATAGTACAAATTTTCGAACATGGAAAAAAGTTATGTCTGTTTATCTTCGTGGGATGCATAAGATGGGACATGTATCTGGATCAATTAGAGCTCCTAGTAAAGATGATATAGAAGCCTTTACTAGGTGGGAAGATGATGATGACTTTGTCATGTCAATTCTATTTAGAGTCATCACTGATGATATATTACAAATGATGGAGGAATGTGAAACTGTTGAGGCCATATGGAATACCTTAAGCGATCTTTATACAAATGAGTCTGACTTTATTCAAGTTCATGAACTCATGTGCAAAGTTGCTGGCATGCAACAAAATGGGCAACCAGTATCTCTTTTTTTTACCAAGCTGAAAAATGTATGGGTTGAAATTGACCAAAAATGCCCGTGTAAAATTAAAAATCCAGAAGACTTTCTGTGGTACTAGAAGTAGAAGGAGCTTGAACGAGTACATGCTTTTTTAAGAGGCCTTGATACAAAACATAATAGTGCTAAAGGCGAATTACTTCGAATGTCAGACACTCCAAGCTTGACTACTGCCTTTACATACATCCGTAAAGACGAATCTCAGCAAGAGAGTCTTCATCAGGCACATGTTGAGGTATCAAGCCTAGCCAGTTAAGCCAAATCAAAGGCACATTTCCTCCAGCAGCAAAATTCAATTCCACTTCATCAGTAGGGACCTCCACCAGGTTTTACCAATCGTCCTCGTTCTCCCTGCTCTTATTGCAATGAACAGGGGCATCTTCGTGAGACTTGTTGGAAATTGTATCCACAATTGAAACCAAAAGCAGACTACTATGGAGCAAAACAACAACATAAGCATCGTTCTAAAGCAAAAGCAGTTGCCATGAAAATTGTCCAAGAACCAGACTACTATGGACAGAATCATCCTATGGAATGTGGAGGTATCCCTACAGTTTCAATAACTGGTCGTGGTAAGATTGGTATGACCTTAAATGTTTCTCACTCTGTTGGGTCTAATACTTGGATTATTGATTCTGGTGCATCTAATCATATGACTTATGATAAATCTTATTTTAATGAGTTATCTCTCCCACCAGTGTCTTATGTTACGAATGCTAATGGTGAGGCCTTTCCTATCTTAGAAAAGGGGTCAGTTTATATCACTTCATATTTACAACTTCATAATGTTTTATATGTACTTGACTTATCTCATCACTTAATATCTGTCTCACAGTTGAATATTGAGTCTAAATGCTTTGTAACATTTTATCCTATGTATGTGATTTATCAGGATCTTCTTACTAGAGAAATAATTGGTCGATGGTATCTAAGGGGCAGATTGTTCCATTTGGATCAAAACTACGGAGGGGAGAAACCAGGAGCACGGGCAAGCACTGCATTGACTTCTAGTTCCGATAAGTTAAGTGAAATTTGGTTGTGGCATCGCCGCTTAGGGCATCCGTCTTTTAATCTTATGAAAAAAACATGTCCACTTTATTTATTGGTGTTAGTGAAACCGTTTTACATTGTGAGACTTGTGTTTTGGCAAAGAATCATCGTATTACTTATTCTACTAATATTTCTAATAAAAGTACTATTCTTTTTTAATTAATTCATGTTGATGTTTGGGAACCATCTAAAGAGCACATTTAAGGAGGAGTGTTAATAAATACTTTATCAACTGTATATTAGTTGTATGCAATTAATATATTTTTCCTAAAAAACACTTTTTCAAAAAGTATATTCTTATTTCCTGTATTTAAACATGTATTAGTATTCATTGTATAATGTGATTGTAAATACATTTTCAATATATTCAATTATAAATAAAATAAAAGTGGCTAGTCAAAACAATCTCGACCATGCTTTAATCAGTATTGGTATATTAGTTGTATGCAACTAATATATTTTTCTTAAAAAACACTTTTACAAAAAGTAGATTCTTATTTTCTGTATTTAAACATGTATTAATATTCATTGTATAATGTGATTGTAAATATATTTTCAATATATTCAATTATAAATAAAATAAAAGTGGCTAGTCAAAACAATCTCGACCATGCTTTAATCAGTATTGGGCGAGGAGAGTTTGTAATGCCTTCTAGATTTGTGCCACAAATTTTGCTCTTAAAAGGACAGAAGTAAGGGGAAGAAGATGAAAAAATTAGTAATTAATTATTCATACAATACAAAGAATTAACAAATTACTTTAATGGGATATTTTATATCTATTTCAATACAAAATTGCATCCAATCTCTCAGTACTATATATAACAACATTACTTACACACAGCCCTCAAAAAGGTAAAATTAAAATCACTAAAAAGAATTCCTTTTATGATGTCATTCAAAATGCTTTTAGTTGCACCTTGATATTATGCTTACACATAATAAACACTATAACGACCTAGCAAGAGAATTAAAAAAGAAAAGAGGAAAAAGACAAGGAACTTTTTTCTAATAAACATTTATGACTTGTGTTAGAAGAATTTATCCTCTTGAATTGCTGTTATAGACAGAAATATACTGAAAACCTGCACAGACACCTTCAGCAAGACCTCTTTCTTCAATGTACGAGCACTGCCACCATCACCCTTTTGGTGTATTATTCTAAAGTTTATGAATAACCATTAGCAGCATCAACACAGCTTTACAAGTTATGCCAAGAGCAGTAACCCATTACAACATTTGCAATACCACAAAACCTAACATCTCCAAAATGGATTCATCTATGACATAAGCATAAATCCACAGCAGGCTGCATTATTCCAAAAAGAAAAGAAAAGAAAAACAACAAAACATTTATCAATGTAAATGGAGACAGATACAAGAACACATTGAAGTGAATGATCAATCTTTATCAGAGCCAGTTTAGCTAATCAGGTCAAAATTTTCACTAAATATTTTTTTCCTAGCTTGAAATTACTGCATCAAACGTATATATGGTTCAACAACTGATCTCAGCCACTGTCTTGTCATCATCTAAATAAATTCTTTGTCTATATGGAAAATGTATTTCATATAATCGTTGGTAGTGATACATCTAATATGTAGTTAGATATGGACTTTGTCAGAGTAATACATAATTGAAAATATTATTAATTAGGACAAATATCAGTGCAAGCTTATTCAATCATTACCTGCACTTGATTTGTTGTTTCTCCATGCCATGCATTGGGATCATACTTATAGGTCAACAAAGAAATTTTGCAAGAAGAAGCTGCTTATCCAGGAATCTAAAAACACATCACATTACTTCTGACACAGCTTGTAGCCGAGGTCTTGTTCTTATGACTGTTTCATCACTGTGCCTGATCCATTCCGAAAGTTTCCATGGTTTCTGCCACTTCCACTTGAATTGCAATAGCCACTGATGATGACTCCTCTTCCACCTCCACAGCTTCCCCGATCTGCCTAAAACTGCTAACTTTTTCATTGATAACTGTCCAGCAGGAACCATCTGCAATAACATCAAATCCTACTTTCTTAGTTGAAAATGGAAGGGAGATCAAGATTCAATTATGAAGAATATCATGTTGTTAACCTTTCGTGTATCCATGAATGCTGCTGATTCCCTGATTGAACCATTAGCAACACCCGGAGTATATTTAAGCTGCTTCTGTGCAGGCACAGACATGGGAGATAAGGGACCGCTCATGTCATCGGCAAAGTGCTTTAATGAATTGGGTGAGTTATCCTGATCATAATCATAATGAGTTAGGGAAAAAAAGAGTCAATTAATTTATGAATTCAACTAAAGTACCAGTCATAGGCGGTAAAAACAGCAAAGAATAGGATCATTAGGGGAATACAACTATACAAGTTTGGAGCTCTAAAAGGGCTCTAATTTACATGATGCATTACCAAAAGTTCATCCATATTTTCTCACCAAGGCAGAAGAAGCCAGTGCAGTTGCAACGGCTTGCTCCCTCAACTTTAGTTCCTTTTCAACTTCCTTCCTTCTTGTCTCACTTTGGCGCAGTAGGCCTACAAGTTCTTTTAGTTGCTCTTTCATTTCCTTGATTTCCGTATCGTTCTCCCATAATTGGCACCTGTTCATAGTAAATCATTTGATTCTCACCATTGTAATATCCAAATTATATTATACTAAAGCAGGAATTATCTGAATCGCTAGTAAAATCTATTTCATTGAAGTTATCTGTAATCTGCCACATGGATGTTGGTAAGTAAATTGAAGTTTTTTTACTCACTTTCCATCAAAGTCTAGAGAAATGGTCTTAATGGTCTTAATTTTTCAAATTTTTAAACAGAAAGGGAAGCATGCATGCAAAAGCACTGTTTTCCTACTCTTAGACTCATGTTCCAGAATTTCTAAATCTTATTCAAGTTGTTAAAATAAAAAGTTGTGGCAAGGATGGTATCAAATATTGATGATGTTCAAATAGTGTTTTTGAAAAGCTACTTACCACAACAGACGTAAACAAGAAAGATAGGAAGAACAATCAGAGAGCTTAAATTGTAATACCTTGCATCTCCAAGTGAAGTAAACATATACTGTAGCATGTTCTTTGCATCTCCCATTGAGCGCAATGGGTTCCAACGTCCGCGGTTTATGAAGGCACGTTCCCGTTCTTCTGCCTCTGATAGTTGTGATGCCATTGCTACAAGTGAATTTGATGATATGCCCAACATATTTTCAAGTGAAGATATTCTGGCCATTCTTGCATTTGGTGACATGGATGATACTCTGACATACAATAGTCGCTACATGAGTCAAGCTGTTTATAACTCCACTTAGTCAGGAATGTCTACAATGAATTTTTTTCGTGAAAATAGTACCTTGCAAGTCCATTCTTTCCTCTTGGAGGGCTAAGGCCTTTTGAAGCAAATTCATCCACCTGCTTCAGCACTGATAACTCTTCTGCCAATGCAGCTCTCCTAGAGATTAAAATACGAGGAAGAGAAACTTACTTAGATAATAGTTTAGTTCATATTCAATATAAATTTGCAAATAAAGTAACATACACTTGACTTTGCTTTTCATATTCATAGCGAACTTCATGCACATGCACCATGACTTCTATTTCATGGTCAAGCCAGCGTTGCAAGGATTTTTCATTGCTCTAAGGATGTAAATTGAGTTAACATTGGTTTCAAATCCTGAAGTGTAGAAACATGAAAATACAATGAAAAGGAAGGCAAAGGTCATTACCTGTCCATTTGCTCCATTTCCATTGGTAACAACTGCTAATAACACACAAACTACGAATTAGAAAATCACAATGTAAAAGGAGGAGGGCCTAGCATAGGAACATCAGTATATATTTTCCAAAGAGAATGGTCCCGTTTATGACTACAAATCATTTATAATTGGTGAAGGTTCGACTGCCTCATACCTGTATTATCACGAGTAGAAGACTTGCGAGCTTCTAGCAGTTCTTTTAGCCTTTTTGTGGCCATTGCTGCTTCTTCAGTCTTTCTCTGAAGAACCTGAAAGGATAGATCAAATTCAATGCATGGCTTCAACTACTTTGGCCACAGATAAGTGGCAACCTTTTAATTGTTTAAATGTACCTCCACAAAGATAAGTCTATTGCTGGATTCAGGTCACTTTTAAGTTTTTGAGATGAATGCATATATTGAAATAAGCTAGGAAAGGGAAACACTCACCATTTTTTGACGCTGATTCAAAGCTTGCAGTTTATGCCTTTCATATTCATTTCTTCTGCCCTCCTTTCGTAACTATAATTGAAAATTCATGACCAAAATTTGGATGATATGATGAGAGACCGTATAGCAGGCAATACAATTATGATTAACAGTTAATAAATATAATCATAAATCAGTACATGGAACTATAATGACAAAGCTTGTAAAGCTCTTAACTGAACTGCTGAAACTTAAGAGGTAACAACATATGCCTTAATAATATTAACAGATAAAAATTTCCTTAATAAATTTTTAGAAAGCCTATGTCAAATAAGTAAAATATTTAGCTTAGTATGATCCTGTTAAGCTGTCATATTTGCAAAATCATTGTTTTTAAGGAAAGAAAATTCATCTTGAAAATTAAATATACTGAACAGCTTTGTAAGGGGGAAAAGCAACAAAGAACTATCATGAAATTTGAAATAGAAAAGAGAGGAAGAAATTTAAATACAAACCTGTAGTAGTTCTTTTTCTCGAGTTGCTTTCCATTGTCGAAATTGTTCCACTTCTTGTTTTATCCTATGTTGCAATTGGACCTGTGCATTGAAAAATAATCAATAACAGAGGCAACTAAAGAAAGAAATGAGACAAATAGACAATATGTTAAAATTGTAAAGAACATTCAACCTTCTGTGCCTTTATAGATTGAATTTCATCTTGCAGTCGCTTTGCTGCTTCTTCACTTTTCTGTTTTTGCTTTAAAAGTTGGACCTGGTTTTCTTGTTTCTTTTTAAGATCCAGAATCTGGTAGGTATGCATTGTAAAGGTGTTAGAATACTATGATTTGCTAATTGGTAATGAAAAAAAAATTATAATTTGCAGAAGTGTAGTCACCTGAGCCTCCAGTGTTTTTAACTTTTGGGTATGTGTATCTTGCAACTTCTGTGTCTGTCCATCAGAACCCGCAGCAAGATTTTCAACTTCAGCCAATAAACGATCTCTTTCTTGCTGATAAATTGAAACAAATAAACAAATGAGAATCTTAGCTATCTAAAGGAATAGAAACATGGAAAGTCAAGCTCTTTGTAAACCTGCACAACTCTTTTCTCGTCTTCTAGTTCCATGATTTTCTTTCCAAAGTGTTGTTTGAGGGCCTCAGTTTCAAACCCTCCAAAACGTTTCATCTCATACTGCATGGGAACATTCCATGAAGAAAATGAACACAGTACAACACAGGGAAACATTAAAGTCCTAATCAACCCAAAACCAACGAATCAGATACCTCTTTCTGTTCCAGACGTTTATTCAGTTCACTCAACTCTTTGTCCATAGAATTTTGGAGAAGTGTGTGCTCCCACTCTTTTTCCACTTCATCAATTTCCCTGGGGTCACCTGCTGGAATTGTTAACCTTTCCTTGAATTATGTGTTTCCAAGGAACAAAATCTGGAATGCATATGTTTACACAGGGACAGCTGTTCCATGGTTCATGTCTCACAGGTTCCGCATGATAACTAAAACACTGATGCTTGATAAAGAAAAATAAATACCATTAAGAAAATGCTCAGCAAGAGATGAATCAAACCTGCTATAGTTTCACTCATTTGGTAGTCAGCTGATTCTATGCTTTGTAGACCCCTCTTAAGGCCCTCAGTTCTCACTGAGCAACTACCATCCTGAAAGATTATCTTAGAGATTTACACAAAATGCCTAGTAAAGTTTATTCCTAAGGCATGATTATTTAAACCGAACACATTTTTGTAAAGTAATACCATGAATGTCAAAAGACGTTTTAGCTACCTGCACATTTCTCTCACACTGTTCTGTAATATTGCATTTGCTACGGTATTGATGAAGTTCACGACAAAGATCTTCATTAGCAGCTTCAAGCCAAGCAATTCTTTCCTTCAGGATCTATTGATTTTCATGCAGTGTTAAAGACCCCATGAGTCAATAAGGATAATCACTTTCAGAGGAGAATAAAAAAAGAAATAGAGATTCTTTTCTAGATTTCAGAGATTTTATTTTTTGGTTTCCTTTATCTTTCTTCTTCATATTTGAACAATCCTTGCCTATTTCTGAACCTTTGATGCACAGCTTGCACATCAGAAGAAACCAATTACCTGTATTTCGTCAGGAGATGACCCTCCGCCTCGAGCACAAAGTTCAGCCTGCAGATACTCTAGTTGTTGGCGCATCTTCAACATCTCGCTGGACATGGGATCTCTATTGACCTGTTCAAATTTAAAGGGAGAAGGGTGTAAAAATTTTGCACATGACATTCTTCATAGACCTAATATTATGGGAAGATGATAAAGAGAGAAAAAATTATCACTGAAACACTTACAATGGGTTTATTTTGGATATTACGAGCACGATTTGCATACTTTAAAGTGTTAAGGGTCTCCTCAGCATTGATATCAGCAGGACTAATGCAGGCTGGAAATTAGATGAAAGAGGAAGGTGTAAACAAAAGGATGATAGAAGTTTAAACTCGGATGCAGACTCCGCAAACATTACAAAATCTATAAAATAAGTAAACTACAAAGGAGTATGACATGAAAGTTATTGACCATCGGAAGTGAGAAGTTGGATTTTCTCTTGAATCATAAACATAAAAAGAGCGTGAGAGATTGGAAGTGAACTTTTTAGGGAAATATTTACGGAAAAACAAGTTAGAAAATTGTTCAATCAATAAACAGAAACTTCTGTAGAAAAAGTTGAATGAGGTAATATATTGTCCTGATATTCTAAAGGCATGTATTTGTATAATATGTTATATGCTTCAAATAATTCCTATATTCAGGTGATATCTAGCGCAGGGTGTCATATTCTGTTCCAAACCATCACCTAATTCGTATATTGTCTATGAACAGAAACAGAAAGTTATGCTAAGGCAGTACCTATCATCACTGTCCGACTGTTACCACCCAGTGAGTCCTGCAAACATGCATACAATTTAACGTTAAAAAATATATAATCTGAAAATATTACAAAAAAGTTCTAACAGAAACAAATATGTAATTAAGGAGGAGAAAAGCTTGTGCATTAATACCACAAAAATATCAAAATTTTAAATAAGTCATCCGTGTTTCAGCCTGAGCAATGAATGGTACTTCGTGTAATCTAATGCATTGTATATTCGAGTAATAAGTGTGTTTCAAGTAATATAGGAGGGAGAGATAAAAAGAGAGCAATAACACCTTCAAGTAATCTGTTGAAAATTTCAATACATCGAAAGTGTTAATGGAAATGATATAAAAATTTACTTCCATCAATATATGCTACCAATGCATGGTATATTCGAGTAATAAGTGTGTTTCAAGTAATATAGGAGGGAGAGATAAAAAGAGAGCAATAACACCTTCAAGTAATCTGTTGAAAATTTCAATACATCGAAAGTGTTAATGGAAATGATATAAAAATTTACTTCCATCAATATATGCTACCAATTTGCAGGTAGACAAAATGGCATGATATAGTCTCAACAAGGGAATTTCTATCAAAGATATATATGCATATTTTTATGTTGTTCTATATCTATAATAAGAGGGCAAAGTATGGTATGATGTTTAAACCACTTTTTAAATCTACCTAACCTGTAGAAGTCGAGTGAGTTTACTATCTCGATAAGGAACATGAACACTTTCTTTGCGCTTCTTCTCATCACCAAGTGCACTAATGACATTACCAAGTGCAAGAAGGCCTTTATTAATATGAACTCCTGTTTCAAGAAGATAGTATACATGTAATTATAAATAACTACAAAGTAAATGACTCTCAAATACAAACAAAATAACATATAATGTATACCTTCTTTAAAACGCATACCATCAGAACCTGTTCTCTTGGCTCGCTCTGAGCCAGCAAGATCTACTAAATGCAACTTAGCACACAAGTATTCTTCATTCAGACTCTCATTATGATTGCTATCGTCAGAAATTGGTGTATTGAGCTTATGCATTTGCTCCAGCGTAATGGTGAAGATAGCATGTGAACGGCTATTCCAAGATGTAGAAAATTAGAAAAATCATTATTACCTAGTGAAACTTGCTATAATCATATTTGTAAGACATAATACTAAATCTGAGATAGACTTTGAAAATACACTTTATTATATAATTTTTTTCTACAGAGTGATAACAATAAAACTGAACTCAATTCTTTGGACACAAGAAACACTTCTATCAACACTTAATACTAGTTATTTATAAATGGATCATTTACAAGTAAATGTCTAAAACAACAAATGCCTCAAAAGTCACAACATAACAGAAGTACAGGTAATTGAACCGATGGTTGTAAAAAATAGTTCACTAAGGAAATGATAATTAATTTTCTTGTTATTTTATCATTATAATTTAACTCTAAGGAATTTCTCTCTGGATGAATGATTTATAGTTGCTCTGAAATTAACAAAAAGAATCGAGTTATCAGAGCATGTCTTCCAAATCGGAGGTATGTTTTTTTTTTATGAATTCAAGGAAACACAGCCTTTCTCTTTAAATATACTTATAGTTTTAAACTGATGCATGACCTGTATAATTTCAACTTATATAAACCTCTGCTCAGCATGCCAAGGTGATTCTAAAAAGAGCTTATCTATTTTCAATTTGGAAAGAAAAAACAAGTAAGATATCGGGGTAAGCTAGGGATGTTTACCTTGACTGATTGTTCATATTTGTACTCCCAGTTGCTCTACTCAATGACCCTTGTTCCAGACAAGCAGCCATTTCTTTAAGTGTACTTACACCAACTTCTGTAGATCCAGCCAACGTAATAACACCATTGGATGTTTCTCTTATTTGTATTGGCGGTTTCCCTGGAACTGTTAGCTTCCCTGCATGCCCATTTGCACCCTCCGGTTTGTTCAAAAAAGTTGTATCGAGCAAGTCTCGTACTTCCTCTTTTAGAATCTATGAATAAAACATTATTCAGTCAGGTAACTTATTTAAAGATACAGAACAGCTTAGGATACAGCTATTATCAACTAAGAATTATGCTCAGACAATACGAGGTATTGGTAATGAAATCAGATTATTGAAAAAAGAGTTTCTAAAAGATAGTCTGCAATGATAGATGACATTGACATTATGTCTTCTTAACTGGAGCTAAGGATTAGTGAGGAAAGCAGTAACAACATGAAAGAGAATTTATTGAGTCATTCAATGTAAGATATAGACATATAGTATAGTTACAAAATGGGCTTTGTACAAATATATGAGTCATTATTAATACGCAACTGTGGTCTCACATGCTGCAACAATAACACAGGTGACAAAGAATTTTTATGCAACTTGTTGAAATCCATGACTAAGACGCTGCAGTATTACTCTCAAACTCAACCGAAAAGTTCATATACTTCTTCTTATAAGGTTTTTTGTATGATACATGAGGACTGCTATCCCTTATGAGAACTAAGAGTAAAGAGTAAGAACTAGAACTAGAACTATGTAATAGGAATGTGATAAGGAGAGCATAGTAGGACTTCTTACAAGTTAATGCAATAGAAAGAATAAAACTTCTACTAACCTCAATAAAGGAAACATGTAATTGGAATTCCGTGTGATGCTTCAGAGTTTCAATCTTGTTGAATAAAGTGTTCATAACATGAGGGATTATTCCGGTTTGGAAACCATCTTTGAAGCCAGTGCCCATGGTATATGTTTTCCCTGACCCCGTCTGCAATAGATAAGAAATGTTAAACAAAAGGAGAGAATTACATCAATACATGCAACCTTTTGCTTTAGTTTATAGCATTTCCAGCGAGATGGAATTTTACCTGACCATAAGCCAGGACAGTAGCATTATATCCTTGGAACAAACCATCTACCAGTGGAGCAACGCATTCCTCAAACATTGCAGATGATGGAGAACCAGTACTCCCATAGACATGATCAAATGTAAATGAATGCGTGCCAATTTGTACCTGCGTCATTTTCCAAAATCATTAAGTAATCGCATGAAAATACACACAAGTTGACACACATGATTAAATTGGTGTTTGGCTTCCAACATGCTAAGTCAAGCACAAGATTATAGTATTTTTCGGTTTATCAAGGAGATTCATTTTTTTTTTCTTTGTGGTATTCAGAATGCATGTTTGAAGCAAAGAGGTGATGGAAATAGGACATAATCCTAAATTAACCATGCAATTGCTATTTGCACAAATCACAAGGCCTAAGAACAGGATTATTCGTATCTAACAAACCCTAACTTTAATTTCAGCTCCCACCAAAAAAAAGAAAGAAAGAAAGATGAAGAAGAACAAGAGCAAGAAGAAGCTAAATCGACTCTTGCAAACACACCACGGAAGCTTAACCAACTTTCCTAAAAAAAAAACTTCCATGTTATCTCAGTCCACCAAAGTAAAAATTATTAGAATTTGATAAGCAAGTAGACCATATTCCAGACGACCTCGAAAAGGACAAAATCGAGCCAAACGCTAGACTTGGACAAAGTTTTTCCTACATTCCGCGAATGAAGCAAAAATCTTACCTTTTACCATCTACACCTTAAATTTAACGCAGACTTAAGCAAGAATGACGAAGAAAATGGATTTATTTATTGCTCATCAATACATTTCCCAAATTGGAAAATTAACAAGAAATGTACTCAGCAACTCCCTATAACAACAAGAACAGAACCATTTATATTCCTTCCAATTTCACATCCCCCTTTCCCATTAAAGTAAAATTAATTATGGAAATAACCCAATAGTAGAATTATCAGCTGAAAAGAAAATTTTATATTAAGTACACCAATTATAGAATTCTCAACTGAAAAAGGGATTGAAGTTTAGGTGGGAAGTGAATCATGATACAAAATTAAGATTGAAAAGATGTGACGATGCATATTTAAGTGCTCCAATCTATTTTATTGGAAGAATACGAAAGAAAAAGCTAAAATATGGAAGAAGGAGCTAAAAGGGAAGGGAGGGGGAAAAAAAAGACAAAATAATCAACAGTAAGTCAGCATATTTGGATCTAGATCTCTCCAGATCATTATATGGACCTAATCAGTGAAAAGAAAAACGAGTAAACTTCCTTCAAGAGTATCCGATGAATTTTATCACACAATTTCAAGTAAAACAAGTAACGACAATGTTGAATGTGATTGTACCTGGGGCTTCCCTGAAACGACAGTGACACAGTCTTTACAACCTTGAAGCTTCTCGTCTCCTATGAGCGGTCGGATATGAACAGCAACCTTCACACAGCAATCCTTATCTTCCCCAGTCGCTTCCATTCTAATAGAGGAAGACTATAAACAACAATGGAAACAAATTCCAGATTCGAAGACAACGAACAGAGCAAGTAAGAAAGTTAATTATTCCGGAAAATCCCAATCATTGTCTGAGAAGTGTGGGAAATTTTGGGACAGTATGTCAACACGAATTCTTCCACAGGAGCAATAACAGAGAGAGTGAGAGAGAAAAGAAATGTGTGAGTTTCAGACAAATGTTAGAGAGAGAAAGTAAAAATAGAAGATAGAAAAAGCAAGAGTGAGGGTAGTTGAGTAAAATGAGAGAAGTAGCGGGTAATTGCAAAGGACGACAACAACCAGAGAGAGAAAGAGAGATGACGAAGGAATTTGTATTTGCACTATTCAGTCTATTCTGAGAGTCCAAACTCCAAACAGTTAGAGCTACGTGAATTTACTTTTATTACACTCTTTCCAAAATTACCCCTATATCGGTCCCCCCTTCACAACGCCCAACGGTCTCACACCCTCTCTCTCCCCTGTACTGCTTCTTAATTTACCATAAAGCCCTTATCTCTCGTATTGTACAAGTCACGTATCCATATTGCTATGATTTTAGCAATACCGTTATGAGCCAGGATTTGGTACGAAAAGGCAGCCTCACCCACGTGATCTGGTTCCGGAATCTCATTCCCAATCCAGGAAAAACGCAAATCCAGATTGTCCAAATAAATTATCTTAAAATATATAAATTTAGGGAAAACTATCTGCCGCATGGATTTCCCATTTAATACTACGATTAGAATGTTGCGTTATTATTTTTAATACGTATTACTCCCTTAGAAAAAAGAGAAATGCAATATACAAAATCAAATTATAAGTTTAAAGGGTGCGCGAAGTGGTGTGAGTGACACTTTTGACAGATTGGAGAAACATATGATAGTGAATGGAGAGTAAAGCGAGAGCGGAAAGATAGTACAGCACACCATTAGACATAGCCAGCTGGTGGTCTCCTACATCACATGGCAAAACTGGGTGGGTCCCGACTTCACTTGCGTAGGGTTTCAGATTATGGATCCCGCATAATATATATCGAGAAATTTTAAGAAATATATAAGGTTACCTCTTTTAACCTTATATTAATTATCATAATAAAAATTAATAACCGTTCAAATAATAACTCAATAAAATTTAATGGGATTTAATTAAATAATATTTAATTTTTTAAATGATTGTAGTTTAAATTAAATAATTTTTAATATTAAATGATATATCAAATTTTTTTAAACTGTAAAATATATGAATTTGATGTAATAAATATTATTTTTATGTTCACATTTATTAAAGAGTATTATTTTTCGTATAAAAATTATAAACCACTTAATAGATGAATATATATATATATATATATATATAAATATTAAATTTGAGTAACTCTTAAATAAATGATATAGTGTTATTAGTAACTATAGTTAAATACACATAAAATTATTAAATCAATTATGATTTGTTTTATCAACGAGTATCTCCTGAAAATAAGATATTACACGTAACATATTGTATATTTTATATTAACATCAATTGTTAATCCTATGTCAATTTTAATATTTTTTATTGTTTTACAAAAATATAACGAGTTAAGATATTTTAATTGGGGACAAGTTTAACATCTATATTCTTAAATTAAAATTTTGTGAGGTTGGTGGATATCCTTTATTAGAGTTTTAATTTTTTTTTTTTTTTTTTTTTTGAGAAATCAAGTATTCTCAACCAACAAATAATATATATTTAGTTATATGTCTTAATCTTTAAATTATCAAATTTTATGTTAGAAATAAATTAAATTTGTAATTATTTTTAACAGATGTTAAAGGTAGTTTATAAGTTATAGCTATAATTAGATTATTATTTTGATGGTTCTTAAAAAAATTATATTTTAATTATAATATTGTATTTTCAAATATATATATAAATTTTGGTTTATAGAATTGATGATCTTATAAAGGCATTTTATCTTATGTTGAATTTTTTTGAACTTCTCTGCTAATAACCACCCTAATGCAAAAAACAAAAAAAAAAGTTAGTATTAATGATGATTATGATATATAACAGTATTATTTCATAATTTTATCTTTATAATTTGACACATCGCCAACAATCACAGCTCTTTAAAGTTCATTATACTCCAACTCTCCCAGCAATGAGAGAGAGAAAGAAAGAAAGAAAAAAACTCATCTTCTTATATCACTTCTATTTTCAATAAATTATTATAAAACAATAACTTATGTTGTAATTATTAGGATCTTTTTTTAACGTATTATTATATTACATATAACTTATTGATACGAAACAAATTATAAATAGAGTTCTTCATAAAAAAAAATCACAACTCAATGACTCAAATTTAAGTTTTAGTCCTAAGTACATCTATTAATTAACTACAAACGGTAAGTCGTTTCATCTGTTTCTTTCTATCCCTCAAAATAAAATACATTAACTACAAATTAGGTCTCATCTGTTTTCTTTACTCAGTAAAAAAGTTTCTTTATTGTATCCACCATTTGAGGGGTCAAGACTCAAGACTAGAAATATACAAACCCTACCGTAAGATTATTGAAAATTAGTGTTGAAAACGTTAAGGTTTAAAGACTTTTCTAAATAAAATAAGCTCTTTTAAAGTTATATTATTTTTTTCATATATTTTCATTACAATTCTGTAGTTATATATAAGAAGATTTAGTCATTGAATTACTCTTTGAATTAAATATTTATTAATTTACTCATTGAATTAAGGATTCTTTGTTATACTCATTGAATTAAAGATTCCTTGTTTTACTCACTGAATTAAAGTTTCTTTGTTTTACTTTTTGAATTAAAGATTCCTTGTTTTACTTCTTGAATTAAAGATTCCTTGTTTTACTCCTTGAATTAAAGATTCATTGTTTTACTTCTTGAATTAAAGATTCCTTGTTTTACTCCTTAAATTAAAGATTCTTTGTTTTTCTCCTTAAATTAAGGATGACAACTCCTTGATTTACTCCTTAAATTTATCTCTAATACTACCCCTCAAGATGGATCCATAAGGTTTATGGATCTAAGCTTGCACAAAAGTTATTGAAACTGATGAGAAGCCAATGCAGCAAAGGCAAAACTAACAAAAATGCTTATTACGATAACAAATATATATATATTTGTCAATGTGGGACCTTTTCTTTTACCACAATACTTCCCCTCCATATCGATCATGTAGAAGCTATGAGAGAGATTTAATCCATTATCGATAAGAGCCTGGTTTTAATATGAGACCTTTCATTTTACCACAATACTCCTCCTCTACATCAAGTAGGTAGAAGCTGCAAGAGAAATTTAATCCATCATCGCCAAGAGCTTGGTTTCAATGTGAGACCTTTCCTTTTACCACAATACTTTTCCTTCATATCAAATAGGTAGAAGCTGCAGGAGAGATTTAATCCACCATCGCCAAGAGTTTGGTTTCAATGTGTAACATTTCCTTTTATCACAATACTCCTCCTCCACATCAAGTAGGTAGAAGTTGTATGAGAGATTTAATCCATCATCGCCAAGAGCTTGGTTTCAATGTGAGATCTTTTTTTATCACCATACTCCTCCTCCACATCAAGTAGGTAGAAGATGTAGAAGAGATTTAATCCATCATCACCAATAATTTAGTTTCAATGTGGGACCTTTCTTTTTACCACAATACTCTTCCTCCATATTAAGTAGGTAGAAGGTGTAGGAGAAATTTAATTCATCATCGCCAAGAAATTTGATTTGAAAAAAAAATTGAACAAGAAATCACTTTGACAGATTGCCAAATGCACTTTAAAACATCACAGACTCTGCAGTTAAAAACAGAGATAAAATTATAAGAGCTACAAGTATATGCTATTTCGGTAGAGGAATAACAAATTTTTCACGAAGATCGACTTGCTTTGATACCATGTTGAAAATTAGTTTTGAAATTGTCAAGACCTAAAGACCTTTCGAAATAAACAAGCTCTCTGAAAGTTGTATTATTTATTTCATATATTTTCATTACAATTTTATAGCTATATATAAAGAGATTTACTCCTTGAATTATTTTTGAATTAAACATTTTTTGATTTACTCATTAAATTAAGGATTCTTTGTGTTTACTTCTTGAATTAAAGATTTCTTGTTTTTCTCCTTAAATTACTTTTTAAATTAAATTTGACAACTCATTGATTTACTCGAATTAAGGTTTTTGATTTACTTCTTAAATTAATGAGTTGATACTACTTAATTTACTCTTTAAATTTATCTTCAATAAGATGTATTCTCTAAACAAAAAAGGAAAGAGAAAATGAACTAAACGAAGCTTTTCACCAAAGAAGTTACTAAAGTAGTATTATTTCATATATTTTTTTCTCTTTTTTTCTTTAATACTGCATTTTCTCTTCTTCTTCTCATATAAAGTGGGTTTTCATGTGACTGCAATTGAATTGAGCTTGAATTTATC
This sequence comes from Hippophae tibetana, assembly GCA_037013495.1. Classification (NCBI taxonomy): domain Eukaryota; kingdom Viridiplantae; phylum Streptophyta; class Magnoliopsida; order Rosales; family Elaeagnaceae; genus Hippophae; species Hippophae tibetana. The sequence continues at coordinate 8,870,615 of CM072804.1, forward strand.
TGATCTAACATCTACTAGCTAGCTAATTTTGTTAATACTATAATTTGATCATAATAATCACGAAGGTTTATTGTTGGATCTCTTGGATGCATATGAGATGTCAAATTAGTACTAATTAACTACTTTTTTTGGTTAAGAAGATGAGATTTTATTAATGCAAATTGTAGAGTAAGAAACAATACAAAATACTCAAACTAGAACTAACTATTTGACACAAACAACTATACAATATTACAAAACTTTTACGAACATAATTGAATTGATAAAATCTCATTACATACAACTATGTAGCCAAATTGTACTATCTCACTACACTCTCTCTAGGTTTGAATTGTATTAAATTTTTGAGATTTGAACTTTTCTAATTAACACCGGTAAAAAAGATCAATTAGATTAATTATTACATATGAGAAAAACTTTCATGAAATAGACTTACTTACAATTGTTATAACCTGGCGCATAAGTATTATATTTTTATGAAAATGGTTTGTATATATTACAATCATAATTGATATAATAATTTTTTATTATATACAAATACGTAAAATTAATTATATTTATTAATAATTTTGTGCGATATCACTTCTAATTTATTACGAAGATCTTTTTCGTAAAAGTTAAAAAAATGTCCATTTGTGGAGCGAGATCAACTGTCTTCATGCATCACATTCCACCTAAGTTTTTTTCATCACACTCAAAACTTGTGACATTAAAATCAGGTAAACACAGTGGTCTCAAAACCAGTGGATTTGAAAATAAGCCAAAATTATTGGAAGTCATAGTTATGAATCATGATAGCTAGTAAGTTGGACATTGCAGGCTAGCTGCATTTGGTATTATAATAAAACATTACCTTATTTGGTAATGATGTTCATACAAAGTAACACAAGGGAGATCAGTTAGATTATCTCACTCACAAATTCATGACATCTTATCACGAAACTCCCAAACCTTTATTTTATTTTTTTATACTTTTAATCACTTTACCATGGCTAGAACGTCATGTCAAATTTCCAGGATAATTAATTATAAAAGCTAGCTAGCCGCGCGTAGCAAAACCTGGAAAAAGTACTAGTATTTGCAGGAAGATGAATGTTGATATACATACATATATATATATATGTTCTTGCTTTATGACATTATATATTAGCAGTGTAATTAACGTGTTCAAATTAATTTCATCTTCTTAGATAAATAAATTAATTATAATATTGGTTGATAGTAACCGCGCACAAAAGTTTAACCAAAAATTAAGAAAACGGATATATATATATGTATGTGTATATATGGTACGGTTTTTTTGGAACTTGATCTTCAAGTGGTAGAGTACTAAGACTGCAAGTTAAGCAATCTGCTGGAACATAACGATTGTATAATCCAATGTTTTTCAACCAGCATTCCATGTTCTCCTACTGCTTTATTCTGAAGGAATTAGGAAAGAAAAAAAAAGCTGGTAAATCGTCCACCCCTCTAAAGTTTTCATTAATTAATCTCTCCAACCTAACTTCACTTCCCTCTTCATTGGATCTTCTGTGTATTCGATTTCGACCGTTAGCTTGGATAATGACCATACAACCAGATCCTAGGTCCCACTTTTATTATTAGTTTGTTGTGGTTTGGCCATTCCTTGTTTTGTTTACTAATAATGATATTTTTATGTTGATTAAACTGATATTATACCGACCACAAAAAAACAAAAGAAATTTTTTAAAAATAATTAATTGAGATAATTCTAGCTTTATTAATTTCACTTTATAATTTGTTGGATCGGAGGTTTGAAACAACTTTATTGTATTATCGTTGCAATAAATAATTATGACTTTGTTGACTCCTAAAGCAACACTTTTAGGATCAGTTTTTGTTTTTGCAGTCAAGATAATACTAGATAAAAAAAAGAGAAAATATTTTATTTTATTTAATATTTTTATTGAAGTAATAATTTATTTTATTTAGAATTTTTATTTTTATTTATTACTAGAATCTTAAGTATAAATTTTTATTTGTAGTTATTATTTGTGTATATTTTAGTGTACTATATAGAAATTTATGAAACATTTTAGAGACTTTTAAAGTATAAATAGCTAAGTCTTGTGATTGTATAAGATATCTTATAAAATAATCAACTTAGTAATATTCAAAAAGTTTTTTTTTAATTTTTATAAATAATTCTTTTTTCTTCCATTTGGAAGTTGAAATTCAATTATTCATGAGATAGAGAAATATCTTTAAGATAATCTTATTTTAGAGTTACTAAAAAACATAGTTAAGTTTGTCCTATTCTATATTTGGTAGAGTATTTGGCTAGATAATAACGTATTTATGTTTGTTTTATAACACAAATATGAGTGTCTATTGTGAGAAAATAATTATGACTAGTTTAATTTTGCTCATATTTTTGTTGTTGTTTAAGTGTTTCCAAATTATTGATACATTTGTACTTTCCTTATACATCAGATGGTATCATATGATGCAGTGTGCTTGCATATGTTCTACATTACTTAGGAAACTAAGTAGTGATGTACTTATAAAGAATGAATATTCTTTAAATGACATGACACGTGGGTTTTTTCCTATAAGAAAATTCGTAAGGTCTTGTTGAATTATCAAGTCATAATCGTGGGTTGATTGAACTTATAGTTATGGATCAAAGCTGACGATCTCATATCAAATGAAGAATGTCTCATCTCGTTGTTAACAAACAAATTAATTATTATGTATCACAAGAAATTTACATGTCAAGATATTGAATCCAAATGACATATATAATTATTAATTTGATATATCTTCCCAACCATATTGAATTAAGATCTTTTAGTAGTAATTAAATTCCACAATTCTAGGTCTCAACTTTCCATTATTTATCTGGTAGTTATATAAGTACTATATGAATGTGTTTGTTAAGGAACATAATATATTCAAACTTAAATAACATGTACATAGTGTATATAATCAAATTTGTACATATACATGTTTTACATAAGGTTATATCACGTTAAAAGTTATTGAAAAATCAATCCCACCAATAACTTAAGTTAGTGTAAGAATGATTAATTATTTTTTTATACATCTATCACTCTCTCACGTATTGTTAATTCTATATATTATGAAAGCCAAAAACTTGTAATTTAATAATTAAAATTATTTAGATTTTAATACAACACCTTTAACTACTATATAAGAAAGGAAGAAGAAAATAAATTTATGATATTATTTAGCAATGAATCAAATGAAAAATGATTACAAATTCCATCCTTATTACATTCCTTTTATAGTGCAGTAACTAACTAACAAATTTATACATGTTTTTATAAGAGGAAACTACCTTCGATCAGGCTTACTAACAAGATATAAATGTGTGCAATCCCTTACAATTATTACTATCTTAATAATATATATATATATATATATATATATATATATAATTACTGTGAAAAGCTTAAGTATGTTGATTTAGAATTAACTTTATTATTAATGAATAATAGATGTATAAAAATATTATTAATTTTTTTTATAATAATTTTATATTTTTGTGAGAATTGATTTTTTTACATATTTATAATATAAATTAGTCTCAAAATAACTTATGGGTTATACGTATAATATATCTATGTTATATACAATATATCCGTATCATTTTGAGTATATATATATATATATTCTCGGCTTTTCACATTTCAATTTTCTTAATTTATTTTTCTTTACAATATTATATTTAAATACCATATTTTCTCAGCTTTTCACAGTTCTATTTCCTTAATTTATTTTTGTTTACAATATTATATTCAAATACCATAATATTTGAGCTAAGTAATTAGCTTTTGGTCATTTCAAAGAGTGATTAATGTAACCCAACTCATCAACTTTTGCATTAGACAACACATGATTTGGAGGAAGATAAAAAAAAATGACGTTCTTTTTTTAGCTGTGGCAGTACATGTGTACATAGCTAATAGCTTTATTTTTTACCTTTTGATTAGTTTCAGAGAACTTAATTGGTTTTCTTAAAGATATTCGATCTCGAATCTCTTTCACAGTTCACACAGTATACCTTTTTTTTTTTTCTTCCTACAGTGTGCTTTATATTCATCATGTGGAGCTTTGCATCACATGCTTCATCCTCCTTTACATCACAACAATTATTCCCCAACCTCCTTTTTTATCGCAAGCTATCATCTTTCTGTTCCCTTTTGCTCTATCACCCTCACAAGCAATCCTTCTCTCATATACCATAATCATTAACACCATAATTAAAACTAATTTGGACTATCTTAATTAAAAGTACAGTGCCTCTAGTTATTATAGTCAGTGTAGTCATTTAAACTGCTTAATTAATTTATTAAATAAATATAAATTAAGATTTCATAGTAGAAAAAATTAGAAATGATTTCATTATGGAAAATTATGAAGGTGGTCCTTTTGTCCACTCAAAGATAATACAGTCAATACACTATCTAATTGGTGCATCTTTGAAGTTTTGACGATCCATTATCATATATTGTCTTGAATAAAATCTGCAAAATGCCACAAAAGCTTACTTTATCTTAAGCTGCTGGAAAGCAATTGGAGAATGGAGACACAACATGTGCCACTCTGCAATTCTTTATCATGATTGTGCATCAAAACGTGGTTATAGACTTTTTGGTACTATAAAGAGTAAAGACTTCGACTTTTTTTTATACGTGATTAAAAGATTTGTTTAAACTTTAAAGTGTAATAATGTTACATATATCAACTTAATATATATTAATTGTGAATTTATTTATTAATATTGATCAATTATATTAAAATATTGGTATTATTGTATGCATAAAAAAATTATTGTTAGAAGTGAAGTGTGTTTTTATTATTTTTTATTAACTTAATAATCAGTCACTCTTAAATGTTAATGGTTGGTTTTCATTTTTAGTGTGCTGACTGAATAGCAAGCGAAAAAAAAAGTTAACTCCTTTCCTAACTTATTAAAAAAAAAAATCTTTCCTAATTTTATGATCACACTTGTATTATTTATAAAACAAATATGCAAATATAATCATCATAAAATAAAAATAAGAAAAATGAGTTAAATTAACATATTTCCCAATACTTTTCTTATGCAGGCCAGCTCTAGTCTAGTTCAGGCAGCAACCCGCATTGCAAAGTAGGCCCATCTTTCCTGCAAGCCCAAAATATTGTAGGCAGTAATAACCGAGTTCAAGCCTGCTTTAAGCTCCGTATAACACACAATGTATTGGTATTAATTACCTAAAATAGTAACATAATAAAAAATGATACATATTTTACTTAAATATCACTACCATTTTATTTTGAGATTTGAAGTTTACTTTTTTTTATTATCAATTTTTGTAATTCATTTTAGATCCAATTTTTCCATCTAGTCATTCTCATGGTTAATTTTGGTTATTTAGTTAATCTTATTTTATTCTTATCTCATATTGTTACATATATTTTTTTCAAAAATATGCATGTGTATCTTACATAATATTTAAAAAATATGCATATAAAACGTAGATATTTTTTTCAAAAATATATATGTAAAGTTTACACATTTTTTTTAAGAATATATATATAAAAATTACATAATTTTTCATAAATATATATGTAAAACTTACATATTTTTCGTAAATTATGAGTTTTATATTTTATCTGTATTATTTAAGTAAAATTGATATTTTTTAACAATTTTTTAAATAAAAAATAATTGATATTTCAACTTTTCAATGGCACAAATTCAAGTATGGCTCATACTTCTTATACTTGTATAAAATTGCTTCGATTTGTAATATATTATTTATAAATAAAATAACAACAAAAATTGTCATAGGACTCCTTCGGTGTTTTTTTATTTATAACTTTTCATGATTTTAAATCTTTTTAATTTTTTTATTTACATTTAAAAATATATATATCCTCAAAAATTTAATCAATGACAAATTCTTATCAAAATGATTTAAACACTATGTTGTATCTAAAAAAAGTGTAGGAGCATGACCCATATTCTTTTAGCATGTATTTAAATTAAATTTGTTTTTAAAATATATTTAAATTTGAGCAAGAATTGATTGAAAGATTAAATATAAAAATTATTAAACAAAGAAGCCATAGCCAAAAATTAATAATTTTTTTCTTAAAAAAATAAGGTAACAAGCAAACACATATTTGAAAGTTGGATGTAATATTGTGTTCCGTTAAAACAAATATTGCTTATTTAAATAAAATTGATTTTAGTTTCATTTATATTTTGTTGGATATATACGATAAGAAAAATAGTATTTTAAATATGTTATTTTTAATAAAAATATATTTTAATTTTATATTTATTAAATAAAATATCATAATATAATATGAAAGAAATAGTAAAAATCTATGAATTTATAAAAAATGAATTAACACAAATTTATTATCTTTACAAATAAATATAAATTTAAATATATTTTTATTAAAAATAACTAAATTAAAGAAACAACTTACTATTTCATATATTTCATATATCTAAACTACTAGATTTTGGTTCAAAATTTGTAACTTTATCTCTCTCTCCTTACAAGAGTAAGTCCTAAATAACTGTAAAAATATCATAAAAAATTAAAAAATTAGTTAAATTGAATACTTAAATCCATTTATTAAAAGAATATTAAATTTAAAAACAAAAATGGTGTATTACGTGGGCTTCTTCTTGTACTCTTTAAATGGAGGATTTTTTTTCCCAAAAATATTTAGCTTTCATTTAGAAAAAAACTCATCTCTCACCCGATTAGTAAGGAGAGAGAGAGAGAAACTTCATCTCTCAATCAAGGCATATATCCCTAATATCACTTATTATTTTATTGTTCTTCTTCTTCAGTGTCGTTCTTCTCCTGACCTAGGAAAAAATTGCAATTTCTGCATGATAAATTAAGGATTGCAAAACTCCTTAGCGTTGAAAAATTTCACTTCACGTCGGATATAAAATTGGGATTTTGTTTAGGATTTTTAGGATATGGATTAGTGTTATTTTTGAGAAAAATACTTATTTAGTTACTTTTATTATATAATAATTTTAATTTTAAAATATATTTTAATCAATTATATCAATCAAAATTTAACCAATTTATATAAAAATTTAATTTTTATAAGTTTATTATCTTATTTACAACATATTTATATAATTTTACTCGGTATTTTATGTTTAAATTTATCAATTTTTGATTAAAAAATATTTTAATAATAAAAATAATTAATTAAAACAAAGAATTTAAAAATAAGTAAAGTTATTTTTATATATATAATATTAATAGCTGTGTGAAATGGTTGTCATTATTTTATTTATAAAAATGTGACACCAATAGCGAAGGAGTGCATGATATTTTTCTCTTAAACTTTGCATATAATAATGGTTCGCCCCTTTATAAAATTTCCACAAACCAGTAGATTACTCAATTATATAAATAAATAAAAAATGCTTAAATCACATACAGTGATTTTTTTATTGATATAATTATTTTTAATTTTTTCATATAAAGTAGAAAATATATATCTTATCTATATTTAAAATATGATAAATATATTTTTTATGAAATAAAAATATTTATTTTTTATGAATTAAAAATGAAATCAATTAATTAACTAATTTGTATAAAATTTTAGAGGATAAAAATTGAGTTTTATGACTGAAATTATTTTAGAAATTATTAACTACATTAAAGCTAATTTAACAGCTTGATTGATAACAAATTCAATACTTATACTAAAGAAATAATTAGCTAATAAAATTGCATATCCAAATAGCGTGTTATATATTGATTTAATATAAAATAAAATATTTATGGTGTAAAATAATTATGTGACCCAAAAACTAATTAATTTTTTTTTGAGATGAAAGTTGATATTTTATTAATTTCAAAATCCAAGTAGATTGTAAATTGTTACATAGAATTTGTCATTTTTGTTTTTACGAAACATAAAATATATGGTTATTTTATTATTCTCTCTAGCCAATAAATATACATTAAAAATAATGTGTACCTGAATCAAAATCATCCGTATAAAAAGTTCGGTTATATAACAATAACACAACAAAAAACAATATTCTCAGCTAAATATAACACACACAGAGAGAGAGAGAGAGAGAGAGAGAGAGAGAGAATGTCAGGAGGCATAGCGCGTGGCCGTCTCGCCGAGGAGCGAAAAGCATGGCGTAAGAACCACCCTCACGTCTGTACACACAATCTCTACTCTTCCTCAGTTCTTCTTAATTCCCAGTTTGATATTGTTTTTGATTCGCTATTTGATTTTAATTTTTAGGGTTTTGTGGCGAAGCCCGAGACTGGTTCTGATGGTTCTGTGAATCTGATGGTCTGGCAGTGCATCATCCCCGGCAAGTCCGGTGTTAGTCATCTTCCCATCTTAATCTTTTTTAATTGAATTATCTTATTCTATTTCAAGTTTATGTTACGCGATTGACCTCTTGGCCTCAAATTGGGCCATTAGGGTTTTAAGTTATCATCTTCATTTTAAAATATATATTTTTTGCTATCGTTATATCTTTTTCGATCTTTTTTTATCTGATTGTAGTGATTCATTTTTATCAGTTTAACTGAAACTCAATCCCAATCACCAATCTTCTGGGTTTTTTTAATTAAAATTTTTATTTTTCCTTTCAAGCTTATTACTCTGCTGCATTGCTGGCTGAGGTAATTTACTTTTAAGAAATATCATGTGGTGTGGGAGTAAAATAGGAGAGTAGTTTTGTTTCCATTTGGTAGTTGTATTTCTTTCCATTTTTTACCATTGAATTGCATACAATATTGATGGAGACAGGGTGGGCTATTCATCCTGTGGACCTATATGCTGTTATTTGTCTGGTAATACTTTACAATACTTTTGTCCGTATATGCTGGTATTTGGTGACAAATAATTTTGAATATAGTTGCTATAAAATATAAATATCTACGATTTTAACTGTAAATTCCGTCAAAAAAGTTTAGAGGTGTGCTAAATTTAGAATAAATGGATAGTGTAATTTAAAGATGATGATCTCCCTCTCTCTCTCTTTTGGGTCCTTGGTTGTGATTTTGTGTATTGTTTTCCTATATGGGTTTTGTTGTTTTATGCTGTATTTGATCCTAACTTGGCTGCCTGATATATCATGGTGAAAACCTTTCAATTTTTATGATATATCTTGTTGGAAAACCTAGTTTTTAATTGTAATATGCAATCTGAAAAATGTTGTTGATCTCTCACTCTCTGAATGAGGTTTGAAAGAAATTATCAAGTACTAGATCTGAAAATCATACAGCTACTTGAAATTTGAACAACTGTTATGACTGCAGTTAAGTTCACATTTTTCAGTTGTTAAATGTTCAGGGCCTGAGTGCTTATTGGGGTTACTTTATTCTTGCAATCAGCTGTTACAATGCCTCATTTTGATTGGTATTTCTTCTTAATATTGCAGACTGATTGGGAAGGTGGATATTTCCCTATTACTCTTCATTTCAGCGAAGATTATCCCAGCAAACCCCCAAAATGCAAACTTCCACAGGGCTTCTTTCACCCTAATGTCTATCCTTCTGGAACTGTCTGTCTTTCAATTCTCAATGAAGACGGTGTAAGTAATCAGCTGCGCCTGAGTCTGTACATGAGTCCATAGAGTGTATTACCCTAGAGTCATACAACTTATATAGGTGGAATAACATTCCTAATATCATATATATATATATATTTTCAGGGGTGGAGGCCTGCCATTACCGTGAAACAAATCTTGGTAGGCATCCAGGATTTGCTAGACCAGCCTAACCCTAATGATCCTGCACAAACTGACGGCTACCAGCTCTTCATTCAGGTCTTATATCATGCCTCACCATCTTAAACTAATGATTTTCTTCTTCAAAAGGTTGCTGTATTTACTTGCAAAGTAATATGGCTCTTGTAAGTTGTAACTAATTTAAGCCTGTTATGCAGGATCTTATTGAGTACAAGAAAAGAGTGAAGCAGCAAGCCAAGCAGTATCCTTCTATTGTCTGAGATTTACATCCGCTATATGTGATAAGTCATATTGAACTTGCATGATTCATTCATCTGCTATATGCTCTCTGTGATTTATCTAAGACTGGATTTTCACTAGTGGGATGCTGTTTGAGTAGCAAAACAAAAATTGTTAATATGGTAGATTTGAGCGCTTTATATTTTTTAGCTGATTGTTCCGGTGTTGGACATGCTTCTAATACGTGTTTACTTGTTATTTTCATCGTTAGATGTAATTTTTAATTTTTTTTAGAGTTGCTTGACTCACACAAAAAGGAACACATAAGAAAACTTGATCATGTTACAAGAATAATAGTTCACGGAAGAATTTTTGCTTTACACTACCCTTACTAAAACAGATTAATCTCAACATTTTATGCTGCTGCTTCTTTTTATTTTTTTTATCAATTTGAGACAAATGTTTTTTAATTACTGAATATAAATTTTATTAGAAGCAGCAAAAGATTACGAACATTACACAAACCCTCCTAACTTAACAAAATAAAAAACTGTAGCACAATCTGATACATGTACATCGCCTTCAACCATATCCAATTATTCCCTTTGATATAATAGCCATTTATAATATGTTCTAGAAGAATCAAAGGCAAAATAAGCACTTCTGGGTCCTAATAACGAGTACATTATTTGTCAATTTTAAATAGATAAGAGCTAAATCAGTGAATCTGGTTCAAGCCGTAGATCAATCAAACACATCTCTAACCAAAAAAAAAAAATTTAAAAAAAATATATACAGCACAAAACATGGAAGCCAACAATGCAGACTGGAAAATATAACAAAATCAAAACAAAAGTACACTAAGATGGAAAGAAGGCATCACCAAGAGTAGTTACTGTATCTTCCAGATCGTCTTATTCATTGTCTTCCATGCCAGAACCACGAAAAATAACCAAAACACAAAAGAGAGCCCAGTAGAAAACATGGGGGAGGCGAGTCCAAAGAAGTCACAACCTTACGGAAAAAAATTACAACTAATGGAGAGAGGGCATCCGAAATATGGAGGAAGGAGAACAGAAAAATGAGGTTAGAAGTTGGAAAGGAAGTGTAGAATAGATGACAGATTGACAGGTGGGAAATAAAGAAAAAATATGAGCTGGAGAGATCGGGGCGCTGTGGTAGGGCAGGTGTGTATGGAGAAGATACAAATGTTACTTTTCTGACAATTTAGGTGAGTTCAAAGATTTAATTTCTTCAATCAGGGACATGAAATCATTGTAGGATGAATTACCTGGTTGGACAGCTTTATTAGCCAATTCACACAATTTACTAACTCTTATCCTCATCTCAACTGTTTCTGTTTCATTGCTCATAACTGTCTGTATTGCACCTTTGATCTTGTCTCTGCCTACCAATGGTGATTCCTCGGATGCCCATCTCTTCCATGTCTCAATGCCTACAGGAACACCAAATTTCAGTACCTGTGTCACAACCTTTTCATTATTAAATTGTTCTGCAAAAACTGGCCAAGTGATCATGAGCACCCCAGCACTAGCCCCTTCAAGTATAGAGTTCCAACCACAGTGAGTCATGAAAGCTCCAACAGCCAGATGCTCAAGTATTATCACCTGTGGTGCCCATCCTCTTATGACTAGTCCTTTTCCATTTTTCTTCGTCCTCTCTTCGAACCCTTCTGGTAACCAATGTTTTTGCTGCGAATCAATTTCTATTTTAGTCTCTTTGCCTAGTACTTTGCCAACAACCCATATGAAGTAATGCCCTGAACTTTCAATTGCACAGGCAATTTCATTGATCTGAGCTTTGTTAAATGTGATTTGGCTTCCAAAACATGCATAAAGTACCGAGTTTGGTTTTTTTGATTCCAGCCAATTCAAGCAGTTTTCTGCAGAAATAGAAGCCTTTTCCCCTCTTTCAGCTTTGTCATCAGCACTACAAGCAAAGAGAGAGACAGGACCAACATGCCAAGCTCTCAATCCAATCACATTTCTGAAATGATCAACATAGGCTGGCTCTAATTCATAAAAACTGTTTACCAGTACTCCAAAGCTTTCCCTCTCTGACTTGCTAATCTTACCAAACAAAGAACTATATTCATTGTTAGATGTTACAATATCAGATAATTGTGATTTGGTGAGCTTTATTGGGTCTGGCAGGCCAGGGATGATGAAACTTTCTGTATCAGATACAACATTCTTAAAAGACTGGTAGGTTTGGAGGCCATTGACAACACAGAGATTGAAGAAGCTACTGCCACTAAAGGCAATCCTGGGAATGCCGAGTTTCGATGCAACATTGACAGTCCAATGGAAAACATAATCAGAGACGATGCAGTTTGGTTTATGTTGCCAAATGAGCTTCTCCATCTGGGGTTCCAACATTTCTATTGCTTGGATTAATTTGAGTGTCATGTCTGTTGTGTAAGCAGAGCTGAAGTCTTCAATGTCTTCAGGGAGGCCAACTTGTATAGAAGGGAAAGTGAGAATTTCAAATGTGATACGACATCCGGATTTGACATCACGATCAATGGTGTGTTTGAAACGAAGGGCGTTTCTTGGGGTGGTGATAATGGTGACCCTCACTCCATTTGCTGCGAATAGTCTTGCTATTTCTACCATTGGCATCATATGTCCTGGTGCCAACAAGGGAAGAAAAAGAGCGTGTGCTTGTTGATCTGGTATTAGTGGTTTGGTACTCATTCTTGCATCTGAAATCAGATGACAGAATAAAAAATGAGGACTAATTAAGGTTAGCCAGCTTAGCTTTTTGTACAGTAAAGGAATTTATTCTACATTAGTATTTTCTGCGTCTGTGGTAGTAAATGGAGTCTGAAAAATCTTTTATAAACTAAACAAAGATATCTTAAAGTAAGGAAACTGTCCCTTGAAAACTTCAAGATCAATTTCTTTTATATTTCTTAATTTTTAAGCACAAAAGAAACCAATTGTATTCTGTTATGTTGGAACGGCACGATCAATATCCTTAATAATACATACAATCTCATGACATATCAAGTAATTATGATAGACAAACTTAGAATACCTTCAAGGCTTACACAAAAAAATCATTTTGTTTTTGTTTTTATATAAATATAGAAGAGGCACCAACATATAACATTATGGATCATGCTCCGTTATATAACTAAAACAAGACATGCATATTTGTTTTTAAAACCAAGGCCAAAAAAAAAACCCTTTTCTTATTTTAATAATATCGTTCGAATGTTATGCTGTTGTGAATCAATCATTCATCATTCACGTCAGAAAAATTAGAAAACCAAAAAAAAAAAATGCTAATGTTAAAGGTATAATGCAATACGAGCCGAATGTGAAGAAAAAGGAAAAAGAAGAGCCACAAATTAATTACCTAAATGATTTGCATTGCAATCTCATTAGATATTACATAATATATGGGGGAAGGAAACAGACCACAATTTCTCGCGAATTCTTGAATCTTGAATATGTATTCAGATAAGCTTTGGAACTGTCAAACAACCCATATATATCAACAAGGTTTAATGTTATCTCAATATACTATGAAAAGTCTGCTTTAGAGATTCAATTAAGACCTGTCATGACGCGATAATCACCTAATCACCTATCTTTAAGCCAAAAAATAAGGAAACAAGTTATTATGTTAGAATTTCTCATTAGTTATTTCTTTCTTATCTGTCCACTGTTGAAGACAAACAAATATAGATCATATAATAACTGGTCAAAAAATGTATATTTTTTTTGAGCCGTTGTTAGTGACCGACTTAATGCCAAAAGCCAACATAATTTAGAAAGAGTCATTTCTACGTAGAATCCTTGTGAATATGAAACAAATAATCCCATATGACAGAGGTCAAGCCAATCATGCCATCACTGAATGTAAACCCAAAAGATGAGTCAACAATGTTGAAAAAATTCATTGAATTTGTGTTGATTATTGATCTCCATGATCTTTAAGTAAAAGTTTTTAAAGTTTTTGATACTACAAATAATATAATTTGGTTTCAAGATACTCTAAATTGTTATTCTTAAAACGTTATTTATCATCTACTAATTAGGTGATGCATCCAGGTTCAATAAATACGTTTTTAAAATTAAAGGAAATCACTTATTATATATGGTATGTATTTACCAAGAAAATCTAAGAACAATTTTGATTTTAAAGAGCACTCAAGATAATTAATATTTTAAATCTATAATATTTAAAATACTATTTATATATATATACGTGCCCAAAAGTGTTAAATAATATTCATTGTTTTTTCTTTAACTCACCTTGTTCTTTTCTACAAATGGTTTAAGTGATTGGTGTCAAATTATTGGTGTTAATGTTAATTGTTTCTGTATTTCTGTATTTCTCTGTTCTTTCTTTACAAGAGTTTACAATATATGTATATAAAGAAAACGAAAATTAAACAATAACCATAAAACCTGCACATCCAGGTTTTATGGCTCCACTAATATTATTGTCTGCTCAATGTTTTACTCCATTGAGCATTTGTGTCTGCCACTGTTATAGCACACACCAACACTCCTCCTCAAGTTGGTGCATATATGTCTCTTATGCCCAACTTGTCAAGTGAGTTGTAGAAGTTCCTTGCAGACACAGATTTTGTGAGTATATCAGCCAATTGATCTTCTGATTTAACAAATGGAAGCTTAATAATCTTTTCTTCAAGATTCTGTTTGATGAAGTTCCGATCCACTTCAACGTGCTTCGTGCGATCATGTTGAACTGGATTGTGAGATATGGCAATGGCTGCTTTGTTATCACAAAATAAGTTCATTTCAGAGTTAGGAGCAACACCAATCTCAGTTAGAAGTTTTTTCAACCAAAGGAGCTCACATATTCCCTTGACCATTCCTCGAAATTCAGCTTCAGCACTGGATAAGGCAACTACATTTTGCTTCTTGCTTCTCCATGTGACAAGGTTGCCCCCCACGAAAGTAAAGTACCTAGCAGTAGATTTCCTATCCTTCATATTCCCTGCCCAGTCTGAATCTGTATATCCAAGGACTTTCAATTGACCATTCTTTGAAAACATAAGTCCTTTCCCAGGGGAGGATTTTAAGTAACGAAGTATTCGCATGACCGCATCCATATGGTCTTCACTTGGGCAGTGCATGAACTGACTCACGACACTCACAGCATAAGCAATATCAGGTCGAGTATGAGATAAATATATGAGTTTACCTACTAACCGTTGATATCTCTGTTTATCTGCTGGTACTTGGTCCACATATTCTCCGAGTTTATGATTTTGAACCATTGGAATATCGACAGGTTTACAATCTAGTAGACCTGCCTCTGCTAGTAGGTCCAGAGTATATTTCCTTTGGGAAAGACATATGCCTTGTTTTGATCTTGTTACCTCAATACCTAAGAAGTATTTGAGCCCTCCTAAGTTCTTCATTTCAAACTCATTTGACAGTTGTTCTTGAAGCTTAGAGATTTCTTCTTTATCATCCCCTGTAATGATCATGTCGTCTACATAGACTATAAGGGCTGTTATCTTCCCTAATCGATGTTTTAGGAAAAGAGTATGATCAGAGTTGCTTTGTTGGAACCCATATTTCTTCATTGCTGAACTCAACCTACCAAACCACGCTCGAGGTGATTGTTTTAGTCCATACAATGCTCGTTGTAATCTACATGCAGTTTCTTTTCCTGATGTAACAGTATATCCTGGTGGGATATCCATGTAAATCTCTTCTTCAAGGTCACCGTGAAGGAAGGCATTCTTCACGTCAAGTTGGTGCAATGGCCAATCTAAATTTGCTACAAGAGATAACAAAACTCTCACAGTTTTTAGTTTAGCCACAGGTGAGAAGGTTTCTTGATAATCTATCCCATGTTTCTGTGTATATCCTTTTGCTACAAGCCTCGCCTTGTAACGATCAACTAACCCATCTGCTTTATACTTAATGGAGAAAATCCACTTGCATCCTACCATCTTCCTCCCTTGAGGCAACTCGCTTAACACCCATGTGTTATTCTTCTGCAGTGCCTCAAATTCCTCTTTTATAGCTTGAGCCCATTTTGGATCAGATAAAGCTTCTTCAATGCTACTCGGAATTTGACACGAGGAGAGTGTTTGTGCAAATGCCCTGATAGGTTCTGATAACCTTTGAGTAGATACATAATTTGCTATTGGATACTTGGGTTGTCGTTCTTCTCTTTCTGGGGAGTATCGATTTGGAGGTTTACCTCGATTGTGTCTGAAAGGTAAAACATAACCAACAGATGTATCTATAGCATTAGTCTGTAAAGGTGTGATAGGATAGCTTACCTCAGGAGTTTTCTCAGCAGGAGGATCATTGGGTACTAGAGAATGGAGGGGTACATCAACCACTTCATCTTCTGGAGATTCAATTACTACTTCAGCTTCAGTTCGTGGAAGTTCAAGCTCGGGTCTAGATACGGGCTCCTCCATATTAGTGGCACGTTCCGAGTATGTTGGACTCGTGTCTAATATTTCAACATCAAGCCAATTTCGTTCTTCACCATAACTCTCCTCCTGAAGAGTGTAATTGGATACTGGTGATGGGAAAAAACATTCTGATTCGAGAAAAGTGACATCCATGGTAGTATAGTTTCTTTTAGCAATTGGATCATAACATCGGTACCCCTTTTTTTGTACACCATACCCCAAGAATACACATCGGACAGCACATGGATCCAATTTAGTTCGTTGATTTTTATGGAGGTGGACAAAAGCAACACATCCAAAAATTCGGGGCGGAAGCATCAAAATAGTAGGCAAAGGAAGATGATCAGATAACACCTTTAATGGAGTCTGAAATTGTAAGGTCTTTGTGGGCATTCGATTCAGTAGATACACAGCTGTAGTAACAGCATCACTCCAGTATTTATTAGGCATATGTGCACCGATTAGTAAGGCCCGAGCCGTTTCTAAAATATGCCGATTTTTTCTCTCCGCCGTCCCATTCTGTTGTGGGGTTTGTGAACATGAGGTTTCATGGAGAATACCATGGTTGTCAAAGTATGTCCGGAATTGTTGGTTAACATACTCCCCTCCATTATCAGACCTAAGTATCTTAATTTTTTCAGAAAATTGTGTCTGAACCATGGTGTGAAACATGTGAAATGTAGCAAATACTTCATCTTTATGTTTGAGAAGGTAAAGCCATGTCATTCGTGTACAATCATCAACAAAAATAACAAACCAACGATGACCCGATGACGTAATGACCGGGGAAGGTCCCCAAACATCAGAATGTACCAAAGTAAAAGGAGCCACACTTTTATTCATGCTCATAGGATAAGACGCCCTATGACTTTTTGCTAGGATACAAGTATCACATTTGAAATCTGAATGTGTGATATTTGAAAATAAACTGGGGAGTAGGTGCTTTAAATACCCGAATGATGGATGCCCAAATCTACGATGACATAGCCAAATCTGTCGTTCCTTGTTACCAACAGTATGTTGCATGTGATTGGCTCTTCCTGAACTGAGGTCATCCACATAATATAGCCCTCCTCTCCTAGTACCACGCCCAATGATCTCCTTGGTGAGAATATCCTGTAGAAGGCAAAAAGTAGAATACATCAGTACTACACAGTTAAGATCTGAAGTGACCTGACTTACAGACATTAGTCGGTTTGACAGGGAGGGTACAAGCAAAGTATTAGATAATGATAATGAAGGAGATAAGGTCACTGTTCCAGCTCCTGTAACTGGATAAGTGACCCCATTTGCATTGGCAACACGGCTCCGTCTTGGCTGGGTTGTATTGCAGAGATCGTTTGGGTCAAATGTCATGTGATCTGTAGCTCCAGAGTCTAGAATCCACTCATCTTTCTCATTACGAGTAGAGATGTGAAATGCTTTACTTGAAATACCTGGATCTTGGGAAGATTCGGCTTGAGAAGTAAGGGATAGTGAGGCATTATTGGTAGCCACAGTTGCTCGCCCAGTAGTGTCTCGTTTCTTCCGTGCTTGAAGATCATTCCACCATTCTGGATACCCATGTAGTTTGAAGCAGTTTTCACGGGTGTGTTTGGAGTTTCCACAATGGCCACATTTCATGTCAAGAGATGGTGGATTTCCCGTGGATTTCTTGCTACCCAAGGAAGTTCCTGTTTTTGGTGGCATTAGGTTATGATGTCCCTTGACCCCTTTAAAAGCCATAACAGCTCCGGGTGTCGTATCTACACCTGTGATCATCACGGTCTGCCTGACCTCTTCCCTACGGACGAATCCATAGGCTTGCTCCACCGTAGGGAATGGTTTGATCTGAAGCACATCACTTCGAGTTTTATCCAATCTATCATCAAGTCCATCGAGGAAGGTATATACTCGATCTTCCTGTACGATGGAGTTGTATTTTTGTATATCAATCGCACACTCCATTGGATTAGGACGACGGAAATCAATTTCACGCCACAACCCTTGAAGGTCATTGTAGTATTTTTCAATGGATCCACCCGCTTGTTTCGTACGAGTAACTTGACGGCGAAGATCATATACTTGAGACGTGTCTGTCCCATCATAGTAAGTGGTAGCCACCGAATCCCAAACCTGTTTTGCAGTTGGGAATCGGATAAAATTTGCAATTAAGGAGGGGTCCATCGAATTGATCAACCATCCTTTGACAATGGCGTTTTCAGTACGCCATCTCCTAAATAAGGGGTCGGTTTCAACAGGTTGAGGAAAATCCCCATTAATATATCCCAGTTTATCTTTGCCAGAGATATACATCTCCACCACCTGGGACCACAAGGCATAGTTGGATCCTCCCAACTTGATACTAATGGGAGCAGTCGACGTCCTCTGATTTCCTCAGCAGCTTCCTCTGCGTTCCTCAGCAACGTCCTCTGAGTTCTGCAGCAGCTTCTTCGACTGCGTTTCTCGGCAGCTTCTTCGACTGCGTTTCTCGGCAGCTTCTTCGACTGCGTTTCTCAGCAGCTTCTTCGACTGCGTTGCTCAGCAGCTTCCTCTGAGTTCCTCAGCAGTTTCTTCGACTGCGTTTCTCAGCAGTTTCTTCGACTGCGTTTCTCAGCAGTTTCTTCGACTGCGTTTCTCAGCAGTTTCTTCGACTGCGTTTCTCAACAGCAACCTCTTGGAAGAGCAGCGACTTCCTTCTTTTGATGGTTTCTCAATCTGAACCAAAATAGTTCACAGAAAGAAAAAAAGGAACTGAAGCTGTTTTTTTTTTTTGTTTTTGTTTACTGGAACTAATGCGTGCAGATTTTTCCTTCTATCACTTTCAGTTTTTCATCAATACTTGGAACCATCTTTATCATCACTGATCACTGCAAAAATTGTTTTTTTTTTGTTTTACAGAATTGTAGGGCTGAAGAACAATATGAACGCCCCACAGTAGCAGCTCGAATGGAATGTAGGAACTGTGATGACTCCAACAAGCAGCTTGAACGGCTACCCCAACTCCTGGCCAAATAATCAGCCAAATATGCACAGATTAACACAATCTGTTGAGCATATGACACCAAATCAGTTAAAGGAGAACAGAATCAACTTAGCAGGTAACTTATTCTTTCATTAGGACAACCAATAACTCTGCTCTGATACCATGTCAAATTATTGGTGTTAATGTTAATTGTTTCTGTATTTCTGTATTTCTCTGTTCTTTCTTTACAAGAGTTTACAATATATGTATATAAAGAAAACGAAAATTAAACAATAACCATAAAACCTGCACATCCAGGTTTTATGGCTCCACTAATATTATTGTCTGCTCAATGTTTTACTCCATTGAGCATTTGTGTCTGCCACTGTTATAGCACACACCAACAATTGGTATATCTATATTTTGTTATGCACAAAGGATTATAGCTCTTTGATAAGTTGTGATTTTTTTAAAAGTCATGTCTTTTTTGAATCAATTAATTATTCATAAATTATTACAATTTATCCAAAAATCATATCCTTTTACAAAAGATCACAATCTATCCACATAAATAATAACATTTAACTTCTAAAAGTTACAACTCTTTAACATGTTTTTTTACAAAAAAAAAAACAAAAAACACGTACTAAACCATTACAACTTTTCATCTAAATGCTATAAACATTTCTTATGAAAATGTTACAACAAATGATACAATAGATTACCACTTGAATTTACATGTTGCAATACATACAAGAGAACCCAAGACATTCTGTCTCTCGCAAGAGTTAAAACATTACACATAGCTATTAACAATGTCAAAATTGCTGCACAATAAGGTAAAACCGAGAGAATAATTAAAGAAAAAACTTGTATGCTGTATAAATCTGTTATGGTGTAATTGTTTATGTGAAGGCTTTTTCTATGTTTCTATGAAATTATGCTTGGGGATCTTCCACAACTATCCAACACAATTTCAAACAAGTCAGCTTCAGATTCCTCATCAAAATCCAATGCTCGGTTAATAGCGCCTGTGTTTTGATTGCCTTTGGTTGTAGTACGGTCAAGCCACTGAGCATCAATTCTTCCCATTGAGAAAAGTTCTCTACTATCTTCATATCCAAGAGCAGCTGGGGAATTCATTATAGGACCAACAAAGCAAGGATTTGGTGTCCTTTGTGAATTTGCTGCTGTATATTTGAATGCACTTTGTCCAAAATTAACCAAAACCATTGTATCAATATTAGAAGCCAGGGTTGGGTAGAGTGGACTCCCATATTCATCTGTTTTACAATGCATCACATGTATTAACTCTGAATCAACTGTGAAGAATACTTTCTTCTGCCTTGGGTCAAACCCACAACCAATTACCTTATCCGTTCTTCCCCATTCTGATTTTTCGGATTCAAACACCAGTTTAGTTCCTGAAAGAAAGTCATGAGTCATTATGTAATTATACTATGAAGAAACCTATCCTTTTCTTATTTTGTTTGCTTTTAAGAGAAATAATGATTACTTTAAAAGAATGAATTTTAGGATACTCTCATTTTAAAATAATTACTATTGAACGCCTAATTACTCCATTGAAAACCACTTTTGATCATAGTACTTAATTTAAAATCACTTCTAAGAAAAATACATCAGAAAGAGCCCTCAAAAACTTTACATATACATTTCATGACATGTTATGTGGTGGGGACCTTTCTGCTTCATAGAAATGGACTTTTCTGTTTCATAAAAGGTTGCTATTGCTAGCTCTCTTTCCAAAAGAAATAAACAAACCCTTTTCTTAAATGCAGAATTAAGAACTACTAAAGAGATTGTTTAAGCTTTCTTTGATCATAATAATTAAACAGAAATTCAAAGCCATAGAAGGAAATTGAATTACCATCAAGGTAGACAGAACCATTTGAGCAGAATCCAATGCTTCCAGGATAGCTACCTGGAATCTTAAGAGGAAGAGCACCTCCTGAAGTGAGTCCTACAGATAACATAACAGCTTCACCTTTTCCTTCATCTTTAGTACTGCTGAATTTCATTTCCTCTGTCTTGTTAAACTTAAGACTGTTATTGCCAAAATGGACTAAAGATTCCGAATTCACTTTCACATTTGAATTTTGTTGTATGAGTTTAGTCTTTTCACCTTCCTTAACCTTCCCAATAGACTCATATTCATTACCTAATGCATACAAAATTGTAATTTCAAAATAAGCTTCTTGAGGGAAAGAAGAATTGATCCCTAAAGAAGGACCTGGCAAAGGCAGGGCAGTTCTAATCACAGAGGCTGCAGACAAAGAAGGATTGCCTACATTATTGATTAATACCTTCTTTAACCCAGGATTTAGCCTAATTTTCTGCATAAAATCAGCCGAACCTTGACAATCTTCCCAGCTAATTTCTGGCTCTGCCTCTCTTTTCAGATCACGAACTGCACATAAACTCAAAAGCTTTGATCTTGTTGATGGAAATGATATGTATCCATTAAAACCAAAACGAGACCAACCATTTTCAACAGCATCAGTGATTAAAGATGGATGTTCATCCCAATTAAACAAAGGTTTCCCAGAAGAAATCCCACGTCTGAATATAAAAGGACTTGTTGCTCTTCTACTATCTAAATCAATAACTTGATGGTGATGAAGATGAAGACTTTGATCTGGGTTATGAAGTCTGTTTATCCCAGCTTGAATATTTATAGTTGTATTGTCACCATTGGGAGTGTTAAGAATCTCATTTTGTTTCTTATGGTAAAAACATTGCCATAATATCAATACAAAAATGATTGCTGGAACTCCAAAGCAAACTAGTGCTACAACAACATGTGACCTGCCTAGCATCTCTTATTCCTCTCAAATGGGCTTTCCTGAAATACCCTTTAATTTCCTTTCTGGGTCCGAAAATTAAGAGGGAGAGAGAGAGAAAGATTAATTAGGGTGGCTTTGTTTGGATTTTGAAAGCAAGAGGAGGAGCAAAGGGGGTGTGGACTAAGACCTTGTTGAAGAAAGGAAAGTAGTGTGAGAAAACAGAAAAGTGTCAAAGAAAGCAAAGTAATAACATATGCATAGCATCTCATTTCGAAGATGATGACTTACTGTTCAAGTTCGAATAATTATATAATTTAATGGTAAATAAATGTTTGATATTCATATTTACGGTGATAAATAAAATGTATAAAAATATCAGAATTTAAAATATATTCAACATTTAATAATTTAAATGATTGAATGGTAAGTATTTGATGAATAATAAATGTATAAAATTATTAATGATATATTTTGTTAACAGTTTAAACTTTTGATAATCAACGTTTTTCAACGACTTAGACTTTATACTATTCTTTAGTTTTATTTATATAATTAGTGTTAATCCGTCACTGTTTATCCATTAATAAACGTGTTTGTTTGTTATTTTGTGTTTTCAAAGAAGAAAGATTACTTAGGATTGGCTATTTGGTGGTGGGGTTTTTTTTTTGTGTATATTAGCACTTCTAGAAAATAAAGGGAACCAAAAGTCAAAAGTTTCTACATAAAGACATAAAAGATTTATGATTATTGTTATAATAATTTTATTATTATTTTAATAAAATATAAAAAATATTTATTTTATTCTTAATATTAATTATATTTTAATATTATTATCATGAAATAAAATATTTTTATAATAATAACACTGTTACAATCCTTCTTTCAATAATAGTCTCTGTGAGACCTTTCACCGTTATATCACCTAAGCATTCCCAAGACCTTAAAATGGGGCGGCAAAAAATTACATTGTTTTCTTTTTAACTTAACTTTTGATTGAAAAGAAAAGGAGGACGCATATAAAATTTGTCTCATTTGCGAAAGAAAAGTTTCTGTTCTGGCCTGCAAAAGGCTTACCAGGCAACAAACAGGAGCTGGTCACCAAACCAACTATGAGTGGTGTGACGATCACATGCCTATGAATAATAAATTTTATCGTTTTTAATAAGATTAATTTTTACATCTGTGCATATATATTTAAATTTGATGAATATATAATAATTATAATTATTTTATAAAATAAAATTAAAAAATAAGTTTGTAAATATAAACTTTTAAGTTATTTTTATTATAATTATAAAACTGGGGTTAAAATATTTTTTATTTAAATATAATTTATATTTGATGATAATTCTATTTTTAATTTATATAAAATATGATATGATATCACATATAAATTATTAATTTAACAAAAATATGATATGTTTATAATTAAATTGATTGAATATTAATTATAGATGGTATAAATTTTTTTTAATGTAATAAAAATAATTTTATATTTTTATTATCTAATAAATTAATCCTATATGAATTATAAATATGATTTTATTGAATTTATTAAGTATTTTTTACTCAAAAATAATTATTTATCATTTCAATAAAAATATGATATATTTATAATTGAATTCATCGAATATTTATTAAATGGTTAATCATTGTACTTAATGTAATAAAAATAATTACATCATATAAAATAATTATTTATAAAATATGTTTATTATATAAATATTATGATATTTATTAGTATAAAAAACTAAAAAAAATGAAGTTTAATTCATAATTTAATTGATCGAAAGTTTATTAAATGAATAATTATTAATTCTATAAATTATAATTTTTATTTTAATAAAAATAATTGTATTATATAATAGACATTTTAGTAATTATTAGTGTAAAAAAACTAAAAAAAAAAGTAATAAAATTATATTTATTAGTGTAAAAGGGTTAATAAAAAGTAAAAATCGAAAAAAAAAAATGTGATCGACTTATGAGCTAACGAAGGTGGTTCATCTTCGAGATAGATCGTCCTATCAAAATAAAACTAGGGGTAAAAGACAGATAAAGCTAAAATATATATATTCTTTTAATCTTTGGATCTAAGCTATACTTTTTAAGACATTTATTTAATTCGAAAGTAATGGGTTAACTAACTACCAATAAAAAGAAGCAACATCGTAGTTGCTTATATATATATATATATATAAGATATGCGTCTTTGTTAAATAATAATTAATTACATATATTAGTTTGATTATTCTACTATAAAAAAAAATGTGATTTTTCTTATCATTGAAAATGTTCAATATCTGCCCATCTGAGCAGTGAACACAACAGAAAAGCCCACTTGCCAGCTTTATTTATCTTTTATTTTGGCGAGAATCAGAAGCCTTTTCTCTGGCTTCTTAATATATTTAATTTAATTTGAATTTGAGGAGTTAATACTTATTAAACAGATCGATCTATAATATTATATATATAATTTATAAGCACGTTAAAGTTAATGTAAAAGATAACTTATTTTTTAACTTTAAAATTAATTTATAATACAAATGATATGATTTTATATTTATCTTTATAGATTTAAATTTGAATGTATAATATTTTTTTATTTAATAAAAAATAATTAGTTATTTTAAAAAAAATTAATGATACATATTATATGACTATGCATTTATCATTGTAGATTTAGATTTGAATCCTAATATTTTTTTATTTAATAAAAAAAATTGTTTTTTTTAAATTAATGGATAAGAATTTAATCTTTTATTAATTTTAAAATTAAAAAAAAATTAATTATTTAAATAATTAAGTAGCTGAGCACGTTAAAAATAATAGATGAGAAATGTTGACTTCTATAATATTGCAAAGATTAAGTATAATTAGTTAGAATTTTTTTATTTAATGA
This sequence comes from Hippophae tibetana, assembly GCA_037013495.1. Taxonomy (NCBI): domain Eukaryota; kingdom Viridiplantae; phylum Streptophyta; class Magnoliopsida; order Rosales; family Elaeagnaceae; genus Hippophae; species Hippophae tibetana. The sequence continues at coordinate 8,895,665 of CM072804.1, forward strand.
CAAGCACCTATCATGCTATCATGTAATTGTGAATTGAAATTGTAATATACTTTTAATTATATAATAATGTTTACTAGAAAATGCTAGACACCATTTCATTACCCTCTGTCGTGTCATAATTTCATTGCTCGGTATATTAAATTCATTTTATTTACATAGTTAATAATTAACACTCTATACCATCTAAGTATGAAAAATTAAATAATTAAGTTTTAACTCTCACATCTCAATGTGAAACAAATGAAGTGATATTCGTAATAAATAAAATAAAATAAAATTGTTTTTTTCTTGATGGAACAAGTCTCTTATTGAATTAATTTTTAATATTTAATCACTATAGTATATTCAGAATGGAAAATAGTAGTTATCTGAATGATTACAAAAATCCTGACTTAGAGGGAGTGACCATTAATCCTAATTATATAATATAATTATTTGGTTAAAGTTAAGAACATAATTTCCATATGTTAAGGAAGAAAAAATCATAAGAGGTACTCGTATAATAATTTGACTTTGATTATGTAAATATTTTTATGAGTTTATTTTAAAATGCAACGGCCTTTGTTATCTCTCTCATGAAAAATCAACTCCGAGCGCACCACCATCGCAACTATCATTATCCACATCTCCAGCCATGTCTCATGGCAAAAAGAAACACCATCTCTTATCGGCCCATGTCTTATATAATTTTTATTTTTAGTTTATAAAATAATACTCTTACAATTTTTAATAATAAAATAATAACTAAATAATACCTTTTACTCATCCGTTAACTTAATCCTCTTTTTTTATTAACAACTTACATGACCTTATTCATTTTGTAATACTTTACTTAATTTTCTTGTTCAATTTCTTTCATTTAAAAAAAGTCTACTAATATGGATAATACGGCCCAAGCCCATAACTTTTGACACTATCCTAAAGGGAAAAGGCCTTATCCTCTTATCTCAAGTAGCCGAAAAGAGCAGGCGCAGAAGGGTTGGAGCCAAGAGAGCTCCATGAACTCCAATCTCACACATCAAAACATCTCTAATACTACTACTATATGAGGCCATGATCTCCATCACCACACTCCACATGGAACCATTTCCTTCTCTCTTCTTCCGTCACACCCACCTCCATTCCTCTCAATCTGTCTTCTTCAACATCACCAATAGAAAATTACTCCTCAATTCTAATACCTCATATCCACCACCCACTACTTTCTCAATCTCATGGCCAACCAAAGTCTGTGCTTCCGCCTCCGAGGTCGACATGGTCAAGAACAAACAAGGTATTTACACCCCTAGCCAGAAGAAAGTCGTCGTTCTTTGGGACCTCGACAACAAACCGCCTCGTGGCCCACCTTACCAGGCTGCCATGGCCCTCAAGCAAGTCGCTCAGCGTTTCGGCCAACTTATTGACGTCTCCGCCTACGCTAATCGCCACGCTTTCATTCACTTGCCCCACTGGGTTCTCGAACAACGCCGCGAGCGCAAACAGCTCGACATTTTAGAGCGTAAGGGCTTTATTACTCCCTCTGAGCTTTACGTTTGCGGGGTTTGTGGCCGAAAGTGTAAGACTAATCTGGATTTAAAGAAGCACTTCAAGCAGCTTCATGAACGCGAGCGTCAGAAGAAGCTCAGTAGAATGAAGTCTCTCAAGGGTAAGAAACGCCGTCGTTTTAAGGAGAGGTTCATATCTGGGAATGAAAAGTATAATGATGCTGCGAAGTCTTTGATCACGCCCAAGGTGGGTTATGGTTTAGCTTCGGAATTGAGGCGTGCTGGGGTTTTTGTTAAGACAGTAGAAGATAAACCTCAGGCGGCGGATTGGGCTTTGAAGAGACAAATGCAGCATTCTATGAGTCGTGGGGTTGATTGGTTGTTCTTGGTTTCTGATGATTCGGATTTCTCAGACATGTTGAGGAGGGCTAGGGAGGCTAATTTGGGGACGGTGGTGGTTGGAGATTGGGATAAGGCGTTGGGGAGGCATGCGGATTTATGGATTCCGTGGACTGGGGTTGAGAATGGGGAGCTTTCTGACGAGGATTTAGTGCCCAAGAGTAGGACGAGTAGTGAATTCATTGATGGGGTTCAATGTGAGAATGAGTTATTTATGGTTCCGGATTCTGATAATGGTAATAATGATTTGGATACTGTGCTTGATGAACTTGTGGTGGAAAATTCTTCGTTTAATGGTTTCAGGATTTCAGCCTTTTCCGAAGGGGAAGAAGAAGAAGACGACTATTTGTTGGAAGATAGTGACTACGATGAAGATGAGTTTTATTGAAGTATTTGAATTTTTGTCCTGGCACGCGTGCTGAATTAATAATGGGTGCTGATTTACTTAAGTATAAGGATTAACCCATAAGCATTGGAATCAATAACATGGAAGCAGAGATCATTGATTCTAAACACAATGTTTGGCGTCTCCAGGATGTATAGCGTTTATAGTTTGATACGAAGCTACACGATGTCTGCGGCTAGATATATCTCCCTGACCATTTGCTTTGAAGGTTCTACTAATTTTTTCTTTTATATTTCCTTATTTGTCTATATATATTCATGTGTTGGGCTCTTAACCGCTACATGGTTTATTAGAGTTCAGTGATATAAGTAGATTAAATTACTACACCAAGTAGATTCTGTTGGTATAGCTGTTTGTTTAAATTCAATGTTGCCTATGTTTGTTTGGTCAGCATATTTGATATTACCCTCCTACTTATTATGTAACATGAGCTTGAATAATGGGGAATGAATACACCAAAAAGGTGCAATGTGTCTTGAAGTACTGAATATGTATATCTATGGATGTCCAGAATTTATCCTTTCTTTCTTTCTTCAAGAAGAGATTTTCATTTCAATCAAAATGAAAACAGAGTACAGAAACCTTATGCACCATAGTTGAGATCAAACATAGCAACAACGGGCTTAATTCCTATCCAGTGCAACGTAGTTACCTGGATGGAGCTATGTAGTATCCATTAACTTCTCTACCTCAATGGACTCTACCTTCTAGCTCTAAAACACAAAACTACGTACAGTAAAACGAAGCCAAACATGTTCATAGTATCTAAAACACATACTAGAAATACCGAGGCAACTATTAAACTTGTTCTGCACTATTCATTTATAAAAATAGGCACATCCTGCAAATTCATTAAAGAAGTGATATCTTCTAGCTCATTTCTGGGCCTCTTCCCTGCTTCCTTGTTGAGCTGCCTCTCTTTAAGCTATAACCAAATCCACAGATTGCCTCAAATAAACTGTCCCTTGCACTTCACAGTCTCCCCTAGAGTAAGAGGAATTCATACATCAAGAATAAGAGTATTATTCAATTAAATTCTATCCTTACCCCCACAACATGAGCCATACCATCCGACAAAGAAAACCTATCTGACACTAAAACCTTCCCTGCCTTCTCATGAAATCTGCATGCAATAACCTCTTCTATCTAGTGAGTGGAAAGATAATGTATTTGTAACCATAATGGTGAGGAATTAAAGTTCAAAGAAGGAGGTGCATGTCAAATTTCATGGAGGTTGGAGCTTTCTTCATTGCTAGCTTAAGTTCGTCCGCATTCTCGAAGTAGAAAATCACAGTGCATCATCAATCAACAACTTTAAGATCATGTGCACCACAAGCTGTCAAATTTGTACAGAAGATGTGGAGAGCATCAGGGTTAATCGATCTTCCATAAATCAATCGTGCAACAACTGAGAGAACAACATAGGACTTCCCTTGATCGATAAAATTCTAAAGCTACAATGTGATCCAGGTCATCCAAAGCTAGGCTTAGATTGCCCATCATCAAACTCCAATAGAAACGAGCAAACCTAATTGCTATTGCAATTGGAAGCAAAACCACAAAAAAAAACTCGATTAATATTGAACAAAAATAGAATCACTTCGAGATTAGGTCACAATTGAATTCAAGCAAGTCCAAATTTGAGAACAGTAGCGGAATTGAAAAAAAAAACTCAACAAGCCCTAACAGAAGGACTAGATCAAGAAAATTAATTGAATGAGAAGACTCATTTGATAAACCTAAATTACAGGCCCGGCGAAGAGAATACGAAAAGATAGAATTGAGATAGAGAGTCCAGAGAGTCTAAGAGCTTTAGAAAAGGAAATATGGGGGAGAAGAGTTTTTTTGTCCTTACAACAATTGTTGAAGTGGTGTTTATGTTTTAGGATAGAAGCTAAGCTTGCAAGGATAAACTTTAGCCTATGCTTTAGATTAGATTGGTTTTATATGCTTTAGATGAAATAGAATATACGAAACAAGTTCTTGTGGGGAGAATTTTTGACACAACTACTAAATTTCAACTAATCTATTATTAGATTTTGCATCAATTTTTTTCCCTGGGTAGGTGACTTTGTTCTTCAAGTTGATGGGGACAATAAGTTGATATAACACTTGGACGAAATAACGTATTTGATAAAAGATGAGTACACATTTCGATTGTTATTTGGAATAACAATTTAAAAATTAATGCTTTACTTCTGTTTGCTTAGATGTTGTGACTCAAATTAAAGAATATATAAAGCATCATCATCTCTGCTATAACAATATGTGCTCAATAGAAGCATTAGTATATGTGAAAACTTTCATATTGCCTCTTTTCATTGCCAGTAGTAGCTCAAAATCTCTATCTCAATATTTATGTTACACCAAAGAAAGCATTAATATCTGTGAGCTTCCATATGACAATATGTTCAAAAATGACATTTTCATTTCAATTTATTACTGTTACAAAGAAAATGGAATGAGTTTTACGAGTGTAGAACATTGTTGAATCTCATATTACGTGGTAAATTTGTGACGTGGGAATTGTAATTATTAGCATTATATAGTTTATTGTTACGTAAAAGTCCAATTGTATGAAGTCCCATAGATAATTGACTGTAAATAGACATTTTTTATTGTATTTTAAAAAGTGTTGATGAATATTTTATATGAAATATTATGAATGATAAAATACCGGATCTCTCTTTTATCTCTTCAACTCTCGTTACATATTTTTACTCTCTTTTTAAATCTTATGCTTCCATTTAAGGATATGCTTGTCCAATTGTTACTAAGTTTACAAAATTTAAACAAATTAGATTGAATTGTTTATAGATATTAAATTAGATCGAATTGAATTATTTAAAATATAAACGCTAAATATATATCGGAATTATTTTATTATTATCAAGTAATAAATTGTTTATTTTTGGTAGATTATTAATATCTTTTATCTTGGTTCGAAACCTATCATCTTAATAATAATAATATTTTTATTTATTTATCTACTCTTAGTTAAAACAATAAAAAAATATTATTCTTAAGCATTAAATTTGAAAACACTATTAAATAGTGATAAATTTAACAATTGAATTACATATAATATTATATTTGTAAAATATAATAATATAAATATTCTTATCCAATTTGAATAATTTAAATTTATTTACAACGAAATTAGATTGTTTAAAAAAATCTAATTTTTCGGTACAATCTAATTTTTCAGTACGATCTCAAAACAGTCTAATTTTTCAGTACCATCTGATTTCTCAATATTTTTTAATCTAAGACCTTTGTTTCTAAAACCTTTCTACATCACTCATTCATAATTACGCACCGAATAATGATTGCATTGATTCCTTAACTTTGCCCTTTTTTCCTTGTTATCCCAAATTTGGTTTAACCATATATATATTCAGCTAGGTACACGAATTGCGTATAATACTTTTTTTTATTTAATAAAATAATTTATTGTATAATTAACAAAAAAATAAATAAATAAAAAATAGTAGTGTATTACTGTGTTTTACATCAAAATAATTTTGGAAGAAAGGAAGACTTCAACTAACATTTTACAAGATCCATCAAATCATGAATTGGGTTCGTTTATATATGGTGTTGGAAATTAATAATATGAAAGTGGTTTTTGGCTTTACATTTCATGTGTGGTTAAATATATTTATATTTTGAGTTACTTTTAACCGAATGATTTAAAAAAATGTTAGGATTTGAATATATAATTAATAAAGAGTTCCCTTAAGAATGGAGTGGAGTCTAGAATTACCCTTTTTATCCCCCACCAAGTTTTGGGTTCTTATTTTCTTATAATTCCTCTTAAAATAAATTATATATTTTTGTTTTAATACTGTTTGATTTTCCAACTATTATTTTAAATAAAGATGGTACTTTATCGTTGAGCTAAAAATTATATATTTGTAAAGAATTTAGTTAAATTAAATGAATCTTAATAAGAAATAATATTTGAGAATTTATATTTTCAAAAATACAAGTATATTTTAAATTTTTTTCTTCCAATTTAATGTTCAAGTATTTTTAAAAGTAAACTATAATATTAGTAAAAATAGATTTTACAATAAAACCATCTTAATACTTTTATCAATAAATTAATACTTTAATTATAAAAATATAATATTATAATATATGAGATAATAATTATTATAGTAACAACTATTATTAAACTAACAAAATAAAAAATTTAATTACAATAATTTGTATATTAGATTTAAATTTATTATATTTAATTACATAATAAATAAATATATATTCAAAATTTTATCATTATTTATTTAAAATTCAATTAATCATAACTTAAGGAAATTCTTATCCCTGCAAAATACAACATGTACATTCAATGAATTTTAATTTTTTGTCTCATCCTCACAGTGTTTAAATTATAATGAAGTCGTCAAAGTATTGAAAGCCAAAATTGAATAACCTCATAAATCTTAGAGAAATTCTTAAGTCATACGTCACACTTTTCAAGGCACATATTTTCTACAAACACCTTTATTTAAATTTAAAAATTTCTCAAAACACTAAAAAAAAATTATCAAAGTTTATACAAAATATCTATAATAAATAATTAATCTCAAACTTTACTTAATAATTAAAATTTTATCTTAAAACATGCACCTAAAAATATAAAAAAAAATAAAACTGAAAAAGAAGATGGATGAAATTATCAAACTCTAATTTTATCTTCTATTATAACTACGTAACTCTCTTGTTTCGCCCTATGACAACATTATTTTTAATGTTTTGCTACAAATATCTATAAACAAACAAATAAAGGTTGATCATTTTCTTGAACAGGAAATTATATATTTAATTCTTAATGTTTGAATTCTTTAATTCATTTAAGTTTTGACTAAAGAGCTGTTGATTATTTTCAATTATTTTAACGATGATTGAATTTTTGAGAATGCAAAATAAATGAAATTCTTGTTATATAAACTATATTTTAAAATTATAATTAAATTATGTAAATTCCAAAATATAAATCATAAGATAGTTTCATGATAATTAAAAATTATTGTTGGATAAAGTTTGAGGTATATATATATATATAATAAATTTGAGAAATAATAACTAAAGGCAAGTAAACTAAATTGGATGAGTTATTAATAATATGATTAGAGATTATTTTTGAAATTTAGATGTTTGATTATATAGTTAGTGTGTCTTGAGACAAAAATAGCGTGTCTTTAGAATTTATTTAAATCTTATCGTGATCCGTTTTTATCAATAAATTAAGGACGTGCGACACGTCTCCCCTCCCTTTTCCATTAGCCATGTAATTAGTAAGCTATAGAATGGCATCTCTTCAAATTCAAACAACCGAACAAAAATACAATATAAATATTTAGTTATGCACTTACTCATATGTCAAATCCGTATATACACCGCTCTTATTAATCCACCACCTTCTCTCTCTCTCTCTCTCTCTCTCTCTCTAATTTTCCAAGATACCGATCCATTTGTCATCAATCTCATAAATAATGCAGAGATAATTTGGATATTTCATCGAACCACTTCATGTTTATAATCAACACACCGTCAGTTTATAGTGTAAATTTACATATTTAAATAACATTATCTTTATTTATTAATTATAAATAAATATTTACTTAATATGACATATTATTTATGATTTGATTATTTCATTGAGAAAAATATCTCTATCCATATATGCAGATATACCAACGAATAAATAGGAATGATATTATGCATTTTACACATAAATTCTCCTATTTAGACTAACTTTCTCCTTATTAATTACATAAAAGTAGGATTATAAATGTTACAAAAGGTTATTAGGTCACATATATATTTTTTATCAATGTATATATTAGTCCTATAATTATTATATTAGGTATTTAGATTGAATAAGTTTTAAAAATAAATAATTTAATCTCGTAATTTATTAATTATTGACTATTATTTTTGTTTTTATGAAAAATAATTATTTTTAATTCTATAATTTTATTAACATAAACACTTTAATCTATCAAAAACATTATAAATGAGTAATTATAGTTTCTAACTTTTATAAATAAAAATACTTTATGTAATCAACTTAAAAAATAAGTTACTAAATAACGAAACTATTTTAATTTTTTTTCAAAAACTTTGAAATATGTAGAGACCAATAAATAATTATAAAATTAAATTATTTAAATTAAATAATTATGAAACTTTTGAATCTAGCTTCAATTATTAATGGGTTTAGCTTCCATTTTCGTTTTTCATTGGTCGTTTTTAATTTGGAATTTATCTCTATTCTCACTAAAAATCATCAACAAAATCAATATCTAAATAAAATTTTTAATTTTAATTTTATTTTTAATTTTTTTTATAAAAGCAAAATTAAAAAAAAACTTAACTAGATAATAAATATTTTATAATAACAAGGGGGAAAGTTTGAGCCAATAAAGAATGAATATTCATTTTATAATAAGAAAAATTAAATATATATAATAAGCAATTTATAATATCTTTATATTAAATAATTTTAAAAAAATCTTATTATAAAATAGTTCAAAATAATTAAGATTTTAAGATTTTTATAACTTAAGTAAATAGATTAAACGGTTTTAAAAGCATTAAAACCTCATTTTAAGATTAAATATGATATATTTTAAAAAGAAAAGGAAGAAATACAATACATGTTAGTTTTAACATAATTAAATTTATATAAAAAAATTAAGTTAAAAATATAAATAAATTTGTATATTTATTAAAGGTAGAATTATAACATTAGTCCATAAACTTCATCATATTTAACATTTTAAAACATTATTTTTTAAAAAAATAATTAGATCCACTATCTTTTTTATATTAACATACTTAGTTCAAATTTAAAAATTATATTAAATTATATTATATTAACATCTTATTATAAAAATGATTGAAATATCGGAGTAAAACTCCACCTAGATAGTGTTAATGTCACTTATTAAACAAGATTACGACTTCATCGATCAACTAACAAAATTCTTACCTAAAAGCAAAGAGAGCCGCTATAATGAAACAAAGTCCATTAATGTTAATGTTATTTTCAGTTTTGCACATAAATTACCTTACCTTAGCAACAAGCAAGCAATTGGCTTGTTCGTCTATTTCGTGCCATTGGAGTAACCGTCAGGCCTCATCCCATTACCATCCATGTCGGTCTCTCTCTCTATCTCTCTCTCTCTCGTTCACGTGCCCACTAACCCAACTAACCCTACTAGATGGCCCTACCGATCACCCTTTTAAATAAACTACAAAACCCAAACTCGAAACAGAAAGGACAATCATATCGTATACACTCACAAATAAAAGAGAATGCAAAGAAATAATAGGGAGAATTATGGAAAGAGAATTTGAGACGTAGAGATGATATTTATTATTTATTAATTATGAATTTCTTTTATTTTTAATTAAATATTTATTTTTAAAAAAATCGTATTAATATTAAATTTTATTAATTTAAAATATTATGTTATCTCATAATCAAATAATAATAAATAATTTTTATAATAAAATATGACGTTGTATGTCGGCTGGATTTATATTACACGTGGCGAATGTCTTCTGTCGACACCTTAGCGGCTAACTAGCTAGGAAACTCAAGCTTTGCAATTTCTCTTTGTTTTCATTTCTCTATATATATTAGAGGTTATTATTATTTTAACCTAATTATTTTCTCATTTTACTAATTCGATCGGCGAGCTGAGTTTTTCTTGTTTCGGCATATATATATATATATATGTGTGTGTGTTTGAATTCAAATTTTCAATGGAATTAGCTGGACAGTGTTGTTCAAGTTCTTCTTGTACAACAATAAGCAGCAGCACAGACCATAAACGTAAGGAAAGGTCAAAGCCTGGAGAGGAAAAGCCATACAGGGGAATAAGGATGAGAAAGTGGGGAAAGTGGGTGGCGGAGATTAGAGAACCAAACAAGAGGTCTAGGATTTGGCTTGGTTCTTACTCAACTCCTATAGCTGCTGCTCGTGCTTATGACACAGCTGTGTTTTATCTACGAGGTCCCAATGCTCGCCTTAACTTCCCTGAATTGATCTTTCAAGTTCAAGAAAATGGTCTCCAAGACATATCTTCAGATTCTATTAGGAAAAGAGCTACTGAGGTTGGAGCTACGGTTGATGCTGTTCAAATTTCTCTCCTTACAGCTTCATCGCAGTCCATGTCTGGGGGGGATACTAGAGTTTGCGACAAGCCCGACTTGAACCAGTATCCACCCGATCCGGATAGTCCTAAATAAGATTGATCATCCAGATTATATGCATGAGACTAGGTCAACTTTTTTATAATCTTTTTTTTTTCCTTCTTCGATTTTGTTTTTGAATAGGGTGCCATAGAACGGAATCAAAAGGACTTTTGATTGGCGTAGAGTCTTATAGGTTAGTTAATCATGAATGTATCGACCGACGACGTATGCAATTCAAAAGCAACTGAACGGTGATTCTGTTAAAGTAATTTCTGATCAGATTGATTAACTGTTTTTCAATGATCTGGTACTTATAAAATATATTGCTAAAAATTGTTGTACATTCCAGAATATATAACAAGAAAAATATATGAAATACTGAATAAATGTTTAGAAAAAGTTTCGAAGAAGAATCTAATTTTTTTAAAGATATTTGTAACATAAAAAGATAAAAAGCCAGGTAAAACATTAAATTTGAAATATATATATATACATATCCAACAACTATAAAAACAGGTATTAATTGTGCATTTCTGTATTAATAAGTTTATAAGCTCGCTTGGAACTTAAATCAATATAAAGCTATGATATTTTGTTATATTTTTTAATACATATTTTCCACATTTCTGAATAGTTAATGGAGAGAGACTGGAATATATATGTTGAAGAAGAGGTTGAGAAAGGAAAAAAAAAAAACAAGATAAGGTGATAAGGTAGAGTTGGAGGGGGCCAACAAGAACAGAAATCAAAGACAGGTATGTGGACACCATGTACGCCAACAACAACAACGACACTGAAATAAAACTGCGTTGAGTGGTCCACAAATCATCGACCTTGTTGATTGTCTCTGTCGACTATGTGGTGGAACCGTGATAGATTCTTATGAAAGTTTAGTTCACTCTATTAACACTATTACTATGCTGTAATTGCCTCAAACTTAATTGAAATTAATTAGTTATAATTATTTGTTTAGCTAAATAGATTTCTTTAGGGAAAATCTTATTATTATTTTCAATGTTATAATAGCAAAAATCCAATCTTCGGCTACGTGTAAAATAATAGGTTAGGTCGCATGAAAATAATGCTTTGTTTCCTAATTTTTTTCAACATTTAAGATATTTTTCTTTTCGATCCAACTTAAATTATTTCATATAAGATATTAAAAAAAATTTAAATTTTCTAATTTTTATTTTTATTCGTCGTAACTATTACAATAGGCAAAGGCACAGAACCAGCTAATCTTAATATTAATGCGTAAGTGATTAAGTGCAATATATATATATATATATATATATATAATTAGGTTAATCATTTAACTACATAATATTAATTATTTATTATATATTTAACTATTTAGTGTAATTTTTTAAAAATGAATTAATGATATATTTGTATCTATATCAGAGATGCTTTTCTCTATTGATGCTATATAATACCAATACTCATGTATAAATACTCGTTATGCTAATTTGTTAAAATAATATAGCATACAAAAAGGTGAATGACAACAAAATATATATTTCTTTATGAGGTAAATTCTTGAGATTATTTACTTTATATTATTAGAAAAAATTTATCATTTAGTTTTTACATAAGATATCTAGCTAAGTAGTTAAAAAATTTAATATGAGACACTTTAATCAAATGATTTTATTTTATGTGATTAAAATACTCATTTTTAAAGAGATAACATTTTAATTATAATATTATAAAAAAAAAATACTTTAATCACATAATTATGAAATTATAAGACTAAAATATCATAATTAATTTGTTTTATTAACCTATGTATCTCATGTAAAAATAAAATTTCTTAACTCACCGTATAAGTATAGTTAATAACTAAATCGATCCACATCATGTCTCATATATTAAACGTGTAGATTCGGATAGCAAGGATAGGTTTTTCTATATTCAATTAAATTTCTTGAAGATTAAATATTACTTTAAAATCTAAACGCATGTATAGTTAACTAGGATTTTAAAATAATCCTAAATAAAATTTTTGGAGGCTTTTCTTTAGGAATTTGTGAGCTTATAAAAGCCCATTCAAATTTAAGTGTATTATTTATCAAAAAAAAAAAATCAAGCATATTTAATTCTTTACTATAATCAAATAATAGTGCCTGAGTGGTTGTAACTATATGATATCAAAGACTCATTGCGAAACATGTAAATATAATGATAGGAGTTTGATCCCAAAACAAATTGGATGAATTTTGGAGTTATATAAATACCCAAATCCAATACTTTCTATTCCATCAATTCAATATCCACCCATAATATTAAAGGTAGTGTTTAGTCAGTAGAACGAAAATAAAAATAGAATTTAATGTAAAATAATATTATTATTACTATTTTATTTGAATAATTTAATTAAAATAATGATAAATATTAAAATAAAATTATAAATAAAACAAAATCAGAAAATCAAATATTTTTTATTTTTAAATCAAATAAAATGAGAAAAATAATTATATAAATATAAGATGAAAATAGAGTATTACAACGTAATTTTAAAAGATATAAAAAGAATAAACACTCTTATAAAATATTTTATATTTCATATTAAATAATCAATCAAAATAAATATCTAAAAACAATACCCGGAACTATACACCTTATCATACTTTGATTTGTTTTCTCTGTACACAAAAGCTTTTGTGACTGGGGTGTGCTTCCGCTTCGAGCATAAGACAATTTCACATCTCACATATGCTTTTAATTTATTGATCTCTTTTGTATAAATAACCGTTAATATAATCTATTTCTCCTGAGTTATGTTTTTTTTTTCTTCCATGCATATGCTGGCGACTTTTCATTTGTGCTTGGGTTTTAATATTATTATATATAATATATTTAGCACTCGTTTGATACTTGGTTATTATTATTTTTTTTATTTGATTTTTTTTGGTAAAATGGTCTCAATGACAATGACTATTAAAGCGACTAATTTAATCGGGTATCTATGAATATCCATCAACTTTTTTTTAGCATTTTAAAAGTTGGTCATTTTAGAGTTTTTCTAGCTATTTTATTTTACTATTCAATTTTTTTTAAGATTTCAACTAGGGCATGGATATACATGTGGAAATTAATTTATCCATAAATCTACAAGCAAACCAATTAAACTTTTGGTTCTAATTATAGTTTAAAGTCAAATCAAGATCTAATAGTTTTAATTCTATAATTCGTTTAATTGGAAGCTAATATATTCTATAAACGTTATTAAAGATCTTTATAAATTAAATCTAAGAAATTCTAGGACAAAAGCCTAATATACTCCATTAAATTTTGAATAAAATTTTGCCATGCTTCATTTGGAAAAATTTATAAAATTCAATTAAAATCAACAAAGTTAACAAGGATTTGTTGGTTTTTTCCTTATTTAGAAAAGCACACGTGGTTTAAAAGCCCATGGAATAGGATTGACAATTATGTTATTTTATTGCTTTAATTAATAAACTCATTTAAGGTTTATTGTATGTGAAAATCAGTAGAGAAAAACGTGTGCAACTGTAGCACCAACTATACCAAAAAAACTGAGAGCAGTTTTTCAATTTCTCCTTCTCCAGTAAACCTTTATTCAGTGCTCTGATGGAAGATCATTTTTGGTCCGATTAAGCTGAAATTTTGCAGGCAGGTTTACGACTCAAGACTATTTAATCTGTACGGTGAGATTTGGATTTGGATCATCGGTTTGAGAAATTCTGAGCAGTGACCAGTGACTATGAATTGGGTTAGATCTCTCCATTTTTCTTGAAAGAATTGTTAGTTTCCAAGAAGTGTATTCTTGATATTATTTGTTGATTGTTTACCTCTAGTTTTACCTAGAGAGAACTGTTGTACAATTGTTTCTTGATAGTGAAAATTTTAGACTGTGGTTGTTTCCTTCCTATACCAGGAAGGTTTGTCCACGTAAATTGCTTGTGTTGATTTTGTGCATGTTTCATTTATTTGTTTCCTAAAAAATTCACACAAAGAAGGAGAATAGGTTTAATTCGACTAACAGAATTATAACTCCTTTACAACTAATTGAAAAATTTAAATACTTCCTTTTAACTTATCTTGTAAGATAATTAAAAAAATGGTTGGGCACAATCAAATAAATAGAATACAAAAAAACCAACAAAAGGAAATCAACCGTACACAAGCGAAAAGCTCAATAAGAAAACAAAAATACAAAAATTAACTTGGTTTGATAAATTTGTTCATCCATACTCAAAGTTTCAAATTTTATTTATGTCAAATCTTGAATAAAATAATCTTTAACTCTCACTATTACTACAAAAAAAGGTATTTAAAGTCGGTTCATCGCGTAAATCGATTTTAATTTTTTTTTTTTTAATAAAATTTACTTATTTTCTATTATATACAAATTAAAACTTGTATTCGATAACTAAATAATAGCAGAAAAAAATATTAATTAATATAAGAAAAACTATAATGGTGTTCTATGTTATTCAAGATTATCATATTATTCTCCTGATGTTACAATACAAACTTATATATATAATACAAAAAGTTATACATATAAAGAATAACACATAATAACATAAATACAAAAATTTATACACATACATAATAACACATAATAATATAAAAAATATGAATAATAACTGCATAGGATCAATAGAAATACTTACAAGAATAAATGAAGTGAAAAAATAAAGAAAATGAAGAAAAATTATATTTTTTAAGTGAGAAATTAGTATAATCTTTTTTGATTATTTTGCTCAAAAAATTAGAGGATCTAAAAGATTAGTTAGAGAGAAAGAAAACTCACTAACCGTCGCTAGAATTGGTGGTCGTAGGTGGCCGAAAAATGAGAAAGAGTGGAAGAGGTTTCGGGTTTTTAAGAGTTATACAACGCTTAAAATAGTTTTTGTCTGAGGAAGAAAGAAGAGAAAAGAATTTATCCACATGTGTAGCATCGATTGACGTTTCGAACCGACGCTACACGTGGACATAACATCAGTTGACGACGTGGTGAACTGTCGTTATCCATGTAGCATAGCGTCGGTTGACACCTGGAACTGACACTATCCACGTAGCGTAGTATCGATTGACACCTAGAACTAACGTTACATCTTACATAGATAGTGTGAGTTCTACACCAACTGACTTTAAATTCATTAAAAGTCGTTTTTCTTCAAAAATCGACTTACATATCGAGTTAAATACTTATTTTGTAGTAGTGTCTATATATAACAACCCCTATTTTTCAAAAATAATATTATGAATTTGAAACAATATTTAAACCTAGAATCTTAATACACTTAAAATCTCTTACACTCACGCACAAAAAAAAACAAAATTGACAATAACATTCTTTGTTTTATAACACCACATGCAATAGCAATTTATAATTACTTGAAAACAAATATCAAACAACCTCGTAAAAATCCATACTAATGTAATACCCACCCTTATGTTTTCAGATAATCTCATATATGTAAATCCCAATTTATCATCTAGATCGTAGTGATCAACCAAAAGCTTCCAATATCTTTATATATATAAATCCGTAATATTGTGACAGTTGTTTTTATACTTGTGAGGAAAATCTTATGTAATTATTTTAATAATAAAACTCATTATTTGAAATTTTCTCATATTTTTTATTTTTTATTGATTTTTTTATACGTAAATAAATATCAAAATATTCGTATAATCAATATATTATTCTTATAAATAGTTGTATTTTGATAATTTTGATGTTTGGTATCTTTATATTATTATTTTTGAGTAATATTGTGAATTACATAAAAGTTATTACACATGTAATGGGTGATAGTTAATGATCTTTTTGCTTTGACTTTAAAAGAACGAGTTTCACACTGTCATTTCATTTATAATTGGATATAAGTGTGTTGAAATACATGCTAATACCTAAAAGCATAGTCAACTATATTTATATAAAACTTATAATTTTTATTTGAGATTATCATGTTATAACAATTAAAAATAATCAATTAATTAATATAAATTATTGGAGATGAAAGCAAATGAATAACACAATATTAAACCAATCACCATAAATAAATTATTATTTGTGTCAAATAATAATTTGAGTTAATTTATTTATTATATATCATACAAAACTTTTTGATATAAATAAAGCTAATCATTTGTAGTAATTTATATTTATGAAATATTTTTATTACTAATATTATTTTTATTTATGAATGTATATTCCTCATTTATTAAAATAATTGATAAATTATTATGTTAAATTTAATACCTTTAATATTTATTAATTTTTATAATACTCTTAATAACGGTATAAATTTACATTAATATAAAATATATCAATAAGTTATGATAAAATAAATACTAGTTACATAGTAAGCTTATTTTTCTTGTTTTTTTTCCTTTTTATCTTCTTTGTTCTGATTAAATTTAAGTTATTTTATCTTAAAACTTAAATTTCTAAATTGTATCCCTAATTTCCTTTCTTTATTCATCAATATTCTTTGTCATACATCAATTTAATTAATTTAAAATATATCTTTAGAGTTTAAATATAATGTTCATTTAAAAAAAAGACTTAAAATTATGTGAATTTAGAACATGATACAATTGATAACTATATATCCTCTTGATCTATATTACACTTATTTTATTTTTTATCTAACTATTAAAAATTTATGAAAATAAAATGAAATAATATTCTCAAGCACGGATATCACATACGCCTTCAAAATTAATAACAATGGACAGATCATAATGACATGATACCAAAAGCCATGATATTAATCAAGGCTTTACCTGAAGCATTTGTCTACTTAATACTAAAGCTGCTGCATCAAAAAGCGTAGGCATATAAAAAACCCATATGTATAGCATCAAACTTTTATATCTTCAACTCCCTCTACCCACGCTTCCTTTAGACTTATTTATTAGGCATAAAACTCATTACTTATGTTAAGTATAATAAAGTTGCTAATTAATTATTTCGTGTTTCAAAATTACAAATTGGTAGAAGATACTGTTGAATAATATACAAAACATAAGCTCTCGTAGCTCAGTTGGTTAGAGCACCCGTTTAGTAAGCGGGAGGTCTTGAGTTCGACTCTCAACGAGAGCATTTTACTTTTCCTATGTTCATGTTTTCTTTGGCTAAAAAAAAAAAGGAAAAAAGAAGATTGAAGAGTTCCACCGCTTATTAAAACTAAAATATCAATAAATTTTTTATTATAAAAATTATTTAAATTTTAATTTAAAATTTTATAATTATTTTATAACAAGATTATATCAATATTTTTAATATAAATTGATTGTATATTTATTGTTATAGATGTTTCATTTTTCTTCATGTACATATTATTTATTTTTTATTTCTTTATCGATTCAAAATTTTATTTCATTACAAAATATATATTTTTCTGTTATAATTTTTTTTTATAATAACAAATAATACTTAAAATATTACGTACATGACCGTTAATCATTTTTAGTCTCCATTCACTATGAAAATCTTGAAATATCCATCTAAGAATTTTAAGTGAGAATTAAAAATAAATTTTAAATTATAAACAGAAAACGAGATCCCTCATCGCCCGATTGACAATCTAATTTATCTTTTTTCTTTTTCTCTTTTTGGTTCATTATCATCGTTTTTCTCTTCTTTATTCGCCTTAGTTTTCCCTAAGATTCTGCATTCTGGGATGGATGTAATTGCTTATTTGGATTTTAACCCAAGCACCTAACTCCAACGCCTGAATTGGGTCAGAGGAGGACCCAGCATAAATATACATTTTAAGCCCAACACTTTAAGTCCATCACTCACTTTACCCTTTTTTTTAAGCTATTTATAAGATTCATTACTAAAATATTTTAATTATATTATGTGTGTTGAGCATAAAAGTAATAAGGATTAATTTTATACCAAATAAGGGAAAATATTGGTAAAATATAGATCATTTTTTTCTTTATTTTTTTTTTATCATTTTTTTAAGTTGTACAAATTTATCCCAAAATTGATCCATTTATCAAAAGTGAAGTTATTTTATATCAAAAATTAATGAAAATATTTCCTTTCACAAATAATTTTCAAATTTATGAAGAGTATTATATATAAATTAATGATAATTTTTCTATATAATAATAAATAAATAAATAATTTACATTAAATTTATCATTATTTATTTTTTCATTGTAACACCTTATAAAAGAATATCTTTAAAAAAAAGAAAGCTTATAATAGAATAAATTACCAATTACCTGTAAAAATTATAATTTTTGATAGTATTTTTTAAGTGATCATAATATTTTTGAGGATTTTTTTCTCAAACTATTTAACACAAGTTAAACTAGTAAGTATAGAATATAGGGAGACAACAAAAATATATCCTAAAAAATAAAATATATTTCATATTCATATACTTAAAAATATACCTTTTAAAATATATATTTTTATTAAATAATCTCAATTTTTAAATTAACATTATTTAACATTATATATATATTTCTAACTATAATTGAATATTTTTTTTATTTCAAAAATCACTTATATATATATATAATTTAACTCAAATATTATTATAATTTATCAATAATATTTGAGTTAAATTATTTATTATCCATATATTAAAAATATGATTTCTTGAAATAATAATAAATATAGTACATGAAAAATTATAAAAAAAAATTAACATTCATAAAACTTATAATAATAGATATAGTATATGAATAATATTATATGTGATTCAATTAAGCGTTGATCAATATTATAATAGTTTAAAAGGTTGTAATTTAATTTTAATAACATCCAACTAGATGACGTTTAAAATAAAATAATGTGTCAAACTTTTTTAATAATAAAAATGTATAAGGTGTATATAAAAAAATATTATTTTTATAGTTACAAGTTTTAAGACACTTATTTTGTTATTTTTACTTTATTTTTAATTTATATTGAGTCATGATGCATCTATATTAATTATATCAATGATACTTCATGAAATTATGATTATTTGATATTATCCAAGTATTAGGTAACTCACTCATATTAATGTGATGTTGTCATTTGGAAGCCCATTCTTAACAACCTTATCTTTGGAAGTAATCGATTCATTTCTGATCATGGAACCTTATGTAGATTGCCATCAAACCTCATATATGGGACCTGGTGAGTAAGATTGAATCCATTGTTCAAGGCCAACGTAATGAGAGTTGGTGAAAATTATCTCATGACTACTACCTTAGTAGGCTCTATAGCATAAGACCTAATGACTCTTACATGTCTTAATTATAGTGCATCTTATACGACCTAGTAATAATGACCTATTTATATTTGTAATTTTATTATAAACAAATCAGTTGTGACACTAACATAGTGTCAATCATTGTAATGATAACACACGCCCATTATTTATCCATATATAACTTATTAACGAAATGAATAAATTATCTTAATTTATCTTATCTTTAACATCTATCTATAAACTCTAATACACTATAAATTCTCTAAATAATAAGCATTCATTATAAAACCTTAAATATTTATAGTCCTAAGTTAGCATTTGAGACCTTACATCTCATATTTGTGGAGAATTAACTTGTATTATAAAAGAACTCACTCATATTGTCATGACTAGTCGTCACACTCATCTCATTTCATGAAATAACCATGTTCATCAAATCCCCCTTAATTCAATCTTAACAATCATGTACCTCATGTCTCACCTATAATCAATTCACATCATGGTTAAGGTATAACCTCGCATGACTTACACCATGTGAGAGTGAGACCCAAACAACTAGACTGAATCCACACACAACCACTTGAAGAAGTTAAAGTTACAAAAGTACACTACTTGAAAGGGATATTAAATGGAAAGATTACAACAAAGTAACAAAATTACAAGTTGCTTTCATTAAGTCATAGAAAGATAGCAAAAAACTCATATCACTTTTGATGCAAGAAAATTACTAAAAGCCTAAAAATTCTTTTTAGATAGAAACTCGTCCCATAAGGTTGCGACATTACGCAAGATCTAAGCAAACTTCTCATCAACCAGCGAGATACCCCCAACCTGATTATACCTTTCAACAACTCACACATATAGCTTTGATTCAAGAACCAGCACGTGCAACCCACCAATACCCAATACAAATCACCTCTCAACATTTGCCTAGTCCACATGGTTTAGAGAATCCTATTCGAAAGGAGCACCTAATCCAACTTGATATTTCCAATAATCTAGATGGGATATTTAAAGTGATGGAAGAAAAAGTGGAAGCAAAAATGAATGACAAATTGAAGAATCAAGTAGAGTTGCATCCACAACACAAAAATGGTTCATTGAATTTACCCTTAAGAGTGTAAAGAATTTTGATAACTTGATGGTTTTTTTTTTGTCACCAACTACACATGTAACAAGCCTATAAGGAAGGAGTCACACAATCTATTTTCAATCATCCAAGAAAATAACGAAATGCTTGAGACCTTTATGAGAAGGTTTAAACCGAGAAAAAATAGAGATATCTTAGTATCCTAACTCTATCGTTATTGAGGCTTTTTGAAAATGAATTAAAAGAGACTAGTTTATTTGTGAATTTGACTAAAATAATAAGTTTATCAATGTGGAAAGAGAATTGAAGTCACCAAAGAGCTCATTGAATTGATTTTCGCATTAATCAATCATAAGCATGAAAGAAGAAGAAATAAAATGTTATTTTTATAATAAATAATAGTTATATAATTTATATTTGATAATTTTATATATATTAAACTTACGTTATACACCTTCAATTATTATTTCATGCGACATAATTGTGTTGAACTATTCATATTTTTTTATATTGAGATTATTTTATATCTAATATCAAATAAAAAATAACCAATTAAACAACATTATCTTAAGCAAAAAAATGTTTATTAAATTCAATCAAATTTTACAATTCACACAAGTTCATATGTATGATCTTATTATATTTAATTAATTTATTAAACAAAATATCACTCATATTTAGATTGATTGCACGGTCACAAAATATTACTCCTATTGCTTATAAAATAATATATATATATTCAATCAAAGTAATAAATTAATCAACTATTTTTTAATAAAATAATTATTGTTGTATATTTACTCTTTATCCAATTAACAAATTAATTATTTATTTATTTTAAAGATTATTTTTTCGAACTTTTATGTAGAAAAAAAATAACAAATCAACTTTTCATCTTGTCATCAACTCGTATATTTGTACTTAAGAATCATTTACTTATTACAAAAATTATATTTATGTTATATACTTATTTTTTGTAACTTTTAGTAATATTGTAATAAAAAAGTGACCATATTAACACAAAAGGTAATTTTTTTATTTTACATTAGATATATATTGTTATAATTTAAATAAATTATAATGAAAGAATTAATGAAAAATAAAACAAATTAAAAAAATAAATAAGTATAAATAAATAGTTATTTGTTCATGTATAATCATCTTTTCGAAACAATAAAAATATTTTTTTACAAAAAATAATTACAATACCTAAACATAACTTTTATAATAAATAATATATATATATATATATATATATATATATATATAGAAATACTATACTATAAAAAAAGAAAAAAAAAACAATATCGATTTCAACCTAAAGGGAGACGAAAAGAGGGAGACAATAAAAAAGACAATTTGAATTTTACGAGCATAGAAGGTAAAAAAATTAACTCTTAAGAAATGGATGACTAAAAAAATTTTAAAAATCTGAGAAGGGTTCTATCGGTGATGTAAATTTAGATAAAGATGTAAATTAATATCATAATTTTTGAGCCATATATTTTGAAAAGTGTACATTATAATTCAAAAAATTATACACTTTAGTACTAAAAAGTCTTTAATTTTAGATTTTTAAAATTAAATTATATATTTTTTAAGTTATAAGACTAAGATGTTTTAATGGAAAATAATTGTATTAAATTTTTCATTTTAATATAAAATATTTTAGAAGTTACATAAATTTTTAAAAGTCATAAATTTTTTAAAATTGATATTTTAATCTTATAACTTATGAGTTAAACGCTATAGTCTTATGTTATGAAAAATAAGTAATTCTAATTCTATAATTTATTAAAATGATCACTTTATTCAATTAAAAGATTAAAAATAAATATTTATTATATCCAATATTTATAAATAATTACATTAAATTTGACTAATTTAAAAATTATGGAACTTAAGTATTAATTATACATAATAACTAAATTAATATGATTTTTTAAAAAATAGAAGATTTTTGATGCTAAATAGAATATTTATTAAATTAAAATAATTATAAGATATATAATGCATAATTTTTTTAATTTTATACTCAAATATTATTCTATGTATTAATATTATTTAATAATAAATTACTCTCTAATCTTTAAAATAGTTCTAATATATTATACCATATAAAAATAAATAAATATAATAAATGAATTTTTAATATTTAAAATAATTTTAATATATTATACTATATAAATAATATCATATAAAAATAAATAAATACAAATTTATAGAATATAAATATTTCTCAAACATCACAAACAAAAAAGCAAGATAGAAATAAAAGTTTGTACAGTATGATAGGATTTTTGGGTTCCATCAATTATTCAAATTTAATTGTGTTTGGACTGTCATCCACTTACTCTCAAATTAAACAAATCACTTTTTCCACCTTCACATTCTCCACCCACTTTTAATTTTCCATTCCATGACATGACAATTAATTTTCTCAGTATATGATCAATATCTCTTCGTACATTCCTCAACAGAGAGTGGGAAAGAAAAGGAGAGTACACTGTAGAACATAAAGTCGATCATGAGCTAAGTATAATATAAAAAGATAACGAGTTTTTCTAAATAAATAATTTTATTAAATAGTTTTAATTTTTAAATAAATTTAATTTAACTGTATATATATATATATTTTAATAATTTTATTTATCTAAATTACTTACAGCAGAAACGAGACTCTAAAAAGATAATGCATCGACTCTATAAATCTAGTTGGGAATATATTTCAATCTAAACAATGATGGCTAAATTACTTTATTTGGGGGTAATATAGATTAAAGGGTTACCGGTGAGATTTGCATCTATCAAACAATCCCTTTCCATCAATTTCCAAGTTAAAAAGGTTTCTAAACAAAATGGGAACTATAGTATAGAAATATAAAGTGATTCAACAAAAAAGTAGCTAGATGAATATCACCTTTATCCTATATTAATTTGCATGGAATCATATATATTCAATTTATCTATTTTTACCTTTTGCTATTCTTATATATTGATGACACGTGTCATCTACCAAACTTGATTAACTAGAAATAGTTAATACTAGAAATCATCAGTTAACTGTCACATATTTGTGGGATATACTATTTACAGGTAAACAAACCTAAATAACATATTTCACACTCGAAGTTATATTCTGAAAATTGAAAATGAAACACGTCCATTCCAATATTGCTGGAATTAAAAACAATTTAAATCATGTAGATCCAATTAAGTTTAATATTACTATAAGTATTTTATATATAAAATAATTATTTATTATAATTTAATAATAAATTGAGATTTGTTAAAAATAAAATAATTAATTGATTAAACTTGTAAATATTGTATGTTTTTAGTGATAAGAGTTATCAAATCTCAAAATATTAATAAAACAATATATATATATATATTAAATAATGTCACATGCACAACCTAATTCGTGCCTATACTTTATAATAATAAAAAAAATCATGCATATAACAAGCTTAAGTTTTTGAAATTTATTAGTATATGGTATCTTAGAATTTAATTTTGAAAGTATTTATTCTTAAACTATTCACTTGATTTTTAGATTTTTTTTAATTTTAAATAACAAAAATAACATTTAAATTTATAACTATAAAAATTGTACTTTTGTATCTAATATATACGTTTTTATTGCTAAAAAAATTTAAGAAAACATTTTATATTAAATTTTATTTAATAAAATATCGTTTAAATTAAAATACAATTATTTAAACATGTTTAATATTAAATATTTTTAATTTTTGTTATTATAAGATTTATGTGTATTTTTTATAATCTCACAAAAATTTAATAATTTCATTATCCAAAAGTAATTCAAATTACGTAGATTACGGTTTAATTTACAAAACCCTCTTGTGTTAGAATTCAGCTAGAAAATGTAGCATTTTATAGTATAAAGTTACATACTAATTTACTCTACATTTTTCAAGGAATTTTTCTTATTACTGTAAGTAAAGTTATATATATATATGGAAGTATGGCAAGATATATTGAATGATATTTCATATTTGATGACATTTCTTATAATATTAAATAAATAAGATATTTATAACCAATTATATAAAAAAATGTTATAAATTGATTGAGTGATATTGTACTCTCATCTTTGATCATTGGTGAATCAAATCGAGACATAGAATACACACATACTTAAATACTACAATAAGAATATATATATTATTTTTTAAAATTAAAATTAAAATTGTTTTCTGAGCAAGATCAACAGGATCTTCTTTATCATTTCATATTTTAAGTTTGAAATACTATAATCATATACCGTTTAATTAAACTAAAAAAAAAAACAATAGCTACTCAAATATGAATTGATAATTTCTCTCACAAAAAGTTTAAGTTTGCACTTTCACAGCACTATGTATGAAGTTAGTTTTTTACCATTAAAAAAAGAAAGAGAGATCAGATCGTATAAGACAATTTGAAGAAAAGAAAAGAGTGTGTGAATTTAAAGCTATAGTAGTATGTCATTTATCTGATATTATTTTCCGACTAGAATTGAAGAAAGGAAAGAAAAAGGAAACAAGGAAGTTAAAGGAGGTCCGTGGACACGTGCAAATGATGGCAATGTCTTGGCTAATGATGGATTTCCACCGCTTCGTCCACTGCGTGGGTACCACTCTTATCATGCCATTGCCACCCAACTTCACCTCTCCTTGGTCCTTCACAATTCCTTCCCCCTCTATTTTCTTTGACCGACAAATTACGGATTTCCCATTTCAATTCAAAATCAAATGTTGTATTTTTCTTAATTAATTTCCCTAATCAATCCGGCACCTCTAATTATCCATTTATACTTCATTAATGTTAATTTTTTTTTTAGGAAATTAACCAATTTGAAAGAATAAATTAATGGAATAAATGTTAAATAATAATTGTTGAAGTCTATATCTTCTAATATGTAATTTAGAGAGAACATCGAAGCTCATTAAAAGAATATTTGGAATGACGTATGGGATATCAAATCTATTTATATCTTGATATTCGTATTTTCTTATGAAATTAATATTCAAACATTAAATGATATTTTATGTTCGTAATATTAAACTTATTCGGATGTAAATTCAAATACCATCATAAAAAAGAGATGCGTTAATTATGATGTAAGATGATAGTGAAACTGTGAAAGTAGGTGCTTCATAAAAAGGAGCAGTTTGGCTAGAAGAGTTTCCTGCCTGAGCTAGCGATGTTAATAATACCATGTAATCTGGTTTTGTGTGTTTTGGTTTTATCTGTGTATGGAATTGATTTAAACCTGCTTAATGAAACGCTAGTTCCTGCTTCCAAAAAAAAAAAAAAACAGTTTAATTCTACAATTAATTTGTAAATTGCTCTCGCAATAAGTTGCACTTAATAATCATATATATTCATTTCTTTAACATTAAGTAAACTTTACATCATCAAAATAATAAATGTACTTATTTAACCAAATTTTGTGAATTACGTGATTTATTAATCTACTTACCTAACAATTAAGTATAAAATTATCTACAATTATATATATATATATATACATATATATTTTCCACTTCTGAGATTGATTTGTAGTGTATGTAGCAAACAGACTCTATTTTCATTAACCATCATGTTTGCTTAAGGAATATACACATGAACAAAGTTTCTATCATATAAGATCTACGATAAATAAATTGATAGTAGTATACAAAAACTCAACTCCGTAAAATTTATATGAGTAGTAAAATTTGATGGTAGTGTCGTGATTATAAGGAAAGGGACGGATACTTTATTTAAAAAGGGAGTCCAAAATAGGGAGCTAGCTAGTTGTGGACTCAAGCTCATTACCTCAAACAAATATGCAACTATCGTCAACACTGATATCATTATTCCACGCATTTGTGTCAAACTAAGATGACACCTGGCCAATCAGATTACAAAGGTTTACCTTTTAAATCAAAAGTATCAGATCTTCCACTTCCAGCAGTTAAAACTTATAATACCATATTCACCGTGAATTTTCCCCTTTTTGTTTTTTAATGTAATTTCATCACGGGGATGTAAATTTAGTATGTTCCAGCAAATGATACACTCTAATTCAACTAGATTATAAATTTGATTAAGTTCCAATAATTCCGGTTATTAGATTCTATTGAATAATTTTAAGATGAGTCAAAACACTTATATTATGAGTTCCATCCGAATCTATCTTAATTTAAGTTAAGTTAAAATTTTATAAAAAATATATATATTTAAATATTTTATGTTATTATTTTATATTATTTAAAATCTAGCATTAACTTAACCACATAGAATTCATTTGAAAATATTAAAGTTCTAGAGTTTAAATCTTATTTATAGGTATATATTTTGAAAAAAATTATATATTCTATCCATTCAAACGAATAATGTAAGAATAATTAAATTAAAAAAATTAAAAATATATTTATTGTAAAATAAGAGTAATCACTTCGTAATCTTTAAACATCATTAAAAAATTATAGTTGTTTACTACACAATGAATGGATAGCATGATATTTTGATGATTTTACTTTTATAAATTGTATATATTAATTACATTTCTTAAAATTAATACATTTTAATTATATTAATGTTACATTTTGGATGTTTTATTTATTTTTCGCCAATTTTATTTTTTTGAATTGTTTGTTGGAAAAAATTAAGTTGAATTGAAATTATTCTCACGAACAGGTGCCCTATAAATAGATGTTTGAATAAAAAAATATTTAAAAAATAAAATAAATTAAAATCCCTAAAAAATTTCAAAAATAACTAAATTTTTCCAAATGTAAAATTAAGTTACTAAAGTATACCAATTTAAAATAAAGTTACTCATATATCTAATTTATGAAAAGTAAAATAAGTGTAATTTTTTTATTGAACTATCTTTAAGTTTTATTAAAAATAAATAAAAAATGATTATTTATATGTAAACTATAAGCTAATAAAT
This sequence comes from Hippophae tibetana, assembly GCA_037013495.1. Taxonomy (NCBI): domain Eukaryota; kingdom Viridiplantae; phylum Streptophyta; class Magnoliopsida; order Rosales; family Elaeagnaceae; genus Hippophae; species Hippophae tibetana. Next base: position 8,923,416 of record CM072804.1, read on the forward strand.
CATTTTGCAAAAAATATTCACTAGTTTCAAAAATTTAGCAATGGTCTTTTTAAAAATCGAGACGTTAGGATTTTGACCACGATCTAATGAAAAACTGTAACCATAATATATACATATAATCTCGATTTTTATAAGTAACTATGACCATAAATTAAATTATAAAAAATACTCAAATATATATAAACAAACTTATATAATCATGATTATTAAATGACTGTGATTTAATTAAAATAATAAACTCTCAGTCTTTTTAAAACTAAAATCAAATAATATATTATATGTTATTCATTTAAAAAATGAAAAAATTAATTCACAATATTTTTCATTTTTCTCTTAATTAATTTCATATATTTTTTTATATATTATCCAACATCAAATTTTTTTCTCCATTTTTTTTTCCGTTTTCCCTCTCTTATATTTCTTCCTTTGCTCAACTTCCTTTATTTTTTTTCTTTTTTCTTTCTTTGCTTTACCGAGCTTTTTTTTCCTTCTCTTTCCCTAGCCTCATAGCTTCTCTCTAGTGTTTTCCATTGCAATCCTTCTCAACTCCATCCACGTACGACTTTACCTAGCTTCATTGTACCAAGTATTGAAGTGTTTAAACTTTAAACTGATATTATTGTAGTATCTAGGGTTGTTCATTGGATCGAAACCGCAGATTTTATACTTATTCGATCCGACCATCCGCTCGGATTGAAACATCCTAATCCGCAACCGATCCGATCACCTTTGACATACGCTTAATCTGATCCGTAAATTATTCAGATAACATTCGATTGATACGATCAATCCAACCAATAAACTTAATTAACTTTATTTTTTGTATTTTTAAATAATTTTTTTAAATTTTCACATAAATCATAACATAAAAAATTTTGAATTAAAAGAAACATTAAAAAATCAAATAAATATACATATAATTAATTTTGGTCGGATCAGATGAATCGTAGTGAAATCCATCATCTGATTCGCACTTAATGGATGGAAAAAATTTCCATCAAATCCGACCATTGGATTGGATTGGATCAGATGAAAAATCAATGGATCGGATGGGATTGATCGGATTTTTTGGACACACCTAGCAGTATCAGTTTATATAAACCATCTTGATGGGTATGAAATTATTGACACATCATTGGATGACATTTGATGTGTTCTAAATTTTTTGTTGGAATTTGGTTACTTTTACATCTCCATTTTGCTTCTCTTTTGTAAGTTCTTATTCTCAAATCTAGTTGTAGTGGTATACATATAATAAAAAAATTGATATTCAAATTTAGGGTGATTTGAATAACGATCTTTACTGTTTTTCTCTCTCTGTTGCTAATCATTCTAAATTGGTAAGAACTTTGGATTTAAATGAGTTGAATTTAGAATCTTTTGTTTCTATTACCCTTCCCTTTTTTACTACTTTGAAACTTGAAAATGCTTTTTTGGATTATACAATACTTCAAAACTTGATACTAACTCGTCTTTCTCTTTATAATTTTTATTATAGCTTTTGCAAGGGTGTGTCTAACGATTTCAATCTTTGAGTTCCTATTACAAATATAATCTATTCGTTAATCTATTCTGAAATCCCTCTTTTGTAATTCTTGAATCTCCCAAAATTTTGAAATTTTTTTAGTATGGTTTTTTTCTCAATGGACATATCCCTTTCATTTCAATCAATTACAAGTCTTACCCTAACATTTGTTTCGTTTTCTGATAAGTGGTTAGAAGATTTGTGTCATACCCTACCTAGATTTGAGAGATTATGTTTGAGGATATGTTATGGTTTCTATCATATGAAGATTTGTATTCAGTAAGCTCAACCTTAACCTCTTCCTCACACTCAAGCAAATTGTTCTATACTCTAGCTCTCGCTATATTATTATCTATAGGAAATTGGGTTTATTTGAATTCTTTTTTTTTTATTTCTGATGGTTCACAATGTGATTTGTTCCCTCCAAATACTTCATGCAAGTTCTATTTCTTTGATCATTTTGGAAAATTAAGCCTTAAGCTATGCTCGAATGAATCTGATCACCAATTCAATGATGTGTTATGAATTAGGTTTCTCAAACAAGGTTCTTTATTATCATCATAGTAGCTTCATTCTTAACTATGATTTTCTTAATTTCATTTGATTTCTTCCCTTTGTAGTTAGATTTAAGGAAAGGAGAAGAAAATGAGAAAACTCAATTCAAAAATAAATATTTTGAGGTTTGCAAATTAATACTACCAACTTCAATATATATCATTATAAATTAGGCTTATTCAATTCAGTTGAGATGTAAATTTGTTTCTTTTTAATGCATATATTGAGCAATGATGTATATTATGGTATGAGTGAAGGTTTTAGTAATGAAGATGAAAAGGAACATCTTAGTGCCTCGTTGATTTCTTGTGGAGCTTTGTGATAGAGTATTTCCTATCATATTTCTACACTTATTCCTACTTTTACATTTGTTTACTTAATCAAAAGCTTTTTTGAATGCAATTTCTTTCACATTTAGACAATTTTGTCATTTCCTAATTTATCATTCCTATTGTTACTTTAGATGGAGGAACCTAATTTTGTGAATTGGGCACACCAAGCTATAGAATTCATTTTAGGTAAGTATAATAGCATTGAAATATGTTTTTTTTAAGTATTTAAGAGTTATTAGAGTACTTTTGTTGAATTTGGAGATGTTACTATAGATAGTGCAATTGTACATGATTGCAAATGATAAACCTTATGAAAGGAAGAAAAAAAAAGAGTTCAGGGCAAACTACTTTAATTTTTTTTTTTTTAATAAATAAATTAAATACTATAGTTTTAATGAGATTCATTACTATTCGGTTAGCTTCATCGGCTATTTTTTTAGTGTAAGGAACCACTTGCAACATTAATAGTGATTGTTTAATCAATGAAGTTATTATTTCATTATTATCAACAATTTAGATTTGGATCAATAATGATTTAAATGAAATAGGTTTCTAGTTTAATGTGTATTAAGTTTTGTATAGTTTGTAAGCGGGCTAGCCCAATTTGTTTAACCCAATGAAAAACACAATATATATAAATATTACAACGGAGTTATAAGCAATTAATGTTTGACTCTTATACTTTTACTATGTGATCCCTACTATTTATACTTTATAACCTTTTACTTTTGAAAAGATGCAATATAGTCATTATTATGCTATTTTAATGCTTATGCAAGCTACTATTATCTAATACATTAATATTTTTAAGGTTCCTTAAAGAACTTGATATCATTGGCAAAGAACATGGAATTCATTGAAGGCATTGTTAGCACCTTAATGACGTGATTGGTGAAAAGAATGTGTTTTCCTTTACCACAAAATGATAAAATTGTGTTTTGTTTGTAACCTCTTTATGATACCACTTATATTGTTGGCTATGAATAATCATATCAAAATAGTTGGCTAGCTAACAATAATTTAAATATGTATATTTTAGTTTAATCATGAAGGAACTTACACTAATAGTAAAATTGGTGAAATACGGAATGAGTGAGCAAAACTTAGACCATCTATACGCTCTTATATTTTTTTTGTTAAATTGATTTAAATTTTGGGAAATTTGATTAATATTGTTATTGATAACTTTTTTACATGTATTTCATATTTTAGAACACTTTAATTAACTAGATAGTATGCCTTTATTATGTTTTAGTATATAAATTTTCAAATATAATTACACTTTTAATTTAATGTAATATTATAATTTATATTAAAAAATGGGGTTAAGTGAGATGTATGTGATCACGATTTAAGTGTAGACGAGACAATAAACATATAATTTGATCATAGTCTTATAAAAGACCGAGACCATAGACGTATCATTTGGTCTTGATCTTTTAAATAGTATGTCTATAGTTTCAGTATTTTAAAAACTGTGACTAAATAGTATATTATGGCCTCGGTCTTATAAAATATCGTGATCAAATAATATGTTTATGAACTCGGTTAAAAACCGAAATCATATGTAAGAGTATATAATATCTTTCACTTAGACCTCGATTTTTATAACCGTAGTCATAGATTTATAATCACGATTAAAAACCGAGATCACATATTAATTTTGTAATAGTAATTGATCATGGACAAAGCCCAATCTAGTACACTCGATGACTACGCCCGATCTAGAATTGGATTTTGAGCTTATATTTAATTTGAAAAATGAAACAAGATCCAATCCGATCTACCCGCAAATATATATGATTCGACAACATCTAGTGGTATCTAATCTGTATATGAAGTTTCTAACTTGTGGTAGACTCCTACCCAACACAAAATTTACATCCCTGCATGTAAGTAACTTATTTACATATTTTGAGTTCTTTAATAATATAATCAAGAGAAATGTACCTATCATATATTAGTTCTTTATATTTCTTCTTTGGTAAAAATCTAAATCTGTGGTGTTAGATGTCGAATGAGAATGCACTATGTATTATGTTTTCTTTAATATTTCGATTATGATGTAATAGGATGTAACGTAACTATCATAATCGTGAAAAGTGAAACGAAATTGTCTTTGGTTAGGTTGCTTAATAAGATGAAATTAATGAGCTTACTTTTCAAACTAATAGTGCATACAAGCACCCAAATAATTTCCATTTTAGAATGTAATTGAGGTAGCTAGAGCGCTTATGCTTACCATGTTTGTAACTTTTAAATATAAATCTGAAGGAAAAAAATGGTTTAACATTTAATTTTTAATTTCAACTTTAAAAAATAAAAATCATAAACAAGAATATCAGATGTTACATGTTTAATTTTAAAAAAAAATTATTTTTAATAAGTTTTGCTCATTAAAAAGGTTGGTTATTAGTTTTTGGTACCTAGAAGAAAAATGAAATGAAATTCAACTAAAAAATAAATTTTAAAAATTTAAAATTTTTGCTTATCAAATATAATGAACAAAAATAAACGAATTATAAATATTAATGACTTGTTTTATAAGGATTCAGATTTAAGATTTAAGATTTATGATTTATGATTAAATAATTAGATTTATAATTTATGATTTTTTTTTTGTAAAAATAACCATTAATCTATTTGTTAACAATTTTTTATTAATGATTTTGAAGGAAAAAAATCAAAATTCATTTATAAATTCTTCGGTGCTTTATGTTTTTTTTTTCAAAAACTTAAAAAATTAAGATTTTTTTTGTTATTATTTATAAATTATATGCTTTTAATCATTTTATTCAAATACATATCAATACAAAAATGGTAAGATTTAATTTATTCTTTAAAAAATGTTTGGTTAAAATCAAAATCAAAATCAAAAATTAAAAGTCTAATTCAAAAATCTAATTTTTAAAAAATTATTAATCGTGATCTATTTTAGTAGTGATTTCTTTAAAAAATGAAAGTGAAAATGAAAATGAAAAATTATTATTAAATATACTTTATTGAAAAATCATTTAAAAAAATCAAAAATTCAAAATCAAAATCATCAAACAATCCCTAAATTTTAGTTTTAAAATATAGTAGCTCACGTTGTTCTTTGTACATCCTCATTTATTTCAAGTATCGAACCACATTTGATCCTTAATAGAAGTTTTTTACCAACTATATATGATATCAATCGTGATTTTCTATGTGGCAGTTACGCGTAAACGTCAAAGTGAATGAGACTAGTTAAAGAGACATAATTCTTGTCCTCAAACTGTAGTTTTTGTTGGGTACTTGGGTTGGCTATTTAATATTAATGATACTTTTATATTTTATATTATTAAAATATTTTATTTTAATATTCTAACTTATTGATATCTTTTTAATTATTTTAAATAATGTTTGTTCATCAAAATTGATCACATGTATTATACATATTAAATTTATAATTAAAAATTAAAAATATTTATTTATTATAATTTTAGAGTGAAAATATTATCATAATTTAAAATAATTGTAACATTTTTTTATTAATACATTCTTTTTCAACAATAACACACTAAATTGTAGTTAATTATAAGATTAAAAAAATTAATTCATACACATTTATTATACTTATTTTAAATATTTATTATTTTATTTATTAAAAAAATAAGTAGTCGTGGTTAATTTTTTTTATCTATATCTATAGTAAAATATAGCCATAATTTTTTTCTATTTACTTTTGTTTTCTCTTAAATTTCTACAAATTTTATTTTTTTAATATGTTTTTTTATGATACATGTGAACAACTTTGATAAATAAAAAAGACGCAAATACTATTAAAAATAACAAAAAGTATATTAATACTTGAATTTTATAACAAAATATTTTAATAATATGTAACTTAAATAAAATTCCAATCCCCTTTTTGTTCATACATGCAAACTAGCTAGAGAACCTTAGCACTCATACGGAAAGCATATACTGAAGAATATGAATACAAATTAAGTTGAAGAAAAATGAGCAAAAAGTGAGATTCTATAAGATTTTATGTCCGAGTAAAATCCATATATACTAGTTCAAAATAAGTGAGCTAGCTAGTTCGCTAGCTGTTTCGCAACCTTAATTAACCCGCGTTCTATATCTGGCTTCTTCTAATCTTAAATATGTGGATTGGAATCTTATTATTCAATGTCCATTAATGGTCTAAATAGATCTTAGCTAGGTAGAAAGGATGTTAAATAGTCGCATCATTCTTTTCTCTCCAACCATCTCGCATAATTCCAAGTTTATCGCCCTCAGATTAGAAGATTATATATTATAAATAATCGTAGACTCGTGACTATCTTTTCCTACATTTTAATTAACATTTATACTAAACTTCATACTCATATTGATAGTTGGGTTACATTCATATTATCTATTATCTAGTTATGTTTTTTTTTTAAATGTTAGTATCATAATTGATATATCTTGTTTGTATTTTATCAAAATAGAAAAGGGACAACAAAAAAGGCTAAAAAAATGCTTGAGATGGTACAAAATTTACAAAGAAGATGAAACATGAGTCTACCAACTGGTAGAAAAATAAGCAAAACAAGCTACATAGATGCGTGTGTAATCAATAATATCCATTACTCAAATACAAAGACCCACCTAAATTTTTGTAACCTGCTTCACTCTTCCACTGTTTTCTAGAAAGTGATCTAGCCTCCCTTTCCAACCCTAGTGTTGGATTTGGTTTTTTATTTTTATATGAAACCTAGGGTTTAGTGTGTTCTCTAAAAATTAAGAATGGAGGATTTATTGAATTGTGTCAATAGAATTGATCTCACCTTGGATATTAATGACCTAATTGTGAAGGACACAAATACTCTAGATTTGGCATTAGTTGGACATTATCTCCAAAAACCCAATCAATGTGGAGTCTTTCTTGCGAGTACATAATGAAAATTGGATAAAGGATGGAGGTTCAAATGAAAGTGGTAGATCATTCCACCATTGTATTCAATTTTGAAGATCTTATTAATATGGAATTTGTGCTTGAAAAATCCCCATGAAATTTCGATAATAGTCTTATTGAGATTCGTTAACTCCTTCCACGTATGTCTCCTTCTAGCTTGGATTTTATTTCAACACCATGATCTTTCTATGGATTGAAGGATTGAGTCCATTGCGAGAAGAATTGCTGAATTTTTTTGTTTAATCATTGAGATTAATGAATTCTCCCTAATTAGTGGCACTATAAGGGCTATTAATGTTCGAGTGAGTTTTGAGCACAATCGAGCTTTGATTCCATGGGTCTAAAACCCCTTTCTACTATCTCATGTTTGATTTGAAGTAAAGTATAAACATTTATCAAAATTTTGTTATTATTATGGATATATAAAACATTAATCTCACCTTTGTTTACTAATATTGAATTTGGGGGGAAAGATCCAAAATATGGGGAATGACTTGGATCTGATATAGACATACATGTTTCAGATCATGTAAGAGAGAATGGATGGTTTTGTGTTTGTTAAGAGCGGTGAATTTAGTAAAAGAAAGAAGTGTGTTAAAGTTAGAATGCAAAATATGAAAATTTTGGTTGTTGGTGCTAGTAGATATGGTATATAGAGCGTAAAAATGGTGTGAAAAGTACAAAGGGTGGTAAGGTTGATGATAATTATTCTGTTATTAGCTAGTTCTTAAGTGGATTTTGGGATAAATGTTCTTGGTTGCTTTGGTTAAGTTAGATTGCATATGATTTTGAGTTTTTCTTTGTAGTTTCTTGTTTAGCTTTTACTCTTATGTTCTAGGTGTGTTGCTTCTAAGATTGTATTGTTTTTTTATTTTTTGTTCTTTTAGTTTGTTGATTGTATCTTATGTCTTCGTGTGTCTTGAAGTCTCTAAGGAAGTTATAGGACCTATATCCCAGTTAGATATCATTGGTATGATTCTTATATGGGATTATTGCTGCTAGCATTGGATGTTAAAATGTTGAGGTTTTATTCCTAATAGCTTACTTGTTGATGGACTTGTGTAAGGATATGTTGTCTTAGCATCTTTATTTTTATGTATTTTGTATTGGTTATTTTATTGGTTACCTTGCTATAAATTTAATGGAAATCTTATGTGGTTAATTGACTAAAAAAGTTAAGTAAAAATGTAGATATTTTATAAACATGTTTACAATGAAAAAAAATGTTACATAGATGTGTAGAATATAGTAATAGGAAAAAGTTTAAAAAATATATAAAAATTACAAAAAATATTATATATAAAACTTATAACAATAAAAATGATAACAGATAATATTAAAAAAAATTAATTAAATAATGTTTAACATTAAACAGATTTAAATAACTATAGTTTACTTTAAATAACGTTAAAATAGTCCGTATTTAAAATAAAATATGTGTTATATTTTTTTAATAATAAAAGTATATAAAATAAATATAAAAAATATTATTGTTTTAATTATAAATTTTTATTATATTATTTTTATTTTTACTATTTTTCAAGAAAATATTAACTTTTCAATGTAATTGATATTGCTGATATACAAAGCTCGTGATAAAAGATATTCATAATAGTGAAAATTGACGCGTTTAAGCTACTAAATATAATTGTATGATATTGCTAACACGCACACTGCCAACCAGGTTCTCTTGATCAATGTTATCGTGTGCTGGGACCCATCCACTACACGTGTAAGTTCAATCTCTTGAAAAGGAGTAATATTTAATATAATTGAGTGCATACCACAAAATCCCTTTAATTTGTTTGATGATACTCAATTTTAATTTACTCAAAAACCTATGTATCATGAGTTACATAAACAGAATAATTAGTTTTGCTAATTTACCCCAAAAGTGAAATACGCACTATGTATGCTAATTAGTGAAATACGCACTACGTATGCTAATTAAGTGTTACTAAATGTCAAGCTCAATTAATTAGCATACAATTGGACATACCATGAAAAGTGGGGTTTGGTGGTCTTTTATATTAATATTAGATTGGAGCTACAGTTTCCAAAGAAAGAAGCCAGACGGGATTTGGCATTTTCATATAAGAATTACTAATTTTTTTTATATATATTTAAATTTCTTGTCATTTTTTATACATTCTATACATATTTTAAAGAAGACGGCATTCACTGAGTCTCTCACGATTTCACAAAGACATATATATCCGTATCTTAAAAAGCAAATATTTATTCAAGTTTGGGATTAAAGGAATCTTTTTCTCTCATTTTCCCTCCCTTAACTTCTCGCTTTAATAGTGAAAAAGGTTGAGAGAAGCAAAGAGGCCACCGAAAAGCAAGGACACCTTATCATGAAAGCAAGGAAATTTAAATTTAAATTAAAAAAACGACCCGATTTGACGGGCCAACACACACGCACATTCACTTGATTATCATCATTAGTACTCAGTAATCACCACTGCTACTACTACTACTCAAAACTAGTTACTTATCCACACGCACAAATATTAACCAGTTACAAGCCAACAACATCAATAAGTTTCGTTGTCATGGACAATATTGTTTTTTACCGAAAAACTTTTATAAGTATCTTATTTAAATATAAATATATTTAAATTATATATTTTTAATGTGTTTTTGAGTAATAAAATCTTAAAATAAAGATTTTGATGAGATAAAAACCTATCTTATATATATATAATTTTATAAATATTATATCTAAAATATACGCTATTAAGAGTTACGAAAGTTATTTAAAAACTATTATACATATCTTATTTGAGTATAAATATGTTTAAATTATATATTTTTAATGTATTTTTTAGTGATAAAACCTTAAAATGAAACTTCAGATTAACATAAATCTATTTTATGCACTTTATTTGTTTATAATTTTATAAATATTATATTCGTCCGTAACACCACTTATTATCAATGTGCCTATTATATTATGTCACCTAGTTTGGTACATACATTAGTGATTTTTTGTATTAAATGTGTAACATTTATGCGGTTTAATTAATGTTATTACCTCGTTATATTATAACAAAGTTATAAGGATGATGACTTAACGATTGTCCAAACCCGATGAACTTGATAATGTATACAGTGTAGCTAATTAGCATACCTCGTTATTACACTGTAAGGTTTTAAAGGTTAAGAACTTGTGAAATTATAAGATCCCAATGTGATTTCGGTCCTCACCCTGTATTGAGGACCTAGTAAATTTACTTAGAAACTTAGAATTATATGGATATAACAACCAAACATATGATAACTTATTTTTTTTTATTATATAATATGTAACATTTATTAGATTATTTATAATGTATACTCATGTCACTGAATACATAACTTCAATTTCTTTTTTATAAAATCATTAAAATTCTTAATATAAAGAATTCTCACCATAAAAAATACATTTTCTTTATATTTTTTATTATCTTTAGTTTGTCATTTAAAAAAATGCTATTAGCACACATCTTATCACACATTCTTTATATTATAATAGTGTTGTAATTATTTTAAAATTTTATTATATTTTTAAATAGCATAAACACATATCATCATTTAAATTATGTTAGTAAAAAAATAAGTATAAATTTAGGAATAATTAACCTTCTTATTCTTTTGTCTATCGATCATCCCACTTCTTCTTACTTTTTTCCCCACTCTATTTCTTTGGCTTTTGTGTCTTTAAAACTAAAATAAATGGTAAAAATCCCAAGTCAACCTCACCTCATCATTTGGTCTTGTTTTTCCCTAGCAACACCTCATTTCCCACTCTGTGTCACTTTTAAGCCTTATTTCTCTCTCACACTCTCTATCTATAACTCTCATTCTGAAATCTTCTATATAATTGGTGCTACTCGATTATTCAATCCTTCACCATGGGAGGAAGTATGAAGGTTCATCAGTTTGCACGTGGACTGTGGGATCATGAATCTCCTTCTCTCTCGCTTGGCTGCAAGCGCTTACGCCCTCTTGTTCCCAAACTACAAAACACCAACTCCCAAAACCCTACAACAACAACTACTACTCATATTGCTCATTTGGACCTCAAGAGCTTCATTAGACCCGATAGTGGTCCAAGAAACACCGGATCTCCTCACCAAAATAAAGATCCTCCCCAGGTACATATATTCTCCTACTATAATTGCAGTACTATATATCTGACTTTTCCATAGTCCATGCAGTAGTTACATGAATAACTAATGAAAATTAACAAAATTAGCTCATAGCACACGTATATATTCCATCTATACATAAATGTTCTAGATATTCAATTGGTTTTATTTTTATCATTAATACAATCACGTACGTTAATTTACGGAGTAAGAAAAATAAACGCATTCTTTTTCATTTGAGTTTATAATGAAATTTCTTATAATAATTATCATGACATACAATTAAATCATTTATAAAAAAATTATTTGTTAATTATTTTAATTAGTCGTGGAAAATGAACAATGCAGCAGATAACAGCTGAGGCACACCCAGGAGGGACAAGATGGAATCCAACACAAGAACAGATAGGAATACTGGAAATGCTTTATAGGGGAGGAATGCGAACTCCAAATGCCCTACAAATAGAGCAAATCACTTCCCAACTTGCCAAGTACGGCAAGATCGAAGGCAAGAATGTGTTTTATTGGTTCCAAAACCACAAAGCTCGTGAGCGTCAGAAACAAAAGCGTAATAGTCTTGGTCTTAGCCACAGTCCCCGAACACCATCCGCCCCACCACTACTACTTAGTACCATTACTTTGGACAAACCTCGGGTACGTACGTATGTTAATATGATTGCGTACTTCACTATGTATGCTCCTAATTAATTAACAATTATTTTTCTTAATTAAATAAAATATTTGCAGGCTGCAGGAGTTGTAGTGGAAAGTACTAGTACTACTAGAGAATTAGAGGACAGTCCGTACAAAAGAAAGTACAGGAGTTGGGGATTTGAATGCTTGGTAGAATTAGAGAGTAAATCATCATCTTCGTCTTCTTCATGTTGTAGAGAGGACGAGGAGGTGGATGGAGATAGAACTCTAGAGCTTTTCCCATTGCATCCTGAAGGACTAAGATGAATTATTGTAAGGACGAGTACTGCAGGTTGCAGGCACAGCGTGCCTAGCTAAGTCGAGATATATTTTCAATATTTCACCTTCACATTGATCAGCAGCTTTGTTTCCCAATGCGATCTGCTTTCATAAGTGCTTTTAAGTACTACTACTACTACTTTCTCTTTCTTCTTTTCTTTCTTATTCTCTCGTTTCGGGAAAAGAAGAAAGAGCAGGTTGTCTCTTTTGTACCGATCTCTAATATTCTCATTGAAACAAAGCGCTTCATTCGGTGGATGTTACTGTTTGCGTGCCATCCTTTTGACTAGAGGCGATCAAAGCTTGCTGAATCAAAGGTTTTAGGTTAAAAGTGAGAACCTATAATTTAGTACACTGAAGTCCACGCACCTACTCTTTCTTAAGCCTATCATCTTTATATATTACCTTCCTTTGTTTTCTTTTCGGTTTCTGCTATTTTCGTTTCGAATTTCCCACAATTCGATAACTTTTTTTTATTTTTTATTTTTTAAAAACAAAAATGATTTTTTATGTTTTATATAATTCGCCACTCGGAAGACTTTGATCGATAAAGTAGGAGATCATTTAATCGATGGACATGTATTTTTCTTTTTTCTAGATAATATATATAGTTAGTGTTTGGTGGGACCAATTTTGTTAACTATGCCGATGATATCGCGACAATTTAAAATTTAAAGATTCTCTTTTCATTTAAAATAATATAAAGCTGAATAGGATTTTATCCTGGAATAATTCTGTGATTTTCTTATCAGGAGTTCAACGTCCAAGTTTACGCCTTAAATCAGTTCATTTAACAAAAAATATTTATTGTTAAAACTTTAGGTAAAGAAAATTTAATATTAATTTAATTTTTTTAACAAAAATAAATATCCAATAAAATATAGGAAGATATATCAATTTAATTGATTATTAATATACATTAAAATAATGAATAATAATTCTTAAGTCTACCCAATATTACATTTATTATTTATTTATGACTATAAATGAACTTGCTACTGGTGAGAAGGATTTTCCTTTTGAAATAGTTATGTGAGATTGTGATCTATGATTTATTTTTGGAGCACTAAGCTGATCAACTTCTCAGGCCTCGCACAATTATTATTATTATTATTATTCTAACTTTTCTAAAGTCCAATTCATTGTTTAATTTTTTTTTTTTGGGTTCAAATAGTGATAAAAATCCATCAAGACCCAACAAGCAAGCAGCACAAAGCGAAAGACCAAACTCAACCATAAGTAGAACATGGCAAAACAGCACCATACTCCAGCTACCTATACCAGACCTAGCAAACCAAAAAACAAGAAGGCAAAATCCATATTTTATCTACCCTAGGTAGACTTGTGAATTTTAAAGGAAAATTCTACCACAAAGACTAGAGCAAATCTTCTAGGAAATGAATCAACCAAAACACCTTATTCTCCATATCATAAGTAAGGTTGATTGTGCTAGAAAATCACATTTTTATACTAAATTAGCAAACATATTTTTCTTTCATTAATTATATTAACTTTTTAATTTAATGAATTAAAATCAAGTAATCTAATTTTAATAAGTCCTTAAATTGTCCAAATTAATATAGATCGGTTGATTATTTATTGATTTTGGTCTTAATTAGGTGATTATCGGAACTCTAATTGAGACATATATAAAGATATATAATGATCATTTCAATTATGATAATTTGATCATACTCAAAATATATAGATAAATTAATATAGATCTCAATATATATAATGATAATTTCAAATTGTTCATCTCAAGATATCTAGAATAAAAAAATGGTCATCGTTGTTATATTATTAGGATTTTTGAGTATTCTATTCGTATTGTGTTTGAAAAGAATATTGATATTTTGGGTGAAATTCTTTGAATTTTGAGATATTAAGATTTTTTAAAATTTCATATATTGGGATATTTTTTAGATTTCTATATTTCTTCAATTAATTTATTATTTATTTTTAAAATAAAATTGTCTAGGATCTATATTTTCAATCTATTTTGATATATGATTGTTTAACATTATTAAATTTTTTAAGTGTTTTGATTATCTACAAGGTAGAACATTTAATTATTTTCTTATATAGTTATTATATTGTTTCGCTAGTTAGTATAATATTTTCAATTAAATTGATTAAAATAACAAGTTGCTAAAGTAACCTCAATTGTAAAGATTAACTTTACTGAAAATACATAAATATTTATTCGGGATTATTTATGCGAACTATGCTTGACTCAAAGAAATACACAGTTTCACTAAATTACAATGCGTCTATGATGATAAATGCGTGACGATTATTTATTTATTTTTACGTGAACAACAATCGGTAAAAAAAAACTAATATTTTAAAAAATTAATTGTCAATATTTGATCATTATACTGAGAGTACAACTTACACTTAATTTATTTATCCAAAGACTAGGAATGAATTAATGTCATGCTAGGTATCTTGAGATGAAAAATTTGATTTATTTGTTCTTGTTTTAATTTATTTATATGAGATCTTGTTAGATTTGAGTATGTTTTTTTTATATTGTTGTATTTCTTTGCAACTGTTACAAATGTTTTTGCCCAAGTCAACAACATTCTAATGTTGAGCTAGATGAATTTGAAAATTTGGAAAGAAACCGTGGAGATTATCCTCGGTTGTATGGATTTGGACCTTGCACTTTAGTTAGATTGATCCATTGTTATTCTAGAAATCCTCAATGAGGTTAAAATTGAAAAGTGAGATTGATCTAACTAAATTTGCATGATGATTATGAAACGCTTCGTTTCAAAAGTGTTTCGAGGTTCTATTACCAAAAATAAAATAGCCAAGAAGTTTTTAGAAGAAATTGAGTAATATTTTGCTAAGAACGAAAAGTTGAAGATGAGTAACCTTTTAGCTAAACTCATCGCGATGAAGTATAAAGGTGAAGAGACCATAAAAGGGTACATCATAGATGTCTCATATCGCATCAAAACTTAAGCCACTTAAGTTTGAGCTATTTGAGGAATTCTTCGTGCACTTGGTTTTGATCTATCTTCTTGCATACTTTGGGAAATTCAAAGTAAGTTATAATACTCAAAATTGTGAAATGTTCCTTAATGAGCTTATATCTCACTGTATGCAATAAGAAGAAAGATAGCAGCGAGATAAGATTGAAAGTGCTCATTTGACATCAACATTTGAGAATAAGAAAAATAAGAAAGTTGTGGTTTCTATGGAATATTATTCTCAGTAAAAGAAACAAAAGAAGCAGGATAAGGAGTTTGCCTGTTATTTCTACAAAAAGTTGGGACACATAAAGAATAAGTGTTTTAAGTGCACCAACTTATGTGTAAAGAACAGTATACTTCTAGCTTTAGTTTATTCTAAAGTTAATTTAGCTTTTGTACAAAAGGATACTTGGTAGGTAGAATATGGTGCTACTCACATAAGAATTTCTATATAGGGTTGCTTATGGAGCCAACCACCAAGAAATATGGGTGACAATAATATAGTTGCAATGGAAGTTGTATGGACTTTTATATTACAATTCAAAATTGGATTTTATTTAGATTTATTTGAGACATTTGTTGCACCATCTTTTAGACAAAATTTAATTTATATTTATAGTTTGAAAAAATCAAAATTTTCTTGTTCTTTTAGAAATAATAAAGTTGTTAGTCTCTATCAAAATTCAAATTTTATTGGTTTTGGTTATTTAATTGATAATTTGTATATACTTGATATAGTTAGTTCCTAAAATAAAATATTGTAAGCAAGTAATTTTGCCAACTTATAGCATAAACGTTTAGGACATATCTCTAAGTAGAGGATTCAGAGGCTTGTGTTAGATGAAATTCTTGAACCCTTAGATTTGACTAACTTTCAAGGTTGCGCTGAGTGCATAAAAGGGAAATGAATAGATGTTATAAAATTAGGTGCCAAGAGAGCTACAAACGTCTTAGAAATTATACATACTAATATCTATAATCCATTCCTTACGACTTCATAGAGTGGGCAATAGTACTTTGTTACATTCATATACGATTACTTTAGGTATGATTACCTATATTTGATACATGAGAATTTGAAATCTCTTAAGCTTTCAAATCTTTTAAAGTTGAAGTTGAAATTCCACTTGAAAAGAAAATAAAATCTTTCAAATTTGACCATGGTGGTGAATACTACGGGAGGTATGATGGATCAAGGAACAACGTCAAAGACCCTTTGTAGTTTTCCTTAATGAGTGTGGAATTGTTCCACAATACACTATGCCAGGCAAACCTCACATGAATGGTGTTGTAAAACGACGAAACTACACTCTTAAATATATTGTAAAGAGTATGATTGATCATTACTTCTTACCAGAGTTACTTTAGGGTGAAGCTTTAAAGACCACAACGTATATCCTTAATAAGGTATCAAGCAAAGTAGCTGCCAAAACTCTTATGAGCTTTGGATAAGAAATAAGTATTGCATTAGGCACTTGCACATTTAGAGTTGTCCAACGAAGGCACGACCTTATATGCCATATGAAAAAACTAGACTTAAGGAATGTTAGTTACTATGTTGTTGGTTACTCTAAACACTATTAGGGCTACAAGTTTTACAATCTCGTACCAAAATCCTTCTTTGAAACAAAAAATGCAAGATTTCTTGATAATATTAAGTTTTAAGGGGAAGAAAATATAAAGAATGTTGTCTTTGAAGAAGAATTTGTTATTAACGGTGATTTGGTCTCTATACTTATCATTTTTCAAGACACAATTCGAGCATTAGATAACAATATTCAAGTTCTTATTCTTGATAGTGTTCTACACCAAGACAACAATGAGATTCTTCCTCAAGCACAACTTATAGAACAAACTAAACAACCTCAAGAAGTGCCATTAAGGATTAACATATGATTATATCATCTTTTCCCAAGAACATGAGAATGTGGTTGGTTTAACAGAGGATGATCCCATCAATTTCTATCAAGCAATGTACAATTCTAACTCTCATAAATAGATTGATACTATGAAGGATGAGATGAAGCTTATGAAAGATAATGACATTTGGGATCTCATTGAGTTACTCAAAGGTGTGAAACCCATTGATTATAGATAGATATTTAAAACCAATAACGATTCAAAGGATAATGTCTAAAGATATAGGGCACATATAGTCACCAAATGCATTACTGAGAAGGTAGACATAGATTACAAAGATACTTTCACTTTGGTATCTTTAAAAGAATGTAAGAACTATAATGAAACTGGTGGCTTATTTTTATCTAGAGATGCATTAGTTAGATGTCAAGACTACGTTTTTCAATAGAGACATTAACATGATGATGTTTATGGTACATCTAAAAAAAAATGTATCAAGAGATCCAAAGTCATTGATTTGTAAATTGAAGAAATCTCTTAAATAGGCTTTACGTCAATGGTATCATAAGTTCCATCAAGTCATCACTGCATATGGTTTTGAGGGAAACGTCAATGATGATTACGTATATCACAAGTTCAGTGGGAGTAAATATATTTTTCTAATATTATATACCGATGATATTTTGCTCGTTAGCAATAATATAGGCTTACTATACGAAACCAAAAAATAATTGACAAAGAAATTTGAGATGAAAGATCTTTTGTATTAGGTATTCAGATATTGAGATATCATTCTCAAGGTTTCCTTTAGTTGTCACAAAAAGCTATATCAATAAGGTTTTGATTGGATTCGACATGAAAGATAGTTAATAAGAAGACATAATAGTGGCTAAAAGAGACAAGTTTAGTCTTAAACAGTACCCTAATAATGATCTTGAAAAGAAAAAGGTGCAAAAGATTCCCTATGCTTCAGTAATAGGAAGTATGATGTACACTCAAGTTTGTACTTATTCCAACATATCATTTATAGTAGAAGTTTTGGGCAAATATTTGAGTGATGCAAATATATCAGCAGCATTGAAAGGCAACCAAACACATGATGCGTTATTTGAGAATAACAAAATACTACATGCTCAATTACTAAAGATTAGATAGTTTAGAGATGCCAATATAGCAAGTACTCCACATTAGGCCATATCTTTATATTGGCTAGAGAAGCTATCTCATAGAAGTATGCTAAGCAGACTCTTATAGCTTCTCCAAACATAGTTATGGAATTCATCGCTTGTTATGAGGCATCCAAATATAGTATAAGGCTATAATACTTTTTCACTTGACTGTGTGTTATAGATGGTATTGACGAGTAATTGAAGATTTATTATGATAATAACTTGATGATGTTTTACTCCAACAACAACAAAAGCTTGATAAAGTCAAAGTTTATCTACATCAAGTTTCTAGTTGTTAAGGAGAGAGTTAAGTATAGATAGATTTCCATAAAACATAGATAAGCATATTCTATGCTAGCAGAATCATTAAATAAAGGCTTAATGCTATATTCTATATGTTTTACTTTAGACATTGGATTGTTTAGGTTTCTAAAGATTAAAGTTGATGATTTATGATTTTATTTTTGAGATTACTTATGTTTTCTATGTGCAATGTTCACATTGTAGTAAGGACTTTAGATTGATCTCATTAAAGAATGAAGAAGGAACACTTGGAAGTATACGTGTCTAAAATCACATTTCATGTAATTTTCATGCTACTCATTCATATTGATCTATGTTATTAAGTGTATTATTAAGGTGGTCATCGTGGTTTGGTCATGACTGTTTTGTGATTAAAATCGTGGTGATTTCATTACAATTATATGAGACTGGCTAGATTATTTAAAGAGAAGTCTAAGAATAAATATCATACAGATATGCGCCTAATGAATTATTGTGATATAACTGGTTCAGGAATAATATGTCGCGTTAGTGAGAGATTGTTAGAAAATCACATTTTCTATATTAAATTAGGCCAAATATATTTTCCATTCTTGATTATATAACTGCTTAATTTAATGGCTAGAATTAAGTGTTCTAATTTTGATAAGCCCTTAAATTCCTCAAATTGATATGAATTGATTGGGTAATTATTGATTTTTACCTTAATTAGGGGATTATGGGAACCCTAATTGAGAAATATATAAATATCAGCTCGGTTATGCTTCCTAATACACCAAATCATAAAATAATTTATGTTTTCTACATCTAGAGCAGAGACGATGATCCAATTGAGGAGTTGAGATGATTTTGTTGATTAAGATTATAAACTACCCCATCGTTCATGTTATTTCGTTTGTAATCGATTGTCATAATATTTTCACAATAATAGATTATCGTTCTCAATGGATCCAAATATCTTGTTTGAATCTATAAATACTTAATAATCTGAAACGATATACATTCTATAATTTTTTGGTATTTTGTTCTATGATGTTTGTATCTAGAATTTGTTTATGGCTTTTACTATGATTTATTCTAACACATTGGCCATGAAAAAAAACCTAAACTAGCCACTACCATATACAAACAAGACTATAACAACAACAACAAAAATAAACCAATAATATAAAGTCAAAACTAATGGAGAAATAACAAACATGACCCTAATCCAATAAGTAAAACAAAAAAATGATAGAAACCAATCATCAATACCAAATTTTGTATTGAAAATCAAAGTGTAAACCATAACAACAAAACCCTCAGATCAAGAGTAGCCATCTCAATCAACAAAGGGAACCAATAATTGTCTTTAAATCAACACTATCACCAACTCCAACATAGTCCTCTTCCTCGGTTAGTGTAGAGCAAACTTGAAAATTACAAAGGAAATTCACATCTTTTAATCACTTTCCCTAACTCTTGCTAGTTTTAACACCTTCAACATCTCTTACCAGCTACATTACCTTTCCAATTTACCAACATTCATAATCCCTTTTCCTCTATCTAAAACTCTTCCACCACATTTCTTTTATCCACTAAGCTACTAGTCCCAAAAGTAAAGTAACTTGCCTCTCCTTCTTTAGACCAATATTTTTGACATGTAAGGGAATCTTCATGTTAGTATCAGCGCGAAACCATTTACCAAAATAATCATATTTTCTTTCAAAATTAATACACTGATCTTTAGCATTTATGTAGAATTTAGATTGATGTATACACCTTTCATAATAAAAGCATAAATAAGGAAGACATTCACATTTAAATTTGATTCACACATAATTATCATTACATGGAATCCAAGCACCAAATACAAGAGATCGAGATAGATTAACATATATGTACACTTTAATAGACCTAAACACTCCACTATATAAGAAGAACTTATCCAATTCAAAGTTGTGAACCAATAGTACTAACAACTCACTTATCAATTATATTTATTTTTTCAATCCATCTAAAGGTTACGGAATTACAATCAGATTGAGGTAGAATAAAAAAATATATTCAAAAGAGATATAATTAACCTAAGTTTCTATACAGTAAGAAAGACGTTATCAAAACTCAATGGAGTCTTATTCAATACTAAATTCATTTCAAAAACACCTTCAATATAGAAATATGAAAGTGCATATATCCCTCACATTTAGGTTCAATCCATTAATGTGAGATAACTCGTTCATAATTGTAAGATCATATATGTCAATTGTAAAATTGTTCTTAACTCATCCATTTCATTTATAGATACCAAAAATTAAGCAACTAAATTTACAAACTTAGAGTACACGAAATATTACACTCAATTTCTAACTAAATTTGTAGTTAAAAAGGGAAAAAAATGAAAAACTAAGGGATGAGAGAAAATATTGGTTACTTTTTTGATAAGATATTAAATAAAATTGTGGAGAAATTAGTTGACAAGAATTTAGAATCAAAATTTAATCAAATAGTTCTATATAATAGTAACATATACTTATTTTTTAAATTTTATTTGCTTATAGTATATATATATATATTATATTTATAATTATATAATTATAATTAAATTTTTATGTTTATCAAGATAAAATAATTTATATTATTATTTTCTTATTTTCAATTAAAAAAATATTATAACTAATAAAAAATCTAAATGACTTTTTATATGAATTTTTTAATAATTTATTCATTTTTAAAAATTATTCTCTAATTGAAAAGTAATGCATAATTATAATTTAATTAATACATTAAATAACATAACTTATTCATTTATTATTAACATAAAGTTAAATAATTTAAAATATAAAGGTGTTATCTAAATAGCAAAATGAATGAATTAAATTAATATAAATAATTTTGTCAATTTTTTATTTATTTTAGTTTTGAATTTGATTAAAGAGGTTAATTTTAGTTGTTAATTTAATAGTTAGATATTTTTAAAACTGATAAAAATCAAACCCTCCACTGTCCGCCCAACCGGTCGTGAAAAAGAAGGTCAAAACGATAGCAAAAATGTAACAGTAACGTCCGCCAGCTGGACGAATCGTAAAAAAATCGAACGGCTGACAGTTTACGCATCAGGAAAAGAGCTAGGGCTTGCGCAAAATTCCCGGTTGACCCAACTATATAAGCTCTACAGTTGCGTACTGCATTGCGGTGTGGTTCCCCTCTGCCCTCCCAGACTCCCACCATCTATCCTTTTAGCAAAAAAATAAAAATCAAAAAATCAGAAAATAAATTAAAAAAACTGGTGAAAAATCTTTCAGTTTTCACTTTTTCCTCATCTTTCGTCTGGAACCATTTGGATTTCCGTCGATTTTTCCCTTTTACGATCTTTGACTTCGTATTTTCTCAGAAAACCGAAAAAAATTCTCCGTGAAATTGTTCTGATCTTGTCAGTGTATTAGTTTCAGTCTCTTGGTTTCAATTGCCAGTATTAATTTCAGTTTATCCTCGTTCTTTTTTGTGTTTCTGGGGTTCAGTTATAATTACGAGGCAAGAAAAAATATAATCAAGCACTAAATTGTATTTTCCGATAAGATTGTAGAGGTATAGCAAAAAGAAGGATATACAAATTTTGAAGGATTTGTGAGATGGCGCAGATTCAGGTACATCATGAGGCTGCTCCCAATGGCGTGCCTGCGGGCCATTTCGTAACGACGTCATTATACGTTGGAGATCTGGACTACAATGTTACCGACTCTCAACTCTTCGATTTGTTCAACCAGGTCGGTCAGGTTGTCTCTATTCGGGTCTGTAGGGATTTGACTACACGACGGTCCCTTGGTTATGGCTATGTCAACTACACCAACCCTCAGGATGGTTAGTAATCTCCTTTCTACCGGAAATGCATACATTTGTTTTGTAGTATTTTTTAGCAAGTTCTGAATGTTTTATCAAACTAGATAAATTGGAACTTTATAGCTTATACTGGTGTCGATCAGTGCTTGCTCATATCCTATATTGTAGAATGTTGTTCCTCTGGTCTATGTAAAAAAATACATGCAAAGCTGAATCATCGCATGAAACACTAAATACTACACTATACATGATTAAGTGTAATGCTTATGCAAATTATGTCCCCTTATAATTTGTTACGTTTAATGTTTGTACTGATTCAGCTGCAAGGGCAATGGACGTCTTGAACTTCACTCCATTGAATAGCAAGCCCATCAGGGTCATGTATTCTCATCGTGATCCAAGTATTAGAAAGAGTGGGAACGGTAATATATTTATCAAGGTATGCAGATCATTCCCTTCTCATGTACAAGGTATGTTGTGTGTATGACTCGGCAATAATGGCTGATTGGCTGAACAATTTATTTTGTTGCAAGCACAAAAGAATTAATGGTTAATTCTAATTAAAAAATAATTTGTGTTATGTTGGGTTTGTGTTTTAGATTGTAGCCTGAATTTCCACCCCTATATGGCTGATTGGCTGAACATTTTTATTTTGTTGCTATTCTTTGTACAGTTGGTGCGGAGTGCAGCCATAGAATTTTGTAGATATAACCTTTGGTTGCATTTTTAACCCTCGATTTGTGCATATCCTCTTGTTTTCAACGTTTATGTTTGTCCATAGTTCTCAAGTTTATTATCAAGCCTTTAGTCATTATTGCTCTGTTGTATAATTTGAATGCAGAATTTGGATAAGGAAATTGACAACAAGGCGCTACATGATACTTTTTATTCGTTTGGGAGTATTCTTTCTTGCAAGGTTGCTACGGATGCATTTGGTGTGTCCAAAGGCTATGGTTTTGTACAATTTGAAAATGAAGATGCTGCTCAAAAGGCAATCGATAAGTTAAATGGCATGTTGATTAACGACAAACAAGTGTTTGTTGGACACTTTCTTCGTAAACAGGAAAGAGACACTGCTTTGAGTAAGACAAAATTTAACAATGTGTATGTGAAAAATCTATCGGAATCCACAACAGATGAGGACTTAAATAAGGTTTTTGGTGAATATGGAACTATTACCAGTGCTGTAGTGATGATAGATGGAGATGGAAAATCAAAGTGTTTTGGATTTATCAACTTTGAAAATGCAGATGATGCCGCCAAAGCTGTTGAGGCATTGAATGGAAGGAAATTTGATGAGAAGGAATGGTATGTTGGAAAAGCCCTGAAAAAGTCTGAAAGAGAACTTGAACTGAGAGCTCGATTTGAGCAGAGTATGAAAGAAGCTAGTGACAAACATCAAGGAGCAAATTTGTACATCAAGAACTTAGATGATGGCATTAGCGATGAAAAGCTCAAGGAATTATTCTCTGAGTTTGGTGCAATTACTTCATGTAAGGTCTGTATATATGATGCTCTTTGTTGGCATTAGTTCATGTTTCCCTTTTTCTTCCCTTTGTTTAACCTGACTGAGATAGCCGTTTCTTCAACCCTGCACCCCTAATTTACAGATTATGCGTGATCCAAATGGTGTCAGCAAAGGTTCAGGTTTTGTTGCTTTCTCAACGCCTGAAGAAGCATCTCGAGCCGTATGTACCAATCAGCTAATATGTTTTATGTCAACTCTCTAGTTTCCTGCTAAGGTTTCCTTCATTGTTTTACTTCAGCTTGCAGAGATGAGTGGTAAAGTTGTTGTTAGCAAGCCGCTCTATGTTGCACTTGCACAGCGGAAGGAGGAGAGAAGAGCAAGGTTGCAGGTATGTATGACTGATGGTGCAACTTTTAGCCTTTTGCTTGATCATTGTATTGCTTTAATCTTCATTTAATTACTAATGAACGGATTGATGCGGAGTAGATTACTTTATCTTCTCTGTATTTGTCTTGGTTCTTGACAACCAATTCTCTTTGTGCTATGTCACGTCTATCTTGTATTTGGTTTGATAATATAGATCAATGCTAATTTGTTATGTCATGGATTTTTCTTTGTCATCCTTACAAGTTATGTAAACTTTGGGATAACTCTGTGATTCATGTGATTTAATTGTTTGTGTTTTCCCTTTCCAGTTCATTATTTTTCTGTGTTTGACAGGCTCAATTTGCGCAGATGAGGCCAGTTGCTATGGCACCTTCAGTGGCTCCTCGCATGCCAATGTACGCTCCTGGTGCTCCAGGTCTTGGTCAACAATTTTTATATGGCCAAGGACCACCAGCAATGATTCCTCCACAAGTGAGTGCTCTATGACTTTCTGTAAATGGTTGTAATACTGTTTGTATTGTGCATTACTTGTTTTAGTTATAAATATGTAGTCTAGTTAGTTTCTTGGACTTTGTGTAGAGGCCAATTTCAATGAGGTTAATTATATATTTTCATTGCTGCACCAAAGATGCCTTAAATATCACATAATGGTGACTATCATGCTTAAAATATCCAAATTATTCTGTGGTGATTGAAATTTGCGAATTTGAAATATTAAATCAGGATTTAAGCTCTTTCAATGTGCTTAAAGCTATTGACAGGATATTGATATTTTTTGCTATGGTAGTTAGCTTTGTTATTTTATTATGTGATTTATGTTGTATTAGTGTGGATTGAATATGGAAATTGGAAGTATTTTAATCAGTGTCTTTTCTGTTTATATTCAGTATTCTTATTCCCTGTTTGTACTCATTGTTTGTTTTGTTGTTTCTCCTATTATTTCAATACAGTCTGGATTTGGTTACCAGCAGCAACTCGTTCCCGGCATGCGGCCTGGTGGAGCACCTATGCCAAATTATTTTGTTCCAATGCTTCAGCAGGGTCAGCGCCCTAGTGGTCGGAGAGGAGCAGGACTGGTTCAGCAATCCCAGTTACCAGTGCCATTGATGCAGCAGCAGGTTAATTTAAACAAATTGATTTCAATTCCATGATACATAATTTTCTGATATCTTTGTTTTAATCTCAAATTTCACTTCATGTTTTTCAGATGCTTCCAAGGGCTCGTATGTATCGATATCCATCAGGTCGCAACGTGCCAGAAGTTCCAATGTCTGGTGTTGGTGGCATGCTTTCGGTTCCTTATGACATGGGTGCAATGCCAATGCGAGGTGGTTCTGGACAGGCAGTGCCCATAACGGCTTTGGCTTCGTCCCTTGCAAATGCTACACCTGAGCAGCAAAGGACTGTAAGTTGGAGATATTTTCTTTTCTGATGTAGAACATCCCTCTAAGGCTCCACTTTCATTCTTGCCTTTCCATAATATGAAACCAGAAAAATCAAGGGGAAAGAAGAGGAATGTAAGTGCCTATTGCTTGTGATAATAGATAGTGATTTTCTTTTATCTTCATGTATGACCAGATGCTGGGGGAAGCTTTATACCCACTAGTTGATCAGTTGGAGCATGAGTCAGCAGCGAAGGTGACTGGAATGCTTCTGGAGATGGATCAGACTGAGGTTTTGCATCTGCTGGAGTCACCTGATGCTTTGAAAGCAAAAGTTGTGGAAGCCATGGATGTCCTGAGGAATGTTACAGCAGCTCAACAGCAGGCAAATGGTCCAGCTGACCAACTGGCTTCACTGCATCTAAATGACCACCTTGTCTCTTGAGTGTGGTTTTATGAAGTGTTGCATTTTATTAAGTGACCTTTGCTAGGAGTAATTTTGTTTGGCCTTTTTATTTTCTCCAAACTTGAACGGTGTTTTGATTTTATATGGAGTATTATCTGCTATGTAGGATATAATTTTGTTTGGTAGGATCTGAATCTATTTGAAATGTTTTATATTTTTCATTTTCTTTCGGTTAATTTTATGATTCTGTTATGTATGAGAGAGTGGTTTGTGCCTGCATTTTTATCCTTAATTATGGGCTTTTGATGGACATTAAAACCTGCCTATGCCCATCCATGATGTTTTGTTAGTTCATCAGACCAATTTGTGGCGTGTGCTTGTTTTGATTGGTTGGTATTCTGGATTTCGTTATTTTCATACCATTCCGGACGTGAGTTGGTATACTGGTGCATGAACTTTTATAGTCCACACATCTCATTCCCTTTGCCGTTTGGACTTTCCTTATCTTTGTTGAATTTGCGAGTGTATATGAAATGTAGTTTTTAGCTTTTTTTGACTTGGAAGGTAGTAATTTGTTCTTTGGAGCATCAATATAGACCATACGGCCTATGAGGTCACAATCTATACTATAGAACTTGTGGGCAGGCGCTCTGCTTATTAGAAGATTCTACAAGGAGTCTTTATTAATGAAAAATGGTTACATATCTTGTGGATTATAGAGGCACTACAGAATAGCCTGTAGTGTGCTTCTTATAATGTTAAGGTGGACACATGATCCCATCCTTTGAAGTTTTTCATGTAATCTAAGGATTCATTAACACTATCATTGGTGATGATTTATGGAAGTCCATTAGCCATTGAGGCCATATGGTTAACACGGCTAGCTTGGATAGAGTGTTCTTAACTGTGGGCCTCGAGATGGTTGCGATGGATAGAAGCTACTCAAGATGATCCCAACCAATCTAGGATGGATGGATGACTTTGTACTTTGTGGGTGAACTTTGTTGGCAAGTCCTACGACCTAGTTTTGATCATGGCAGGTCACCTCGTCAGTTGTATTTTGTTTGAATACGGGTTAAATCCAATTAACTCTAGACATTGGAAGATACCATATGAATGTTTTCTAGGAATGAGAAGTAGACAAGAGGCTTATGGCCATGGGAGGTGTTTCAAGATGGTCTAGAAAACTATTTTCATCATTATGAATATTAGAACTAGTTTATTATTTAATTCTTTTTTACAAAACAATCTGTTTTTCTTTAAGAATATTATAAATGATGATGAAGAGAAGAGTAGATAATATTTTTCCTAATGTTTTTTGAATGCATTAGATGAATGGAACAGTGGATGATCATTTCTCCACAAGTTTGACTAAAATGGATGGATGAACAATCTCTCAAAACACACATTTTTATACACCCATTTCTATACATCATCAAAAAATATAGAATATGTAGTTGTAATTGTCTCGTCTAAAGGATTCTGAAATTGATTTTATATTTTAGAGAAAGTTCGACAAATCAAGCTAGTTTGAGTAATATTTTCACAATTCTTATATAGTAACATTTTTTAGCAATGCCCACTTGCACTATCGATATATAACGTTTATTCCGTTGTCCTTTTAACATAAAATTTTAAGGGTTGGATATTTTCAATAGTAATATCAATTTTTTTATTTTATGTAAGGATTTTGAGATCCAATAGAAGACACTCTGTTAGAAAGAAAAGTAGAAGGTGTCCTTTTTGAGTTGAACTATTATGTTCGACAGCCAATGATGTCTCACTTGTTGGAGGTATCAAAAACGAAAACATCGTTTGGTAGCAATGACTATAGTACACACACATTGGTTCATACATCAAGAAATTGCACGTTATGATCTTTTTTGGACTCAATTGGGAGCGAAGCCTCATGTTCATGAAATTGTTTTGTCATCTTATTGGAATGATTGAAAATTTGACCTCTTAAAAACTATGGAGAAGATGAACCATTTTTGGATAAAGTTTTTTTAAACTTTTAATGTTTTTTCTTCAAGACAACCTAATTCAAAGTGAGAGATAACTCTATAAAATATTTTTCACTCTTTAGTTTTTTTCAACTAGTAGAGTACAATATTTTCTATTGAAGGTGTCAAATATTGATATTGATTTTTATCAACATCAACGATTGGGTGCATCTCTTATTCTTGTACAATTAGAATAGAGAACACATTATTAAAACCTTGGACCACCATCGAATATGAAAACTTTTAAATCTCTAATGTTTAAGTAAATTCAGATAATGAGAAGGAGCAAACTAATGTCTCTTCATTTAATGTAGAGAGATATAGAGAGACTTAGTGAAATAGTATAAATTCAAGTGTTTGTCTATTAATAACCCGTATTTATAGTGATTAGCTTAATATTAGAACTGTATTTCTTTAATTATTTTATTATTAGATAATTAGGAAGTCGTATACTGATTATTTATCTTATTGAATACTTATTTGATATTAATATTTATCTACTTACTTAATATTTACTATATTAGCCTACGAATTATGTATTAACTAAAATATTATATATTATCACACGTGAGTAGGTTAATTTAAACTAAATATTTTTTTTTTAATATAAATTTAATTTGGAAAAAAATATTTCTCAAATTTAATCACTGGTTTATTAATATATATTTTCTTTATTAAACAAAAAAATTAAGAAATTTATATAAAATAATATTTATAAAACTTATAACAATCAAAATATAACTCAATATTAATAAAAATATTTTAATTAACATATATATATATATATATTTAAACAATATTAAATACAGACAGAATTCCAAGGGGATAGGGAGCGCTCGGTTTGGCGCTTTCTTCGCCCCATTGTTCAAAACAACGTATCAAAACTGTCCTCCATTTCTCTCTCTGAAATAATAGTCCTTTCTTTCTCTCTATCTGTACCCCTGTTAATTTTGGCTTCAAGGTCAAAGATTGTGGTGGTCTTAATCTTCATTTTTCTCCGGTGACCTACATCAGAATCTAGGGGATCCACCGAATTTCTGGTGTCCCACTCAGATTCTGACGGATCCCAATTCAGATTTGACCCATCCCATATTAACAATTCATTGCTTTTCATGATGAAGTCTGAAACAATAATGAAGGGTCTACAAGGAGTGATTGATACAATGCGAGGATAAAATGTAAGTCTTGGTTTCGACTCAGTTTTTGATTCAGATTCATGGGGATTTGTTTCAGTATTGAGGAACAACTCTCAAAGCTTACCAAGAAAAACTCAGGTATAATTACTTTAATATTTGCACTGGGATTGATTCATTTCTTATTTGAATTTACTTGTTAGTTTTAGATGCAAGTAACCGACATTTTTGTCCCAAGACAAGTTTAAGTTATTTGGTTTATATTGATTGTATGACCCACTCTCATTATTCCGTATCTGTTGAGGTTGAAGGAGGAGATATTGGTTACATTCAACTTTTCTAGTGCACAAACAATTGCCATTTAGATAAGATCTTGCAAAACATAAATTTGCACTTATTTTTTCACTCTTATTATTTAGATTTTAACACACGTATTATTATTATTTAAGAAATTAAGTTATTTTTCTAGTTTTTAAAATAATTATAACATTTAAAAGTTATGAATACAAAAATGTACAAAATTATGTGATGTTAACCTTTCTTTTGTCATTTACTGAAGTTTTTTTTTCAATAGAATTTTTTGAAGCTTGTGAATTGAATTAAAACGTGAATTCTGTCACTTTCTTTTTTCTCATTCCTCCATATTTTTTTAATCGTTTTTAACCGGGCTTTGTTGTTGTGATATTCTTTCTTTCTTTTTTATTCTTTTATTTGCCTTTTTTACTCCCATAAAAAAACAAAAAGAGTAATTAAGAGTTTACTTTGTAATGGTGAAGTGAAGATCTGAACTTTTAAAAGAGAAGAAAATGTGGTATGTTTTTTTTTTCTTCTATATATTGCTTATACTTTATGATTTTACATATGTCTTTTATATTTTATATAGGAAAGATTACAAGCATAAAATCATTAAATTAAAAAAATAAATCAAAGATTTTTCTAATTTTCTATTTTAGAGTATTGATTAATATTCTATTTACAGCTAACAAATCTCCTATTTTTACTACCAAAATATTTTCATTTTCAACACTTCCCTCAAGGTGGTTTGAAGATATTCTCCATAACCAACTTGCCAATTAATCTGTCAAATTGTTTTATTGGAAGTCCTTTCATAAGCACATCTCAACTTGCTCCGTGATAGGATTGCACGACATGTATATCAATCCATTTTGTAGCTTCTCCTTGATAAAGTGTTTGTTTATCTACAAGTGCTTTGTTCTATCATGAAGCACTTGGTTGTGAGCGATTGAGATCGTAGCTTTTTATTGCAGTACACTCTCATAGGCAACGGATTATATGTCTTCAACTCTTCCAATAGTTTCTCAATCCATAACATTTCACAAATACTATGTGACACTAACTCAATCTCTGCGTTGCTTCTTGCTACCTCTTTATGCGTTTTATTTTGCCTAGTCATAAGGTTACCTTCTACAAACGTGCAGTATTTAGAAGTTGATTGTATATCAATAGCACTTCCAACCCAATTTACATCAGAATATGCTTCAATTTGTAAATGTTCATAGTTTTTGAACAGTAGACCTCTTTTGGGGTTCTGTTTAAGTATCTAGGAATTTTATAGACTGCATCAAAGTGTTCTTGTCCAGGTGAATGCATGACCTGGCTAACCATGTTAACTATATATGTTATATCTAGATGTTTGTGTGACAAGTAAATCAGTCTTCTAATAAGTCTTTGATATTACTCTCTATTCAAAACTTCTCCAATTTTAGACAAATGGGTGTCTCGGTTGGTTTACATTCTAACATACCTATCTCATCAAGTAAATCAAGAACATACTTACTTTGATTCAAAAATGTACCTTTTTTGGATCTAGCAAACACCATTCCATATTTTAATGCACCCAAATCCTTGCTCTCAAAGTTAGTTGCAAGTCTATTTTTCAACCTCTCAAATCATCCATTATCATTTCATGTCAAAATTATGTCATACACATAAACAATTAAAATTGCAACCTTGCCTTCACTATTGTGTTTGTAAAACATAGTATGGTCAGCTTGACTTTGACAGTAGTCAAATCTCTCAAATCAAACTCTTAAGGAATTATTTGAGATCGTATAAGGACTTTTTTAGTCTACAAATTTTGTTTGGTCTCAGGTTTTCTTCAAACCCAAAGTGATAGACTTATAAAAACTTCCTCCTCAAGGTCTCCATTTAAAAAGCTTTTTTTTTACTTCTAGATAGTGTAATGACAAGTTGAAATTTACAACTAAAGATAAATATTTTGATCGAGTTTATTTGACTATATGAACAAAAAAGTTATTTGATAATCAATCCCATTGGTCTAAGTGAACCCTTTTGCTACTAGTCTTACTTTGTATCTTTCTATACTACTATCAGTTTTAAATTTCACAGTAAAAACCCACTTGCAACCTACTGTTTTTTTTTCCTTCAAGTAAATCAGCTATCTCACAAGCACCACTTCTTCCAAGAGCATTCATCTCCTCTGCTAATCTCTAATTCGAATCAGCTAGATCTTCCTTAATGTTTCTTGGGATAAATACATGTGAGATTTTAGAGGTAGAAGCCTTATGAGTATGAGAGAGTTTTTTTATAAGAATTAGAGTTGGTAATGGGATATTTGAAATTTCTGCTGCGAGTTCGAGTTCTTTTCCTAACAACTATATGAATATCAAGATCTGATGGTGCTTGGCTAGGAGAAGCAACAGAAAGTGAAGATGAGTTAGGAACAGATCTATCTATGATACCTAGAGGTCCGGTTCCCAAAGATCGAGATTGATTGGTTCCAAGATGACTAGGTTGATTTTGACTCTTTTGATGGGGTCTTTCTAGAGTATAAACTAGAGGCTCACTGATGGATTCTTTTGTAATGAGGTTGTAGTTATTCTCTTCCTGTTTCAGATACAACAATGTTCAGCATTATATGACTAGGATTTCATCATTGTTTCCATTGGTTTTAACACATTGTTCTTGATTATGATTTTCTCCCATCAAAGTGAGGTTTTGGAGAAATAGGGTATATCTTCAAAGAAGGAGACATTCACACTTATAGTCGTTTTTATTAGGAGTATTCCATAAAAATATATTTTTTAGCTCGAGGGTCAAGTATTGACGAGTATTATTGGATACATGAACAAAAGCAATGTAGTCAAAAACCTTTAGACGTAAATTCGAATATATTTGCAATAAGGGTTTTTTTTAATATTTTCATACATATGTAGGCATTCTATTAATCAAATAAGATGTTGTTAAAAAAGCTTCTCCTTAAAGATGTTTTGGACCATTCATTGAAAACATTATAACACGAGCTACTTCAAGTAAATGTTTATTTTTTCATTCAAGAATCTCATTTTATTGGGATATATTCACACAAGTACATCCATGATGTACAACTTTTTTTACTTCAATTTTTTTTTCAAACTTTCATTAAAATACTGTTCATTATCAGTTTAAAGAATGCTAATTTTTGTTTGGAATTGAGTTTCAACCAAGTTGTAAAATTCTTTAAAAAGTTTTTCAACCTCAGACTTCCCATTCATCAAATAAATCCAACACAAACTAATGTGATCATTTATGAAGGTAACAAACCATTTCTTTCCTAGAGATAATAGATAATAGTGACTATTGATGGTCCCCCAAACATCATTATGTATTACATAAAATGATTTTGAAGAAGTATAATGTTTTGGCAAATAAATACTATGATAATTTTTAGATAAACAACGCATTTGAGAAAAATCTAAACCTTTAAATAAAATGGGGAACAAATGTTTAAGATATTGAAAGCTAAGGTGTCTTAGTCTTAATTGTAAGAGCATTATTTGTTCACAAACGGAATTAAAACTAACACTACTAAAGCCTTGAACCTTTTTTATTATTGGAAAGTTGCCATCAAAGTAGTAAAGTTCATCTATCATCTTAGCATTGCCAATCTTCTTCTCTTAGCTCCAGTCTTGAAATTCACTGTAACAATAAAAAGAATTACACAAAAGTTAGATTCTCCGGTCTTGAAATTCACTGTAACAATAAAAAATTACCCAAAAATTAGATTCTTCGGTTAGTTTAATCACAGACAAAAGATTACAAACTAGTTTAGGGACATGGAAAACATATTTGAGATATAAACTCGTGGATAATTTAAACAAACATTTTCCTACAATGGGTCAGAAACTACCATATGCAGTTCTAATCTTTTTTAAGGCCAGAACATGGTAAATAAGTAGTAAAAATGTAAGAAAGACTAGTCATATGATTGGAAGCTCCAGAATCGATGATCCATGGAGCTGAAAGGACTTGTCTCATTTTCATTGGTAGTTGGAACCACACGGTTGTACGTGTAACCATTGTTGTATCTATCACCAGGCTTGCTGATTTTCCATAGATTTTCCAGCACATCTTTCGAGTATGGCATGGTTTGTTGCAATGATCGCTAGTAGTTTTATTCCATAATATTACATGTCTACGACTCTCTTCTCTTCAAACTTCAGCAAACACCTCACCAATTGGAGGAAGTGTGGTTCTGCCAATGATCCGTCCCCGTTCTTCATCAAATTCCACATTGAGCCCAGCAAGGAATTTGTAAATACAATGAGCCTCCATGGTCCAATAGTTGTGCCTGGCTTTCTCAATGGATTTCCGTTCATAATTGTTGAACATATCCAAGCCCTGCCAAAGACGCTTTAATAAATTGAAATAATTGGTGACAGAATCTTTCCCTTGTTGAATCTCACCAAGTTTCAGAGTTAATTCGTGGACCTGTGAATG
Source organism: Hippophae tibetana (assembly GCA_037013495.1). Lineage (NCBI taxonomy): Eukaryota > Viridiplantae > Streptophyta > Magnoliopsida > Rosales > Elaeagnaceae > Hippophae > Hippophae tibetana. Next base: position 8,957,499 of record CM072804.1, read on the forward strand.
ATTTCTTAAATCAGAATACATCTGATTAACATTGTCCCATAGTTTTTTAGTCGTGGAATAGTACATATAAATAAAACCGATATCCTCGTCCATGGAGTTTACAATCCAAGTCGTCACCATTAAATTTTCTGCATCCTAGGTTGCATAAGTTGGGTCCTCCAATACTGGTACTTTCTTGTCTCTTGTTAGGTACCCGATCTTTCCCCGCTCTCTGGTGTACATCTGAACGAACTGGGACCATCGTAAAAAATTGTCACCATTAAGGCGAATAGTGGTGATTTGAACAGAGTGAGTATCAGTATTGTGGGCTTGGGTTGTAAGGTTGGTTGGCTTGGCTGTAAGGGATGTGTTGATTCGGAAGAGACATCAGATATGACTGAAAATGGTGGATTGGAGAAAAAGGAATTAAGAAAGATTATTTCGCTGCTTCAAACAAAAACGAAATTAAGAAAGATTACATTCGCTGTTTAATTTGAAGAGAAAAGTAATCAAGTTGCTTTTTGTTTTCCAACGATTAAGAAAAGCTCCTTTCTTTCCTTTTTTTGTAGGGTAGCTCTGATACCATCTGCTTAACTTTTAAAAGAGAGAAGAAAATATGGGATGCTTTTTTTAAATATTGCTTATACTTTATGGTTTTACGTGTGTCTGTTATATAGGAGAGACTACAAGCATAAAATCAGTAAATTAAAAAACCAAATCAAAGACTTAACTAATTTCTTATTTTATAGCATTGACTAATATTTTATTTATAGTTAATAAATCCCATAATTTTACTACCAAAATCTTTTCCTTTTCAACAGATGAGCATGGGATGGGCATGGCCTGTCCTTTAATAAAATATCAACTAGACATTTATGTGTTTTGAACTTGTTTAATTTTTTAACATTTGTTCTGGACCTAAGGTAAGTATACTAGATTATCTGTAGGAAATTAAAGCTTTCTGAAATCTGAGTAAATTTGGAATGAACTTTGTAGTCCTAGAAAAATAAAATCATACTGTTCAGTAATTTTTTTTTTTTTGGTCTTGTTATTTAAACTGTTAAAAAATTGCGCTTTCATGCCTGAATTCAGCAAGTGATAAAATACATCCCAAAATTAAGACTGCTAAGTAGTCATTCTTAAGCAAGAATGTGATCAAATGTAACTCGATCACATTTTGACGGAAAATATGATCTTTGTGACTTGCAAACACAAATATCATAATTGAATATGATGAAATTTAGTTTCATTCAATCTATGCATTATTTTAGGATAAATAATGAAGGTTACTTCTTCTGAAGAGTCCTTTTTGGCCAAAAAAAATGAATGAAAAATGAAAAACTGTTCTAAAGTAGAGAGAAAGCAGTAATTGATTAGTTGTCTTTTTGCTTAACAATGTTTGTTTCATTTTTTGGAAAAACAAACCTACATGAATAGGGCATGGATATGATACATCACCCAAACCAGATAAAAGTGCAAACTGCACTCCCTTGGCTCCTAGGGACATTAAGGATCTTCGCCAAGATCCTGGAAACATAAATGTTCACATTTTTACTTATGAGGAGATGAGGTTGTCTACGAACTGTTTCCGTCCGGACTTAATCCTTGGTGAGGGTGGGTTTGGAGTTGTATACAAAGGAGTGATTGATCACAATGTAAGACCAGGTTTCAAGAGAACTAAAGTTGCCATTAAAGAACTTAATCGAGAAGGACTCCAAGGTGACAGAGAGTGGCTGGTACATTACTCATCTTGCCAGTTATGCTTTATTGTTTTTATATGTATTAAATTTTTACATGGATAGGTTGGCTTTCTTTATTTCATTTTCTGCCCAAAAAGCACAGAAGAATTTGCTGTTAAAGCAAAGTACGAAGTTCCACGAAGGAATATTAAAGGTGTATGCATCCCTGTATAGGCTTGATTGGCTATTTAATAGATGAATTGAAAACCTAATAAATTTGTTAAGATAGTATCTTGCCTCTACTGCCATTTTCTTTGCAACTTAGGATCAAGTCCTGACTGCATCGCTTTTTTGCTGTCTGTCTTATTAGTAAGCTTCAAAATACGGAGAGGGTACGTCGAAGAGAACAATGAGCTCTCAACAGGATGCACACAAAGATGATAAAATAGTGTTTTACATAAGAGATTACTGCCCAACAAGTCAATTTGCTGAATTTGTTTTATCTGTTTATGGTGCATGAATCAATTTTATTTTCTTCCTTCTTGGCAGGCAGAAGTTAACTATTTAGGGCAGCTTAGTCACGATAATCTCGTAAAGCTTATTGGCTACTGCTGTGAGGATGACCACAGACTCTTAGTCTATGAATACATGGCAAGGGGCAACTTAGAAAAGCATCTCTTCCGCAGTAAGTTTCTTATCATTTGAAAATCTATTTGCTGATGACTAATGGCAATGTCTAATTAAATTGTATTTGCTCTCTTTTTATTAGCTTAAGTGTAACATTGGTCTCTAAACTTTAAAAAAATTTACACATTGATCCACAAATTTTTAAATCATACGATTTAGTCTCCAAACTTTTAGCACTTTACACCTAGATCCTAATTTTTTTATTCATAAATATTTATTTTAGTAACGGATTACATTGTAGGATTTAAAAGTTTGGGAATCTGTGTAAATTTAATTTTGGGGATAAATTGTGCACTTTAGCCTATTTTTTAAGTTGAGCTTTTAGGGGATGTATAAACTCTGTTTTAATTACATTTGCTATGTTCTAACAGAGACTTGGGCCACAACAACTTGCATCCTTGTGAATTATTCAATTACATATTTTTGTTATTATCAGCTTTCATTGTCGTAGATGAATATAAAGTGCCACTCCTTTTGGACCAAAGCAAATGTTATTGATCTGTTCTGATTTTATCCCCTTGATTGAGTTCTTTAGCTGGCGATTTTTTCACATATTTTTGCTGTTAAATCTTTAAATCAAATAGTGGGAAAAGTGAATAATCTGATTCACCAGTTTTACGTATTTTACATCCAATGCTAACCATTACGGACATATCTTCTTTCCACTCTTTAATCAAAACTTATGCTTGCATTTTCCCCCTTTTCTTCCTGTTTTTTACCTTTCCAATTTGATGTTTGTACCTATATGTGACCTTTCAAGGCAGCTTGTGTTAATAAAATGTGCCTTTTTAAACAATCATTAACAAAAAGAAAAGATGTTGATGTACCTTCTTGAATTCTACAAAATCTACTTGAGAAGCCAATGATTTCTTTACGATATATATATTAGTATGGAATAAATGAAATTCTTTCCGCTTAGCAAAATTTGTGTGGTTCTAAGGTATTCATTTAGAAGCATGACGCTATATTTGAAATGTAACTCTCGTTATTCTCTATTATGTAGAAATATTCTCACAAGACGTTGCAAATATGAAAAATGCACTGAGTATTGATCAATGAAAAGACAATTATCTTGAACTGCAAATTGATCCATGAACAGTTAGTATGTACTTCAATGCCTTGTTTTTGAACATGTAGCAGCCTCTTTAAAAGTATTTCAGGTGTTCTGCTGCCACAATAACTCTGTTGGATCTGCAAGATGTAGATTTTTTGCCACCTTGAAAATTTAGTTGTCCTCAGTGTGTGGAAACAAAACTGACGCCATCTTGAAGATGACATGCTAGTTAATTTGTTTCTTAATTTATAATGTTTGGACTTTGGATTTCAGGAGTGGGCTGCACACTAACTTGGTCTAAAAGATTGAAGATTGCTTTAGATGCCGCAAAAGGGCTTGCTTTTCTTCATGGTGCAAAAAGATCCATCATATATCGCGACTTCAAGGCATCGAACATATTATTGGATGAGGTCAGTTATATCTTGTACATTGCTCCAAGAATCTAACTATTTCTTTACCAGTTAGTTGCTTTTGGGATTTCAGGAAACAAATAAGTTTTACGCGAAATTCAGTTTTTGGAATATTGAGCATGATGTTTTTAGGTAGGACTGAAGAGAGCCAAGAGAGCATATTCCTTGTGAGATAGAACTCCTAGAAGTGTAGGAAAACATTAAATCAGAAGTGCATACTATGCAAATGAACAAAATGGCATGTTGATTTACGCTACTGAAAGTTAATGAACAACATGCAGAACTTCAATGCAAAGCTTTCAGACTTTGGCCTTGCAAAGGATGGACCTATGGGGGACCAAACCCATGTTTCAACACGGGTGATGGGTACATATGGTTATACTGCTCCCGAGTATGTTATGACAGGTGAGTTATTTGATGATTTCACCAAGGTAATATTAGTGGTGATTTGTGAAGTACTTGTCACCGTCAGGTCAAAATTAATTATAAAGGAAATGTGTTCTTTTATATGGAAGTACAGTGTTTTTTAATTTAAGATTGATGTTAATCGTATTGAAGGTTCATGCCTTCTTCCTAACTGTCAATGGACAATCTTACTATTGATGTCAAGAACTAAGTTAATCGATTGATTCTTACAGGACATCTAACTGCTAGGAGTGATGTGTACGGATTTGGAGTTGTGCTGCTTGAGATGCTTGTTGGAAGAAGAGCAATGGACAAGAGCAAGTCTAGCAGAGAACACAACCTTGTTGAGTGGGCTCGTCCGCTTCTGAACCAGAATAAGAAGATTCTTAGGATTTTAGACACAAGATTGGAAGGGCAGTTCTCAGTTAAAACTGCAATGAAAGTAACCCATTTGGCATACCGATGTCTAGGCCAAAACCCAAAAGGGAGGCCCCTCATGAGTCAAGTGGTTGAAATCCTTTGGACACTTCAAGTAGAGGAAGATCAAGAAGATGCAATGCTTCAAAGTGGAGGACAAGGTATTCTTCCTTATGAGGCTCCCAAGAACAATCCAGCACTTTCTGTTGAGAATGCAAACTCGACCGGGAGTAATGGTGGAAGGGGAATGGAAGAAGGCCAATGGAGCATCCAAAAAAAGGGAAGTCGCAAGAGTAAATCTCCCACTGACTTAGATCTTTGTATAGAGTCTCCAGAATTTGTGTCCGATGAGAAATCAGCCTCTTCAAGAAGTTGATTTTGTACCACATGTAGATAGATAATGTAATTGTACCAGTTTTTCAGCTGGTCTATCCATATGGTGTTTTGAGATAAATTTCTTGTTGGCTTGGTAAAGCTTGAGATTTTTCAAGCCTGGGATAATAGTACCCTATTTTTATCCACTTGTTCCATTAGGCCTTGTGAACTTTCATGGAGCAAGGGAGGGATTTCACTTCAACACGGTGGCTAGAGACGGAAAACAGAACACCAGGTTTCTTGAGGTAGTGTGGTGCAAAACTCTCGGCATTGTGTTAATTACGTAGTAAAACTTCCCAAACAACAAAAAAATTACGTAGTAAAACTTAAAAAGTGCAAAAATCAAACTATTTTTTTTTTTGGCCATGGAAAAAAAAACGAACAGTTATATCAGCAACATTTTGCTTATCCATACTATTTAACATTGTAGGACTATATTTGGACTCAGGGGCAAGCCGACTTGGAACTTTTGTTTGCTGAAGAAATAAGGGTTACTATATTCTTTAACATTTTGATAGTCAGTTAAACACGACTAAGTAATTTCAACAAAATTTAAACAATTACTAGTGGTCTAGTATGCATCAGAAAGCACAGGATGCTTGACAAGCGGTAAATTCAGTTATAATAGGTTGCACCCAATTTATGATTTTCATCATTCACGTTACAATTTTTGGTCAATGACAACTCTAAGATACTTGGAAACTAAATTTAATTTGATATGAAGTTTTTTTTTTAAATAAAAGGTACAAGATTCGAATTTTAATTATAGGGATGTAAGTTAAAAAAAATCTAATATCTTTTTGTAATGATTTTTGTGACTTAATTACATTCTAAAGTTGGAAAATGTACCTCTTACATAAAAAAGTACGTGGACAAAATTAAGGAAAATAATAATCATTAGTTATTATTTTATTTTTAAATATTTATATTTTGGACAATAAAATTGTCTAATAATAAACCACTTACTTTTTTATGAGATAGATTTCTATTATATTATATAATTATTTTTTTCTTTGAATTATATGTCTCTTATTTTACTTTATTGTTATTTATTTTAATTAGAACATTATCATTGCTCTTTAATTTTATAATAAATAAATTATCATAAATCAGTGTTTTACTTTATGTTTATATGATCTTAGTATGCATACCATATCATGTTCTCATTGGATAAGTTTGATTCACAATTTTATATTTGGCTGCAATTATAATATTAAAATTATATGTAATTATTCTCTAAATGAAAAAAAAACTCCTAATAAACGTTTGTAAAGAATTATTAAGATTAAAATTTAATTATCTTTATACATTATTTAGTAAATATTATTTGGCCTCTTATCTTACAAGTTTTAGCTTTTATTCAAGTAAAAAAGAAAATCAATGAAACCCTTCGAGTAATGAATGTTAATAAATATTCAGTAAAACCCTGCCAATATCCGTTTCATTAACTTTGAGCAGTTTTGTATAGTAAAAGAAGGAGAATAAGTTTTACAACTATTATAGTTCCACTAATTCTATAATAGCATTAAAAAATCTTATGACATAAAAGTTTTTATTTAAGTTTTAGATATATTAACACTTATTTTAAGTTATAAAAAAACAACGTATGTATATTTATTAAAAAATGTTTAATAATTATTTATAAAAAAGCCTAATATATCAAAAAATATTAGACTAAAAGTTGGTTTGACACGAGATGCAGACATAAATTTAGTTGTACCACGAAATGCTGGCATTTTGAGCTCTCTTTTAAATATAAAGTAAAACATCTAATGTAATATCTCATTTAATATTTTTAATAAACTTAATATAATATTATATTATTTTTTTATTAAAATTACATGATTTATCATGTTTTTTCTTATTTTTATAATCTACTTATCTCGTTTAAACTCATTAAGAATAAATAAGACAATTTTATTAATATTTATAATTTTATCTCATTAAAAATTAAAAATAAAATAAAAATTAAAAATTAATATACTATTTTATCAATTTCGTTAATATATTATCTTAATTTACACAATCATTTATTTCTTATTTCACTGGGCTTCCAACTGGGCATTTATTCCTTAATTCTCTATTGAGATAGGATGCAACCAAATTACCAATCCGTGAGTTCCTCTTTTACCCAGCAAGTCAATTGACTGCCAATCGTGTTTGCTATAGATTCAATACCTACATATACTTTATATTATTTTTAAAATTAAGAATCTTATTTTTCCAAGCTTGAGAATCAAATAGAGCAAGTCCTGAATTAAATACATATACGATTGCCCTCAGGCAGTATACATTACGATGTACAAATACTGGAGAGCTCACAAGTTTGCTAGGAACCAGGGTACAGTACAATTTATTTTCAAACAGATGCCAGTTTATCGTATATTTAATGGAAATTCCAACCTCAGAGACTAATATTATCCCATTATAGCACAAATGTTAAGTTGAACTCGTTCTAAGACGGATATTAAGTTAATCCTTGGCCCTTTTATGTCACAAAAAAAATTTAAAGGAAAAAAATCAAAGAAAATAGCAAGAGAAAGAGCAGAGCAACTTTTCAGATTTATTATCTTTGGACAATACAGCTAATGTTATAAACGTCAGCTAAATCAATCTTTCACTATTGGCCCCTAATTTAAATAGCACAAATTAATGTCTTTTTACTTTTTTCTACTGGTCAGAATTGATCGGGATGCCTGGATAAATGGTTTTTTTCTTGATATATATGAAAAGATGCAAAATGACCAAATAAAAGGCCCTCCAATTAATGAGAAGTTAAAAGGTAGCATGAGAGTGCTTCCTTACTGGGACTCGTCCATTGGATCATTTGGATTACAAGATTGGGGTCTTACGTCCTTGTTCTCTTGTGTTGCTTCCCCAGAATCTGTCATATTCGAAACAGAATCCTCCAGAGCCTCGAGAAAAGACAACACGGTGAATTTGTCTGCAAAATATCAGGAAAGCCAAATTAAAACACATTTTGAAGGAAAATGCTTTCTATCACAGTAAAGCAGTTATTGAGACAGGTTATAATCTAATTTGATAAGAGCTTACTGATGAAAACCTGATGTGGTCGAAAAGAATCGGTATAAACTAGAAGCACAATTTCTACAAAGGATATCATATTTATTAAAAAAGAGACCGCATAAGCCGTGGCATGAGAAACACAGACACTCATTGACATAGTCCAAACTGTTTCATATCACCATTATTTCTAATATTCTGATTTGCGTTTCATATTGTTATCAACACAAATCCCTTGCAAAGTTGGCATTTATTTTTCACATCCCTAATGAATCTGATCTTCCATCGCTGACCTTTTTTCTTTGGGTCAGATAAAGGTATTTCCAAGTTGAATTGGAAACATCAGCTAATTTAGTTTAAAGCAGATAAACTGCCTAAATGAAAGATCACAGAATATATTTCACGCTTACAGAAATAGACAGGCTTATTCAAGCAAAATAGACCACTTACATTTACTGGGGTCAATTTCAAACTGAGACAAATCTATTTGTCCCGTTCGTAGTACCTGCAAAACATGCAGAGGTGAAATGAAATTAAATTGCAAATTGAAAAAGTGAAAAGATTCAAGATTTGCGGCCATATTCTTACATAGGTAAATGAATCTACTTGTTGGCGAAATTGTGGACTTTGCAGTAACTCCAATATGTCCTCTGGAGACCAATGACCCTGCTACCACAAAAAATAATATATATATATATATAATAATTGTAACACAGAACACCGATGTAACCACTAAAACTTAAATACAAGAATGCAAACCTCAGGTAAGTAGCATGCCAAACACTGCTCCAATGACAATGTCTCGATCAACGGCAGTATTAAATCAGGCCTGAACAGATCCCCTAATCCAAAGCCTACCCCAAGAAAAGAAGCGTCAGTAAAATAAAGGCTACGATAAATTAGGATACATATATCATGAACATCCCAAGGTAAAATATAGTAGTCGTAATAGTCATGGATTTGACAACCTCATTGTTACTTTATTTATTTACATTTTATGGAGTCCCTTCCCAGGTCCCAATCAAGAGTTTCTCACAGTAAGTTGTGATAAATATACTTCACCTAAGATAATAGGTCTACTAGAAAACCTCCATATAAAAGAATTAAATAAAATAGGAAATGAAGAAACAATAAAACTAGTCTTCAATGTCTACTGCAAACTAGCCCATGCTTTTTAAATCATCATATCTTATTTCTGTCTAGATCAGCTAAGTGGAAAAAGGGCAGAAATGGGAGTCCAACATCCTATCATCTCTTATTTATTTCTGTCTAAATAGTGTTTTCATCTAAAATATTTACTAATTTAGCTTGAGAGTGAAGGTTTACAGCCACATGATTTTCCCACAATTCAAAGATTTTCAGTGCATCAAACAAACTTAGCCAAAATTAAGATAAGCTTCCTTTATTTTTTCAGAATATATAGCAGTTCAGCATGATGGATAACTTAGGTATTGATGAAGATTGAATGATGAATCTTCCTAAACGAGAGTGACACACTGTTCAATATGATGTACAAAAAGCTAGCATGTAAAGCACCCGTCTTAATTGATCAAGTCACAAATTTGTCATAACACATCCAATAGACAGCAAGAAGACAAACAAAAAAAGCAAATCATATTATCACCTTCATCTGGATCCTCAACAACACCTGCAACGAGGGTTGCACCAGAGCATGTGTCAGCCTCAAAGCAATTCAATATACACCATTTATATGCATTATATATCTTATCGACATATAGCATTCATTAAGGAGAAAACACAACACCTGAAGGCTCCATATTAATCAAGATTCTTTGCAGGTCCTCCAATTTTACTGGCCCAGATGAAGAGGCTACTTCACTTATTACTTCAGCACTTAAGTTTGAGCCAATCAAGTTTCCAGCTCTGTAAGAGATAAATAAAAATTGTATCAAAGTTCAGTCTAACAAATGAGATTGGCAAATACATATTAACATGGCCATTGGGGGCCGTGTTCTTGCATTCTCCAATAACAGTTTTTCGTTTTAATATTTTATTTTAAGTTTTCAATAGAAACTAGAAAAGTTGGAAGCATTTTACACTGCCTGACACATGCTTCAATATATGCCATGTTATATAGTAGGACTCAATGTGATTAAACTTTGAAAGATCACCGTCAATGCTGGGTTAAATAGGATGCCTCATGAATGGGAATGTCCATTGTTATAAAAGGCTATTTTGAGGCTCGTCTTAGTTGAGACTTAAAAAAAAGAATTCCAAGGCTATAACCTCATGTGGTAAATTAAAGCTTACACCTTTTTAGTTTACGGCTTACGCCTCAAATGATTAATTTTTTAAATAGGCTCGTGGGTGACCCATAAAATCCTGACCCTCACAAAATAAAAAATAAAAAAAAGGTAAAAAATCATATATAAAAAAATAAAAAATAAGAATGTCATAATTTCATGAACAGACATAATTAGAATTGCTTCTATCACATTTTTTTCCCTTAGTCTTTAACTACAAATTTTGTCAATCACTACGTTGCAACATTACAAACACATTACCCCTTCTATTTGACTATTAATATTTGTATTTTTTCTACTCCAAATTAGTATTTGAACAATAAAGCCACAACTTATATACGTATTTTATGGTTATTTTCATAATTAATTGCTCATATTAATATTTTTAATATTATTTGAAGTTGAATTTTGAGTTCCTTTCCATGATCTTTATTGCTTACCGGAATAAAAATTGTTTTTATTAATATATTAAAGGTTTTTTAAATTTAAAGCTTGACGTTTTTGTCTTGGACCGCCTCAAGACTTAAGCCTTACCTCACTTGAGGAAAAAGCCTCAGTACTTAAAATAACCTTTTATAACAGTAGGAATGTCTCAAGATCCATCTACTCTAGTTCCAATAGTTAGAATTCCAAAGAACAAGTGTTTTTAATGGTGCAATAACAACAACAGTGCAGTAACCCTTATTAAGATTGCACTCATGCTTAAAATCATTGTGATTAGGAAGTTATGGTTAAAAATCTTAAAATATAAAGTTTTGTAAGTTAGAGAAAAAAATGAAGAACAATCCATTAATAAATATGGAAGTAACACCACTATTACATCATACCTAGATGAAATCTCATCTTCATTCATGTCCTCTGAAACTTGCAGTGGATCTGAAGCATCAGGCTCTTCATCACCAGGGAACTCTGGAAAATAGTGAGACAAACACAATATTAAAAACCCAACTCTAGGAGATTATTTCTTTTTGCTATTATTTTTTAAAGAATTTAAATTTATTACGGTGAAAAGTTAATTTGATTATAGATATCATAAACAGTAACGGGAATTAAAGGGTTCAGGTTTCATGGTTTAATGATATCAGAAATTTAATAAATGCGGGTGAACTGACATTACTTCTGTTCTTATTCACATATTAACAAACGACATATTAGAAATACTGTTACTCCAACATTGCATAGGATATGCAGATTTCCGCAAAAGATAAGAAAACTGGAAACGAATACTACAGCTTTAGACATTGAAAGAATGAAAACCTACTACATATATTGTTATTTGTTAAACAAAAAATACGATAATCAAACTAGCAAAAGGATTTTGCTTACTTAATGGTTGATTTATGTGGTAGTTTACAGAGCTACATAACTGTGAATCGTTTTCTGCCTTAGGCTCCTGCAATCAATTTTCCACAATCTCAAAAAGTTGCAGGTTTAATAAATAAGAGAAATGCAGAAAATATTCAATAAGCCTTTCCTGCATCCAGAAGAAGAACTTCCTATCGTCGGTGTTGAATTTCAATATGTAAACTCTTCCTGATGCTTGATTAACCTTAGAAAACAAAAACAAAAAATTTATTGCAGACCTCACACCAAAAGAAAGATAATACATTTTGATTATAAGGTCAAACAGTCCAAAGACAATTTAGATACCTTCTCAAAAACAGCTTCATCAGGAAAAATAATTTGATCCTGAGCAACTCTGTTAAAGAAAACCAGAAGGAGGGGGAAGGAACAAGAAGGAAAAACAAGCCAAAATAACAAAACCATCTAGAAGCTGACAATTAATGAAAGTAATATACTCATACTAAACGAAAAATACAAAGATATCTAAGCAAATGGTGGTGGGTGAAGAGATCAAGAAAATATATACATGAGCAAAGTTGGAAAACATGAGCAGATTTAACTTAGCATGCATAAAGCAACAAACATCAAAATCTCAGTTACTACATTCATTGGATAGGAAAGGTCATCCAATGCCTTTCAATCCTAGGATTCAATCAGGTTTTAGGTTGAGTTCTTTTAACTTCTAAAGGTTACAACTATGTCCTTCAACAAAATCATAGCTTATATACATGCAGAACTCAAAATTTTTTGAGTACCAAAAGTAAGTTTATAATTTACAAGGCTAAGGTCCAAGAAATGTCATGTCCCATAAATAGATTGAAATTAGACCTCTTTTTACCTGATGTTGCAAACAAAAACTGTAGTCTGGAAATGCAAATTGCAGTTTGACTTAGAAGTTCTTACCTCATACCATCTGACAAATTAGTTACTAATTTAAATTTTAACATAAAAGGGCCCCAACCTATCAAAAGTGACACTTTATTCTCCCTACAAAGTCTACTAAAATTCTAAAATAGAGTTCAAATTAGTTTATTTGTTCCGAAAGATAGGGTACCTAGATAGTTGCCCCAAATGAGGCAAGACGTAAGCCTCAAGGCAATGTGAGGCATAAGCCTCATTTAAAATTTAAAAAAAAACATAAAATTATTAATAACCTATTATATAGAGTAAAAATACATTAAAAGTTAAGACAAATCATAAAAGGTAAGAATAGCATAAATGGTTTAAATATAAAGTCACGATCCATATAAATAACATCTAAATCACAAGTTAATATTCAAATAAAGTCACAAAACAAGTTTCAAAATAAAATTCAAATAAGTCACAAAACATGTTTTAAAATATTAGTCATTGTTAGTTTCTTCCTTTTCATCCCTTAAGTTTACTAATTCAAACATTCACTCGTCAATCATCAGCACCCTCATGTTGATCATTGTTAGTTTCTTTCTCTCCATCTATTAAGTCTATTAATTCAAACTCTCACTCATTACTCATCAGCACACTAATCTTTACTAGTTTTATCATTTTATTGGATCATCATCATATCTAATTCCAAGGTTTGTTCATCTTCATCAACATCTTCGTCCACCCATTCTTTCTCTTCATCATTGCTACATTTGTTTCTATCTTATAGAGTCTTTTCGTTTCCTCATTTTGTTTTCATTTCTTTTTTCTTTTTTTCATTTAATGGGCCACTGAGCTTTTATTAAAAAATAATTGGAACTAGCTTAAAAACAACACAATTTCGAAATTTCTAATTTCATGAAAGAGGTAAAGCCTCATGCTACAAGAGGAACCTTAAGTATACTTATCATAAGCTTTTGAAGCAACTAGAACATTTTGTCTTGTCAGATGCAAATGATTGTGACTCTCTCATAGACAGTTACAAGAGGGAACTAAGACATCCAATTTTGAAAAGGTGGGAGACTTATCTATTCAGTAAATTAAAAAAAAAGACTAAACTGTCCAAATGGAAAAGGGTTAGGCCCCCAGTACCAGAATGTTATCAACAACCAACATTGTCATATCAAACCATTATCTCTCATCTTTTGTGTCCCAACGCAGGAATTCAGCAATATAATTTATATGATTAAATTTTTATTTGTTTATTAAAATTTAAAGAAAGTTCCAGAATGGAAAATCCCTCCATACATATGGTTATTTGCCTTCAAACCCACTGCACCATATAAGATCTCAATTACAATATCACTATAGAAATCCATCTTTTGCCTTTGGAATATAATTCTTGCCTTTCCTAGAGACCTCAAAGTATTTGAATATCAATCCCAATGTTAAAAGGCTCAACCTTGTAACAGGCCAACAGCAACTCCAAGAAAATAATGAAACAGATACAGTAAAAAAAATTCATGAGCATATTATGTGCTACAGAACAAACTTAAACTGAAAGCTACAAACATAAGCATGCCAATGTTCTTGCAAGTCCTAAAACTATACCACAAAACAAAATATCAAAAAAGGATTAAGAATTAAAAAACAGGATACATTCTCAACAACATTTTGAGTTCGATCAAGCCATTGGAAATGGACTAGTCCCTCCTCACCCTGACACACAGACAACATAGGTTTCTTCAGAATAGATAAAAGAAGAAAATAAGAATAATCAACAATGAAAAAAAATGTACCCTGGCTATGCGAACAAGTCCTTTAGGGGTGTCCGGAACAACCCTTCTTCCCTCAAAATGCATTTTACCAGCACGAAACTCTAGCATGATTTCCTGCCAAGTTCAAGTAAATGTTTCAAAAAACCAATCAAGTCTTTCAAATACCCCAAAAACTGAAATCATGAACTATGGTGCAAACTCAATGCATACAGACAAAACAAGTCTGTAGACTGATAACCAGCAAAAAATCAATTCATAAATAGTTAGCATGTAAGAAGCATACACTGGGACAAAGAAACAGGCAAGTCTTTCAGATACTCCAAAAATTGAAATCATGAACTATGGTGCAAACTCAATGCATACAGACAAAACAAGTCTGTAGACTGATAACCAGAAAAAAAAAACAATTCATAAATAGTCAGCATGTAAGAAGCAGACACTGGGACAAAGAAGCTGTTTACACCCATAAAAAACTAGTGAATAAAATAGAGGCTGACACAGGCCTATTATCAAGTATTAAACCGATCAACAAAATAGAATAAAATACAAACAGTAAGAATAGCTCTATACCACCATATTTACAACCTTCCCGGCATTGCTATCACGAAATACTTCTTCAGGATTTAAGAAAAGAGGCAAGCAACTAAGCAGGTGTTTTGATACATACAACTGCAACAATCATAGTCCGGCCTTCTTCTAATTTAAATTCTAACGTACTAAAGCTTAGTATGCTTCAATGATCCTAAAGATTTGAGTTGGCGGTCTCATAATAAAATGTTAGCAGAGTTTTATATCAAAAGGTATCGTTTCCCTCGTGGGAAGTCTTGTACTATATATCTCGTATCTCGGTAGAACAGAAGATTCAACGAATGATGAACTGCCATCAGTTTTCTCCAGATGATACAAAAAAAAAAAAAAAGATGCGCAGGCGTTTGTAATATCCCTAAGACAATCTCACAGCAAAGGGACAACCTCTCTAGGCATACAAGAAGCTTTAAACCAGATCATAAAATAGAAAGAAAAAAACACACAAATTTTAATACTCCTTAGATAGATAAACACGAATAAACAGTAAGAGAGCATTTCAAGTTTTCACATCACCTGCATTCGCGGGAAATCATCGGTTGAAGACGAACTCATAGCTGATAGCTTCGCTCCTCAACGATATAAAAACCTTAAACTGTACCCCAAACAACAAGTAAACCAACAAAGCCGAAATTGATTGACAGAAGTAGCTAGAAATTCATAATCAACAATTAAATATTCCCAATTTCTTCCCACTCATACAAAACCCTAACTAAGAACATAACAAATATCCTGAAGCCTAAAATAACTTTTGATATAACATTGCCGTTACTACCTTGTAATTTCTTTTACTGAGCCTTTAGAACTCGCCCGAAGGAGATAAAGTAAGAGTTTCAAAACGTTTTAATGGGAATCACCAGGGACAGGAACCGAGTCAAGCTTCAAACTCGACAGACGACACCATCAGTACTCGAGACCTTTTTTTTAATATATTAGACTCGAGGGAAATAGATAGCTAGTAAAGTGACGTGTCGAGTTCACAGGTAAACTCGTAATGGGCCACATGATTTCGGCCCAGTAAATTATCAAAGATTATAATTAATTAAGTCATTTACCTAACATAAAATAATAATAGCGTAAAAAAAGTAGGTTTTCAAATGATTTATCTAAACATAATTGATTATTATAAAATCATCTAATTAAATTATCATTTTTAAACGAAACAACTTAAGTTTAATCATGTAATAAATATTTAGTTCATGTGTGATTTTTAATTAAAATAATAATAAAATATTAACTATACAATTATATATATATATATATATATATATATATTATTTCATTATACATAATTTATTTATATTTGTTAATATCATATTAAATTTTTTATTTTGATTGTATGTCAGAAAAAATCTTACCTCTAACTTGTTATATATTTTTCATTAATATCAATTGTTAATTTCATCATTATTTTTAACATTTTTTTCTTGTTTTTATAAAAATAAAGAATCAATCCAAAATTCTCTTCACAATATCACATGTATTAATTTTAAAAGAATTATTATTATATATTTATTAATTATTAAATTAAGTAACAAATTAATTATTTTTTAAGAATACCCTTGAAAATATTTTTACAGTTTTTTTTTTATTAATTTTTCATATTGTTATACTAGTTCTTTCAGAATCCAAACCAACAAACTAGTTTCCTAAACTTCTTAAAATTTGTCTCTTGTATTCTTGCTAACAATTCAACTATCACCCATTTGGAATAGTAAGTAACAATTAGTAAGAATTCTCTTTGACCTTTTGCTATTAAAAGTGACCCAATTATATAGATTTTTCATTTTCAAACGGTCAAGTTCCCATTATCCCTTTTAAATTATAACACATGTGAATGTGAACTAAAGCGAACCTTTTACCATTTATCACATATTTTAACATGTGTGATACAATCATTTAGCATGGTTGGCTAATAGTACCCTTATCTGATTATTTTTTGACATAAGTTTCTCTCTTCTATACGAGTATCACGTTCTCTGTCATGGATTTTATTCACAATGATTTATGCTCTACATTCATTGAGACAAGATAACCATAGACTGTTTGTATTTTCTTGTACAACTAATCTTGCATGATGATGTAGTTTTTTGACCTTATTTATAGTTTACGAGTATCCTTCTTACTTTCAGAGAAAATTCCTTTTTTTCATGTATTGTCACAAAGGAAAGAGCATTACTCTTTTTGAACTTGTACTATAGTAATTGTTCTGTGTAGATTCTTTTTATCATGCTCTACTTCTCTAAAGGTTAGTTCGTCAATGTTTGACATAGTTATAGTTCTCCATATATCAATTAGAACAATAGAAGACAAAGGTAGCTAAAGCATCCGTATAGGCATTATTACCGCACGATATCTAAACAATCTAAAATGCTTTGAAACTTGTTGTCCATTTTTTGATTTATGCCAGGTATTTCTTTGTTTTTTATTCTTTAGCCTCGAAAACTTCATTTATTTATTTTACTAACAGTTATGAGTCACTATGTATATTTACATGTTTTACTCTCAATCCCTTCAATTATTTCAAGGCTATTAATACTACTTCATACTCAGCCACATTTTAGTGGTTGGAAAAGTTACCTTACACTTTATTCAATTATATCTCCATCTATCGTGAATATCACAACCCCCACTTCTGCTCCCTTGGCATTATTGACTTTATTGACAAACACATCTCAAGGTTTCATCAATTGTTTTTCTTGTATCGTTGCTACTTGGGTTGATTCCTCTTCTTCAATTCCATTGGCTATGAAATCAACAATTGCTTGACCTTTAATTACTGAGCGAGGTTTAAAATGGATATTGAACTTTCTTAATTCGATGGTTGTGTGATCTAATCTTCTTGACATATCAAGTTTTTATAACACATTTTTGAGAGGATATGAAGTGAAAACGATAATCGTGCCAGTTTATCTTTCATTGGGTATTTTTGCTGGGATTATATCAATGCGTGACTGACATAATAAACTGGTTGCTACCCTTTTCACTTTCTGCTACCATTACAACGCTTACTGTTATTTCAGAGGTGGACAGATACAGGTACAATATTTCTCTTAGTTTGAGACTTACTAACACAAGGGCTTTTCCCAAATATTCGTTGATGGATTGAAAAATGGTCTCACATTTTTCGCTCCACTATACTCTTTTCTTTTTTCTCAACAACTGAAAGAAGGGCAAGCATTAATCCACGTATTTTGATATAAATCATCCCAATGTCGATATTTTTCCATTCAACTATTTTATTTCTTTTTATATTCCTTGGTAATCTTATATCTGTTAAGGATTTGATCTTGTTTGAATTCTCTTTTATTCCCTTGATAGACACCAAGTATCCAAAAAAAAATCCTAAAGTGGCTCTAAAAACACATTTCTTGGGATTTAACTTCATATTATATCTCCTCGATACTTTGAAAGTTTCTTCTAAGTCACTCACATGCTCATCTTGTCTTCATGATTTGGTCATCGTATCATCCACGTAGACTTCTATATTTCGCCCCAATTGATTTTTGAATATTTTGTTAAACAAATGTTGATAAGTAGCTCTAGTATTTTTGAGCCCAAATGACATTATAATATAACATAATGTTCTTTCCTTTATAATAAATGGTGTCTTCTCTTCATCATTGGAGTACATCTTGATTTGATGATAACCTGATTATGCATCCATGAAGTTTATCAAGCTAAATCCCACAATAGCATTAACAAATTGGCCTATACTTAGTAGAGAGAAACAGTCTTTTGGTATGACCTTATTGACATTAGTGAAGTCCACACACATACATGGATCTCATCTGGTTTTGGGGCTAAAATAATATTGGACAACTAAGTAGGATAGTTAACCTATTTCCATTCCCACCTTCATCAACAAATTGATTTGTCTTTTGATTATGTCATTATTTTCTCTAGCAAATTTATTTTTTTGTTGTTTTACTAATTTCATCTAGACATTGCCATTAATTTTGCTAGTGATACTTCTCGAGAAATACCTATCATTTTTGTTGGACTTTAAGCAAAAACATCTCTATTTTCTTTTGGGCAGGCTATTAGATCTATCTTTAAATTTTCCTTTAGGATGGCACCCATTCAGACTAGTTAATCCTTCCTTTCTACAATTTGTGTTGGTTCCACTTTTGAACTTATGGCATGAATTAGGTGTTGTTTTGTTGGTGTCTCTTATTGTCCAACCTTCCCCACCATCTGTAATTGTTATTTGATCTACGCTTCTTTAAAGGCTAAAACATAACAACAATGTGCCCTTTTGGGTATCCTATAACCTTTTCTACACCCAGGGACATCAGATACTTGATCATCTGATGTAACATGGAAGATACTACTTGCAACTTGTGTAGCTACGATATGCCCAAAACGACATTATATGTAAATGGAATGTCAAAGATTACAAAATTTGCTAAGATAATAACTTCTAGCACCAACACAGGTACTCTTATTGTTCCCACTGACATTGTCATACTTATATTGAAACCAACATATTTCCATTGAAATAAACCAGGGGTAATTATTTTCTAGTTACCTATGATGATTGCACCCCTATTTCAACTAATGGATGAACTTTCATTGTTGATCAACACCCTTCTTATTTCACTACTTGCTACATGCACGATAATAACCAATAGGCCATTATGCATTGGGAGTAACTCTTGACCTCCAAAGATGTTTGGGTGACCTAGTCCTTATTTGTACATTTATTAACGTCAATGTCTTCCTTCCTAAGTGTGTCTTTTCTTGGAATTCGAGGTGAGGTCGTACAAGTTTAGTCACCCATGCACTGTGTGTATAATTCTCGTGTTCCTACCTCTTTTATATTGTACTTATTTGGGTGGAGGAAGTCTAGATGCATTGGCTCTTTCTTTTAATTGGACTCATTCTCTTCTCCCTTGCAAGATCCTCAGTTACCATGTCTCTCAAATAGCCTCTGGAAAAAAGAAGTTCTAAGGTGTCTACAATTGCTTGCTCGATGACCAATATCTCTATGGAAAAAGTATTACTTGGTATGGTCCATATTAGTAGCTCTCATTTGGGGTGGTCATCTTTCTCATTATTCCCTTTCATGCTTCTTATTACCTCTATTAATGACACCCTCAAAGGTGGACCCTAAAGAGGGGATAACAACCTTACCCACAGTCCAATCTATCTTACTTTTGGCTCTTTTCTTATTAATGGTTGATGAATTGACCTTCCTCGATTTCAGATATACAGTTTCATTTTCTACTCTTTTTTCTCACCATATGGAATTTTGCTCTATTTGGCTTCTTTTTCATTTCTTTTTTTAAATTAACAAACTCGTGTGCTTCTATATACATAGCTTCAATGGATTTTGGTGTCGTCTTAGTAAGTTCTTTTCATATAACTTTCCATAGTCTTATTTTGGCCTTGGACAATAGAGAATAATGGTGTTACTCCTTCTTATCAGGCTTGTTGCTTATGTAGTAGGTGACAAAGGTTTTCACCAACTCAACAAAGCTTGAAATGCTTTTGAAGGGTAGATCATTGAATTATTTCATCATGTTATCTTGCATTATTAATACAAATATCTTACACATCATCGCATCCTTCAATTATGAATACAAGCAAATTGGTATCATTGCATGCTTGAATGAGAGGACATGAGTCAGTAGATCTTGGATCCTATGATATGACATGCACCTTGTTGTCATACACTTTTGTGGAGACATTGTTGTTTCAATTTCATCACTAAGTAGAAAAGCAACCAACTAGCTACAAGCATCATTAGCATCATATAGTGACTTCTTGCCTTTTGTTCTTTGAGTTCGATTTCCACTCACTTCATTCGAGCCTTCCATTTAGGTACTATTTCAATGGGTTCTCTAATCAAAGTTTCTTGTTTTTCGACATTTTTAAGGTAAAGTGAATCCCAAAATGTCATTTTGACCTAGTTGAAGATGGTTTTTTGAGCTACTTTCTTATTTATCATCCTCTCTAAGAACATCTTTGTTCATATTTTGGTATGTGTCCTTTTCCATCAAACGTATGGGTGTTGGACTCCATCCTCGATGAACTTGTTGGGCGAGTAGTTGTCTCAACTCTTGGTTATCTTGTTGAATTTGGAGCATAGTTTGTTTTAGATGGGGTGTGACAACTATTGATATTAGAAGATTTTCAATCCGAACCAATTTGAATCCAAACATATCATATTTTCTTCATATCGAATAAAGTCATATTGATATTAGAATTCTTTATGAATTATTTTTATATATATAACATAATATACACAATACTTAAATTTTAAATTAATATATTTGTAGTAAAATTTATTATTTATAGTTACAATTAAGAAAATCAAATTGAATAAAAAGTATATATGTATAATTATTTAATTATTATAAATATTTATATTTATTTTTAAGCTAAAATAATAATCTAATGTAATTATAATATGTATAATATTTAAATATTACAAATTATAAAATAAAATATGCATTGATTTATAATTCAATAGTAATTTGGTCTAGATCGAATATAATGAATTATAAAATATGGCTATCCAAATTCGATCTAACCTCAAAATTTATCAATACAATCTTATCTAAATCTGATAAATTGAATTAGATTTATTAATTTAATCGAATTGATTATATTATTTGCTCATTCTTAATTGTAGGAATTCTATCTGTATTTGGACAATCTCTAGACTTATAGGACAAATTATGATATGAATAATATTTAAATATTACAAATTATAAAAAAAAATGTATTTATTTATAATTTAATAGTAATTTTGTTTGGATCAGATATAAGAGATTATAAAATCTACCAATCTGAATCCGATCCAACTCCAAAATTTATCAATACAATCTGATCTGAATCCGATAGATCGAATCAAATTTATTAATTTAATTGAATTGATCGAATTGTTTGCTCATCCATAATTGTAAGAATTTCAATTGTATTTGGATAACCTCAAGAATTATAAGACCAACATGCATTGTTTGAAGATGAGGTTCTCTGTTACAATGACTGTTGGACTCAACTTATTGTTTGAAATGATCTTCTTCAAGCTGTATACCATTCTCTCAACCGAGTTGTCCTAATCCTAGATTTTGGTTCTCCAATTGAGCTCTCAATTTCCAGTTGTTCAATGGACAAGATAACATCATTTTCAAGATATTGAATTAATATTCTCAGATGGTGTAGAATATCGAATGGATTGGTTGAAAATTCAATAATTGATGCGAAACTCTCTCATTTTAGACTAACTCTCAATGTTTTCAAAAACTATAAGGTCTAAATTAAATCTCATAGTCAAAAATGTTTAGGTCCTATAGTAGGTGCCAAAATATTTGAAATAATCTTTGTAAAAGGGTTACAACCTAATGTGATTCTAAAGGATTTAAATAACATCCATAAACCTCTTATTTTAAGCATATTTATAATACATGTGTTGACATTTCATTGAAGGCAATACACAAATTAGGGTTTATGAATAACCCATAATGTATATTTGGTGCGTGACTCAATGAATCTAATTAGGTTTAACTTGTTTTCCTGGCTATCAAATTAGGTTATCATATTGCATGTATGTTGCAATGTATAAGGGGTTACTTGAGCATTATTTTGGGCAATTTTTCACCACTGGCTAGAGTTGACAAAGTTACAATTTAATATTAATTGGATTGCAATGGTTGGGATTGGTTGTCCATCAGTATGACTTCGTTTATAATGGGAAAATTGGGCTTGATCCATCTTGGTATGGTATGTGCTTATACGAGCTTAATATTGAACTCTTTGGAACCTAGACCATCTTCATCTAGTTTGGACATCGATAGGTTTAATATTGAATTTTTTGGGCTTAGACCATCTTGGTTTGGTCTAGTTTATATAGGCTTAATATTAAATTGTTTCAAGCTTGGGCCATATTGGGTTGGTTTGGGATTTTACGAGCTTAATATTCAACTCTTTTAGATAAAATGTATTATCTTAATAAGATTAAACCCCTATTTTAGTACTAAACAATTATGTTAAGTCTTTGTCTAATGATACCATAAATTAAAATCGATTATTATTTTAAAGATATCGCTTAATTATTTAATTTTTTTTAAATATAACAATTAATTATTTAAATTATTCCAAAATGTATCATCATAAGTGTGCATCATTGAACGAATGTTAACGAAATAATATAAATGGATTAAATATAATAATTAAGTGATATAAACTAAATAAAAATTAGTTTAATAATATGAAATAAATAAATATAATAATTTAATAATATTTTTATAAATTTATCATAAAAAAATAATAAATCAACGTATCATTTAATATTTTTTCCTTTTCAAAAAAACTAATTGTAATTTATATTATACATTTAAATTAATAAAAAATTATCTACTTAAATAATTTTGTTGCTATAAAATTACTCTTAATATAAAAAAAATACAATATCCAACGTCATAGATATACTGATCAAATAACTATAGGACACCTATATTTTTTAAGTTTTATTTTTTCTTTATTGTATCTGGATTTTTCTTTTCATTTTCTCTCTAAAATAATAAGTAAGACACAAATTATTCTCCTTTTCCATAAATAATATTTAGTTACGAAGCATAATTGGACAAATGATTGAGTTCCTCACAAATAGTAACAAATATGGACAAATGGTTGAGTCTTAAGAAATAGTAACAAATATGTACTATTTTGTATTAAATAAGGAAAAAATGATAAATGAAATTATTTTTTTAGTAATTAATTCGAATAAATGGAGCTATATTTTTTTATGATTCAAAGTTACTTTCTTGTTCTTTATAGTTTATGGTAAACAGCTAATGCGAGGAAATTATTACGAGGGAAAGTCCAGGTTATGAATGTAACTTACAACACAATATTAATTTATGACAGGATAGGTTAATAAGATAATACAATATTAATTTGATTTAAATATAAAATAACTTAATATAATATATACAATCAATTCTAACTTGTTAGTTAAATAGATAAAATGAATAAAATATGACATAAATTTAAAATTAATATTTTAATATTATTTTATTTATTAAATTTGATGAATAAATCGGATATAATATTGAAGATATTGGATGTAAAATTTAATAATAGATAATCAATTGATTTTAGGGAAAAATATGTTTAAAGTTTTTTTATTTACGGTAAAAATGATATTTAAATTTTATAACAATTTAACGATGTTATTATAAAAAATGAACGAAGAAAGATAAAAGTAATTTTTTTATTTTTATTTTTCAATTACATTATATAGATATTATTATAACTTAAATGATTTATAAATTAAAGAATTAAAAAATAAAATAAGAATAAAAAATAAATTAAGAATAAAAAATAAATTAAAACATAAAAAAATAATTAATAACAATATAATTAAATCGTTTCGAAAATTAAATACAAAATTACAGAACTTAAGTGTCATTTTAAAATAAATATAATACATTTAGAATCATATTCTCTTAATTTTAAAGTATAAATTGATATATATTTTAATTTAAATAAAAATCATTTTCGTAAATGTTAAGTTATCGTTTGGCTAATTGTATAGTATGTATTATTTTGCTTTCTTTTTATTTTAATCATTAACATTTCTACATTTGGTTCGACTTGCAAAGGAAGAGTTTAAACCAAGCAAAGCAGATACACGACTCCACTAAACTGTAAATTTGTAAATTGATCAATTATATCTTCTATCTAATCGTGAATTGTAAACCAAGAAAAGCATCATCATATTCATGATTTCAAAATATTTCAATTGTTATCTGTTTTTCAATTGTATTTTTATTTATAGTAACACAACATCCTTGCAATTTTACATTATATAAAAGCATTCAGATTTTGATCGTGTATATGTTTTTGCAGAGTATAGAAGTGTTTTTATTTTTATTTTAGCAAGAAAGAGTTTAAAAAAAGGTGAATTTTTTTTTTACTTTTTTATTTTTCTTAATAATATTGTATTTTTTACGCACCAGACCAAGTTCTTTTTTTCTACTATAAAATTATACAGGTGGTCCTTCTCAATTAGTGGAGTGGTGATCATTGTCAAATGTCATCCACCAAATTGCGCAATCGGATAAATAAAAATAAAATCTAACATAAAACTTAAAATAAGAGAAAAATGCCAAACGCCCCAAACCACATTACATAAAGATTAAAGAATTTCGTTACACCATTACTTGTATATAATTTATTAACATACTATATGAAATGAGTTATAAAATATTTTAACAATCACATAATAAATTTGCAATATTATGTATAATAAGAAATATATATATAATTGATAACTATAATTTAATTTTTTAATATAAATATATTGTGTATATTTTACTTGCATTTTTTTTATCATAATTACACATGTTTAGATTTTTTTAAGTATTTTGATAAGAACATAAAATATATTTAATATATTCAAGATTTTATTATAATTTTTTTTAAATAAATATGATATAATTTTATTAAAAAATTAAACGATATTTATGGATTTAATATGTTTTTATTATTAAACATAAAATTGAAGTATAATTATTATCAGTTAAATATTTTAAGTGTTTTTTTAACTCATTTTAAGAATAAAACTTAATAAAATTAACCGTAAATATAATATTAATTATTTATTAAATATAAAAGGGTAATAATATTATGTTATTTATATAATAAAAATATATAAAATATTTATTTTATTTTAGTATTAATTATATTTAATTAATATTATTAAATTAAGGTATTATTAATAAAATATTTTTACAATAATAATAAAAAAACAGTATCTTTAATATTTTATATTTTTTTTATCATTGGTATGTTGACTGATAGCAGCTCCGAATCCAACAGCAAATATCCACCGTTACCCACATTCCCTATATCTTTATATCCACCTTTTAGTCCTCTCCTTTTCTTTCACGAGACTTCTCTGAATGTGTGTGGGAGAGAGAAGAACACTAGCTCTGTACGGTCTTTTCCACCGATCGACATTTCTTCTTCATCTTGCCATTTGTTAGGATTTTCATCTTCTTCTTCTCTGATATCTATCTGGGTGTTGCTGACAATTGCTCAGATTTCTGTTTCACCATCTAGGTACTAACCATTTAAACTCTGTAGTTCTCAGTTGAAGTCTTGGAGTGATAGGAGAAACAGGGGAAAACAAAGATGAGTATGTACGGAAGAGATCCATGGGGAGGACCTCTGGAGATAAACACAGTAGATTCAGCTACCGACGACGATCGAAGCCGCAATTTGCAAGATTTTGACAAAGCGGCTTTGTCCTCTCGGCCATTGGACGAGACCCAACAGAGTTGGCTGTTGGGTCCTTCCGGTGAAAAGAACAAGAAGAAGAAGTATGTGGATCTTGGTTGTATTATTGTCAGCCGTAAGATATTCATTTGGACGGTGGGAGCACTATTGGCAAGTGCTTTCCTTGCTGGCTTCATTACCATGGTTGTCAAGTTGGTTCCTCGCCACCACAAAGCTCACCCACCCCCAGATAACTACACACTCGCTCTTCACAAGGCTCTCATGTTCTTCAATGCCCAGCGCTGTATGTCTACTATTTGAACTGTCTTTTTCATTCCTTTCTAGTGTTGTATAATTCACTCATTTTCCAGGCTTTCTCAGATCTGATAATGATCATCATCATTGAAGCATGTATCTTGCTGGAACGTTGAGGTTTCCGTTTGATTTTATTCCATTTACATGCTTTAAGTGATGTAATTTGGTTACATCGGTTTTCCTTCAGGCTTCAACTCCTAGATATAATAATTTAATACTTTAATCCCTTCAAACTACCGTTTGATTTTATTCCCATTTTTTATTATAAAAAAAATAAATAACAACTTGGATGTTTAGGATATCTGACGTTGACCTAGTTTGTCAATTTATTTTTATTGGCAGCCATTGATAACTTTTCTCTCTATTTAATTAAATTCTTTGGATATTAAATTTTACATCTTTTGTACTAACAATAATTGAAAGCAGCAGCAGTTTACTCATGTTATTCAAAAATCGTAATATTATAATTTGTTTAGCAGCTGTGAGCTCCAAATTTCTGAGGATTTTGAATTCTCCGTCTTAATTTGCTCCTTTTTTCCCCTTCATTTTTTTGACTGTCTTTATATAATACCGTGCAGCTGGAAAACTCCCAAAGCACAATAATGTGTCATGGAGGGGTAACTCGGGTACGAACGATGGGAAATCTGATTCCTCAACCATTTTCAAAGATCTGACAGGTGGCTTTTATGATGCTGGAGATGCAATCAAGTTTAATTTCCCTCAATCATTTGCCATGACCATGTTAAGCTGGAGTGTTATCGAGTATAGTGCCAAATATGAAGCTGCTGGGGAACTAAACCACGTTAAGGAAATAATTAAGTGGGGTTCTGATTACCTTCTCAAGACTTTCAATCATACGGCTGATTCCATTGATAGATTAGTTGCACAGGTATTGCATATATTTGTTTTTCAGTTAATTCAATCACTTCTAGAGATTTTTACATATGCTTGGTATTATTAGAAGCTACGGCAAGAGAGACATGTTGTCTTATACAGATTTTGTAGTTACTAAATATGACCTATGCTGGATTTTACAATATTATGAATGAGCTTGTCATTCAGCTATTTTGATTTCAGCCACTTATGGTCTATTGCTATCATTTTCTCCTTTGGATCTTTGCTGATTGCGAAGCTGGTCATTTTACAGGTAGGATTAGGGGATACTTCAGGTGGTAGTACAACTCCTAATGATCATTATTGCTGGATGCGTCCTGAGGACATTGATTATCCTCGACCAGTGACTGAATGCCACAGCTGCTCAGATCTTGCTGCAGAAATGGCAGCTGCTTTAGCTGCCGCATCAATTGTTTTCAAAGATAACAAGGCTTATTCACAGAAACTTGTTCATGGTGCTCGGACCCTGTTCAAGTTTTCTAGGGATCAGAGAGGCAGATATAGTTCTGCTGGTTCTGAGGCTGCAACTTTCTATAATTCCACCAAGTACTGGGATGAATTTATATGGGGTGGAGCTTGGTTGTACTATGCTACTGGGAATAACTCTTATCTTCAGCTTGCAACGACTACTGGTCTTGCCAGACATGCTGGAGCCTTTTCGGGAGGCCCTGATTATGGCGTATTGAGCTGGGATAACAAGCTGGCTGGTGCTCAGGTATGTTGATCTAGAATTTGTTACCTAGTTATAACTTGTGACATACATTGTGCTTTAGTTTTGACTTATGAACGAATATGTTGCTGTATATCAATCCCTCTTGCTAGAAATTTCTATTTGTGCCTCAGATCTTTGCTTGTATTTCTAAGGAGTCCTGAACAATTTATTTGTGTTATTCATATTTCAATGAATATATTTCCCATACAGTAGCTGGTCCTTGATTCTGGCGTTCTTTTTTACTACACTAGAGCTGTTATAGGTTTTCTAATTTTGCATGCTTAAATGGTTCCTTGCTATTTTTAGCTGTTATCTAAATATCTTGAATATATCATGGTTGAAGCATGTGTATTTTCTTTGCTCAGGTGCTTTTGAGCCGTATGAGATTGTTCTTGAGCCCCGGTTACCCATATGAAGAAATTTTGAGGACTTTTCATAATCAGACCAGCATTTTTATGTGCTCATTCTTACCAGACTTCACCAGCTTTAACAGAACTAGGGGTAAATTTTCTGCTGCTCAATGGCATTTTAACAATTTATTTTTCAATGACTTCAAAGACATTTGTAATCAATAAGTGCTATCACTTAGGAGTCACTTAGATATAACATCTTGGAGAGTTTATACAGGAGGCTTGATTCAATTGAATCATGGAAGACCGCAACCTCTTCAATATGTGGTCAATGCAGCCTTTTTAGCTACTCTATACAGCGATTATCTTGATGCTGCAGATACACCTGGATGGTACTGTGGACCCAATTTCTATTCCACTGTTGCCTTGCGTAAATTTGCTCAAACACAGGTAAATAGTTGTTGATTGGCTTAAGAATCTTTCCCTTGAGCAGAAGCTTGTGTTGGATACGTCTGTGAATAACTTCTTTCCTTCTGTTGTCTCCGACATTCTCTTGGCAGATCAATTACATACTTGGCAAGAATCCTCGGAAAATGAGCTATATTGTTGGCTTTGGTGAGCATTACCCCAGACATGTCCACCATAGAGGTGCTTCAATCCCTAAAAACAAGATCAAATATAATTGCAAAGGAGGATGGAAATGGAGGGACACTAAAAAGCCAAACCCTAATACAATTGTTGGAGCAATGGTTGCTGGTCCTGACAAGCATGACGGTTTTCATGATGTCCGAACTAATCATAATTACACAGAACCTACACTTGCAGGCAATGCTGGTTTAGTTGCGGCACTTGTTGCTTTGTCAGGTGATAAATCCACTGGGGTTGATAAAAATACTATTTTCTCAGCAGTTCCCCCCCTGTTTCCAACTCCACCACCACCTCCAGCTCCTTGGAAACCATAAGATACTACGACAAGTCTCACTGATTTTTGTTTAGTATTTCGTGCGACTTATGGCTAGATGATTTTGCTGCAGTATTATTAGTCTTTGATACAAGAATCACCTTGACATTAAGGAATGTTTCAACTATTTAGATACAGGAGAAGGCCAAAAAAGAAAAAAAAAGATTTAATGGATATATGCTTCATGCTAGTGATAGGACCATGTGGAAACCCGACTCGGACAAGGACTAAAAAGTTATACTACTACTACTCTCTTTGATTTGTGATGTATAAAGTATATATCGTGTATCAATACTATTGTGTATTATTTGAAACACTGGAATTATAATAGGTTTGGACTTGATTGTTAATAACCTCCAATTTTAATTTCTCTTAGTTAAACCCTTTCAAGTGAATTTAAGGCATCCTCAATTAGTGAAGATGTTTATGTTCAAGCTAGATTTTAAAAAATTGGGAGGTTTCTGTTCTACTATTGCCTTACTGCTTTGCGTTGCAACCTGTTCTTCCTTGTATCATAAAACCTGTTCTTTTAGAGCCATTTAAGATAATATTTTTCTTTAAGCTCATTGGAGTATAATACACCAATGTGGTCGTCGCTATCGTTTGCTTTGTCATTGTTCTATCTCTTTGTGCTGAGCGTTCTCTTCATCGACTTGGAATGATACTATAATTTAATTTTGAGAAATTAAATGCTCGGTTTGTTTCAGTGGATCATGAGGAAATACAGGAATAGAACAAAGTGCAAGCGTCTGTAAGTTGTGACTTAGGTGCGCTAGCTAGAAACATTTAATTGAACAAACTATCTGCACGAACCCAAAAACTTGGCATTTTGATTGTAACTCACTTAATTTGAAACTTCAGCGTTTAAGTAAAAACCATTTATTTTGTTGATTTGTATTGAGTAAGCATTTGGGATGAACACAAAAACAAAAACACAGTAGGATGGTCAACCAAAACTATACAGAGAATTTCTGCAAGGCTTCAAAAAATTTAGAAGGCTCGCATAGTTTGTTATTCTTGTTTGGACTTGGAAATCAAGATGCATTTTTTGAAGTATTGCAGAAATTTAAAGAAGTTTCCTTTTTATCCATTTTCTACGTTTCTGTCACGACTCATTATTTATGTTTTTTTTATCTTTATTCAAAATATACATGATATTTGACTGTTTTAACTCTGCGACATATAATTATTTGTGTTGGTATACTTAAGAAAAATACTACTATTCATCACAAAAATATTATAAATATAGTTTAATTAATACGATTTCATTGAATGCAATTTTATATATCCAATTATATTATTTAATCACATTTTGTAACTTCATTTAAAGATATATCATTAATTTACTATATTTAAATTTTTATGTAATATTCAATAACAAGAGCCATGTTTGAAAAATATATTTTGGTATGTATTCAAACCATGAATTTTATAAAAAAATGTTGAATTTTTAACAACCGTACAACAAAGGCCATTGTCAAAAGGACAAAAACTTAATTGACTTGTAGTTATTATGAACTGGTGAATTATTGAAGCATTTCCAATGACTTCATATTGGAGATGCTTGTTAGTATAAGGATAATGGAAATGTATTGGCTACCACTTCGACAAACCTATAAGGAATTTTACTTGAATGAGAGTTGCAGTACAGGGATACAGAAAGGGAAGGTAGATTAAGTAACTATTACTCCATTTACTCATTTATATTTGAAATATCTGTGATTTAATTGTGTTGTTATATTTCACCTCCTTTTCAAAATTGACGTTCACCATGGTTCGTATAAGCTAAGTGATTTTACAGACTCAACAATAACAATCTTCCCCACATTTGGATGATTTCATAAATCCGTTGATAGAGAAACATTCTTAACGTACATACCTAGGTTCGCATAAGCGGCAATGTTATTTATTATTGGCCCAAACATCAAGCCCATAAACCCATCTATTATTTCCCTGCTTGTACCCTAGCTTATATATATATTTCCCTTCCTGCGTATGATGAGGTTGAATAGCAGCAACCACTAGAAAGAATAGAATTGCAGTTGCATAGTGCAGAAAGCAGAGAGCAGATTCAGTAAAAAGGAATATCAGGAGCTATACACAACAGCAAGACAGAAGCTGCGTGAAGACCAACAGCAGAAGACAAAAGCTGCGTGTAGACAGAAAGATAGAGAACAATGCAGTTTTTTCACCACCTTCATGCTCTCTCTTGTTCGGTAATATCAAATAAAGATGAAATATATTTGTTGGGTTTGTTTGGTGATTCTTTGCAGAAAATATTTGGGTACATTTTGATATTAGTGTATTTTGTTGACTCTCTAGAAATTGGTGTTTGTATCTCCATTTGATTATTGGTGGATTTTTTTCGGTGTGACGTCGTCAGTGGAGTAGACTTTTCACATTAAAAAGTTGAACCACTTAAATCATTGTGTGCCATTTATTGCTTATTATTTTTGCCGTTACCCATTATTGTTAATTTGTGCAACCAAAATTGGACCCGATCTTCGCTTCCGCAAGTACTAATTCGTAACAAATTGGTATCAGAGCTATTGGTTTATTCTGTTATTTATTGGAACTGATCAAGTTTGTTCCTTTGGATTTATTTTGACCTTCTGGTTATCTGATTGATTTCATATTTTCTGGATTATGTTTCTGTTAATTTAATATTGGGTTTTCTGTCATGGCGGCAAAATATGAAATTGAGAAATTCAATGGTAGAAATGATTTCAGTCTTTGGCATATAAAGATGCAGGTCGTATTAGTTAAAGAAGGACTCGTTAAGACACTTGAAGGTAATGATAAATTGCCAGAAAAATTGACTGATGAAGAAAAATATGCATTGATGGAAAATGTTTTGAGTTCAATTTAGTTATCTTTGTCTGATAAGGTATTACGCGAGGTTGGTAATGAGGAATCTCCTGCTGGGTTAAGGCTTAAATTGGAAAATTTGTATATGACCAAGTCTTTGACCAGTCGGTTATATTTGAAGCAGCGTTTGTATACATTCAGAATGTCAGAAGGTACACCTTTGCACGATTATCTTGATAAATTTACTAAAATTATTCGTGATCTGAAAAATGGTGGTGTTAAGATTGATGATGAGGATTAGGCCTTAGTTCTATTATGTTCTTTACCTCATTCATTGGAACACTTTGTTGATACCATGTTATATGGGTGATACATTATTTCTTTGGAAGATGTCAAAGCAGCTTTGAATTCCAGAGAGTTGAAGAAAAATGTGTCTACTAGCAACAATGATAATCGCAGTGGTTTATTTGTCAGAGGTATAAATCAAGAAAAATGCACAAGCAATAATAGAGGCAAGTCTAGATCCAAATCTAGAAAAAGAAAAGATAAATGCAACTATTGTCATCAAGAAGGACACTGGAAAGTAAATTGTCCTAAACTCAAAGGTAAAGGAAAATCTGTCGCAACGTCTTCTGGTACTAATGATGTTGCTGGTGTTACAGATAGTTTTGGTTCCGATGGTGAAAATGTTCTATCAGTATCTATTGGTTCTCCTGAAGATGTTTGGATTCTTGATTCGGGTTGCACTTACCATATGTGCCCCAGTAGAGATTGGTTTGCTTCTTATCAATCCATTGATGAGAGTGTTATCTTGATAGGAAACAATATGTCCTGCAAGGTTATTGGTATTGATACTGTCCGAATTAAGATGCATGATGGTATTGTTAGGACTTTGAAATATGTTCGCCATGCTCCAAATTTGAAAAAGAATTTGATATCTTTGGGTACTCTTGATTCACAGGGCTATAAGTATGTAGCTGAATGTGGAGTTTTAAAAGTTAGTAAGGGTGCTCTCGTTGTTATTAAAAGGCAATTGTCGCGTGGTCTCTATATGCTTCAGGGTAGCACTGTTATTGGTAGTGTATCAGTTTCATCCTCGTCCGATCAAGATACAGACACTACTCAATTATGGCATATGCGGCTTGGGCATATGAATGAGGCAGGGATGTCTATTTTGAGCAAATGAGATTTGCTTTGTGGTCAGAAAACTGGGAAACTTGATTTATGTGAGCATTGTGTTTATGGAAAGCATCGTAGGGTCAAGTTCAGTACAACCATCCATAAAACGAAAGGTACTGTTGATTATATTCATTCAGATCTTTGGGTCCTTCTCATGTTGTGTCTAAGGGTGGTACCCGGTATATGTTTGACTTTTATTGATGACTTTTCTCGTCATGTTTGGGTGTATTTTCTGAAGAATAAGAATGATGTGTTCTCAAAATTTGTGAAATTCAAGGCTTGTATAGAAAACCAAACAAGCAAGAAAATCAAGCATTTGGGAACTGATAATGGTTTGGAATTTTGTGATAGTCAGTTTAATGAGTTCTATGAAAAGAATGGTATAGTGAGACACTACACTGTACGTCATACACCACAACAAAATGGAGTAGCTGAACGTATGAATAGGACTCTCTTAGAAAGAGCTCGTTGTATGCTCTTTCAAGCTGACTTGGATAAATTCTTTTGGGCTGAAGCTTGTAACCATGCCTGCTATTTGGTGAATCGGTCTTCATCAACTGCAATTGAGTTGAAGACTCCGTTTGAGGTATTCTTTGGTACTCTTGCTAATTATTCTGATTTGAAATTTTTTGGTTGTCCTGCTTATGCTCATGTTAATGATGGTAAACTTGAGCCTAGGGCACTGAAATGCATATTTTTAGGTTATCCTTTTGGGGTGAAGGGTTATAGATTATGGTGTGTTGAACCCAAGTCATCTAAATTTTTGATTAGCAGAGATGTTAAATTTGATGAGTTTTCCATGTTGCAAAAGAAAAAAGAGTCTATTGTTGCAGATAAAGACCACAGTGTTAGTAAGCAGGTGGAGCTTGAGAGTGGAGCTCCTAGTCAAGTGCAAGAAGGCACTTCAGATTAGCCATTTGTGGATGAGATAGATGATTCTGCTTATGATGTAGCAGAAGAGCAACATGAGAAACCATACAATATCGCTAAAGGTAAAGGAATAAGAGAGATTAGACACCCTCAGAGATACGCAGATGTAGACTTCGTTTCTTTTGCATTATCTGTGACAGAGTCTATTGAGGTGTATGAACCTTCTAGTTATCATGAAGCTGTCACTTGTGATGAGTCTGTTCAATGGTTGGTTGCTATGAATGAAGAGATTGAATCACTTCATAAGAATCATACTTTGGAATTGGTGAAACCGCCTAAGGGCCAGAAGATTGTTGGAAACAAATGAGTCTTCAAGAAAAAGGAAGATATACCTGAGGTTGAAGCAGCTAGGTTCAAGGCACGTGTTGTTGCAAAGGGCTATTGTCAGAAGAAAGGTATTGACTTTAATGAAGTATTTTCTCATGTTGTGAAACATAGCTCTATTCGTGTGTTGCTTGCTATGGTTGCATTGTTTGACATGGAATTAGAATAGCTTGATGTCAAGACAACCTTCTTACATGGTGAGCTTGAGGAACAGATATATATGCATCAACCAGAGGGGTTTGTTGTTCTAGGTAAGGAAGATCATGTTTGTTTATTAAAAAAGTCTTTATATGGGCTGAAGCAATCTCCTAGGCAGTGGTATAAGCGGTTTGATTCTTTTATGATTGATCATGGTTACTCTAGGAGTGATTATGATAGTTGTGTTTATCATAAAAGATTTCATGATGGTTCATCCATTTATTTGTTGCTTTATATTGATGACATGCTTATTGCTTCTAAGAATAAGTCTGAGATTCAGAAATTAAAGTCTCAACTTAATGGTGAGTTTGAGAGGAAAGATTTGGGTGTAGCGAAGAAAATTTTAGGCATGGAAATTTACAGGGATAGACAAGCGGGCAAGCTTTATTTGACTTAGAAAAGTTATATTGAAAAAGTTCTTGAACACTTTGGTATGAAAAATTCTAAACCTGTGAGTACGCCATTAGCTGCGCATTTCAGGCTTTCTTTGGATTTGTCACCACAGTCAGAAGAAGAAGAGCAGTACATGTCTCAGGTTCCATATGCTAGTGTCGTTGGCAGTTTGATGTACACTATGGTTT
The DNA here is from genome assembly GCA_037013495.1 of Hippophae tibetana. NCBI lineage: Eukaryota > Viridiplantae > Streptophyta > Magnoliopsida > Rosales > Elaeagnaceae > Hippophae > Hippophae tibetana. The sequence goes on from CM072804.1 coordinate 8,992,827, forward strand.
GTACTCGTCCAGACATTTCACATGCAGTTAGTGTTGTCAGCAGATATATGAGTAATCTTGGTAAGAATCATTAGCAAGCAGTGAAATGGATACTTCGGTATTTGAGAGGTACATCTAATTTTGGTTTGGTATATGATGGGAGTTCTAATACTGGTTGCAATGTTATTGGTTATGTGGACTCCGATTATGCTGGTGATCTGGGTAGAAGAAGATCTCTGACAGGTTATGTCTTCACTCTTTCTCATTGTGCCATTAGTTAGAAGGCTACTTTACAGTCTACAGTTGCTTTGTCTACAATAGAGGTAGAATATATGGCAGCATCATAAGCAGTGAAAGAAGCTATTTGGCTTAGAGGTTTGGTTTGTGATTTGGGTTTACAACAGGATACTTCTGTTGTATTTTGTGATAGTCAGAGTGCGATACACTTGATTAAGAATACTATGTATCAGGAAAGAACCAAACATATTGATGTCAGATATCACTTCGTTCGTGACATTGTCTCTCAGGATGCTATTGTTGTCAATAAGATAGTCACTACAGAGAATCCAACTGATATGTTAACCAAACCAGTACCATTTAACAAGTTCAAGCATTGTTTGGACTTGATTGGTATTTGCAAAAGATGATCACCCTTCGGGGCTTTGGACGGCGGTTATTTGGTAATCCGAGGAATTTCATTTGAAGAATTTGTTTTTCTGTTTTGAGCTAAGGTGGAGATTTGTTATTTATTATTGACCCAAAACATCAAGCCCATAAGCCCATCTATTATTTCCCAGCTTGTACCCTAGCTTATATATATATATTTCCCTTCCTGCGTATGATGAGGTTGAATAGCAGCAACCATCAGAGAGAATAGAATTGCAGTTGCAGAATAAAACAGCAGAAGTTAATGCAGAAAGCAGAGAGCAGATTCAGTAAAGAGGAATATCAGGAGCTGCAAAAAAATACACAACAGAAGTTGCGTGAAGACCAACAGTTGAAGACAAAAGCTGCGTGTAGATAGAAAGATAGAGAACAACACATTTTTTTCGCCACCTCCATGCTTTTTCTTGTTCGGTAATATCAAATAAAGCTGAAATATATTTCCTGGGTTTGTTTGGTGATTCTTTGCGGAAAATATTTGGATACATTTTGATATTAGTGTATTTTGTTGAAACTTTTTGGAAATTAGTATTAATATCTCCATTTGATTATTAGTGGATTTTTTTCGGTGTGCCGTCGTAAGTGGAGTAGACTTTTCACATTGAAAAGTTGAATCACTTAAATCATTGTGTGTCATTTATTGCTTATTATTTTTACCGTTATCTATTATTATTAATTTGTGCAACCAAAATTGGACTCAATCTTCGTTTTCGCAAGTGGTAATTCATACCAGTCATATTGAAAATATGGTTGCTTAGATACCAAATATAACATCTATTTTTGATAGAACTCGTATATATAAAATCGAATTATACAAAAAAGTTAATATTAGCCATCTATTTTTTTATATTTAAAGGATATAAAATTTAAAAAAATAATAACATATTCATCACATAAATTTTAAGAATATACTTAATAATGATTTTAATTTTGAAATTTTATTTTGAAATTTTTTAATCAGGATAAACATAAAATTGATAAGTTATTAGTTCATCTTTCAATTAATGAATGAACATGTAAATTGGACGATAACAACCATAAATCTGATACCTTTTCATTTGATGCAATTTAATAAATTGATTATATTTAATAATAATAATAATAATGTTAAAATAATTATTAAAAAAATAAATAATTGTGAGACATTTATAAACGAGAACATATAATCACTTTATATTAATTTTAGGTGCATTCGATTTTATGAATCAATAATAATTTTTACATATTTTAATTATATTTATTTAAAAAATAAAATATTAACTTAATTAATCTTTTATTATATTATTTAAAATATTAATATTTTTTTTTTAACTATTTAACATATATTTTTAAATAAAATAAATAATATAAAGTTAGAATAAAAAAAATTAATATAATTATATAAAGTATCATGTGTTTTCTTATTAAAATTATTATATATATATATATATATATATATATATAAAATAATAATATTTATATATATTTGATTTTTGTTAACTATACTCAACTTACATCTTATTTATTAAAAAAAAACAAAATTGTGACAGATAGTTATTACAATTTTAATAATTTATGGTCAAAATATTACTTCTTAATGACTTCTCTAATTTCCGATTAAAAGTTGTTAATGTTAAAAAATATTATTATAATTTAAATTATTAATATTATAAAATCATAATAATATATAATTAATAATAAAAGTAAAATGAATATTTTATAATTTTTGTGGTGTAAAGTGGATTCGTGGGAGTAATATCAGTTAAAAAGAAGAAAGAGGAAGGGGAAGAGTCGGTGAAACTCTCGCAACACCGAGGCGATAACCGATTCTCTCTTTTGCGTTATGGTAATAGAAAGTACCGATTTTCGCTCCGATCAAATTCCTGTATTCATTGAGTATGTTCATCAATGAAAAATCTGATTTTTAAGCCTCTCACCTGCTTATTTTGCAAAAATTTAAAGAGATAAATTTGTAAGAAGTGAACAGCTTCCAGCACTATTAATTGTTTGCAACCGGTATATAATGGTAAATAATTTTTTTGGGTCAAAAATGGAAATTTTCACCTAGTTTGATTGTGTAAGTCCAAATTCATATCGATGTTCAACAGGCTACTGGTATTGATATTGTGGATGAGCAGCCAAAGCTGAAGCTCTATGCGTACTGGAGGAGCTCGTGCTCTTTCCGTGTACGTATTGCCCTCAACTTGAAAGGTCTCAAGTATGAGTATATACCTGTCCACTTGCTTAAGGGAGAGCAATTTACTCCAGGTTCTTTGCTTTGATCTTTGCTTCGTCCTTTTATTTCCTGACTTTTGGATATATATTTCTTACAATTGAAATTTATTGCCCTCGAAATCCAGAATTCATCAAGTTGAACCCTTCGGGTACTGTGCCGGTGCTCGTGGACGGGGACGTTGTAGTTTCAGACTCTCTTGCAATCTTATTGGTGTTCTCTATAACCCCAACCAGTGTTAATTTTCATTATTATTTGGATTAATCGTATAAATTCCCCCCCTGTAAACCTGTGGTTATAATCGTGATTGATATTCCGAATCCCCTTTTTAAGAGCGGTTTCATTTTCCAAAAATTATAATTTTATGTTTTCTGTGTATGGATAATATAATTGATTCAGGTATAGAATCATGAAAAACAGTGTCGTTAAAGATGTGACGTGAAGAAAATGCTTAACGTCCTCCAATTTGAAACATAGCTGTGAGATATTGAGCTGTTTTGAGTACATGACATTTTTTGCTTTTTTTTTTAAAAAAATAATTATTAATCTCTCTTTTCCACTTATTGAACCAGCAAAATGTGATTTTTTTAACCCTTACTGTCATTCATTTAAAAGGAGCTTTTGAGTTGCTGCAGAGTTACAGATCAAAGCGGCACTATGTGATGGGATTTGTAAAGAATAAACTATTTTATGGGTTTCAATTTCAAAAGAGTGTAAAAATTATTCCTAATTTCTTATAAGCTATAATAGGGAAGCTTGCATATCTTAACAATATGTGATGGGATTTGTAAAGAATATCTTATAGTTAGAATTTTCTTTTGAGTAGATTTCTTGTCCATATTTTGTTATTTTGTAACTATCTTTATAAATAAATATATTATGATGTTTCTTATTTAAAAAGAGAGAGTGACGTATGTGATGAACAAAGTTTAGGGGATATTGGTCCAATTCACTTTTTTTTTCCTGAACATTCCATCTAATCATTAATTGTTGTATTTCTTGACGTAACAGTACTTGGATAGTAAGTATCCTCATCATCCCTTGTTGCCTCGTGATCTCCAGAAGGATGCCATAAATTTCCAGGTGGAAGTTCTCTTTTTTCATTGCTCTTCATTTTTGTTTACATCTCCTCCTTAGGTTCATGGTGTTATGCACCACAGAATGACCTCCAAACATGTAGCTTACAGTGCAGAACATGCTTCCCGAATAAATTGTGACCTGTGGTATATGTTATGTCCCTACCACATAAGAGCAAAGTGAAAAAAAGAAGGCGGCCTTGCTGTTGTATTCTTGAGTTCAGTTTTGGAGGATCATTCCTAGTCTTTCCCTGATTTATGCTTTTGCTAAAGTCCTTTTCTTATTTTTGCTTTGATGCTAAAGTCCATAGTTACATTTTTATTGAATCCCTTGGTTTTTTTAGCATGTTTCACATTGTAAAACTGACAATTGACTTTATAGGCTGCAAATCTTGTTTCTTCTAGCCTCCAGCCTATTCAGAATTTAGTTGTTATGGTAATCACCTAGACTTGAATAATTTTGTCTTATGTCCTTTTTTTCTCTCCTAAAGTTGGCATTCGTATTCACAGAATAAGGTGCCTGTCATGCTGCTTTCTGGTTTGCGGAAGTACATTGCAGAAAATGCAAGTGAAGATGAGAAACTGTCTTGTGTTAGATCTCATATTGAAAAAGGCTTTGCAGGTAAGTTTTGACCAACAAACCACAACTTAATTCAGTTTGTCTCTCCAACTACTTGCTCAAAATTTGACAAACAAAAGTGACTGAATTATCATTAGAACCTGAAGGCCTGTAAAACTATATTAGTTTTCCTTGTCATAATTAACCTGCTTATCATTCCTTTTCATGCTCATCTAGTCTGTCAGAATGGACTTTTGCATTCTGGCTCAAAGTTGGGCGCCCCATATGAATGCATTATGTATAGTTCCAAAATCTTAAAATGCCATCTGAAACTTGAAACCTATACATGATCACAGTTTGGTTATAATATGATCTATAGACTATAATGATCATATTAGCAGTTTCTCCATAATGAATTTTATCAGGATCTTTAATGTTGTCATGTGCTCTTAAGTCTTAATCTAAAGGAACTGAGAATCTTTAGAAGCCCTGAGTTCAATAATTGGCCAAAAGACAAAAGTAAACCATATGTTGGTAAAAACAGGGTCAATGACTGGTATGTAAATTCGACTGTGCATCAAAAGAAAATCACATTTATTGATTCAAGCTGTCCTAAGTCTTGCTTTCCCTTGAACTCTATGTACGATTTGATTCCGTGAATAGAGTTTGTTTTTGGTACCCCAATGTTTCTTTGATGTGGTGTAGTTGTCCTGAACCTTCCTTAGTTGGATAGCATGGACTGTTTGAAGAAAGTATTGTTACATCTAATATCACTTCATGTTCAAATTTCCCTAGCTCTTTTGGACTCAACTTTTTTGACAGGTTTCAAGGTCATAGGTATCAACCTCTATGTTTCTGTCCAATGCTTACAGCAAACAGTTATTTATCAGATTAAATCATTGCTGATACCTCTATGTTTATGACTTTCTGTCCAAAGCTTACAGAAAATAATTATTTCTTAGTTAAAGCATTGCATTTTATATTTTATTTTATCAGAATTTTTTCTATGATTAAAGCACTGGGTTTATAATTGGTTTCCCTCACAAATCTGTCCAAATGTGAATTCCTCTGTTACCATTTTGCATGTGTCATAATTGTTATAGTTATGTGAATGAGCACTTGGAAAAGTTTTTGCATAACCTGCTTCATGGTTTATCCGTGGATTTGTGGTTTTAACTTGGCAATTATCTTCATGCACTATAGCCCTTGAAAAGGTACTTAAAGACTATGCTGGAAGATATGCAACCGGAGATGAAGTTTACCTGGTATGAAACTATTCAATTACTTATTTTTTATTTTCTTATGTTTCCTCTTTTCTATTGGTTTTGAATTTTTCTTTGTTTCATGTGATTATGTTAGTCGGATTTGTATTCGTTAAAAAGAGTACACATTCACACATGTTTACAGGGAAGGATTTGAAATCGACAGCTCTACCATTGTATGAAAGCTATTATGAGTGGTTTTAGCCAAGGGCTTTAGTGTTGTTGCGAAACAAATAAATGCACGTCAATGCTTGATCATAACATATTGGTTCATGATTTCAGGCTGATTTATTCATAGCTCCCCAGATTGATGCAGCAATTAAAAGGTTCCAGATTGACATGGTACTGCTTGTTAATATCTACTATTCAATTATATTAGTTGAAGCAACCTTTGTATCTAGCAACGTTTTAATTCTTCTGATCTGGGAATTTCATTTTATTCATTTTCCTATCATAATATTTTCTTATGCCTATCTATTTATCATTTTTAATTTTGCACAGGCTTTCATTTTTACTGCTTTGATTGTCGTTCCTAAAAAAGTTACAACTTGGAATCAATTTTTGCAGAATCAATTCCCTCTATTATCCAGATTGAACGAAGAATACAGTCAGCTACCAGCATTCTGCAATGCCATTCCAGAACAGCAGCCAGATTTTCCTTCCTCAAGTGCCAATTAAACAAATAGGTTGAGGAGGTATATATTCTCATATTGTAAAGACATAATTTGAATAGAATAAATTGTTTATTGGTTAGCTTAAGATGCCAATATTCTCATTTTAGACTGCTAATTGATGTTCTGAGGCAATGGGTTGAAAAATTGTTTCGGAATATATCTTTAAATAAGTTGTTGTACTGTTATAAATTAAGGAACGACCAGAGATCTCTTACAAATCATAGGTATGAAGGGTTAAAACTAGATACTACTGCTCAAATGAGTGATGGTAGCCTCTCTTACATGGTTAAAACATAAATCAATCAATAAATATGTCACTTAATTTCATGACATACATTGAATCATTTTTTTGTGGTGAGGAGTAATTTCTCTTTAGTAGTGACAAATAGTATTTTTCATAGTTTACGAAATATGGGTATGATATTTTCATAATGTATTTTATTATAATTATTACTAAAAATTAAATTAACATTTTATCTAATTAAATAATGTTAACGTAGCAGTATCATTATCTAAAAGTATCTATAATTAATAGTTAGGACAGTAACGCACGTGCTGGTCACGTATATATTTATAAGAGTATTATTATATATTACAAAAATATTCACATAAATTTGTGATGTAGTTTTATTTTCTTAATTATAATATCTAATCATCTCACTCATGTCACAAAATCGTGATATTATACTTTCCCATATTCATAAAAACATTGAAGCTTTCGCCGAGCGTGACAGTAAAACAAACAATACGTCATTGTGCGCAACGATGAGGTTCTCCAATCAATACTTTGTCAATGCATATGACGTGTTTTGATTATAATATAAAGCAAAAAAAAAGTCTTATCCGTAAGGTTTGAACCACTTAGTAATTTTATTATTTGGGAATGAAAAATAAAGGCTAAAAATAGGAAGAATGGAGGTTCTGACTTTTGAGCTCGTTTTATATTGTAATTAAATAGCATTTCCTCTGACTTTTCCCCCCTCTTTTTGTCTTAAGTCCCATTGTCCAACACTATATCCAAATGGTTGGCAACTATACCGGATTTTTTCTTTAAAATTAAAATAAAAAAAGACATTATTCTACAACTGAATAACCACTTGGAAATCCTCATTTTTTTAAACTCTTTTAGGCCAAATCAATCCCTTTACCAACTTTTCTCTGTTTGGCCCCTTATACATAGTTTTTGTCCTCTCTCTCACTGGTCTTGTAAGAAGATTAGAGACTTGGGGGTGGACTTTGCCTAAGAAAGGGCAATTGTCTTTACTTTCTCTCTAATTGCATCCCATCTATTTGATCCTTTCAATTGATTTTTTTATAATAAAAAAAAAACAATACAAGTGAATAACTTATAAAACCTGAGTTGCCACAATTTCTGGTAATGCAATTATCTTTACTTTCTCTCTAATTACATCCTATCTATTTAATCCTTTCAATTGATTTAAAAAATCGTACAAGTAAATAACTAATAAAACCCTAGTTGCCACAATTTATGGTTATCCTAAAAGGGTTGACCTTTGTCTCATCTTTTATACATCCTTCTTTAATAATAACTCTTAACATCAGGAATTTTTATTACTTTAAAGAACGTCTCGTTACAGAAATAGAAAAAAAAACAGAGGATAATTTTTCCCATGAGAAAAGCAAATAATAATACATTTCCAGTTTCAACCAACTTGCTCTAGTAATTCAGATGTAATTATGACACTATCTGCCACTTATAGTTGATAAACACATGGATAAAATAATTTAATTTTTATGAAACTTTGCTCACATGTTTACGTGTATTAGAAGCACATACAATGACATACAAGGTAGCACAAGAGAATTGAACTTGTTGGGCACTGATATAACAGAGGTCCACCTATATTATTTTATTGTCCTAATAGAGTCCTTGTCTAGATTAACAGTGGAAATATTCAAAGGAAGTTGCATTCTGGCAACAGGGGCTTACCTCTTCTGTTACTCTTTCTTATTTTATTTTTCGCTATAATATAACTTGCCACTCTCTCTTTTAAAACTTTAGTTTGGCTTTTGACCTTGTACCTGTTACATATTTAAAAAATAATAATCACACCAAAAAACTCAACCAAAAAAAAGGTTAGGTTATGAACTTGGTAAATGGTCAGTGTCTTGTAATATATAAAACATCTTGTTGCAATTAGAATTAACTAGATTTATATGCTGATATATATTTCTCCGGCGTTTATTCCCTATACACAGACAATTTCAAAATGGAACTCATATAGGATCTTTTGCTAGTTATTAGTGAACTAGAAAAAGCTAGCTTTGAGAAACTCAGAAACCTAAGTTGTTCAAGATGGTTCAAAAGATTCAGCTAGTTTTGTTTCTTGTATTGATGCTAATTTTGCATGTGGCATCAGATACAAACAATCAAGACTGTAAGTCCAGAGTTCATCAGCTACTTAGTCTTTTACTAAATAAAATTTTAATGCATTCATTTTTTTTTCAATGTCGACTGAATTTTAAACTTTCTTAATTGGCTCTCTTCCTGAAATTCATTTCAAACAATTGTATTGAATTCAGAATTCTTTTGGATGATTAGCAGTTTTAAGCTCATATTTTGCTTTGTGCAGTTATTGGATTGAAGTCTCTCAAGGATATTTGGCAGAACACACCTCCCACTTGGGAAGGTTCAGATCCTTGTGGTGAAATTTGGGAAGGCATTCGGTGCGACAATTCACGTGTTACATCTATGTAAGATCTTGACAAGTTGTAATATTAATACTACCAAAAAATCTTTAGTTAACGTAGTTCAAATTACTTATCTCAATTATGATTTGTTAAAAAAAAAGGGAAAAAAAATTCAATGTCCTAGATTAATTTGATTCATTTTTTAAAATGATAAACTTCACAATCTATCACGACATTTACGCATTTATATAAATATACAATTAAATTTTTGAAGTGTTAAAATTTACTATCGAACTTATATAACTTGTAATAATCTAATATTTTTGTTAAAAATTTGACGAAACTTATCGTAGAATAAGTTACATAAAATCTATTTATACAAATTTACCACGGAACTTATATAAGTTGTAATAAACTACTATCGAACTTATATAATTTGTAACAACCTACTATCAAATGTTATCTATTTATATCCTCACCATCAACTTCAATGAGTAACCAAGGGGGATTTATACCACCAAACTTCAGTGAGTTGTATTAGGTGGTTTGATGATGAAGATATAAATAGGTAAAGTTTGTTGATAGAATGTTACAATTTATTTAAATTCGATGGTAGATTCCAACACTTTAAATGTTTGGTGTTAGATTTGTAAGAATGTATAAAGTATAGAATGTGAAGTTTACCTTTTTCAAAATGTTATGGTTGATTAAAATTTTAAGCATTTGCTATCATTTCCAAACTTTAGAGTATTTGTTATTTCAGAATATTGCCAAGCATGGGCTTGATTGGCAAGTTGTCGGGAGATATTGGCCAATTCTCTGAATTACATTCTTTGTAAGTCTTCTTTAATTTCTAATTCATTATGCCTTTTATTAATTGTTGGGTTTTGAGTATTTAGTTTTGACATGTGTGAGTAGTGTGGCAGATAACAATATGTGACAGATAACAAGGATCAATATGCTAGACAAGAATGATAGTGGTAGATAATAATGTTTTAATTTGTTTTCTTTCCGTTTTCTTAGTATACAAATACTATACTCTTTTACAGAAAAAACAAAACAGAAAAATATAATTTGACATGATATCAGAGCAGATTATGGTTGGCCTAAAGAAATAAGAACCCTACGTTACTACATGTTACACTATTTTTTGTTCTCCTCGACATTGGTTTGATATGGTGTATTGGTGTGGCTGTTGGGATACAAATATCTTCCATTCTGCTGTGAATGGAGACCCTAGACTCCGAGTTTCCAATTTGGATTCTTGTGGTCTGAATCTAAAACAAAGATCGTTCTATTGAATCTAAAGATCAGATCAATAATCAATTCAAAATTATTCATTGAGGAAATGCAGTTGCTATATACAGATAATCAGTATGAGACATTTGAAATACCTTACTAGTAGTTGTCAACAACTATTTTCTTGAAGCTTTGGAGTCTTAACTTTTCAAATCTTCGATCTTTGTTTATGGGAAAATAACTAGGTTTGGTTGATCAGTTGTTTACTAGGATTAGGGGTGACTGATCTGGCTTACTCGGTTTACTCCGTTCATCTTCTCAGCAACATTTTTTTTGGAGGTTGTCAATCACTCTGTGCGTGAAGTGGTGTCACCTGGTTGAACCAAATGAAGAGTTGATCCTTTTTTTTAATATTATAATCAGCAAGGGTGCGACCATCTTCAAGTTGCTTCCCAACAAAGATCAGTCTCTGTTACCTCGAGAGTGATTGTCTTTCCAGTGAGAGTTGTTTGATGAAGATTTGCATACCACCACGGAGATGGAGGACCAGGTAGAGGGTTGACTCCGTCTGAACCTTCGACTGCACCATTTCGATTGATATGAGAGAAGAGAAAACGAAGCTCTAGATAAGAGAGCCTGTAAAGCTGGAAAGGGAAAAAATGGAACGTAGTAGAAGAAGTTGCGCGAATTGAGGAAATGAATTAGGGTTACCATAGAGACGGAGACGAAGGACCAGGTGGAGGGTTGACTCCGTCTGGATGTTGTAATCGGCTAGGGTTCAACCATCTTGATCAATTCACACAGGAAGATCAGAAGAAGAAGGGTCGACCATCTTGATCAATTCGCGCAGGAAGATCAGAAGAAGAAAGGTGCCGCTCTACGCGAATAGGAAAAAAATTAGGGTTACATTCTGATTTTTTTATATATATAGTGGCTGGTATGTAAAAAAAAGAGAAAAAAGGAAAAAAAATATAAGTGATAGATTCATGGCAGAATCTAGAGATTTAACCACCAACTCCATATTGAATAAGTTGACTACAAAAATGACGGAAGTTCTAACTAGAGCTCAGACCACCTCATAACCTTCGCTAACTGAAGCATCGACTACTCCCATTAGTATCAGTTGGGAGGATCCAACTATGCCTTGTGGTCCCAGGTGGTGGAGATATATATCTCTGGCAAAGACAAACTGGGATATATTAATGGGGATTTTTCTCAACCTGTAGAAACCGACCCCTCATTTAGGAGATGACACACTAAAAATGCCATTGTCAAAGGATGGTTGATCAATTCGATGGATCCCTCATTGATTGAAAATTTTATTCGATTCCTAACTGTGAAACAGGTTTGGGATTCTGCTGCTATCATCTACTATGATGGGATAAACATGTCTCAAGTGTATGATCTTCGTCGTCGAGTTACTCGTATGAAGCATGCAGGAATCCATTGAAAAATATTACAATGACCTTCAAGGGTTGTGGAGAGAAATTGATTTCCGTCGTCCTAATCCAATGAAGTGCGCGACTGACATAAAAAATACAACTCCATCGTACAGGAAGATCGAGTGTATACCTTCCTCGATGGACTTGATGATAGACTAGATAAAACTCGAAGTGATGTGCTTCAAATCAAACCATTCCCTATAGTGGAACAAGCTTATGGATTCATCCGTAGAGAAGAGGTCTGGAAAACCATGATGATCACAGGTGCAGATACGACACTCAGTGGCTACCAATAATGCATTACTATCCCTTATTCCTCAAGCCGAATCTTCCCAGGATCCAGGTATTTCAAGTAAAGCATTTCACATCTCTACTCGTAGTGATAATGAGGATTGGATTCTAGAATCTAGAGCTACATATCATATGATATTTGACCCAAAAGATCTCTCCAATACAACCCAGCCGAGACAGAGCCGTGTTGCCAATGCCAATGGGGTCACTTATCCAGTTACAGGGGCTGGAACAGTGGCTTTATCTCCTTCATTATCATTATCTAATACATTACTTGTAGCCTTTCTTTCAAACAGACTAATGTTTGTAAGTTAGGTCACTTCAGATCTTAACTGTGTAGTATTAATGTATTCTACCTTTGGTCTTCTATAGGATATTCTCACCAATGAGATCATTGGGCATGGTACTAAGAGAGGGGGGGGGGGGGGGGTTATATTATGTGGATTACCTCAGTTCAGGAAGAGTCAATCACATGCAACACACTGTTGGTAACAAGGAATGCCAAATTTGGTTATGTCATCGTCGATTTGGGCATCCATTATTTGGATATTTAAAGCACCTACTCCCTAATTTATTTTCAAATATCACACACTCATATTTCAATTGTGATACTTGTATCTTAGCAAAAAGTCATAGGGTGTCTTATCCTATGAGCATGAATAAAAGTATGACTCATTTTGCTTTAGTACATTATGATGTTTGGGGACCTTCTCCGGTCACTACGTCATCGGGTCATCGTTGGTTTATAATTTTTGTTGATGATTGTACACGAATGACATGGCTTTACCTTCTCAAATATAAAGATGAAGTATTTTCTACGTTTCACTTGTTTCATACCATGGTTCAGACATAATTTTCTGAAAAAATTAAGATTCTTAGGTTTGATAATGGAGGGGAGTATGTTAATCAACAATTTCGAACATACTTGGACAACCATGGTATTCTCCATGAAACCTTGTGTTCACCAACCCCACAACAAAATGGGACTATGGAGAGGAAGAATAGGCATATTTTAGAAATTGCTTGGGCCTTACTAATCGGTGCACATATGCCTAGTAGATACTGGAGTGATGTTGTTACTACAACTGTGTGTCTACTGAATCGTATACCCATAAAAACCTTACAATTTCAGACTCCATTAAAGGTGCTATCTGATCATGTTCCCTTGCCTACTATTTTGATGATTTCGCACCGAATTTTTGGATGTGTTGCTTTTGTCCACCTCCACAAAAATCAATGAACTAAGTTGGATCCATGTGCTGTCCAATGTGTATTCTTGGGGTATGATGTACAAAAAAAGAGCTATCGATGCTACGATCCGATTACTAAAAGAACCTATATTATTATGGATGTTACTTTCCTAGAATCTGAATGTTTTTTCCCATCACCAGTATCCAATTACCCTCTTCAGGGGGAGAGTTATAGTGAAGAACGAAATTGGCTTGATTTTGAAATATTAGACACTAGTAAAAATCCAACACACTCAGATCATGCCAACATTATGGAGGAGCCAGTACCTAGACTCGAACTTGAACTTCCAAGAACTGAAACTGAAGTAGTAACTGAATCTCCAAAAGATAAAGTGGTTAATGCACCCCTCTACTCTCTAGTACCCAATGATCCTCCCGCTGAGAATACTCCTGAGGTAAGCTATCCTATCAGACCTTTACAAACTAATGCTATAGATACATCTGTTGGTTATGTTCTACCTTTCAGACACAATCGAGGCAAACCTCCAAATCGATACTCCCCAGAAAGAGAAGAATGACAATCTAAGTATCCAATAGCCAATTATGTATTTACTCAAGGGTTATCAGAACCTATTAGTGAATTTGCACAAACACTCTCCTCATGTCAAATTCCAAGTAACGTTGAAGAAGCTTTATCTGATCCAAAATAGGCTCAAGTTATAAAAGAAGAATTTGAAAGCAAGTTGCCTCAAGGGAGGAAGATGGTAGGATGCAAGTGGATTTCCTCCATTAAGTATAAAACAGATGGGTTAGTTGATTGATACAAGGCGAGGCTAGTAGCAAAAGGGTACACAAAGAAACTTGGGATAGATTATCAGGAAACCTTCTCACCTGTGGCTAAACCTTCTCATATAATTATCTCATACTCGACCTAATATTGCGTATGCTGTGAGTGTCGTAAGTTAGTTCATGCACTGCCCCAATGAAGACCATATGGATGCCGTCATGCGAATACTTCGTTATTTAAAATCTTCTCCTGGGAAAGGACTTATGTTTTCAAAGAATGGTCAATTGGAAATCGTCAGATATACAGATTCGAACTGGGCAGGGAATATCAAGGATAGGAAATCTACTGTTGGGTACTTTACTTTTGTGGGGGGCAATCTTGTCACATGGAGGAGCAAGAAACAAAAGGTAGTTGTCTTGTCTAGTACTAAAGCTGAATTTCGAGGAATGATCAATGAAATATGTGAGCTCCTTTGGTTGAAAAAACTTCTAACTGAGATTGGTGTTACTCCTAACTCTGAAATGAACTTATTTTGTGATAACAAAGCAGCCATTGTCATCTCCTATAATCCAATCCAACATGATCGCACAAAGCATGTTGAAGTGGATCAGAACTTCATCAAACAGAATCTTGAGGAAAAAATTATTCAACTTCCATTTGTTAAATCAAAAGATCAATTGACTGATATACTCACAAAATCTGTGTCTGCAAAGAACTTCTACAACTTACTTGACAAATTGGGCATAAGAGGCATATATGTACCACCTTGAGGGAGAGTGTTGACATGTGTGAGTAGTGTGACAGACAACAAGCAGACAACAATGCAGTAATATGTGATAGATAACAAGGATCAATGTGACAGACAAGAATGATAGTGGTAGATAATAATATTTTAATTTGTTTTCTTTCCGTTTTCTTAGTATACAAATAGAACAGAAAAATATATTTTGACATTTAGTACTTATGTACCTGAAACATTAAGTAGCACCATTTTTCTTTCCCTGCTTCATCTGCATGCGATATTACTTAATTATTAGAAAGTTTGCTGCAAAATATGAAGCACCAACAAAGCTTATAATATAAATGCCTCATGTTCTTTAGTTCTTCTATGGAACTTAGTCATTATTTTTTCATGTTACATTTCTAATATATTAGTACTGTTCCAATATAGGGATCTATCTTACAACAAGAATCTATCAGGACCACTTCCACAGGCAATAGGGAATTTGAAGAAGCTTTATAACTTGTAAGGACATATTTCTAGTTTACTCGTTTGACAACCCATACAAATTCCAAAATCTCAATAACATTACTTATGTTTGATTACACATGTTCAGTTTTTAATTTCTAAATTTTGAAATTTAAGTTTGGAATTCCATGAAAATTAATTTTGAAATTGAATTTCTATTTTTTCATAACACTCACAATCAATACCTCAATCATATTCAATCTTGTTCAATTTTACTCAAAATAATTAAAAACCAAAATGTAGTGAAATTTTATTAAAAACTAAGTTTACAATTAAATTCAGAGCATAACAAGTTGAAAATTGAAAATTAGAAATCCGTTAATAAACATGTAACATCGAAGTTCTTTCAAAATTGTAATCCAAATTTAGTTATCAAACGAGTTTTCAAAATTGATTGAGAATTAAAATTCTAAATACAAAATTAAGATTTCACATATAGAAAATTCTTAACAATTAAACTGTTCTATTTTATTTTTTGACAGATTATTGGTGGGTTGTAGTTTCTATGGTCCAATTCCTGACACAATAGGAAATCTACAGCAACTGAATTCTTTGTAAGGATTTTGGAAAACTAATTCTTTCTCAAAATGAAGAGATCATCAATTTTTTTATTCTCACAGTTAATCTTCCATGCAACAAAGCAATAGGATTTATCAAAATCTGTAATTTCCTTTCTTTTTCCGGTTCCTCTTAAATATAATAATACTGATTTATTCCGAATACAGGTCACTGAACTCTAATAAATTTAATGGACGAATTCCACCTACCATTGGTAAGCTATCCAAACTTTACTGGCTAGATTTAGCAGACAATAATCTTGAGGGACCAATTCCAATCTCCAAAGCTAAAACACCTGGTCTTGATTTGCTTCATCAAACTAAGCACTTGTATGTTAACCTTACGTTCTTAATGGTAAAAACGTCTTTTTAGGAAGAACTTTATTTCATTGATTTTCTGATCGTTATCTAAGATTCTGTCTATAATCTGCAGCCACCTTGGAATGAATAAGCTCTCAGGTCAGATCCCAGCTCAGCTTTTTAGTTCAAACATGCAGTTGATTCATTTGTAAGACTACTTATTATCTATGTTACTTGTACTCTTTATTTTTGAAGTACTTGTATCAAGTGATATGATATAAACATGAGTGTGGTTACTTGAACACTCCAATTTGATATAAATTTACATAAAATTTTAAAAAATAAGCATCTATGACACCCAAATATGTATAAAAGAATTTACGATTTTTGGTGTCTGAACCCTTTAGAGAAGAAAGATATTCAGCTTCACTGTATTTCTTGTAAATGTTTAGCATTTATATCATATGGAAGCTGGTGCATTTAGCATAACAGATATTAACAGACTGATTCTTGTTGAACCTTTCGTTGAATGGGCAGGCTTTTGGACAGCAATGAACTAACAGGCAACATTCCTACCACTCTTGGACTTGTTAAGAGTTTAGAGGTGGTGTAAGTATCAACCACACAATCTCACGTCCACATGTTCTATGTGAACTTGTAGACTGAGGAATTTTTGTGGAGCTTTTTCCTTTTCTCTTCACTTCTTTTTTCTTTCTTGTAAATTAGCTTATATTGGCTGCAGGCGCATGGATAGAAACCGGTTAACTGGGAATGTGCCTTTAAACCTCAACAATCTTATTAGTGTTACTGAGTTGTAAGCAGAAAGAATAAAAGTTGACTCTATTTAAGTTTCATACTCTCATGAGGATAGTTGCTATTTTATTGTATGAAAGTTATGCACACATAAAAGGTTTTATTTATTTAATGTAATCTCAGGCTTTTGTCCGAAAATAAGCTAACTGGCCCTGTGCCCAACCTTACTGGGATGAACCTACTGTGTTTTGTGTAAGTAGTAATGAACTCATGACTCATCTATCAGTTTAAACTTTAAAGAATGCTTCATGAAGCCCTAAAGATTTCATCATGCAAAAAAAAAAAAGAATAACCTGGTCCTTTTTTTATGTGAGTGAAGCTTCCAAGTCATATTGACTTTACTTTCTTAACTTGCAGGGACATGAGCAATAACAGCTTTGATCCGTCCACTGTTACTCCATGGTTTTCAACCTTACAGTCTTTGACCACATTGTATGTTCTTCTCCCTCATTTACCTGAGTCATGGAAGTCTGTGTGCTTCTGCTCAGTCTCATTGTTTTCACGAGCATACGTATGTGTGTGTTCTGGGATACAGATAATCAATGAATTCTACACCACTTATATGGAGCACTAACCTTGTATGGCAGAATGATGGAGGATACACAACTTCAAGGACAAATCCCCATTTCCCTCTTCAGTCTTCCCAATTTGCAGAGTCTGTAAGTTTCAGTATAGTTAGATGTCCTGTGGCCCCAAGTACAGAGTAATAGATGTCAACAACATCAAATAAATGACTACTAATTTCTAATATGGATATGTTTCAATGTAATTTATGACAGCGTACTAAAGAACAACATGCTCAATGGCACATTAGATATTGGTACTACATATAGCAACCAACTGAAGCTCATTGATGTGCAGGACAATTCAATTACCGCGGTCAGCGAAACTAATTACAATTCTAATTTAACGTAAGCACTAGTCTCTAGGAACTTTTTGCTGTTGTTTTCTCCAATGTTTTGCATTTTATGCCACTTTTCTCTCCTCTGAGATTTCAAGATCTTGTGTAATTTGACCTTTTATGGAAGTCAGCTTGCAGCTAGATGAACTTCGTCTATTAATTTATTGTTGTGAGGTCTTCAATGGAAAAATTAATTACTTTTTTCTCTGTTATCCTGCAGACTTGTGGGCAACCCAGTTTGTGATAAAATAGGGGCAACCAAGAGTTACTGCAAGGTTCCAGACTCAGTTTCGCAATCTGACAGCTCGTATATGACTGCATGGAAAAACTGTTTGCCCCCTCTTTGCATTTCAGATCAGCTTTCAAGCCCCAACTGTAAATGTGCACATCCATACACCGGAACTCTAAACTTCAGAGCTCGCTCCTTCTCAGACTGGGGAAACTTAAGTTATTACAAAGACTTGGAGAGTACTCTCTTTAAGTTCTTCCAGAGAGAAAATTTCCCTGTAGAATCAGTTTCTCTGAGAAATCCCACCAAAGATTCATTGGAGTACCTTCAAATCAACCTACAAGTGTTCCCATATGGACAAGATAGTTTTAATCGAACAATGGTTGCCAATCTTGGGTTTGTCTTTAGCAGCCAAACCTATAAGCCGCCAAAATATTTTGGACCATACATATTCATAGCTAAACATTATGAAAATTATGCAGGTGATTATTTAATCAAAGACAAAATAACATGTAAATTGCTCATCTAATTTGGAGTCTAATCTTTATTTGTCTTAATAAATAGAAACAAATGTGCAAGTGCATCTGCATTCAGACAAGTCATCCAAATCAAATATTGCCATTATTATTGGAGCAGCAGCTGGAGGTTCTGTACTTGCAATATTGTTACTCCTAGCAGGCGTATATGCTTTCCGGCAGAAGCGGAGAGCAGAAAAAACAACAGAACAGAGTAGTAGACCTTTTGGTAATACTATATTTTCTAGTTGTGAGTTATACTTTGTTATTGGCTTTTTCTTTGTGACCGATAACTCTATGTAACTTAAACTAAGCAGCAAACTGGGTTCCAAACAAGAGTAGTGGAAGCATACCCCAGTTAAAAGGGGCAAGATGGTTCTCTTTCCAAGAGCTTAAGAAGTACACCAACAATTTTTCATCAGCAAATGACATTGGATCAGGGGGTTATGGCAAGGTCAAATCTCCTCTCTTTTTATTGTAGTTATCTATGTGTGTGTGAGGGATCATTAGTGAAGATCCAAAACATTTCTCCATTTTCCATTTGCTTTTATTCCATTTCATTCTCCAGCTTGCTCTACTTGAAGATTTTTTATGTTTTAAATCTTTATTCTTGAAATTGTAAAGATATATTACCATAATAATGCAAGCAGGTTTATAATAAATGTTATAAAGTTTATATATATATATATATGTGTGTGTGTATTTTACAGGTTTATATGGGAAATCTTCCTACAGGGGAATTGGTTGCCGTTAAAAGAGCTCAAAAAGAATCAATGCAGGGTGGAGTTGAGTTCAAAACTGAAATTGAACTTCTTTCAAGAGTTCACCATAAGAATGTTGTCAACCTGGTGGGATTTTGTTTCGAGCAAGGTGAACAATTGCTGGTATATGATTACATACCAAATGGCACTCTAAAGGATGCACTTTCAGGTATTTATATGATGGATTATCTTATCTTATATCTTATAACTATTATAAAGTAACATTATAATTACGTTACATGTTTTATCTTAAGTGGTAAGATCTATTGTACATATTAATGTATTTCTAAATATAACATAATCTAAATATGATTTAAATTTAGTTAATTTATTTTTTAAATTATATTCGGTATAAAAAATAATTGATTATATGTATTAATTAATTTTTAGTAAGAAAATTAAAAAAACAAAAAACTCTTAAAATAATTGATTTATGTGAATAAATTAAAATTTATGAATTGTGGAAATTGTGAAAATCTAAAAATAAAAAAATTCATGATATTAATAATTATCTATTATTATCATATAATTATTATAAATGAATGAGTTTGTAGTGAAGATAATATTATTTTAATCATTTATATTAAAACCATGTAATCTCTTTAAAATATGATATATTTTAAATGATTGTGTATTTAGTTTCTTATAAAACTTTTTGTTGGAATTATTGGCTAAAAATCAAATTAATATTTTTGTTGTAGTTAAAAAAAATTAATTTTTTTTATAGAAAATGTTTTTGGAAGTTGTTTGATCATAAAAATTGAAAAACAAGAGATACAATTAATTTATTAATTAATAGTGGTTTTGTTTGAGTTATGGCTAAAAACAGTAAGAAAACAGAGTCCAAAAGTTTTGGTTGGTTGGTAAAAGAAAGCCAATAGTTTAATTAATGTTCTAGACATTAAATGAGTCAAGATTCAAATTATTACATTTCTTAAATAAATGTTTGACAAATTTTTTTAACATCATTTAAATGTTTATTAATAATTACATTATTATGTTTTAGGTAATTTGTTTCAACCAAAAACTTTTGCCTAATTTAGATTAATAAAGAATTAAATTTTATAAATGCCTATCAATATATTATTGCATGTATAGGTATCCAAGCAAGTACAAAATGACTAGTCATAATACAAACTACTAGTTACTCAAATTGTCATGTATTTGACAATTAAAATTTGCAAAATAATAAGCACATAAAATTCTTTAGTTTAGTAGAACTTAGTTTAATTACAATCCAGGTGAGTATGCGTGTATGACCTTGTAACTTCTACAAACAGCAAATCAATATATTGAAAAAAGGAACAGATTAAGAGTTGTATGCCCTAGACATGGATGGAAGTAGCTAAGAAGACACATATCTATATACTAACATTTTTTATTTTTTTATTTTTTGCGCTTGCTAAGTAATATTTTCGATTATTTTGATATTAAAGAATTATCTTCGGTGCAGGTAAGTCGGGCATTAGATTGGACTGGATCAGAAGACTCAAGGTAGCTCTTGGAATAGCTAGAGGTCTGGCTTATCTTCATGAATTGGCCAACCCTCCAATAATACACAGGGACATTAAGTCAACCAATGTCCTTCTTGATGATTATTTGATGGCTAAAGTTTCTGATTTTGGTCTGTCCAAGCTTATGGGTGATGGTAAAAAGGTTCATGTGTCTACTCAAGTTAAAGGGACTATGGTGAGAAAATAAATGTTTTCATTCCTGCTCTAGCAAAAATGATAAACAGGAAACAGGAGCTAAAATGCTGACAAAAATGCATGCGGCCGGTTTTTTAAATTCCCTAAATTCTAACATAACTTTTCCTTTTCTTTCTTAAAACAATTTATTATTGTGAGTTTATGGCTTTCAGTGCAATTTTATAGGTTTTCTTTTGAATCGGTGCAGGGCTACTTGGATCCCGAATATTACATGACCCAGCAACTGACAGAGAAGAGTGATGTCTACAGTTTTGGAGTTTTGATGCTGGAGCTAATTACTGCAAGAAGACCTATTGAGCATGGTAAATATATTGTGAGAGAGGTAAAGAAGGCAATGGATAGGACTAAAGAGTTGTACAACCTTCACTCACTTCTTGACTCAAGAATTGGTTTGGGAACAACATTGAAAGGGTTCGATAAATTTGTGAACCTGGCAATGAGTTGTGTTGAGGAAGTCGGAGCTGACAGGCCTACAATGAGTGAAGTAGTGAAAGAAATTGAAAATATTATGCAACTCGCTGGTCTCAACCCCAATGCCGAATCAGCATCAACTTCTGCAAGTTACGTGTGAAGAAGTTGTAAGCCTTCCAGGCCTTCACTGTGGATTAAAAATTAAGGCATGATATTTTATCTACTCTGCTCTAATACAGATTATTCCTCACTTTTTTTTTTTTTAATATCACTTCATTCTGAAAATATAAAATTGCTTCATTCACATCCTCAACGTATATATCGAGTACATGTTCCAATTATTGGAGGGTTGACAAATTATTATAATTAAAGTTATACAAAAATCTAATAACTTTTAACTGTGTTATATAAATCTATTAATCATTTAAAAATGAATTAGAAGTCTAAAACTATAATATATATATATATATATATATAAAATAAGTGAATACATATATGTATATTTTTTGAGTTATTACATGTTATCTAAATTAATTACAACTCAAAAATTACGAACTTTGATAGATTTAAACACGTAACAATTGATTTAAAAACATATAAAAACTTAATAAAATATTTACATGTGTGTTCACATATATTTATTTTTACTTTTTTTTTATTTTAGATTTTATGATCTACTTTTCAATAATTAATAGATTTTTAACCCACTCTTTAAAAGTTATTGAATTTTTTATACACTTTAAATATAGTTAGTGAAATCATTACTCTCTCTCTATATATATATATATGGTACCGTAGTATCACTTTTATACTGTGTTAGTGACAAATATTGAAATCACAATCACAAATCAAATATAATTCTTGTCTTTGAATGATAGAAGAAATGACTTCGATATAATAGTTTATGGTTAACTCATTAAGAGTCTAAATTAAAAGATGTTAGTATAATTATACGATCTAAAGGAAATATAATGCAATGAAAGAAGGAAGTGTAACAGAGAGACGTAATTGAAGAATTTAATTGAAACTATCATGAGATCACTAGAAAATATTTGTCTCGTATTTTAATCCAACTTTATAATAATGTAATAATGGATCCCCATGAATGGGTCACTAGTGTAATCATATATATGTATCACTTTCAATTGATCGAAGAAGCTTGAGCCAATTTCCTAAGATTTTCAATAATCATCACCAATTTGTTGGTAAATCGATTGACAAAGCACTTGGGTAACCATCCTGCAGGATCTAACTGGATAATACAACAAACCCAAAAAAAGAAACAGCTAATTAGGTTAGTTAATAATTACTTTTCCCTTTTTACCTACTACTCTACAGCACTTGATGGAGAGAAAAAAAGCAAAAATATAACAAGGTTTACATATGTTCAAAACATTAAACAGAATATGGGAAGCTAAAGCTTTTTGGTCATTATCTTGTAGTTTTAGTCAAAAGAACACATTTCTTTCTTAGTTTTTAGTACTTTAGTCTTAAAATGGGCACACATAGGTAAATATTGTAGTTTTAAACTTTTAGGTCCAAAGTTTACATTTTTTCAAAACTATGGAATTAAAATGTTATATTTGAAAATATAAAAATTATGGGACCTGTGCCTCATCCACTACTTTTAAAACTAAGAAATAGAACCAATAACAAAAAGAAAGAAATATTTACCTGAACAACATAGGTCACCATACATGAGTCATTTTCAAGCTTTTCCACAACCCATCCAGATTGTAAAAGTAGACCTCTGATTGCATTGTTTTGCTTTGGGTGTAATCCAGCTGCAATCTTCTTTGGTAGTGAAGCAACTGCCACCACCTTCCAAAGAATTAAAGTGTTTAATTGATTACTTAATAACAAGAACGATCCACTTATGTTCATTATATATGTTGAAGATTATGAACATAACATGAAAAGCACTTACCAGGGTTCCATCTTCCATGGTTTCTCTTCTCTCATAGACTATGAATTCTCTGTTCCTAAAAAGTGGTTTAGAGTTATCTCCAAACCTCAAACGGATGATACTTATATTATCTGCTACTTCTTTTATATACCTGGCTTCTACCAGATCAGAGTCCCATTGCTGCATATTTCAGTAAAATCATAAAAATCCAATTAACAAAAGGGTCAACAGATAGAGCCTCACTAAAATTCTGCTTGTTTGTGCTTATGTCAAAAGCAGTTTCAAAAGAAGAAGAAAAGTAATTTCAGGAATAAGCACAAAATGTGGTCATGAAACTCTTTTTTAAGCGCTTTTACAGTGTCCCAGAAGCATAAACAAACAAAACCTGAGCCATGATTCATAAAGAATTCAATTAAGCTAATAACCCACACCTTTTTTTAAAAGAAAATCACCTTTAATTAAATTATTATTTTTAATCTTTTCTTTCACTGACTTCTATAGAATTAGCAAGTGGGATTTATCCTAGGATTTAATTCTTACTTCACCGTTTTGATTCTTATTACTAGCATGCATAACTTTACTAGTACTGAGATATTGTTATGTAATCATGTATATACATATATGCATAATTTAAAACACAACATTTTCTGAAACAAGGCGGAAAACAAATCACCTTAGCAGCATCAATGGCATTGGCAACGGTGATGAATTGTTGTGGTGAGACTGATTTAAGCCGCCATCGACTACGAAAAGTGTGAAATGATCCAGACCTGCGCTTTGATATCTCAACTCCATTTTCAAGATCATTTATAACTTTCCATCCATCATTTTCATTATAATTTCCATTAACCCTATTATTACTGTTGTTGGAGTCTGAGGCAGAAAGTAATTCTTGGATGCAGTTCTCACTTGCAAATTGCACATATCTTTTCAGTGAATCCTCACTTATAGACCTACAAAATCGGATATAACATTGATCATAAAAGCATTTACTTAGAGAAGTTGGATGAGAAAGCTAATTTGAGTTTTAATTAATTACCAGGATCTACTACAAGGTGCTGGACTGTTCATATCTGATGGAATCAAATGTTGAAAGTTAAGTCTTCCTTATGTATATATATATATATAGAGAGAGAGAGAGAGAGAGAGAGAAAGAGAAAGAGAGAGAGAAGAAAAGAGGTTAAAAAGTGGTACTACTTGAGAAAAGTAGGTTGTAGGGAGGCTGAGAAATGCAGAATAATATGAAGTGGGCCGAAGGTATTGATGCACATGCATTGCCAGAATGACCACCATAATTGGAGTACTTCTCTTTCTTAAGAAAAGATAGATGTATACTTGGCTGCCACAGCCCAACAACAACACTGGTAGGGAGGGTGAAGCACATGCCACTGTTGGTGCCTTTTCAAATATAACGTTTTAAAATAAATAAATAAAAGATAACAAGCTTTTTTGGGGTAAACTATACTATAAGCAAGTGCCTGATTATAAGTGCTGTCTAATTCATTGTTTGAGGTTGGTGAAGTCATAGTTTTCTTAGAGACTTAGACCTTGAATTAGTCTTAGTTTTCTTCGTAACAAGTCATGTGCCACATGAAATTCTTTTAAATAGTAAGAACCAAATTAAAATATCAACGCTTGCTTTCCAAATTCTGTAATAGTACATGAACTACTTGCCTGCCATTTCCAAGTCAGCCTTCTTGACACAAGAGGAAGAGGGTTAGCTTTTCATGATGAACTATTAGACTTTTAAGTAGTGAACATGGTTTTGCATTCCCAAATTACTGTAGAAAATTGATGTGCGGTATGTCGACTATTTGAAGACTCCCCCCCCCCCCCCCCCCCCCCCTCTCTGTTTAAATCCATGTAATGTTGCTTTGTATTAAATCAAAAGTAATTGTAATCTTTATATTTTATAAAATATTTGTATCTAAACAACAAGACATGAATATAGAAGTAAGTATTTAAATACTTTAATTTAGTGTAAATTTAAAAAAAAAAAAAATTAACGTGTTTAATATACAGATATGTAAACTTTATGATTCTTAATTGGTATCCTAAAATAGTCCAATTAACGCAGCTTTTATGATTATAAAGTTGATCTAAGACAAAACGTTATCAAAATGTTGATAGGTGATGAACATGGTCCAAAAACTGTCTTGAGCATAAGTACAAAGCTTATAATACCAATGATAACTTCAACTTTGTTGTTTTCTACATTTTATCTTTTGTGTCTGCTCTATAATCTAGAGATCCAGCTTGTCATGTTTCCTTGTGTCATACCTCGCATTTCCAACTTCTTTTTCCGCCATGTATCTCCTGCTTTAAAACAAAAATTCATAGTTCCACGTAGAATCTTTGATAATTAAACCCCCCCAAAAATAGCACTTTCTACCTTGATAACTAATAAGTTAATAGTGTCAAATCAAGATTACCCTTACATTATTTGCAAAGATAAGTTATTTATCTAAAACACAAATATTTATGGTAAAAATCTTTAAACTATATTTTTATCTATTCGAAATCATTTTCAAAATAAGAAAAAGAAATGACAGAACAAAATTTTCTTATATATAGCTATACAATTATAATGAAAACATGAATAATACAAACTAGAGAACTCTTTTGTGTAGAGTTATTTCTTGTTTTTTAACATGATATCAGAGTAGTAAAATTAACTTACTTCTGCTTTATTATTATCTTAGCATCTTCAATCTTCAAAATGGCTGAAGATAAGTCGTTAGGATCAGAAGCTAAAAATTTATCGGTGCTTTTCTTCATGAATATACATGAGGTGGATGTCAACCCAAATCAAATATTAACCTCAATCTTGTTGAATGAGTTTAATTACTTTCCTTCATCAAGAAGAGTGTCTTTGGCTTTAGGTGGAAGGTCCAAGTTGGGGTTCATAAATGGAAGCATCGAAGTACCTGATGTTTCCTCACCATCCTATGAATCCTGGCTTAACAAGGATCAGTTGGTTATGTCATGGCTCCTAAATTCCATGAAACGTAAATTAGCTTAAATACTCAGTTACTCTGAATCTACATACCAATTATGGGAGATGGTCAAGGAAATGTATGGTAGTCAAAACAATGTTGCAAGAGTTTTTCAATTAAAGAAGGACATCTCAGATCTACAACAAGATGACAAGCATTTTGTACAACTCTTAGGAAGCATGAAAAGCATGTGAAATGATTTGAAAATATATCATCCTCATACAACCGATGTAGCTCTGCTATGAAATAAAGTGGAAGAAGATAAGATATTTCAACTTCTGTCCAGTCTCGATTCAACATATGAAGATATACGACACCACATACTCATGAATACTGAACTTCCTTCCTTCACCAATGTATATGTCACAATTCAACGTGAAGAAGTAAGGAGGAAAGTCATGAACAAGGGTACAATGGCTAGTGCACCTGAGGCAAGCGCCTATCTAACCAACGAGAGGAAGTACAAAGGGAAGCATCCAAACTTGAAATGTCAACACTGCAACTATACGGGCCATGTTAAGGACACATGCTAGATTCTACATCCAGAATTAAAGCCTAATTTTTTAAAGGGCAAGGGTTTACAAAAAGTTAATCGTACTGTACACCGTGTAAATCATGTTTTTGCCTCTACCTATAATGGGTCTGATCCATTCAAGAACTTCACAATGAATCCAGCTAAACTCATGAATGAGTTTATGTTGTATTTTCAAAGCAAGACATGAGGAGCTAGAATTGACTATGTGGATAGCATAGAAGAAGGAAACTCGACAGTCTTGCTAGGCAAGTTTGTGGGTTTCTTGGCAGATACAAAACTCATACCACAAAATAACATGCAAGGTATCATAAAAGCCTTTAAAACTGCTCTTAAAATAAATATATTGCATGATTTTTGGGTTGTAGAATCAAGTGCCACAGATCATATGACCAACCATGTGTCAAAGTCTCATAAGTTTGAAAAATTAGCAAATCCTTCTCAAGTTTCAATTGCAAATTGTGAGAATGTAAAGGTTTTAGGAGAGGAAAAAATAAAATTAATGTCAGATGAAATCGAGTTGGCGGTTTTATATGTATTTTCCTTTCCTTTCCAACTTCTATCTGTAGGAAAAATCACAAATACCTTGAATTACTTAGTCATTTTTTCTCCTCACAATGTCATTTTTCAAGATTGTGCCACCAAAAAGGCGATTGGTGAAGGGTTTTACTTAGATGGTCTCTATTACATATCCAAGAACAATTCCAGAGGGTTTCAAGCTAAGTTTAACCCCATCCAAGATAATCAATTGTAGCATCAAAGTTTAGTTCACTCTTCTCCACCAATTTTGTCAACTTTATTTCCAAACTTAGGAGATGATGCAATTGCATGTGAAACTTGCCACTTGTCTAAGGCCACTAGATTGCCTTTTAATTCTTCCTTGTCTAGGGCTAGTAAGTGTTTTGAACTAGTTCATTCAAATGTATGGGGACCAACTAATGAATCTTTTGATGATTATAAGTATTTTCTGATTTTTGTTGATGATTTCTCTTAAGTCACATGGTTGTATCTTTTAAAGTCTAAGAATGAAGTTATGGAAGTATTTAAGGGCTTTCATAACCTTGTTAAAAATCACTTCTCTTCTAAAATTCAAACTTTAAGGTCTGACAATGGCACCTAATACATGTCACATATCATGAAACAATATTTGATCATTCATGGAATTATGCATTAAACAAGTTATGTTGGCACACCTCAACAAAATGGTGTAGCTAAACGCAAAAACTGGGACTTACTTGAAAAAACTAGAGCATTAATGCTACAAATGAATGTACCAAAGAGATTCTGGTTCTAAGGAGTTATGGTAGTTGCTTACATCATTAATAGATTACCCAGTCGAGTCTTGGATTTCAAGTCTCCCCTAGAGGTTATGAAAGGAAGGAAAATTAACCTCTCACATCTTAGAGTCTTTGGCTGCATCTGTTTTGTACATATTCAATCTTATCATCGAGATAAATTGGATCATAGAGCTGTTAAATGTATTTTTCTTGGTTATTCATCTACACAAAAGGGATATAAGTGTTATGATCCCCAACTTATAAGATTAATTGTGTCTAAAGATGTTCGATTTTATGAAACTAACCCTTTTTTCAACAAGTCACGTGAAATCACAAGTCAAAGAGTTGACATATTGGATGTTTTTCCATTACCAAGAATCGAACTTAAGGCTCCACAACAACAAGATCCCAGACATGTCAACATTGAGACATCTCTCATTAAAAGTAACAATAAAGGGTCTCATCTTGATGGTACATTGCATGAAGATGGTGACAATCAAGATGATCCTCACAATATGGTACAAGATATGAACGATTATGAGATAACTCCTCATGTTCCACGACGTAATCCAATATGTGTTAGGAAATCTCCCATAAGACTTCAAGGCTTTTTCACCTACAAACCCATACATCTCATCTCAAATTATGTGTCATATAAGAGAGTGACACCTACAACTATATTGAGTTACAGTGAGCCTCAAAACATTCATGAGGCCAACAACTAAGAGGTGTGGAAGGAAGTCATGCAAGAAGAACTTAAAGCCCTAGATCAACACAACACATGGAGCACCACCAAACTTCCAAAAGGCAAGAAAGTTATGGGTTACAAATGGATCTATAAGCTCAAATTCAAGTCAGATGAATCAATTGAGAGGTATGAAGCAAGATTGGTGGCTCAGGGATTTGATGAGTGCTCAAAAACACTAAAATAACCATGATTTTATGTACATTAATTGATTAAAAATACATATATTTATATGTTTTATCATATATTTATATAAATTTGTCTTTTTTGGAATCACGGGTATTTTTATTATTTTTCAGGTATTTTGGCTTAAAAACGCAATTTAAAGACTCAAAGAGGAATACTTGAAGCAATACATCACAAATATATTAATAAATAAGTGGGAAAAGGTCAACAAACATGGAAAAATTGGACAAAATGGGTCGAAAAGGTCAAAAATGTCAAAAAGACGGAAATCGCGCCCCGCAGCCCAGCCGCGCGCGCAGCCCAGCGCCCCAGCCCGCGCGCCCCAGCGCGCGGGCACTGTTCATGCCTGCCGAGCTGCGCGCAGCGCCCAACAGCCCCCCTCCGCGCGCCCAACGCCTTTTCGCCCCATTTTTCACGTGCAGCCGCCCCGTGACGTCATGCTGACGTCATTAATGACCTCATCATTTCCATTACGCGTTTTTACATTTTTTAATATTTTTTTAACATTTTTTTACTCATTTTTTTCTCTCCATCCTCACCTATAAATACCCCCCTTCCCTTCACTTCAAAACACACCTTCAAAACACACGTCTCTCTTCTTTCTTTCTCTCATTTCTTAGTTTTTGAGTTTTTCTTAATTTCTTTCTTAGTTTCTAAGCTTTTCTTAGTTTCCTTCTTAGTTTTTAGTTCAATTCTCTTAGTTTTAGAGTTCTTCTCTTTTTGAGAGGAACTTGTAATGTTTTTGTAATAATTTAGATTTTTGATTCAATAAATGGGAGTGCAAATTCCGCTTGGAGGTTTTCCAACTACGGGAATAGCGTCGAAGTTCTGTAAGGATTTTATTTTCTTTACAGTTATTTTTATGCTTTATTCTTACATGTTATATTTAATTTGTCTGTGGTTAAATTTAACTATGCTGGCTGTTTAGTAAACATGATGTAATAATGACGTTGTTATGCTTGCGAAATATTAAATAGGTAAAAATCTCTAAAATGAATTGATTTTGTTTTTATTCAAGATTTTATATTAAGAATGTTAGAGAAAAATATATTATTTTTCATTACAAACTTAAACCTGAAAATTAGATTTTAAGGTTTAGTTATCCGGTCTAATTTAGAGTAGTGCTCTTTTATTTGTTGGTACAATCGCCCGATAGTTAGAGTGAAACTCTATTTCAAAAGTTTTTATAAGAATTATTATGTGAAAATGTATTGACAACATGTTTTCAATAGTGGTTTTAAAACTTGAAAGTTAGTACTCGGATAATTAAATTCTTATGTTTAATTTGGACACCTTGAATAATGTTTAAATTGTCTAACCCCACCAAAGGTGGCATTTAAATGGTTCATTTTCAATCTCTTAGAAAAAGAAATTAATTTAATTAAGCATATTAGTTATCAACCCCACCCATAGGTGTTAATTGATTTGTTTAGTTAACAAAGAATATCTAACCCCACCAAATGTGGTATTTATATAAAAAAGAGAGAATCAATAAAATATCAATTTATATCTTTAATAACCTAGATAATATGAGCAAGCATAATTAACTTAGTTATTATATCCATAAATACTCCACTAATATAAATGATAAAATTTGCATAAATATTTATTGAATCTGTATTTGTATTTATTTTTAGATAAATATTTATTGAATTTGTATCTATGTTTATTTTTTTTGTTATTAGATTATATTTAATTAATCTGTATATATGTTTATTTTTATGTTATTAGATTAGGAACACAAAAACCAAACTATCGTAACATGATGTTTAGGATTTAATTTCGTTTTTAAAAGTTTGAATAATAAATTAAAAACCACATACATTCCTTCCTTAGATCGACCTTGGGAGTATACTTATCATTTTCTTCGAAATGATTCGTGCACTTGCGAGAGTTTTATAAATATTAAAACCAAAGTATTGGCAAGAATCGGCGATGCCGGTTTTCGCTCATCAGGATTCACTCAAACATTCGAGGTGGATTACAAAGAAACATTTGAACTTGTTACAAAAATGAACACAGTAAGAGTGCTAATGTCCATGGTTGTAAACAAGGGGTGGTCAATGTACCAAATGGATGTGAAGAATGCATTCTTGCATGGTGATCTTAAAGAAAAAGTCTATATGAAATTGCCACCCGGGCATCCTCAAAACAATGAACTGAATTTAGTGTGCAAATTGCACAAATCCATTTATGGTCTGAAACAGTCCTCATGAGCTTGGTCTGCCAAGCTAAGCTCATTTCTCACTAGTGTTGGTTTCAAAAACAGAAATTTCGATTCCTCACTATTTGTTCGCACATGAGCTATGGGCAAATTAGTTGTGCTGATTTATGTAGATGATCTAATAATTACAGGTGATAATACTGACGAGATTTTCAACCTCAAATAGTCCCTCAGACAAAGGTTTGTAATTAAAGACCTTGAGATACTAAAGTACTTTCTTAGTATAGAAATGACAACCTCACACAAAGGACTCTTTCTTAACCAAATAAAATATG
Source organism: Hippophae tibetana (assembly GCA_037013495.1). Classification (NCBI taxonomy): domain Eukaryota; kingdom Viridiplantae; phylum Streptophyta; class Magnoliopsida; order Rosales; family Elaeagnaceae; genus Hippophae; species Hippophae tibetana. Next base: position 9,024,439 of record CM072804.1, read on the forward strand.
TCCTAGATTTAATCAAGGAAGCTAACATGAGCGATGTTAAACCAACCAGTACCCCTTTTGACAGTAAGCTCAAACGTAGCTTAAAGGGCATGTCACTCACGAATATAAGTTATTACCAGCAATTGGTTGGTAAGTTTATTTACCTAACAATCACCAGACTTGACATCACATATTCTATAAGTATTGTGAGCAAATTCATGCACTTTCCGACACTTGAGCATTTGATCCTTGTTAAAAGGATCTTACGCTACTTAAAAGGATCAGTGGGTCATGGTATCATCATAGAGAAGAATGATAACACAAATAATGGGGTATTGTGATGCTAATTGGGCAGGGAATGCAATCGATCGTAAGTCCACCACTGACTACTATACATTTTTCGGTGGAAACTTAGTCACATGGAAGAGTAAGAAGCAAACTGTCATCGCTAGATCAATTACTGAAGCTGAGTATCGTGAAATGGCTTCAACTACATATGAGTTGATATGACTTAAAGGTTTTCTATATGATTTAGGTGTTCCTACAACTCTTTCTATGTCCTTATTTTGTGACAATCATGTAGTTATGCATATAACATCAAACCTAGTGTTTCACGAGAGGACGAAACACATTGAAGTTGATTGTCATTATGTTCGTGAACAAGTTCAATCATAGGTGATTCAGACACATTATACAAGAAGTTTTGACCAACTGGCTGACATCTTTACCAAGCCCTTGGATTTTCATCAGTTTCAACGACGTTTGTCCAAGCTTGGATCCAACTTGATGAAAGTATTGGATATTAGTCCTTAATTCAAGGAATAAACATAATTATTTTAATTCAGGGAATAAAACAAGGATCTTAATTCAAGGAATAAAACACGAAGCTTAATTCAAGGAATAAAACAAAGACATTAATTCAAGGAATAAAACAATGACCTTAATTCAAGGAATAAAACACGGAACTTAATTCAAAGAATAAAACACGGAACTTAATTCAAAGAATAAAACACGGAGCTTAATTCAAGGAATAAAACAATGAGCTTAATTCAAGGAATAAAACAATGAGCTTAATTCAAGGAGTAAAACAAAGAATCTTTAATTCAAGTAATGATTAATTTAAAGAGTAATTGAAGGAGTAAAATGTTCTTATATATAGTTATACAATTGTAATGAAAACATAAAGAAAATAATACAAACTATAGAGCTATTTTATATAGAGTTATTTCTTGTTTCAATAATATATGGATTTAAAGCCTTAATGTGTAGATGCATTTGTCTAACTACTAGCCTTTATGTTTGGAGATCTAAATCGACCCGAAATCTGACTCTTTGTAAATCACCCAAACCAAATCACCGGTCTAAAATAAAAGATGAAGTATTTCAAACATCCCACTCATAGGGTAGCTCGATCTCAATGGTTGTCCCACCCATGGGATAACCCGAGCTCAATAACAGTTCGATCTTAACAACAGCTCGAGCTCAAGGATAATATGAGCAAAGTTCGACTTAGATCTCTAACATATTATACTTTAAGTGTGACTCCTGTCATGTAAATATGTGTATATCTTATATAAGTGACACATGTATTCATAAAAGTTCTATAAATAAATAGATTTCTAATTTCTCTCTAATCTATCTCTATAAAACATTAAATCTATACAATTTATATTATTATTTTTATAGCATGGTGACTTTTATGTATGATTTTTTTTTTTTTTGTTATTTCTGCGTGAAGATTTAAAACAGCGTTGAGAACACCAGACATGACAATCAATATATTTTATTAGTTGTCTCGAAGGAAAAGACTGCCTAGTTTAGAAGAAAAAAAACGCACTTGACTAATAATATATTATATATGTATATATATATTATATATGTTTTTCATATAATCTCATTTCTTTTATATTTTACAAGTTACGAGCTATGGTATATATAGGAAAAGATATACAAGGATTATAACCAATTCTCAGCTGCAAACATCTTTCCATTTGCTGTGGTGTTAATAGTTGCTAACAATATTGTAGAAATTTTTAATGTAAATACCTTCTTTGTTGATTAGTTGGTTTCGCTGAATTCAACGTATATATCTCGTTCACAACATAATGTGATGAAAAGGAGAATAATTTTTTTGAAATTAAGAACTTATTCTATTTAATATAGTTAAGCTAATAAATACATTATTCAATAATTTTGAACATTTATATAAATTTATTATTTAATTTTAAATCATGATAAATCTACTATCAAATTATTATTAATGTTATAAATTTATTATTAATTTTTTTTAATTATTACAAATTTATCAATATAATTATATGTTTTGGTGATAAATTTGTATTACTAGAAGATTTGTCGTCAAAGCAATAAATTTATAATATTAATAAAATTTTAATGATAAATTTGTTTCGAATTAAAATTAAGTGATATATTTATATAAATAAATTAAATATGTGTTGAATTTTGTTAGAGATACAAAAATAATAAGAATAATAATCGCAACCAAGTTATTTGTATACTTATATAGTAAGTGGAATCAATTCATCAATAACATGTAAGATTTTAATAATTCTCTAGTTATTCCGAATAAAACATATGATCCTCGTTTGTATATTAAGATCTCGTTACTCTTAGTTATCCCAGCCTCTTATTTGATTTGGCTCAGGCCATAACAATTAATTAAAACTAAAACCCACGGCGCTTATAACTCTAAAAACTATTTATATACCTCAAAAATATATATCAATAATTATCTTCAATGACTTAATGACTTCCGTAGTCATCCGTACCGCCGTCACTCGGAGCCCAGCTGGAAGCATCTGCTTGGGCGGAATTTTTCATGTTCCCCGTAGAGTCAGGGGAAGATGCAGGGCTTCCTTCAGGGGAAGATGATGAGTCACTACCTTGAGGAGAAGAGGTTGGTGAACCACCATTTTCTTCCCTGGTGGAAGATTCTGAGGGTTGTGAAGTTGAACTCAATGCCGGAGATTCTAATGACGATGCAGATGAGTCTGTCGATGGACTTGAACTTGAAGGTGCACTACCAGGTGAGAAGCTAGGGCCTGATGCTCTAAGACCAGCCACTTCGGTGGCTATGGCGATCAAGACGATAAGCGCTAGCAACACCAAGTTGTCGTGACTAGGAGTGTTCATCGGATCGAAACCGTTAAGTTTATGCTCATCCGATCCGATCCGAACATCCGATCGGATTGAAGCATCCTAATCCGCAACCGATCCGATCAAATTTTATATCCGATCAATCCGATCCGTAAAATATTCGGATAGCATCCGATCAATCCGATCAATCCGATCAATCCAACCAATCCGAACAATCCGAACAACCCGATCAATCCGATCAATCCGATCAATCCGATCAATAAACTTAATTAATAATATTTTTGAATTAAAAAATTAATTTTTTACATAGATCATAACATAAACTCATTTTAATTAAAAGAAACCTTAAAAAATCAAATAAAAAGATTAAAATAAGACTAAAATATTCAAACTTATATAAAATAAAAATAACACAATTAAGTAAATAACGATGTCGATTACAATAGTTATTTTAATAAATTTAACAATTCATTTAAACAATAAACAAAAAGATAGTTCACAATAATCTAAAACTAAATTAATTTGATCATTTCAATCTTTAACATCCATTGACCATCTTAAAAATAATATTGTCTTGAATCTTGAGAACAATAGCAAAAAACTTCAATGTGTCATCGTCATCACCTATTAGCCATAATTTAAAAAATATTAGTAAATTGATAACTAAATATATATAAAATAATATATGAAATACATATGAAATAAAATAACAATATATCGTACTCAATCAAGGGTTATATCCTTAATGTCTCTCAACATATCTACAAAATAGAAGATACATAGAAAGTGATGAGAATATTAAATCATAAGAGAATGATATCAATTACTAATGAAAATTAAAATAATATTACCTGTTTCAATTGCTTCAATATCATCAAGGGAATCACGAATGTTAATTATTGGTGATGATCGAATCCAGTTCTGAGTACAAATAAGTGCTTGGACAGTTTTTGGGGACAATGAGCTTCTAAAAGAATCAATAACCCTTCCCCCCGTCGAAAATGCAGACTCAGAAGCTACAGTTGATATAGGCATAGCTAAAACATCTTTGGCAATCTTGAAAAGAACCTTGTATCTAGATGAGTTCACCTTCCACCAACTTAAAAGATTAAAAGACTCATCATCCACATCCTCACATGTCTCACCCAAATATTTATCTACTTCAGTTTGGTTGTCTATCTTTTTTGCATCTTTGACACGTTTTTTATAACGATCCATCCACAGTGAAAATGAATCAATGTTACAACTATCCACTTCTTCTGTGTCTAAAGGTTGTGAGCATGTAGCTTGGACATTTGCAGAATACAAAACTAAATACTGATCAAACATATTATTCAAAGTTTGTCTAAATTTTTTCATCATATGACCAACCATAATATCATCTTCGTCACACAAAAGATCCAAGCAAATTTTCAAACCTTGTTCCTTACGTCTTGGATCAAGCAAAGTTGCAATAAATAAAAAATCATTCATCTTATCTACACCTCCCCAATATTTATTGAACTTTATTATCATTTCTTTTGCCATTTTGCTTAACAAAAAATCTGTATTTTCACACCAAAAACTCAATTGGTTATGTATGAAACAAATTTGATCCAAAAACAAATTTGAAGTAACATATACAGAACCAGAAAATCTCAATGTTGCATCATAAAATATTTTCAAAAACCTCACAAATATGTGAGCATTAGACCAATCAAACATATCAGGAGTTTTGCAACTATCATTTCCAATGTTGAACTCTTGTTTAAATATCACATCATCTTCTTCTAAACGCTCAAAAGCGTTCTGAAATCTTATTGCAGCTTCTAACATTAAATAGGTGGAATTCCACCTTGTTACTACATCTAAACATAAAAGTTTATTAGTATCAATCTTCTCTTGCTCTGCACAATCCTTAAATTTTAACAACCTTGAAGGTGATCCTTTGACATATTTCACAACTTCTCTTATCTTACTTATGCTTGAATCATGTTCTTTCAAGCCCTCTCTGACAACCAAATTTAGAATATGAGCTGCACACCTCATATGCATATGTTGACCATCTAGTATTGCACCACCCCAATTGTTCACTTTTTTACGCAAGTAAGAAACTAATGTATTATTTGAGCTAGCATTATCCACAGTAATAGTAAATATCTTATCAATTCCCCAATCTAACAAGCATTGCTCAATTGCTTTCCCAAGGATATCACCTTTATGACTAGGAACTACACAAAAATTTAAGATTCTTTTTTGGAGTTTCCAATTATCATCGATGAAGTGAGCAGTGAGACACATATAATTCAAATTTTGAGCAGAAGTCCATGTGTCAGTGGTTAAACAAACTCTTTGAAATGATTTAGAGAAAAATTCTTTTAATTTATCCTTTTCCTTTAAGAAAAGACTCAAGCAATCTCGTGCAATAGTGGTACGAGAAGGAACTTGGAACCTTGGTTCTAAAACTCTACTATACTTCTTAAATCCTTCATTCTCAACATGACTAAATGGCAATTCATCAACTATAATCATTTCTGCAAGTGCAAGCCTACAAGCCTCAATACTGAATGTGTGTGCAACAAGTACACCTTCTTTATTGTTTGTGACATTTTCAAAAGCTAAAGTTTTTTGCTTCTTCTCATATCTACCAGGAAATAATTTACATTGCATAGCAATATGAGCATTTAAGTTTGATGTACCAGACTTGCTGGATACATACACATACTCCCTTGAACAATATTTACATCTCGCCTTACGATCTAAGCCTTCACCCACTATATCAAAATGTTTCCAGGCAGAAGAGGGAGGTTTAGAAAACTTTCGCTTACCTTTTCCATCATAGCTATCTATAGAAGGTTCAGGTTTGTCATTCAATGCTAGATCTTTAGTTTCTGGTGGAGCATTTTGTGGATTTTTATATTGATTTTCAACATCATGGGTAGCGCTTGTACTTCCGGTGGTTGCAAGTGGACTATCCATAATAGAGGTATTTTTTTCCATCTAAGATAAAGTGAGACACAATCAACTTAATGCAATAAACACATTGTGTAGAAAAATAGTTGTTATAATGTAAAGAAGCATATTTACAACCAAAGTAATACAATTTATCATCACATAGTTTGAATTTTATATAATAACTTTATATATATATATATATATATATATATAACTAAATTTTAAAAAAATACAAGTGTTTGTATAATTTAAAACATGTTTAAATTAGATTATTATTATTTTTAAGAAGCAATAGTTAATATAGTTTGATGACCCACTAGGCCACTACTAGAAGGTGTGGGGTTCAAAATGCTATTTAAAAATCAAAACCAAACTAAAATGGTTAATTTACGCTGAGAGTTCTACACTTCCACTTACTAAAAGTTGGATTGATCTTTAATTAATTTGCCTTCGTTATTTATTTTTCCTTGTTTTATAAGCAGAATGTAGTTTTTGTATATGGTATCAACGAAGTGGAAGAAATTCGTCACTCGTCCAGTCAAAGAGGTCTTGAGCTGACCTTGAGTTAATTATTTAATTTGTCTTTAGAGTCAAATTTATGGAAGTTTCTAGTACTAATCAAAGTCTTTTAACCCATTCACAAAGAACAGAGTAACAAGATATCATTAATTATATATATATATATATAATATGATAATTTTATAAAATAAATTAAAGTCGTAATAGTTTGATAACATTTTGCCGTTCATACCTTTAAGCAGCAGCGGAGGAGCAGCAGCGGCAGCAAAGGAGGAGGAGCAGCGGCAGCAGAGGAGCAGCAGCAGCGGCAGCAGAGAAGGAGCAGCAGCAGCGGCAGCGGCAGCAGAAAAGCAGAGGAGGAGCAGCAGAGAAGGAGCAGTAGCAGCGGCAGCGGCAGCAGAAAAGCAGAGGAGGAGCAGCAGCAGCAGCAGCAGAGGAGGAGCAGCAGAGAAGGAGCAGTAGCAGCGACAGCGGCAGCAGAAAAGCAGAGGAGGAGGAGCAGCAGCGGCAGCGGCAGCAGAAAAGCAGAGGAGGAGCAGCCAAGGAGAGAAGAAAGAGCAGCAGCCAAGCAGAGTAGGGAAATAGAGAAACTTAGGTTAAGAACTGAGAATAATGAGAAAGAGGTAGGGAGCAGCTGGAATTAGGTTAAGAATAGATATATCATATACGGGTAATGTTAGGTTAGGTTATAATAATAATTAGTTTTATTAATTATTATATATATATATTTAAATAATATATTAAATATATATATATATATTTAATTTAATAAATATAAAATTAATTTCGGTCGGATCGGATCGGATCGGATGAATCGTAGTGAAATCCGCCATCCGATCCGCACTTAACGGATGTAAAAAATTTACATCCGATCCGACCATCGGATTGGATCGGATCGGATGAAAAATCAACGGATCGGATCGGATGATCGGATGATCGGATTTTTTGCACACCCCTAGTCGTGACATTGTTTGGTTTGTGATCGATGGTATTTGATTATTTTTGCTTAATTATTATTATTTATCTTTATTTTTTTCAATTGATATGAAGATGAGAGGTTTTCTGAAAAAGATATAACAGATAAACTAACAATGGGCAAGTGAATAGAGAATTATAATGAGAGTGGAGAAATGGAGGGTTGAATTTTAAAGAGTGATAGTAGTTTAATGGAAAGAGAGGGTTGGGAGGGAGAGTAGCTAGGGGGTAATTTTTTGGCTGTTGGTTGAGTTGGCCGTTTAAACGGTTGGTTCATGTGTGTGGTTCTATTAAGCTTAGGTTGTGGGTATTCGCTAATTTGATAGTAAAAGACTAAAAGCTTGTTTGTTAGCCATTTTGGTTGCCTTTCTTTTTTATGTTTTTTTTTTCCTTTTCTTTTCTGATGTGCTGCTCGTTATAACTACCTTATGTTTTGGATGAGTAAAAACTTGAGATTTTTTATTTATTTAGAAAAAATAACACTAAAATTATAACATCAAAAATAACATATCAATAATATTAAACGAGATTTAATTAAATGACAATTAATCTAAGTTATTTTAGTTCAATTTGAACGTCATTAAAAATAAAAAAAAATATGACATATTTTTTTTATAGTTAAAATATATAAAGTTGTGATAAAGAATATTATTTTTATAATTTAAATTTTAAAAACATATTTTTTATATTTTTTTAAAAAAATTCACATGAACCGGTTCATGCATATGTGATAAACCTTTATAATTTAAAGAAATTATGATTGATAATTACATTAAAATAGGCTTTATACAAAGAAATGTATACAATTATAATAATAGATTATCCACCTAATTCATGAACCAAATTCATCTAAAGATTTCCCGCAAATGAGATGGATATTATTAGAGGTGATAATTTATATCGGAGTTCGATTGACCAAATCAAACATAAATCAAATTAAATTTAGATCAACTTAAATAATTCAAAAAAAAATTAAATTGATTCAAGCCATCTTATTAGCCTATACCACTCCTTCATCCCCCTAAAAAGAGTTATAACATGTTATAACTTATATCATAGATTAAAAACTTAAAATTAAAAAAACACATTTTTTTTCTCGTATTATATTGCAATTATTACAAAGAATATATTTTCTTTCAAAATACAATAAAAAGTCATTATTTTAAAATTCATATGGATTCTGAATAAGTCATAACTTGTTCATTTTGTCACGTTCATGTTAGAAAACTTAACTAAAAATAAAATTTCAAAATTAAAAGAAATAATGTAAAAGCAACGGATGAATTATGATTTAAAAATTAGTATATATTAGTAATTATTATATTATATTCATAACTTGTGAGCTATTATTGGTAAATTTGTATTTTTTTTAAGAGAGAATTAGTTGTTTTGTCCCTAAAAAAAATGCTACATTATACATGATAAAATCTAATTTTTAGTTAATTAATTAATTTATTGTTTTAACTTTTGGTTATTAACTTGTAAATATGGTTTAATTTCATTCAAAGAAGTAAATATAGGTGAATATAGATGACATAGCTAATGTAATAAAAAACACAGTATAGGGAGATAAAACAATCATTGACGTTCTTTCAAATTCAAAGACGCAAAAGGCGAAGTCAAAAGATCGTGGATATGAGCACGTTTTAAGACTCTCAATTTTGACTTCTCATAATATTCTACTAAAAAAGTATTATGATCAAATTTACTAAAATAGATTTTAGAATGAAATAAGTACTTTCATACGCCATTATAGTAAATGTATTATGATAAACACACGTGACATAGGTCAGATGCTTATTAAATATTTATTGTAATATAATAGGTGTGAATGAAGAGTTGTATTATCTTTGTTGTGTGTGAGTTTATTTAGTATTAATTTATCATTTATTTAAAATATTAGTTGCTATAATGTTATTTTCCTCATTTTTGGTGTTTCATGTAATGTTGTTTGACTTAATGAACTTTAATCATTAAACATATCTTTTGATTTATAAAAAAGTTTAATTAACTAAAAAAACATGCAATTAACAATTCAGATTGATTTGAATAAGTTTGTGTCGATTTGTTGTGTTTGGTTTAGATTTGAGCTTATATTTGTTAATTCGAATTAAATTTGAATTAAGTTAAGATTTGATCAATTTAAACTTAACTTAAACCAACTCAAATTGATCTATCTAACACGAATTATCACCCTTAAAGATATACAATACAAAATTACGATTTGACTGTAAAATTAAATTTTTTATTTTAATTAACAAGTTAATATAATAATAGAACATTCAACTTTTCAATTTTTTAATAATATTAATATTATGCATATATTAGTGATTTAAATTTAATAAATATATAATAGTATTAATTGACTATTAATAATAATTATTACTCTAAAATTCTTTATTTTAAAAAATAAAAGTCTTTAAATATAATTTTTATTTAAATTTTTTTTATTATAACAAGATAAAAAAATTGATTTAAATTTATTTATACATAAAAATTTGAAACAAATACTCTTAAAATAAATAAATAATTAATTTTTTATTTTAGTAAAATGTAAATATAATATAATAATTATTTTATTAGTAAATACTTAATTAGTTTTTACTTTAGTGAAAAATATTTATATAATAATTATTATTTTATAACTAATAGGTGTAACACTTTGTGATAATATCTAAATAATCTAAATATGAGTGATACTATATTTAATAAATAAATTAAATATAACACGATAACATATATTAATTTGAGATGATAGAAAAAAAACTTAATCAAACTTAATAAGTATTTTATATATTTTTTTGTTTAAAAATAATATAGATTAATTAACTATTTTTTAATTGATATCAACTATAACATAATCTTGACATAAAAAATGATTAATTTAACATAATTATTACTCTTAAAATAATAATTCAAAGTTCACAATGTAAATTCAATATAATAATATTATCAACTATAAATTTATAAATTATATTTTTATTATAAGAATATTTTGATATTTATTAATGTAAAAGATAAAAAGTTGAAGTTTTAAAAAAATATAAAAAAGATGGAGAAGAAGAAGAAAAAAAAAACTTTGGAACAACAGGATTTTTTATATATAAAGATTACACGATCACATGTTTTTTATTAAAGCGAAAGCAGTTGTTTTTGTTGTTTTTGTTATTGAAGCGAAAGCAGTTGTTTTTGTTGATAATTTTTTTATATAGCCTTTGGTGGAAATTTAAATACTTATAAATTAATTACTGTGCAAATAATTGGACAATTAAATAGTAGGAAAAATATCCCTCAAAGTTAGGGCTCGATTATAGGGGCCGAGAACACCAATGTTGGACATGTCGGTAGCAACTTGAGTATGGGCTGACCAAACTAAACTGAAAATAGGCGCACTAGTATTATGGGCTCAAGTGTCCCAATACTGAAGTTATAAACTGGATCATTTATTTATACATTTTCCTTTTTAAATAAAATTAGAAATATTACCATTACAAATTTATAATTTATAATAGTAATAAATAATACACATTTTCAGTTAGATTCAGTTAAGATGTGCTTATTATGACTTTTGTCTGGTTTTATATTTTTTTAGGCTAACAAAAAACTTTTATCTATACAAAAGCTAATAAATTTGATGTACGACTTTGTCAAATGTTAGGCCCATTAATTTAAGAAAGGAAACTACCATCACCGCTAGTTTTGCATTTGTTGAGGTGGTTGATAACGTGGGATGAGTAATGATAGAAATAAATCATTTTACATTCATTTAAATTTGATTAGATTTTAATAATACGTGAAGATTTTTAATTTAAATATGATTTGATAATATAATTAAATAGAATCTAAACATATTAATTTTTTGAAATTGAATAAGATCGAATCAATGTTAAAGTTTATTTATGATTTATTATCATATATAAAATATAATCTACATAATATTTAAATTTTAAATTTTAAATTTGTATATTTATAACAAAATTTATTATTTATTGTCACAATTATTTAAATTATAACAATAAGAAATATGTTTGGATATTATTAAATTATTAAAGAGATTTAATATTTATATTTATTTTTGAAATTAAAATGATAATTTAATATAATTGTAGTATTTACAATATTTAAATATAATAAATTATAAAATAAAATATGTATTTACTTATATTCTAATAGTAATTCAGTTTGGTTATTACAACATTTTATAAAATCTGTCAATTTAAATTTAAAAAAAATTAAAAAAAATTATGATTATTATTAGAATTATAATTATAAAATCTATTAATCTAATTTGATTCAAATCTGTAACATTTTATAATCTATTATGATTATAAAATTTGTCAATCTAATTTGATTCAAATCTAACCCATCAAATCATATTTTTTCAATTAAAGATCAGATTATTTGCTTACTATAACTTGTAATGTTGATATATACTATCATTGGCATCAATATCTTGTTCATCAAAACTAAGGATGGTCACGCATCATACTCATACAACTAATAACACAAGCATTTCTACTTAGCTAGCTTCAAGAGACTGGATTTTAGTTTTAAAAAATGGAAATTTTTATAAAAATAACCATGGAATTTTTTAATTAGATGCATTTATAAATGCTTTAATGTATTCGTTGATAATATAATCTATATATAATTTAGCATAAATAAACCTTTTCTCAAGGATATTATTAAATTTTCATATAATAAACCGAAATGAAAATCATACTTATATCGTACTATTTGATTAACAAACATTTATTGTTTAATTGCAATGTCAACTAGTAATTTGTTGATTTGTCTTATAGAAAATGCCAAAATGGAATAAGAGGATGAGGATCAGCTATAAGTATGTGGTCATGACTCATGAGCTAGTCTCCTGACTAACACGTTAAGCCAAAACACGCAGACCTGTATTGCACAATCCGACTTGATTACCATCCTTGATGAAATTGGAATGTGGTACCAATCAACAGATACATTGAGAAATTTGTAAGCATGCACATGAGTATCTTAGGAAATTCTCTCACAGATATATATATATATTACAGAAAATAACAGGAGAGTTGACAAAACAAAAAAAAACAAAGGAAAGTCAACTTCTGAAATAGGTGGTGAAAAGAAGAAAATCACGAGAAACCTGTCCATCACATATATATGATCATGTAAATGCCTAGAGAACAAGAAAAAAGTACGAAAACATGCATGATCATAAAATAAAGAATGCATGAAAAGTATATTTTTATCTAGGGTTAATATGTATGCTCTCAAATATATTTGTTTTTATGATTTTAAAATTATTTTAATATCTAATATATCTAAGTTGATATATATCAAATATATAATAATACATTAATTTATATATATGCATATAATAAAATAATGTATGGGATAGTATCTCTTAGGTGTAAATCAATACATCTCATATAATAAATAATGATAATTTTAGTTAGTATTTTTTTGAGATAGTTCAATAAGTATTTAATCATGAGATAAGTATAACTATTGAATAGTTTATAAAGAGATAAATAATTAATAATTATTCTCTTATTGTTTGAAATAGATAATTAAATATAAATTATCACGATAATACAACAAGTTTATCTATATAGATAACATATATATAACGAGTTACTTTTACTCTATGTATATACTCACTATTATACATTCTTAGAAACTCAGACTTAACTCTGAACTCAAAAGCTAACTTGTGAGTTAAAGGGTTGTCCAGACTTATAAGCAGCACTGTTGCCTTACTCTTAGCCAATGTAGGACTTAACATCCCCCATCCACATCGGCTAGAGTCCGGATTTACGGAACAGTCTTGATTTACGGCACGAGCCGATGAGAGTACGAAGAAGCCAAGAGCCTAGCTTTGATACCATCTTAGAAACTAAGGCTTAACTCTGAACCCAAAAGTCAACTTGTGAGTTAGAATGTTGCCCAGACTTATAAACAACACTGTTGACTTATTCTTAACCAATGTAAAACTTAACATATACATTTACACATCATCTCAAATCTCATAATTGATTCACATATCATTATTAAGAGTTACAATCACAAATACTTAAATTTTCTATTTATCACAAAACAAAACATTAATCTCCTCTTTGATTTATCAATCTCATTACTTAAATATTGGAAGTTCAAAGGCCACTATTGTTTGGTAATCTGAGATTATAAAGAGTTTTTTATCTTGTAAATTCATTAATAATAATCATATATGGAGTTGACGAAAATCTACATCAACAACATCACTTGTAACAAAATATTAATTTCCTTATCTAATTGGTTGAGATATATAGAAGTAATTTTTTCTCTTTAATTTCTTATAAATCTCAACCATTAAATTAAGAGAGTAAAAAAATTAGGACTAAAGATTGTTCCCTTTAATACTAGCCATATACAGTAATTTGTCTTCACAATATCAATACAGAAACTTTCACACTAGTCAGATTTATGTATAAAATAAGAAATTTCTCAATTTAATGTTTTATTTTATATAAATGTATTTATTTGTATATAAACATTTATTATAATTTAAAAATTAATATTATATTTTTAAAATTATCAAATTCGAGAAAATAAATGTTAATATAACTTAATTTTGCATACATTTTTATAATCATGTGTCATAATTGTCTTAAAAATTAAAAAATATTTTTTATTAAATAATATCAATTTGTAACAAAATTTAAATAATATATATGTATAAAAATAAATATAAATTTATATATCTGTAATATCTCTGCAAACCTAAAAACAAATTTTTATATGAGGTGGTGGGTTAGTTCCCAGTCTTAAACTCTAAAATAGCATTAAATTGCAAAGACAGAGAGTCAATATAAATTCAGGCCTCTGGAAGTCAAATGGTCAAATATTTTGACTCTATTAATGATTCTTTAATAAATGGATGAATTACATGATAGATAAATAAATCCAACGGTGCCTGTGGACCCTCCCATGTTTCTTTGATAGTGATTACTTGCTTTGTAACTCTGACCACCTTCCATATCCTTCTGTTTTATAGTCCACTGCTCGAACATTTTATTTCTTCTAATTAATTAAACTTGCAATTTTCAATTAAAAAAAAAACCCTTTTGTTTTATAGTATATTGCTGTATCATTTTTTTTAACAAGGTTGTGTAATTAATTAATTAACCCTGCAATTTTCAATAAAAAATTAATCATGCAATAATTAAGACATAAATGAAATTGCAATTAATAAGATCCATCACAACCTTCAAACTACAAATAGGTTTAGTTAGCATCTTCATAACTTTTATATGATCAGTCTCATAGATGAGGTACAGAATTCCAGAAATATTCATTCATTTACTTATATATAAAGAGAGATTATCTTCTTAAAATTATCTATTTTCACTCATATATATCCATGGCTCATATATATATATATATATATATATATATTTTTTCCTTCATATGACATGAAGTGGCTAGTCATGCATATAGACATAGTCATCAAGTCATGTGTTATGATATTGCAACAGATTTTTGTAACAGACAAGAAAAAAAATTCTGCTGGGACTCCTCTGACCATATATATAAAGTAATTGTATGCATATTGCATGGGTCAGAGAGAGAGAGAGAGAGAGACAAAGCCTTCTTCGTGGGGTTGTAATTAATTTTGGGCATGATGTTGTGTAGACTGGGATAGTACGTAGGGGCTGCCAAACACTTACATGTAACAAGTGCCTTTATGGCATTACCAAACTTCACCGTTCTTGCCTTAATTTCATAACAATCTCTTCAAACTATATAAAATAAGAAATGGCGAAATATATGTTATTAAAAACCATGGCCTCCCAGGAAAATAAAATATTATTTATATATTTAATTAAGTTGATTAATAATATGTGGTAGAGGTCCTGAAATCTATGTTGATCCAAACAACTCTACGTACGCTTGTACTTTTTGAGGGAAAAAAAATTGTACTTCAGTTTTTTTTGGTAATTAAGAAAAAATTATGGTGCAGTTAATCAACGATTAGTGACAAACAAATGTAATCTAGCTGGAGAGCTAAACATGCTGGAAGTCACAAATCTAATGTTGTCATGTATCTTCAAGACTCTACTATGAGTGTAGAGCTTATAATTAATTGAAAATACATTTTTGTCCAATCTATCCTACTCAATAGTCAATACCACTTAAATGTCAAAATCTCACAAATTTTATTTTATTATTATATTCAATTCACTTCACATTTTTACTGTACACCTAAACATGAAATCATTTATAACACTACTTTTGATTACCAATCCGAAGGATAATTTTGTTTGCTAAACGCAAGAAAGATTAATTATTAAATAAATGTCAATATTACAATATATAAATACCTTTTAAGTTGGTTAGTTGAATTGACTTAAAACGATTCAACCCATAAACAAACTTTAAATTCTATTTTTTTAACGTATTTTGTTCACTTTTCATTATATTCACTATCTGTTTTCGATCACATTATAACTAAAAAAATAAAAATATCTTTAAAAAAAATTTAAATACTACAAATAATTAAATATTAACTAATTACTTGAGAATTAAATTTATTATAAAAAATAATTTATATACGATATATGTTATTCAATATCATCCAATTTTTCTTCTAATGTTATAATTTGAATCATTTATTTTAATCATTCTTCTCGTAAATCATCAAAAATTTGCATATTATAGTAGGATTTATTCTAACCAAAGAACTACATGTATTTAAATTCATAATAAAAATATAATATCACGAGTTTACAAAAAATAACTTATATATATTAAAAAGTATATTAGTCAAAGAGATTATCCCATATTTAATTAGAATGTTGATATTTGGGATGATTTAGCTCGTAAATTTCATGACAAGGTAACCACACATGACTCCATTTTTTTTTGTGAAACTTACGAAAAATAAATTTATATAGTTTTTCATATTCGAACATCTTTATTATTCAATAGTAAATGATCGATATTCAATAAGTTTAAATACATTCTATAATGTTATTCAAGATATATCAATTAGGCATCATTAATAGTTAAATAAATAATAATTTTATTTTAAATGAAAAGATTGAATCTATCATCACTTACTCTATATACAGTTGTGCCTTATTCTTACTTCTATAGAGCATATGATTTCCTACTTGGATCATGTGACATTTTAAGAACAACTTGTGTGTAAGATTCATAATTTCAGTGCAACCACTAAAGTATTCATAACAAAACTCAATGGCCTCTTTAGCAATGTAATGTTCCACCCTACATATTTCAGGGCGATTTTTATTATTTACATATCATTTAAAGACTTTATGTATCTCTCAAAAGGATACATTCATCTTAAGTAAGTAGAACCAAATAATTGAACCTATCGAACTAAATGAACACACAAGTGAATCATTATATCTAAAAATGGGGGTTTTTTTTCAAGAAGACACAAATTCTCCACAACATTTTTCTATAAAGAGTTTAACTCTCCAATTGATATAGATTTCTTAAATATTGTATTGAGAAATGAAAAAAAGATGAATCATTGATAATTGAACACGTTTTGGAAGAATTGACTTAATAACAACTGGTAATAACTATTGCATTAAAATATAACAGACATGTGATTTCAATCCATAAAGTTTCTTATCGGTGATAGACACAAAATTTCTTAACTTGGATAAGTAACCATCAGGAACTTTCGCACCCGCCAAACATTTAAAACACATCATTTTCTTTGGTTGACATTGTATATGATGTTGGTGGCAAGTATGTTTAATTCTCATCAGTTTCCACCCTTCGTGCCAATTCAAATCGTATACCCAATTTTTTTAAATCCAATCTTACTTTAATTTCATCCTTCTTTTTTCCAGGTATATTAAGTATTGTACCAATCAAGATTTCACATACATTTCTCTCAATGTGCATGACATCGAAGATGTGATGAATGTCTAGGTCTTTCTAATAAGGTAATTCCCAAAATATTGATTTGTATTCCAACAATTATGATCTATTGATTTAGCAACATTTTCCTATTCACATTTTTATTAGTTGACCTCTTTAGTTTCCCTCCATCAGTGAGTATTCTTTTTTTTTCATCTTTTCATATCGTTTGAATGTTATACCATTCAATTGTCTTAATATCTCAACACCTCACAAAGATCTTGGTGCAGGATCATGATCTTCTTCACCATCAAAAAGTTTCTTTTGGAATCTAAACTTGTGTTCAGATGGCAAAAATATTCTATATCTTCTATAAAACATATTTGGTTCATGTACAAGATAAGTTGTAGAAGTGTCATCGCTACAAATAGGTCATCCCATATAATCTTTTGTTGCATGTACTGATAAGTTACCATAGGTAGGAAAATCATTAGTTTTTCATTAAAGAACCCACATCAAGTTAAAGTATTCATCTTTATGTACATCGTAAACATTTACACCATCATTCCATAACATCTTTAAATTATCTATCAAATGCTGCAAATATACATCAATATAAACTCAAGGTTGTTTCGGTCCTGAGATTAATAATGTTAGCATTACGAATTTTCTTTTTATACACGACCAAAAAGGAAGGTTGTATATTACCATAATTACTAGCCAATAACTATATCTACTACTAAGAAAACTATGTGGATTAATTCCAGCAGTAGCAATGGTAAGACGAAGATTGTGTAGATCAAATGTAAATTTGGGTTTAGAGAATTATAAGGATGACATAGCATTCCATCACTAGATCAATTATCTGAATGTCAAATCAACATCTTTGATGTCTATTTGCTTTTGAACAACCTTTGAAAGCAAGGAATCAGAACAAAGTATCAAAAAACCTTTGTTGACACGTCTTTCTTAGGTATTGTTTCATTTGTAGCATGCTTCCATCTTGATTTTTTACACACCAGACAATCATCTAATGTCTTATATTCTTTTCTATAAAAAATGCAATCATTTGGACAAGCATAAATCTTAAGATATTCTATGCCAAATCGACTATGAGATTTCTTCACTTCATACATCGAATATGGTAATTCATTACCCTGAGGAAACATATTTATTAATACATTTAGTAATTCTATGAATCATTTGTCACAAAACCCATTTTTTGCCTTCACGTTGTATAAATGAAGCAATCTTGATATCCTAGTGTATTTCTTGCACTCTAGATACAACAGTTTTTTGGCATCTTCTAAAAGTTTTTTAAAGGTTTCAAGATCATTCTTTTGTAATTCATATTCAATAGTATGAAACATATTTTTTGTCTGTACTTTTTGATAAGATGTATATAATTCACTCACATCTTTATGTATCTCTTCCTCATTAGTATTATCAATATTTTCTCCATAATAATACCAATATTTATAACTTAAAAGAATACCACTACAGATAAAGTGATACTTAAACTTGTAAATATCATGAAATTTCTCATTTTTATATTTAACACGTGAACATAAAATCATATTAATTTCTTTATTAATATTTATATAGGCAAATTCCAAGAAACTTTCAACTCCATAAATATAGTCTTGCTCAATTCTATACTTTGACATCCAAGATTTGTCCATTTTTTTGTTAATGACATCATTAAACATATTAAACATGTATCTAGCTAATATATTTCAGATATTATTATATATGAAATCATAAATTATTAGAATATCTATCAAATTATCACACAAAAATAAATACATAAAATCCAAACAATTAATAAACTCCTTATAACATTGACAATAATATATATATATATATATATATATATATACAAATGCATGTAATAACAATAAATATTAATAAACACATTATATATTATATATGTAAATATTATATTTATATATATATATATTTCAAGCACATGTAAATTATTTTCAAAAAATTTAAGTTTAAAATAAATTAATATATATCAAAAACATAAATACATAAAATTATTAAAATAAATAAATGAATAAAAATATCTTCTTTTCTTTTAAGCTTGAATAAAAATACACAAAAAATATATAAATAATCAATAACACATAATTTGAGTATTATGTTTAAAAAAATAGTGTATCTAGAAGAGAAATTGGAGAAGAAGAAAACCAACTAAACAACATCGAAAATGGTGATTAACGGTAGTTGGAAAATGAGAAAACAATATAGGGTCGATTGTCAATATTTATGTAAGGAAAGAGGGAAACACGAGATGCATTATCGATAAAACGGGAAAAAGAAA
This sequence comes from Hippophae tibetana, assembly GCA_037013495.1. Taxonomy (NCBI): domain Eukaryota; kingdom Viridiplantae; phylum Streptophyta; class Magnoliopsida; order Rosales; family Elaeagnaceae; genus Hippophae; species Hippophae tibetana. The sequence goes on from CM072804.1 coordinate 9,044,159, forward strand.
AAAAGAAAAAGAAAAAAATAAGATAACATCGATTGATACGTATGACCGACGTTAACGTCAATTAACGTTAGACGTGGTTAGCGTCGATTTACACATCAAACTTACGTTAATTTTTATAATTTTTTAAATTAATATTAGGTGAAAAATAACTTTAAATACCCAATTAATTGTCATTTATAGTAGTAGTGCGCATACTTACATACAACATATTGCCATTGATAACTTGAAAGTCAGATCACTCGTATTGAGATATTTGAATAATTGACTTACAAAACCTGCAAATATTAAATATATCATTCTTCTTTTTCTAAAGATAGATAAGACTCATATTTACATCTTTCTTTCTTCTCCTTTTTCTTTCTTTTTTTTTTTTACAGAAAAATAATAATTTATATGATTTTAACTATAACTCAAAATTGTGTGGAATAATTCGTCTTATCATCGTACACTAAGTATATAAGCCCGATACTTATTTGGCTAACGTCGTCCTATCATAGTTGTATAATTATCTTATTTTATTATGCTGAATTTATAATTCCTCTAATTATAGTTATTATTGTTATAGAAATGACAATAATTACCATAAATTATTTGAAAGTATATCCGTTTATGTATTTTCCTCATCCAAATAATTACAATTGCTTTTATAGACACTAAAACTGGTTTTTTACATATGAAATCAATTTTAGTGAAATTATTTTTTTGAGTAGAATAATGCATTCAAAAGTGCTTTTAATTAAGCATCTTATTAGTAAGTTAACAAAAAATTCATTTATCAATATATATTCTAACGTCTAAATTAAACATATTAGAATGTGATTGAATTTATGAATCGAAGTAAAGAAAAATATTCTTATTTTTTACACACGTTATTTTGAAAGTAAAACTCATTCATTTATTTTTGTTCAAATTATACTAAGTATAATTTAATTTTCTTATCTTTTTACAATAAATTTGTTTATTAATTTTAGGAGCTTGTACAATGATTCAACGGCAAAACCTTCTTGTTATGATACAATAAAGGAGTGTTATGCACAATTCTCTTAAAAACTAAGGTTTTAAGTAAAAGCCTAACAATTCGTTCGGTTTTTAAAAATATATTTGCACAGATCGAAGTTATGCCATGAAAATATAAATATTTTAACAATATGCAAAAATATTTACACAAAGCCGACCAAAATAAAAAGTGCCTTAGTACTGCATCCACACGTTGGGGAGATATTTTCATTGCATTATTTCATTTGCTCTTATATGCACATCTCCAATTAATATCAAAAGCGAAGATTTGTATTTATTGAGGAAAAGGGTTTATAGAAAAAAAGTCTGAAAACATTTAAATGGATCAAGAGATATGATGAGAGTGGTAAAAAGAAGAAAAAGAAATGACAAATGATAGAAGGTGTCTTTTACGTAAAGAAGATTGGTTGGACGGTTCATAACCAACCAAACCCTGCCAACCGCACATAATTATATTGGTCGGTGATTGGCTTATCCAATTCCATCCCTCTCTTCTCAATACACATAATGCATATTGCTGTTCAAGATCACCCCTCTTTTGTATTCCGCTGCATTCATTAATTTAAGAGTAATTTCACTGAGATACAAATTTACAGTCATTTTTGTAATTAATATTAAAAAAATATTATTTTTCTAATTTTCAAAATAATTATGATACATATTAGGATATAAAAAATATGAGTATAAATTTTTATACAAAATTAAATAATATTAACATTTCTTACTAATTTAGTTGTGATATATAGTCAAAATTTTATTTCATTTATAATTTACACATATAAACCCCTCTTTCGATACGCTCTTCAAAATTAGTCTTTTCGATTATATATTATTGTTGAAGATCACCCCTATGTTAGATTTAGCGCATTAATTTAGGTTAATTTTGTATATACTATAAATAACCATAAGATTAAATTTATATTAATTATAATGGGATGTGAATAATTTTTTTTCTTTAAAAATGAATCTTTTTTATTTTCAAAATTATTTAATCAAGTGTCAAAATATAATTAATATATAAGTGCAAAATTTTATAACCCTAATATTACTTATATATTATATAGTCCAAATTTAATTTATCTAGTTTACACACATATGTAAATATAGGCACCTCTTTCTCCAAGCTCGTCAAAATTAGTCCTTCACATGTCAATGATAGAAGTGTACGTGGGAGTGTCGACGACCGCCAAAATGGTCTCAAACCATGGGATGCTTGTGGTTTGAAGCATCATATTATTATTATGATTATTTCTTTATATATTAACTAATTTATCATATAAGATTAAAATAATAAAAATATTTTTTTAAAATATAATTATATATTATATCAGTTATTGTTATATAATAATTTTACGTAATCATCTACCAAGATATTATTAACATGTTTAAGATTTATAAATCTATAAATTTGAGTTCGATATATTATATACAATATATCTTTGATAGGAAGATTTAATATAATAATTTGATCAATAATTATACATAATATTTGCAAATTACAAACTATAAAAAGTGAAAAGATTGTATTCGAGTTAAAAAAAATATGATTTTAAATCTAATTCTCTCAAATGAAGAGGAGGAAGTAGACATTGAAGTGCCTCATTTATAAACGGGATTCTACTAATGTTTTGTTTGGTATCTACATGCCAAGATATATAGAGATCTTTTGTTATTGTTACTACCCATCATCATATGCATCATTAAAGAAATATATTTTGGAAAAATTTATATTAATATCTATATTTATGTATCCAATATTTATCTATTTCTATATATATATATATATATATGAAAATAAAAGATTATTACATTATAAACACATAAAGTAAGAGCTCATCAATGTGGTGTGAAAAAGTGGGAAGGTGCACCGTGCGAAGAAGTTGTATGCTTTATTGATTTTCTGTCTTTAATTTTTCATTAAAACCTAAAATATTTTATTTTCTAAAAAATTGAAATATATTAGTTTTATGTAATATTGACCTACACAATGAAAGTAGTAGTATTCAAAGGCACTCTACTCTTGGACTAAACCAGCTTATAATACTCTCAATTTAAGATAATGATGCAATTTTTTTTAATCTAAAGTATTATGGTTATTTTCTTTTTCTTTTTTAAAAAGGTTTTTCTGGATGTTAGATACGTTATTTTTTTCTTAAAATTTATAGATCCGTTAACCAATTTACGTTGAAATTTTGCACTCAAAACTACAACTCTTTACTATATATATACGTGTTATTGGAATTTAAATCCATATGAATGTAAATATTCACGTAATAAAATTCGAGGCCATAAAAATGGTCGCATATGTGAAGGATACACTCAAAGTCTCAAAATATATTTCAATCTATTATTATTTTACGTATATAATATATACACACATACTATCGAGATGACTATAATAACTAATAGAAATCATTTTGTGAGCATGAATATTATAAATTTATAACTATAAATGACACATACTCACATCTTTGTGACGATTAATTCATCATATTTTATAACATATAAATTATTTTCAATTTAATAAGATTAAGAATTAAACACACAAAAAAGTTAATGCGTATTTTTTTTTATTCTGTGCACTATAAAGTTTTATTTAGATGCTTTATTTCATATAAAGATTCTTTGATTTTATATTTTCTAGAAACCATGTGTCACAAAATCACTTTTAGGAAAGATTTCTAAGTTTAAAAATTTGCAACTATTGGGTATGATGTTGTCATATTTTTTGAAATTATTTCTTTATATCAATTGTTTTAATTAAACATTTAAGTGATAAAAAGAATAAAAAAACTAACATAAAAGTCACTAAAATATTCTATAATAGACTTTTTTTTATTTACTATCATAGATTTGTTAAGTGTAATTCTGATAGCTAGTTTTTGCTTTCAATTTAATGTTTTAATAGATCTAGACAATTAGGAACTGATTTTTGTTGTATGTTAGTTTCTATCATTAATATAGTTTTTCACTACTTTATAAAAAAATAAAATAAAAAAGTCAATGTGTACGAGCCTAGTGAAGCACATACTATATAATAATATTGCAAGTGGTGAAAATCATGAAGCTAACTTTCGTAATATTTGTTAAAGCTCTTTACCTAATCATAATTTGATGACCAATCGTATCTCCAATAGTTTGCCAAATCTTTTGAGCTCAAAGTCGCAAAACTTATCAACCATAGCATAACCCATATGCTATTTGTTCATTAATATATGACTTTAAAGTTATAAGATTGAGTCTCATATATGTATACTTTTATTTCTTAAATGAAAAAAAGAAGCATAAAACTTATATGATAAAAAGAAAAAAAAATTTGTTTATTTTCATCATTTTATGTCATTAATAATTAATATATTGATAAACATATAAAAAAAAGTCTATTTTTATATAATAATTATATATTTTTTATATTATATATATTTATGGAATATTAATAATATATAATAAGATAGTTATACTTACCGCAATGTAAGAAAGAAAAAAGAGAGAGTTAGACTTACCGTTTGAAAAATACAAGATTCCTACCCACCGATGATTTGATTAGGTCCATAGTTTCCAGTAAAATCGATCTCTCTTGCACCTACAAAAGAATTCAATATATATACCTTTCTATTCTAACACCATTTTGATTCCATATTTTCTTCAAAAGAAGAAAAAAAATGTTGATTCCATATTTTGTGAAGAGACAATTTACTCACCTAAAACTCAAGAGCTACCATAATCTGTATTAGAAGTATATAATAATAATAATAATAATAATAATAATAATAATAATAATAATAATGAATTGATAATGATGAGAGGAAGGCCGTCATTGTCACTTAAAATTCTTTTTCGATCTTGCTCATAATTGAGCGTTGATTTTCTGGTCACCAAGGTCTTACTTTCAAAATAAAGAGCAAGATTAAATCAGGCCAATCACTTTTTTTTGGCCCACACTAAAAGGCATTTATCAATTTAACAAAAATAATCTAACTTCATAAAATGAAGATAGAATTTGTAAATGATAAATCACAAATAATATTTAAAAATTAAAAATAAAATATTTATAAAATATATAACAGTAAAATAACACGTAAATAGTACATCAATAACATTAAATGAGATTCAATTAGACGGAATTTAATATTTAACAAATCTAAATAATTATAATTTAATTTAAATATCGTTCAAAATAAAATGATATATTTGACTATTTTAATAGTAAAAATATATAAATAAACATAAATATATTATTTTTATGATTATAAATTTTTAGAATGTTATTTTTATTATTTTTCAAGTAATGACATTAGTTTCCAACCTTAAAGTTCTTATAACACATTTTATTATTTATCATTAAATTAAATGGCATATCTAATCTCATTTTTTTTAAATGTACTTTAGTTCTGTAATTCTTAGGTATGATATTTTTAATTTTGTTATTATGAAAAGTATGTATATTTAATCTTATAATTATTAAAATTGAGCTCTTCAAAATCAAAATGTATTTTTAATTCTATTAGAGGAATTTTTTTTTTTACACTGAAGTACTAATTTTTTATTAATAATAAAACTAGAAACATTTAATCCATAAATTATGATACAAAAATATATTTTCTCACATAATAATAATAAAATTGTTAGAATATTTTTTCCTTAAATTAAATGGTGATGTATAAAAATTCTAACATATGTATTTTCCCCCTAATATAATAATCAACAGAGCTTATCACTCCGTAATAAAATGGTGTCCCATATTTGTTTGATTGTGGATTCGAGTCCTATATATTTTCATAATATTAGTGAATGAGTGTACACTTACTTCATCAAATAATAAATATATATTTATAAATTATATATATTTACGTTAACCGAATAAAAAATGCAACATGTAAAAAAGGTTTATAAATAAAATTATATATATGCTTGTAAATGAAATTTTTGTTATGTAATTAAAATATGGAAGCTATATATATTATCAGAATAGATCGTGTTAATTTTATAATAATATTTTTATTTTAAAAACTCTAAAAAAAAATTAAATTATAATTATTTGGATATTAATGTTTTTTTTTCTTTAAAAATACCAATTTTTTTTTTAAGAAGAAGAAAAAAAAATTAATAGTTGTAGTAGAGATCTTTCTGGAAAAGCGGCATATATAATATTTCTTTTACTCCACTTGACACTTGAAAAGACAAATCGAATCAAGTCAATTCTTTATCGGAAGAATTTAGTGGTTTTCTTTACGCGTTAAAATTATTTGAATTTGCATGTGTGTTTTTGTCTTTGTTAATTTTTGTTAATTTGTCCTTATATTTCTAATAATTAGGACCCATCGGCTAGAATCGTTGGTGTATTTCAAGTGTTATATAAAGGCGACACGGTTTGGCTTTTACATAACAGAATTGCATGAAAGCGTTTATACAACATTATATTCAAGGATTAATTGATGGGTTTTTCATGACTAATTAGACATTAATTATAAAATTATTTGTTCAATGAGTCCTACCACTTTTGTTTTTGTCTAACATTTCTATCGAAGACTTTTTTTTTCCATATGCATCACTTTTTTTAAGAAAATAAAATATATAACCTAATACCAAAACTCACTCACTTAAGTAAATAAATCAATATTTAAATTTAATAAATCAAAATTAAATAAATTCCTTATAGAATATTAAAAAAACTTGAGTTTTGATAGTTATAAGGTTTTTTTTAATCAAGTGTTTTATTATTTCAATTAATATATTTTGAATGTTATTTAAAAATAATTAAATTTCGATATAATATTATAATCTTTAATATCTTGGACACAACATATTTAAATAAAAATTTAAACTTTTAATGAAATACAAGAAAAATAAGTATAAACATAAAATAAATCATTTTAGAATAAAATTTAAATAAAGAAACAAAAATATACATTTTTATTTAATGAAATAAGAAAAAATATTCACCGAAGAGGGATTCGTGTAAAAGGTGATACTCTCTAATATTAGGATTTTTTCAAACTCGCATAAAAAAATATAATGTACTACTTGTCGTCTTGTCCCATATATCATTTGATAATCATTATTATTTGTGATTTAGGTATTTGAAAAAAATATATCTCTCATATTCTTATATTATGCTAATTTCTTCGTTAATTGGTTCACATTAGTTTCTTAAGAATTTTTTAGCTCATTTATAATTAACAGCTGTAATTTTTTAGATGATTGAATATAAATATCTCATATTCTAAACACATATATTGACTTCAATTAAAACTTGAATATAATAAATAGCATATATACGCAAATCATATGAACTATTTTTAAACAAGTATGTAATTGAATCTCAAGTAATGACAAGCATCAAATCTTCGTTTTATATAGCGCAGCTAATCATGAGAACCTAGCTTATATTAATTGTGCGGTGTACATTAAAATAATAAATATATTATAACTTTTGATTAAAATAAAACATTTAGATTACAAGTGTATAAAATATAATAAATTAAATGATATATTTTATAATATAAATGATTAATTAATATAATTTTTTATGCAAGAAATTTTTTTTAAAAAAAATACAGAAATAAAGAAAAGGTCTGAGGCAAATTTGTCAAAATCAGGGGAGGGTGGGGGAATAAAGAGAAGAGAGGTCACGGGTTTTTGTTGACTTACAGATCACTAAAGTCATATAATGTCTTCGTAGCCAGAGAAGGTTCAGACTCATAATTTAAAATATTTGTAAATTTAATCTCTAAATTTTGTGATACTTTTTTTTTTTCAAATTCAGTTCAAATTTATTTTTATATAATGTTATTAATATAATTTAACAATAAAATTATTCTTTAAGGTAAATTTAATTATAATTAATAATTTTGTTAAATTTTGTCACTTTAAACTTTTTTCTCAATTGTGTTTCAAAATAATAACAATAGGTGAAATAACAAACTAAATTGATATTAAGTACTTATATTATATAATACTCTTTTTATAATATTTATATTATATATACCATTGTTTTTTTTACTTATATTTAAAATTAAATATCATAAATTTTTAAAAGAGTTGTATTAATTAAAGAATAGTTAAATTAAATAGATGACTATTTAAATCGCATATTTATGTGAACAATAAAGAAGAAATAAAAAATCTAAGATAATAAAAACTTATATTTTTATGAAAAATGAAAATTTGGTAAAACATGAAGTATTTTGCCTTTCAAAACAAATTAAAATCTAAAAGTTTAAGTTAGTTTTTTTTTTTTGTTTATAAAACAAAAGTGTATGTTTTCCTTACAAGTATGATTCAAAATATGCATATTAAAATATTTAAAATAAATTAATAAATTAAATTATCAATTAACTAACAAAATTTGGTAATATAGACTGAATTAATTCACAAAAATTAATTTAATTAATTTTGTAATTTAACTTCTCCGATTTGACTTACTTAATATTTCAATTTCTTTAGTATGATCATTTGAGATCATCATTTATTCAACTTGAGTAATCTTTTTTTCTAGGAATACAAAAGTGGACAAACTAAAAAAATTAAGATCTTAAATTAATCAATTAAAAAGTCAAATACTAATTTGGGTAAATTAATACTTCAAAAATAATTTTAGTCAAAAAAAATATAATATTATTTAAATGTTATTTTATAAATATACAATTAATAATACTTAATTTTTTTACAAATTTTTTTTTTATGGAGTTACAGGCTTACAGCCACTCTAACGCCTACATAGTTCCCTCTCTGACCGCAGACATGCCTCCAATGGTGTGCATGTCATATCATGCTCTTCTCCTCCAGCCCCACACCACCTCCCTACCATTTACTTTCATACAACTAATAGTATTATTTTCGTCCTTTTAAAATAAAAAAAAATAAAGTTACTACGTTATTTTACATGGTTTAATTTTCGTCAACATAAATAATCAAACTTGCATGTGTATATATTATATATAACTACTTTATAAGTATTGACTAAATTGTGTTATATATATTACATTAATTAATTATAAATTTTCTACCTATTATATATATAATATTAACTAATTGTAAATTTTCTACCTACATTTTGAAATTTATACTTAAACATTTTTTTTTGAAAAAGTTATACTTACAATAGTTATAACTTTTTGAGGGAAAAAATGTTAACTTTAACCGAACTTAAAAACTTAATTATTTTTTAAATTAAATAATATTTTTATTTTATTTAAATTTATAATTTAAATGAAATAAAGTGTTAATCTTACCCTCTTATCAATAGATGAATTATTAAATAATTAACATTTTACAATAATAAAAAATCAAATTAATCCTAAATTTTTATGTTATTTAATAATTATTTCTAACATGGTATCTATAAGTAGATGTACTATTACTTTTTCACTTAAACCTAAGATATGACAATTTTTCTTAAATCTAACGTTAATTTAAAAAATAGTTTAAATCTCAACAGTTAAACAATTTAAATAGCATATTCATAATATACGAATTATTTTACATTTTTGTTTTAAAATATAAAGTACAAAAATATTTTACATGATTTAATTAGGACTCAAAAATTAATTTACCTAATTTATTACCCCATCTTCTCTATTTTGACTAACTTGGTATTACAATTTCTCAATTACCTATTTGAATTCATAATTTCTTTAATTTGATTAATCTAAATATCTTAAGGTATTAAATTGAATAAATTAAAAAAATGATCTAAAATTAGTCAAGTGGGAAAAATTGAATGTTAAATTAATATTTGAAAAATAACTTCATCGAGTAATTTTAATTTAATTAATAAATATTATTTTATAAATATTTAGATTAAGATTAATACTATTCATTTTTTGGTAAAAATTTGAATGGGGATATAACCCCTCAATAGATCCACCCCTAACCATTAGAAATTAAGTATTATTACAAAATTTATTAGTTATGAATTAAGTTGATATATTAGATTAAGTAAATTAATATGGAGAAGAGAAGATAGGGATAGAATGAAAACTCATCTTTCATTTATCGCTCTATTACATCTTTTAATCGGCAACAACACGTCAACTTCTGGAATTAATGAACATTTTTTTTTAAATAAAACTACACGGAATAGAGAACGCAAATATCGTGTCTTTTTCTTTGTCATGTATGTATCAAGTCAATTATTATTTATATTTGGATATATGTAAGATATAATGCGAAAAAAATCTAAATTTATATTACAAAATTTAATGTGATTTTGGAAATTACAATAAAGGAAAAACTTATACCTTGAACCACAGTAAACAAATTTATTTATTTATTCAGTTCATATTTAATAATAATTTTGATTTCTATTTTTTAAATTTTATTTTTTAATTCTGCATGTTTAACCATGATTTTTTATTTAAATTTTCATTTTTGCTAAACATTTTTTTCTAGAAATAAAATAAAGTCTATGGCTTTATTATGGATAAATAGTAAAAAAAATGATTTAAAATATAAAAAATTATAAATATTAACCAAAATAATTTCTTAATTTTAAAATCACTACATAGAAATTATTATCAAATACATTGATCATAATTATTTTTATAAAATATTATATATTTAATTATTTAATCATAAATAAAAATCATTCGTAGAAATGAGAATTGATAAATAAAAATTAGGGGAAAATAATATATAGGAGCTTTCCGTATATATTACCAGTTCTGGGGTTTGGGAAAGCATATTACCGATGTAGATTTAGATTTGGCTTCTGTTGTTATATTAAAATCATTCATCTATGCAATGTGAAAGCTCATGCTGTAAGGAATCTACTGTGTGCATAGCTAGCTCCGTTCCTTCAAACCGAAACTTATAACTCTTTAAGTTTTTCAAACAAACAAAATAACATTTAATCTAAAACAAACTTTTAATTGTAAAAATTTAAAAGGGTAAACTCTTCATTTCGTATCTACACTTTCATTTATATAATTATATTGTATTTTTTTATATTGATATTATCTTACTTTTATTTTCATTTTTGTTTCAAGGTGATATATATGTTTGGTGGATGACACCAAAAGTCTCATCTATTAAATATTTTTTTGGTTTATTTTACTCCTTTTGTTTTAAAACAGTGATAGCATAAGTATAATTAATAGATTTTTGTCATTTTATTTTTATTTTTTTCTCATATTTTCTTAACTTTTATTTGTATTTAGCAATAGACAACAATAACTATAAAAATGATAAATAAATAATAAAGTTTAAAAATTTGTTCATTTGTCATTGTATTTTTAATTATTCATAACAAAATATTACAAAAAATAATAAAATGATTAAAATGTTCTAACTGTTCTAACTTACATAACTAAAAAATGCTTGTATATTTGTTTTTATATTTTTTTTTTCCTTTTTTTCAATTTATTATATTTTGAGTTTTTAATTTGATCAAATTTTCCTCATTATTAAGGTTTAAGATTTTTTTTTATTTTAGGCTAAACAACTTTCGATATATTTAAATTTTAGTTCATTTTATACAAATGTATTTAAATCTTTATTATCTATGTAGAGGTACTCAATTTTTTATTTTATTTACACATAATTTTTTTTATTAAAACTTATCACATCAATTAATTAATACTAATTAAGTGTGCTACATTAACTAATTAATATCATTTGAGGGTGTCATTTCATTTAATTAGTTATTATATTAATTAATTAATTGATGTGATAGAATTTAATCATAAAAAACACATATGTAAACAAAACAAGAGTATGTCTACCTTTGCATAAAAACTTAAAATTATAAAAAATAAAACAACTAAATTATAACAAAAACAATATGCTAATAATATTGAACTACATTCAACATTGAATAAGTCTTAATGATTTTATTTTAATTTTAACGGCGTTTTAAAATGAAATAATATATCATATTTTATTTAGTAGTAAAAATGTATAAGGTGGATATGATTACAAGTTTTAAGAATGTTATTTTTTCAAAAAATTCATATACTTTTGTATAAAATAGACCAAAGTTTTAGTATTTTGGAATCTATTTAGCCTTATTTTTTAAATATACTAGTTAAAAATATGTCAATTGTAAGTTAATTATTTTACTTCTTTTACTTTTTTTTGTTAATTTTTACAAATTGTTTGAAATAAAAAATTAATTTTTTTAAGCTTTTAAATTAATTATAGAAGTAAATTCATTATGAACTACAAGTTATTGAGTAAATTAAATATCCAGTATTCTCAAAACTCTTTAAAAAAAATTGAAAATGATACATTTGTTAGGAAATTACACTTCTTGATATTATAAAAATCTTTTATATATATATATATAGTAATTTACTTTATATATACTTAACTGAATATAATTGAAAAAAAATAAATAGTGAAAGTGATTAATCGTTAATCTTTAAGTTAAAAATCATCAAAAGTGCCCCCTCTTTAAATTGCATTCTTTTAAATCACTTATATCTGAAATCATTTTTAAAAGAATTACAAAGAAACATACATTTAGACAATATCAAATAGTAGTATAGTAGGGTGAAAAAGTTGAATACCGTCCCAAATATGCTCTATAGTTAAGTGGAAAAAAAAACCCACATCGAATTACGATAAATTACGTATCTCTACCATTAAATAAAAAATATGAAGACCTACATTACGTATAATTGCGTGCGAAGGATCAAGCACTGGTAGTTTTAGGTGACCTATGAAAATTTTGTATCACGAAATACGTCAATCAATACTGTTAACACCAGCACATGCATACATATGTTTCACACTGATTTGGATCCTATCATATTTCTATATCTTATTCTCTCTTCTATTAATTAGATTGTAATACAAATAGTTACATTCTTATTTCAATTTTACATAAATAAATTTTTAGTTTAAATATTTATAAAGTTATAATCAAATTAAATAATGTGTTATATTTAAATTTTAAATTTTAAACTTTTAATATCTTAAAATAATTCAATAATTTAAACTTAAATGAGTTATTTTTTAATTAAAAAAATTAATAATATTTTTATATTATGTATGCGATGTTCACGTTTTAAATCTTAAATCAATCATTACCTTATTTAATAGATTATTTTATTTTATTTTAAAATAAAATAACTTTTATTTTCTATCTTTACTTTTCAAATTATATCATGTATTATAATTTAATTAATATCACATAAAATAAAATAAGAAAGAAAAATAAAAGTATGATACTAAACCATTCAAGGCTATATAAAGAAAAAATAAAAAGATAAATTGTTTGATATGACGAAGGAAAGAAAGTGAAGGAAATGTCCAAGGAGCACCGCTCAGTTACTGTAGCCAACTTGTCCTCTTATTCGAGAAGTCATTTTCTCATCTTAAAAGGCATACCCCTCTTCCTTGTAGGGCCCAGAAAGCTATGTAGATCTTTCTATTAACTCCTCTCTATCGTCATTTTTCTAGCTTAATTCTTCTCTCTCTCTTGTTCTCATCTTCCATTTCAAGGAGAGAGAAAGAGAGCTCAAGACTTCAACAATAATTAATTAGCACAAAGAGATTATTAATATTCACCACTGGCCTAGCTCTTTATCTAATTAATTTGCCAACCCTTTCAATTTGCACAAGAAATTACAACACACTTGTCTAGCTAGTAATACTACTCCTTTTGAAAGCTTTTGTTATATATAAACAAGAGCAGCAGATAAGCGGTGCTAAAAGAGGAATATACTCATGATCTCTCTCTCAATTAGCTACCATATTTAACTTTTAGTCATCAGTTTATGGCAATTGCAGCAACAAATTATTACACCTCACCATCTTCATCATCAACAACAGTGATGAGTCGTGACGATGATCATGATAATCATGACCACGACATGGTCATGCCTGGATTTCGTTTCCACCCAACTGAAGAAGAACTCGTTCAGTTTTACCTTCGCCGTAAGGTTGAGGGCAAGCGCTTCAACGTGGAATTCATTACTTTCCTCGACCTTTATCGCTATGACCCTTGGGAACTCCCTGGTATCTATATATATATATATATATATACACACACTATTGTTAATTTAAACACACAGTTGATCACATCTACATCTGTAGATAACTAGATATGTTTAATCGAATTCGTCACATATCCCTAGCTATATTTGTTTGTTTTTTTAAAATTTAATTAATTAAGTTGTTTGTGTGTTTGTGTAGCTATGGCAGCCATAGGAGAGAAGGAGTGGTTCTTCTACGTGCCAAGAGACCGGAAGTATAGAAACGGAGATAGGCCAAATCGGGTCACAACATCTGGTTATTGGAAGGCAACTGGAGCTGACCGCATGATCCGAAGTGAGAAGTACTCGAGGTCAATTGGGCTTAAGAAAACCCTAGTTTTCTACTCCGGCAAAGCTCCAAAAGGAATCCGAACCAGTTGGATCATGAACGAGTATCGCTTGCCCCACCATGATACAGAACGCTACAATCAAAAGGTACTCCATCGTATATCTCTTTCCCCTCAACTAGTCAAAAATTAACTAATTAAACAGCAAAATTCTCGAACAGATAATATTTTCTTATTCTTTCTTCTTGTTATAATTTGGAACCATACTAATGAACTTAGTGATCAAGAAGCAGAAAAATATACTTGGATAATTATATATGATACTGAAAGCTATACATATATAGTATCCCTGTATATATATATATATATACACACACTTTTTAAAGACTCATATATGCGCGATTCAATCTAGTTCATCCTTTCAACAAGATTTGTACAAATAATGACCGATCTTTATTTGCTTCAATACTTCTCAAACTTCACTTCCTAAAATTAGTATCAGTATTTGTGTATGTTAAACGCTCTATCGTAGTTCATTTTTTTGCTAACCCTAGTTAATTCATAGATGCGTCTTCAATAAATCTGGAATTGCATCTTGTAAGATTATTCAGTTTAATTTCCTCACCCACTTCAAAGGATTCCACATTTTAGCAGTTCAATATATGCATAAATTATTTGATTATTTATCTCACAAATTATTTGTGAACAATTTAATAATTTAATAAATTTGGAACCTTTGAATTCATTAATATTAAATATTCCATGAATTTTTATTGATTGTTGAATAATTACGGTATAAATTTAGCAGCAAGAAATATCATTATGTCGAGTACACAAGAGGGCAGGAGTAGAAGATCACCCATCTCTACCACGTTCTCTTCCTTCTTCATCATCATCGAAAGCATCTTCCTCATCTAATAAAAAACATAACCATAATTACACACATAACCTCCTTCATAATAACATTCCTCACATTACTGATCACAAGGTTCAATGTAATTTTGAGGGACCAATAATATCACACCAATATCATCATCAACATTATCAGGATCAGGAGAAGTCGATGAACGAAAGTGGTGATAATGGAAGCAGCAGCCATAATTCAGATGTTGATGTTACCAATACAATTCTTGGTCTTTCCAAAAGCAATAATAATAATAATAATAATAATGATGCATACATCCCTTCTTCAATGTCTTTTACTCAACTTGGAGGAGTTCCCAGAGATCAGGAAGAAGCTGTTGGGTTGCAAATATTGCAAAAGCAAACTAGTAATTACAACCTCTTCACTTCGACTACTACTAATGGGTCTGAGACTTCTTCTTCTGCTGCTGCTGCTGCTAATTTGTCTAATATTAATATTGCAATGGATGATCTTCATAGACTAGTGCATTTTCAACAACTAGTTCCTCCTAACAATAATAACATTGTCAGCTTCCAGCAACAACAGTTGTACAATGATAGTATTGATCATCAGCAACAACCCAATCATCAGTTATTATATACATTGCCCATTCATGAGCAATCGCAGCCGATGGCTCTCAACGTGCTTCCCAATGCTTTCGCTGACAGATTGTGGGATTGGAATCAAATCCCGGAGGCAACTCGTGACTACAACATTAATCCCTTCAAGTAACCCCTTATTATTTATTATCATGATCAACTGAAAACATTATATATATCTACATATAACTTACGTTATTAATTAATTTCCTGATGATGATGAACTATATATATATCTAGCTAATTAATTAATTTGCCTATGTGTTTTAGTGTTCTAATTAGGCTTGAATTTGAATTTCACTCATCAATCTTAGTTTTCATGTTCTTTTTTCCTGTGTTGTATAACTGTATTGTTAATCTATTTATATATTGTATTATTTCCTTTTATTTTGATGCCTAACAGGCGATCTAGGCATCTAGCTATAGTTAATGTGAGTAATTAATGAATATGTTGGAACTAGAGCATGAAGATGGA
Organism: Hippophae tibetana; assembly: GCA_037013495.1. Lineage (NCBI taxonomy): Eukaryota > Viridiplantae > Streptophyta > Magnoliopsida > Rosales > Elaeagnaceae > Hippophae > Hippophae tibetana. The sequence goes on from CM072804.1 coordinate 9,060,421, forward strand.
ACCCAGTGCTTAGGTATATGAGTTCATATATGATAATATCCTTTGACGTTAAGTAACGTTTTAGTACGTATTACCTTAGAAATTACAAAGAGATCGATTAATTAGTAGTAAGCCAGTGTATTAGTTTTAGATTTGAAATCCATTAAATGGTTTAAGTTTTGTAATACTATTCTCAATTTTTTTCCCCATAGAGATGTTGGGGGGGATAAGAATAAAATTTGTCCTTGGTCTTGTTTTGAAATAAATCTTAAAGGTAATGAAGATAGTACACCGCACAAACACCAAATGGGTCAGGGTCAACGCACTCAGCAGTGAGATTTCTTTTTAATATTTTCTTATTTACTTCTCTCTCTCTTAGTTTTACACGCGTCTAGCTATCTCTAGTCACTGTATATGCATCTCTCTATATGTCTTGTCCCACACCACAATATGTAGGAAAATGTATTAAAAAATTTAGATCTCAAACGAGAGTAAATTAAATTGAGCCTATATAATTGTACCAATCAAGTAATTAATTAAACACAGTGATCCTAAATTGTTATTCAACTATAACTGAATAGACATACGAGACCATTTTTCTTAAACCTAGCTATTATTATAGTGTAAATATAATAGTGACATGAAATGCCATACAGGAGAGTGTGAATCTGGGAGTCTGGGTGTACTAGCTAGCAAGCACTAATAGCGGTTAAAGTCTACTTAAATAAAGTTGTGATTTGGTAGTACTTACTTAGTATAAGCATTATTAATACTGTTAGTCGTTAGTGCCAGTGTACACTGCGAGCGACGCCAGATAATTCCTTTCCATATATATTGACAGTGAGCTCAGCTGCAATACTATATTGATCTAGAATAACTCTTGTTGAATTTTCAGCTAGAATTGACTTAATTCTAGAAAGTAATACTTTGCTTAAATTATTTAAAAATATTTTACTATAGCCATTTTCTGCAGTAGAAATAATAGACTATATCACTTGCTTTCGAAGGTTAATCGATCAGGTTAAAAGTAGAAGCATCACCTCTCTATACTATTCTAGATGTTTCTAGTATAGAAGTATCATGTGTCTTCTCTAACTATGTAGTATATAAGGAAGGCCCATGCATTTTATAGGATAAGAACCCAAAAAAAAAATGTATATAAAATTATTATTAAGAGCCAAATATCTATTTTATCTTTATAATTTTTATTTTTACAAAAAAAAAAAAAAAAAGATACACTACTAAATATTTTTATCAATGTAGGAGGGATCATGCTCTTCCTGTCCCCCTCCCATCTACCCGTGGATAAATATATTAAGTATTTAATATATTTTTCTTATATTATAATTTTATTTGAGTTGTTTGTATTTTTTTTTTTGTGAGAGATCTATTGATATATTGTAACTCTGATACTAGGTAAATTTTATATACTGTATTAACAACATGAAACATCAAATTTTAAAAAATTAATCTCAAATGAAAATAATTTTTATACTATTTATAAATATTACACTAATATATTTTTAATCAATGTAAAATATTGTTTTTATAACGTTAACAACATCCTATATATATTACTACCATAAGAATAAAAGTATAGAATCTTTGCAAATCACTTTAATTATAAGAGGTAACTTTTTTTATATATAGATTTTTATTTTTAATTTCTTTAATAAAAAATATATGTTATTTTTTCTATAACCTAAAATAACATATATATTTTTAAGGAAAATATATGTTTTCTACTTAAATATTTTTTTATGAAAAAAATATATTTTATGTGTAAAAAAATAATATGTATTTTTTAAAAAATTAAAAATAAAATCTTATAAATAAGTGGATGATATATATTTATGCGTAAGAGTTAGTGAGCTGAGTGTGAAATGTGAGATGGCCTAGGAATCGTGTTAGATTAAGGAAAATAAAATGTTGTTGTAATTTGGGTTCATGACGTTTCTCCCAAACTCAACAAATCAAAAATCACAAAATAATGCATGTCATATAATTTTGTTACAATGTTAACTTGATCGTAGTTTTTTATTGGGTAAAGGGTAGTGTCTTGTAATTTATATAATTATAGCTCATAAATTGCATAATTTTTTAATGAATAACATAAATCTTATTATTTTTATAAAATTAACAATAAAATTTTATTTTGATTGTTGATTAAGAACTTGTAATAAAATATCTCATGTGTTGATTATGTAAATTTATCATTACCCAAATAATCTCAATAAAAAATTTATTCTAAAATTACTCTCAAATTTGATAACATGATCAACAAATTATAAAATTTTATCATATTTTTCAATTAATAATCAAAATAAATTTTTAATGTTAATTTTATGAAAATTACAAGTGATTCATTAAAAAGCTACAAAATTTATGTACTCAAGGTGAATAAGCTACAAAAATCTTTGCACGCTCCACTTTTTATTTATTTAAATTCATTTGTTCCACTTTTCCACAATTTCAAGGCATATTGATATGGGGTTTATATTTGAATAAAAAACTGCTATATAATCAACAATTAATATATAGGAAAAATGAGTCTATGTATACATTTTTTTTTAAAAGTGTGTTTCAAAAACGGTTGTAAAAATATATTTTTAAAAAATGTGGCACACTCTGCATATCAATCATACATATTTCACATGCTGATGCATGACTGACATGTTTTTAAAAAATATACTTTTATTACAATTTTTATAAATGTATTGGATTTATGTTACATTTTTTAATAAATATGGATCTAAAATATATTTTTATTAAATGTAATGAATTTAAGCTACCATTCATTTTTATGTATAAATGTGTAGGATTCAATACTCAACAAAAGTAAGTGAAGAGCCTAATTATCTTTGATTTTAATTTTTCTTTAGGGTTTATAAGCTTGTTGATCTTTGTAGACAAATAATATGTTATTATTAGTTATTGTATTTCAAGTTGAGTATTATTATATATAGTAAATTTATTATCATCTCAATTAGCATGATAGTACTTATTAATTACAATTTTATGTATCTACTTATATTTATCATGATATTTATGATATCTCTCATAAATATAGCATTTTTTCATTTCTGTTATTTCTATTAACTATTTGGTTTAGTTAGTACTTACAATCTAGGGTACAAAATGCTTTTAATTGGTAGTGAACAATCTATATTGCATGTTTGTTTTGATATGATTTATTGTCATGTATAATACAATCTTGCTCCACCTCATCACGAGTACTGCTGGTTAAGTGCTTATCATGCACGTACGATTTTACTAATCGTCCATTTTTTTTAACTTGTTCTTGCCATACTATAATTTTGAAAGCTATGAACAACTCTATATATTATATACAAATAGAGCAACATGTGTACAATTTTAGCCTATCAATCACACTTAAACTATTAACTATATATATAGTTCGAATTAGTTTCCTAGCGGCATCTTTCGTATGAATGTCAGTTCAATAAAGAAAGATAATCACGTCCAATGCAATGAAATCATATTTAAAATACAAAAAATCAGGCCAAACAATTATATATAAATTAAGCTAATGGGTTAATAATATAATAACATTCTGATTCACCTTATGAGTTGGTTAGGTGATAAAATTCTTCTTCCTCTCTCCTTACATGTTTATAAAAATATATGTATATAAAAAAGGAGAAAAACTATAATTAGGAGGCAAAAGGCATATGAATATTTGATAATGGAAAATTGAATAAACAGCAAGGGTTTAGAAAGGGTGAAAAATACACCAAACTGCTAGCGATGGTAGATGACAAAAGGCATGGACAGCAAAACCTTGTGAGAGTCAAAGTTTAGCCCAAACTCATAAAGGCCAGCCTGTGCACATCGTTTATGATAAAGGATAGCAAGAGTCCGGTAGATATGACAAAAGTTTATTTTAAGTTACTCGAGATAATACAAATTCGTTACTTTAGGTAAAGATTCGTCCATTTGAGAAGACACTACAAAGTCGTTACTTCACGTTAGAAGACAAAAGATATGTAATATCATGTGCAGCAAACTTAAAATTGAGCCTAAACTCATAAAGGCCAGCCGGTAGAATAGGCACAGCTTCTAGACAAGAAAAACTACCCCAATATATATTTAGTCTATTGCCTCTAGTGCACATGATTCTTTTGATGAACTCATGAACATATTACTGATTACAATACGCAAAGTGTTGAGCAGCTTGTTACTTATGACCAGCCAGATGAAGCCCATAGGCTGTTTTACTTGTCAGTTACTCTGCGGAGCTTGAAAGTTTAGGCCTTACGAGGAATGCCGATTGTGCCTTGGGCATAGGCTTGCAAAATACGTGGCTTTTTATTGGTCTTTTAATTCCATCACCTCTATATTATCCGCTTACAATTGAATCCTTAATTATATGCAAAAATTCAACAACTTTTTCTTGAAATTAATTGTAATGAATTATTTACCTCAAATAGCCGCACAAAACGAGAAGAGAGAGATTTGACCGAAATCACTTTACAGCTTCGTTTCTAGCAAGCTATTTTACTTTTTTGCCATGAGTTTCTCACATCTTCCTAACTCCACTGATTTAGGATGGAAGCGCTAAAAATAATATAAAAGTGCATAAAAAATAAAAATAAAAGAGTAAAGTTTAAAATAACCAAATTTACCCCTCATATTAGAGATCTTCATATTTGTGTTATAAAACCAATATAAATAAACTATTATCTAGATAAATATTTTAAAAAATTTAGAATAATATTAGGCTAGTCATATTTTCTATTTTTAAATGAAATGATTCAAAATTTAAAATCGATTTAACGCGTGAACCAATTTTAATTTTTTTTTTATAAAATTTACTCATGTTCTATTATACCTAAATTAAAACCTATATTCGATCACTAAATAATATCAGGAAAAAATCTGTTTAACAAATAGTTTAAATAATACAAATAATTGAAAAATAAAATATTAATTGATAACAGAAAAATTACCATGTTGTTGTTTTATGTGATTCAAGATTATCATATTTTTCTCCTGATGTTATAATGCAAATCTATATATATAATACAAAAGTAAATGAAGTGACAAAATGAAGGAAATAAATACAAAATTATGTTTTGTAAGTGAGAAATGAGTATAAAAAATTTGAGTATTTTGCTCAACAAAATAGGGGATCTAAAAGATTAGTTAAATAGGAAGAAAACTCACTAACTGGTGCTGGAATTGGTGGTTATAGGTGGCTAAAAAATGAGAAAGAGTGGAGTAAGTTTTGGGTTTTTGAGAGTTATGTAGCGCTTGGAATAGTTTTTGTCTAAAGAAGAAAGAAAAGAAAAGAATTTATCCACGTGTGTAGCGTTGGTTCTACGTATCAACCGACTCTATCCACATGTATAGCATCGGTTCTAGGTGTCGACCGACACTACACTACGTCCACATGTAGCGTCGGTTCGACATGTCAACTGACACTACGTTCTACGTGGATAGCGTCGGTTCTACACCGAACCGACTTAAAATTTATTATAAGTCATTTTTTTCTAAAAATTAACTTTACATATCGACTTAAATACTCATTTTGTATTAGTGACTTATTCTTTACTTGTTCTTTTACGACTAATGTGACCGTTATAGATTTTTTAGATAATTTTTTGTCCATTGATAACTTATCTTTATTAGATTGGATGAAGCTAGTGACAAAGGAGTGGTAGAATAAATTTGATGAATAAGATGTAAGAAATTTTTTATTATTTCTTATTAGAGGATTTGGAAAGCTATAAACAATTTCAAAACTTATTTAGATCATTAGAAGAAGTTATCCTACTTAATACTTCTCAACTTTACGATGATAGTAATTTTATCATGGATTAAGTTTGATTATATTTTATAATTTGGTAGGATTATAGTTATTTAGTTATTATTTTTGAATTTAGGATGTATGGAGCATTCTACTCTTTTATATATCTATTTAATCAAATATATATAGATTAAGTTTTATTTCATAATTATATAATCTTTATTTTTAGAATTTATGTTATGTCGTAGGTATCCACATTTTGATTTAATCTGATTTTAAATAAAAAGAATTTAATTGGATTGAACTAGATCGTTTGATTATTAAAAATATTATAATTGAACGTTTTATCCGATTAATAATTCATAAATATGATATGATTATTGATATAACTTTAATTAAAACATGAGAGATTTAATTAATGGTTTGTGAAAAATAATACGAAAATTTTAATATATTATTAAAATTAATCTGATACGATTCAATTTGTTTAAAAATATTGAATTATTAAAAAAACGATTTTAATTAATACAAATAAAACAATAACTTTGATTTATAAAACTATTAAAATCTATCAAATTTTTAGTTTAATTTGATTCGGTTCTTTTTTTTTACGACTAACTATTTCGTATAGCATTATATTCTGTTATATGTAGTACATTTAAAATATATATATCCACTAGGTTGTGGTCTATTTTTAAAAGAGAAGGTCAGTGGGTCCTCAGTTAAAATTTCAACCCCTAAATGATCCCTTTCAGGTGAGGGACTCCCAAATGGCCCTTGTCTTTCCCTTGCGTCCTAACTCCTAACCGCTCAATTTTGACGTCCTTGAAAAGGGAAAAAAAGAGAGCGGAAGTTAAACCCTAGCTGTGTAGGCTTCCTTCTCTTGTCGGATTGAATTGAATTATTATCATTTCTTGGAATTCAATATGCCTGTATAATTGTTAATTTTGCTTCCTTTCACACTCGTTGCGAGTCAAAAGTTTGGGCTTAGAAATTAGGTTTCTGTACGCACAAATACACGAGCATAGAGTGAGCAAGAACGAGTGAAAATGGACGGTTTACCACACCCAATATCTCGAACTGTTGAAGAGGTCTTCAACGACTTCAAAGGCAGACGTGCTGGCTTGATTAAGGCTCTTACCACTGGTTTTATTTTTCCTCTGTTTCTCTTATCTTCTTCTTTTTTGCTTTCTCTCCTCTCTTGCATTTTTTATTTACTCTTTAATTTTGTCGGTATCCTTTTTTTCTTCTTCTTCCCATTTTTTTCGTTCGTCTAATGAAGGTGTATCTTCATGCAAATTTGCTTTCTGGGTCTGCTGATTTTAACCATTTTCTAAGGAATTTTCTTTTGCGCAGACGTTGAGAAGTTCTATCAACAGTGCGATCCAGGTGTGTTACTCTCGCCCTTTTGCTACATAATGTATTTTTGGAGTTGGAATTATCGGCAATTTCACTGTGACTTATTCTCCTGTAGCGTTACATATCCAGTAAATGTGCTGCCTACTTGGTATGCTAGTGAGCTATGCCTTCGGTTCTAAAAACAATGGGCGCCATTTTAGTGATTTTTGATTGCCGAGTTTGCTTATGAGTACTATGGGGCGTTTGCTGTCTCTTGTTATTTTTGTTGCAATTTTTTCCATCTCCTGATATTAGTTTTCATTTATTATCCAGAGAGTTATAGGAGCATTTTTTAATTCCATCGAAAGATGGGATTTGTCAAAGCAACCTTTGAGCTATTAAGTTATTTTCATAAAAGTACTTGGGATTTTATTGTTCCTGTTTTTGGGTCTGGCAAATTAGGTTATATTTTCTTCTTTGTTGCTTTTTGAAGGACCATATTCTATTACTAACCACAATTACAATTGTTGCAAATCTAAAAAATCCCATTGACTTTACTTTTAGGCAGTTGTCCTTTGAAACTGACCCCCGGTTTTTACTCATCATTTCATGTTCAATTGTGAACCACATTATCGTGATTTTACTCTCTCTACTATTTATTTCCTTAAGCATGGATGAGTTTGTAGAGCATTGAAGTTAACGTATCTTTTGTGAACTGGTCAATAGAGCAATCATTTAATTTGTTTTATAATTAAGTACTGTAAGCCTCATCTTATCCGTTATCGGTTAGAGTATGGTGAAGCACTGTGATTTTAAGCAGAGCTGCAGAGGTTAACATATTTTTTCCTTTTCCCTTTTGAAATTACCCTTTTGGGATGTTGGTTCATTTAATAGTATGGCTTCATCCATCTTTCACATTCACCGCAAAAGATAGTCATTAATTGATTTAGTTAATTAAAGAATATGTTGATCTATAATGAAATTGACTGGCCCTTGGCTTAGAGATTAGCCTTCACTTACTGCACTGGCTACCTTACAAATTACAATGGACCCCTGAAAAAGATTTGTTAATACATTTTATTTTATTTGTTGGTTTTTGTGACTGTCATATGAAATTCACTTACAAATGTTGTATAATGTTCATTTCTCAAATAAATTAAGATGTCCTGCCTAATAAACATTATTTTTTTCTATGTTCATGGAGTAGCATCTTCCTTCTCTGAAGATTTTCGCGTCATTTGGATTCTGTAGTGAACAAATTTTAATAATTTGATACTTTATCTTATATAATGTTCATTATGGTTATGTCATATGGTTTGGTTTGGTTTGTTTTAAAGGGAGTCTTGCCAAATAGTAAATAATTTCTGTTTTTGATATTTTTGTGTTTCATCTTTTCAGTTTGAACTTTGAAGTGTATGACGAAATGTGATGTAATAATTTGATACTTTATCTTATATAATGTTCATTATGGTTATGTCATATGGTTTGGTTTGGTTTGTTTTAAAGGGAGTCTTGCCAAATAGTAAATAATTCCTGTTTTTGATATTTTTGTGTTTCATCTTTTCAGTTTGAACTTTGAAGTGTATGACGAAATGTGATGTAGATAGGAATAAGATCACAATCATTAAAAATATTCTTACTTATTTACATCGAAATTTTAATTTTGGTACTGTATGTGCCACTTAAGATAATGGTAACCAATAATGGTAACCTTTTTTTCTGCACAGAAAAGGAGAATTTGTGTCTGTATGGACTTCCAAATGAGACATGGGAAGTTAACCTTCCAGTGGAGGAAGTCCCTCCAGAGCTTCCTGAGCCTGCTTTAGGTATAAATTTTGCCAGGGATGGGATGCAAGAAAAGGACTGGTTGTCGCTGGTTGCAGTTCATAGTGACTCATGGTTGCTTGCCGTTGCATTCTACTTTGGTGCACGCTTTGGCTTTGGTAAGAATGAAAGGTATGGAATATTTTTCCTTTGCCATGCCACAAATGTGTAATTTTCCAGTTTTGGAAAATTGAATCAGTACATGCACATTTTTGGCATAGTTCCACTCTCAATTCTCTAATAAACTTTGCAATTTGCAAATTACTTTTTCATTCTTTATTGGGGCAGTTAGTGCTCTCTACTAGAGTTTTGAGTTGTATTATATCCTGCAGAGCTTCTTTTTGCATCATGTTGCAGTTTTATATGCTAATTTGTTTATTTTACATGATAAAGTTTGTTTGGACGAATCAATTGAAGATTAAAAGTATTGATTTTAAGGTCACAAGCTTCTTTACAGTGTTCGTGCCTTTCACATTCAGTTTGGCTTATGGAAATCTGAATAAAAGAAAAGCATATCCTTGGATATTGAGTGACATAAATTGTGGAAGAAATATGTCTTTAAGAGGTTTTTGCTTGCATGTTAGGTCAAATCTGAGATGGTTGTAATTTTTGTTTGTGGAACATACAGGAAGAGGCTTTTCCAGATGATAAATGATCTGCCCACTATATTTGAGGTTGTGACAGGAAATGTGAAGCAAGCAAAGGAACAGTCTTCCACTCACAATAACAGTAGCAAAAGCAAGTCAAGTGTGAAGGTAACTGTAACTTCTGGATGAGTTATTTTTTGCCAATTTATGTTACTGCCTTTTAATTTCCTCATTATAGTAACCAAAAAAAAATAAATTCTCACAACTTCCTATTCTAATACTTCCCTTGGGCAGTCTCGGCAATCTGAGCCCCAGATGAAGGGAGTAAATATGTCTCCGCCACCCAAGGAAGAAGATGAAAGTGGAGAAGAAGATGAGGAGGATGATGAACAGGGTGCAACATGTGGGGCATGTGGCGATAACTATGGTGCTGATGAGTTTTGGATTTGCTGTGATGTGTGTGAGAGATGGTTCCATGGCAAATGTGTAAAGATTACACCAGCAAAGGCCGAGCACATCAAGCAGTACAAGTGCCCAAGTTGCAGTAGCAAGAGAGCTAGAGTTTGAAACTAGTTTCGGAATGTGGAGAAAAATACCAATTGAAGAAAAGGGGTGGTTTAACTATTCTGTTGAATTTGAGAACTATTGCAGTCAGTTATCTTAATTTAACTTAATTTGTATGACTGTGGATGGGATCTTAAGTTTTGCTACTTCGGGCTCGTCTAATTTTATAAGAAATTTGTTTCTTGTATGAATAGTAAGTAGCAATGTAGCATAAATGTAATGCAATAAATCTTAATTAAGGTTTGCTTTTTCCACTTAATCTGACACTTAATATCAGATTGATGCAAGCTAATGGTTACTGGTTTGTGACCATGATTTACCAATGACCATTTATGTCGGACTCGGTATAGGTGTCTAGTGCTGGAGGACAGCGTTTTCTCTCGGCAATTATAATCAGGTATGGGATGAGAGATCGAAGCTTTACCACTGAAAATTATCGCTCTCCATATTAAAAGATTGCATTATGGTCGGAAAGAACTAGATGCAGATTAATGAGAGTGTGGTCAGAGGATAATCAACATGCCCCGCCATTCACTGATAAAACTGAAGGCCGAAATTACCCTTTGCTATGCAGTTCAATAATGGAGCCACATGTTCTTGAGGAAGCAATCATGTGGTGATTGGAACCTAAACACTTTTATCATTTGGTGCACCCCACTCTAAATTGAACTGTTTATTATCCTAATGGTTGTCAGCATTGCAATTATACCAATTGGGGAATTCAGCGACCAACATTGATAGTTACTTGAGCTTGTGTTTAAGGAGAAAAAAAATAGATGATATAGGTACATGAAAATATAGTTTCTTAACATTTTCAAGACAGTTCAATTTGTGCTTAAACCAAAATGGTTCCTTAAAACTTAAAATGTTGACTTCAACTTTAGCCATAATGCTCCAGCACTATTTACCTTTGGGAAGTCGGCAGAAATATCTGAAATATGAATAATAGTGCATTGTCGCCTTCTATTAATCCTTGTTTCACTAGTACCGTTTATGTAGGTAATTGCTAGTAAAACAAACAGTTATGAAACTTGGCTTTGTTCACTCATCCCCATCATTTCATGTCTATTCTAAATCAACAACTCATGACGGAAACCATTACCATAAAGAAAAGGGGAACTATAATACACGCCAAAACTGTGCATTTTATGCTCATCTTACCAATAATCTCTACAAGAACATTCTCCATCTGTGAAACAATGAAATCTATTGTTGTCCCTCACAATGATAGTCCTTCCCTCCAACTTAGATATCATTTTGATTGCTGTATGGCAATCCGAGCAGACTCTAAGGTTCTTCATTATTCTTATTACTGCTCCCATTTCAGAAACAAGAAGAGCAAAACAGATGGCCAATTTCTCACTATGAGTGCCCACCATCTCTTCTTTTTCTTCCTCTTCAACGTCTCTTAAGGCACAACTCTAATCAAGTGTGTAACCAGCTTTTCTCATTTTGTTTCCCAGTTCTGCTAAAAGCTTATAGATGTCATCTGATCTCTCGTACGATTTATCTCCTATAGTGAACTTGTGTATTTTGCCTTTGTATTCCACCCAACTCCAACCTGTTGCCTTCTTCATTTCCTCCTTTCTCATTTTTTCTCTAATTTTTTGAACATCCTCCCACCTTCCCGTTGAGGCATATAAGTTGGATAGCAAAATATAGTTCCCTGAATTTTCTGGTTCAAGCTCAAAAAGCTTTTTGGCAGCAAGTTCCCCAAGTTCAATTCTTTTATAAACACGGCTAGCGTGTAACAGAGAACCATAAACTCCTGCATGTGGCTCCATTGGCATGCTTTCAATTATCGCTTTCGCTTCATCTAGTTCACCCACCCGACATAACAAATCAACCAAGCAAGCATAATGGTCCTCGTCTGGAACTTCGATTGACTTGAAGACCTTCCGACCCTCCTCCAGCAGCCCTGCGTGGCTGCATGCAGTCAGAACACCAATGTATGTGACCCTATCTGGTTCAATGCCACCTTCTCTCATTTTTGACAATAAATTGATTGCTTCCATCCCATGACCATGAGCTGCGAACCCTGCAATCAATGTGTTGTATGAAACAGAATCCCGTGCAGTCATTCCCTGGAACATAGTTTTAGCATCGTCCATGCTCCCACATTTAGAATACATGAAAATCAAAGAATTGTATCCTTGCAGATTCAGCTTGATATGGTTTTCAGTGAGGAAGTTAACTACCCAATTACCCAATTCCAGCCCCCCAAGATGTCCGCAAGCTGAAATAGCACTCACCAAAGTCACCTCATCTGGTTTGAAACTTTCCGCAGCAATCATTTCTTTGAAGAGTTCAATTGCCATAGCTGACTCACCATTTTGAGCATAACCTGATATAATTGAGTTCCATGAAACAATATCTCTTTCTGGCATTTTATCAAACAGATCTTTGGCTGCAGTCAGATCCCCGACCCTTGCATAAGCTGAAATCATTGTATTCCACGCAACAGAGTTTTTATAGTTCCCCAATTCATCAAACAATCTCCTAGCAATCTTGAGGCTCCCACACTTTGCGTGCATATCAATCAGTGCGGTCTTGGCTAAGTAACTTAAGTGAACCCGCCTATGTTTCAGTGTTATAACTAGTGAGTCAGCAAGGTTAGAATCACCAGCCGATGAACAAGATGAAATGAGAATTGTCCATGTAGTTTCATTGGGCAGAACATTGGATTTCATCATGTCATCAAATAATCTCAAGGCCTCTTCTGCCAACCCATTTCGAGCATAAACTGAAAGCATTGCATTCCAAGAGACAACATTTTTATCCGGCATTTGATTAAAATAATCCTTTGCTTTCTCCAAATGCTTCATCTTACCATACCCAGTAACCATACAAGTCCAACTTATAACATTTTTATCAGGCATCATATCAAACAGCTTACGTGCTTCAACTTCATTCCCCAAATTCCAATACCCAGAAATCATGGAATTCCAATCCACAACAGTCCTATCAGACATTTCATCAAACAAGTTACGGGCATTCTCAACCTGACCATACTTTGCATACATTCCCATTATGGCATTACGAACAAAGTGATCATCACCATAACCCAATTTTAATATATGGGCATGAAATACAATCCCAGTCTTTCCAGCCGATTTGATCAGCACTGGATACACAAAAGTATGAATCCTTACATTGGAACATTGTATTTGTCTGTAGAGAGACACAACGTGTTTGACATATGGAGTACCCAAACTGGTGAAATATTTTAGCATCGAGGTGAAGACATGAATGTCGGGGCATGATGTCGAGTCAAAAATAAGACGAGTGTACAATGGCGGCGCACGAAGGCGCGTGCAAAGGGAGATAAGGAAGACTACCCAATAGTTGGAGTGGTGGAGGGAATTGTTTGTAATGAGATTTGCATGAAGCTGTTTTAGATGACTAAGGACTCTTATTTTACATGCAGCTATGCTGTCCATATGTTACTAGTAATTGCAATTTGGTTAATTTGTAATTTGAGATGATATTAGAGTCTTATTCACAAGTCACAACAACTATAAAGCCTGTGTCCGATGCAATGCATTTATATTTCGCTAAATGTCTAACCCATCTTCCATATATATATATTATTATATATGTTAGGACGTTTTTGTTTAATTTTATTATTATATATTAATATTAAAACTTGCATCTTTGACTAGTAATAATAGGTGTGATCACATGCGTTAATGCACATTGAACTGGCGAGTGAGCAAAAGGGGGACATACTCGCATGCTTGAGATATTTTCTACAAGATAAGGTGACTTGAAAACAAATAAAATTATAGACTATTAAGATTCAATCCAAGGCGTGATGGTGAGAGGTGTCTGTAGTTTGCTTTTGTTTTGTTGTGTGTTTTTGTTCCATCAAAAGAGCCGTGTCTGTAGTTGTCTGACTCAAAATGGGCGGTAGGAGGTTACCTCACATGACTTTCTCATTATTTTTAATCTTGTATGTTACAGGTGTTCATAAATGTATCATTTTGATCTAAAATAAATAAATAAATGTAATTTAATTCTTTAATTTTTAATTTTTTTTCATCTTTTTTCTCCTATTATTTTTTTCTTTTTTACTTATCTCTCCTCTCTTTCTAATACTCTTATCTATTTACATAAATTTTTCTCTTATTTTTTCATTAAATAATAAACCTTAAACCACTCTAAATACTAAACTTTAAACAATAAATTTCAATAGATTAAAATACCGTTTGATTTTTTGGGTACATATTTTTTTAATTAAAATAAATATTTTTTAAATATTTAAAAAAATACCACCCAAAAATTTAAATAAAATTAATATGGTAAAATACCCACTAATTAACCACACACTTATATGATGATTGCTATTTGCTAGACTTGTTTACTTTAGTACCATGCCATTATTCGAGCAAAACTCTGATGTGACTGCTATTTGCTAGACTTTTTTTTTCCTTCAACAACATATAATTAATAAAATTAAGAATTTATCAATAAAATTAGGACTTTTAATTTTTCAATAATATAATATATACTTCCTCCCGGCTCCCACTATGAACAAAGCAATAGAAAAGGAAATTTGGAATCATTTAAATTTACAGTTTGCTGTCCTGTTTAAATTAATGATTGCCCACCCCTTACTACATTATAGACATTTATAGTTATTTAAATTGAGGAAAAAAAATATTATAGTCATTTAAAAATATATTATTATTTTTAATAGTCTGATCGGTTCGTTAAGTATTTTGATCTTTGGTAAAATATTTAAAATTTCACTACTAAGAAAGGTAAAAATGTTAAAACGACAACATATGGTGAAAAAAAAATATTTATACAAAGTCAATCGTATCATATTTTTTATGGGTAAAGGATATCACAAGTGAATCAATTTAGATATTTAAGGCAATTTATTTTACTGGGCAATAAAACGTACTTTTCACGTAATAAATTTAATTTAAATAATATATAAAATTTAATTTAAAAATATATAAAATTTAATAAATAATCATTTAATTATTTATTATCTTATATTCATAAAATTTTAATTATCTGGCATTATTATCTTAAATGTTCAAAAATGCACGAAAACAAATCTAAAATCAAAATTATGGTAATGAGTTAAAAATAAAATAAAAATATGTATATTAATTAATCTCATATTAAAACATATAAAACAATAAATAATAACAATAAAATTTAATGACTTATAACTTTAAAATTTATTAATTAAATGAAGTTTCATTTGTTATTATAAAACACTTAATGACTATATACTTGAATACATAATTATACAATACATTTTAAACTAAAACATAAAAAAGATTATTATTTTAATATCATTTTATCTTCAACATATATATTAATGTCTCAATACATTATATTTAAAATTAAAAATGAATATAAAAATATTGAAACAATTTTAAAAAAATGTCTCTTTTTATAATTTTTTCAATCATTAATTTTTTTAAATATACTAATTTAATATATATTTAGAATAATTTTGATTTAAGTCTTTTAATTTTCTTTATAATTATCAATTTCATTAAATTTTTCATATATAATCAAATATTTTATGAGTCTTTTATTTGACAAATATTTAATATATATCATTATTTTAATTCAATAATAATAGATAATTATTATTAGTATATATATATATATATATTTTAAATTTCATTACGAGAAAAGTTATAAATTTATTAATTAATTCACATAAAATCAATTATTTGAAGAGTACATTAGTTTTTCTTTTTTATTCATTCACTAAAAGATAATTAATACATATAATTAATTATTTTTACATTAAATATAATTTAAAAAATAAATTATAGTTGAATTAAGTTATATGAGAATAAATATTGATACTTATAATAGATTTTTTTTTATGTATAATAATTTAACACATAATGATAATTAATTGTTATGATATTTACTAGTATTTTAGTTTTATTTTTATTTGTCTATATTATTAACTCTCTACATAGAATAAAATATTTCCTAAAAAATTAAATATTTTAAAATTTATTTTATTTTTACTTTTATTCTTCCCTAAAAAGATAACTATTAATGTATATAACTAATATTTTTATACTAAATAAAATTTAATACATATTTATGAGGCTTTATATTTCTCTCTTAATAACTTAGAAATAAACAATTATTAAAATGATCATAAATCTTTTGATTTTTTTTTTCTAAATTTTTAAAAAGAGAGAATTTATAAATTTAAAATTTATTCATATAGAATCAATTATTTTACAAATTTTTCGGTTTTTATTTTAATTGTCACACTAAAAATAATTAATAACAATCAATTATTTTTTAATAAATATATTTTAAAAATAAATTAACCAATTAAGTTATAGTTGAATTATGTTACATGAGAAAATATATTAATTATCAATTTTATTAACATTTTCACGTAAAATTAAATATTCATAAAAATATAAATATTTTATAAGTCATTTGATTTTTTTTATTTTGTGTTTCCAATAAAAGGTAATTATTAATATATATAATCAATATTTTTATAGTATGTATAATTTTAAAATAAGTTAAAATTTAACATATATTTATGACAATTATTATAATGATAATGAGTTTTTTGATATTTTTTTAAAAACATTTACTAAGATATAATTTATAACTTTTAAATTTATTGATATAGAATTAATTATTTTACAAGACTTTTATTTTTCACACTAAAAGATAACTAATACATATAATCAACTTTTTACACTAAATATAATTTAGAAACTAAATTAATAAAAATTAAATTATAGTTAGATTATGTTATATGAGAAAATACATTAATATTTATAGTGAATATTGTGTTTAAGTACACTAATTTAACACATATTTAGTATAATATTTTTTTAATTTCATAATAATAAACAATTATTATAATATTTGTGTATTTTTTATTTTTTTAATTGTCACTTTAATTAACTCTTACACATATAATCAAATATTCTATAAACAAATCACATATTTTATGATTATTTTGATTGTTTTATTATTCTACTAAAATTTAATTATTTATACATATTATCAATTATTTATACACTAAATAAAATTTATAAAAAAAATAAAATTTAACACGTATTCATTAGTCTTTTAATTTTTTTCTTTTTAAATTTTTACTATTAGAGAATTTATAAATTTATTTACATAGAATAAATTATTTTAAGAATCTTTTGATTTTTTTAATTATCTAACTAAAAAATAATTAAATTAAATATATCATCAATTATTTTTACAATAAATATAATTTAAAAAATAAATTAATCAAAATTATATTATAGTTAAATTATATTATATAACTAAATATATTGATATTTAAAATATACCTTATTAATCAAAATATGACATGTAATTTATAGAGTTATAATGATAATTTTCATATGAAAGTATGAATTCATTCTTTTATATTAATTATTGTAAGTCATGTTACGTTGGTGTTTGTTTATGTCTATCATTTGCAAGGTTGGTTACTTATATCTTAATATCACTTAAAATATCATTTTTATGTTTGTCTATTACACACTAATTTTCTTAAATTTTATATAATTTATAGTGTTAGGTATTTATTATTATGTTATCTCATTGGGGATTGTGTTTATTTTCGTATTGTCTTATTGTGGACTCAATGTTTCTCGTTGTTTGAAACGTTTTTTTATAGTGAGCTTACTAACGTTCTTACAATGGTATTTCCTATCGTGATTGACGTGATAGTCATGAAGGTGGTTGGAGACATGTAATACTTATTACTCTCATCGTGGTGGTTGGCTAGGGTTTGAGAAGTTTAATTTTTTTATAAATTCTTCTATCATTATCTTATTATTATTTTTGCTAGAGTTGGGGGAAGTTGTGTTTGTTTAACACCTAACTTCCTCGATCCTTTTTTGGTTTGTTTTTATTTTGAGTGTTGGGTTTGAAAAATAGTGTGTAAATCTATAGGATATAAAACATCAAAACTGAATCTCTCTCACATTTTTCAAATATTCAATATAGTGAAAAAAACTAGATTGGGTGAGTTTTATTGAAATTTAAAATGGTCATTGGTTAGTGAAGAGTCATATTATTTTGAACAATATCTCTCAATATCATGTTAGCATGTGTTGCTTAGTAGTTGCAAGAGTGTAATAATTATCATAGATGATAGACATATCTTGTTGTGTGTTTTGTGTCAACTGGTATAAGTTGCTTATATTGTGTGCCACGTGTAGGTTGATAGTTGTAAGAATGATACAATTTCCAAAGGTGATGAGACTATATATTGGTGTGTTGTGTATGGATTGAGTGTTACGAGGTCACAATGTGATGCATAAGTAAGGAACTTATATGTTTATGCACCATGTGTCGGTTGGGTGTTGTGGGGCCACAACGTATATGCATGTCAAAAGTAGGTTTTTAGAATGTTAAATGTATTTACTTTTATACTTTTATTGTGTTGTATACTATTGATTTACATTTTTCATAAATTGCGTGGTTATCTTAAATAATCCAAGGATGTTATCACATAAGAGAATATTTTATGTGAATTTACCTTATTAGATATTGTGTTATGTATTATCGTATATTGTGAAAATATAATCATCATTTATTGAATATGTTCACGTATATAATGTTTTGAAATGATTGAAAATTCTATATAGTTTATCTAATATGTTTTCCTAATTCATATAATGTGTGATACTTTTTATATTTCATGTTTATCGCATATTATTCTTTCTTATATGTTGGTTTTTTAGTGTTTGATTTAATCATGTTTTTATTTTATTTTCATTGTATTGTTTATTTAATTCATGTTATGATGTATGTTTGATCAAGTTAATACAAAGATGGTGATTTTTTTTAATGAATTGGTGCATTAACTCCTTTATAAGTACCACTGCTTATATAAATAAAAAATATAATTCATATATAGGTTGTTTTTATTTTATTTTTATTGTGTTATATGTTTAATTTTTAAAATATAAGTAACTTTAATTATAACATTTTATTCTTTGAGGTGTATCATATGTCATACTTTCACGATATTAATATGACTTAATTTAGCCATTACAGTATATTAATTTCATTTTGCATCTCCAAAACTTCTAGTTGAATGTTTTAAAAAGAAAAAAAAAATCAGGTAGAAATTAGAATGTCCATATTTTACCGTTCTATTTTAGCGCGGCTTACAACCAGGTGCATCCATTTTTGTTACTTCATAAAGCCAAAATAAATTCAGGAAAAGAAGTTCATTTTTTTTTAATTATAAACCATTATCATAATTAAATTACTGATGCTCCCTTTCATTTTTAAATTTTAATAACAATGATACTTATTTTAGTCGGTGGATGAAATTATAAATAAAGATAGAATATTTTAATTATGAATAATTAAAATTATAATTAATTATAAAAAATTAATAATTTTTTTTAAAATAATTCTAATCGAAGATTCGGATGAAAATGATTCTTGTAATACTAAAATAGTGGTTAAGTGAAGTCGTATATATATTAATATTATTATATAAAAAAATACATTGTTAATAAAAAAAATATAACACTTGAAATAATTATATTGAATTTTATATTTTATATTTTACTTGAAAATATTTGATAGATAATCAAAAGATAAAAATTAATATCAATATTTTAAATATATAATTGAGTAAAAATTATGTTAACATTTTTTTAAACTAAATATATTTTTAAATAAATGTTAAAAAATAAAAAAAACATGATTAAATCATGAGAAAAATGTTACCTGATAGTTATTACACGAATATATTTGAAACTAATGATGATTGATTATGATTATTAACATTAACTGTTTACGTCATCACTAGAAATCTCTTAGTTATATCGAGAAGAATAATGTAGTTATTTTGTTATTTTTATAACAATTTAATCTTCTTTTTTTAAAGTTATAACATAAGAATAATTAATTAATTTTAATTTTTCTTATACTGTCTTAACTATTATTAAAATATATTTTTTATAAACAATAATAATTGCAGAACTGATAATAAAATAAAAATAAAATAAAAATTTTAAAATTTAATAATTTATACCTCAATTTTTCATGAAAAAATAATTAAATTATATACTCTTAACTACCGTAACAAAGAAATTTGAGATGCATTTCTCTTCGTTATGAAATAGCATTCCTATTGATGGTAGAGAATTACAGAAATCATTGTTTTTCAGCACCGAATCTCATTAGTGAAGTTTGAAAAAAAAAAACACTATATATTCACACATGTTAGAGTTTTTCTTTAATCTTTTATAATTGATTTTTTAAAACAGGTACGTGAAGTAGTTACATTTCTCTCAATTTGAACAAATCATTTCCTTAATTTCCTTTTTAAGTATCCTTGATATCTGCTTTACATATATATTTGCAGAATTTCGACAGATGTCATATTTATCTTACTGTAAAAGAAATAAAAAGCTCTTAATTAGCCGAAATCTGCGCAAGTAATCAATGCATACAAATCATATAATCCTTTTTATTTAGTTTTGCAATTATTATTTATTTAATTTTAATTATACGAGATTTACACAAGAGATATATTACACTCATTTTTCAAAAGAAATAATATATCTACTTTGTGTGTTACACTCCTATAATACCAATCTAATGAGAACTCCATGCAGTAAAAAAATTAAAAGTAGTACGGGAGAATTCCTCTCAATACATGGTGCTTTATGGTATTTTGGATTCAAATGGTACTTAAAAATAACACACTTACGATCATTTGTAAGCTGAATTAATTTAATTTTATAACAAATTAAAAAAAAAGAGATTTTTTTAAGGGTAGATTAAGAAATAAAGAATAAAAAAACCTTTTATCTTTATTCACCCTCAATTTTTAAATTTTAATTATTTAATTATTTATTTATTTTTATTCTATAAATAAAATTTATTATTTAATTATTTTACTTATCAAAATGAATTAAATATAATATTAATTTATCTTTTAATAATATATTATTATTTTTATTGTGCAAATATTTAATCTTAATTTATCTATTATTTTTAATTTTATTTTTATATTCTAAATCATTTCTACTCAAACAAAATATCTTAGAAAAATTGTTGAGAGATGAAATATAATTTTTTTAACTAATTTGTTTTTAATAATTTTTTATTTTACTTTTAAAAATCTTAATTTTTTAATATTAAAATTTAATTAATTATTTTTATAAATTATAAAATTAAATTAATTCATATTAAAAATTATACAAAATCCGTGTTTTCTGTCTTATAGATAACTGTTTTTTTTTTAATGATGGCCAAGTTTTCGTCTCTTAACATATTTAGTTATTTACAAAGAAAAATATAATAAATTAAAGATTTAATTAATAAATAAGAGAGAGAAAATAATAATATAAATATATTTTTTCTTTTTAATTGGTGTGATATTATTTATTTTTTTAAAAAATTATATTAATATTAAAAATTTATTAACTTAAATCCTAAAATCAATGAATAACTTCTTCTGACATGTTTGCCAATTTTTAGTTGCTTTGTTGACAGGACAATCATAACATATTTAGTTATTTACTGCGAAAATGCAATAAATTAGAGATCTAATTAATAAATAAGAGAGAGAAAATAATAAAAAGCGAGAATTAAGAATTAAGAATAAATTAAAAAATATTAGAGTTTCTGAATTAAATAAAAAATGATAATTTATTTTCTTTGTAATTCTTTTGTAGTATTTTATTTCTTTTATTTAAAAAATAACAATACAAAAATTAAATGGTTAGTTTTTATATTTTAAAATTATTATTATAATATTATTTTTAATAATATATAATTATAATTATAATTAAAAAAAAAATTATTCTACGGATCATATGGTAAATGTCTCGTTGAAAAATCAACATGCAAGAAACAAACAAAAATTATACGGAAAATAAGCTTTACTAAAACAGAGAGGGGGAAGTCCTGTGCTTGGACTTTTGGAGTTTGGACCTTCGAGTTGGAGTTGGAGTTGGAGGGAGTTTTCCAATCTTCGATTATTTCACCATCCTTCTTATAAATATTTTAAGACAGAAGCTAAGCTAATAAGATGACTATATGAGTATCACCTTTCTCGCTGATTCAAGATTTCACTTTGGGGTGCCAAGCTGAAACCCTAATAAAACAAGCACAGAAAATCACTGAGTGGTGGGATAGAGATACTTGAAGAAAATAAGCTTGTGTCTCTCATTTTCTTGTCAGATCTGCATTGAGACATCAAAGTTCCCATCTTTTTTCCTCCATGATATGCATGGCATTGAATCATCAATAATGTCCGTGTGAAGATAGCTACTGTACATACATATATCCATTGCAAAGTGATGTATGTATGCAATTTGAGAATCAAGAGCAAAGAGGGATATTTCTTCTACTATGTTTCAGTTAATGTGTTCTCTGTTTCTTCCTTCATGGTTCCCTCTGGCTTTCTAGTGAAAGAGGATTGATGGTAAAGCGACTTCTTCCTTCTTCTTCTTCTTCCTTCTACATTGAATCAATATATGTCTTGGTCTCTGTTTCTGTTATTGCCTTTGTGAGTTGCTTTGAAAAAGAGCTTATTTTTTGCGTGGTTGTCTGTAAATATTTTTCCGCGAGACAAAGTGAAGTTAGAAGAAATAGAGAAAATGTCAGAAATGCGGGTCTCTGATCCAAGCAAGCTCCATTTGAAGAAGGAACTCACTCAGATTCGAAAGGCTGCTAGGGCGCTTCGTGATCCTGGAACTACGTCTTCTTGGAGGTCTCCTCTAGCCTCTTCTTCTAGATCTGTAGCACCACTGGCGAAAAATTCGGCTTCCTCTTACTTTGCTTGGAAGCATAGTAACAATGGAAAAGGGTTTCAAGCTAATTCACGGCTGGAACCTCTTGACCAGAGTTACAATGAGAAAGATAAAGAGAAGAGGGTCTTCCTGTACAATTGGAAGAATCCCAAGTCATCAAGTGAGAAGAGTGATATGGCCAAAAATGAGGACTTTGATGAGGAGGAAGAAGATGATGGCATTGATGGGTCTTCTTCTTATGCAGGAGGGAGCATTGATGATAGCTTGAGTGATGCGCGTGATGGCAGGGATGTAGATTCCAAAAGTGACATACACTTGGGTGACAGCCATGGAAGGATGAAGTTTAAACGTAGAGATGCAAATCTTGTCCCACTAGGCACGCCAACAACATTCAAGAAAAGAAGTACGAAAATAGATACCCATTTGGATGATTTATCTAAATATAGACAGACAGACATTTATTTTGCTAGGAAATTAGCAAAATCTAGAAGATTGATTGAGGGTCATTCTTCAGTGGCTTCAGAAATGAGCCAGGATGACTCAGTCGAGCAATCTGATGACACTGAAGATTACTGCCAGGCAGATGATGTAAGGCGAGTAACTGGGGCATCCCCATTGCTTTTAAAACTTAAACAGAAGAATTGGCCTCGTTCATCGTCCAAGTTTTTGAGAAGTAGTCGAAGGGAAGACTCTTCTTATTCCTACAGCACACCTGCATTGTCTACTAGTTCTTATAATGGATACCGTAAACGCAATCCAAGTACTGTAGGATCTTGGGATGGTACAACAACTTCCATCAATGATGTGGATGACCATCTGAATTTTCCGGGGCGCCAGGGATGTGGGATACCTTGCTATTGGTCAAAGAAGACTCCGAGACACAGAGGAATGTGTGGAAGCTGTTACTCTCCTTCACTTTCTGATACCTTAAGGAAGAAAGGAAGCAGCCTATTCTGTGGAAGTCAGAACATGTATGCTAGACGCCGTCGATCATCAATAAGTTCTAACAAACGGAGAATGGCTTCCAAAAGTTCACATGGTGTACTCCCATTGCTTGCCAACAGCGGTGATGGTAGGGAAGGATCATCTCTTGGAACCGGGAGAAGTGACGATGAGATCTCTACAAACTTTGGGGAACTTGATTTGGAGGCTTTGAGTAGATTGGATGGACGGAGGTGGTCTTCAAGCTGTAGGAGTCAAGAAGGATTAGAGATTGTAGCTCTAAATGGTGAAGGGGAAGAAGGCACCCCAGAAAATATTAAGAGTTTTAGTCAGAAGTACAAACCAATGTTATTTGGTGATTTGATTGGCCAGAATATTGTGGTTCAATCTCTTATTAATTCTATGTCAAGGGGTAGAATTGCCCCTGTTTATCTTTTCCAGGGTCCCCGTGGAACTGGAAAAAGTTCAGCAGCCAGAATTTTTGCTTCCGCCTTGAATTGTTTGGCTCCAGATGAATCCAAGCCCTGTGGCTACTGCAGAGAATGCACAGACTTCATTTCAGGAAAGAAAATGGATCTGTTTGAAGTTGATGGTGCTAATAAGAAAGGAATTGATAAAGTTAGGTACCTATTGAAAAATCTACTGGTGGGACCTTCACCAGCATCCTCACGTTTCAAGGTTTTTGTGATTGAGGAGTGTCATTTATTGCCCTCAAAAACATGGCTGGCATTCCTTAAATTTATCGAAGATCCACCACTGCGGGTCGTATTCATATTCATAACAACTGATATTGACAATGTCCCACGCACTATACAATCACGATGTCAGAAGTATCTCTTCAACAAGATTAAAGATACTGATATTGTGGCCCAGTTGAGAAAAATTTCAGCCGAAGAAAGCCTCGATGTTGAATCAGATGCATTGAATTTGATTGCTTTGAATGCAGATGGCTCACTTCGAGATGCAGAAACTATGCTCGAACAATTAAGTTTGCTGGGGAAAAAAATTTCTGTATCCCTTGTGAATGAATTTGTGAGTTTCTAATTATTCAGTTTTTCTGTATTACTGCAATTATTATGAGTAGAGAGATTGTGCATTTATCATTATGCAACAAAGAATCAATTATTTTATGAACTTCTTTGTTTATATAAAGCAGTGCTTTGAATCTACAGTGTGCTCCCTTGCAGGTGGGTATTGTTTCAGATGAAAAGTTGTTGGAGCTTTTGGAGTTTGCAATGTCATCCAATACTGCAGAAACAGTAAAGAGAGCTAGGGAGTTGATGGACGCTGGTGTTGATCCTATGATTTTGATGTCTCAACTGGCCAGCCTTATTATGGATATAATTGCTGGAACTTACAACGTCGTTGATGTCAAAAGCGATTCGTTGTTTGATGGAAGAAATTGTGAGTGCAATCCCTTACTCTCTACCCCATCAAGGTTGTTCATTTAGTATTAAATGTGAATGAAATACCATAGCATCAAGATACCAATTATAGTAAAGGTTAAAATGGTGTTTTTTTTTAGAATGATTCACACAAAAGTGCTTGAAATCACGATGGATTCAAATAAGCATGGTTGGTAGATTTCTCTATCTTTTAAGAATATCTATTAGACTGAATATTTCTGAGGCAACAGATGGCTGAATATCATCTTTGCTTTAAGAGCTTTATGTTGTCTTGTGGACTTTCTCATATAGTTTTGTGTCCCTCTTATGTATCAGACCCAATTGCTGGGTGGTTGGTTCTTTAACACTGTCATATTGCCATATATTAAAGTATCAACATCATTTTGTTGTGAGACATAAGCTGAAGAAGTCAGAAGTAGATATACGATCCATATATTCTTAACACCTTTCACTGTAAATGTTGGCTGCCCTTAACAGTGAACAAAATGAAACATTCTGCAGTGTTCTTTTTTCTTGGCACACTTCAGAATAAAATAAGTTCTACTTGTATATATGTTGGCTCGAGTATTATCATCCCAAATCATTTTTGAAACTGCCCTTTTGTGTTATTATATTTTTAATGTCTGAATATATGTTGGTACTTGTTCTTCAGTGTCAGAAGCAGAAATAAAGAGATTAAAGCATGCTTTGAAGCTTCTTTCAGAGGCTGAAAAACAGCTTAGGATTTCAAATGAACGCTCAACATGGTTCACAGCAACTCTGTTACAGCTTAGTTCAGTGCCTTCTCCTGATCCGAGTCATTCAGGTAGTAGTAGAAGACAGAGCTGGAAGAACCAAGATGATCCATCAAGTACTTCAAGAGAAGTTAATGCTTACAGACAGAAATCAGATGGAAAGTTCTTGCCTCACAATTCAATTTCTCCTGCCATGAAGGAGGCAGGAAATAGCAATCTGTGCGGTCAAGGAGATTTATTGTCACAAAGTGATGATCTCAGTTCTAATTCCAAGCTCTCGCATAGCCAAGTCCAGGATGGTGATGTCTCAACTACCTCCCATGATAATCCCACTAATGGAAATATGGCCCTTAAGTGTGTAGACTCAGAAAAGCTGGATAATATCTGGATGCAATGTATTGACAAGTGTCACTCAAAAACACTACAGCAATTACTTGGTGCTCATGGAAAGCTTGTTTCTATCTCTGAAGCTGAAGGTAACACATTAACTTTGACTTTTAGTTTAACTCTTTCTTGTAAAACGAAAATGTAAAATGGACATTGCATGAGCTAAATGTTGCTTATATCAGATTTGCAATTTGACTAACATGAAGCATGGTAAGAATATTTGCTATGGTTTCAATTAGTATCCATTTCTTGAAAAAAAAAATTTGGTTTAATTTTGTCCATATTGAAGTGTTAATGCTTTTCTATATTACATGGAAATGGAAAGGAATCGTTGATTTGAATTAATAATTCTCCTCTCTTTTCTCCCCTCCAACCTTTGCTTTCTAGTCTAATATAGTTCCATGTGCAGGTCTTCTAATTGCTTATATTGCATTTTCCGATGGAACCATTAAATCCAGAGCTGAAAGGTTTTTGAGCAGTATAACAAATTCAATTGAAATGGTTCTTAGATGTAATGTAGAAGTCAGAATTATTCACTTGCCAGGTGGAGAGGCTTCTTTAAATGTTGTTGGTTCTAAGGTACCTGAAGATCTGAAGCAGACAGATGCAATTAAAGTTTATAAGAACTGTTACCAGTTGTTGGATAGGATCCATCAGCCTATGCCTGGTTCTTCAGCAATACTCGGTGAAGGCAATACTGAAAACAGTGACAAAAGTGAGAAGAGGGAGGAGATCCCAATGCAGAGAATAGAATCCATAATTCGCGAGCAAAAGTTAGAAAGTGCCTGGCTGCAAGCAGCTGAGAAAGGCACCCCTGGATCGTTGAGTCGTCTAAAACCTGAAAAGAATCAGGTCTTGCCTCAAGATAGCACCTATTGTGATGATCAAACAGACATAATGAATTCATCGCCTTTATCCTCGCGACAATGGGGAGATGAATTAAAACATGAACTAAAAGGTTTGAAGATTAATGATGGAAAGGTGATTCAAAAGGATCAGATTAGTAAAAGGATTGATCATTGCCCTATGTCCCCGAGTTTATTGCATGATACCAGCTTTGTGGGCAATTCTGGAAAAGATAACATGTGAGTTGTTATTAGAATTGCTATTATATGACTGTTTCCATTCTGTTTAAGTTTCTAGGGTACATAATTGCCAGTTTGAACTATGTGCATTACTAGATTCCTTTGCATATATTTGGGCATGAACATCTTTTCGTAACATATTCAACTCTTTCTTGTTACCAAAACTCAATACGGATCAAATTTCTCATTAACTTTTCTCTTAGTATACTGGACCGTTGATTGTCTAATCATGCTCTGATCACTGGATGATATTTATATCTTAGTTTGTTTACTTACTTTATTGGATTGGTTTTTGCATGCCCCATTTGACATTTGTGTGTATGTCACATTTTTGTTTTGATCTTCCTTTATGGTTTATAAATCAAGGTCAAATACTGGAGGTTGCAGTGGATTTTTATGCTGGAATAACACCAAACACGAGAGGCGAGGAAAGGTAGGATGTTTTTATATTAATCTTCGTTTCACTTATCTTATAAGATCTTGTTTAGCTTGAGATAATTTTGTTTATACATTTTATACCTGTGAATAGGTCAAAAGAACACCTGTTCGGCCAGGTAAAGGTGGACGATTTTTGTTGTTTGGCGAGTGTGGAAAGTCAAAGAAAATGGAAGGCAGATTTAGAATATAAAATGATACTTCAGGTAGCTTGGATAGCTGGAGAGAAGCATTATACTTTTGTATTTATTTATTTTCCAATTGATCCAACTAAGCCATTCTTGGACGAGAATGAATATTTTATTATAGAAAAGTGTAAAGGTTATGCAGTTTGTGATGTATTAATTGAGTTCATCCATTTACTATTGCTCAATAAAGTTTACTTCATTATATATCTGTCCTTTTTTTTTCTGGAATTTGAACCGCATGACAGGAGGGTTTAGTTGCCCCACACAATCCAACAGGTTTTCCATCACAAATGATTTTGGGATTAGAAAAGAAAAATTAGGGCTATGAAATTATGAAATTAGGAACAAGAAGAGAAGAACTAGGCAAAACGAAGGAAAGGTGTTGATCTAATTTTGAAGATGAAGTAGAACCAGCAAAACGCTGGAAATAGTCCAGAGTGCTCTTAAGATAAAAAAAAATAGATGGTGGAGAATAGGAATGCAGGGCTGCTGTACGGAGATGAAAGGAAAGTGGAGAAGTTCGGCATTGAGGTGATCGGACGGTAGGCAGTAGATGCAACAGTTTGGAGGTGGTTTCTGATCCATGGGTTATACTGAAATGATAACTAGTGTCAACAAAAGCAGTAATCTAGGAAAATAATTTTTTTTATGCTATTAATTTTGACTAGTTCTTTTTCTTAAAAATAAAAAAAGAAAGAAAGAAATACAGAGGAAAACTAATATATTTTGTTTACTGAGTGGTACAAAATTGTGGAGTTGGTTTTAAATGTGGCTAAAACCTTACAAAAGGAGTTCCTTTCACTTTGAATTTTAAATTAAGTGTAGAGTGAGAAATTATACAACCTGTTCACATAATCTTGATAGAGTGAAGGGATGGAAATATTTTAACAGCTAATACTGAAGGTATGACTCCTAATCTCTGCAGAGTTTTATGGTCACTTCATCTATGTTATGAGTTCAAGCCCCGTTTATGAATGTTATGAGTGAGTAAATTTTTATTAAACAAAAAACAATGATATGGACCCGTAGCGTTATAATCCAGGAATTGTACTTGAAAAGCCTTCAGTAGCTCATTACATACTTCAAGTACTTGTTTATGAATTAATTAAAATTATGTCCTAAAATAAAGCTTGAGAAATACTAGTTAACGGAGTAGAACAAAAAGTTTACAACAATTAAGATAAACGCAATTATTGAAGGTTACTGAGAAGACTCTGGTGGGTTCATACTCAGTATTCTCTCCGCAAGTAGTAAATCATCTGGGGTTGTTACCTGAAATGAAAATGATGACCATCTTTATATTTACGTGCAAATAACTACAAAATAGTTTATGAACTTCAAAACAACATACTTTAAGTTCTTAACAGAGTTTGCATATTAAAATGGTTAACCTTTCACTGTTCCACTGCTAAGCTTTAGAATAAGATATTGATAAAGTTTTCATTTATTACCTTGATGTTGGTGTAAGATCCTACAGTGATGTACACAGGGTGTTTAAGGTGCTCCACAATTGACACGTCATCAGTTACCTCGAGGCCTTCTCTGTAAGGAAGTAAAATTTTTATAATTGCTGAGAAATTGTATGATACAATGCATTTTAAAGGGGAAAAAGGAGAGGGACTAAATTTCATAGGTAGTTTGATCTTGAAACAATCTCCCTTCAGCTTAAGTCTACCACCTCCATAATAATTGGTTAAATTTTCATCTATCTCCTCCTATGTTCACTTTTCACATTAACTGAAAGTCTGAAACCAAAGCCTACTTCTCATTGAAAAGGAATACATGTAGAAAAACAGTATTCTCAATCCCATGAGAATGGAAACTTGTGCTCGATGATTACCTTTAAAAAGCCCACAAGTGTAATTAAATCAGTTATAGGTATGCAGCTTTTTTTATTACTGCTATTCATAGACTGGATGAGATACACTTGGTTTAAGATTAAAGAAATCTTTAAATTTATAGAAATCGTTAAATACCTATTTACAAGCTCGAAACCTTTTTTAAGCAATTCAGGCTTGATTACCTGTACAGAAGAATCAATAGGTATTTAGCACAATGCATACAAATTCATTGCATTTACAATGCTAATATTGAAGAGATAGATGCTTGGAACTGTAAAAACCTGGGGCGTCTGCATTTCCCACAGTGTTTTCCTATCCAGGGTTCTGATTACAAAGGATTCACTATTTGCCTGCACATTCATCACGAAAAGTTGCAACATTCACAAGGTCAATAAATTGAGAGAATATTTAGTCACAAATGATGTTGAAATTGCTGCAATGCACATTACAAGATTCACAAACTGAACTAATACAGATAAAAGTGATGGAAATTGCAGTGGTTAGGGTAGGATTAGTATGCTCAAATATCACAATGGAAAATGGAAAGGCATATGAAAAAAAAAGAGGGAGAAAGGAGAAAATCACTGGTACAAACTATTAAAAGTTCGAAACAATACTTGTGCCTATAATTGTGAAGCTGCATGAACTTATATATATTTACAGCCACAGATAATTCAAGAATTTGTATATTTTGTTTTCTCTTATCCTCCCTTTCTTTGACTTCTTTTTGCTTTTTATTTTTACAACCATTTTACTTTCCTGTAGAAATGAGTAATGGTAGCTACAAAACTTTCAATAGTGAGACAAGCAAAAGGTTTATTCATATTCCCTTCTTTAACTCTTCAACAAATCAATTGGGTATGGCAACAACGATATAAATACTTTCTTTTTCTTGGATAGAATAATGAAATACCTACAGAATTATTTAGCATCAACTGCAATGGATATATACCTCTTTGATTGTAGCCTTGGCAGGGACACCAAGTACAGCCGCTCCATGTAGGCAACCATCTCTAAGAACCTAAGCAAATTGGATAATCATATTTTTAACAGTAGCTATAAAAGAAAGTTATTTGACACAGAATGATGGGTTCTTTTAAAACATCCATCATGTTTTCCTTTATGTCGCTAATTTTAACATACAAGTTACAACAAACTCAAAGAAGATATGAGTCATATGACTAAGCACATCTTCTATTGCACTATACTTCCTCCCACACATAATACTGGTCTTTAATCTTCATGCCTGGAAGTAATTATAGTGCATTAGAAATATTGAGGATAAGTAATCCATTCCAAACCTTTTCAACATCTTTCGATGATATTAGAGGTCTGGCAGAATCATGAACGCACACAATCTCAGAGCTCAAATCAATTGCCTGTAAAAAGTGCCATTAGCTAGTAAGCAACTTAGTATGTCTTCTTATGCATGGTTAAAAGCTGCTTCCATGCTCTCCAAAGTCTAAGAGAAATGGAAATAGTGCTAGACGAGACCTTGCAGAAGAATAAAGAGTAGTAGATCCACAAACAATCTCCCTTAAACAAACATACCCCATAGAAAAATGAAATAAATTAAATATAGGCAAAGACGTTCAACTGATATTTGGCAAAGTAATCATGCTAGTGTGATAGAGAACCACTCTCTGTTAATCTTAATGAAGCATATTATAAATCTTTTTAACAATATGAGTGATCAATAAGTGATAATGCAATTTATCCAGAGAAAATTCTTAAAACTTATCACTACTAAGATCTTATGACATTTTCTGCAAAACCCAATTTGTACAGCTCTCATGAAAGGTTACAATCAAATTTTTCTTCTAAAAAAGTTGAACAAACAGCTAGAGGACAATACATTCACACTAGGGCAATTACTAGATATATCTATTGAAAAGTAAACATAAACAGAGAGTGCCTCAGAATAATAAAAAAGAAGTCCATGCACCTGAAGTCCACTGTAAACAGAATCTTGTCTTTCCTTGCCAGGCAATGTGAACTTAAGTTGCACATCTATTTTCTCTTTGGCATCTTAGAGCATGACCAGAAGAAAATTAATTCAGTGTCCTCTAAAGAGTAAAAAGTAAAGGACCAAACATGAGCAAGAGAAAAATGCATGGTACAACTACAACATGGAAATAAAATAATCACAATCATAATCATAATCATAATAATAATCCTCTGGCACAAAGGGGAGAGATTGAAACCTTCAAAGATATCCTTGTAGGAAGGATCACATACTACAACAATTTCCTGCACTTCAATCATGCGAGAAAAAGTGTAGAAGCTGCGAAAAATAAGCACATGGTATCCTGATCAAAACATATTTTCATTTAAAAATTAAAAAGGCAAAACAAATTATCCTCCAGACAGCATTTAGTATTGCTTAATATGTCACCCTGCCCAAGAAAGATCTAACTCATTCTTAGGTAAACATTAACAAAAAGGGTTCAACTTCGTCATTTTAAGTCTCATAAAGTTTTTCATTTCTATAAAGTGACAACTGTCTTGATCAAAACACTACACAATCAGTGGAATTATTGTTGCTTTCAGAAATTTATAATAAATAAGCCAAAGATCCAGTTAAAGAATCATGTGGTCTCTTAGGATATCTAAACAAGGAATTCCTTTTCCATTAGGATCAGATTACTATAATTTTTATGTTTATTAACACTGTCGCTAGCATATTAATAAGTAAAATCTGAAAGCAAGTTGAGTGGTTAGTTAAACTACAACAGTTATAGCTACAACAAAAATCCAAAACCGTCTCAAGTAGTCGGGGCAAGCCATCTATTGGCTGTGGAATGGAGTCGTTGCCATTACCTGTATAATGCGATCGGTAGGCCTAAAAGTGGAAGATACTGCTTTGGCATGCTAGCCTATTTTGCACAACAAAAGCATCTACAAGGTGAGAAATCCATAAATAGTAGTAGAGAAAATAAATTAATAATCCATCCCTAAAAAGCTTGTAGAATTAACAAAAACAATTGAAGATGCCAGCCATCAAAGTATTAAATTTTCTTGAGCCCTAACAGGAACTTGGGTCCAATCCTATATCCACTATGCACTAGGATTTGAAAGAAAGGAAAAAAAAATTATCCATCACATTTTTCACCATACTGTGATCTTCTTTTTCGGACTGAGACATTTTTTTGGGGGGGCTAAAGCAACCAACCAATGTTGTTATTCTGAAATTCTTATGTGTTTGAAAAAGAAATTACTCATACGAAAGAATTGTCACTTCAAAAAGAAAAAAAAAAGAAAAAAAGAAAAAAAAAATAATCACTACATTGTGTTTTACATCAGCATTTGGTGGCTTCATTTGAGCACATAAATAAAAGGGTAGCTAGATACTTCATTGTAGGGAATATGAGCAGACTTACACCCATTCGTTTGCCCTTCCCTCCAGCCAAAAGAATCACTGAAACGCTTCTTTCTTTCACAATTCTAGATTTCTGTTTCATTACAGTCAAGAAAAGGTTGGTAAAACACTTGTCAGATAAAAAGGTCCAATTTTTAGTTATAAGATAATTAACACAAAGGGTCAAAGAACATAGATATATTTAAAAAAAAACAATCAAACACTTACTTCAGCAGCATTTGTAGAGCAACAAGAGAATCTTGACTTAGTAATTCTACCTCTAGCATTGTGTCTGAAACCAATCCCATGAACTAACAACACCAAAATTAAAACAGCGATCACTACCAATTAAGTTCAAAAGTATATTCAAAAGATAAAAATAAGTTCATTGTCTATGTAAATCACTATTATGTGGTTCAGTCGCTAGTTGATGATGAACTTGACTCGAAGAGAAAGAAAATGAGTCAATGATGGAGAGCAGCGAACAAAATGAAGAAGCTTTAGACTTACCTGGGAATGAAAGGGTTGAGTTTGATTGAAATAAAGGTCGAATCCGTTGGTGGCTGCATCGAGTGAGTGAAGCATAACCAGCTAACGCGGAAGAGAAGCCAAGGTCTGTAGCAAAGACACCCATATCTTTTTTTTTTTGTTTTTTTTGTAGACCTTTTTCCAGACAACAGTCAAACACAGAAACACGCAAGGAGTCGCGAGTGTGGACGGGGACACTGGAGACTAAGGCGAGTGAACTGAGTTGGGTTACTCGCATCTCATTCGATTTGTCTTGCTCTTTACCTAACCATTTTTGGGCTTGGGTCCACAGCTCGCATTTTTTTTTCTACCACGTTTTATTAGTTCTGATTTTTAATTCTTTATCATGTTTCATTCTGCTCCAGCCAGATATTGTATTTGATTTGTTCCAATTTATTTGATGCATTTGGAAGCCAACAATCAAGTAGATATGTTATCTTGTTTTTATGTGCGGTATTGATGGGTTCTCTTTGCTTTGAAGTTTAGTTTATGTTTGTAAATTGTGTAATATATAATGTAATTTTCACAAGTTTATTGAACTTTTTTTCCCGTTGGGCCGAGAAAAACCTATAACAATAGTTTTCCGAACAATAAGATGCTCAATATGTATTTACCTCAAACAAAAAATAATAATATAATTAAAAAATTAAAATACTTTATTTATATATACCACAATCATACATCTAATAACTAATAAATAAATATTTTTATTCTTATTTGAAAAAATATGTCTTTTAATTAATTTATAAGAGTAGTAAACTTTTTTAAAGGGAGTACTAAAAGCCCAATATAGTTTGTAAAAGGCCCACATCAAACATCCCGATATCCACATCAACATTCAACCTTTCAACTAACGTTCTAGAAATGGAGAATTGAGGAAACAATCTTCCAAATCAAACACCAGACGGAAGAAGAGGGGAAAAAAAGAGAGAGTCGTAACTGAGAAACAAAGGAGAGATGGCGAATCCTAATAAGACGCTAGGATCGACTGGAGAGTTCTTCAGGAGGAGGGACGAATGGAGGAGACACCCAATGATTTCAAATCAGTTCCGCCACGCCACTCCTGGACTTGGAATAGCTCTTGTGGCTTTCGGTATTTACTTGGTCGGTGAGCAAGTCTACAATAGGGTCTATGCTCCTTCCTCTTCTGCCTCTCACCACACTTCTTCTGCTTCTCACTGAGAGGTACATATAAAGGCCGGAATTTCTTGAACTTTCTCAATATTCTTCCAATTTTGCAGGGAACGCCTTTTGGGTTCGTTTCATGATTTTTTTAGCTCGAATTCTTATTATTTGCTATTATTAGGATTTTTTTTCCTTGTGGTTTTCGCTGCATTGTGAAACAATGAATTTTCTGTTGATGGGTATTTTAGTTAATGGATCATTGTTTCAAAATGAGAGCCAAATGTATTCAATTGGTCTCTTGCAAAATTTAACAATTCTAAATTAAAGATAGGGCAAACAGAACCTGCCTTGCCCTGGCATAAAAATCGTTGAGCTCCTGATGCAGGATATAATAGAAATCAAGAAGAAAGAGATAGGTTACTTGCATCGCACAAGTAGAATTGTTGGAGGCAGTGCATGAGATTCTAGGCATTAACTTAGGGTATGTTTGCATCAGATAGAAATATAGAAAGAACACATGATATTTTGCATGGAAATTTATGATCTGTAACGACCGTAAAAAAGAAAAAGAAAAATAAAGTGACTTAATAATAATTAATTAAGAAAGATTAAGGTATTTGTGTTGGTGACGCCCCCACTCCATCACATGGTATAATATTGTCCACTTTGAACCTAAGATTGCATGGTTTTGTTCTTGGGCTTTCACCCAAAAGGCCTCATATTATTTAGAAGGGAACTCATATTTATGGACCATTACAATCCTCCTTTCTAAGGAATATGAGTCTGTATAGGTTACCTTGTCTTGTCTTAGACTATCCTGCCCAAACTCAGGATCTCAACTCAAGTGATGGATAACTGTCATAATCATCCCAGTAAAGGGCCCGACGTCCTTGCCGGCCACATTTTTAATTGGGCCTTGCTCCGATACCATTTGTGACTCCTACTCCAATACATGGTAGGATAAGCCTGTGTGGTTTTGTTCTTGGGCTTTCTCTTAAAAGACTTCGTTCTACGTAGAGTCATACTTGTGAACCATTATAATCCTCATTTTTCAAGCAATGTGGGATTGTACAGCTTACCACGTCTTGTTTTACTCTATCTTGTCCAAACTTGTGGGATTTCAACTCAAGGAATTGATTACAGTCTAATGATCTCTTCTAGTCTCCTTTCCATTCATCATCAGTATATAGATAACTAGTTTGTAGTCTTAAACAGCTGCATGAAGCTATGAACTATAAGATGCCTGATTAATCTAGATATTAAAAGTTTAGATACATTTCAAATGAGGATGTGCTTTATGTACTAAAACAAATTCGTTAAGATGCATTATTAAATCTGATGCACAGATGCATGAACGTGGGGGCTTGGATTCATTTGATAAACTTTAATGCGTTTGTTATTATCCTATTGGTCTAGATTAACTTTATTGAGGTCTATAAAGTATGGTTGTTAGATGAGATCCTTGTCTATGTTACAACAAAAGGGTGTTATCAGTTAAAGAACAACTTCCAAGTAAAAAAGAGTAATAAAAAGAAATTGTCTTGACATAAGGATTGGCTTCCACAACTTTTACATGACAAACTGCAGAAATCACATACTTCTAATCAATCATACAACCATCCAAATAGAGAACTTAAGAACAAAACATTTTTCCATAAAAGACTTCAACTCTGCTATTTGTCTTCTAAAATTATTCTATTCCTCTCCATCCAAATAACCCACAGCACTGCCCCAATTCTACACTTCCACAAATATCTCCTTTTTTTTCCGCCCCACCCTGGAAAAGTTCTCCAAAAGGAAATAATTACAGTCCCTTGGAAGAGCCTACTGAGTACACATCTTTCCTGCCAACCATCAAATAGTAATGTTAAGAAGGTGGAGTTTAGATTAAGGCCCTTAGACTAGGAGAAATATAATCGTGGGGTGGTCAGTATTTAGGGGCTGTGGAAAAATTTGTCTATCCTTAATTGTTAGATAATTCTTTCAGAACATGATATTTTATTGAATTAATGGAATAAATCAAAATTACCTTAACAAGATTTGAAATGGATGGATTAATGTTAAGGTGATTAAAGTCACTTTCTATAGAAAATATATCTTATTTTTCTTTGTTTTAACTTATACTTCAATCTTTTCAAGTTAAAAGCAGGTTACATAAACAATGAAACGTACGAAGGATGAAAAACTAGGCCTCAGCTGTATGCAATAATGTAAAAGGTTATTTAAGTACTGAGGTATTTTCTTTAAGTAAAGTGAGGCTTAAGCATCGAGGTGGTTCAAGGTGTAAGACCCAAGTTTTAACTTTAAAAAACATTTAAATATTAATAAAAGTAAGTTTTAATACAATAAGCAGTAAATATCATGAAAAGTAACTCAAACTTTAAATAATATTAAAATATTAGTATAAGTAATTAATTATGAAAATAACTATAAAATACGCAAAATAAATAATATAAGTTGTGGTTGTATTGTCCAAATATCAATTTAGAATAGAAGGAAAAATATAAATATAAATAGTTAAATAAAGGGATAATGTGACTTGCAATATTGTAATTTAGTGACGGATAAAATTTAGAGTTGTCGAAGACAAAGGAAAAGAAAAGTGATAGGTGAAGGAAGATGGTTGAATGTTAAGGAAGCAATCCTAAACACATTTGTTTATAAGATTATGACATTCTTCTTTTTCGTTTTTCTTATCTATGACTTTCTACTTTTTTTATTTTGTGAAATCGGGTCTGGATTTTATGGGTAATCCATGAACCAACTTAAAAAGCCTTAATGCGTAAGCCATAAACCAAAAAGATGTAGGCTGTAATTTACCACCTAAGGTTATAGTCTTGTAACTTTGCGAGCCTTGAAATAGCCTTTTACATATGTTCATGCTTTTCATTTATGGGTCATTGTTTTCTAATTGGTTGCTGTTTTCTAATCTTATTCACTTTTGTGATTGGCTGAGAAGATTGCTGTACTTGTGAAAAATGATTGGCTTATATTTTTTCTAGTTAAGTTTGATTAGCATGTGTTGTTGAGAATTGCTTGTTGTACTGTTTAACCTATTCATTATTTGTCACATAAATCCATGACCTTTTTACATAAGACCCTGGTATTCCAATTACCACGGTAGCTACCAGCTTCTCTCTCTCTCTCTTTTTTTTTTTTTTGAAGGTATCATCAAATAGAAATGATTGGACTCTTGGACTTAGATGGCCTATAGTTACTGAGATATGGTTAGAGCAAGTGTTATGCACCGATATTCATGAAGCTTTTTTTTTCAAAAGGTAGTACATAACACTGTAAAGTTGGGCATTTCTTATACTTTATGTTGAAGGTGGTTTAGTTTTGCCTGCAAATAAGAAGATGCTCTTTGCGTTGACTAATGTTTATTCCACTAGGTGCAGCTGGCATTAGGATTATGAAAGTAGAGACTAAGATTATCTGTTGTTATTGCCCTTGCTAAATAATTTTTTCCTTGCAATTTTTTTATGAGTGGCTGGAAATTGCAGATGGATGCTTGGCAGGAGTGGATCATGGACTTTAATGAATTCCATTGACCCCTTTTTGTGTTGTTTTCAACTTTTCATGTAATAAGCTGCAATTTGCAAGAAACCTTAATAACTTGAAGCTTGTGAATTTTATAATTTAGTTGTGGTTGTTGCGTGCTATACATATTATACTTACATTCGTTAGTCCAAGTTATTGCGTCCATGAAAGTCCTGATATATTGTGTGATACATTTATTTGGTTTGTTTGTATTTGCTACGACTTGCCGATTATTTTGGTTAAACTTCTATGCTGATTTGCAGTCGGCTGGGTTCATCTTAAACACGAAGGTAAATATGTTACATCCATCGCTTGCTAGGCTCTGGAATATGGACATGCATCGGTGAGAATATAATAGAGATCTTGTCAAAAAATAGGCTTTGACATGGGGCAAACCTTAGAAATAAGGATCATGGCCCAATTGGGCACTTGTTCATTTCAATCAAAGTCAGTCAATTTTAGTCGAAGTCAGTCAAATTAATTCGACCACCCCTTTTTCAACTTTATTTTTTCACTTAAAAAGCTTGGGACAACTATAAGGCTGAACTGGTCAACATCCCCTTTTTTTAATAAAATTCCCTGAATACTTTGGCTCAAGTAAAGGCCTACTTTAAGACAAAATCCCTATATAATAAGTTTTCAGACTCTAACTATCATGGCTAGGGGTGACAAATACTTCACATGAAGTGTTAGTGTTATGATCGTATTTGCGTATTGGTTCACATAATAAAAAGTTTAAGACAATTATTTGCAAGTAAAATACTTATAATAAGGAATAATAGGAACATTACATTGGTAAAGAATTAGTTATAAATTCTAATACAATTGTGTTTTGGCCGTATTATAATTGTTTGTATTGTGTTGAGGTGTCCTGTTAGAAATCAACCCTATTTAAACGTTTGTTCCTCCACCGTGCATAAACAAAGTTACTATTCTGTTAATAAGTTATGAATCTGTTGGATCCAATAAGAGTAATGTTAAGTAAAGTTGAACTTATGATTAAGTAAGCGTGTGGATGTTGAATATTGGTTCTAAAAGTAACAAATTAGTGGTATAATTTGTAGCATGATTTTAGAGAAAGGAAGTCTTGATTCATCTATAAATAGGGAAGAGTTCATGCATTGAAGAAGAAGACAAAAATTAGGAAAAATCAGAAAGAGCATAAGTAAACTCAGAGAAAAAATACTTGTGAGTTTGGGGAAATACTTAAGAGATATTATTAGTGAACAAATTTGTATCTGTATTCTGTATATTTTTTTTACCCAATTCAAATAATATTTGCTATCTCCTATGGACCTAGACGAATTGCTGAAACACGTAAATTATGTGTGTTCATTTTATCGCTTTGATATATTCATATATCACTATTTATTACTTTTGTCCACAATAAATTTGTATCAGAGCCAAATATAGCAGTATTATATATCAAATCGAAGCTCTCGACGAGACGAACATAACGATGAAAGAATCGCTCAAATCGAAACTCAGAATCGCCGCCAAAAGCTGTCGGGGTGCTGCTGCTAGCAATTGAGTCAACTCAATCACTAGTGATATTTGGACCGAGTTTGTTCGTTTTTCATCCATTTTTAGCTGAGTTGGATCTATTACTAGCTAATTGGACCATTCTGAATTCAACTACGGACTCTGTTTTTTCAAATAAGGTATAAAATTTGGAAAAACATTGTTTTAAGTTGTAAGTACAAAATTTATGTTATCAATTTGCACTTATGGCTGATAAAAGAGATATCGAAGAAGGTGAACAAGTAGACCATAAAATTTATGGAAAACCAAGTTGTTCTACTCGAAGAACTATGTTGTCCAATACAAAGTTTGAGGTGGAGAAATTCGACAACACCAATAACTTTGGCATGTGACAATATGAAGTATTAGATCTATTGTTTCGAGAAGGATCTAATATAGCCTTGGAGACCAAGTCAGGAGATTATTCAAATGAAGATTAGAATTATGTCAACCGATAGCTTGTGGCACAATTCGACCGTGCTTATGAAAAGATCATAAGTACTTTGTCATGAAAGAGAATGTAGCTGTAGTTCTCTGGAAGAAACTAGAGGACAAGTACATGAC
Source organism: Hippophae tibetana (assembly GCA_037013495.1). Lineage (NCBI taxonomy): Eukaryota > Viridiplantae > Streptophyta > Magnoliopsida > Rosales > Elaeagnaceae > Hippophae > Hippophae tibetana. The sequence continues at coordinate 9,100,907 of CM072804.1, forward strand.
GAAAAGTATTGAGAACAGACTCTACTTGAAGAAGAAATCGTTTCTAGTGCAAGAAAGGTACTCTTATGATTGAGCACTTTGATAATTTCAATAAAATTTTGGCCGATCTACAAAATTTAGATGTTGAAATTATCGATGAAGATAAAGCTTTATTGTTGCTGAATTCATTACCTGAGAGCTATGAGCATTTAACCACACCTCTGTTATATGGAAAAGATGAGGTTAAGTTCGTAGATGTTTCAAATGCTTTGGTAAATAACGAGTACCGGAAAAAGGATCAACATGATCACAGAGACTCAACATCAGAAGCATTGACGACAGCCAGAGGTAGGACGAACAACAAAAATCTAGCAGATCAAATAATAGGGAGCGATCCAAATCAAAGTCCAGAGTAGAGTCATTCAGAAGATATCCTACAAAGGATGAGTGTGCTTATTGTCACCAGAAAGGGCATTGGAAGAAAGATTGCCCAAACAAAGACAAGTCAAATGCAAATGTTGCACAGAAGGCCGATAAAGATGAAGAAACAACCTTTTTCAGTTTCATCATCAAAAACCTACTCAGATAATTGGATCCTTGATTCTGGATGTTCTTATCATATATGTCCAAACAGACATTGATTTTCGAGTTTTGAGGAGCTCGATGGAGGAGTTGTGCTTATGGGCAACGATAATGCATGTTAGACAAAAAAGATTGGAACAATACGACTAAAGATGCATGATGGTACAATCAGACGACTTACAAATGTAAGGTATATTCCTGACCTAAAGAAAAACCTTATTTCTTTAAGTGTTCTAGATTCCGATGGTTATAAGGTAACATTGGAAAATGGAGTCTTGAAAGTTGTACGAGGTGCATTTGTAGCAATGAAGGATACTCGAAAGGCAAACGTGTATCTCCTAGATGGAATTACAATTATAGAAAGAGCAGTTATCTCAAGTAGTTCTAAAGAAAAGATGAATGATTCTTCTCGCCTGTGGCACATGCGTTTAGGGCATGACGGTGAAAAGGATTTGTAAGGCTTAATGAAACAAGGTCTTTTGAAAGGTGCCAAGACTGGAAAGTTTGATTTCTACGAGCATTGTGTATTAGGAAAACAAATAAGAGTCAAGTTCAGCACTGTCATTCATCGTACTAAAGGATCTCTTGATTATATTCACACGGATGTTTGGGGACCTTCAAAGAATGCTTCACTTGGAGGTAAACGTTGGTATGTGACTTTTATTGATGATTTCTCTAGATATGTCTGGATATACCCCATGAGTCACAAAGATGAAGTTCTGGATATCTTTTTTAAATGGAAGAAAATGATCGAAACTCAGACAGACAGGAAAATTAAGAGGCTCAGATCTGATAATGGTGGCGAGTACAAATCAGATCCCTTCTTCAAAGTTTGTCAAGATGAAGGGATAATCAGACATTTTTCTGTTCCTCATACACCACAGCAGAATGGAGTTGCAGAAAGAATGAATCGTACTTTGGTTGAGAAAGTTTGATGTATGTTATCTCAATCCAAATTGAGTAAGGCATTTTGGGCTGAGGCTTTGTCATATGCAACTCATATAGTCAACAGACTTCCTGTGACTGCATTAGATGGGAAAACTCCTAAAGAGGTATGGTCTGGACAACCCGTTTCTGATTATGATTCATTGTGAATATTTGGATGTCCTGCATATTTTCATGTTAGTGAATCCAAACTGGATCCTAGAGCAAAGAAAGCTATTTTCTTGGGCTTTAAGGAAGGAGTTAAAACATTTGACGAGTCTGTTATGCTGAGACAGACAAATTCAGAGAAAGAGAATGAAAGTCCAAATACTCTTTCTAAGGTGATGCTTGAGACTCTGGAAGATCCAGAAAAGATTGTACCGACTACCGATCGTGGTGAAGATGAAATTGATGATCAAGAAAAGATCTCAGTTGAGGTGGAGGTTCTCTCACCATCACCACCGATCAATCAACAACTATAATCTATCGCCACTACTCGACCGAGAAGGGAGATTAGAAAGCCTACCAGATACATAGACATGGTAGCATTCACACTTCCAGTAATTGATGATGATGTCTCATGCACTTACAGAGAAGCCATGCAGAGAGTTGATAGTATGAAGTGGAAGATGACAATGGATGAAGAGATGAAGTCTCTACACCAGAATCAGACTTGAGAGTTGGTCCAACTTCCCAAAGGAAAGAAAACTATTGGCTGCAAATGAGTCTATGCCAAGAAGGAAGGTGTTTCTGGTAAAGACAACATTAGATACAAAGCCAGATTGGTAGTAAAAGGCTATGCTCAGAAAGAAGGAATAGACTACAATGAGGTATTCTCACCTGTTGTTAAGCATTCATCTATTCGGATACTATTGGCTTTGGTAGCACAATTTGATCTCGAGTTAGCTCAACTCGATGTCAAAACAGTTTTTCTCCATAGTACTTTGAACGAAGAGACCTACATGTCTCAATCGGATGGTTTCAAAGTTCCAGGACAAGAGAATTGGGCTTGCAAGCTAAGCAAATCAATTTACGGTTTGAAGCAATCACCGCAACAATGGTACAAACGCTTTGATGGCTTCATCAGAGAGCAGAAGTACACACGTAGTCAGTTTGATCATTGTGTATATTTTCGGGAAACTCCAAAACGGTACCTTCATTTATTTGCTCTTATATGTTTATGATATGTTGATTGCATCTAAGAGTAAGGTGGATATCGACAGATTGAAGGCTCTGTTGAGTTCAGAATTTGAAATGAAAGATCTTGAAGAAGTTAAGAAAATTCTTGGGATGAAAATCACAAGAGATAGAGTTGCAAGCACAGTCTGTCTGACACAGACTCAATATTTGAAGAATTTACTACAAAGGTTTGACATTGATGAAAAAAATAAACCAGTAAGTACACCGTTTGCTCCTCATTTTCAATTGAGTGTATTGATGTCACCTAGCACCACCGATGAGAAGAAGCAAATGGAATGTGTTCCATATGCAAATGTTGTTGGTGCCTTGATGTATGCAATAGTTTGCACCAGACCTGATATTTCCCACGCTATTAGTATGGTGAGTCGGTACATGCATAATCCCGATAAAGGACACTGGCAAGCAGTGAAGTGGATTCTACGGTACATTTATGGTACTATGGATATTGGTTTGAAGTTTGAAAGAGACAAGACTGAAGGCAAACACCTAGTTAGATATATGGATTCTAACTATGTTGGAGATTTGGATAAGCGTCGATCTACAACTGGTTATGTGTTCACAATGACAGGAGGACCAGTTTGTTGGAGATCAACATTATAGTCAATTGTAGCTTTGTCTACTACAGAGGCAGAGTATATGGTTGTAACAGAAGCATTCAAAGAAGTTATATGGCTTCTTGGGTTTACCAATGATTTGGGTATTGTTCAGAAGAACGTATAGATTTTTTGCGACAGCCAAAGTGCCATTTGTTTGGCAAAGAACCAAGTTCATAGTACTCGTACCAAGCACATTGATGTTTGATTTCATTTTGTTCGGGAAATCGTCGATGAAGGGAATGTTATACTCCAAAAAGTCAGAACTCTAGATAATCATGCAAATATGTTTACAAAGGTGGTTACATGGATCAAGTTTCAACACTGCTTGAACTTGGTCAACATCTCTCGAGCTTAGAGCGCCTACGGCGCATTTGGAGGCAGTGTTATGAACTTTTTCACCAAGGTGAAGATTGTTGAATATTTGCTCTAAAAGTAACAAATTAGTGGCATAATTTAGGAAAATTAATGGTCTAATTTATGGCATGATTTAAGGAAATTAGTAGCATAATTTAAGACTTAAATTATGGCACAATTTTAGGGAAAGAGAGAATTGTTTCATTTATAAATAGGGAAAAGTTCATGCATTGAAGAAGAATGCAAAAATCATGAAAAATCAGAGAGAGCATAAGTTAACTCAAAGAGAGAAAATATTTGTGAGTTTGGAGAAATACTTAAAAAATATTATTAGTGAAAAATCTGTATCTGTATTCTGTATATTTTTTACTCAATTCAAATAATATCTGATGACTTCTATAAACTTAGACGAATTGTCAAACTATGTAAATTTTGTGTGTTTATTTTATCGTTTTGATATATTCATATATCTCTATTTAGTCTCGAAAATGCTGAGAAAAAGTTTCAATGCACTTGTCTTGGGTTACGCGGTAGACATGCAATTGCAAATTGCAATATATTATATAATTTTCCGAGTGAAATATATAACCCTCAATTACTCGACCATGCCTTTGGAACCGAATATTGAGGCATCAAATTATGATGCTCTCAGCATCTTCATATCTTATTCTTCCTTCTTTTTATTTAAGAAAGGTTACACATGTTTTTAACAGGGTTCGATCCTGCGATTTTAAAGCTGTTTTAATGGCAAGTACCATCTAAAGCTATTAGCTCAAAGGTAAAATTACAGTTGCTGTGACTCGAACCAAGAATTATTTACGCTGGACCAAACCTACGGGCACCACCTCAATGTGTTATATTTCCTTTGTTTTTGCCAGAAGAAAAGCGGAGACATCACATCTTTTTTATCATATTTGTGGATTTCATTGAGCTTTTCTTTTTCAGCTCTCTCTCTATAGCTCATATATAGAAAACATAATAGAACATTATTATTACCCACTTAGTAAATAAAGAGAGAATAGTATTACTGGTCGGTTGGCAAGTTGCGTCAAATTATTGAATTTTTTTTACCAACTGTTGGTGTTACCTACTGCCTTTATTTCTCTAAATAGTATTTTTTTTTTCCGACAAAATCTCTAACCAAGAATATTGAGAGTTGCTGGCTTACAATATCTTTAATCTAAACCATGGAAAAATCGAAAAGAAGGGGTGGGGGGGATATACACGCAAATTGGTACGTTAGTGACAAAGGGAACAAATTTCATCAGATTTTAAAGCAATGTCAAACTGTTAAATGTTAACCACATTTTAGGGAAAGGGATTATATGAATTAATCCATGAGAAAATAAGTTTTCTTTTATGCAAAAAAAAAAATCATTATGTATACTCAAGTAGATCTAACATGTTAATTAACCTTTTAAAATTGGTACATTCTTTCGAATTTTTTTAAAAAATTTCCCATATGTATTTACCAATACATGAGGTTTAGATACATAGTAATAACACGATTAGTAATAAAACTATTTAAAAATTACATTTTTATACATCTTTCTTTTATATATTTACAAAATATTTATATAATCTAAATAGAAAATGAGATATTTGTAAAAATCAAAATTATAAACTTAAATAAAAAAAATTTAATTGTTATAATTATAAATAATATATATATATAATATATAGTACTATATTATATGAATTGTAGTTTACCAAAATATGTAACATATTAATTTAAAACTATTTAAATTTAATTTCAATTACAATAGACTATTTATGGTATGAAAACTCTTGAGTTGAAAAATGAATACATATATATCAAGTAACATTAACATATGAGTGACAACAATTTATGTTATATGTTCACAAATAAAAATTAGTAAAAGAAAATTTAGTTTCAGAGTCATAAAATAAGATTAATAAGTGTAAAAATTGCATTGAGTAGTTATAAACTGATATTGTCTTCTCTATAATCAATTTCAACTATTTCTTTTAGCAAAAATAGGTTTTAAACATAAAAAAAAAATGTCAAATAAAATAGGAGGAAAAGAAAAAACAAAAAACAAAACTAGGACATAAAATAAATGAAGGAAAAAGGAAATGAAAAGACATAAGAATAAGGCTATTTCATAATTTAGGTTCTTTCATTTTTATTGTGGGGTATGTCTAACGTCTTCTTTGTCCATTTTAATAAAAATCTTTTATAATTATCAAATAAAATAAGATAAAAGATCAAATAAAAATCATTCTCAAATAAATATGATGGATGATTCTTTTATATATATATATATAGAGTAATAGGTATAAAATAATTAATAATAAATGTATTTTTATGCTAAGATTTTAAGAATTTACTTTTTTTATTTGAAATGTTAAAAAAATATAAAATATAAAATAAATTATTTATCAAATATCGTAAAATGTAAAATGTAAACTTTTTTATTTGAAATGTTAAAAAAAAATGTAAAATATCTAACAAGTTTTTTATCAAATAAATATTGTTTGGTAAGGAGAGGCAACTCTTCTTTTGCTATATCGACTAATAAAAAATTGTTGTCAAATAAACATGGTGGAGCAACAGTGTAACAGACATAGACTAATAAATAATAAATATATTTTTCATTTTAACGTTATAATACATTACTTTTTTATTTAAAATGTTTAAAAAATTATAAGATATCAAATAAATTATTTATCAAATACGTGTTGTTTATGCATGTGATTTAGGAGGGATGCAAGTCTCCGTAAATAATAATAGATATAGAGTAATAAAAATAAACAACTTGATTATAGATTTTTTATATGCTATATTTTAAAGTTTTTATTTTTTATTGGAAAAAGTAAAAAAATTGTTAAATATTAAATAAATTTATCTTTTTTTAATTAAATAATATTTTAATGTAATTTAAACTTATCAAAAATAAAAAATCATACCACACTTCGTCGGATGGACGTAAAATGGTTTATATTATCCCTCCAGGACCGGAACTCCTTGTTTCAGAGGGCGAATCCATAAAACTTGATCAACCATTAACCAGTAATCCTAATGTGGGTGGATTTGGTCAAGGGGATGCAGAAATAGTACTTCAAGACCCATTACGTGTCCAAGGCCTTTTGCTCTTCTTGGCATCTGTTATTTTGACACAAATCTTTTTGGTTCTTAAAAAGAAACAGTTTGAGAAGGTTCAATTGTCCGAAATGAATTTATAGATCCGTGCACCAAGCTCTAAAAAGAATAAATTTTTTTTGTTGACTATTCTAGAATATGTAATTCTATCTTCTAAAAAACTCATAGTTTTATATTAAATTTATAATAAAAATATCAAAAAACACTCTATTTTATAATTTTAATAAAATGATATCAAGGTTATACATACTACATCTCCAACAGTTATCGACGTCAAACCCATCGAAACTTCAACAAATCAACTATTGCTCCAAGAATCATCACCACGGACTCTATTGATGTTTTAGTAAATATAATATGTTATATACAAATATACATGTAAATATAATAAGTTATATCTTATGTGTCACCGAGTTATAATGGATATATCATGTTATATATAAATATACATTTCTATATATCATGTTATATCTAGTGGGTTGCTATAACTACATTGATTATAACATCTTACATATAAATATATGTGTGTGTGTATGTGCGTTGATGAACGAAAACCGGCATCACCGATTCTTGCCAATACTTTGGTTTTAATATTTATAAAACTCTCGCAAGTGCACGAATCATTTCGTAGAAAATGATAAGTATACTCCCAAGGTCGATCTAAGGAAGGAATGTATGTGGTTTTTAATTTATTATTCAAACTTTTAAAAACGAAATTAAATCCTAAACATCCTGTCACGATATTTTGGGGTTTTGTATTTTTAATCTACTTACATAAAAATAAACATAGATTCAATAAATATTCATGCAAATTTTATCATTTATAATGGCGGAGTATTTATGGATATAATAACTAAGTTAATTATGCTTGCTCATATTATTTAGGTTATTAAAGATATGAATTGATATTTATTGATTCTCCCTTTTTTATATGAATACCACCTTTGGTGGGGTTAGATATTCTTTGTTAACTAAACAAATCAATTAACACCTATGGGTGAGGTTGATAACTAATTTGCTTAATTAAATTAATTCCTTTTTCTAAGAGATTGAAAATGAACCATTTAAATGCCACCTTTGGTGGGGTTAGACAGTTTAAACTTTATTCAAGGTGTCCAAATTAAACCTAAGAATTTAGTTATCCGAGTACTAACTTTCAAGTTTTAAAACCACTATCGAAAACATGTTTTCAATACATTTTCAGATAATAATTCTTATAAAAACTTTTGAAATAGAGTTTCACTCTAACTACCGGGCGATTGTACCAACAAATAAAAGAGCACTACTCTAAATCAGACCGGATAACTAAACCTTAAAATCTAATTTTCAGGTTTAAGTTTATAATGAAAAATAATATATTTCTCTCTAACATTCTTAATATAAAATCTTGAATAAAAACAAAATCAATTCATTTTAGAGATTTTTACCTATTTAATATTTCGCAAGCATAACAACGTTATTATTACATCATGTTTATAAACAGTTAGCACAGTTAAATTTAATCACAAACAAATTAAATATAACATGTAAGAATAAAGCATAAAAATAACTGTAAAGAAAATAAAATCCTTACAGAACTTTAACGCTATTCTCGTTGCTCGAAAACCTCCAAGAATAATTTGCACTCCCATTTATTGAATCAAAAAGCTAATAAATTACAAAAATATAATTAGTTCTTCCCAAAAAGGGAAGAACTCTAAAACTAAGAAAAATTAACTAAGAAAAGCTAAAAACTAAGAAAAACTAAAAATCTAAGAAAAGAGAGAAAGAGAGAGAGAGAATAATGTATTTTGAGGTGTCTTTAGAAGTGAAGGGAAGGGGGTATTTATAAGTGAGGATGGAGAGAAAAAGTGAGTGAAAAAATGATAAAAAATGGCAAAAACGCAGAGTGCAATTGCTGAGGTCATTGATGACGTCAGCATGACGTCATGTGGGCTGCTGCGCGCAAAAATGGGGCGAAACGGGCGTCGGCGCGCGCATGAACAGTAATGGCGCGCGCGGATCTGGGGCGCGGCGGCGCGATTTTCTCCTTTTTGACATTTTTGGCCCATTTTGTCCAATTTTTCCATATTTGTTGATCTTTCCCCATTTAATTATTAATATATTTGTGATGTATTGCTTCCAGTATTCCTCTTTGAGTCTTTAAGTTACGTTTTGAAGCCAAAATACTTGGAAAAACAATAAAAATACCCGTGATTCCGAAAAAGACAAATTTATATAAATATATATATTTTTAATCAATTAATATGTATAAAATAATGGTAATTTTAGTACTTTTTAAGCACTCATCATGCGCACGTGCGTGCACGTGGATGTAACAAGTTACAAATAATAGGTAGATGTAATTAAGTTTGAAATGTCAATTTTGATCAAGATATTGAGATATAATTTTTACAAAAATAATGAAGATGTTGTCGTTGTCGATAAAAAATTTGAAAAAAATCATATTATTATAGAATATATATTTTATTATTATCGATTAATAATAAAATATATATTATTTTTTGTAAAATATTGTTGAATAAATAGTTAAAATGTTTGAAATAATTAATTAGACTATCTAATTGTATTAACTATTATAAATAGATAAATCTCAACAACATAAAAAAGTTTATTGATATATTTTTAATTTCTTTCTACATTTTAGAAAAAATATCAAAAATATCAATAATATTTTAGCAAAAAAATGTATTTAAACGAAAATTTAACATTAACAATATTTAAGCAACAACTTGTCATATTTTTGACAATTTTACAATAATTTAGGTAAGTATATGAATATTGTGTTTTGATATGAAAATGTGTAAAATAATGATATTGTTACGATAATGTTAGTGATATTGTTAAACTTTTCATCATTAGATAAAATATGTTACATGTAAATATATATTTGAAAGTAATAGATTGTATCTAGTGAATCAACGATAAAGATTGTCAAAACTTTGTTAAGTTACATGAATTCCAATGGATCATCAATGATAATTATCCAAACTTTAAATAGTCACTTAAGATTTTCTATGATCTAATTTCATTTTTGTTTTATTGAATTTATATATTATTGTGATATCTATATGTATAAAATTTTAATTAAATTTTGAATAATTTTTTAAAAATATGTTATATAAAATAATATTCTCCTCCATTTACCTAAAAGGAGAAATCCCACGATTTTATGGCCAAAGGAAAATAAAATTAGCAAGAGCAATTATTTGTATTATTTATCTAAAGTAAACTAAAAAGGAGAAAAATATCTTTTTTTACCTAATTAAAACAAAGACAAAGACATAGTCCTTATACAAATACTATTTTACTGTTTCGTAGATTTTAAGTAAAAAAATATCAAAATTAAAAATAATAGAAAATCAAAGAATATCATAAGTATAAACAAAAGATATCTTATGATATTTTTCACAGGAAATGGTAATTAGTAAAAAAAATTGAAAAAAATTAAAAAATAAGGTTAAATCTTAAATAATGAGATGTGTTTAAAGATTCATCATTTTCAAAACTAATGAAAATGCTTTTAAGAAAATATATAACTTATTATAAAATAAGTAATAAGGAAATAAATATCAATATCATTAATGCAAAATGAAGATATAATATACTATTAATCGATAAAAATTTAAAATGAATAAACTATCAAAAATTACTTAAAATAATAAATAAAAAGTTTGATACATTCATTTAGTATAAATTCAAATATAAATAAAAGCTTGTTTTGGATAATGGATTGATATACTCGTAAACTAATACTATTAGACAATATAATAATAAATAGGAAAGATGTTTTATTATAAATAATTCATGATAACTTACGATACGAGAAACTAAAATTTATAGCATGTCTTAGGTTTGCTATCAATATTCATGATAAAATTTTAAATCAAATGTTAAGTCTAACTTATAAATTTGAAAGAAATATTTTAATGAAAAAAAAATCATCTATTTTTATAGTATTTTATAACAAATAATCATAACAATTCAATATATAGACAAAATAAATTTATAAAAACAGATAAAATCTTCTAAAAATTTGGACAAATAATAAAACTATAAATACTATCAAACTTTGAAATACCAAAGGAATGATACTTAAATGTTAAAAAAACCTCTAATATCAGGGAGGAGAAAAAATAATGTAATCCAAAACAATAATATACTAAGGTTTATCTTTGTAGATAATGGAGAAGGAAGAACTTAACAATTTAAAAAAAGAAAAAAGTTTGAAATAAAAAAATAAAAGCTTAGTTGGGCTAATGAAAAAAAAAAGAACTATAAAAAAAACTTATGTAATCTATAATGACCCAAAACTAAGAATCTACAACAATTGGGTAGAAGAAATTAAAGTAATTATTGGGTCTAGTAGAGTAACTCATAAAGCCATCACAAACAAGATTGAAATTGAAGGTAATTATACTAATTACAAAACATCAAAATTAATAACTTCATAAATAATTATAAAAAAATTACCGTGCAACACTATAACAATTAACATCACCACACTATAACAATTAACATCACCAAACTGGTTTAAAACTATAGGAAAAATAGTATGATCACCAATACTATTTAGAGAGCACCTCTCACAAAAATAACAAAGATAGTACTATTCAGGGAAACAACTTTCAAGAATATATCAATCATTGAAAAAGAAAAACATCAATATAGAAATTTGTTTGAACCATAATGGTTGAGCCTTTAAAACTTAACGAGACAATTTACTTAAGAACATATTAAGGATATGAAATTCTATATTATAGAAAAAGAATTTCTTAAAGAAAGTAAACTTAATATTATTGAAAGAGTTGATCTAATTTGTATATATATGGTATATCATGCAGGTCTTATCGAGAATTATATACATGAATGAATTTAAGTAAATTAATTTAAATTTCAAGAAGGTTATTAAGAACTGTAGAAAGAAAATTAGAAGTAGGTGATAAGTATGTTTATATCTTATTTTTTAGTTTATTGCTAAATTAGAATGAGAAATATTGTATTAATCCCTACTATTTTATCAAGATAAGGATTTCTAACACAAACAGATAAGTTCTTAAACTAATGACATTTCTAAAAAAGAAATTCAACACATATGAGTATGTGTATTAAGAGGTTATATGCTAGGATAAATTTACCATGGACTCAAGAAGAATGACAAATCTATTAAAATTAAAGTAAATTATTCAACTAGTAAAATCATCGTCACTTTCCATAATAATAACTTATAAATTTATCAATAAACAAGGAAAGTTTTTTGCTTCCAGAAAAACCACTAAAGATCATATATGTATTTACTATATTAAGAACTGAAAAGACGAAGATGTGTTATCATTTGTGTCATCAAAATTATTGGCAAAAAACAATAAAAAAGAATGAAGATGAAGAATTATCGGTAAAATACGACAAAGAAAGAGTAAAAATGTAGAATTCACAACTTTAGTCTACAACACATGTCAAGGAAAAGGAATGGTTGAAATCCAAAGGCCAAAAATAGAAAATGGTGAATTATTAAAATAGTAGTAAAATAATGATTCTTGGTTTTGTAAATAACGATTCCTTGCCCTATAAAACCATAATTTTCATTAGAAGGACACAATTTGAATCAAAGCATACTCTTAACCCTATAAAATTATTCATATAACAATGATGTATTTAAGAATCATAAACAGCTAATAACCTATTTGATTCTTAATTGGTTTTAACTATTATAATAATTATCAATATTGTAAATAAAATAGAATATTTTTTTTCTTATTTCTTAGTAAGTATAATCGAGACACTGTAATATTTATGGATGCAAATGTTTCATTATTATCAAAAATGTATTAAGATTTGAGTAAATTTAGTTATATTAGGTGTAATAAAAGAAGATAAACAATAGAAAAAAATATCACAATGAACACATTAAATTTAAGTATGATAATTATAAATTTAAAATAATTAAAGATCTTAAATGTTTAAATATTTATTCATAACTCTAATAAAATTATAAATAAGAAAATGATAATAAAAATACGTCATAAAAGAGAAATTAAAGATTTATTTTAAATTAATAATATATAGAAATTAACAACAACTAACATTCAAAAATAGCCCATAACATAGTATTACATTTATAAAAAAAAAATTACTAAATTTATTAACTTGTAAAATAAAGATAAAATTTTCATTTAATTTAATAAAAAACTTTAAAATATTTTATTTAAGTAAAAATGATTAATTTTAATAATCAAGTTTCAAAGCTCATCCAGGACAGGCCGGAACTGGGGATTTCTTGGACAGTGTTCCATTGGGTACTGTCCGCAATTATTACCGGTCAAAAAGCATGGGATATCAACCATATATAAATAGTGTAAGTTTTATATATACATATTAAAATTATATTTTAAGGATATTTTATTGATTATTATAAATAAAATTTATTATTAAATCAAAATCTATTATAATTAATAAAAAATAATTTATTTTTAAATAAAATAGAATAGACGAGATAATAATTGAGAAGTTTAAAAAATTTCAAGAATATATAACAATATATTGTAGCGATACGTTTTCGTACTTTGTCGATGTTATTCAGTTTGGTCGGTATTATAGGTAGCAAATTGACAACGCACCAAGATAAAATAGCATTGGTTGCTTTTCGAGTGAATAACATTTTCATTTTCAATTAATAATGTATTTTGTGGTGTAATGTTTATTACATATTAACAAATAGGGCAACAATTTGTAAGAAAGTTTTGTACAAAAACTATAGTAAATTTTTTTTATATTAAGTCAAATAAATTATTTAATTATTTAAAAAATATATATTAGTTATAAAAAAAGTAAAGAATGATAAAAAATATATTTTTTATTAATATTTTAAATAAAATAAAATAATATTATTTTATTTTATTAATAAACAAGGAGGAAATAAAAATATTTTTTTAATATGATATTTAAATAAAAAATTAAAAATATTGAATAAATAGTAAAAAAATTAACATAAAATTATTAAAATATTAAATAAATAATAAAATTTATCATTTCAAGAATATATTAGTCATTACCACACCACCTATCCTCCAAAAGCATAGGACATTACACGTGCAATTTAATTCTCATGGAATTTATTAATTATTATTGATTCTTGTAGTATGCTGAAGGATATACTTTAAATCAATAATGTAATTTAGTTAGGATGTCATAAAGAAATATTTTTGGAACATATTTTTTCTCGTATAGATATTCTATGTGAATTATAGTTATAATTTTTTATTTTATTTTAATTTTAATAATTTGATGTGATTGTAAAAAAACATGTTTTTATGCCCTTAAAATATTGTGGCAAACTAAAAATAAAAAAGAAAGAAACATTTATAATATTAAATTATTATAAGAAAAACAAATATAACTTTTTAATTTTTTTAATATTATCTAATAAATGCACATAAAAATGCATAAGGACATTTTTATAAATCAATTTCTACTAAATTAATTATAAGTATAATAAAAATAACTTTTAGAATCACTTATTTTTCAAAAATGTGTTTATTCCCTGGTTTTAAAAAAAAAATAGACGATGGGTCCCTTGTTAAACAAGGTACTTGTGAGATCTTTACGTTGATAATTTCAGTGGTTATAATTTAGATATATAAAATTCACTTAATATTGTATAGAAAAGTTGGAAAATTTAGTGCGATTTAAATTAATTTGAAAAATAAATAAATCTTATTAATAAAAGTAAAATTTTAATTTAATCAATATAATTTTACTTTTAACGTCAAATAAAAAAACATGTTAATTTTCGTAAAATGTTAAAATATATATATTTATTATATTGTAAAAAATAAATATAATTTTTTTAAAGAATTAAGAATAAAATTTTATATATAAATAAAAATTATATTATATAATTAAATTAAAAAACGTGTTAAGCAATATCCGAACTGTGACAAGTAAGGTCAGAAATTGAATGAATATATAATATTATTTTATATCAATTTGAGATGTCCATATTTTACGCAGAGTTTACTTTTCAAAATCGAATTGTTCTACTCCTATATGCTAAAAACAAATATGATCAAAATCTCATTGTGAAATGTGTAAATAAAATATTAGGATTGGATCTTAATGCTATTTAAAAAAATTAATTTAATAGCTTCTCAACTATTTTAATATTATATCTAGTAATAGTAAAATGTTTTTTCCTAAAAATAATTTATAAATAATAAATTTATTTAATAATAATAACATTAATATATAATTAATATTTATATAAAATATATATTATTATGATAATAATTGCTGAATTTATACTGAAAAATATATTAAAAAATAGCGTCGCTTGGAAGAAAATAACGAGAAGCGTTTTTTTTCCTGTTTATTAGCTTTCAGAATTGGAAGTGCGTAACGTTAAGTAGATACGATTTTGACTGTTTCGATGTATCGTTTTTTCTTCTTCCTTCCCTGTTCTACAGCAAAAACCTGTGTGTTCGTTCTATAAGAAAAGAATCAAAGTCTGAACTCTGAAGCTTTGAGTGTAGGAGTGTTCATTTGTCTCTGTGAAGGAACTCTAATGGCGGAAAAAGTGAATGCTGTGGATGAGTTCATGGACAAGTGTTCGCAGTCCGGTGACGCAGCTTACTCAGCCCTGAGGTCCGTGTTGGACCGACTGGAGGATCCGAAGACCCGAGTTGAGGCCCGGATCTTTCTCTCGGACCTCCAAAAGCGGTTCCCAACCAAAGAGTCCTGCGACAAGTGTTTCCAGTCTTACCATTTTCGGATCGATGATATTCTCCTCAACCAGTATGAAGGTAACTCTGATTTTTTAGGTTGTGTCTCTTATTTTATTTATTAAAAAAATGAATAAGACTCTGTTTGGTTTCTGAGAATTTGTACGATGGAAACTGGATAGCATCCTGTTAATGATCTAATGTTAGTTTGAATGGAATTGTTCCGATCTGTAAAAGTGAAAATCAGGTTGTTTTAGTAAAAAGAATCTGAGGTGATAGTGATTGTTCTTTGGTTTCTCGTAGGTCATCAGTCTTGTAGCTGAAATATAGAGCAACATTCTTGTTTGAATTGATTTTGAGCAAAGTTGCAATCTTTACGAGTTATAGCAATGCTTATTCGGTTATTAACGGAGAGGAAGGTTCATGGTGGTGATATTCATGCCAATTGTTTGGATTTCGATAATTGCTAGGAGAAAAACTTGCAATATATATTTTGACAAAAAATTCTAGTAAAATGCTACTTTTTAAGTTTTATGATCGGTGAAAGTTCTCATTAGGTAACCAAGGTAGGAAGAAACTGACAATGATGGTCGTCCCTAGTATTTTTGTCCCAGAAGACTGGTCCTTCACCTTTTATGAAGGCTTAAATCGACAGCCTGATTCTATTTTCAAGGGCAAAACTGTTTCTGAGCTTGGATGTGGGAATGGTTGGATCTCCATTGCCATTGCTGAGAAGTGGTTGCCCATCAAGGTTTTCTTTTGAAATTACTCTTTCTTTTCTTATTATTTTCGTTCTTTATGTGCTGAAGGTACACAAAACTTTTCTTCTGCAGGTGTATGGTCTTGACATCAATCCTAGAGCAATCAAGATTTCTTGGATAAACTTATACATGAATGCTTTGGATGATAAAGGCCAGCCTATCTATGACATAGAGAAAAAAACTCTACTTGATAGGGTGGAGTTTCATGAATCAGATCTTTTGGCATATATTAGGGATCGTGGCATTCAACTTGAACGAATAGTTGGATGCATACCTCAGGTATGCTTGTAAATTGCACTACTCATTCAGTCCGAGAATGAGAATGGATTTTAATAGATGCTGTACTGCTTGATTTATTGTTATCATTATTATGTGTTATAATATACCCAGTGTTTCTGTCCCCACAGATTCTCAACCCAAACCCACATGCAATGTCTAAAATGATTACAGAAAATGCAAGTGAAGAATTTCTTTATTCGCTGAGCAATTACTGTGCACTTCAGGTAAGGAAATATTCTTGTTGTTTATTCTTGCCTGGAATTTGGATCAAGAAACTAACTTCCCAAGAGCCTAAACAAGCTTGGTATCCATACTTTCTGTAGGAAGGCCTTAAATTTCATTAGATCATGAACTTTATACAACCTAGAACCACTTTACAGCATCATTTCCACATAATGTTCATGAGGCATCAGGGAAAACATGTTAGAACTCTTTTATTTATCTTGAGATTAAATAAGAAATTAATGGACTATAAGTCCACAGATATTTTGCGAATCTGGTTAAAATCAGTTCTTTTTGTGTACTTTGATTTACTATCTTTTCCTTCTGCCACTTGAGGTTAGATGTTGGAAAAAGATTTTGTTTTAATTGTACTGTTACTTATTTTTGTTTCTTTTTTTTCTTCCACGTTCCGAAGGGTTTCGTTGAGGATCAATTTGGCTTAGGTCTTATAGCTAGAGCAGTAGAGGAAGGGATAGCTGTCATTAACCCTATGGGGATAATGATCTTCAATATGGGAGGTCGTCCGGGTCAAGCCGTTTGTGAGCGCTTGTTTGAGCGCCGCGGTTTCCATATTACTAAGCTTTGGCAGACAAAAATCCTCCAGGCAAGTGTACTTATTTTTAAATTAATAAAATTTCTTCATCCAAATTGTACCCCTTCTGAAATGTTTTGTCACAGGCCTCTGATACAGATATTTCGGCTTTAGTTGAGATTGAAAAAAGCAGTCCACATCGCTTTGAATTCTTCATGGGACTTTCTGCCGATCAGCGTATTTGTGCTCGTACAGCATGGGCCTATGGGAAAGCTGGTGGTAAAATATCTCATGCTTTATCAGTTTATAGCTGTCAACTCCGCCAACCAAATCAGGTTTTATACAGTTGCACTTTATCTTTATATTTAAGTTTTCAAGGTCAGTATGTCTGCCCCAGAAATGGAGAATAAAAAATCATGGATTGAATGACATGACAGGTGAAGCAAATTTTTGAATTTCTTAAGAGTGGCTTCCAAGAGATCAGCAGTTCTTTAGATTTATCATTTGAAGATGATGCTGTTGCTGATGAGAAGATTGCCTTCCTAGCCTATCTGGCAACGATTCTGAAAGAGAGTTCCCTCTGCACATATGAGCAACCAGCTGGAACCAAACAATTTCGAAGGTCCATTGCTGGTTTCATGAAGACATATCACAGAATCCCACTTACTGCTGATGTAAGAAAACTTTGTTTACTGATTCAGTTGTGTTAAGATTTTTCTTCTTTGTTATTTTCCTTCCCTCCTTTATCATCCACTTGTTCTATTTTTAGCATTTTGGAGTTTATCTCTTGACAAAAAAAACTATATATAGGTATATATTATTATGACTGTTAGTTAAGCTATTATTGCAATATAGGGAACATGTTTAAAAACTATGGGTTATAAAAGATTATGATTGAACTGTCGAGGAATCAGAAAAAAGGTAGTTCTTAAATCTTGACGACTTCATTAGATATAAATGTAGTTATAGACATCTAGTTGCATTAGTAGATACATGCTCCTAGTTATGCTTGGCTTCTAGATATACTGTCCAGTTCATGATTATCCTAACATACAATCAGTAATTACAAAGTATCCAAAATAATAATTCCTAAAATTAGAAGCTCTAGTTCTTCTTATGACATATAAAATTTACTTTCCAACAGTTTTATGTTATATGGCCCATCAATTAGATGAAATTCAAATACAAAGTAAGAACATTAGTAGGTAATTGATCAGTTCAAGAGAAAGCATGAGATATTGAAAGTAAGGGGATAATATAATATAATTCTTACCTTTGATAATGTACATGTAAATGTACAGGTATACCATGCGCAAGGACATTAGAGGCTTTGATAATAGAAGCACATTCAAAGCATCCTCTGATCATTGGAATTTATGAAGTTAAGAGGGAAATATGTATAGGATAAAAATAGGCTATACATGTTTTTCCCCGAGTATTTTAAGCTAATCTGAGAAAAGAAAAGATACATATTGAGTTATAGCTGAGATAAAAAAAAGTTAACAGACTAACTAAGCTCATGTGTTCTAGTTTATAGGAGAAGGATGTGTGCACCTCATACCACAGGATATCATCCAAATATGTAGCAAGTGTCCACATACCACATATTTCTAAAATGACTCTTTAAATGGAGCTATTGTATGATATCTAAATAGCATCCATTGAAACTTCCATGGATGAGAAAATCAACAATAATACTTCATAAGTAGTAACTCACATACTTATTTTCATTGTTGCTTAACTTAGATGAAAATATAGACGCTTAAAATTATTGTAACAACTAATTAATAATGACCTTGAGACTCCTTGTCATTTTGAACTTTGAATAACCTGCATTTTTTTCCCCAATGTGTGGATTAGCTAAGTTTGGAGGAATGACTTATCGATCTTGTTCAAAACTGGGTTTTACAGTTTTGATTTAAGAAAACCTTTTGGTGGTGCTATATCAAGCAAAGTCGCGAGATTCTAAATGGGCAAAAAGGCCCATAACTGAGATTTGTTGTCATAAATGTATTCATAGTTTCTACAACTGCTCCTATGATGGCTACCTAAAGCCTGTGTTTTAGTAACTTGAGCAGTGTTGAATTTGTTGAATTCCAGTAATATGTTGTTGTTGGTCCCGCCTCAAAATGTTGGTAACTGAGGCACTGATACAAATTTTATATAAAATTGGTATGCATTCTTATGCCCAGCGAACTGCAGGTCTGACTTATTTTTTCCTGATTTGTGGTAGAATGTTATTGTTTTTCCTTCACGGTCTGTTGCAATTGAGAGTGCTCTTCGGTATTATGCTCCAGCTCTTGCAATTGTTGATGAAAGTCTGACTCGGCATCTTCCGAGACAGTGGTTAACTTCTTCACCACTTGAGGTACGGTTAACTTATATGAATGATCAATTAATATTTCGTCTGTTAAGAAACTGAATTCGGTCGCTGCTTATGTGATGATTATATGTATTTCATCCATGTAGGTTAACAAATGTAAAGTTCCCATGGAACACCCAATCACAGTCATTGAAGCACCCCACCAATCAGATTTAATGATAGAGCTTATAAAGAAGCTAAAACCACAGGTGGTGGTAACTGGGCTTGCACAATTTGAAGCTGTTACTAGTACAGCCTTTGTGAACCTTTTAGATGTTACAAGAGAAATTGGATGTTATCTGTTGTTAGACATATCTGATCAGTTTGAGTTATCCAGCCTTCCCGGTTCAAATGGAGTCCTAAAATATCTTTCAGAAAATAAGTTATCCTCACATGCAGCAATTGTATGTGGCTTGGTGAAAAATAAGGTACTTTTTTCCCTTCATGATATCCACCAACACTGTTTCTAGAGTAGGTTTATTATGTTATCTAATGAAAAAGCGCCACGATCTTTCAGATTTATGACATTTTTCTTTTTAATATGAAACAAATACTCTCTGCAGGTTTACTCAGATTTGGAAGTAGCTTTCATAATTTCAGAGGATGAGGCTATATTTAATCACTTGTCCAAGATCATGGAACTACTTGAAGGGAATACTGCACTAATTAGTCAAAGCTATTATGCTTGTATTTTCCATGAACTTCTGGCTTTTCAGCTTTCTGACAGACATCCACATGCAGCGGTTTGTCAATTTCCTGTTTATAATTTTAGCCATTTGCATATCATCATAAAAAATATTTTAACATTACAATTTCTAGCAACCATAGAAGCCATAAAGTCAATCATTTATAAAGTTTGAAATATAATATGTTCAAGAGTGTTGGCTTGCCATGTTTTATAGAAGCATAAGCTCCTTGGGGGTGGGGTTTTGCTTTAATGAATTTTAGTACTTTTATCTTCTCTAGAACTTTTCGGTTGTGCACAATTTGGACCAACATGTGAAAATTTAAGAATAATGTGAGAAATGAATTTGCAGGCCTTTAAGCTCAGTTCTCATACTCTAATACCATAGTAAAAATTGTAATATCATGATACAGAGTGTCAATTACCAGTTTTCTTAAAAATGCAAACTTATAAGAGATGGACCAAGATTTTTTTCATCATTGATTTGATAAACCTATAAAAATACCACCAAATTATTGCATTTGTTTTATTCATACTACCGAAGTATTTTTTGTCTCATTTATGCCGTCCAACTATTGCATTTGTTTCATTTATATCATTTTATTCTGTTAGTCTCTGTCTAACGGTATCACATATCTGATAGTTAAGTGGTAGATTTAAAACAATTAGATAGTTAAATAGCTCCAAATTTACCACTTTAACTATCTGAGATGTTCTAAATTTATTACTGATGTGTGACGCCATTAGACAAAAATTAACGGAATGGGATGAATAGAACAAATACAATAGTTGGGTTGGTATAAACGAGATGAAAATGGTTTGATAGTATGAACAAAACAAATGTAATAGTTCGGTGTTATTTTTGTAGGTTTATTCAATTTTATATACATTGATGTGACAAAAGAGCTTTGAAACTTGCATGAGATTTCTTCTTCCTTCTCATGGAACTCAATTTATGACTATCTGGGCTAAGAGTAGTAACTTGGCTATGATCTACCATGTATTTTAACCAGACCACCTTGGGAAACCTTTATTGAAGCCACAAACTTCCTTGCAATCCTTTTTCTATTCAATCTTTTCTTCATTATGTTTCACTTTGATGATGTCCTCCTTAATGGTGGAGTCATTCCAATGTTTTAAGAAAATTTTAGGTTATTAATAATGCTGTTAGTCGGCTTATGAAATTAAATTTGTTATATTTTCTCCAGAGAGATTGTAAACTGGAAAAATCAGAAGGGACGTTCAGCGATACTAAATCATCCATCTCAGTCCTTGATGAAGGCGAGTTTTCAATCTGTGATGCAACAAGCTCTTCACTGATTCACATGGATGTTGATCAAAGCCTCCTGCCTGTGCCATTCCTTGTCAAAGCTGCTATTTTTGAAAGCTTTGCTAGGCAAAACATGACGGAGTCTGAAATAGATGTTGACCCTAGCATCAAGCAATTTGTTAAGAGCAGTTATGGTTTCCCAGTTGATAGCAGTACAGAAATTATATGTGCTGACAGCTCTCTGGCTCTGTTCAATAAGTTGGTGCTTGGCTGCACACAAGAAGGTGGAACATTGTGCTTTCCAGCTGGCTCCAATGGAACCTATGTCTCTGCTGCCAAATTTTTGAGAGCTAACATAGTAAATGTACCTACCAATTCTGAAGAATGCTTTAAGCTGACGGAGAGGACACTTTCCGTAATACTTGAGACTGTTCAAAAACCATGGGTGTACATTTCGGGACCAACAATTAATCCAACTGGTCATCTATACAGCAACTCAGAGATAAAAAAATTATTAAAAGTTTGCAGTAAGTTTGGCGCTAGAGTTATTATTGATACTACCTTTTCAGGCTTGGAATTTGACTCCGAGGATTGGGGTGGCTGGGATTTGGCAGGTAGTTTATCAAAGCTAAGTTCTAGCAATCCATCATTTTCTGTTTCTCTGCTTGGAGGGCTTTCTCTGAGGATGCTTACTGGCCCGCTCAGATTTGGGTTTCTGGTTTTAAACCAGCCTTTATTGGTTGATTTACTAAGCAACTTTCCAGGATTAAGCAAACCTCATAGCACTTTCAGATATGCCATAAAGAAGCTGCTGGATCCAACAACAGAGAAATCAAGTGACCTTCGGGATGCTATTAAAGGACAAATAAAAATTTTGGAGAGTAGATTCAAGCGTTTGAAAGAGGTCAGCTTTGCCACACTCTTACTTCCAATTGGTTTTAGCTTTACAGGATTATGTGTTGTACAATAATATAAATATCGTCAAGGGTATACATTTTAAGCATGGAATAGGTAAAAGTTGCTAGTTACAGTCAAAAAAAGGTGGAAAGTAAAACTAAAAATGAAAAACAAAAAGTAAAATGGATTCTGTTTGAAAATTATCCTAATGGTCGGGGACTTGTGATCTTTCATGGGTGCAGGCTTCACACGCATTGTTTATACTAACAACCTGTTACCTTGGTTTTATTTTATGATCTTACCATGCTAAGTTTTCTACAGACATTGAAGAACTGCGGTTGGGATGTACTTGAATCCCTTGCTGGCATTTCCGTGGTGGCAAAGCCCTCAGCCTACATGAGGAAGACTGTTGAAATTGTTACTGAAACCCGAGCTACACCAGAAGATGGAAGCTGCAATGGAGAGAAGCCTAGTAAAGTTGAGGTCAATGACTCAAATATTAGGGATCTTATTCATAAAGGCACTGGTCTATGCATCAACAGCAGCTTGTGGACTGGAATTCCTGGCTATTGCAGGTTTACTGTTGCTCTGGAAGAAACGGAATTTGAGCGGGCTTTAGAGTGCATTACAAAGTTTCACAGCATTATCACCAAGTGATTTACTCTTAAGCTATATTGGTTCTGTTTGTTGTTGCTACGAACTTATTTCAACTGTCATTTCCACAATACATGAGTGGATTTCTTCTCTGAAATCCGCATCAATATAAGTTTTATTTCCCACCATGTTCATATTTGTGCAATCGTCATACTAAAGCATGTTTCTTGGGCCTGAGATAGAATATAATCTCACTGTAAACATATAGAATTATTTTTAAAGCTTCCTTTAGATGATAAATTCAAATATTTACGTATAATTTGAGATATATATAATAATATTCATTGATTTTATTTATATTACTTTTGCTTTTGCTTTTGCTTTTACTTTATTTTTATTTTTATTTTTACAAAAATATTTTTTTTTTCAAGTATTAATATCTCCGTTATACTTAATATTCTTTCCAACCAGACAAAAATGGGGTGGAAGTGGTAGATGATAAATGATGGATATAAAGATGAGTATTTTAAATATAGATAATTAAAAATATTAATAATTTTTTTAAAATAATTATAATTAATTAAGCGTTTGGTATAAATAATTATTACCATATTGAAATTATATTTAACAAAAATTATACATATATTAATATTCTATTTTATATACATATCTATATTTGATTTGATTTTGTTTGAATGTGTATCTATTAAATTTAATTTTATAATTATTTAATATTTGTGTAGGTTAAACCAAATTAATGGGGGATAAAATTTATTGTCTCACAAATTTACGACTCAAAAACAAATAACACAATTTAAGTTAACTTAAATAGTTCAAATTTACTCAAAATTTTACTTGTATGTATTAATTTAAGAGTTAAGATTCGTACAATAATTATAATTGATAAATCTAACCAAACATATATTATCGTTGAATTACTCTTAATCAATAAAAAACAATTTTAATAACTATCCTTAACTATTATTATAAGGTTTACATGACGTTTAAAAAAATTAGAACGATTTTAATTAATCTAAATATCATGATAAATATGAGTTTTCATAATAATCGGGATCTATCATAGAAAAAATGATCGTGATGAAAAGTTTTAATAGACACAATTGCCCGCGTGGAAAATATTTTCCATGATGAATATTTGACCACCCTAAAAAATTAGGGATGACAGTCATGCAAAATTACCGATAAAAATGCTTAATTTTAGGATGATTGTTGATTTGTAATTAACATTCAAAAATATAAAGTTTATTCTTTTTAATAGTATTTCGATTTTGATACTTTTCTACCTCCTTGAATGTACTACGGGTAATATAACATATCATAAAAAATAGCAATTCAATCGCAAAACAAATTTCAATAATTAACAAGGGCAAAGTCAATCAATATTCTTGCTCCAAGACATCACAAAAAAAGGACATAAATATCAATAAACTTCTCAAAATATCAATATAGTTTCTAACCTAGCAATTTTAGCACTTGATTTATCTTAAAATCATTTACGCTTATTGTTTAGCTAATTTACTAACCAGTTAGTTAACCATTGGTTTATTACTAGTTTATAATCCATTTACTAACCACTTGATTAATCACTTGCAGTATTTATTAACTAAACGATTGTGATTCAAATTTGAGAAGTTATTGTTTAGGATAGGAAACTGATTAATCATTTAGTTGAAATTTCTTCAAAATAAACTTTGATTGAAATTAATTTGTTTCTTTATATTTAGGCCATGATTAGGTGCTAATAAGCTTGTCTTAGTACATAAAGAATACCTAAATGTAAAGCAACAGTTACATGGCTTGATTTTCATGATCTATTGATAAGCTAATTTATTCTACTACTTCCTCTTCGTTAATAATCTTGTGTATTTCCGTAGCATTGAAATTGGATTAATTAGTTAATCATATACATTAGTGTTTGATAGTGGTAACTGTGATGTTTTCTTTTGACATGTAAAAAATGCCACAAATGAATACTACTCTTTTACAGCATTGCGTAAAACATAGTTTTTGTGAATGTCATAAATGATATTAGGTAGTTTTTTTTAGTGTCGAAAATGATTCAAATTATTGTAATCAATTTTTTAATTTTATTTGATAGATTTGATAATAAATTTGAAAACACATTCTCAAACATACGTATTATTCATTAAAATAATTAAATTTATAGAACTTCACAAAAACACAAAATAATAAACAAAAAAAAATTAAATTAAATTAGAAGGAAAATACAAGTTGGAGCCATTTTGTATTTGAGTGAGAATTGAGAAACATCAACCCTCAATCTGTCCATCTTAACAGAGTTATTATGAGTTGAAATTATGAAATGCATGTGTGATGTTTCGATATTATTCCTTTCTTTTTCTTTTCACTTTAATTTCCTCTTTAATTGCATGTGGACTGTTTGAGATTAAAAGAGAAGAATAAAAAATTGGACACAATTCTTCGAAATATGAACCCTTACATCTTTTATTTATTTACATGTTTTTTGGTCTGTGTACTTATTTGAACAGAAGATTCAAGGCCTGATTATGGCAGATAAGGACTTTAGTATTGCAATTGCCCATTGCCCATTGCCCATTGCCATGAGTACCACATGTAATTAAGAGAAAGTAATGTTATATTATTTAGTTGTTAGATAGATGAAGGAGATGTTAGTATTGGATTTAATTTTAATATTAAATTGTAAAGGTATGCAATTTGTTGAAAGATGATTTGAGGTAGATGTATTTATTATAAGAAATTTGTATCAATTAATCTCTTATATTATAAAAAATGTCATTTATTTTTATACATTTTGTTAAAGATAACAAGACAAATTTTACTATTTATTCAATATTTTAGTAGTTATATAATAAAAATCTAATTATTTACTTAATATTTTAATAGTTTTTATATTAAAATATCTTAACATAAATCATTTTTTTTATCTTTTCTTTATTTATTAATAAAAAAGTATTATTTTATTTTAAATATTAATAAAAATATTTTTGGCCATTTTTTTTTACATTTTTTACAAAAGTAAAATAAAATCAAATCAAATGACATATTTTTTTTCTAAGGGAATAAAAGATCCCTTTAACTTAATGTAAGGCAATTATGTGATATTTTTATTTATATTGAAATGAACGTGGTCATAATTAGCAAAAAAAAAATTAGGATGATTTATTTTTATAATTTTATACATTTTTGGGTAGTAATGTACAATTTTTTAAAGAAAATCAATTCTTTATTAAATGACCAAAATTTAAAAAGGTACTAAATGGAGGTACTCAAATAATAAATATAAGAAAAAAGTGTCAATTAGGTAAAATTAAAAAACAAAATCCACCTAAATTTCAGAGAAAATTATATTATGATATGATGATAAAGTGTCATTTTATGACGCGGTGATCATATTCTCATTAGGCTGGCTTTATTTTGTAGGTGGCTTTTGTTATTATTATTATTTTCCTTACTTTAAAAGAATTTGTGTGAAATCCTTTATATCTAGATTTTTATCTAAATTTACTGTAACTTTTTATTTAATTTCTCTCAATTAATACAGTTTGGTTTTTTTATGGCTTCCAATCCATATATAGGGCCTTTTCCCATTACCTAGAAGGTGTTCGATAATAGCTTTCAATGAGGCTCAATTTATTTCTATTTTTAAAAAAAATTGCTTGTATTTTATTTTTTTATCTATTCATTTACAGTAAATTAGATCGAACTTAACACAATTTAATATTTTATACAACATAATTTATTAGTCTCTGGTCACACATAAATCTTCTCATCTTATTTATTTATAATAAAACTCATATAAATTTATTAAAATCTAACAATAACTACAACTTATTTTGTAAGTTAAAGGATTAGAAAGTTATTATTTTTTATTTACATCGGAACTAATTTTTTTAATATATAATTGTATGTTATTTTTTTGAAATATAATAATTTATTTTTTCAATTATTAAATTATTTTGATTTTAAAAATTAAAAAAATAACTCATAATTTAAACTATTCATACAAGGTGAGTATTAAAAGAATTTGTACAACCAAATATGATTTTAATACATTACTGATGATTGTCTTTTAACACATTTTTTTTTTTAAATATTTTAATTCACAAAATCTCTTAACTATTAAATAATACATTTTACTTATCTATTATTTTATCTAATGATATTATTTTTCATATAATTATAAATAAAATAATAGTAATAATTTGATTTATATTAAAAATATTAATTATAATTGTGTTTGTGATTTAAATAAATATAAATTATATTTATAATAACTTTTATATTTTTTTATACAGCTCAACTCATAAACTCGTAAATAAGACTTAAATTATAGACATTTAATATATTTAAATGGTTGTATATTGTTAAATTACAATTCATTATCTAATATGTAGGTATTATATTTAATATTTGATATATTAAAATATATATTATTTAATATCATTTTAAAATAATTTTTTTTTGGCTCCATCACTGTATTGTTGTATATACGTTAATCATGTTGTGTTCTTTTAAGTTATAATCTCAAGTTTTCTTCATTAAATTATATTAAATTAAAAAAAATAATTTAATAAAATATTTGAAGTTACAAATAAAATAATAATAAATGAGTGAACTGATTTCTATTTTATTTTCTAGTGATACAAGTATGTAACTGAACGTAGAAAATTAAAAAGTTACGCCAAGTGACATAAACGTGGGGTTAGAGATGGGACACCATGTAAGATGTTAGATGTTAGATGTTAGATGGATTTTTGTACAAAATGATCAAATCTCATATAATACTTTAAAAAAAGGAGTATTGGTATTATAGTTTAAAAAGAGGTAAAATTTGACTTGTAATTTGAGAATTAATTTTTGTGTAGGTTTTTTAATTTTTAATATTTTTTAATTTATTTACCAATTTGAATAATATAGTTTCATATCTATATAAATTGATAAAATAATTTAAAAATTAAATAATATAAATTAATAAATATATAAAAAATAGATTATAACAATATTAAATATATAGTATGTATAACAATAAATATTTATATATTTATGTGATTTTGTCTATAAAAAACATATCATATGTAATAGTTTAGAAAATGGTTGAATTGTGGTTTAGGTTGGTCAAAATTTAACCTTAAACTTGAAAAGTTATTTTTTTTTTAAAAAAATAATCTCATTTTACAAAATATAATTATTATAAACATAAAAAATATTAATATCTTATAAATTTATAATTAATTTTAAATATAATATAATACATTATTATTATTAATAATAAATATAAATATAATTATATTTAATAAATAATTATGATATAAAAAATAAAATTTATATATATCCAACTTTATATAAAATATAATACAAACATGGAACATTATATCGTAAATTTTACGTGAAAATATTATCTAATATATTATTATTATTATTATTATTATAATAAAATATATAAATTATATCTAATTAATTATATTTTAATACTTAAATAAAATTATTATTAATAAATATTTGTTATCTTAGTAATAATTAAAATTATAATAATATTAGAGATATGTGTTACAATGTAATTTATTTTTAATTTTTTTAATCTTAAATAATTTATTTTTTTAAAATGTCAATAATTATTGTAACTATTTAGTAAAGTTTTTAATAATTTAAAATTTTATAATTTATTATTATTATTTTAAATTATTTTATAATAAAATTTTGATAAATTATTTGTTATAAAAAATATATATTTTATTATATAAATATAAATTATTTTTTAGTTATAATAAAAATAAATTATTATTTTATTTTTGGTTTTTTTTTAAAACAAGAAGAGAGAAAAAAAAAATGGAGTTGAGAATTAAGGAAGGAGAGAGAAGAAGATAGTAGAATGGTGAGTTTGAAAAAAAAGAGGAAGAGAGAGAAGAAAGTGAACCGTGAGTTGAAAAAAAAATTGACCGTCAAATGATTGTATAAGTTTTAATTTGATTATTTTTAAACTAAAATGCATTGAATCTTTTTTTAAACTATGAAAGAGAATATGCTTTTTATAGAAAAAAACTAATGTTAGATGTTAGATGTTAGATAGGGGTGAGTAGTACTCTTAACTTTCTTTCTTTCTTTTTATTTTTATGCGATGAATGCTCGTCAGAATTACCAAGGAACAAAAAAATAAAAAATAAAAAAAATCTATATTTTATATTATAATATTATAAAGTATAATGAAGATATAAATTGTATTATTCGTTTAATATTTTATAATTGTATATTTTATTTTAATAAATATTAAAAATTTAATTTTTTTATAGATTTAATTACATTTGAATTCAAATCGATAACAAATAACACTATATATTTTATATGTTATCTTTATTTTTTTATTTTATTAAAACATCAATAACTTTTCTTTAATAAGAATTATCTAAATTTTAAAATCTTATAATTTTTTTATAATTTATTGTTATTATTTTCAAACTAGTTTGTAATAAAATTATATCAATGTTGTTTAATATAAAAGATTAAGTATTTTTTATTACATATATTTTATTTTTCTCCTTCTCACATAAATATTATTTATTTTTTATTATTATTGACTTAAAATTTTAATTTTTTAATATAAAATATTAATTATTAACTTATTTTTTTATAATAAAAATATAAAATAATTAAAAAACAAAAATAATATTTAAAAATTAATTGGATCCTCCCTATAAGAATATTAAGTAAATATGAAAATAAATTCCAAATCATAGACAAAAAAAACAAAAAACGAAACTTTGATCTCGTCTCACAACCTTAGAGGTAGGACACATTAAAGATACTAGATCTAGATCTATGGAGTAAAATGTTCTAACTTTTTTGTTTTTATTTATGAAAAATAAATTATCATTCTTAATATAAAGATTAAAATTAGGTTTGTTAATCTTGCTTGATAAGTAAATTCACGTGGAATATCGTGTTGGATATAATGATCGGGATAACAAAATAAGAATATTTTATAACATGAGGTAGGATAAGGATATAGATTGTATTCTTCATCTCATTTCTCAAAATTATATATCATATTTTAACAATTATATAAAAAATTAATATTTTTTATAGATTTAATTACATTTAAACTCAAATGAATTATAAATAATACAATATATATTTTATAGAAAAATGGCACAAAAGTTTGTTAAATTAGATTATTTGTGTCGTTTAGTATCTTATGTTAAAAATGGAGTAATTTAGTCAATTAGTTATAAAAAAGAGTAAATTAAAGACAAATCATATTATTGTAATGATTTTCTCTTAAAATATTATTATTTTTATGTCAAGTGATTAAATGTGATTATAACATGAATATTTAATAATAATAAAATCACATTTTATATGAAAAATTCTCAATATTTTTTTCATTATTTATTAATTGATATTATTTTATATTATATATAAAAATAATTTTTTATTTGAATTTTTTTTTATTTTTTCGTAAAATATTTCATATTAAATTTTATCTTTATAATATTTAAAAACTTTTATTTTAATCGCGTTTTAATTAATTAACAGAAAATAACAATATTTTAAATAAAAAATCATTAAAATAATATCATTTATTCTTAATTGATAATTTCTATAAAATTAAGGGACTAAGGTGGCATTCGATTCGCAAAATGAAATTAGAAACAGAATCAGAATCATAATGGAAATGAAACAATGTTGTTTGGTTTGATCACTAGAATCAAGTTCGGAATCAAGATTACAGTGTTTGGTTTGCTACTCGAATCAAGTTTGGAATCAGGATTACAGTATTTGGTTTGCTATTGGAATGGAATGAAAAAATTGCAAATTACCTTAATATCTATACATTCAGTAAAGTTCATATAATGTCATTTAATTACTATTTTTTCTTCAGACAAAATAAATTATTGAAATCATTATTTTTCTAAATAATTATTACTTAATTAAAAAGAAAATATATTATTAAAATTATTATTTCTCTAAATAAGCTTAGGGTTTTGAGGTTTTAGATTTGAGATTTAAGATTTAGGGATTTAGGATTTGGGGTTTAGGGCTATATTTATGGGTTAAGGTTTAGGGTTAAAATTATTATTTTTCTAAAAGGGGTTTAGGGTTTTAGAATTTTGGATTAGAGTTTAGGGTTTTAGGATATGGAATTTGGGGTTTAGGATTTGGGAATTTAGGTTTTAGGGTTTATAATTTTAGGATTTAGGGTTTAGTGTTTTGGGATTTGGGGATTTAGGTTTTGGGTTTTGGGATTTAGGGTTTTGGGTTTTGGGATCTAGGGTTTAGTGTTTTGGGATTTGGGGATTTAGGTTTTGGGTTTTGGGATTTAGGGTTTTGGGTTTTGGGATCTAGGGTTTTGGGTTTTGGGATTTGGGATTTTGGGTTTGTGGATTTGGGATTTGAGTTTAGGGTTATATATTAGGTGAGGGTAAAATTGAAAAAGAAAATTGATATGAGAATGAAATCATGATTCCTAAAAGAGGAGAAATAATTGTGATTCCTTCTCATTTAGTAATCAATTATATTTCGTACCCTCCATTAAGGTTAACCAAACACACAAAATGAAAGGAATAAATTCTGATTCTTTTTCATTCCCTCCAACCAAACATCACCTAAATGATACCGTCTTTAACTTGAGAGATTAAATTATACAAATAGCATAATCTAAGGACTTACATGCCATCTCATCTAATATTTTATATTTTATACTTTATTAAAATATCAATAATTTTTATTTTATAAAAAATATTTAAATTTTAAATATATAAAATCTTATAATTATTTTATAATTTATTCTCAATTTTAAAATAAAATTCTATTCATATTATTTAATATTTTTATCATTAGAGAGAGCCCATCTCTATCTAAACTACTTAGTGAATATCACATATAAAAAAATTATTCAATTTTGATGACTAAATTATGAGTTTTTTCTATTTATTTATTTATTATTGTTATTTTTTTTTATTATAACGGGTTCTTTAGGAAAAAAAATGTTTATAAGGGTTCTCTTAAAGAATTGAGTTTATGTGTATAAATAAGAATAAGTTTAAGCACACCCCAAACTCAACCAATTCTATAAAACACTCCAAAAATAATTTCATTAATAATTATAATAACTAAAATTTATAGTTTTAATATTACATAAAGTATTATTTTACATAATTGCCCTCGTATAATGAATTCTACTATTCATGCTTCCATCATCGCCAAATTCAAAACCAAACTAGTCCAAAAATCTTATGAGAAAAATGAGACTAAAAATCATACCAAATATTTATTACAAATCATTCAATTTTTTTAAGAATTGGTTACATTTTGAATATAATCTAAACCATATATATCTTATTAACATCAATATAGATTTCAATCAAAGACTACATTATTGAATAAAAAACTCATTTTTGAATTACTTCTCATATTGAAGGAAAAAACTTAATAATAATGTAAATTGAAATTGGATCAGATTTTACAAGTGAGTTTTTTCGTTCATCACTCAATTCTATATACAATTATTTATGCTTCTAAATTTTATAAAATTTCTTTCTCATTGTACATTTGATTTTAATCGAGTGTTAAATAAAGAATTATACAAACATTACGCTAGGTAACAAAACAATATCTAACCATAATTTATATGATAATTATTAATTAATTTTTTCATCTAATTATATGATATAACAAAATGATATAAAAATAAATTCATATGAACTCACTTAAATATTGTTATAGTATACTGAATTGTTGGTTTTTGAAATATATAAAATCTTTAAATGAAACAAAGTATTATGATATAACATGAAAAATGTTACATTGTGAATATCATATAATTTAATATGTTACCTTATTTGAAAAGGACTCTAATGTAATATTTTATATATTTTATTATGTCTATTATATTAATAGTTTAAATAAATTATATTTCACTATTTATGTGTATCTTTTTGATATTTTTTTTCCTAATATTATAAATATAATGTAATTTTTAATATTCATTAAATATGTGATACAAAGATTGAAATAATCCATATTTATAGTGGTCAATAGATATTTCACAAAAGAGAAGAAAAATATATGCGTAGTATTCCAAATGAAATATGCATTAAAAGAAATGTGACTTTGGATGAATTAAGAAAATAAATATGCGATGCATGTATTTAGGTGGAGATATCAACATCAAAATGAATATATGGGGCATTCATATAGCTATAAACTTAACAAATAATAGAGATATAGAGTATTTCGTCAATAAAAATGTTGAAAAATATAAAAAAGAGTACAACAAATTGTACGTAACTTATACAATCCAACAAAATATCCAAGAAGACATTAATCTATCTTCAAGCTTTGATTATGTAATAAGTTTAGATAATGAGATTTGTTTGAAGAGATTATAGTGTTATAGGCTTTCTAGAGAGAAGTGTGAAATGTGAATAATGATCAATCCTCACTCATTCATCTCACAAAGAAGGTATATATAGATATATAAGAGAGTATGAGTCACTATTATAAGGATGAATGCTTTTTTTGAGATGTATCAAATGTGTGAGAGTATGCCTTATATGATAAGACTATAAACATTTGGTAAGTCGTTACTATTAGGCCATTTTTACTTAGGTTTTGTCTTAATCATTAGGCCTTGGTCATCAGATATTTTAATCAGAATTGGATTGATTGCTTCCAAAGACTAAGTTACTATATAGAGGGTTCTAGATGACAACATTACCTTCAACATATGAGCGAGGTATCTCAGGTCGATAGGATCACCTACCTACTACCTAGATAATACTAAACATTAACTCCCCTATTATCTTCATTTCGAGAAATTAAGGAAATATCTATGAACCAAGTAAGCACTTCAACTTTTCCAAACAAGATAACTCCCCTAATAGATGTATGGATCCAATATGTGAAGCAGAAGATCCTCTTATGGAATAATGGGTAATTTAGTCTATAACATTCAAACTTGGACTCTGATATTCATTTATAAGGATATTAGTTTATCCATTGGATACATTTGACATTAGTCTGACCTAAATGAACCCTAGCTAGTGGCTAATGTTACTACACCCCTTCATTGTCGTAGGGGAACACTGAGTAGACCTTACGAATAAGGAGGTGAATGCTCTTGATAATTTGAGAGCATAGATCAAAGCCTCTGTTGGTCGTGTGTTGACACTAAAATTCCTCGATAATGCATTTGGTTGGAAAAATAAGTATTTGTATATAGGGTGACGAGGTGGAGTTTTGATTCCGTCATACATGGAGTGACAATTTGAACATAGCCTAACCTCATGTCAGTGAGCTCCCTAATAGTTTAGAACTTGAGTTTGTCTATTCTTGTAGACATGATTTATACAAAGTTTGATTTTGAAGATTCGATTTATGTATGGTACTCATGACCTATAGCTCATAATGTCAAATACTAGTCAAAATATCTTACCTCTATGGACAGAATATTCAATTATCTAGATGATGAACCTATTAAAATTCCTTCTTCATCCCCAATCAATCGATAAAGTATTCCTAGTTTGTACTCATTATCATCTCTTGCTACAACCTCAAAGAAAAAGGAAATAGGTTTCCCATTTCCCAAATCAAAATTGACAACATTGAACTTGAAGAAGTCATTTTGAAGGACATTGTGGTGCTAAACACTTTGATAACATATATTGACGAAGGAATTTTTGGATGGCCTAAATTGACGAGTGGCATATGGTAATTTTGGATGTGATGTTGAACAAACCAGGGTTATGCAAGTCCCTAAGGAGGAAGGGGCCTCCAACATAAAAATGATGGCTAATCATCTCTTAGAGGTAAGATCATACATAATTTTACACTTTGTTACTTTACTTTGATAGATAATTTATCTCTTCATCTTGCTATTTTTTAACACTTGTATTTCATTAGGTTCTAGCATTGGTTATAAAAGAAGAGCTCTTCCTCAGAGCACACAAATATGAGGAACATGGTAATTACTTACAAAGAACAAGGCATAGAAAAGGCCTTGGAGAATATTTAGCTCTCTATCTAAATTGATTGATAGCTCAAAAGTGGGATGAGCTTCATGATTTGTAGTTTGAAAATACAAGTTGAGAAGCTAGACCTGATTATGCCTTACTACACCTTGAAATTGAATTCCACCCTTGTATGCGCTTCCTAAAAAAGGGGTTCACATTAGTGAACTCAACCATTTCTTAGGATAGTCAACAAGTCTCTTATCTCACATCCTAATTGAAAAGGTCCATTTGGACACCTTACTCCATACTTAAGGGTTGTCACTTTGATTTTTCGCGAGATAGGAGACATGCAAGGATGAAATTGAATTCTACCCCTACATAAGCTTCCTAAAGAGGGAATCTATATTAGCGAACTTAAGATATTTTTTTAGATGGGTGACACACCTCTTATTCCGCATTCTAAGTAGGGGTCCATTTGGCCACCTCATTTTGTATTTGGGGATTATTGTGTTGATTTTTTACGAGAATTTTTTAGTAGTGAATCTTTTTCTTCCCTAGGTTAGGGGTTTTCTTACATGGCTTTACGCCTACATCTAGATTGGAGGGGACCATTTGGCCTTTTCACTCTAAACGAGGAATACATATTCTCCAAGTAATGAAATTCCATGAGTGATTGATTTAAGTTACCTTCTTATTTATATTTTACAAAATACTATGATCATAAACATAAATAAAGTTAATAGATGTACCCTATTTTTAGAGTTTATATTCCAATTTTGACCTCATGTCTATTCCTTTTTTTTCTTCAAATTTCACCTTTAAGACATTCTTTTATTGACGATTAATATTTTTTTGATAGAAAGTATCTTATTGGGAGAAAACATTCTCTAATAATAAGGTAATTTTTTTTTATAATAGTTATCTAGTTAATAGGAGATATCTTAATAGGAGATATTTTATTAATAAGAAATAGATAAAAATCTAAAATTAAAATTATTATTTTGACGATATCACGTTTTAGTGTTTTGTTAATATTAATTTATTGGTTATAATTTAAATGCAATATAATCCTAATTCAATTAAAGGATATTTTTAAAAAATCAAATTTATTTATTTTACTTACTTTAGTTTTGCCCTTTTGCATTTGAATGTAATGTCCCGAAATCTCTTTGATATATCCTTTCAGTTTTTACCAGCACAAACCCTATAACGCACGGACTTTCACATGCGAAGACACTCCCGACGCTCTCTGGAAACTCCACTCTTCAGCTTTCACTATATAGATTCCGGAAGCTAATTGAAGCTTAGGGAGATAAACAAATATGGCGGATTTGATGTTGATGATGAAAGAAGTTGAAGCAACAGCGACCCAGTTGGGTATCGATTTATCTCAGATCGATTTCAATTCCATCCGATTGCCCCCTAACGAGGACTTTGGCATTAAAAGGTAAACTCTATTAATAATGTATTTTGGGTGTGTTTTGTACCTTGGGTAATGTTTGTATTTTTTCTGAGTCATTCTGTATGAATAGTATTGTATATGTACGAGAGAAATAGTCTAACACAATATGATTTTATTGTAATGGTCGATTATTATGGAATTGAATATATTGAAAGTATTGTTTTAATAAATGACGCAAAAAGTGACTTATTTTCTGTATATGTGATTTGCGAAGAATTGGATAGGAAAGTTAAAGCATCACTTAAGAATTAGCCAAGCAAACTGCAAATTGTTATGACCCGTGGAACTTAGTTTGTTCTTGGTTTGTTATTTTTCTTATAGTTTGGAGTACTATTCGGAATTGTAAACTACTTTAGTTCAATCATAAGCACCCATTTGATTGGTAGGATTCGGAAATTGTAAAGTGAGGTGCTATATAGGGGGGATTTTGATTTTGCGGTTACATTTGCAATTAATGCAGTGATGATGAAGATTTGCTACATAAGGATGGTGCAGAGTTTGAATCTGGGTTTGAGAATGTTGTTGTTGTGGATAACCTACCGGTCGTTCCTCAAGAGAAGTTTGAGAAGCTAGAAGGTGTAGTTCGGAAGATCTACAGCCAGATTGGTGTTATTAAGGATGGGGGTCTTTGGATGCCTGTTGATCCAGAGACTGGAAAATCCGTTGGTTATTGCTTTATTGAGTACCACACTCCTCAGGTATTCTTCCCGTACATTTATTCAAACTAATAGTCATTTCTGACTTTCCGTTAATTATCTGATCGTGTTGTTTTACCTCTGTTATTGCAAAAGATGTAGTTAGATATGCTTTCCCAAAGGCTCACATAGCTTCAGATTGGGCCCTGCTCCATTATTCTTAGAATAAATTTATAGTTTCTTTTTCATTCTGTGCTTGTAGTTCCACTGCAGTGCAAAATGCTGTTTGTGGTTTCAGGTCAATGTTTATGTTATCAAAGTAGTCAGATTTGGTTGACCAAAAAGACTAGTAAGATTTGGTTTAGGATATCATAGAAATAGTTTTGTGAAAACAAAAATTCCAACCCCTTAAAAGTTATAAAAACAAAAAAGAGCACTCTTCACACCAGTTTATTTCACTTTGAGTTCAAGGGGATGGTGCTATTTTTGTTGCTTAGAGTTTTAGGCGTGGTTATTTGTGTAATTTTCGCAATATTTTCCCAATGTTTATGATACAAGAGATACATCATAGATTATAACATTTTAGTAAACGAGATTTCTAGCAAGCAACAAATTCTGGATTTTGCTAGGTGTAATGCAGGTCACTGTGCTCTCAACTCAAATGATTGGTTGGATGATAATCATAGTTGAGGATCCAGAAACATACAAAACTGATATAATGCTTTTGCAAGTTTCATTCCCATCCCAATACCCACTAACATCTTATTGTATTTCATTGTATCTAATTGCACGTAAAAAGAGTTCATAATTTGATTTTTTTCCAGAATGTAGTGTGTATATAATTTTAGCTATTTACAGTTGGGTTCTCATTGTTTCTTTTCAAATTGTGGTTAAAATAATTTAGGAAGCTGATCTTGCTAAAGAGAAGACGCATGGTTACAAATTGGACAGATCACATATTTTTGCTGTCAACAAGTTCGATGACATCGAGAAATTCATGAAAGTTCCAGATGAGTGGGCACTTCCAGAATTCAAACCATATACTCCTGGGGTAATCTTTTACATAATTTCTATTCTGGTTTCTTATCTTTTAACCTTGGTCTTTGATTTTAAGCACTTACAACACATGACATAATTGTTCACTTAAATGGGTTTGCTTTGTTAACCATATTTTATCCCTTGGTGGAAAATTTTTCCTTCTTTTGTTTCGATTCTCACTTTTGGTTAATTATTTCTCTCATTATATTTACTTTGGGTTCCATTGCAGGAAAATCTTCAACATTGGCTTACTGATGAAAAGGCCAGAGACCAGTTTGTTATTCGTGCTGGTTCGGATACCGAAGTTTTATGGAATGATGCACGGCACTTGAAGCCTGATCCAGTTTACAAGCGTTCTGTTAGTATCATGCTTATACTAATGGTTTCCTGTCAATTATTCATCTTGCGTTTAAAACCAACATGATAATGAACTATTACTATTGCTTTTGCAGTTCTGGACAGAAAGCTTTGTGCAGTGGTCCTCGCTAGGCACGTATTTGGCAACTGTTCACAGACAGGGTGCTGCTGTATGGGGTGGTGCCTCAACCTTTAACCGACTTATGCGTTATGCTCATCCCCAGGTTTTTTTTTCTTTTATACCTTGGATTTTTATTTTTTTGCCTCTTTTCTTCTCACTTTCTGCTGGTTTTTACCTTCTACTGTATTAACTGCAGGTCAGGCTCATTGATTTTTCTCCTGGCGAGAAATATTTGGTAACCTACAGCAGTCACGAACCCAGCAATCCTCGAGATGTGAATGTGAGCTTTTTTTTTAATGGATATCACATTTATGACTTTATTGTCGGTTACTATTTTCTTGTTAGCATTTGTAATGTGTGTTTCTTGTGCAGAAGGTTGTGATAAACATTTTTGATGTGAGAACCGGTAAAGTGATGAGAGATTTTAAGGGTAGTCCTTCAGATTTTGCAGTTGGAGGAACTGGGATTGTTTCTGGGGTTTCTTGGCCCGTTTTTAAGTAAATCCTCTTTGCTACTGGTCTCCATCAATTTGTTAAACTCTCCTCCCCTCTCCATCATTTTTCCAATGTAATTTTAACTAATATCTGTATTACTTGTAACTCAATTGGATTTAATTATTTTCTCAGGTGGGCTGGTGGAAAAGAAGACAAGTACTTTGCCAGAATTGGGAAGAATGTTATCTCTGTTTATGAAACTGAAACCTTTTCTCTTATTGACAAAAAATCAATAAAGGTTGAAAATGTTGTGGACTTCAGTTGGTCGCCGACTGAATCAATCCTTGCCCTCTTTGTTCCTGAATTGGGAGGTGGGAACCAACCAGCTAAGGTGAGTGATGTTTCCTGAATCAATCCTTCCTCCTATCTACTATGTTGTTGGAGAGATTGACCTGTATGTTTCTCATTGTGCAAATTGTAGGTGAGTCTTGTTCAAATCCCTAGCAAAGAAGAGTTGAGACAAAAGAATCTTTTTAGTGTTAGTGACTGCAAGATGTACTGGCAAAACAATGGTGATTACCTTGCTGTCAAGGTGGATCGTTATACAAAAACTAAAAAAAGCACATATACTGGCTTTGAGCTCTTTCGAATTAAAGAGAGGGATATCCCTATTGAGGTTTTGGAACTTGAGAATAAAAATGACAAGATAATTGCTTTTGCTTGGGAGCCCAAAGGGCATAGATTTGCTGTTATCCATGGTGATAATCCTAGGCCTGATATCAGTTTTTACTCCATGAGGAGTGCTCATAACACAGGCCGGGTTTCAAAACTGACTACTCTAAAGGGCAAGCAAGCAAATGCTCTCTTTTGGTCACCTGCAGGCAAATACATTATACTGGCAGGATTAAAGGGTTTCAATGGACAGTTGGAATTTTACAATGTCGATGAATTAGAAACCATGGCAACAGTAGAGCATTTCATGGCAACAGATATTGAATGGGATCCTACTGGAAGGTAATAATAATATTTTTTTTATTTTTTACCTTGAATGTTTTAGTAATCCATGTCTTTAAATCTGGTTGAACTTGGACATATAACTTTTTATTTTCATTTTGAACTGAATAAATTGTTCTGTAGGCTGTGTTTTACAAGGCAATGAAGATGTTCTTAATACTACGAAGCAGATTCATTCCTTCTTTTCGTACTCTTTATGATTTTGGTATTTGGTACTGATGTATTTTGTTTTTTAAGGTACGTTGCAACTGCTGTCACATCAGTTCACGAGATGGAAAATGGTTTCAACATCTGGTCCTTCAATGGCAAGCTACTTTATAGAATATCAAAGGATCATTTCTTTCAGGTAATTCAGTCTTAGTTGCAGTAGACATTGCCTCATGAGTTGTACACATGGTGCCTCCTGTGCTTCTGAAGTAGCCACATTCATGGTTAACACAGGCACATATTGCATGTGTATTTTTCTTTTTGTTATTTCTTTTGCATTTATGTTAATTTGTTTTATTTTATTACTTTGGCACTCACTATCTTTGTTATTGTCATTTTATGATTTTGAATTTCAAATGACAAAATTTGATATCATTTCATTGATGTTCAACCTTTCTCAGTTGCATGGTTTGATTAGTTTATTTACCTGCAAAATGTTCCTTTTTTCTAGTTTCTGTGGCGCCCAAGACCTCCGTCTTTCCTTAGCCCTGAGAAAGAGGAAGAAATTGCGAAGAACTTGAAGAAATACAGTAAGAAGTATGAGGCAGAAGATCAGGATGTTTCCTTGTTATTAAGTGAACAAGATCGGGAGAAGCGGAGAATGCTCAAAGAAGAATGGGACAAATGGATGAGTGAGTGGAAAAGACTTCATGAGGAAGAGAAATTGGAGAGGCAGAAGCTTAGAGATGGTGAAGCTAGTGATGAAGAAGAAGAAGAGTACGAGGCCAAGGAAGTTGAAGTAGAGGAATTTTTGGATGTCACAGAGGAGGTTCTTTCATTCGAGTACGGTCAGGAGTGAGTAATAACATAGTGAGTTATTTGGCCATTGTCGCTAGGTCTTTATCAACGATCAAGTCACTAGATAACAAGTAGAATCGTGTTGCACTACAGCATTGGGTAGACGTAAGACTTGTAGGAGCAGCAGCATCTTTGTTTCCACAAACATCAAACGCTTCAACTGTTTTCCTTTCTTTTATTTCTGTTTGTAGACAGACGGTTAGGCATGAGAGCTTTTAAGAAGCGCAGTTCGATGACATGATTTGGTTTGCATGGTCATTTCTAGGGTTAAAAGACAATGAGATTGAATTGCAACCATTTTTGCGTACTAGCTATATCGTTTGCTTTGTGAAAATGATTTTGGATTTTGCAGATTTTATAAGATCATCTTTATTTTGATTGGGAAACTTCTTTCTAGGATGATCTCTCATCTCATTTGAAGGGTGGTATAGAAGTGAGTGATGGAAGATTGATACTGAAGTGATTAACCTGTCCCCCATAATTTGGGGTCCCTTGATAAATAGGGCAGATAATATATCTAATGATATAAACTATGTCAATGATAATGGTAAGCGACTGGAGACTGCCATCAATTTCGGACAATTGGTCCCAACTGAATTTTCGTTGAGTTGATGTGTTGCATGAGAAAATATTGTAGATGCTTAATGTATGAAAAAACCTTTAAAAACGAATGCAAGATACAATATAACAAGTGTTCACATATAACAATAAAAAAATAGTGTTTAATAACTAAATTGTACAATTTAAAATTTAATTAATTTAAGGTTTAAGATTTATGGTTTAAAATTTATGATTATGGACTAAAATTTAACAATTTGGTAAGTCAATTTTTGTTCCTTTTGTTTAAAATGTGTCTTCTAATTTTTTATTTATTTTTATTTTTTTCTAGTTCTTTGACGGCAAATAATACTCATCTTTTATTTTGATTATAAATAATATATATATCAATTACAATCTCTCAACATTTTTTTATTAATTGTTTAATTATTAAATAAGATTTGACCCACCTTAAATTATTCAAATTAAGTTATTTTCTAATAAGAAACTAAACATGGTTGGTGTTATTTTAATTGTTAATTTTTTTTAAATATAAACAATTAAAAATTATTTTTAATTTTTCTTTATAAGAATAAAAAGAAAAAGAAAAAGTGGTATCATTGGCAAAAAAAAAAAAAACTAAAATGTGGTATTTTTATTAATAAAACTTGTCAAAATTTAAAATATATCACATGTTTAAAATGAATAATTTTTTAGAGGTGGCACAACAAATTATATGCAATAAAAATACTAAAAAAAAAATATTATAAATAAAATACAAATTTTTAAAAATTAAGAAGAGACACATGATCCGCCTAAAATGCATTTGCCTCCATCCCAGAACCACATAATTAAAATGAGTGTAAGTAATAAAACAGAAAAACCATAAATATGCATAAAAAAGAAAATAAAAATTGTGCTTGTTTGTTCCAAATGTCCGTTGTCATGGTTCTCTCCCCCAAAACGAATCTCTCTGAAATGGAGTCTAAGAAGGAATAAAATTTACGAAGAATATAGTGTATACATTTGTAAGTTTGACTTTTAAGATAACTACTGTTCATGGGTTCCATTTATGTGGTTATTTCATTGTTGAACACAATAAACCTCTGCCTTTAATTTTTTTGGTGACATGGATAGAATGCATTTAGGATGTAGTTAATTCCAAATATCTTATATGTTTAATTGTTCATCGTAATGGCTTGATATACAGTAAACAAGAATTAGAATAACACTACTAAATTAGATAGTCAACAATTCCTGCTGAAATTGAAAGCTATTAAAAGCACTTCCTGTGAACAACGGAAGGTCCAGTTTCATCGTAATCGGCCTTGCTAACATGCTGGTTTTGTGGGAACACCACTTTGGCTAGTATTGCGCCTCCTACCCATGCTGAAAACTGCCCCAAATTCTCTGGCATATATTCTGGCGGCTGAAATCAACGGAATCAATCAATGTGAATAGAAAGATAGCTCGATTATAATGGGGACATGGACAAAAGAAACACAAAAACTGCCTAAATGGTTAGAATGATAACTCGATTATTAAATAGTGAAAATGAAACTAGTCATCAAGAGACTAGTGCTCATATGATTATTCAGAAACTGCCTAAATGTCTAATCAACAGTTTGTTGAACCAATAAAAGCTGATCATTCAAATCACCAGGACATACTTTCTGGTCTTTGATTTCAAAAGAACAAAACTTTACATATCCATCAACATTTTCCACACACGGTCTCAGACACAAACAATGGAGGAGTGTGACAGCCATCTTGTATTTCGATAGCTCTCTTTTAATTCTTAGCAACTTCAGCAGAGTTAAAAAGTCCAAGGTCAATAGGGCAGAAAATGATTTACCTTAACCAGAGCAGGACTAATGGCAGATGAACATAGACCTGCTTCTTTTTGAAACCTTTCTTCAAAACCTGTAGTCAGATGCCAAAAACTGAAAATTTAGATGCAACAAAATCCTCAAAAATGGACTTAATTTAATGATTTGAATTACGTTTCAAGGTTTAGCAATACTGCTGCTCAACACCAACAATTCACACCAGAAACCTAAAATAATGCCACAAGTTTTCACTTATCATAATTATGTATCGATCCAAGTAATGTTCCTTCATTAAGAACTTGCCTGTACAAGATACAAGTCAAGACTGCTATAAGTGCATTTAATAAAATGATCCAAGGATGATGCTATCGTGCCTTAATTTGCCAGTCATTATCTACAATGATACACCCAACGATCTGTTGGGTGTTACACAAAGGTACAGAGTGCTATCAGAACAGCATTGCCAGTCACTAGTGATATGAAATTATACTGCTAACTAATTTGAGATGTATCTAGATTCTAGAGCCCCACAAGGTACAGTAGTATCAGAGATGGCAAACTCACCAGTAATGGATGCTGTCCCACCACAAAGCACAGTGTTTTCAAGTAATTGCTTGTGATTATCAGATGATACTGTCGAAATGCAACGAACAAGCTGCTCAACAATTCCATGAGCCTCTAAGCCCAATATAGATGGTTGAAATAAGGCCTCACCAACAGTATATCTTTCTCCTCCAATTGTAATAACCTGAAATGATAATTTTAAAGTGTTAAACTGAAATCCATAACAGATTATGCATAGCAAAGTCGTACAAAGCATCAACTGTCCCCAAAAAAACAAAATACAGTTGGGAAACATGTGTAGGGCAAGGAGAAGTTGAGAACATTTTAAAAAAAATAGTTGTAGATGTACCTGCCTCTAAAGGGGTTCAATTCCTATGTTATAACCTACGTCATAATTTATA
This sequence comes from Hippophae tibetana, assembly GCA_037013495.1. NCBI lineage: Eukaryota > Viridiplantae > Streptophyta > Magnoliopsida > Rosales > Elaeagnaceae > Hippophae > Hippophae tibetana. The sequence continues at coordinate 9,145,354 of CM072804.1, forward strand.
AGAAAGAGTGAATTGCATTGAGGTGTTCTAACCTATTTGGTGCCTCAAAATCATTCAGTGCATAGAACAGAGCCATAGAAGCTTCAAATGCCTTATTAATCACTATGGAACCAGAAATCAGTATAAATCTGTCAAAGAAAATAATGAAAGGCTTGTATAATATGCACAAGTATCATTGAGATTTGAGAATATTAAGGTTAAGAAAAAAACAAAGAAATTGATAACTGGAAGCAGCTTTTATAAGAGTGGCCAGAATGATACTAAGATAGCAAAATTTTGAAAAGACTAGGGTACGTGGTTGGCAAGAAAATATCATTATTTCAACTACAATTTATGAATATCTCCCTCTAGATTTGTTGACATTGTACGTACTCCCGTAGGCTTAAAATAATGATAGTATCTCTTTAATGACTTCATCATATATTTTTTTCAAGGGAGATGTTTGTAGAAAATAGACAAAAAATCAATAAATTTAGGGAAGGATACTGTTGTAACAACCAATAATACAGAAAATGTGATGGAGGAATAATTTGTTATTTCAACAAACCATGAGGGATCTGAGCAATTTATCTATTATCAATTTATGTAAATTCCTCTACCCACATATATGACTTTCTTTACTGCTTATTTCAATTAGGATTTTTTTTTTGCTAAGAACAGTAGTTACAATAGTGCTGGCCAAAAAAATAAAATAAAAAATCATACCAATACAAAATCATGGATGAAATAGAACAGACCTGTCCATCAGGAAGGGTATGCGTCTCTGTCTGGCATGAATTTTTGGTTTTCTCATAAACGAGCTCATCTTCAGCACAGCATGTGAATTGCTCTTTTATTTTCTCAACATCGGAGATGCTGATATTGACCAGAGGATTAGACTTGCTAAGTTCTCGATGAAGTAACTCTGTCAAATCCATACCTCCTATTTCAAACCTTTTTGAAGCAATGTGCTGAACAGCACCTTCAAGTACAGGTGCAATATCTGATGAAAACAGAACACAACAATGAAATGATGCAAATCAGAATAAATCGAGAAAGTTCAAATGAACAAGACAGGATATTGAACCAACCCCATGAGAAATTCTTAGAGCAAAAGCAGTAACCACTTATTATGGCCACAACAGAGAAGGAATAGAATGACTGAAAATTGTGATATACAAACTAAACTGCCCAAGTGTTTGGGTTTAGTCACCCTAAATTATTCATACCAATGTTTAAAGTAGAGAAATGTTTTCCATCATAATATATGGCAATATCATTTATACAACGCATACAGAGAATTTTTTCCCCTTCCAGCCCGCAGAATATCTCTTATGGCTGTAACCGTCATGTGATAACCTATAATCAGAGTTACTCGATTGTTGTGATATTCAGTAGTATAACACATGATAACCTAATCCAAATTATGAAAGAGCACATCCATCAAAATCTCATATACTAGCAAGGGAATTTTCCGATAAATTCACAAGCTTAAATAATCTTCAGCTTGTCATGCAGCAGTTGTGAGAAAAAAAGTGAAGAGTGAGAAGACTACAATATAAATTCAGATCATTCCAGTCCAAAAAAGTTAAAACCAAACATCTCATAAGCATAAAAAGCACTCGTCTCATTAGTATACCTAACTTTCCATGTCCAATATCAACAGTGCATCCTGAGATTCGACCCACTGCATAGAGAGACAAAACTGCTTGCTCTGAAGCATAAAAGCCTGATATATTAAACGTTTCAAATAACAGTTGCACCAACTGTTCTCTAACAGCCTGCCAAAACGATAATGATTATCAAAAATTAGTTCTTGTAAAAATCAGAATAATTAGGGAAAAAAAGAAGGAGAAAGGAACTTTGATATAATTATTTAAATGGGAAAACCTAAAGGGAGGTTTTGCACAGTACTTCTCCATGAGTAATGAAAATTTCTGGTTAGGATTAGCTAACCTTAGGGGTAGCAAGTGGATCGGTAAATAATATTTGCCCTTCATTTCCCATTTCCCATCCAAGGCCAGTATATAAAACATGGTGCAGGAGGTCTTCCATTGCATCCCAATCTCTAATAATGCCTCGTACAATTGGATCAATAACATCTTCAGTTGATGAACCATCAGACACTATTCCATCTTCAATCATGCGTTTCATTTGAGTAGGAATAATCTGAATCATATATTAAATGAATTAGAAATACGAAAAGACACATGATTTGGTCTGCATTAATCCCTAAAGTAAATAATTTGAATTGCTCAAGTGAATAAACAAGTGGCTGATCGAAGCACTAAACCATGTAGTGAAACATACCAAGGTGGAAGTGGAACCAACCACCCGACCAAGATAACGAGTTATCATGTTTTTTTTCATTATATCCAAGTACCTAAATTGTCACCTTAGAGTCGGTTTCTATTTCCCATGGAATAACTAAAAAAAAAATGAAATTATCTGAAATGCCAAATTGAACTTCTAAAAAGATGTGAGAAAATGAGTAAAATAGAGGGGATAGGTAGAAGTGGGCAGAAGAATACCATAGAGGGAGCTTGGTCGGGAATGGCAGGTCCTGCTTTGAGCAGTTTGGAGCCTGCGTCCATCACCACGGCTTCCATTGTTGAATCCTGAAAACCCTAGTCCTAGCAAAGCAGCTCAGGTAAGGTCAGCTCTTTTTAGAGCAGAAAAAAAAGCCAGTTCAAAGTTCCACTCGCTTCCCGCTCAGGCGCTCGCCGTTCAATAATCTTTCTTTCGTCTGCTCTAGTGATGTGTTGCTGCTGGGGTTTTCTTTTGGCAATATTTAGTATGGCGCGTGATTTGGATTCTGATCAAGTATATTACTTGCAATTCATAGACGGTTCAAACTCTTATACCGACCCGACCTGTTTATGAAAAAGAAAATCTTCTAATAAAAATTGACTATTACTCTTTAAAAAAAAAAAAAATGATCACGCGTCAATTTTTTTATTTTATGTTGTTAAGACTTAAGACTTATTATTTATATTCCTTACATCTAGTTAAAAAATAAGAGGAAATTTCTTTTTATTTTAAATTTATTGGATGGCCTGCAATTATTCTGATGGAAAATTACTTCTAAAGTAATTTATTTAATATTTTTAAATATATATTTAAAATAAAAATTTATATGAGAGAAGCACAGAACATTAGGACAAGGTCAAATCATATTATATCTCACAAAAAAAAGTTTAAAGAAAATTTGATTAGTGCGATACTTAAATATACTTTTAAATAAGTTTTATTTTAAAAATATATGTAAATTAATTAAAATAAAAAATAATATAAAAAAATAATTTTTTTTATTATTATTATAAATAAATAAATATGTAATCATTTTTTTTAAGAAAATAGAGCTTTCTTGTGTACAACTTGAAGAGGAAGGTTTTTATTCCAGCAGAACTGTAGGAGCTTCTGAAAGGGGTGCTTGATGGAGCAGCTTACTTTTGGGTACCTTTATCTTACTTCTAACTGCCTTTCTTCCCAAAAGAGCAATTTTGTATGCTTATAATTAAGTACCGTACAAATGTGTGGAAATAGCATAAGTTGTCTTAAATGTACTATTCTTCCTAAAGAGCGGATTCCCCGTCTTAGCCCAGCACAACACCGAATCTGATGGCAATGAAAACCAAAAGAATCCCCGCCTCCAAACCCTAGAGGCCCAGCTCGCTACTATTCCATCTCAGTGTTGATGTATTTTTTTTTATCCCAGCATTACATTTTTTTTATTTTCTGTTAAATTTTTGTTTTTTGTTCTATCCCATGCGCATTTTTTCCCCCTTTTCCTTTTTCTTTGCAGTATAAAGCTTCTTAGGGTCATGGAGGAGATAGTCGAGCAAGGGAAGCTATGAGTGAGCTGATTCTCTTAACCCCCCACTATATTGCAGGAATGGCCTAGAGACGAAGCTTTTCTTGGCTCCAGGTACTGTATCCCATTCATATATTTTGTGGATTTATTCACTTCTCGTGCTTTCAGAGTCCCCATCTCCTGGAAACATACAAGAGGGGGGGAGCACTTAAAAATGTTTTTTTCCCTGTGGGTCGTTTGACTTTTATCTTTATGCAACTGCACAGTGGCGGATCATGACTCAAATTTTTGGGGGGGGGGGGATTTGTTCTCTACTACATCAACTAATTTGCTTGCAGCTGCTGGCCGTCTATAAATATTCAAACAGTGCATAGCCATGGTAATCTAAGCAGACTAAAATTGTTTAGGCTGGCTAAGCATGTACTTCATTTGGAATTTTATATGCTTACGTTAAAAAAGAGAGAAGAAAAAGACCAAGGGATATTGGTTCAAGTTAATTGTCGCGTGAAAGCTCTGTTATTTTACGTCTTTTGTTTCATTTGTATTGTATACGGTACTTGCTATCTATCATCAACACCAACTCGAAGTATCATTGGTGCAATTAGATCCTTTTTTCGTCACCATGGTTAGATCAAATTGTATAGTCTCATTGGTTTGTTTCCAATAGGAATTTGATTGATTGGTTAGGCGGCCATGGGCCAAAAATTTGATTTTGTCAGTCACCTTCCAGTACAGGTTGTAAATATTAGACTGATGTATAAAGCTGTTATGTATAATTAGTTGTTAAGAAATCAGTCAGTAAATATTGTTAGCTTAGTTAGTTATGCTGAGCTGACCAAGTAGTTACATTATATAGCATACATCATCATTGTATATATATAAGTTGTAACCGATTGTATAATTCAGTATCCATCTATTTTCTCTTTATGGTATCAGAGATACATGATTGTGAGGACCTTGTGCATACAACAATGGTGACACCAAACTCTGGTAATTCATGCACAGAGTGAGCATCATCAATTAATCTCCTTTGCAGTTGCTTCGCCTCCTGTGAATCTTAATTTTACACTGATGCTAGATTGCACAAACTACCTAATTTAGAAGGATCAAATGCTCTCAATCATCATGGCATATGTATTAGAATATCTCATAGATTCTTTTGTTGATTCACCACAAAAGTTTGCTCGAGGCTTGTACCTTGACCTCTGGGTATATACAATGGAATCGCATCAACAGTCTTGTTAAAGGTTGGATATACGGTTCTGTTGTCGCACACATTGTTGGTAAGAATTCTGCATCAGAGATGTGGAAAATTTTAAAAAATGTGTTTTTAGCATCATCTAATGCTCGTGTTTTGGATCTTCATTTGCAGTTGCAAACAGTGAAGAAAGATGCTATGTCTTGTGAGGATTATGTGCAAAGAATCAAGACAATTGCATATCATCTTGTAGCAATAGGTGAACCTGTTTCTAAAAGATATCTCATTCTCTATGTGTCAGGTGGCTTGAATGCAGATTATAACTCTTTTGTTTAAAGTGTTACACTACTATTTGAACCTCTTTCTCTGGATCAACTTCATAGCATGCTTCTTGCTTATGAGCATTGAGTTGAATGGCAACCTCATAGTGGAAATCAGTTTGCACAAGCACATCTATCTAATTTCTCTGATATTTCTCTCAGAGTGATTCTTCCACATTTGATGGTTATAATCGTGGTGATCCCTCTTTTAAACCTAGTTCGAATATGCAAGATTTTCTTGCACAACAACAACAAAAATCTTTAGCTAAGTGTTATGATAATAAAGGTAAACAACCTATGCCTAATGGAGGCCCTAAGATTCAGTGTCAGATTTGTGGAAAGAAAGGACATCCTGTAAACAAGTGTTTTCTTCTTCATGATATGCTCACTGGTTAGGCCTCAGCACCATTGCGCATTGAATCTTCTCCCTTTGATCATGTTGCACAAAATGCAGGATCAAATCAAACATCTCAGAGTTAGCTTCTTGATTCAGGAGCCACACCATTTAACTAATGATGCCAACAATCTTGCTTCTGGTATGTCTTGCTTTGGCTCTGAAAGGTCAAAGTAGGAAATGATGATTCTCTTAGTATCTCTCATCTTGGTTCCACTTATCTCATGACTAATGATGCATATACTTTGAGTCTCAAAACTGTCTTACATACACTAGAGGTCTTTGCCAACTTATTGTTGATGCATTAGTTGTGTCACGATAATGATGTTATTGTTGAATTTCATGCTAATTCATTTTGTGTTAAGGAGGAGCAAACACTGAATGTTACTAGCTCAGCATAAAGGAACTAAGGGCCTTTACAATCTTCAAGTTGTTCTATCTCTTCACAGTATATGTGCTGTTGTAGATACTGGTATTAAAGATTGTTCTAATTTTTTTGTTTCTATTGGTAATGATGCTTATAAACTTTGACATAATCGCCTTGTACACTCCTCTGATGACATTATGAATAAGCTTGTTAAGTCATTATCCCTTGTTTCTGTAAATACTTTGCAAAATAAATTTGTGTGCACTATATTCCCTTTAGCAAAGTCACATAAGCTTCCTTTTGTCTCTCAGCATGAAAAGTGTAATGAACCTTTTTCTTTATTTTATGTTGATTTTTATCTTTCACCAGTTGTGGCAATCTGGTGCAAGATTTTTTGTACTTATTATTGATGATTTTAGTAGATACACAAGCCCAGTTCATTTTTAAGTCTTTCATAGCAATGGTTGAACGTAATTTTCATTGTAAAATTAAGACTGTTCGGAGTGATGGTGGGGTGAATTTCATTTTCTTACTTCTCAGTTGGCTGACGTGGGTGTTATACATAAAAAAACATGTCCGTACACATCTAAACAAAATGGAGTGGTTGAAAGTAGGAACAAGAGAGTTGTGGAAATGGGATTGGCCTTATTATTTATAAATGGTTTGTCTGCAAAACACTGGCTATATGCTTTTCGCATTGGTGTGTACACTTTAGACAGTTTGCCTTCACGTGTGCTTGATTGGCAAACCCTTGTGAACTGTTGTATAAAAGAATGCTTGACTAAAGCTTTCTAAGAGTCTTTGGATCCTTAATGTTTTCCTCGTTTAAGGAGTTATAACACACATAAGTTGCAAGCAAGGTCTGTGAGATGTATTTTCCTTAGATATGCCCCACAATAGCTTAGTTCTCTTTGTTTAGATATTGTGTTTGGAAAAGTTATATACAAGTAGACATGTCACTTTCAATGAAAGAAACTTTCCTTTCCTTTTGTCTGATAAACAACCCTCTATTGTCCTTCTTTCAACTCAACCTATTGATCTGTTTACTTTGTTTTATCTTGCACCAGCTATAACCTCTTCCATGTCACCTTTATTTAGTTCTACACCTACTTTATTTGGTACTACTTTTCAGTCTCTTACCTTGTTACCTGAGCTTCCTATCTCTCAATCTAATGCCTTATTACTTGTCCTTTCCCCATCTCTTTCTCGTTCATTAACTTAACGTTCTCAGTCTGCTAGTTCTAATATTCATTCTAGTTCCTCTCTTTCTAATTCACCTTTTTGTTCTTTTAAGGAACCTGATTTCTTGAGTTGGTCATTGATTTCTCTCAGAATCATCATCCCATTACTACTCGTTCAAGGCAAGAATTTTCAAACTCAAAGTTCTCATCACTATTGTCTGGTGGCAATTTGTTGCCTGAGCCAAAGTATTACAAGGAAGTCAAAGGCATTTTTTGAATGGGAGGAAGTAATGAGATTAGAGTATGAAGCTTTCTTGAAGAATGGTACTTGGGAATGGGTAGAATGTCCTAGTAGTACTAATCCCATTGGTTCAAAATGGGTTTATGGAACAAAGGTGAAGTGTGATGGAAATCTTGACAATTATAAGGCCCGTGTGAAGCCTTAGATTATCAAAGTTGTGCTCACTCTTGCTTCGTTTAGAGGATAAGATGTCAAACAGTTGGATGTGAATAATGCATTTCTTAATACAGGTTTACAAGAAATTGTCTATATGAAGCAACCTCTTGATTTTATGAAGATAAATTCAAGCCTAATTTGGTGTGTTAACTAAAAAAGACCCTCTATGGATTAAAGTAAATCCTAGGACTTGGTTTCAAAAATTGAGTTTAAGCTTGGTTGATTTAGGTTTTGAAAACTCAAAAACAGATACTTCTATGTTTTTTAAAATTATCTCAACTTCGATGTTGATTATTTTTGTTTATGTTGATGACATAACAATTATTGGGAGGGACTCACAAATCATTCACAAGCTTATTAAGCTCCTAAACTCTAGGTTTGCTCTAAAAGAGTTGGGTGATCTCAATTTATTTCTTGTCATTGAGGTAACATGCAGTGATGATACTATGCATTTATCTTAAGGCAGTTACATTAAGGATCTTCTCAAATGAAGTGGGTTGGAATCCTCTAAAAGCTTGTCTACTCCTATGTGTTTAGGTTTTGTATTGTCTAAAATAGTTGGTACTCTTCTTGAAGATGGCATTATGTTTTGCTCTATCATTGGTGCTCTTTAATATTGTGTTGTGACACGCTCTGAAATTGCTTATTCTGTTAATCATCTTTGTCAATTTTTTCATACTCCAACTGACATGCATTTTTCTTAAAAGATTCGATTCTCTTGCACTAATTGGTCTCACTGATTCTTATCGGACTAGTTTTGCTATCTATTTTGGTGATAATTTGGTCTCCTATCGTGATCCAACACTGAGGTTGAGTATCATACTCTTGCTCTTACAGCTTCTGAAGTACTTTAGCTTGGTTCTTTACTCAATGAGTTTGCAGGTTTCACAATCTTAGCACTAATCATTTGGTTGTTAATCCTATGTTACATGGTCGTATGAAGCATGTTGAGATAGATTTCTATTTCATTAGAGATTTGGTTGCCAAAGATCAGCTCAATGTTTGTCAAGTTAGTTTTGAGGAACAACTTGCAGATATATATAGACAAAGCAACTGGCTGAGGTGTGTTTTTGTTCTTTGAGGACCAAACTTATGGTATTTCACCACCATAATTTTGTGGGGATACTAGACTGATATATAATGATGTTATGTATGATTTGTTGTTAAGAAATCAGTTAGTGAATATTGTTACCTTAGTTAGTTATGCTGAGTTGTCTAACCAGTTACATTGTATAGCATACCTCATCATTATATATATATATATAGGTTGTAACCGTTATATTGAGTATCAATTACAGATTGTACGATTCAATTTCCATTTCTTCTCTTTAGTAAAAACTTGATATTTCTTTAAGGAGTTACCCATTTCAAATCCCCCACCTATTAAAAAAAAGTTAATAGTGGCTTGAACTTTTAAAGTCCTTGTTAGAGGCAACCAAACCCAAAAGTATGGAAGGGAAACACCGAAGAACTATCAAACTCATGGTTTCTTCTATTAATGATAGATATTAGTTGGAGAACAGACAATCCATTATCACTTGTTGTGCAGTCTGTCTCTCTTTGGCGTGACTACTTAGATTTTGTCAATAACATGATGTATCAGATTAGCACTACAAGAATGCTCTGATGCAGATATCTCGAAGATGAGAAGTCTGTATGAACATGCTCTTACAGCCACTTGTTTGCATGCTGCTGAAGGCAGTAAAACATGGGAAGCATACCAGGGAATTTTGAGCAACAAATGATCTTTCCTGTAATTGATGAGATTGACACTCAGATCTGTGTTTAATAACTTTGCTCATGCTATTGTGTATATGTTAGTTGAAATTATTAAAAAACAACAAAAATAATACCTTTAAAATTTATGATCACAAAAATAATACCATTTTATATTTAGTTGATATATTTTTATTGTATTAAATTTTTTTTTACATATTATTTAACATTAATTGCTGCCTAATTAGATATTGGACAAATTTAGCTATTGCCTTTTAAACTTGTTCATTATTGAATTCTGTTGAATTGAATCTCGTTTAGTGTTATTTATATTATAAGTTTTAGAGATTTTTTTTATTTCGGAAATTACTATTCATTTTCTCATTTCTTTCTGCACAATACTAGTTGACTTTCACATATAAATGACACCAGACAAGGTTGCAGTAACTACGTGAACTTTAAAAAATATATTTAATATTATGGTACTAATAGTTTATGATAAGAGGAATTTAATATGGAAGTATATACCGAGCTCTAATAAAGTCATATATGTTGAGCTAAATATGTAGTATGACTTCTGTCCTTATTTTACGTGTATGGGTACATTTTATGTGTAAAACCTCAAACTGGGTTGGACTTTCATATCAAAACCTTTCCACGGCTCAATCTCTGTCTATTTAGACGAACTCTATTCACAACATTATTCATGGAATGTTTGTTTGAGGACATCTTTAATTCTTTATATCTTAAAGTCTACTATTATGGTGCCTAGGGATAAAAAAACTCAATATATATATATATATAACCTTCCTGTGTGCTCCCAGATGATTTTTTGCGATTGCCAAGCAAGCGCATACTCACAGTTCGCATAAAGAAGTTTGTAGCTCGTAATGGAAGCTATTGTGCTTCCCAAGGCTCAAAATGTACACCTTCCTTTCGAAAGTTCACATGCCTCTTCGCATATAACCAGTTTCCCAACTAGTTTACCACTTGATCGGTTCAAGTAATTATATATGGAATTATGGTAACATAAGTTAGGCAATTGAAAACGGTAAAGGAAAGCAAATTTTTTTGATGACTTTATTACTTTTCATTTGATGAGTCATGTAATGGAACAGGAAGCAAGAGATCAGTTGAAAGCATATACTATAATTGCTGTTAGGCAAAAGCTTCAATTACTGTTATTGTGCTTGTTTAATTTATGGCTTTATAGAGATTTGTGGTTTCTGCTTTTAGAGGTGAATTTTTATCTGTGGGCCAAAGAAAAGCAAATTCAACGCATTTGATAGGTCTGAAAGATTAGAAGCACTTCTCTTTGGGAATGAGAATTGGTATAATTGCTTAAATGTGTACGGAGCATGTGTAACATCCTCATATTTTAAAGGGATTATTGTTGCTTGATGTTCAATTGTTACTGTATGGTTCTTCCGACATTGTGTCAGAACAACAAGCTTGAGTCTTCCGCTTCAAAAAACATTTGTCTTATATTTCAGAAATAAGCCGGGATTATTGTCTTTTGTTTGGTTCGAAAGCTAAAAGTTGATTTTACCATCTACGGAACCAAGTATGGTTCAGAGAATACTATGCAATGATCTGTAATGTACTAGGCTTTTAATTATTGAGACCTCTCCTTATCTTTTTATTTGCAGTAATATTGAAATCTATTTGTTAGTTACTTTAATGGTATTATTATATTATTTTTATTATTTTTTTACTCAAATTTTAAAGTTGATATATCAATATTATCCTATTTTAAAAAATAATATTGTCATAAGTTTGTATGTGAGGTTTAAGAGTAACATCTGTACTCTAATTTCTTGAAAAGAAAAATTTTAGGTGTAATATATATATATAATTGTCCTTTTGTTAGAATTTGTTAGTTAATAACTCTCTAAAAAACTTAAATTATTAATAGAATGAGTATTTATATATTTATCATTCCTTATGATTTTATGAATCATACAAATTAAGTGCAATTCAATATTGTAATTGCTACACCTTAAATACACAACATCTAATTTTGATATAATATTAAAAATTGATAATAATTCAATTTTTTCAAAAGATTAAGTTATTACGAAGAATTTAACATTATTTTATATATCTATCACTCTATTCCATTTTTTTTCTTTATGAACACACAAGTCAAACACTTTAATTCAACTATTGAGTTTAATGGGTTTTAAATACATGATACCAAACTCATATATCATGTTAGAAATTTATGGAAAATCAATTTTATAAAAAATTTAAATTATTTGAAGGATAATAAACATTGTTTTTATACATTAATCATTCTTGAATTTTAAATTTTAGATTTTTAATACTTAAAAATTTAATAATTTGAACATATAAAACTCAAATGAGATATATATAAAATATTTATTTAAAAAAGAGCAAAGATAAACTAAGAAAGAAATAATACTACTTTTTTATTTTTTTTATAGTAAACTTCTCTAATCCTAGACATGCAGCTGGTTTGTAATAGTCAACTACTAAACTATGCAAGGAGGTGACAATATTTGGATTTGTGGTCATTGCAATAACGAGGGTTCTAATTTTAGCATTGTTTCAATGGGTAATACTTTTTTCTTGTCTGTCCATTTGTCTTCATAGTTGGAACTAGGAGCTTGCTTTGCCTTCATTTCAAGTTAAATCCAAAACGGGCTTTTTTCTGAACAACGGTGCAAGTAACCTAAAATGGATATAAATTGAATTTAGAGGACCACGGGAGCACTGGACTGACATGATATTGCGTGAAGACAAATGCTATTAGCATTGAAGAGAAAACATTAAAGTTTTGTTGGAGGTTTACACTGTATCTATAATACCATTTTTCTAAGTGATTTTTTTTTAACTTTAACTACCTAAACTTTGACTTACTAAGTAAATAATTTTCTATGATTTTAAAACATAAAATTTATATATTAATTTTTTAAAACTTCACATATATTAAATTATTAAAATATTTATACTTAAAATACATATAAATACATCTATGTAATGCTATATATATTTGTTTGATAATGTGACATCACGTTCCGTTGCGTTTGATATGTATTTGATAACGGTTTAAATTCTTATTATTTTTACATTGAAAGGTATCTGAGTAGGTTCACGTATCTATGTTTATCATGTAACTCATTTAATTTTTCTTTAGTACTTTTTAACCTTGAATTTGAAAACTAATTCTTAAATATTTTAGATTTTTAAAAATTTATATCTACTTACTCTTAGATTTTTTATTTACGGTCAAAATATGGATGTATGATTTTTTTAATAAAATTTTAAGATATTGTTACTTACCAAAAATATAAATATAAATTATTCTTTAAAAATAATTTGAAAATAGCTTATATTTTTTATAGGCATAAAAGAAGATTGCAAGATGTAAAGACATGAATTAGTGAAATAAGGGATTTGGTACCCTTGTATATCTCTTTTAACAGCTGAAATAGGTGGAAAGGAGGTAGATCGACTAATTTGCCCCTATCTGAATGGTTTAACGTGAAATTGTTTTTTATCTTTAATGTTTAAAAATGATTAAATCAAAGTTTCAGAAATAATATGGATATTAAAATAAAATAATTTTAAATTATGATTAATTTTTAAATTTTTTGTAAAAATATAATACCTTGACATAAGTGTATAATGTCAGTGGTATCCAAACCTATTAAAAACATGAAAAAGGATTCCTCAAGTCAAGGCAAAATGTAAAAATAAGGTCTAAAAAAATAATAAAAATATACGTTTCTATATCATGACTGTTTGTTTTTCTTTTGAATGATTTTAATTAATTGAAAAAATAAAAAAAATATTAAGTAATCCAAATACGTTAGGTGTCATCAATTAGGGTGTTAATAGATTTCAATGGATTTTTTTAAAAAATGTAGACTTTTAAAGAATTAATATATTTTATGATAGGAGAGAGAGATAAAAAAAACGTTGGAAGGAAGGAAAAATTAAATCTTTATAAATTCATAAAAATCACATGATATTTATGATGTGTATTTTTGGCTTAAAACTCTATTAATTAAGTTAATATACAATATATAATTTTTTATATTATGATAATATTTATTTAATTACATAATAATTTTTTGAAATTTTTATATTAATAAATTTATTTTAAAAAAATATTTACGAAAGATTAAAACTTTTATATAATAAATAGTTCAAGGCATGGAGAGATACTAAATTAAAAAGAAAGAGTGAGCTAGCTGGAAAAGCTGAAATAGGGTGCAGTGTGAGCAGTATATGTAAGTGTGTCAGACACTTATGTTAACCTTTAAAAAGATTACTTGTATCCAAAGCGGAAATTACAGTGTAAGAAGAAAACACACAAACATGATCTGAATTTCCGTAATCATGTAACATCAATTTGATGATGAAATTTTGCAGATCTACATACATCAATCTGAGTACCATTTTAATTATTATTTCTTCCATTATTTTGTTGGCGTTTTCTTACACGCTACATATAAATATATAATATCATATGTATTTCTTCATTGACAATTTCAGAAACTCAGGTCGTACATGTACCTCAAATATTTTCATTTTACACATGCCCAATACTCTGATGTATATTTTTATAATAATAAATGTTAAAGAACATGATATCCAGCTGGTGACAACCAACACACCAGCTGGAAGCAGCCACCAAGCTGTTGGTGGGGAAGGATAGGTTGTCCAAGAACATGCCTCTCCATAATTGTGTTTATTTTTAATTATTACAATTTTGCTTTTCTTTTGTATAAATAGGTTGTAAACATTCGTTTATTCATCATCAATAAATCCAATTCTTACATGGTATCAGAGCTTAGGAAACAATTCCCAGAAAAAATCAGCTCATAGAAATTTTTCCAATTTTTCCTCAATCTGTTTTTTTTCCAAAACCAATTTCGATTCACAAAATAATTTCAATTTCATCCCAGAATATTATTCAGAAAAATCCGAGCAATCTGCAATTAAAATCAAGCCAAAATACCTCTCCACGCGCTCACACGCGCCATTTTTAATCTTGCCGGAGTTCAACGCGCCTCGCCGGAGACGCACGCTCCAACACGCGCCAGCTGCTGAAGAAGACGACTCCAACGACACGTCGTCGCTCGCCCGCTGAAACAAACGACACGTCGTTCGCTCCGCGCTGAAATAAACGACGCGTCGTTTTCTCGGTCTGGTCCGGTCCGGTTCGGTCTTCATCCGGTTCAGTGCTTCACCGTTGCAGCCGCCGTTCCAGCCACTCCAGACGCCGGTTCACCCCTTTTCCGACCGGTTCTGCGGCTGAAATTTCCGGTTCTGTAATCCTTGACTCATTTTCTATAAGATAGAGCATATTTCAGTACATTATTTATTTCATAAATAGTCATTATTGTCTAAAACACACTTAAACCCATCCCGTTCTTTCAAATTTATTCAACCAAAAATGTCTATGACTACCAATACCAACCCTACTTTACCAAAATGGTATGATGATCCTAGTCATTCTTTATATTTACACCACTCAGACCAACCAGGCATGGTCCTTGTAGCTCAATCGTTAAACCAAGAAAACTATCACATTTGGAGTCATGCAATGCTCATGGCTCTAATAACCAAAAACAAAGAAGGATTCATTGACGGCACAATCAAAAGGCCATCAACAAACCTTGAAGCAGAAATCAAACAATGGACTCGCTGCAATATTCTTGTCAAAGGATGGATCCTCAACACCATATCACCCAAAATTGCAGAAAGTGTCATGTATAGTGATACTGCATATGAGTTATGGGAAGAATTAAAGGAACGCTTTTCGCACACCAACAGCGTGCACCTATTCCACATTGAACAAGAGATACATGATTGCATGCAAGAAGGTGTGAGCATTGGCGAATACTATACCAAATTGAAAAGTTTATGGGATAGTCGTGATGCACTATGTCCTCTTCCACACTGTGGAGGAAATGCTGGAAGAGAATTACAAGAATATCAACAAAAGCAGCGAACCATAAAGTTTCTCATGGGCCTTAATACGGTTTACACATCAGCACGCGGACAAATCTTGCTCATGGAACCATTACCTACAGTAAATAAGGTATATTCACTTATTGTTCAAGATGAAAAGCAAAGAGCTGTCTCCACTCAAAGCATAGGAAGGATGCCAGAAGCTGCTGCACTCGTTGCCAGAGATAGTCGTCCACAATATCCTCAGAAAAATTACCCACCAAGGAACCCACATCTCAAGTGCAATAGATGCAACAATATAGGTCATAATTCTGAGAATTGCCGAAGTCACCTCAAATGTGATTTTTGTGGTCTCAATGGACACATTTTTGAAAACTGCCGAAAACGTCTCAAATGTAATTTCTGTGGTTTAAATGGACATGACATCAACATGTGTCGGAAGAAAGGAGTAATTCAAGACAAGAGAAACACAAGTTATGGCTTCCCTTCCAAAGCTCATCATACTGACTTTCAGGAAAGCTGCTCCGACACAAAGACACCATCCCACAATCTTACATCTGCCCAATATCAAGAGCTCCTTACACTTCTCAATCAATCCAAATCAGGTAGCATGGCAAATCAAGTGACTACTTCTTCAGGTAACACATTATGTGCAACTGTTTTCCATTCAGAAACTCGTTGGATTTTTGATACAGGGGCAACTGATCACATGGTCTGTTCCCAAAACCTTATGAGCTCCAGCATTCCAGTCACTAATCGGCATGTGCATTTACCTGATCATTCTCTTGCCCGTGTCACACATATTGGCACTGTGCATTTCTCAAATAATTTTATACTCCATAATGTCTTGTGTGTTCCCTCCTTCAAATTAAACTTAGTTTCAGTAGCCAAACTAACTCAAACCTCATTTTTCCATTCACCTTCACTAATAGTATGTGCTTTGTTCAGGACAAATGCTCAGGGAAGACGATTGGGATGGGAACTGAGAAAGCAGGACTCTACTACTTGACTATTTCTGAAAAGGCTGGATGTTTCTCTGTTTCAAACACTGCTTCCACCAACTCTCATCTATGGCATCAACGACTTGGTCATTTATCTAATAACAGTTTGCGTGTAATTTCTCTTTCCATCAACACACCTTTTTGTTCCATTAGTGATTGTTCTATTTGTCCATTAGCTAAGCAAACACGTAATCCATTTCCTTTAAGTTCCATCAATACAAAAGCACCTTTTGAAATGATTCATGTTGATATTTGGGGTGGTTATCACATTCCAGCACTTAATGGAGCACGTTATTTTCTCACTATTGTTGATGACTACTCAAGATGCACATGGGTCTATCTCTTACATACTAAATCTGATACACGTACATTTCTTACCACCTTCATCAATCTTGTTGAAACACAATTTTCATCCAGAGTTAAAATCATTCGTAGTGACAATGGACCAGAATTCTCTATGACCCAGTTGTTTTCTACCAAAGGAATCCTTCATCAAACTAGTTGTGTCTCTACCCCTCAACAAAATGGTGTTGCTGAACGTAAACACCGTCATCTTCTCAATGTTGCTCGTTCATTACTCTTCCAAGCCAATCTTCCTAAACAATTCTGGGGAGATGCCATTCTTACAGCCACATACCTCATAAATCGTACTCCAACACCTGTTCTCAAGGGTAAAACACCATTTGAAGTCCTTTTTCACAAAACTCCTAGGTATGAACACCTTCGTGTTTTTGGTTCTCTTTGCTTTGTCTCTACACATCATGATCGACTTACCAAGTTTGATGCTAGGTCACATAAATGCATATTCATTGGGTATCCATCTGGGATCAAAGGTTATCGTGTCTACAATCTGGAAACAAACAAGACTTTAGTGTCTCGTGATGTTATCTTTCATGAACATGTATTTCCTTATTTCACTTCCGCTGTCAACACTCCAACTCTATTTCCTCCATCAGAAGATACTATTTATGATGACCTACCTAACATTCGTCAATCAACCAATCCAAATATATCACTTGATCATACACCATCTGTCCTTCCAACAATCAACTCAGACACTCTTCATCTTCAAAATTCATCTCCAGAAACATCATCGTCAACTTCTCCACCACACATAATTCCTCCAACACCAGTCACACATAGGCTTCGTCGATCCACCAATGTTCCTAGCTACCTTCAAAAATATCATGTAGAAGCTTCCCTACCTTCTCGGTCCTTCCCTTCGTCTCACTCAGCATCGTCCAAAGACAAAGGTACTTCTCATTCTTTATCTCATGTACTTACCTATGACCAATTATCACCTGCACATCGTGCTTTTGCTACTTCTATTTCCATTCTCAGGGAACCAACCACTTTTGCTGAAGCTTTCAATGATCCAAATTGGCAGCTTGCCATGAAACAAGAACTGGATGCTCTTGAAACTAATGGCACTTGGACGCTTCAACAGCTTCCTCCAAACAAGAAACCAGTTGGTTGTAAATGGGTCTACAAAATCAAGTATAATCCTGATGGTTCTGTGGAACGATACAAGGCTCGGTTAGTGGCCAAAGGATACAGTCAGATTGAAGGTTTTGACTACCAAGAAACTTTTGCACCAGTAGCCAAACTTGTCACTGTTCGGCTTCTCCTTGCCGTTGCTGCTATTCAAAATTGGCATCTTCGACAACTCGATGTCAACAATGCTTTTCTCTATGGTGATCTTCATGAAGATGTTTACATGTCCCTTCCACCTGGATTCGGACGAAAGGGGGAAACACGAGTATGTAAGCTACATAAATCTTTGTATGGACTCAAACAAGCCTCACGACAGTGGTTCATCAAACTATCAACAACACTTAAGCTAGCTGGTTTTAACCAATCCAAGTATGATCACTCACTGTTCGTCCGAACCCGTGGTAATTCCTTCTCTGCTCTCCTTGTCTATGTAGATGATATAATCATAACAGGAAACAATATACAAGACATTGAAGAAACTAAGAATCATCTCATGAGCCAATTTAAGCTTAAAGATCTCGGTGAATTAAAGTATTTTTTGGGCATAGAAGTTTCACGTTCCAGGAAGGGAATTGTTCTGTCACAACGCAAGTACGCACTTGAAATATTGGAGGATATGGGTTATCTTGGTGCCAAATCTGCAAATTCACCTATGGAACAAAATTTATCCCTCAGCAAGGTTGAAGGGGAATTCATCAGTAATCCCACATCCTATCGAAGACTTGTTGGGAGATTAATATACTTGACCATCACAAGGCCTGACTTAGTGTATGCCGTGCACATTCTCAGTCAATATATGGATAAACCACGACAACCACATTTGGAAGCAGCTCAACGAGTGCTACGATATGTCAAGAACACACCAGGGCAAGGTCTCTTTTTCTCAGCAACTAGTTCATTACAACTAAATGTTTTTTGTGATGCAGATTGGGCAAAATGCACAGATACAAGACGATCAACCACAGGATATTGTATGTTTCTTGGAAACTCGCTAATTTCTTGGAAGACTAAGAAACAAAATACAGTCTCACGATCAAGTGCAGAAGCAGAATATCGCTCTATGGCAGCAGCATGTTGCGAAGTAACCTGGTTACGATATATTCTGGATGATTTGGGTATCAAACACTCCCAACCAACCAAGTTATATTGTGACAATCAAGCAGCTCTTCACATTGCATCAAATCCAGTGTTTCATGAGCGAACTAAACACATAGAGATCGATTGCCATCTAGTAAGAGAAAAGATTCAAGCTGGAATGATCAAAACTTATCATATCTCTACATTAGAGCAACCAGCAGATATATTTACCAAATCCCTGAGTTTTTCACAGTTCTCAAGCTTACTTAACAAGTTAGGAATAATTAACATATATTCTAACTTGAGGGGGAATGTTAAAGAACATGATATCCAGCTGGTGACAACCAACACACCAGCTGGAAGCAGCCACCAAGCTGTTGGTGGGGAAGGATAGGTTGTCCAAGAACATGCCTCTCCATAATTGTGTTTATTTTTAATTATTACAATTTTGCTTTTCTTTTGTATAAATATGTTGTAAACATTCGTTTATTCATCATCAATAAATCCAATTCTTACAATAAAAACTCAAATTATTACCTATAATATTATATTATATTATATATAAATAAATTTGATATTAATTTTTTATTTTTTATGTATACATTAAAAAGTTGATTAGTTTTAGAACATCATACAATATTTTAAAGAATAAGTATTGAATCTGATAATTACTCTTAAATATCTACTTAAATGAATTTTACTTTTAAATATATGTTTAAATTTGAGAATAAATTCACTAATGCTTATTAATAATAACAACAAATCAAGTCAAAAAGAATATAAACGAAAGTTGTGCTAATATTATAGCCTTGAAAAATTTATGATCGTAATAATGCAGTAAATTCATGAAACTATTATGCCATTCTTTTCGTATAAAAAAATTTATTTATGATAAATTTATAATTATTATAATATGATATTATTAATAAATATAATTATATTTAATAAAAAAATATTATATTTGTATAAAAATGGTTGCAATTCGAACTGCCAGGTTAGCGTAATTAATCTTTAATTGGTTGCATTGTTACAACTTTCAAAAGGTTAAAGTATTATTAAATATCAAAAAATGCTATCATACTTTGTATTTAATTTTATAATCATATTTTATATATGCTAATATTTTTTGAAAATTAAAAAAATAATTCAATAAATAAGTAGTCATTATTTTTTAAAATAATTATTTAATTTATATATTTTAATTAAGACGCATATCTTGTATCTTGAAGATAATTTTATTATTAATATTTTTTATTAATTAAATTAAAAATATTTTTGACTATAATTTAATATATATATATATATATATATATATATATATATATATATAAGATCTTAGAATTATAAAAAAATCCTTACTATCACCACAACACCACCTAATACCATCTATATATCACAAATCTAAATATTCGTTTTATTTTTATTTTAATAAATCTAATAAATATCAAACAATGTATCAAGTGGTATTGATGTCAGAATGGTTATATATAAAATTAATTCACAATTACTTATCATGTTATATTCTTAATTTTACATCTAAACAATTATATATATATATATATATATATATATATATATATATACTGATTAATATACTCATTTTATATATAAAAAAAATATACCCATTTTAATAAATATAAGTTACAATTTTTTTTAAAATAGCCCATGTAAAGGCACTATTAAATTAAATTTTTTAAATTCAATATTAAAATTATACACTAAAAATAAGTTTTTAAAATAATATGACCAAACAATAACAAAATCATGTTTTTTTGTTTTTTGTTTCAAAAATATTTTTTTAAAATAATAATTAAACAACTTATTATTTTTATAAACTATAGAAAATTATTTGTAATTTATGATTTGAAAAAAAAATTAAGTTAAATGGCCAAACAAACCCTATATATTTCAATATTTATACTTTTGAGTATTGCAACGATTTAAAATAAATAAATAAATGAGCGATGATAAAAACAAAAAAATAAATAAAGAGGCATTTTTCATTTGTGCAATGGTGTGCCTAGAGACGTAAAGTAATGTTGTTTCATCTCTATAAATGTTTTATTTAGTGTATTGAATGAATTTGTTGTATAATATTGTCTCATTTTATTTAAATATCATATTTATCTCATTTAGATTATAACTTTAATAATCTTAATTTTAAGCATATGTTGTATAATTTTTTTATTAAACTTACATTATAAATAATCATGTTAATATATTTTATATTTTTGTATTTTACTTGTCTCATTTTGATACATTATAGATAAATGAGATATTTTAAGATGATATTTAAAAATTAATAAATTATATAATAAAATTTATTAATATATAATTTTAATTTATACATCTAATTACATTATATTTTATATCCCATCAATGACATAATATTGATATATAAAAAAGTACTGATAAAAGAATGTATATACTTGCTAAGAGTTAATGTGTTATGTTAAAAAGAATAATATTTATTATAATTATAAATAAATATTTTTTATTTATTAAATTATATAGATTTGAAATTAGTTGACCGATGATTTTTAGGTACTTTACAAAACTAATTACGTAATAGATTGCTCAGCTTTATTTTAAGAAAAAAACCTAAAAATCAAGCATGTGTATATAACATAGGTTTAGGGATAATTATGGTGTTCTTTGAGAATTCTCTTATTTCATTAAAAAAATACATATTAACCTATTTATTTTAGAATACTATTTTATTATTTCCTATTTTTTTTAATAAATTTAATTTTACTCTCAGAAAAAAATTTAAAAAAATAGTTATTTTTGTTTACACGTACATTACTTATACAATTCTATGGGATAAAATAT
This sequence comes from Hippophae tibetana, assembly GCA_037013495.1. Lineage (NCBI taxonomy): Eukaryota > Viridiplantae > Streptophyta > Magnoliopsida > Rosales > Elaeagnaceae > Hippophae > Hippophae tibetana. The sequence continues at coordinate 9,167,130 of CM072804.1, forward strand.
ATAGAAAAATAAATTATTTCATTATTTTTCAATACAATTCTATCATTTGTGATAACATAAGTTGTATAAATGTAAAAATATATGTAATTTTTTTTATGTTTTTAACATTTTTATTTTATTAAATGAAAATACATACCTTTATTAAAATACATGTGATAGATATGTGCAAAAAAAATTAAACAAATATTCACAAGTCGAGTTGAGTGTATATAAAAAATTACAAATTTAATTATAAATAAATGGAACATGAAACAAAAATAATTAACAGCATAACATTAATTACTAATTAGATAAAAACGACGTTATTGCATATTAAATTTATCACGAGGGAATAGCTTTTGAACTCAATACATATGTAATAATGGAGGGAGTATTGAGAACATCAACACAAAAAACTTTTACATACATTAAGATTATTGATAAAACATAGAATTTTTATATTTTTTATTTTATATGTATATATTTATTTATATATAAATAATATATTCATATATAAAAATTTAAAATATATTTTTAAAATTATCAATTTACATAACATATTTATAAAAATGACTTATACAAAACTTTTTACATAAAGACAGCCAGGCAGGAAAACTTAGGGGTACTGTCCCAAGCAAAAACCATTAAGCAGTCACAGACAAAAAGCTTTTCTCCATAGCATGCGTCTCATTCTTTCTCTTTATGTCTCTTGGATCACGCAAATTTATCAATTCCTTTGAAGTTATGAAAATAATTATATTTTCTCATATTAATTATATCATATTATAATTTAAATTATTAAATTATTTATTTTCTACTTAGAGATATCTGTATATATATTGATTCGATTGTAAACAAAAATTAGAATTGAACCAATATAACTGGTTCTTAAAAAATAAAAATCAATTATATCATAAATTTAAAAAAAGCATTTAAACTCAAATTAATTTTGTTGGTTTAGTTTGAATTGAGTTAAGTCAAGAAGTTTTAGGAAGAAATAAAAATTTTCATTTTTTTGCTAAGGAATTTTGTTTATTGATATTTTATAAATTCTTATGTTATAATTTTCAACATTTTTAATATTAATTTTATTATAATACATAAATTTAAAAATTTTAATTTTTAATCACTTAACTAATATCATTAAGTTTAAGTAATTAAAATTAAAAAATATTTTTAAATACAATAGGGAATAAAAAAATTAACAAATGTTATTGATGATTCATTGTACATATTAATCATAAAGATTTAACTAGGTGAAGGGTTGCCGGAGGAGCCAGTATACTACCACTTAGGTGAAGTAGTGAGTGAGGAGTGAAAAAATGTATCGTGTGTAAGATATTATATATTATGAAAATAAAACAAAAAAATCACAGAGAGAGGAAGAAAACCTAAAATAAATTAAAAAATTATATAAAATAAATGTACCAATATAAAACCTAATTTTTTTAAAAATTAGAACCGGATCAACTTAAGATAAGTTGGTTTTATAAAAATAGGAACTAACCACCCTAATTTAATTTTTGATATCTTTTTTACTTGTATTATTAATTAGTATCTTAATAATATTCATTTTTTAAAAAAAAATACATTAATCTTGTACAAAATTAAAATTAAAATTGAGAATTTTAAGATGTATATGACAAGTTATATTTTTAAAAAGTACTTTTATCTTTTAATATTTTTTATATTTTATCTCTCTTTTTCTTTAACCTTTATTTCCTACAATTTTTCTATTTATCTCTCCTTCTCACCTTGTGTTATCCATTATATTTTTTCACTTTAATACCAAGACTATATAAAATATGGATCTATTTTTCTTTCATACACGCATTTTATGAGTGTTGCACTTCCTTCTAATTCATTATAAATTGTGACTATTTTATTCAATTTATATATTCAAATGTTGTACAATAATTATTATTCTTGTGTGTGAAACTATATTATTTGTTACAAAAAGCTTACATTTTTTGAAATTAAATTTGTTCACAGTAAGTTGACAATAGTTTTAATCTTTAAAGGAAGATAAGAAGTTAATTAGGAATTAAAATATGAATTAATGACTCAAAAATGACAAAAAAAATGTTTCTATTGTATAGAGCAAGAAGAGATTAAAATACCAAAAATATTCTTCATCAAAATCACATGTACTGTTTATATAAGAAAATTACATTAAATTGATTATTTTTTAAATGGAAGTATCATTAAAATATAAATTTATAATAAAAGTAAAAAATGTACCAAAAATAAAATTAATTTACTATAAATTTAGGGAACAAAAACCAAACCAATAAATTCCAAAATGAAAATATTAGATATATTTGGTTCGGTAGTATGGATTAGGTTGGTTATATTAAATTTTATACCCCTCTAATTGTACCATAATTGATATGGGTACTATTTGAGTGTAAATTTGTATTTTTTAGCATTTATATTTTTTTTTCATTTGAAAATAATTACCTTATATTCGTTGTGGAGACTAAAAGAACGTTGGTTTAAATTCCATCATTTCATGTTATGTGAATGTATGAGTTTCTAAATAATATTTTTTAAATAATTTGTTTTCTTTTGTTTTTTTCGTTTTAATATATTTGTAAGAACACTACTATGGGTTGGGTTTTTTTTTCCTTTTAATATATTTTTAAGAACCCTACTATAATTTTTTAAAATATTTATTTATGTTATTTTTAATAAAAAATAATTTTTTTAAAAAAATGTTAATTTTATTCCCAAAAAATTAACCATATAAACTTTAGTGATCTTTAAAAAAATATAATAAATTTACACTATCTTATTTAATAATTAATAAATTAAAATATATTTTTGTTAAAATTAAGGTAATTTTACTACCCTTGTCATTTCAAAATAAAACTACAGTAAGATACTCTCAGGCAGTGGCTGATTAGGTGCTCCATGAGAGAGAGAGAGAGAGAGAGAGAGATGATTTGAGTGGTCTTGTTTTTGCTCTGAAATCTGAATTGAATGGTTGAGTTAAGCTAAATAAAAGGTTTAGCAAAAGGAAGGTGGAGAATCATTAAAGTTAGCAAATTATCACCTCAAAATAAGTATATAGGTATTTTTCCTAATTTTATGATGTTTTCTTCTTTTTATTTGGGTGTTTTCTGCAGAATAATGAGAGATTTAACAGATTACTATTGGGTTGTGAGTTGCCTATGGTCCCCCTAACATATCTTTAGCAACTACTATATTCCGTACTCTGTCCATGTCTTATCTCAAGTCTTTAGTTGTTTGCAACGAATTCCCTAAAATTTTAAGTTAATTAAAATGTCTACGTTTTGATCACCATTTTCATCTGTAATTTTTAATTTTAATTTTTTAAAATAATTAATTTTATAATTTTTAATTATTTTATAAAAATAATCATTATAAGATTTGATAATAATTTTTATTTAATAAATTTTAGGAAAAAATAAAAAATCACGTATAATTTTTTTAGTAATGTTTTATGTTTTTCAATTTTTTTTCAAAAAAATAAAAAATTAATTTTTTTTTAGATTATCATTTAAAAAATTCAATTTTTTAATTATTATAAAAATTATAGAATTTCATTTATATTCTAAAACAATATTATAAATTAAAATTTTGATTAAAAAAATATAAATTATCTTATATATTTGATAATAGTTCTTTAAAAATATGAAAATAAAAATTAAAAATTAATTTTATACATGCTTGATTAAAAAATCACTTTAAAAATTAAAAATTATTATCAAGCATGTTCTCAAGTGAATTATCATTTTCATAGAAAAAAACATTACTATCATATCAATTAAATTTTTACTTAATAATTTAACACCCTTGAGTTTTTAAAATATAAAATATTAGTTCATATTAACAAAATATATTCTCTAAGAATATGATTACCCTTTATTAAAGATTGGACGAACTTTTTACTACATAAAACATAGTAATATTTTTTTCCTTCTCAATTATGTATTTTACACTCTTTAAATTTAAAACTTAAAATTGTCATCAGTTAATGGTTCAAATACATTAATCACCTCTTAAATTTTTTTTCTTCCTTCAATTGTATGAATAAGTATATATATAAGAATCTATATAGCTTTATGATTTAGGGAAAAAACCTAAGTACATTTTTATTTTTAAAAAAGAGACTATAAATTTAATTTTTTATTAAATAAAAAATATATTACATAGATGAGATTTAAACTTGAGTTCACGATGATAGGATGGTGAGTCATACCATCTAGACCACAAGTCAATCTAATAAAAAAAACCTAAGTTACATAATAATTTGTAATAATTAAGAACTCACTCTTGATCGTTAAACACAAGAAATGAGAAGAAAGGAGATAAAACAAATCTTAAAAATACCCTTGAATGTTATTGAAGAACGGTTATAAAAAGATGAATAAACCCTATCACACAACTTGTCTTATTTATAGACTAAGTTGATACAAATCTATGCAAGATGCAACGCATGCATAAAGGAACATAAGCACTTAATTTTCTTATTCACTTATAATAGAAATAAAGCTTTAAGGAAATATTTCTAATGTATATCCATCACACCAACTATATAATACTACCATTATTGGTTACTCATGCTACACTAGCAACATTATCACAACTCAACTTACACTTGTTGTACCAGTAACATTATCACAACTCAACATCCCCCTACAAACTCATAGTTTGGACAAAATCATGAGTTTACATCTGAAAAATAGGAACAAGAAAACTGACAGAGAAACATACTAGACTAGCAAGATTTTTTGAACTACTTGGTCATGAAGAAAATGAATGTCCACCTCTACGTGCTTTGTTCTAGTATGAAATACAGAATTATGATAAATAGCTTGAGCACTAATGCTATCAGTGAATAAGACATGTACACTAGCCATCATAACACATAACTAAGCAAAAAGAGACCTTAGCCAAATAATTTCTTCAGATGCCAAAACCATGCCATTAAAATTTGGACACCATCTTCTGTTTGGAACTATGCCATAAAACCAAGTTTCCATTGGGATAGACACAATAGGCAGATATGTTATGATGATCATTTGGACAACTTGCATAATTAGCATCACAAAACCTTGTCAAATCTATCACTTCACATTGGTGTAAGGCAAGACCCAATTGTAATGTATCATTAACATATCTCAATAATCTCTTTGCTACAAGCATGTGTAAGTTAGTGGGCAATCCCTTAGACTAATAGGATTTATTCACTCTGAAGGAAATGTCAGGTTTTATTCATTCTGAAGGCAATTTCAGGTCTTATAAGAGTAAGATATCGAAGTGATCATGTTAGCCTTCGATACTCAGATGGATTAACCAAAACATGACCATCCGCCTTGCTAAGTAAATTTCCAAATGACATTGGAGTGACCATAAACTTAGCATCAAGAAGACCAATCATGTCAAGCAATGTTTTCATAAGTTTGGGGTGAGACGAGTGCACACCAGTGACACTATAAGTGACTTTAACACCTAGGAAATAATGAAGAACTCCTAAATTCTTGAGAACAAAATGAAGATGCATAGATGTAATGATTATATCTACACAAACTGAATTTGATCTTGTGATAAGGATATCATCAACATATATTAAAAGAATTTTAATTTCCTTATTTTTATGAAAAAGAAAAATGGAGGTATCAATCTAAGAGTTATGAACACCATACCAAACGAACAATTACAAAGTTTTTTATATCAAGTCCTTGGGCCTTGTTTCAAACCATACAATGTATTTTAAAGCTTGTAAACCATGGTGGAACCACCTTCCTCAAAACTAGGTGGTTGATACATATACACACTCTTAATAAAATCACCATAAAAGAATGCATTGTTGGCATCTACCTGTCTTATTATCCATCATTTTGTTAAAGCAAGAGTAAGCACAACTCTTATGGTTGTAATCTTCACAACTGCCCTGAAGGTTTCAAAATAATCCACCTCAAATTCGTGTGGAAAACCATGAGCAACCAATCTTACTTTATACTTGTTTAAAGCCCCATATGTTAGAAATTTTACTCTAAACATCCATTTGTAAGTAATGAAAGGCGTTGTTAGCATTTAGAGCATCAATCTTATTTTGCATGGCCTTTTTCCACTCAGGGATTTTTAAAGCTTGACTATAGAAAAAGATGAGACTGTTGAAAAACCTATAAGCTTGATAGTACCTATTTTTGAACTTGTAACCATTGGATCAATATTTGAAATCATGATAGGATTAATAGGCTCAATAGATAAATCAACTATAAGTATAAGTCATTATTAGGAGAAGAAACAATGTCAATGAAAGGTGACATTGGTTCAAACACAATAGCTAATTCATTTTCATGAGATATGCTAGCTCATGAGGTGTCTTAAGATCACTCACTAAAGCACTAGGCATAAAGCTAAATTTTGGATTGGCATAAGGTACAGGTAGGCTGGAGTTTCTTGGTTCATGAGATGTCTTAGGAAAACTTGTTAGAGCACCACATATACTCGACATACTAGGTGTAAATCTAGAATTGAGATTGATATTAGGAACATGTATATTAGAATTTCTATAAATAATGGAAGAGATGGTTGTAGAAAAGGAAACAGTAGGTAAATGATAAGCAACTAGCATAATAGATGAAACTGTTATGACTGTCTCGTGCTGAGATTGCATAAGGAAAATTACTTTCATAGAATACCATATACCTACTCACAATTACTTTACTAATGGACTTGTTAAAACATAAATAACAATTTTGATTCAAGGCATAACCCAAAAAAACACACTCAATAGATCGAGTGTCAAACTTATCATGATTATAATCCTTTGTACATGGGAAATATTGGCAACCAAAAACTTTCAAAACATTATGCGTAGGAGCCTTTTCATATAACTCTTCAAAAGGAGACAATCCAGGCAGAATTTTTGTAAACAATATATTGATCTAGAAGGTTGCAGTTTGAAAAGCATAAGGCCATAAAGTAATTGGCATATAAGCAATGAGAAGTAAAGCCATACCTCTTTCTACAATAAGTCTATTGTGACAATCCAGAACCATTTTGTTAAGATGTATATAGACACGTAATTCTATGTAAAATGCTTTTTTTTGCTAAAGCTGAGCCATAAGAAGTTTAAACTCAGCTCTACCATTAGTTTGAATTGCCTTAATTTTAGCATTAAACTATCTTTTAACTATTCTCTTGAAAAGAAAAACAACAACCATAGTATGGTCATTTGACTTTAGGAGAAATATCTAAGTACATTTGGTACGATCATCAATGATATAAACAAAATATTTATGAATGGTTGCAACATTTTTAGAAGTTGTGCATAGTTCCATATACAACAAAGAAAATGGAATATATACTCTAATATGATAAAAAGGAAAATGTACTAGATGATCTTTTGTCAATTTTCAAAATTCATAAAACAAACTATCATCATTATTTCTATCACTACTTTTGCTAACAATGCCTTGCTGATGTAGAGCCTTTTTAATTGTTGGAGAGGAAGGATGGCCCAATCGTGTATGCCATTTCTCCAAAGAAATTAGAAATAGCTTAGAAGATCCATCACCAACACCATATGATGTAGAACCACTCTACATTATGTATAGACCATGCCGACTAGGGCCTTGAGCCATGACTTCCTTAGAATACATGTCCTTGACATATAAACTAAATTCAAATTCCACATACATTTGATTGTCCTTACACTATTTAAGAACAAAAATTAAATTGACAGTAGTTTTAAAAGTATGTAAAACTTGTTTTAAATTGAGATCATAATCATTAGGGAATTGAATAATACTTATATTAACACTAGAAATGGGAATGGTTTCATCATTACCTAATGTGATTTTTTTAAGGCCAAAATATGGGAGTTAGTCAGAGTAATTGGATTAGTAGCAACCATGGTGACTAGCACCAATATCTAACACCCAAGAATAACTATAAAAGAAAGTCAATGAATCATTTCCACATTGAGAAACGATTGTAGATGGTGACATTGATTTTCTAGTAAGAACGTCTCGACGAACAAAGCACAATTAAGCATTGAGATATATTTTCACCTCTTTTTTTGTTCAAGTACTTAAAGCTTGCATTTTTGCCTTGAAACTTTGTAAAATTTACATGAAAGGACTCATACTCAACAAGGGATTGTTTATGCCACATTTTATCAAAATTTTCAAGATAACTATACATACCATTGATTGAAGGTAACACTTCTCTCATTGTGATATTTGATACAAAGTTGTTATATTTTGGACAAAAGCTTCTTAACACATTCAATAATAAATCATTTTCACTAATATGATCACCTATTGTCGCAATATTGCTAGCAATAGTCTTGGCTTTCAACATGTATTGTGCCACTATAAGTCCTTCCATGTTGTTTGTCTAAATATGTTCTCTTAATTCCATGACCTTCGACTGAACATCAGTTGAGTAAGATTCCTTAAGTGTTATCCATTATTGTCTAATTGTCATTCCATTGCTAAGATAGGCTAGCATAGAAATGGACACATATTCATAAATGCATTATTTTACAAAGGAATCCAACATATTTCAATTCAAGAAAGTAGGATTAGATATAGAAAAATCATTAATATACTTTGTAGGCGTAATAAGTGACCCATCAATGACACCTTAAAACTCATGGGCAATGACATAGGTCAGCAATTGATCCTTCCAAATCGTGTAATTGTGCTCATACAATTTAACTAGAAGATATACATTGATATATGGAGAGGATGAAAGACTCTTAGTCAATACATCGAATGGACTTTAAGTAACAAAATTCTTTATGGAAGCATTAACACCAATAGATCCATTCATAGTATTTCTGTAAGTTTGATTCATAGTCAATATTATCGAGCTTGAGTGTTCTTGGCTCTGATATCATTCACAATAATTAAGAACCCACTCTTGATTTTTAAATGCAAGAAAAGAAAGGAAATGAGAGAAAATAAATGTTGAAAATACCTCTAAATATTATTAAAGAACAATTATGAAAAGATTATTAAAACTTATCAAATAACTTGTCTTATTTATAGACTAAGTTGATACACATGCATAAAGGAACATAAGCACTTAACTACCTAAACCATCTATAACAGAAATGAAGCTTTAAGGAAATAATTCTAATATGTATCTATCATGCCAGTTATATAATACTATCACTACTGGTTACGCATACTACCGTAGTTGCATTATCACAACTCAACTTGACACTTGCTACACTAGTAACATTATCACAACTCAACACATAAATGGTCAAGTAGAACATGTTTTACCTAAATTAGTTAATCCCAATATCAGTTAATAATCTGTACAACTATAGATGTTTTGCATACAACTAACATATATTATGTACATGAAATATTGCCTTAACAATTAGTGCATTTGTAATGCAATCTAAAATGCTATTTTAAGGTTAATTAGTTTATTTATAGCTTTTACTATTAAAAAGAAAAAAATACTACAATTTTTTTATATCAGATTATTTGTCTTTTAACCACTTAGGTTATAAATTATTTTATTTAGTCCTTTATTATAAAAAAAATGACGATAATTAAGTATAAATAATATTCTTTTAATAATTTTTATTATTTTTATGTCAAATGATTAAACATATTAATAAAATATGAGTATTTAACAATAATAATGTGGTAATTAATTATATAAAAAAATTCATTTTAATATTTTTTGATTGCCAATGATTTATTTAATGTTTTATTAATTTTTTAATATATATATATATAGCTTTATGTTTGAATATTAATATTGTTGAGTTTTTCTTAAATAATTTAAGATTAAATTTTATTTTTGTTCTAGTTAAAAACTCGAATTTTTATCATGTTTTAATTACTTAACAACATATAATAATGCTTTAACAAAAAATCATTAAAAAATATAATTTATTTTTAATTGATTATTTTTTTCATAACTTAATAATTAAATAATACTTTAATTTTAATTTAGTGAGTTATAATATATAAATAATATAATTTAATAGAAATGCATGACATCTAGTTTCTTTTGTAATATAATTTTTTATCGAAGAATGAAATTTGCTTTTGTCCTAATTTCTTTATAATTCTTACACTTGCACACACAATCATATATTTTAGGGTGATGGTGGGGCGAGGTTTTTGGAGGGAGAAGGAAATACGTACAAACGCATGGTGTAAAAAGGAAAGAACTAGCTTCTCTTCTCTCTCTCTCTCTCTTTTCCAGCTTGCTTACTTTGAATCTTATGCCTAAAGAGATTTTTTATACTTTGACCCAATTGGATCATAAATAAAGACAAACCCAAAAAAAGTGGTGGGAATGTTAAGATTGGCTCATCCTTTTCTTTTAAACAAAAACAAAGTTAAGGGGAAAAAGAGTTAAGTATTCTAAATAACAATTGTTCGAGTTTATATTATTGACTCTTTTACACTTTTTTTTTTATAAATTTTTTTAGTTATTTATTTACACATATTCTCTTAAAGAAAATGGTTATAGAAATCTTATAATTATCACCTAATTAACAATTTAGTTCATAATTATTAATTTATGTATAAATTAAATACCTCATAATTTTTTATAAGTTAAATATTATTAATCTTATTATTATAAAAATTAATCACTTTTAATCTTATAATTTATTAAAATCAACCCTTTCATTCCAATTAAAATATATAAAAAAATGAGAATCTCTAATATAAAGATGAAAGTTTTACCCTTCGGATCGAAACTCCATCGATACACGACCCATTTGAAGTACAATAGGGTAGTTCGATACGGGTCGGTTTCAGGGTTGGGTCATGATCTATTCCATGTAATATAACTTTGGTTATAAAATAGGTTCCCATCTTTCTTTTTTTGACATTTAAGTTTGTTTGAATATGATTTTTAAAAAAATAGGTAGAACGTTTGATCCGTAGATAATATCTAATCTGATTCGACTCAAATTATCTAAAAACATTTCAGTTCATAATCTCCGTAGATAGTATCTAATTTTTATAAATAATAAAACTATAGGTAATTAATTCAAAAATTAATGAATTAAATTATTTATTTTGAAAAACTATTTAAATTTATAGAATCTCATAAACCAATAATTATAATATTAAATTATTTAAATGCCGACACCGTATTCTCTTGTGTCTATTTTATTAAATTCTCTCATTTATTTCATTTTTCTCGGTATAACACTGTTACATCTATCAAAGTGAATAGTGAAACCTCTAAATGTGACGAAGATGAACCGTTGAAAAGTAAAAAAGGGAAACGTGATTATATAGATTCTGCTATTATAGAGAAAGGGCCTCATATGTATAAGACAGAAAGCAAAGCTTACGAGGTCCAAATGTCAAAATCAGGGTATTATGTATACACTAAATGATATGGACAAGACCTAATATAAAGTTGGAAATGGCATCAAATTTATGTTATTATTGTAATATTAAAGAACTGTATGGTACTGAAAAAGGAGACAAATGTTTTCTCAAATATATCCCCGCTCTAATTATTGATGATTATCCTCGCAACAAAATACCTTATTGTCATTTTATGATTATATATATAATTTTATTGGTACATATATTATTATAATATTAAATTTGAGATTAGTTAATAAATTCCAAAATTAAGGAGAAAAAATAAATAATACAGAATGAAACATCCACCATTATATTTAAACAAGTAATTTTTTTATGTCTCTTATAAATCTTAAATATTAAGATATGATCATGGTATAATAAGAGATATTTTTTTGTCTATCTTATCTTTTATAAACTCAACCGTGAGATATGAAGGTGGGAAAAAGAGAGAGTAAGAGCTTCTATACTTGGAGAAGAAATGAAAAGTGGATGCATAAGTATGAAGTTAGCAAGAATTATACTCTTGAATTGGTGGTGGTCAGTGGTCACCCATATTACATCGATAATTCTTGAGAAGTATTTTTCAAACAAAGGCTAAAGTTTTTTTTTTCTTTTTCTTTTTTAAATGGAAGTTGATAAGTGAAAATCTATTACAAAGTCATGTTTGATAACATTTTAATTTTTGATTTATAATTCTTATTGAATATTAATTTTATACTTTATGATACTTTTATTAAAATGATTATGAATGTATTTCATAACAATTTATACGTAATGATAAAGTTTTCTATTTTTTTAATTTCTTTTCCAAAAAATAAAAAAATAAAAAAAGTTTTGATTATTATTAAAAAAATTACATTTTTAATTATTATTTTCAATATTTATATGTATAAAAGTTATAAAATTTGATTTACTCTTTAGAAAATATGTTTGGTCAAAATAAAAACAAGAAATCAAAAGTTTGATTAAAAATCTTCATTTTTAAGATGTATGAATTATCTTATATTTTGGTAATGATTATTTACAAATATTAAAATCAAAATAAAACATCATTTTTAATATATAATTGATTAAAAAATTATTTGAAAAAAAATCATAAATGAATAATCAAAATTGTATTAAAATATAGTAATTAGTGAAACAAAATATCCACAATTTCCGTTGTAATATTTAGCTTTATACTAATTAATACTTATTTTCAGTGTAATAAAGAATAATTAAAAGACCCTGAAGAGACATATTATGAATGGTTCATAATTAATTGAAAAATAATTATTATAAATTAATATACTTGTCTTGGTTAGAAGCATGATGCTAGTAAGGTTAGGAATGAATTAATAAATATTGTATAAAACTAGGGACAAATAAGAAGAAAAACTAGTTAATTTGAGCTTAAATTAATGGAAAGAAGAAAAAAAATCATTGGCATCTTAAAAGGAAGTTTTGGTTTCCTAAGACAAGGCATCTTTACAAAGAGGTCGGTGATGATCAGATTATTAGAAGAAATTTGATATGTAATAAATAAGGGTATTTGTAGTAAAATTATAATAAATATTATAGATAATTATTAATTAAAATATTAAATTTTATTTTTAATCTATAATTAAGTATTATCTCAGATATAATAATACAATAACTTATAATAAATACAATTTTTCAATAAATAAAGTAATAAAATGTGAAGCCTAGGGCAATTACTAGCTTATTGACTATATCAAAAAGATAAGATCTAGACGTTGACCAGGAATAATATTTTCAGTTTAACATAGCAAAAAATAAGCAAACAAACAAATAAATAATAAAAAAGAAAAAAAAAATTCTAAGTGTATATATCATTAATAATATATATATTTTAAAAAGAAATGAATAATTAATTTGAATCATCTTCTTCATGTGGGTTCATTTATCTGTTTTAATGAATGACACCTCAGTGCTCAGATCATATATATATATATATATATTTTGCTTTGCAAACAAGATTTTATATACGAAGGTAATGAGTCATTCGACACAGTCTAGTACATGGAATGTTATTTTTTGTTTTTTAATTTTCTACGTGAACGTGAACTAAATTGAGAAATAAAAGTATATATATTGAAGGAGAGATTCTTACATATAACAAATATATTAACACATAATATAACATGTATATTTTAATAATTTATTTTAATAAATATGATAGAAGTATAATGAAAATCTTATATGTATATTAAGGTAAACACTTAAACACATTCTTATATGTAGCAATGCATCGTTACACGTAAGAACCTAAAAAAAAAAGTTATTTGCTAACACATTTTAATTAAGGATATGTTAGTTATAAGGACGAATCTAAGTGATATGGAATAGCACATTTTTTTTCGCTAAACACATGTGGAATACCACGTCAATAATTCTTTTTATATAAAAAAATAGATTAATATATATATATATATAACAGGGAAAAAAAACTTTAACTCCTTTATTTTAACTTAATTATAGTGTGTTGAAAAAAAAAACTTTAACCATTTAGCAACATAGTACTTTATTTTAAGTTAATTATAGTGTGTTGTTTTATTAAGATCTATAATGTAAATATTAAAACTCATAATAGTTACAGATTCAATTTATATCAAATATTATTTATTTGTAAGTAAATCTAAAAATTAGATAGCATTTCCTTTTTTAATAGGATGTAAATGCATATGTTTACAGTGACTAGAATAAAATATTATCATTAATAGAAGTATTTTTATTGTTGACATCATAGAAATAAATAAATTATCAATTATATATATTTTTATAATTAATTATACTTAAATGTTATTATTACTAAATAAAATTTTCATTTGAAAATAAAAAAATAGGATATGTCATTATAGAAAAAGTAAACATTTTTTAAAAGAACTTTCTATTTATCATAATTTTGTAATAAATCACAAATAATATAACACAATATTATTAGGATTTATATAACTATATTCAATAAAAAAGTTAGTGTTTAATAAGAAGGAAAATAAAAATTTGTCACACTGAATATATAAAAATTGAACTCTAATTCAAATGATCAAAATTTGTCTAATTTGGTGTGTTATTTTGTATACATAGATAAAATTATAATAAACATCGGTTTTTGTTTTTCCTTCCCATTTTTCATGGCACTCTGCAAAATTTCTTAACCAATTTTGCTAATGTGTATGCTCATAATTGATAGCACATATTATTGAGAAATTAAAGATATATAGTAAAGAGGATAAAAAATGGAAGAAAGATATTGTTATTTCATTGATAAATATTATAAAATACATTATTTTTTTATAGATAGACTACAACACAAAAACTATATCGACATAATTAACCCTAATAGATAAATAATATATTACTCAAATTTTTAAAGAAATAAAATACTTATTAATTATTTTCAAAACTACTCATCAAACTAGGCATAGCTAAAAAAAAGTTAATTAGAAAATTAGGAAAAAAAGTAAAAATAAGAGAGAAAAAGAAGAAAGAGAGCAAAAGAAAAGAGTAAAAAAAAATTGATGTAAAAATTTGATATATATATATATATTATAAAAGAAAAAAATAAATTAATAATATAGAAAAATAAAAAAATAAAAAAATTGTAAAGTAATTTTTGTATTTATTTTAAATGAATAACATACATTATTTTAATATTAAAAACTCTATTATTTTAATTATAATCATAATCATTTAATAATTGTTGCTATATAAATTTTCTTATATATATTTAAATATTTTTTTATAATTTAACTTATAATCACAGTTATTGATAAAACCGTGACCAAAATTCTATAACTTCAATTTTTAAAATAATCAAGGTTAAAATCTCGAGATCAAAAACATATATTATAGTAGTGTAGTATCTCTTGTTAAGAATAGCCATGTAGAAATATTGGAGAATTAATTAATCACACAAAAAATATCATCAATAACTCTTGGATTGGGACAAATAATTAATAGAGACCTATAGAATTATCATACTAGATGATTCTTGTGAGTTATAAACTAATAAAGTAGAATTCAAAGAGAAAGAATCCATTTTTATGGGCACAAACGAATTAAAAAGTGATACGATTAAGTCCAATTAAAATAAATAGTTTCTTCAATCACTAGATACTAATATAAATTAACCAAAACAAATATTAGAGAAACAATCGAGTAACTAACAATAATAGATGCTTGTAATAGATCTGAAAAATTGGAGCATTAAATTCCAATATTTGAAATTAAGATTTTTTTTCTTTCTTTTTGGAACTAAACCTCCATTCCCAATACGAGGGAATTGAGGATAAGAGAACCCTTCAGATAATGCCATAGAAGAAGTCGGTTATGAAATTCATAGCAAATCTATGATAAAGATGGTGATTGTGTTTTATTTTGTTTTGTTGTTGTTTTAGAGAGACACGATAATGACACCAAATGAAGAAGTATGGAAAAAAATATGATGACTGTATAGAAAGACTAAAGATTGTGTTAAAGATCAAAATGCCTTAATACCATATAGAAATCAAACATAGTATAGAAGAGGATGATAAAACAAAAGAAAAATATTATTATTTTTATTGATGAATATTAGATAATATATTACTTATTTATAAATAGATTATAGTGATATAATAAACCCTAATAGATAAATAAAGAAATAATATATTATAATTATTACTCATAAAATAATTATTATTGTGTATATATTTTACTGAAATAATAATTTTATTAACTTTTTACTAATAAAATAACTATTGATGTATATTTACTCTTTACTAAAATGACATATTAATTAACTATTAATTTTAAGAGTATTTTTCACACTTTTTTTTTATAAAATTTAAGTATTAATTTTTTATTTTCTTTTATTTTTTAAAATAAAAATTTTAGAACAACCATAAATATTACTAATTAACTAATATTATTATATATTTATCAAATTTAAATCATCACCTATGCTATATATATACCAAATAGTACAAAAAAAAATGAACTCTCTAATTGAAATAGTTTTGAATGTTTAGTTCAAAATTTTAATTAATTGTAAGTATATAAATCATTTGCTAACACTTACCTGAGATCTAAAAGAATCGACTAATTGTTTTAAAAAATTAAATTATTTTCTAAATTAGTTAAGAAAAACAATCCTAAACATTCTATCAATTGTCGGTTAGTAGAAAAAGATTATAAATTCTCAGAAAATAAGAACGATGAATGAATATGAGATTTTAGTAAACATAACCCTTTATTGAGAGAAAAAATTAAATTATTCAAATAACAAGTTAGATTTATTGATTTTTTATTTTTAAATAAACGAACTCACTATAATCATTGTGCATCCCCACAATTTTCAATTTATCAATAACTTACTTCGTCGGACATGAAATTGATTAATTGACAAATTAAGAAAAATATATAAACCAAGATTCTCAATTAATTAATTGGTAAACCTAAGTAAACATATTATTTAATTATAATTTATAATTTAATCTATTATTAATTTATAATTAAAGATAATTTCAACCATATAATTCAGAACAAACTAATAAAATTAAATTATACTCTTATTCATTCATACACATCCAAGCACATATGGCATATTTAATACTTAATTCTAAAATATATTTTTAATTATAAATCAAGACTTGTCCTATCATAAATTTATAATTAAAGATTTGAAGAATATAAACAAAAATAAATCAAACTTTTATTTATTTAAACCATGAAATTGTTCTTCTAATCATTTAAAACAAATACTAAAATCCAATATTATAGAAACTAATATATCATAATTAAATTTTAAAAAGTTAATTTAACTATAGAAGACATCATATTATAAAGAGAAAAATAATGTATGACATAAAAATACCCTTTCTTAGAATAAAGATTTCTCAAATACTTAGATTTTCTTTATAATTAGGAGATTTTCTCTCTAAATTTGTATATGGATGTTGGAATAACGGCTATGAAAGTTAGTGGCTGGTGTATGGTTTGATTGCTATGTGTTTAAGAGGGTTAGTGTTGTATTTATAGGCTAAAATTAGGATTAAACATGTTTAGAATGCACATTAGGATTTTTGGTAGATTTTTATACTTAAGACATGGCATGATTTATTATACATTATGACACGTATTGATTTTTTATTCTTCAATTTCAACCAAGGAAGATCGTGCCGCGACATAGAATAAGTTGGGTTGTGACGTGCACAGAACTTCAAAAAATACAAGTTGGACTAGAGAGACTTGTGTCGCAACACGCTTAGAAATCCTAGAATGCATAGTTTGCACCCTTAAGTACCTTGTCATGGCATGAATAATGTCTCGTCACAATTGGCATATAATTTCGTTCTTGTTCTTTCTGATATGTGTAAATTATCATTAATTATCTTGTTTTTACTCTTTTAGTTTATGTTTGCTCATTTTTCTTATAAAATCATTTTAACTTATAAAATACGAAAATACTCTCCAAAATAAAATCAAAGTAAAATAAATACTTAAAAGTATAACAAATAATAGATCAAAATAGTATTCATTAATACTATATAGAGAAATCAAACATATTAGAAAGGATGATGATAAAAGATAAGAAAAACGTTGTTATTCCATTGATAAATATTAGAGAATACATTAACTATTTACCATAGATTATAACATCAAAACCAGGTTGATACAATAAACCTTAATAGTTAAATAAAGAAACAATATATTATAATTTATTCTTCTTAAATTAATAAAAGAAAATAATATTTTATATTTATTATTTACAACACATATATTATCATAACAAAAGTAATAAAAAAAATTGAAGTCTTTAATTGATTAAATTTGATTCGTAATCTATTTAGATTAAATTTGATTAATTCTACCAATAAATTTAATTAATTCTATTTTTTGTATTTTTGAATAAAAAATTTAAACATAAATCATAAATAAAATTATTTTAGTTAAAAAAACTCTTAAAAAATCAAATAAATATATATTAATTATAATATATATATATATATATTTAATTTAATAAATATATATAATTAATTTCGGTCGGATCGGATGAGATCAGATGAATCGTAGTAAAATCTGTTATTTGATCCCAACTTAACAGATGGAAAAAAATTTCATCTGATCCGATGGTTGGATCGAAATCGTACAAAAATTAACGGATAAGATTAAATTGATAGGATTGATCGGATTTTTTGAACAACTCTATAATCATATTGGTATTATAATTGAAATTTTTATTATCACATTTTTATTAATGATAACATTATTTAAAATAATGATATTAAATTATAATTATTTATAAGATTAAAAAATTATTCAAAATTAAATATCTTAATATAATTATAATTGTTTTATTTATTTTTCCGTATTTAATTTCCCCGGGAAGAATTTGCACAGGCAATCGAATAATAATAATAATAATAATAAAAAGGTATAGGGGAAAAACTAACTGTCATTTTTGAACCTGCCGTAAAATGTGACTGTTCTTGTATAATGAGTTTACTTAAATAATTTTACCAAATAATCTTAAATTTTACATATGTATTTATAATTATGATTAAATATTTTTTCATTTTTAAAAATTATTTATTAATTTAAATTTTTATATTTGTTAATATATATAATTTTAAATATTTGTATCTAAAATTAATTATAATTTATCAACTATTTTTCTAAACTATTACTCATGAAATAGACTCGTAGTAAGATAAATAATTAAAAATAAATTTTATTTAAATATATATAATTTAAAATTTTAGTTTAAAGTATATAACATAATTTATTGACATTTTTGAGTCATTCGTCATCTAAATTTTGAACCTTTTAGGAGTTTTTGTGGTTTTGAATTTACGAATAAATAAAATATTTTGTAGATATATTCAATTCTGTCAAGCTCGTCTCATAAACGTGAACGAAGCAACTTACATAGCCGTGAACTAAGCAACTTATATAGTGGAGGTATAAAACAATATACTTAATTCAACACACAACAGATGAAAAAACAACAATATGTAATAAACATAATAGTGATAGATTGTCTCATGGGCTCCTGTTTAGAGTAACAATATACATAAGCATGACAAACAATTAATAGCATATGAGACAAAATGCATACTAAACAACAAAGGATTTCTAATCTCTTCACAACTTTATATGAAAGAACATATTCGGTAAATGATAATTATATTCTCACAGCATGCGATAAATTTAAACTTAGCAAACTAAATAAAGAGTCCAACATTTGGGATACAATCAGGATATGAGGATACTGACTCCTTTGAGACTCACGTAAAACTCATATGCACATAATAGACATAAGTAAGATAAATTAATTAGGAAGTAAGGAGATGAATTTACTATAGTATAAACTACGATTAGAAAGCTATAAGCATGTTATATAGAAAAAAAGAATGCATGCAGCAATATATAATAAGTAACCTTTCTAATAAGAGTATACATCTAGTATGTTAGAACTCATATAAAAGAAAATTAGATTATACTAACATACATAATGATCAGGCATAACAACATTGAAAGGGGGAACATACACCATTTAAGCTCTAATTATATTAGCCACACATTCGAGCATGCATAATACTAGATATAATGAGATAAACTCACATAAAACTATTTATATGATAACATTCTCGTGTTGCTTAAGCCAATCACTCAGTAACAAACAATTCATAATTAATATAACAGTTACAACTCTAAAAGAAATAAAATCAATATTACCTCTATCAGTTGGAACATTTGTCTTAGTTGTCTGTTGCTACTCTTGATTTCTGCCTCTATAACAACTTGGTTTGACACATAAACCAAGCTCTTTACCAAAGCCCACATTAACTAATATGGTGTGATCGGTAACTATAGATCAATAACCAAAAGTGTAACACCTCTTAATCTTAAGGACCACCCTCAAACTTAAACAACCTATCTCTTATTACATATAACAAAAGATATGATAACTTAATGAATTTAACTTAGCTCACTCTCACAATAAGGTTCTTACAAATAAAAAGTTGCATCCAAGCAACTCCCAACCAATGCACAACTCACATAAAACCCACTTGTAAACATCGTTTAGAGTACTCACCACTCACAAGTATAATTTTGCTCACATAGACGTGAATCACTAATATTGAAAAACACTCGATATATTAGAGATCCAAAAATAGAAAAACAGGATGATATTTTGACAGAATTCTGCTATATTTTTTGGATACCAAAAAAGAAATGTGAGAGTATTTATAGAATTCAAAATTTTCACCTCACCAATCACCTCACCAAAGGTGATGGTGTGCTTGTGGTGAGGTGCTAAAAAATCACATTTTTGTTGAGTAATTTTCATAAATATCTGTACCCGAAATAAATTAAAAGCATAAGTGATAATGTTAGCTTGCTCGCACGCTGACTCATCAAAAACCAACACTCTACTTAGTATGCACACTATGAAAACCAATCCAATGATGTGTGTAAACATGCTCATATACGAAGTATATCTAACTATATACGTATGTGAATTACTGATACGTAATAACCAACCTTACATAAAGGAAGATAAATACACCAAGTAAGAGTAAAACAGACATCGTGTCTTACACATGAAGAGTCAACACACAAATTCAAGTACAATGAGACTTACATTCATTATCTTTGACTTTCTATGTTAAAACACTGCATAACTAAATACATACTTACATCTATCATGAGATAATCATAAAAATGACTTAAAGATGTTTGTTCTCATGAACAAGACATCGATGTACATCCAAACTCGAAAAACATACCTAACCAAATGTACAAGTGTATATATATATATTTATATTTCTTACGTGATTATTTATTTATTTATTTATTATTGAATATTTTTTTTTCTTAAAAAAAAAGTTTCACGAATTTTAAATTTTATTGATCTAAAATATCACATTATCACGTATTTTAATAAAATTAAATAATTTTTCCTATAAATAATCATATTTTGACGCATTTTTTCATCTATTATTAAATATTTTTTTTCTTAAAGAAAAAGTTTCACAAAATTTTAATTTTATTAGTATAAAATATCATATCATCACATATTTTAATAATACCGAATAATTTTTCTCATGAATAATCGCATTTCAGCAGTACTTAGTTTAAATAACAAAGAATTTTTCGTAATTAAAGAATTAATTAAGGAAATTACAAGAAGAGGTTCATGGCATTTTGGTATGTTCCCAACATTAAATGAGTACGCTTTGCAATAAATCATTCCACGTGAGATGAAATGCTAGCTTTATGATTATTTTTCTTTCTTAAATTTTGGAATATAAATATAATTAATCTTCTCAAAACTAGCAAGAGAGTAAAGTTTCTTGTTTTTTTTTGTTGTTGTAAATTTTCATCTATACTCTGTCTCAAATCTGCAGAGACAGATAAAAAATATATATTATATATTTATTGTTTTAGTGCAAAAGTTTGTCTTTAGCTACAACGAAAGTTTTCTTGATGGAGCAAAGTACATTGCTTTGTTAGAAATTAGAATAGGAATAAACTGTGATGTGTTTTGGAACAAAAGTTTTCAGATACAACACATATAACTAGATATAGGAGATTTTATTGATTTTTTTAATAAATTTATTTATTTTCAAACGGGTTAATTAAGTTTTATGTTTACATATTATTTATAAAATCTAATACATTTATATTAAATATATTTAAAATTTTAAATATATTATTAATATATTTATAATTTTATATTATAGATATATTTTTAACTTGATTATAAAATGTAACTACTAGCACCTATTTCTTTTAAATTTTAGTCTCTCTTTTTTCTTCTGTCATCTCCACTCTCTGACACCCCCGCTCACTATATGGCGTAAACTTGATGCCTGATAGTGCAAGCAAAGGAAGCATCCAACTTTAATTTACTTTTTTATTTTATTTTTATTTTTATTAATTCTGGTTAGTCTTACCTTCTCACAAAAACTCAATTGTGTATTCCTCTCTCTCTCTGTGAAAATTCTGCTTCTTTTTCTTCTCTCTCTCTCTCTCTCTCTCCCTACTACTTTATTGCTCCCTATAAGCTAAGCTCTCTTGTTAAATGGTTTAACTAGCATAACCCACCTTCAAAGCTCTCTCCTTTCCTCTCCTCTCTGTTTATTATCTTCCAATTCATGTTCATCCTGGCCTCTTTTACCTACTTGTTTAGGTAGCCTATCTATCTGTCATTTCTAACCAGTCTTTTGCATTTACCATTTTCTAGTTTAATTTCCTTTTCTCTCTATTTCCATTATTTTCTAGTTAAAATATTGTCCCTCATTTCATTCAGCTCCTTCCCTCAAAACCCTTGTAGTTACTTCCTATTAAAAGATATGAAGACATATGCAAATATATATGTTCCTTTTCTTAAATTGGTGTGTTCTAGTCTGTCTAGATAATTTGTTTCTTCTTTCTTTTTCCTTATGAGTTGACATCATAGTCAAACTACATGGATATTCAAACAAATCTAGGTGGATCAAGTTGCTTAATTCTTCATCACTTTAAATTTTGTTTAATTATTATTCATTTCTTAAGTGTCTCTACCTTTATTCAATCATCTTAAATTACTTCAAAAGTAGTGGACATAATTGTTAAGAAAATTCCTAGGATCATTAAAACCAATACTACTCTTTTTTTCTTTTAACTAAAATAATCATTAATTTAGCCCTCTAATCTCTCTCTCCTGTCTTCTTTCTCTAGAAAGATAAGAAAAAGAGAATGGAAATTTCAAATCAAGAAGGAGAGATACCAATTCCATTAAACAGTACATATGTTGGAGGAGGAGGAGGTGTTCTTGGTGATGGTCATCATGGACACTTAATCCATCATCATCATGACCCTCCACCCCTTAACCAAATAATACCTTCCACAGCTCCCCCTCAAGTACCCTCGAATGGAATTTTCAATATGTCCAACAACAACAATAACAACCTAGAAATTATAGAACAAGCTTCCTCCTATAAGAAACTTGTGAAGTACAAAGAATGTCTTAAAAATCATGCAGCATCTATGGGAGGGAATGCTACAGATGGGTGTGGAGAATTCATGCCTAGTGGAGAAGAAGGTACTATTGAAGCCCTTAAATGCTCTGCTTGCAATTGTCACAGAAACTTCCATAGAAAAGAAATTGAAGGTGAGCAGCCTGCCTCTTCATTTGACACGTGGCCACATCCCAACAGATCAATGCAAGGGAGAAAATTCATTTTAGGCCCTCATCATAAGAATGTATTAACTAGTCCTGAGGCTGTAGGGTACCCTACACCTACAACTAGTTTTATACCATCAAGAAGTGCACCTCATCCTCATCATATGGTAATGTCTTACAACATGGGGGGGTCTCAACTCCCTTCTGAGTCTGATGAACAGGAATATGGTGGTGGTGGTGGTAGTGTGGTAGTTCCTAGCAGGCCTACAGTACAGTTGATGAAGAAAAGGTTCAGGACGAAGTTTACTCAGGACCAGAAGGAAAAAATGTTCAACTTTGCTGAGAAAGTTGGTTGGAAGATTCAGAAACAAGAAGAGTCTGTTGTGCAACACTTCTGTCAAGAGATTGGTGTTAAGAGAAGAGTACTTAAGGTTTGGATGCATAATAATAAGCACAATCTTGCTAAGAAGAATGCTCTACTTTCTGATATTTAATTATATATTAATAGCATTCTAGTTAATTATCTCAATATATAGTTATTCCTCCTATATTTGTCTCTTATATATATATATATATATATATATACTCATAGCAGTTAACTATTTAGTTCAAAGTAGTCACTGTGTTTACATTGTTGTTATTGCATGTGTTTGTTTTATCTGATCCCCTCTTTGTTTGGTTTTTTGTTTATTTTAGTTCTTAGTTGTGTTAAATAACAATATTGGTTTTTTTTTTGGGAGAATGCTAGTTGTGTGACTTGTGAGTGAAGTTCATGTTATAATCAAATTTTAATAGATTAAAATGTTGAGTCTAGTGAGATTTATATTTGTACTTGATATTTAATTAATCTTATAAAATAGGACACTCTTCCTATACCTTAGGCTCATGTTTTCTTCTTTATATATATATATATATATATATATATATATATATATATATATATATATATATATATATATAACTCGTGTAATTGTATCCACATTTTCATTTTCTTCTTTTAGAATCATTAAATTTATATTCGCAAGTAATTAAAAGTTTCTAATATGCCAATCAGATATACTTTTGGATTCTTCTGAAAAAAAAAACCAAACCTTTACTTGTTCTATCAAAAGATAAAAAGAAAGATGTACCCTTGGATTCAAAACCAGGGTAATAATAATGGGTATGCACTTGTCTTATATAAATACAATTGTTTTTTTTATATTCAGCGATCCCCTTATCTTTTAGCAATCGTATTTTTTAGTATGTGATGATTAAAATTATTCATGAAATTTTTGGGTTTCTAAATATTCAAGTTTAGTGTGGAAGGTGTTTTATTATTTGGAAAATTCTAGAGCTCATATTAACAAATAAGTTCAGTTCAGCTTCATGAGCACCTCTTTAAGCATGTTAAAGACATGAAACTTGAATTGTGAGTTTATGTTACATATTAAAAAACATAAATCAGCTAATAATTATGATGTTAAAAAAGCTAAAATTTTATTTGAAAACGCAGTATTAAATTATTACAGTTTGTAATTCAAGAAGTATACTTACTATTCAATAAAAAAGATATATATAATTATTAAAATAATAGTATTATCTATTATAAATATAAAAAAATACATAAAATAATAGATTGAGTTTATAACAATAAAAATAATATCTTAATAATATTTAACATGATAAAATTGTAAAAAAAAATTATATCTAAAGTTTTCAATATTTAAAATGTTTGGGTTGAAACTTTTTTAAATAGTAAAGATATGATCAGAGAAATAATTTATAAGATGTGTTATTTTTATAATTATAAAATTTGAATGATTATAAATGTTATTTTCATAATAATTTCTTTAGTTTTTATAAAACATAAAAAATATGTATTTTTCTCATGTTAAAAAATACAGTGCATATAAGTTTATGTTAAATAACATAAAAAAATATGTTTTTAGACTGTTTAAAAGTGAAACAATATGAATAATTCAAATATAAAAATTCAAATGTTTATAAATTTTGCTCGCTAAAGGTTTCATTATATTATATAACCACAATCACAAATAAATTTTTATTTTTAATATTTTTTTACTCTGTGCATATATGCTTTTTTCATATGATATAAAAATATATATTTTTTACATGTTTAAAAATATGATGAAAATATGTTTTTTATAACTTAAAAAATATATATTTTTAAGAGATTAATTAAAACTACAATTATGTTAATATGTAAATGTGTCATATAAAAATCTAAGAGTATAATTATTAGAACAAAGGACAAATTCAAAGAGATATTAAAAATCTAAGTGTAGTGTAATAGCTGAGTTGTGAGTTAAACAAATATTAAAATAATGTTAAAAAAGGAAAATCAATTAGCATATCATGATTAAGAATTGTGTTTTCAGTTAGTATAGAAAACTATGAACTTAAATCCACAAAACCAAAATATATGATATGCTAACTATGAACTGAAATCCACAAAACCAAAATATATGATATGCTAACTATGAAAAATCCACTATTAACTGAGTGTCTATGTCTCTTCCAAACTGCAGTATTATTGCCAACAATGTTTCCAGCTAGCATCTGCTAACACTATCAGCCTTTTCTTTTCTTTTCTTTTCTTTAGTGTGAGGGAGTAGGGGACCCTCAAATTCTTTGGGGGAGTTCTCATTTTTGTTTTACACTGGGCAACATTTCCCAAGATGGTATCTCTCTCTCTCTCATGAAAATGAGTAGGGATTGGAACAAAGGAAAATAAATGAAAATCAACCCCTTATTTAAGAGGTATTAATTAATAAACGACACCTACAAGTTTTCTGCTTCACAGCTACAGAATGAATTCATTTAATATGATACTGTTATAGAAATTATATATGAAAAAGGGAAAAAATTAAGAGAATTTTTCGGATTATTTCTTTTATATGGTTTAATTTTTTATATTAAAAATAATATTATTTAATAATTTAATTTTATTAAAATGATTAATTTAAAGATAAAGTATATTATTTTAATAATTATTTATTAATTTTTTTTATTAAGTGATTAATTACTATTAAAATAAGAATATTTAATAATGTCAATGTCTCAATTAATATGAAAAAAATTACAAAATATTTGTTAATTATCACATGTTTTATTTTATTTTTTTATTAAAAAATAAAATATATATATTTAAATAAATTTTTGTTTAAATTTTATTATTGTTTATTTCCTTCTTAAACTATTTCATTTTAAATTTTATTTTTATCATTGTTAAAAATTTATATTTTAATCTAATTTTAATTACTTGATAAAAATATAAAAATATTTTAAATAACTAATTATTAAAATAATATAATTTTTCTTTAATTATCATTTTTACAAAGCTAATAAATTAAGTGACTAATTAAACGACCTCACCTTATAAAAAAATATAATAAGTGATTTTTGATTTTTTGAAAATAAAGACAAATATCATATAAGTTTACTGCTATATCATTTAGAGCATCAAGTCTATTAATTTTTTTGTGACAATTTATTCTAATAAATTTTAAAAAGTGACAATTTAATCTAAATTATTAAATTTTAGGTTTTTTTAAAAAATATATTTTATAAAATAAAGTTTTAATATGTAAATTTAGTGAAGTATTTAAAAAAAATGCATAATTTACCATTTGTATCTGTTTGTCAATTTTTCAAAACTAATTAACTAAAATATTAAAAAAAATGATAAACATAAGTGATGGATTCTAAAATATTAGTTAAACTCCTCACCACCCACACTATCAAATAATATTATATATTTCACATACATATTGATCTCTAACTCACTCCAAATATAATCATAAACTCAAATCCTAAAATCCTAAATCTCAAATTCCAAAACCCAAAACCCAAAACCCCAAATCTCAAAACCTTAAATCCTAAATCCCAAAACCCTAAATCTTAAAACCTAAATTCCATAACCCTAAACCCTAAAACCCAAATCTCAAAACCTTAAACTCAAAACCTCAAATCCTTAAATTCCAAATTCCAAATCTTGAAATCCTAAATCCAAAATCCAAAATTCTAAAACCCTAAACCTTAACCCATAACTATAGCCCTAAACCCTAAACCCCAAATCCTAAATCCCTAAACCCTAAATCCTAAATTCTAAACTTCAAAACCCTAAACCCTATTTAAA
The DNA here is from genome assembly GCA_037013495.1 of Hippophae tibetana. Lineage (NCBI taxonomy): Eukaryota > Viridiplantae > Streptophyta > Magnoliopsida > Rosales > Elaeagnaceae > Hippophae > Hippophae tibetana. The sequence continues at coordinate 9,194,752 of CM072804.1, forward strand.
AATAATAATTTTAATAATATATTTTATTTTTAATTAAGTAATAATTATTTTAATAATATATTTTGTATGACAAAAAAATAATAATTAAATAACATTATTTGAACTTTAATAAATGTAAGAGTATTATAAGATAATTTACATTTTTTTTATTTCATTCCAATGTCAAACAAAACACAGTAATCCTGATTCCGAGCTTGATTACAGTAGTCAAACCAAACAACATTATTTCCATTCCGATTCTGATTCCATTCTACGAACTAAACGTCACCTAAAAATCGGGTTACATAATATTTCCCCATTTTTCATCAACAAACACTTAATGACATTTGGAAAAATTCGTGATAGAAACATTTCATCTTCAACATGTTATTTTTTTAAAAAAAATTAATGAGGAAAATTAACGAAGACAGTGACCCAGAAGCTTCTCTTGGTAATTCAATGCTAGCTTTCATCTTGTGCTCTTAGCCAATAAAAGACAAGTTTCCAACTTTTGGAAAGTGCGCTGATAGCGTAATGGAAAATTCGTTGATTTCAATACAGAACTGTAGTGGACAAGGTAAGTGCGTTGTGATACTGCCATCCACAAGGTAATGCTAAAAACAGAAATGAATAATCTTCGAAACACCAACAGGTAGGGCGTAGAGGGTTGACGCTCTCAGGTCCTAGCTAGTAGTAGTTGATATCTTATCACCAATACACTATGTACCATTAGATCATTTGTATAATTATTTATATGATGTAATCTTCATTCATTTTCCACTGGAAAGAGGCAGCATGAAGAAAGTAGATAGCCAGCCTAGAAGGGTCGAATGGCTTCAGTAGACGCATGGTTCCCATAATTTATCCAGTTAATATGTCCCGATCCCACAGTTTGGAGGTTACACCTTGCATAACTCCCCAAAGCTTTGTAAGCCTTCTCTCATTCGACCAGGTACAGAGGAACTATTAAGAGAGATGGAAGAGTAGCATCCTGATTAATCACTTAATACAAGCGAGCATGACCAGGATTAAGCAGTGATTCTTGCATCATCCATCCCTACAAGAAAAATTGAAAACAAGATTTATTTCAAGGTTTAATGACTCTTCCGCCATTTAAGTAGGCATGGCCTGGATTGGGAAGAATTCTAAAGGCCTGACCAGTTTTATGGATAATATTAGACACAATTGAACAACCTAGCACATCGTAGGGAGGCATGCAATAAGTATATTTCCAAACTGTATTTCTTACCTGCTCTGCAGCTTTACGCTTGAAAAGTCCATATGAACTTGAAACCAAGTTACATGACCCAGCAATATGGGCTTGTAGATCATTTTCTGTAGGCACAAACTTTGAATAGCCGCATTCCCTCTGTTTTTGAGACAGATACTGACCCCCATATGATGAACGCATGAAATACAAAAGCACATGTGCCTGTAATACAAAGGTAAAGCAAATTATGATACAAAAATCATTATTAGCACTAGAAGTTGGGAATTAGAAATCGAGTTGTATGTATGTCTCACATGAAATGCTGCCTTTAAAATGTCGTCTGACTTTGCCTGGTCCTTCAGTAATGCATATACTTTACCCTTTGAAAGATTGTAGGTGACAATATATCTCTCTTTCTGCATTAACATACAACACATGAGAGACCTACGGCCTATCAACAACTACTATATCAAATGTACAATACGTCTGATTCAGGTGGGGCTGGCTAGCTGCGAAGGGACAGCTTTGCCAATATCTGAGCCAAGTTGAACACAAAAGCACATACCTCAAAGAAAGGTTCCAAGGCAAGATATGCGCCTGGATCCTGGAATGCATCTTTAAATCTTGGTCCTGCCAAGCATTTGTAAGTATGGTTGTATAGTAGAACTACATGATTATTAAAAAAAAGGTTACATGGGAAATCGATCAATTTGAACATCATACCAAGAACAACAGGCTGCTCTTTCAACCATGGGAAATCAAATATTTTTTCTTTTTTGTTTCCTTCCTGCAATGAGGGTACATGTCCTGTAAATGGAAATAAAGAATTAGGATCACATGAGTGCATGCATATTAGTAACATAAGCTTCTAATTCCCTTGAGGCTATGAATCGCTGATCAAAAGCAAATAAAGAATAAGGAAAATTCAGTATGCGTTCTTTTTTTTTTTTTTTGCTAGTAGATTTTTAACATTCATATTTCCAAGTTTTGAACCCGAGACTTTTACCTTATACCACGGTGGTTACATGGTAATTGGCTCAGTATGTGTTCTCTATTATAGAGCATATGTAGTTAAAATCTAAACAATCTAAACCACCTGTTTTAAGGAAGGACTCCACAGCCACAGTGAATCTTGCTCGGTTTAAGGTGTGCAGTACTACAGATTTAATCTGTCAAAACAAATAAATGGAATTAAGAAAACCAAGAAAAGAAAAATAAAAAACAAGCAAGCATAATTACATAAATACTCTGCTCTGTAGCTTCACGTGATCATACCTCTTGGTAAGAGCTCAGAACATACCCACATGAGAAAAGGGCAAATGTGGTAAACAGGGATGGATTTCTTTTTGAGATCAGTATGCTCATTCCAGTTCCAAGCTTCCACAAAAAACAAAAAAAAGGTTTAGAACATCATCTTCTAACCAAAATAAATGTCAAACATCACAGGAAATCATATTATCAAAATGCTCGTGTGAATGTACGAAGTAGTCTTGCTTCTTTGTTATTCACTTTAGTGATAAGTATAGAAATCCTCTTTTTATCTTACCAGCTGACAAGGTATTACTCTCAACTACATCTAATTGTAAAGAAATCAGCAAACGACAACACTTAAAATGCAAGAATTATGTCCAAACTATAAATAGCAGCAACAATTTGAGGTTTCCTTTTCTCATTTGGTAGGTTCTACCGGTATTATCTTCACATATATTTTCCTATGTTGTGCTTGCAATTTGTAAGCATTGGTTCATAAAAATAAAATTTCAAGTTTGCTAAAACTCTTTGTAAGCAAAATTCTATGTACCTATGCGTGTACTTTTCTATACATATATTTTCATCATTCTGTCAAAGAAAAGTTTAATATTTACCAGATCAGCAACGTTGCCAACACATTCCCCTTCAGCTGTAACGTCCCCTATGTTTTCTCCCTTAGCAAAGGCCTTGTAAATAGGTGTACGAGTTGAGGTTGATGTGACAGCACAAACATTCTACAAGGATCCAAAAGGAGAGGGAGATAAATTATATAATGCTGAAAAGGGGGAAAATTACTAAATGGTTTACATGATTATGAACAATTTATGTCATACAAAAACTGAAACCTTTGCAACATTAGCTGCACAAGCCAAAGGAAGAAACAAGTGTGGCACATGTTACGTCCCGCTCAAATTGTCCCGCAAAATCCAAACAAATGGTGCTTGCCTAAAGGATCTAGACTTTTCTACATGAGAAGGTTCTAGAGTGGCCTAGAGATGTCTAGAATAAGCTAGAGTTGGATGGACTCAACTCAAGCTTTGAAGACCCTAGAATGTTCTAGAGCACGCTGGAGGGTGCTAGAATGGACTAGAATATTCTAGAACATGCCGGATGGTTCATGAAGGATGTAGAAGCCGCTGGAAGCTTACGGAACATCCCGGAACGTGCATGAAGAAGCTAGACAAACCTAGAAGACTCTAGAGTTGGCTAGAAGGTTCTAGAACCTTGTGGCATATTATACATAAAACTAGAACTCTCTTGTACATTCTAGAGTTAGAATGATCTAGAAAGTTGTGGCATAGCCTTAAGCTTGGAGCCACACTATAAATAGACCCATTGGTCTCCATTTGTATTCATCTTGGGAATTCTTATCATCTTGTAAGATAAACTCTCTCTAGAGCAATACAAAGCATTCTTTACAAACTCTCTTTCTAATCTCTTTGGAGTTTCGTTCGGGTGAAAGGCAGGCTTAGTGCAACGGATGGTGCTAAGTGCCGCACGATCGCTACTTGAAATTTAAGATCGTGACAGTTGGTATCAGAGCTTTCGGTTGAAGCATTTCTACCTTTGGCATAATGAAGAACGTTGCTCCATCTACACCAAGCGTTTATGTTCCACCTATGGAATGTGGACGTGAGAAAGTTCGAAAACCATCAAAGGAATCTCGAGCCAAGTCGAAAGACATACTTTCTAGCTTGGAAGCACGTGTTGGGAGTGCGCAGGACAGTTTAGGGGAGTTGTTCGACCGGGTGGACAACTTGGAGGAGCGTTGCAATGGCTTGGAGGCAAGGGATGTGGAGATCCATGCAGCGGTCAAGATGTCCCTTAATGAGCTAGATGGTGGGCTAAGGCAAGAGATTGATGGGTTGAAGGCCGAAATTGCCAAGGTACGAGATCTTGTCCAAAGAGAACTTGCTAATGTCTTGCTTAGAGTTGAGGACATGAGTGGTGATCTAGCTCTATGTAAGCGGGCGATGGCCGCGGGAATTAACACAACCACTGTCATTGAAGCTAAGAGGGTGGATGTTCCCAAGCCTAAGACCTTCAATGGTGTTAGGAATGCTAGGGAAGTTGAGAACTTCCTATGGGGGTTGGAACAATACTTTGAGGCTACTTGCATAACAGACCATGCCAGCAAGATCCGAACTGCTGCCATGTATTTGTTCGACACTGCTATGTTGTGGTGGAGACGGAGGCATGGAGATGTGCAACGAGGGGTGTGCACAATTGAAACCTTTGATGATTTCAAAAGGGAGTTCAAAATGCAGTTCTTTCCCGTAAATGCTGAAGAGAAAGCAAGAGGCCGACTACGACGGTGTTAAAGCAGACAGGTAGCATAAGGGATTATGTGAAGGAGTTCACAACCTTGCTACTTGAAGTTCCTGACACATCAGACAAAGATGCCCTATTCTTGTTCATGGATGGTCTCCAATCGTGGGATAATCTCGAGCTCAAGCGACGCGGTGTCCAAGACTTATCTTCGGCCATTGCGAGTGTAGAAAGCTTTATTGACTACTCCACAAACAAGGATAGCTCAAAATCCACGGATAAAAAATTTGTTGGAGGAAAGAGTGAGGGAGGCCACGGAAAAAATCAGGGACCCAAGAATCATAAAGATGGCTCCTCATTCAAACCACGGGATAAGGAAAAGGAAAAAGAGGATCGTGGTGCCTCGAAGCCCCATGTGACGTGCTTCATTTGTGACGGACCGCATTGGGCACGTGAATATCCGAAAAGAAAGGCATTGAGTGCCTTAGTTGCGTCCACTCATGATCAGGATGGAGGCGAGTCGGAAGAAGGTGCAAAGATGGGTTCTTTACGCCTACTTGGTGCAATGCAGAGCGCCCCGAAGACCCCCAAAGGCTTGATGTACGTAGATGCAACCATCAATGGGAAGGTCGCCAAAGCTTTGGTGGACACAGGTGCATCTCACAATTTTGTTTCAGTGGAAGAAGCAAAAAGACTCGGTCTTAAGGTAGTCCATGGAAGGGGATCTCTCAAAGCGGTTAACTCGGCAGCACTACCATTGCATGGAGTTGCTCGTGGAGTTAAGGCCAGTCTTGGTGCTTGGACTGGCCAGATGGACTTATCAGTAGCGCCCAAGGATGACTTCTCTGTTGTATTCGGCATGGAATTTTTGGACCAGGTTAGAGCTTTCTTGGTGCCCTGCTCAAACTCTATGTGCATCATGGATGGTGCGAAGGCGTGTGTGGTATCGACGGAGAGGACCACCAGACCTACTACCCAAGCTCTCTCTGCGCTTCAATTCAAAAAGGGATTGAAAAGGGATGAAAAAAGTTATTTGGCCATCCTAAAGGAATACGATGATGAAGAGGCGTCACCAAAGCTAAACTTGTCGACGAAAGTGCAAGTTGTCCTAGATAAGTTCCAGGATGTGATGCCGGAGGCATTACCCAAACGGTTACCTCCAAGGAGGGAGGTGAACCATGAAATAGAGTTGGAACATGACACCAGGCCACCAGCAATGAGCCTCTATCGAATGACGAACTCAGAGTTGGCAGAATTACGGAAGCAACTCGACGAATTGCTGGATGCTGGCTTCATAAGGCCCTCTAAAGCTCCATTTGGTACCCCGATACTCTTTCAAAAGAAGAAGGATGGCTCGCTACGAATGCTCTCCATGACATGTAAGGTACATATGATGGCGTCACGCTATCTGGGAAACCTTCCGGAACTACATACGATCTGACAAATGATATCAACTGCACCCACAAAATTCCACACTCATAATGCGAATTAGAGCAGAGCACCGCAATCACTCCAGTTATCATAATTTAACCATCATGTTATCAATTATACATCTATTGTACAAATGATATTCAATTCAAAAAATTGACTTTTTTTAAAGAAACAAATGCCTTTTCTTATTGAGGTCATACAAATGCTTAATGAGTTCTAGCCCAAATTTGTGCTTATCAAAGATGATTTAGAAAGAAAAAAAGAAGAAGATGAAGAAAGAATAACTGACATCAAAGGGAGCTTGAGGAGTCTGCAAGCTGATGGAGCGGAGAGACCCCTTCTTGAAACTTCCAGAAGAAGTATTTTTCTCGGCCACGTATTTCCATTTACGGCCATCAATTTCCTCATAGTAAATCAATCTCAAGCTAGCGCACACGAATTCGTTCTCCACCAATCCTACACTTCGATTCTCATTCGCAACCAATGACAGAGAATGAACCGCCGTCGACGCCAAATCCGAAGGCGTAGCCGAAGCCAAGTCAGCGCTGATTCGTAGTGTTTCACGGATCAGGAGCCTAGCATCTTGAGCCTTAGAAGCAACAGCAGCAGCCGCCGTAGTGGAATTGGTAGATTGCTTGAGATTGATTGGAGCCATGGATTCAAAGAGCGATATGGGTTAAAACGGAAATGCAAATGGGCAATTTCTTATTATGAGTGGAAAAGAAGAGAGGAAGAGGTGGTTAGTATATGATTTGTGAATTTTCTTTGGAATTAACGGAAAAGGCATTGGAATTGACATACAGAATCGGAACGGACTGTGCGCGGGAAATAAGAGGCAGTTGGTATAATTTTTTAACATTTACTCTTCACTTCGGACGGAGCTAGGCAATACACATCGAAGAACAAGTGGTCAGAGAATATTTTAAATATCCAACCTATTTTAACAGATGATAATTAAAACTGTAATTATTTTTAAAAATTTGATATTGTTATCGTAATATACCTGATTAATATTAATTGAACATGTATTAATATTATTATTTTATATACATATATATATATATATAAATATAATTTTGATAATTTTGATAATAAAACACATAATATTTTATATAATTATATTTTTTTATTATAATTAAAAACATAAATTCTATAGTTAAAAAATAAAAATTATTTTAATATTTTAATAAAATAAAAATTATTTTAATATTTAATTTTTTTAAATTAAATATATTTTTTTAATAAATATTAAAAAATAAAAAAATATGATTAGAGATAAACTATTCTCAATTCATAAACGATGATTATTAACTAAATATATTTAAAATTAATATAAGATGATTATTGATTATTATTATAATCATTTGTTCATGTAATCATTTATAATATTAGGATGCTATTTTATTTTATCTCTATCTAAAAAATAAACTATCTTATTACAAACAATAAAAAATAAATATAAATATATAGGTGCGATCCCAACGTGCTACTATAAAACTACTAGTAATTTTATGAAAAGAGTCGGACAAGCTAGAAAGAGGCAGAGCTACAGGCACGCGTTGAGGAACAAAAACTGCTAGGATCTGAAGTTGACTCCACTGAAAAGTTTTACTCAACTCGGTGTTACTTGGATGAGGGCTTACTAGGATGGAAATTTGATCCCACACAAGGCACGAACAAAAGATTAACGCATTGGATTAGAACGTGAACGATGGAACTAATATATATTGTACATTAAAAATACTAAAATATATATCATAAATTAAAAAGATTATAACAATTTTATATGTAATTTTTAATAAATTTAGATCGAGATTATATTAAAGATCCGTCAGCAATCACCATCATCAAATTTTTGATGACCATCACTAACAAACTTGTGAGAGATCACTGTAAATAAATTTGTAAGATTTATTAAGTTTTTTTTTCTCAAATTATGTAATATTTATAAAATAAGTATAAATTTATATAATACTTATAAAATTATATACAAATTATAGAATAACTCTATAAAATAAAAATATTACATCAAATAATATTTGTAATTCAAAACTCATCTATCATAAAATTCATTTACATAAAGTTTATATAATTATATACAATTTTTATATATTTTACAAAATAATCATAACATAAAATTATTCATGTTGAGAAATATATAATATTTAAATCTTATTTCTTATTTAACGTGACGGTTTAATTTTTTTTTAATGTAAATCAATATAAGTTTTCTATATATATTATAAATTATATAAAAAAATATGTATAGCTTACAGAATAATATTTCTGTAAAATTCACAAATTTATATATATTTTCTATACATTTTAAAAAATAATCTAGAAGATCAAAATGTTATAATATGTAATATTTTTAATTTAAAACGCACTTATTACAAGACTCACTTTCAAATTTATTGTGATAGTTTAAAAGCTTCTTAAAAGTAAGAAACCAAAATATAATATCTATAAACAAGAACCCAAAAGGATAGAACAATCTTTGATTTCTTACACTCAGTACAAAGAAATCAAAATGATAGTTAAAAACTATCTTCCTCTAATTATAGACTTAAACTATATATTGAATTCACTTTATAAAACTTATAATAATTTATAAATTGTATAAAAATTCATATATATATTTATTTAATATAAACAGTATAAAATTTGTGCAAAATTATGTACAACGTACAAAATAAAAAATTAAAAGCAACAAAAAAATAGACTATGTCATCTCTAATAGTGGCTTTCGATTGTTTAGAACAAGAAAAAATTATTTTAGTTTAAAATTTTTTGTCTTAAATTTTATTTTATTCAACTCGAATCCAATCTTTTTTTGTGTAGTTATTTGAGCAGGCACAAACTTATCCCAAAATTTGTTCGATTTGCTTTTTTCAATTCAAATTCAACCCAATACATTAGATTAGGACAAATTGTAACCCTTACTTACATGGTATAGATGCAAATTATACACTAGAGAAATATCATGAATAAAAGATTTAATATAGTCTGTATTTATACATAATAATAAAAAAGATAAAAGTATTATATTTAATAAACAAAAATGACAAAAATAACATGTTAATAATTAAGATGCACTATTTAAAAAAAATAAAAACACAATATATATATATAACAGAAAGTCTAAAATAACCCTTAATTTAATCAATTTAAGATTTAGGGTTTAAATTTTAAGATTTATGATTTAGAGTTTAAAGTTTAAAATCTAAGATTTATAATTTAGGATTTAAGTTTTAAAACTTATAATTTAAGATTTAGGATTTAATATTTAGTTACTAATAAAAGAATATTATTGATAAATTAATATTTTTTTGTTTAAAATATATCTTTTTATCAATTACTCATTATTTTTACTCTTAATTATATATAAATACAAACTCGGAATGATATGAACATTCATATTCGAGCCATTCATTGTCTATGGACAATCTTTTTCAAATTTTTGTATGTAACTTGATTTTTATTAATAAAAAATAATTTTAAAAGTTGTCACCATAAGAATAGAAACTCATAAAATATAACATTATAAAGAAAAAATTAATAAAATAACATAAATAACAAGAATTAATATCAAAATACAAAGTTTTACTTTATCATAATAAGGGAATTTTATAAAATTATTTTTGCTTTACTTACACTTTTAAAAACCATTACTTTTTTGTAAAAATCTTTGCTATTTTAGGTCCTTTTAACTTCAAAAGTAATATTTCAAGTATGTTTTTTGGTTAATGCATCAATTTTTTCTAGATCCACTTACAACCAACCACATAATGACTAGGAGGGAGAGTAACCAGATCATAAGTATGACTTTTGGTTAATGCATCAATTTCTTCTTTAATTGCAATCTTTCATAAAATGGTTAGTAGATGTCTCACGATAGGTGTGAGACTTATGGAGTGTAGCAAAGGCAATGTAACAATGATAGTTAAGTAAATGTGTAGGAATGGATCTTACCTGGGTTGAATGGCGAGGTGGAATGTCTTGTGGAGGATCTTCATGCAGAGTAGGAGCAGGGGGCCTATGCTCAAGGTAGGATAGCTCGTCATCAACCTATTCTTCTACAACCTGTCTAGGATAATCATAAAAAATATCTGAAAATTGAATAGAGAAGTCCAAAGGAGGATTATAAGTATCTGTAAAAGGAACAAAAGACTCATTTGGAAAGATTTCTAAAACATTTAAGTTAGTTAGGGAAGAACGAAAGTGAGAAAGTTCAACAAATAAGTAGTGTTCCCAAAAGACAATATTACGAAAAACACGAAGACGATGCGAGATAGGATCATAGCATCGATACCCTTTTTGAGTTTCACCATAACCAAGAAAACAACAAAGTCTAGACCGAGGCTCAAGTTTGTTGTGTTCATAAGGTTGAAGAAGAACAAAACAGACAGATCCGAATGAGCAAAGGTAATAATAGTCAGGAGATGACCCAAAAAGGCGCTCATACAAAGTGTGATTGTGAATGACAATGCTTGGAATGCGATTAATGGTATGAACACATGAAGAGTGGTTTCACCCCAAAATGGGGTAGAAACTTTGGCAAAAGAAGAAGAGCACGAACAATGTCAAGAATATGACAAATTTTTCTTTCGGCTCAATCATTTTGTTGAGAGGTTTTTGGACAGGTTAAATGATGTACAGTGCCATAGAAGTGTAACAAAGCTTGAAAAACATTTTGAGTATATTCAAGAGCATTATCAGATCAAAAAGTTTTGATATGTTTGGAGAATTATGTTTCAACCATTTTTACAAAGTTACTGTATATTGGTAAGATTTCATAACGAGATTTCATTGGAAAATCCAACTATAACGAGAATAATCATCAATATAAACAACAAAATATTGAGATCCACTAATACTAGTAACAAGAGAAGGTCCCCAAACATCAGAATGAATTAACTCAAAAATATTATTAGAGATAAATTTACTATTATTGAAAGGCAAAGCTCGTTGTTTTCCTAATTGGAATGAAGTACAATCAAAATTGTTTTTGGATACAAAACCCAATAGACCTTTAAAAGATAACTATTGTTACTCCACCCATATAACTTTTGTTGTCACAATAGCCGCTGCAACCACTCACCGTTGTTATGCATATTGCTCCGACAACCTTTCTGCAAATACCATTGTGATCAGCTCGATCAGATCTACACAACCATGGAAGTCTTGCAACCATCAGAGTCTACACGCTCCTTTATACACCTATCAAAAAAACTACACATCTTTTCACGCACCGCCACTGAAACCAAATGTTATTGTGCAACTCATAACCTTTTTGCAGATACCACTATGATCGGCTCGAGCATATCTACACAATCATCGGACTACACATGTGCCCGTATGCGTTGCCAACAGAAACCACGCATTAGATTCACGCGTCTCACACTCCACACTCTAGTCCGGTGACATCATCAGTGACACATCCCTAGGGTTGACATCATCATCACCTTCGGTTGACATCATAGTGGCAGTGCCATTGACCACCGTTGCCCATTGACTTTACTTGTTGACCGTTGACCAACCTGTTGATCGTTGACTTTTGTAGTTCGAGTCCCCTTACCTAGTTTTGCACGTAGACCTCATTTTTGCATATTGTGTTTCCAAATGGATAAAAATGATGTTTTTCTTCCTTTCCCCATCAATACTATATTGGAGGGGACCATGAATTACTTATCATAGTCTCAATCTATGCGCGGTTTTCTTAAGGGTCGTATGCTATAAAATTACTGTACTGATACAATTATCATTCCTGTCAAAGGAGCAAGTGAATAAGATGTTACCTTCCTTGGTCGCATGATTGAATGGGATAGTCACAACCACATGATCCTCATATGGATTCAGAATACTTCCATTCCCTCCATCTCTAATCTGTTAGGCAACTTTGATGTTGCCAAATCAGCATGGGATATGTTGGCCAAAAGGTACTCCACTACTCACGGATTCATGAAATATCAGTTAATAGTTGAATTGCATCAACTTCAATAAGAACTAGGGCAATCCATCAATGACTACTATGATCAGCTTCGTTTTCTTTAGGACCAAATTGACCTTTGTGATCCAATTTGGGCATGCTCAACGTATGCTCAACAATATGCTACAGTAATAGATGAATTTTGCCTTTATGAGTTCTTGATGTCACTTCACAAGAAATTTGAGCCCATTCGAGGTCAACTTCTTAATCGTAGTCCTCCTATCATTCTTGATACTGATGTAAACGATTTGGTTAGAGAAGAAGCTCGGCTTACAACCCTTCAAGCCCAAAATAAGTTCAATGTTTTGGCTATTATTCCTTCTACTCTTGATATTGAGCAACCTCAGTAATCAGGTGATTCCTCTGGCTTTAACAATCATCGCAGACAGAGAAACAAAAGGTTTTACAATTATTGCAATTCTCATGGCCATACCATTGGGACTTGTTACCGTCGCAATAAATCTACTATTGTTGTTGCTAATACTGAGCATACTCTGCCGATGCCTTCCAGTTCAACAAAGTTCCAAGCTTCTGGATCCACTATCAACATCTCCTCCACTGAACTACAGAAGATCATAACTTAGATTGTTCAAATGACTGGTAAAGCATCTCTTTCCACTACTCTCTCAGTTATGCTCGGTAAGTCTTAAACTTGGCTTTTTTATTCTACATGTTGTAATCACATGACACCTCACTCATCTTTATTCTCCAAACTTGACCCTGTACCATATCCTCTTAATATTCATATAACTGATGGTTCCACTATTCATAGGAATAGTCTAGGTTTTGTTTCGACCTCTACCCGCTTTGATACCATGTTATAAATACTTATTGATTGTATTCAATTATGTGATTAAAGGAATATATATAGTGTCTTTATATAGGAGTTACAAGTAAAATAGATATGCTTAAACTAACTAGATATAGATATGCCTAAAGTAAATAGATATACATTAATAGATATATACATTAATCTGTTACTAGATATACATTAATAGATATATACATTAATCTGTTACTAGATATACATTAATACTCTACAAGACTATCACACTGATTTTGCCCATTTATGACATCCTTCATAATAGGTATAAAAGATTGCAATGGAGAAGAATTAATAGCATCTCTATAGCTTGACTTATTTACCATTGTTAGGATTTGTGCTCTAACACTAGACTAAACAATGAAAGCACATGAAAGATGAAGAACAAAGGTGAGAGGTGAATGAGAGTATTTGTTAAGTAAAATTTAGAATACACAATTCTAAATTTACTAATATTAGATCCAAACAAGTAAACAAACTACTTATATTATACCCATTATAACACATTTCAAAGGTAACTCACAAATTGAAGAGAAATACAAACACTCAAAGAGAAAGCTCTTAACTCACACTCAAAGAGAAAGCTCTTAACTCACACTCAAAGAGAAAGCTCTTAACTCACACTCAAACTAAGAATACAAAGACTTATTTGTTTTTGATGGAATGATTAAACCAAATGCAAGGTAGATTATTTATAATTCTCACCATGTAATCTACACCACAAAAATATAAAACTAAGAAATAATTCTAGTCACACAAATATTATCTACACACTTCTCTTTTCTACAACTTTCAACCAGCCTATTTATTCATCATTCAACCACCATATTTATTCATCCTTCAACCATAATATTTATTTTTCTACATCCTTCAACTACTTCATTTATTGGGTTGGTATTGATTTTCAACACTCCCTCTCAACACCAACTCTCCATAAAAAAAAGAGTTCTTCACATTCATGTGTCACTTTGCATCTAATTCCCTCTAACTGTTGGATGTGTCTTCTGATTCCACTTGTTATTTTAACCCACTCTCCACTGCTTTTTTCCTGAGGTTCCACCCATAAAAGATGAACGATTTTCTTACCAATTACTTTTCCATTCAGACTATCAATTGCATCCTCACCAAATTGGGTAAATACTTGTTTTAGCACGTTATCACTAACGTTTAGATCTAAATGATCAATTAACTCATCAAGTAGTTAAAAAAAATGTCAGTTGTTAGGTCTTCCACCTGCATCAATTTTAGCCTTCTCACTCTTATACTTTTTCTTTACAATATCAATTCAATTCTTACATTGAATATCAGTCTTAGGATTCTTTGGATAGTAGTCTCTACTATTCACAATATCAACAACCTCTTTCCAATGTTTTTGCTTTAGATTCCTTCTTCTCAATTCCACATACCTTTCACCCCAAGCATCGATCAACACCAATGTAGCACCTTTACTCCAATAATCCTCTCTTCTACCTCCTCTACTTCCATTCCTCGTTTATTGATGTTGTGGGATTGGCAAGGCTAGGGTTAGGTTGTTCTTACTTGTTTGTTGTTTTAAAAGTGCCGATGATGCCACTGTCACTATTATCACACAGTTTGACCTAGGAGATGACTCTGGATATCTACTTTTTGGTGAAGGATGCGACTGGATCTCATCGTCTTCCTCCCATGGAATCTCGTACTCAATAACATCGTCCATTGCAACATTAAATCTTGTCCTATCATAACCTAAAATCCCTATAGATCTATCTGATTTTCTATCACAATCAGACTTTACAGAAGAGGTGCCTTATTCACAATTGGAACCCCTATTACTTGGGTCTGTCCACTAGTCAGATGGAACACCACACCCTTCTTCAAAGTGTTTTGCGTTTGAATTTTCTATCCAATGGTCTATCTTGCAGTTTTCACCAAGCTCTTTATCTCCATCTTTCCAGCGATCTTTATGGAAAAATAATTGGTGTCTTTTTCCTCATCACACCACCAATCATGACTACTAGTTTTATATCCAGCAAGAATGGCCTGAACACATCTTTTTCTTCTGAATATCATAAACCTCCTCACTATTTTCTGATAACTTCGTGATGTCTATGCAATTTTTAAATGAGATATTTGAGTTATGATGGTTTCCCACAGTTGTATTTTTATCCCATTCAATAAGCAGATCATGATATACACTTTTCTCAAGAGTAGTGTTGCCAGCATTTTCCACAATTACAACCGTGAAAGCTAATTCTTCTTTCTCTATAGCGAATAATGCTTCAGCATTCCAACCATCTTCACTATTCTCCTTAGAAATGGAAGTAGTTGTATTACTTTCAACATGTTTTTTCTTACTCTAACAATCTTTTGCCATATGACCCATCTTCCCACAGTTATAACATTCACTCTCAAATTTTCTATTGTTATTACGATTCTTCCAAGCTCCCTCTGGACAAAAGCCTTTTTTTCTTTGAGAAATTTTTCCTTTTTCTCCATCCTTACTAGATCTACTACTATTGTATCGCTTGAAAGTGCCTATACTTTTGCTGGTATAGAATGTTTTTTCTTCATCTTTCAGCGAGACTCTTCCCATTTGCTTAGTCATAGCTTCTTGACCGGCCAAAAAATTCTCAAAAACTCAATAAGAGATGGTTTTGTCAGCTATCCTTGTATAGCGATAACAAACCCTTGATATTCGGGTCTCAAACCATGGATAATTACTCTCTTTATCCTAGTTTCCTCAATAGGATCTTTCAGATCTAAATCTAAAATTTCACAGCATAACGACTTTACCTTGTGAAAGTATTGGGAAATCGTCATGTCGCGTTGCGCCATCGATAAAAACTCGTTCTCCAGAAGTTGCAATCTTGTATCATTCTTCTTTGAAAAGAGTGTAATAAGAGTGTCTAATGCTTCCTTTGGTGTTTTTGCATCCCGAATGTGCTCCAACATTTCTTCTTCAACTATAGTGTTCAAAGCAAACATCGTTTTGCCTGCTTTAATTTTCCACTTCCGCAAGATGTCGTTTGCATCTTCCATTATTGGTTGTGTAACTTCATCACCACCAACAACCTCCCACAAGTCTTGACCTTGTAGGTAAGACTCCATTCATGTTGCTCATGTGTTATAGTTTTTGTTGTTGAGCTTCTTTATTCCTTCAACTACTTGAAGATCACTCATCGTGTCTGCAAGACTTCGACTATACCGAACAAACTGGACTAATAAACTTGCAGTGTACCAAACTTGTAACGACTCTTCACTACGAACGATCTTTGACTGTCTCGCTCTGATACCAATTATTGAGTAAAATTTAGAATACGCAATTCTAAATTTACTAATATTAGATCCAAAAAAGTAAACAAACTACTTGTATTATACATACTATAACGCATTTCAAAAGCAACTCACAAATTGAAAAGAAATACAAACACTCAAAGAGAAAACTCTCAACTCACACTCAAACTAAGAATACAAAGACTTATTTGTTTTTGATAGAACGATTAAACCAAATGCAAGGTAAGTTATTTATAATTCTCACCATGCAATATACATCACACAAATATAAAACTAAGAAATAATTTTAGTCACACAAATATTATCTACACACTTATCTTTTCTATCGCTTTCAACCACCCTATTTATTCATCATTCAACCACCATATTTATTCATCCTTCAAGTACCTTATTTATTTATCTTTCAATCACCATATTTATTTTTATACATCTTTCAATTGATTCATTTATTGAATTAGTGTGATTTTCAACATTATTATAATTATTCAAGAAAGGAAAGACAAAAATGAATTCTGTACATCACATTTTCAAGTAATATCACATTACTTGTAGTAACATATAGAGATCACCGTAGCCTTACACGTGACTATTGTTAGATGAGTAGTGATCACAAGTCTAACAACTTATTTCTAATTATATAGTCATTTAGAGTTTTTCGACATTATAAGTAGCTTCTTCAAGCTTATAAAACCAGTGTTATATCTATGTGATGGTTTTGTGCCTTTAGTTGCAGCTCTGCATCCAAGGATAGCTTTGATGTGGAAATCGATTCAGAAATCTTCCTAATAAGGGATGAGAATAAGATTTCTAGGAATTACTTTTGCCACTGATTTATTAAAGTTGGTGGGACAAAAATATTAAACTTAAATTGAAGTGTTTACATTATCTCTCTTAGGAAGAGCACTGAGTTGAATGAAGTTATATGAACCTTGGGACGAATCGAAAATCTTTGATAAATAAGATGAGTAAGGTTAAAAGTCCAAGCGGGTTAATTATGAAAGATCAATTAGATTGGTTTTGAAAGATGGCAAGTGGGTCTTATTTGAGTGATAAATTATTGAGAAATGAGAAGTAAACAAATTTGAACCAGAGTTTATTATCTTGGGAAAATTCATGATAATCTATTGTAACTATTGGATCTATCATTGTGAAAATTCATAATAGTTATTGTATCACAAATTAAAGTGATAATGATAAATTTGAAAATGGCTGAATTAGTACAATCATTTTATTACGTCATTTGATATCTATTTCTGTCACAAAATAAATTTAGAACAGAAGAAGAACATAACATGGATTTATGGATTTAATGGTGTAAAATGGGTCAGTTCATCTAGCCCAACCCAGTCCAATTTCTTTACACGGCTAAGAAATAAATGAAGTAACTTGAAATGCTTTTCAAAGCATAATATTGAGATCACGAATAACTTTAACTTTCATTTCCAGAATAGCAAGTATTACAAAAAAAATAAAACTTAACATTACCCAAATATTATTATTATGATTTATGATAAGACTAGCGTGAAACTTTCCAAAGTTATAAAAATAGAGACAATCTAAAATAGATATATGTAATTATAAGTAATAGCTAAAAACTAGATTGTACGTTGGACTTAAAGTTGGAAGGAGTTAGCTAAATAACCGGTAAAAATGGCCCAAATAGAACATTGATTTCGTTAAAGATGGAGAAAAGTAGTGGTTTATAATTGTATTTTTGAATTTCTTTTTTTAAATAAACTTAATTGGACCAGCCTATATCTAACCCATTATTAGCACAACAAGTAATGAATTAAAAAAATCTCACACATGAATGAAACGGATCGATATGGATTGGGATGGACAGAGCCTGGGACATCTGCCCATTTTACACCAACCCAGTTATTTAATTTGAAACTGATAATATTGAATTGAAGGTACACACTATATACATTGCCATTTATTTTTCAATTAGTGCTTATAGTTAATCATCCTACTTTTTGAAAATGAAATTTGATAATAGCAATATGTCAAATTGTGTTTATTATCTCCAATAATATCAAAACATGTTTGGGACATGTCCCTCCTTACAAAGTTGTATAATTGATAGACGCAGCAGTAAAGTGGAAACACTTTCTAGTTTTTCTTCCCCCCTTAAATTGCATCTCTAATTCTCTCTTGCTTTTCTCTTTCAACTTTTATTTACAAATAAATTTTCATTGACTAGTTTCCATTTGTAAGCATGAATCATCATAACATATTGTTACATTTCCTCTAAAAGTATCCCTCTTCTTCTAGTAAGAAAAGCCCTACTAACCCACTTAGCCACTTAAGTGCTACTCTTAAATATAATGGTCATCCAAAGCAAAGTGTTCGTGACGCTTAGGGATTATAAATGAGAGAAAAACTCAAATTCTTATTGGGAGTTCGATTTAGATTTAGTTTATTTGATATAAGTTTTAGTTTAATTTAATTCATCTAAAAATTTTATTAATTAAATTTAGTTTAAATAATTTTTAAATGAATTGGATTTAACTCATTCACATTTTTGAAAAAAATATTTAAAATTTAAAATTTTATTTAAGAACAAAAATATTATATTTTAATTATATTCTTGTAAAACATAAAAAAGTAAAAATATTAAAACTTTTAAATGTTTTTTCTGATGATATTATGATATTTATTGTTTGACAAAGAAATTATAATATTTATTTTTCAAATAACATATTTTATTAAATGAGCTTTACAAGTTAATTATAGATTCGATTAATTAATTCATTTAACCTTATAAATTAAATTATTTCAATTTTAAATTTATTGCATTATATAATTCATTTAAATGAAATAATAGTTAATGGTATAAATTTAATAAAAGTCACTATTTAGACCTCGAATACCCACATAGATGTTCCATATTAGAAAGAAAAAAACATAAAAGAGAGTGGGAGAGCAAGAAGAGACAAGAAGTACATTCATGAGGTCGCAAGATTTCCTTTATGGCAACTTTATATATAATTTAAAAGACTAAAATCTTCTTCTATATGGCCCCTACCCACTTCTTGTATGATCCTTATCTATATTACACAAGGCCCCTACCGAGAAATTATAATATTACATGCATATATAATAATTTAATTTTAAGGTATATTGTCATCTCCAATGCTTTTTGAAGAATTGAGATTATTGTCGAGTTTATAGTCCATCCGAGTCTCATCATTATGTTGCCCACATGATAAATTAGATGGAATGTTATTGTGTGAGTACCATTTGGACCAGAAAAGATAGTTGATAAAGTTGAGGAAACTAAGTCCTGCAAGCAACCAGTAGAAAAGGTCTAGTCTATCTTTGTTCAGATCATTATCACTTAGCCAACCTCCATCGGAAGATGTTGATGAGGTTATCTTATTCACCAAAGAAACCAAAACAGAACTCAGATAGAATCCAAATGAGTATGAACAATAAGTCATAGCAGTTAAAAATGCTTGCATTCCTTTCAAAGATTGTTTGTAAAAGAACTCAATAAGTCCAACTGCTGTAAACATTTCTGAAAATCCAAAGATTAAGAATTGTGGGGTAATCCAAAAAATGGATATGGTTTTGTTTGAATATACAAACGAGTCCCTTCTCCTTTTCTCCATAAGAGCAGCTGAGACCATTGAAAAGGTAGCTAAGAAAAGACCAAAACCAATTCTTTGTAATGGGGAGATTCCAGAGACATGGCCAGTGTATTTTCTAGCAAATGGGACAAAGAAAGTGTCATAGAGAGGTACTATGAAGATTAGCATTATGTATGGGATTGATTGAAGGGAAGCTGGTGGGATTTTAAAAGATTTTGTGAGATGGGTATTCATTATACTTCCTTGTTGGACTGAGAAAGTTTGAAGCTGAGCCAAAATGGTGTTGAAAATTATGGTGCAAGCAAAAATTGGAACAACTGAGAGCAATATCTTTGTTTGTACTACTTGGGTTATGTTGCACAATCTCCATGGACTTTCCTTCTCATTTGTACCATCTTGAGTTTTTATGCATGCCTTGTCCAAAAACCTGACATTTAATTTTCTCATACTCATTATTAGGTATAATATTAATTGGTCATTACGTTTAAAAAAAGAAAATACCTGAACTTTTGGGTATGAAGAAGATTCTTAACGTCAGAAGAGAAAATGTTAATGTCATTGTTTTGGCTTCCGTGAAGCATTTCAGGATTAGGGGGACCAACCTGTTTTCTCTTTAATATTGCAGCTACAAATACCTGATCAAAAAGCAATTTATTTTACAAATAATTTAATTATGCAATCAAGTAGTTTAGAATCAGATAGTTTAATGAATCTAATACAGAATAATGTATGATATGCTACAAGATGCCTAGGAACCATCTAATTTTATATTAAATGTGATAGCTAGTCAAGTAGTACTTGACATGTATAAACAAACAAAACTATAGACATTTTCAATAGAAACAAACAGTAATCCTATTATTTAAACATTAAGGGAGGAAAAAAAACAGTAATATATTACTATTTCAGATTGGCATATAAAATATTACTAAACAGTGCATACTTTGTCACCATATTGTACTAATAAACTATAATATAAAGTTATTGATAAAGTTACTTGAGCAATTGGAGTAAGGATGCTTCCTTGAGGAGGCTTATTCCTGTAATAAAGAGTGCCAGAGACCAAGCAGATCAAACCCAAAGCCATAGCAGCAGCAGAGACTCCAAAACCAACATCCATACCAGAATGAGTTTGGACCCAAACAAGAAGAGTCAAGGCAATGAGTTCACCCATTGAAAATGCAAAGTAAGCTGCATTGAAATAAGTGGAAAGCTTCTTGGATTGTTTAGAATTATTTGAAGTACTGAACTGGTCAGCTCCATGAGCTATCATGTTAGGCTTCACACACCCACTTCCTAATGCCACCAAGTAAAGTGCTAAATAAAATATTAATGCCTTGAACCCTTTTGCTTCAACGCAATCTTCTCCGTTATTAGCGCTTATGTTGCATTTGGGTGGCTTTAGTTGTGGAAGATGTGCTTGAACTGAAAGTAATATAAATCCCTGAATATTCAAAAACCATACATTAAAATATTAAATTAATAAATATCACGACTGATTATTCATTGTAAGTCATAATTTCGAATCCTATTCGTTTGAGTTTATGAAATTCAGCCAATTGTGTGAATTAATTGAGAGATTTGTTGGCAGGGGGAGAGAGAGAGAGAGAAGGGAAAAGGAAAAGAAAAGTAAAAATCACAAAAAAAACTTATACCGAAAGTTCAACAAAGCCAAAAATGAGCATGGTCCAGAAACTGCCGAGATAAGAATCAGAGAGAAAACCACCAAGAAGGGCTAAGAGAAAGACAGTTCCAACAAAGTTAGTAACTATGTTTGCTGAGTTTGATAAAGAGAAGTGCATCTCATTTATCACATATGTTATGAGATTGTTCCCCACTGCCGCAATTGCCATTATCTCAAATCCTTGAAGCCCTGAAATTTCATTAAGGCCCATATTCAAACACCAAACACTTAGTCAGTACTAATGGCACACATGCTATGTATAAATTATGCAGTATGGTAAAGGCTGTTCTGAAAATATACTTAGGGATCAAAAGACATATTTTCATGGAAAAGATGTAGGGAAAATATGTAATTAAGATTTTTTTTTTCCTGAAACGTGTATCCAAAACAAGAGAATACCGTCACTTTTGAACCAGAGTGGCTTTCAGGCAATAAGAAGTTGCCAGAACACCACAAGGGGATATGACACTTGAAAATTTGTGTTATCCGCAGTTTAAGATTCACTTCTACCCGTTTCAAGTCACGAGATTAAACCACGTAACAAGAAAACAGGAAAAGAACTGCGCAGAGAGAGAGAAAGAGAGAGCAGAGTACCAAGAACAAAAACAGCAGCTCTCATTCCACCATGCTTGTTAGGTCTGGAAGGTCTGCCTCTCCAATCAATGGTAATCTCCTCTTGAGCCATTTCAAAGGTGTTTGTTGTCATTATATTCTCTCCTTTTAGCTCCTGCCTTCTTTTTTCCTTTTCCATATTTTCTCCCAGGCACACCAACAAACACAAGCAAAACTAATTAGAGGTGTGTTCGTTGTGAAGGCTTAGCTGTTTTTTTTTCCAGACTCCAACGCTTACTTAGGTAGATAAAACAAGTGTGTTTTTGTCCTACATTTGTAAGCAGAGTTAACTCTCTTTAAATAGCAAAATGGAAGCTCTTTAGTCTTTGGAAAATGGTCAGCTCCACTCGCACAAGAACCACGTGGATAACAATTGCACCAGACAGAGCCTTAACCAGTCTTTTCTTTCTCCACAGTACCAGTTCAGTATTTTACCTACTACTTTGGCGAATGAAAGCATAAAAAAGTGTTTGGAATTTGGATAGAATTTGACATGTGGACTGTGTAGAGTGCCCCTTTGGTCCTCTTTTGCGGTCCAAAGTCTTAACCATCTCTCTTTATTATGTATCTATGTCCAAAATGCTTATAAAAGAATTAATAAAACAAATTGCTCTATTATTATTTAAATCCTCCTGAAAATGTCTAATTATTTGTACTGACTCAAATCATAGCTATCTCATTTATATCTTAATAATTACATCAATATCAGGTGAATAAAAAAATCTGGCATAACAAATACCATGTTGAGTAAAATTTAAATGACACAACTCTAAATTTATTAATATTAGACCTAAATAAGTAAACAAATTATTTGTATTATATATACAATAAAAAACACTATAACACTTCTCAAATAATATTTACAATTTGAAGCGAAATATAAACACTAAAAAAAAAACTCACAACTCACACTCAAATTAAGAATACAAAGACATTTTTTTAAGGGATGTTTAACTCAAATGAAAAGGAGGTTATTTATAGTTATTATCATGAAATCTACACTGCATAAATATAAAATTAAGAAATAATTCTAATCACAGATTATTACCACATTTTACACACTTCTTCTAAAAAATCTTCTTTCTATATCTTTCTAGAATTTTCTCTTAAAAAAAACTTGCTTCAACATTTGTTGAGAAACTTCCATTGTCTTGGGCTTTGTAATGGGAAAGGGTTGATTTTCAACACTCCCCTTCAACACCAACTCTCATTATTTTTATTGTGCCGAATAAACACGAAAACATTCCGAACTTTCCAATTTACAACTTGATCATCTGTCTTAATTTTCCTTATCTTAATTTTTTCTTGTAGAACCTTTTCTCTGATAAAATGATAGTGTACTTCGATATGCTTAGTTCTTGCATGAAATGATGAATTCTCTACCAAATGAATTACCAACTGATTGTCACAGTAAAATAAAACTGCATAATCTATTGATTGATGTAAATTATTCATTAGTTGTATCAACCATGTGTTATCTTGAGTTGTTATTACCGTTGCTCGATACTCAACTTTAATGGTTGATAATGATGTTATCGGCTATCTCTTGCTACACCAAGAAACCATTCCAAAATCAAGCTTAAACACATACCTAGTTTTTGATCTCCTATTATTATGATCTCCTACATAAGTAGCATCATAGTAACCAACTAACTTATCGTTTCCACCTTTTTTGTACAAATGACCATAATCAATTATACTATTCACATATCTCAATATTTGTCGAACTGCTTCCAAATGAAGCTTTTTTGGATTTTGCATGTATCAATTCATCACATTAATTACATAAGAAATGTCAGGTCAAGTAGATTTCTCGATCTAACTCTCCATATTTAGGATTATTTTAGTTCTAAAAACCCATTGGTTGGATCATGTAGATTTCTCGATCTAACTCTCCATGAAGAAAAGCATTATTTATATCCATTTGCCATAAATTCTAGTATTTTTTGGTTGTAAGTGCAAGTAGGACTTGTATAGTTGTAAGTTTCGCCACCAGACTAAACATTTCATCATAGTCTAGGCTTATTAATATTAGACTCAAACAAGTAAACAAATTACTTGTATTATACACACAATAAAAGACATTATTATACTTTTCAAAGACCACTCACAATTTGAAGAAAAATATGAACACTAAAACTAAGAATACAAAGACTTGTTTTTTAAGGGATACTTAACTCAAATATAAGTGAGGGTATTTATAGTCATCACCATGTAATATATACCATATAAATATAAAATTAATAAATAGTTCTAACCACACATTATTATCACATTTTACACATTTCTCCTAAAAACATTACCTTTATATATCATTTTAGAATTTTCTTTTAAAAAAAAACTTCCTTCAACATTTGTTAAGAAGCTTTCATTGTATTGGGCTTAGATAAAATAGATTGGACTTTTATTTTTCTTGGGCTTTGTAATGGGTTCGGGTTAATCTTCAATAACCATAAGCAATAACAATTTTTCTCTCTAACAATCTAGCCAAGTAATTAGAGAAAAAAAATATCAAGCTTAAGGAATCGATCCAAACAAAAAACAAAAACATACCAAACCATTCGCATCAAATCAAACTATCCAAAAGATGAGTTAGAATCCTTCCTAGTTGTTTAACTAGGAAAAAATGAGCAAACTAAATGAGAAAAAGTGAAAGTTTATAAAATATGGACCAAATTAACCTTGAGTGAAATGAATAATTTATTTTCAATTTTTATCAATTTATAATTTTATAACCTAACAAATCGGTTAGGCATACAATCGCATTTAAAAATAAAGTACAAAAATGAAAGAATAACACGATATTTTTAGGTGAAAATAACCTAGGTCACAACCATGACCTAAGAGAAAAATCACTGGTCGATTAGACCATCTAACCTTCTACTATGAAAACTAAATGTTCAAGTATAAACTCTATCTTATGCTACTCTCCCTAGCATATTGCCCCAATACACCTTACTTATGAGCCCTTACTCTGTTTTCATAGTTTTTAATATTAACATGAGTTGTATTCAGACCAACATTTCAATAGAATCAATTGCAAAAGAGTTAGCACAAAAAATAAGTATTTGTGTGTGTTCTAGAATAGATTTAATAATGAATAATCCTAAATATATTATTCAAAACATATTTCACTTAAATCAAATCAAATAACAAATCTTAAAGAAAATAAATTAAGCATAAGTTCATTAACGATATCTTCTTTAAAGATTAATAATGAAACTAAATAATTATGATATGACACACACAATTATTTTATATAACAATTCATGAACAAAAATAAAGAAGAAGTTATAAGAATATATTATCAAAATATTATAAATTAATTAGGCTTATTAATCAATCAAACACAACCAATAATGTTTGATAGATTAACCAAACAAAGAAGTCTAAAGAGTTATGATATTATATTTTCAAAATAAGATAGAGATATTAAGAAGAAGAGAATAATGCTCTTGTATGGTTAATTAAAACAATGAGCAATGTGTTTTATTTATAAGAAAAATTAGAATCCTTAATCATATTTAATTGATAAATATCTTTTCTATTACAAATAAAATTAGTAATACTCATTAATCAAGAATACTCATATTTAAAGAAGAGTTTCTTTTAAAGTAGACTCATTACTCAAGAAAACTCATATTTAAAAAAAATATTTAAAGTAAACTCATTAATCAAGAAAAATCATATTTAACAAAGAGTTCTTTTAAAGTATATTTTAGGCTATCTTATCTAATAGTCTAACATATATCTTATTACATATTTTAACATAAAAATAATTCTAAATTTATAAATATGTGTTATTAAATACGTTGATACAATTCTATATATTATAGTTATAACAGATATACATGAAGTACGACTATATGAAATTTTAATGTTTCTTCAACTTTACTTAATAGCAAACTTAAAAAGAAGTTTACATGTAAATAGTTTGTTCAACAAAAAACCAACTGATAGAGTTCCGTCACTCTAACAATTTAAAAAAAACACACACACTAGCGATATACTAAAGAAACAATAAAGATCTTTATAAAAATATTGTAGCTTAAAAATCAAGAAAATCGTCACCAAAGGCCAAATCAAAATCCATAAGAGTTTACTTGAATCACACATATATCTACTAGGAATTGTCTTTGGACTTGAAATACCGTGAGCATCATGTTAAGCCAAAAAAGAGTTAATCCAACTCTTTATAAAAATAGAATATTATTAAAATTCCTTAGCACTTACTCGAGTTGAATTCACCACAAACAATTGTTGAAAGCTCAAAAGCCTACATAATTAGGTAGATATTTGCTTCCTTACTATCATCTCAAATAGCCAAATCACAACAAGATTAAATTCAATACAAACCCTTTAAGAGAGCTCAATGTTTTCATATAACAATACCTTGACAATTCCAAATCAAAATTTGCATATCAAAGGCCAACAAAGCAAATCATACAAACCCCAAATCCTAAACTTTAGAGCAAATCAAAGAAAATTGTAAATAAAAAGAAAGAAGATCAAGCAAAACAAATCAAAAAGAAGATGAAGTTATCGAATTAAAGAAAATTAGAACAAATGAAATCGAATCGAATTATTGGATATTAGTTCTTAATTCAAAGAATAAACACAAGGACCTTAATTCAAGGAATAAAACAAGGAGCTTAATTCAAGGAGTAAAACAAGGAATCCTTAATTCAAGGAGTAAAACAAGGAATCCTTAATTCAAAGAGTAAAACAAGGAATCCTTAATTCAAGGAGTAAATCAAGGATTGCTTAATTTAAAGAGTAATTGAAGGAATAAAATTTCCTTATAAATAGCTATACAATTGTAATGAAAACATGAAGAAAATAATACAAACTAGAGAACTCTTTTGTGTAGAGTTATTTCTTGTTTTTTCTACATGGTATCAGAGCAGGAAAATTAACTTGCTTCTGCTTTATTATTATCTTAGCATCTTCAATCTTTGAAATGGCTGAAGACAAGCCGCTAGGATCAGAAGCTGAAAGTTCATCAGTGCTTTCCTTCATGAATATGCATGAGGTGGATGTCAACCCAAATCAAAGATTAAGCTCAATCTTGTTGAATGAGTTTAATTACTTGCCTTGGTCAAGAGCAGTGTCTCTGGCTCTAGGTGGAAGGTCCAAGTTGGGGTTCATAAATGGAAGCATCGAAGTACCTGATGTTTCCTCACCAACCTATGAATCCTGGCTTAGTAAGGATCAGCTCGTTATGTCATGGCTCCTAAATTCCATGGAACGTAAATTAGCTGAAATATTCAGTTACTCTGAATCTGCATACCAACTATGGGAGACGGTCAAGGAAATGTATGGCAGTCAAAATAATGCTGCACGAGTTTTTCAATTAAAGAAAGACATCTCAGATCTGCAACAAGATGGCAAGCCTTTTGTACAACTCTTAGGAAGCATGAAAAGCATGTGGAATGAGTTGGAAATATATCGTCCTCATACAACCGATGTAGCTCTGCTACGAAAGAGAGCAGAAGAAGATAAGATATTTCAACTTTTGTCCAGTCTGGATTCAACATATGAAGATATACGATGCCATATACTCATGAATACAGAACTTCCTTCCTTCACCAATGTATGTGCGACAATTCAACGTGAAGAAGTAAGAAGGAAAGTCATGAACAAGGATACAATGGCTAATTCACCTGAGGCAAGAGCCTATCTAACCAACGAGAGGAAGTACAAAGGGAAGCATCCAAACTTGAAGTGTCAACATTGCAACCATACGGGCCATGTTAAGGACACATGTTGGATTCTACATCCAGAATTAAAACCTGATTTTATAAAGGATAAGAGTTTACAGAAAGTGAATCGTACTGGACTCCGTGCTAATCATGTTTTTGCCTCTACCTCTAATGGGTCTGATCCATTCAAGAACTTCACAGCGAATCCAGCTGAACTCATGAATGAGTTTATGTTGTATCTTCAAAGCAAGACAAGAGGAGCTAGAATTGACTGTGTGGATAGCATAGAAGAAGGAAACTCGACAGCATTGCTAGGCAAGTTTGCGGGCTTCTTGGCAGATACAAAACTCATACCACAAGAGGACATGCAAGGTATCATAAAAGCCTTTAAAACTGCTCTTAAAATAAATATGTTGCATGATTTTTGGGTTGTAGATTCAGGTGCCACAGATCATATGACAAACCATGTGTCAAAGTCTCATAAGTTTGAAAAATTAGCAAATCCTTCTCAAGTTTCAATTGCAAATGGTGAGAATGTAAAGGTTTTAGGAAAGGAAAAAATAAAATTAATGTCAGATGAAATCGAGTCGGTAGTTTTATATGTACCTTCCTTTCCTTTCCAACTTCTGTCTGTAGGAAAAATCACAAATACCTTGAATTGCTTAGCCATTTTTTCTCCTCACAATGTCATTTTTCAGGATTGTGTCACCAAAAAGACGATTGGTGAAGGGTTTTACTTAGATGGTCTCTATTACATATCCAAGAGCAATCCCAGAGGGTTTCAAGCTAAGTTTAATCCTATCCAAGATAATCAATTGTGGCATCAACGTTTAGCTCACCCTTCTCTACCAATTTTGTCAACTTTATTTCCAAACTTAGGAAATGATGAAATTGCATGTGAAACTTGCCACTTGTCTAAGGCCACTAGATTGCCTTTTAATTCTTCCTTGTCTAGGGCTAGTAAGTGTTTTGAACTAGTTCATTCAGATGTATGGGGACCAATTAATGAATCTTTTGATGGTTATAAGTATTTTGTGATTTTTGTTGATGATTTCTCTCGAGTCACATGGTTATATCTTTTAAAGTCTAAAAATGAAGTTATGGAAGTATTTAAGGACTTTCATAATCTTGTTAAAAATCACTTTTCTTCTAAAATTCAAACCTTAAGGTCTGACAATGGCACCGAATACATGTCCCATATCATGAAACAATATTTGAGCATTCATGGCATTATGCATCAAACAAGTTGTGTTGGCACACCTCAACAAAATGGTGTAGCTGAACGCAAAAACCGGGACTTACTTGAAAAAACTAGAGCATTAATGCTACAAATGAATGTACCAAAGAGATTCTGGTCCCAAGGGGTTATGGCAGCTGCTTACATCATCAATAGATTACCCAGTCGAGTCTTGGATTTCAAGTCTCCTCTAGAGGTCATGAAAGGAAGGAAAATTAACCTTTCACACCTTAGAGTCTTTGGTTGCATCTGTTTTGTACATATTCAATCTCATCATCGAGATAAATTGGATCCTAGAGCTGTTAAATGTATTTTTCTTGGTTATTCATCTACACAAAAGGGATATAAGTGTTATGATCCCCAACTTAGGAGATTAATTGTGTCTAAAGATGTTCGATTTTATGAAACTAACCCTTTTTTTAGCAAGTCACATGAAATCACAAGTCAAGGGGATGACATCTTGGATGTGTTTCCATTACCAAGAATCGAACTTAAGGCTCCACAACAACAAGATCCCAGCTATGTCAACATTGATGCATCTCTCACTGAAAATAACAATGAAGGGTCTCGTCTTAATGGTACACTGCATGAAGATGGTGATAATCAAGATGATCCTCACAATATGGTACAAGATGTGAACGAGTGTGAGATAACTCCTTCTGCTCCACGACGTAATCCAATGCGTGTTAGGCAACCTCCCACAAGACTTCAAGACTTTGTCACCTACAAACCCACACATCCCATCTCAAATTATGTGTCATATAAGAGAGTGACACCAACCCATGCCGCATTCCTCAGCACTATATCGAGTTACAGTGAGCCTCAAAACTTTCATGAGGCCAACAGCCAAGAGGTGTGGAAGGAAGCCATGCAAGAAGAACTTAAAGCCCTAGATCAACACAACACATGGAGCATCACCAAACTTCCAAAAGGCAAGAAAGTTGTGGGTTGCAAATGGATCTATAAGCTCAAATTCAAGTCAGATGGATCAATTGAGAGGTATAAAGCAAGATTGGTGGCTCGGGGATTCACTCAAACATTCGAGGTGGATTACAAAGAAACATTTGCACCTGTTGCAAAAATGAACACAGTAAGAGTGTTACTGTCTGTGGCTGTAAACAAGGGGTGGTCCATGTACCAAATGGATGTGAAGAATGCATTCTTGCATGGTGATCTCAAAGAAGAAGTCTATATGAAATTGCCACCTGGGCATCCTCAAAGCAATGAACTGGATTTAGTGTGCAAATTGCACAAATCCATTTATGGTTTGAAACAGTCCCCACGAGCTTGGTATGCCAAGCTAAGCTCAGTTCTCACTAGTGTTGGTTTCAAAAGCAGCAATGCCGATTCCTCACTATTTGTTCGCACAGGAGCTATGGGCAAATTGGTTGTGCTGATTTATGTAGATGATCTGATAATTACAGGTGATAATGCTGACGAGATTTTCAACCTCAAACAGTCCCTCAGACAAAGGTTTGCAATTAAAGACCTTGGGATATTGAAGTACTTTCTTGGTATAGAAATGGCAACCTCGCACAAGGGACTCTTTCTTAACCAAAGGAAATATGTCCTAGATTTGCTTAAGGAAGCTAACATGAGCGATGCTAAACCAGCCATTACCCCTCTTGACAGCAAGCTCAAACCTAGCTTGAAGGGCACGCCACTCAGGGATATAAGTTATTACCAACGACTGGTTGGTAAGTTGATCTACCTAACAATCACCAGACCTGACATCACATATTCTGTAAGTATTGTGAGCCAATTCATGCACTCCCCAACACTTGAGCATTTGACCCTTGTTAAAAGGATCTTACGCTACTTAAAAGGATCAGTGGGTCGTGGTATTATCATGAAGAAGAATGACAACACACAAATCATGGGGTATTGTGATGCTGATTGGGCAGGGAATGCAATTGATCGCAAGTCCACCACTGGCTACTGTACATTTGTCGGTGGAAACTTGGTCACATGGAAGAGTAAGAAGCAAACTGTCATTGCCAGATCAAGAGCCGAAGCAGAATATCGTGCAATGGCTTCAACTGCGTGTGAGTTGATATGGCTTAAAGGTCTTCTGTGTGATTTAGGTGTTCCTACAACTCTTCCTATGTCCTTATTTTGCGACAATCAGGCAGCTATGCATATAGCATCAAACCCAGTGTTTCACGAGAGGACGAAACACATTGAAGTTGATTGTCATTACGTTCGTGAACAAGTTCAATCACAGGTGATTCAGACACATTATACAAGAAGCTTCGACCAACTGGCTGACATCTTCACCAAGCCCTTGGCTTCTCATCAATTTCAACGACTTTTGTCCAAGCTTGGATCCATAAATCTTCTGGATCCAGCTTGAGGGGGAGTATTGGATATTAGTTCTTAATTCAAAGAATAAACACAAGGACCTTAATTCAAGGAATAAAACAAGGAGCTTAATTCAAGGAGTAAAACAAGGAATCCTTAATTCAAGGAGTAAAACAAGGAATCCTTAATTCAAAGAGTAAAACAAGGAATCCTTAATTCAAGGAGTAAATCAAGGATTGCTTAATTTAAAGAGTAATTGAAGGAATAAAATTTCCTTATAAATAGCTATACAATTGTAATGAAAACATGAAGAAAATAATACAAACTAGAGAACTCTTTTGTGTAGAGTTATTTCTTGTTTTTTCTACACGAATCAAAACAATAAAATCAACAAGAACAAACAAAGATTGCTACGAAGCCAACAGACGAGTCTAAAGAGATTTTGAAGCTCTTAGAGAAGAGTAGACAAAGCTAAAAGTGAATAAAGAATTATCAAACATAAACTTAGCAACCAAATTTGTTCTTCCCATAAAAGTTGTCTTATAGTGGAGTTGTTTGACTTTAGGAGCGAGGCCAACTAAATTTGTGGTCATCTTTCTTTCATGGTGCACGACTCATATCATATCGAACAACCTCCTACGTAGCACTGCTAAATTGGCAATGAGTATTGTTGATGTGATAATATCTCATTCTTCTTAATATGTTAACTTTTGGAATTAGAATTCAAAATTTATTTTAAAAAAATGGGCATAATTTGCATACCCCGTTTCAATTCATTTGTAATCAATAAGAAATAAAACTCAAGCATCCACCGTATCAAGTTAGCTTATTTTGTCACTTTTAAGTTTAATGTGGTTTGGGAATTTGGCTAAAGGTATAAAACACATCAAATCTTCACCTTGTCACACCTTTGAATGGAACACACTATAACTAGTAGCCTATAAATAAGTAAACACTTCTAAAGTACACAAAATTCATTTATTTTTAAAATGCATATAAATTCATTTATGTACTTTTTTTTCTCTTAATTTAGACATAATACCCGATTATTTATTAAAATTAAACTGGTTTTTAATTGGAATTGATTAGTCTTGACAACCAATGGCCATGGGTACATGGGTCCATGGGATAAAATGAACTCCATCCTTTGAATTTTATTCACATGAAAGTAAGATTTCATCAAAAACCAAACCGGGGATTGTGCACATCACTTATGAGGTGAATTATTTCAAGAACAATAAAGTCATTTTTATTTTATATGATGAAGAAAAATTCAATTTTTTTTACTTTATAATATATATGTATATATGTATATATATATATATATATATATATATATTGCCCCCTACTTATTAACTGCAAACCGATTCGCCAATACAACTTTAGTATTTCATTTCTCGAGCTCACATGCATGCAATTTCTAGTAAATATATTTACTATTAATGTTCTGTACTCATCATATATTGGTTTTTCTGTCTCGATCATGTTATATATATGTCCAAAATGTTGTTTCTCAATTTTGTATATGGTAGCCAAGTTGGTTTGTGCAACCACATACTAATCATATCAAAGTATAGAAAGCATGATGTAATATTTCCAATTTCATCAATCAGCACCAGATTGTATTTTTTTTTCTTTCAAAAAAGTACCGCGCCATATCTTGAAAACATATATTTCCTCGTCTAATCCCATAATTAATTAACAAAAATTATATATTTATGTCAATTAACTTGTAAATCCTCCACATATAGTTTATTAAAATATGTAAAATGTATAAAATTGGAGTCTTAATTTATAAATATATGAAAAAGATATCACAAAATAAAAATATATATGGATAAACTTTTCATCATAAATGATATGAAAATTATAACAAGTTAGTCAATGGAAGGATGTTTTTACTCAAAGTTAGCAACAAAAAGTACGTTTTTTCCTTGTTTTCTTCAAGAAATGACTCTTAATTAAGGTAATTTTGCAACTTCTAGTGATCGTAGTTACTACGTAGCGAGGAGAGTAATGTTTTGAACTTTTGCTGGAACGTAAAGTAGAACTTGAAGGACAGTAGTAGTGTATTATTGTAAGTTGTAACTATGAAGAATATAAAAGTAATTATAAGTATGTGCCAACCATGAAAAGCAAATAGGAGAAGAGAAATGAAAGGCAATCTAGTGGTAGGTTTAGTCTACGCAGCACTAGATAAAAGAAGAATGATGACCTGTCTTGAAATTAGTTTGGTATAATGCAACATACTATTCAACACTTCCTCTAATGCTATGCGCTTTTGCTTTCGTGTGGGTGAAACCAAAGACAAGGAAACCAAGTCAAAAGTTGTCTGGCCTTATTATAAGACAAAATGATGTTATAGTTTTTCATATGCTTCCGTGAATCTTTATATATATATATATATATGATTTATATTTATTAAAAAATAATTATAATTATAGTTATTTTTTTATTTTTTATTTGTTTTTAATTGAAAAAATATTTATATGTATCTTATTTTAATAAAAATATAATCAATTTTTTTTATATATATTTAGTGTTAAAAGCTTAAAATTTAAAATTTAAATAAAATATAATTCTATTTTATATATTAATTTATTTATAATTTCATAAATATTACAACTAAAAATCTATTTTTTTAAAGTTGAGGTGTTGTAAGTACTTTTTTCTCACAAGAGGTAGATCTTATATATACAAGGGTGAGGTATAATTAATACATGTCTTTTAGATTAGATTATTTGTATTATTTAATCTTTTAAATTAAAAATTATGTCATTTAGTTCCTTAACTATAAAAAAATACAAATAAAGAACAAATTATATTATTTTAATAATTTTTATTAAAATATTATATTTTATATCAAGCTATTAAAACGCTATCAAATTATGAATATTTAACAAGGAAACAATTTAAATTAATATGAATTTTTTTAAGAAAAAATCAATAATTATAATATTAAAAAAATATTTAAATAGATATTTGAATTAAAAAAAAAAAAAATCAATAAAACATTAAAAATTAACAAAAAATAAAACGTCAATTTTGTAAAAAAAATTGTATTAATTATTGTTAGAATATACTCGTGAGCCCCGTACTCTACCGTTAGAGGGTCCGTAAACTTCATCTTTAATCTGAGATACGTTAGCAAAAAAATTCACCTTCCTCAAGTCTCGAACCTAAGA
Organism: Hippophae tibetana; assembly: GCA_037013495.1. NCBI lineage: Eukaryota > Viridiplantae > Streptophyta > Magnoliopsida > Rosales > Elaeagnaceae > Hippophae > Hippophae tibetana. The sequence continues at coordinate 9,229,290 of CM072804.1, forward strand.
CCTAGTCCTTAAATACTACAAATTCATAGAGGTTGGTACTAATTGAAACATTTTTACTGAAGAATATTAAAAGTAAAACTATATTGAATAATTTGATCATTTATATAACATAAGAAAAAAATTATTATTTAATAGCATGAGTGAAATAAATATAAAGTGATAATATTAGTTACATACAATACCCTTGTTTCAAGCTTAATTAGATTTTATTTATGATTAAAATGTACTATTATTTTCCAAATTTTAACTAAATTCTTATATAGATCCTCAAAAATTTATAACTTACCATCGTAATTTGATCCTTAAACTTTTAAATTATAGGTTACCAAATTTTTAAAATTTCACGCGTATATTCTAAATTTTTTATTCACAAATATGTATTTTAATAGTCAAGTTATGATATATGTGTAAAATTTTAAAAATTTGAAGACTAAATTATAGAATTTAAAATTTTAAAGACTCATATGTCAAGTTTTAAAAATTTAAAATTTTATGTGTAAATTTAATTTAAATTAAAAGACAAATAATACCCTTGATCCTATTAAAAATGGTGGATTGAGATTGCGTTTTAATGCATATATTGTGAATGAGTTTAGTGGTTTAGCAATATATAGTTTATTTTTACATATAAAAATTGAGATGTGACTCTCAATTTTGAATATATAAATAATATAATTATTTAAAAAGAATCACATGCTTGAAAAAACAGTTCTTTAACAAATAATTTTCATTAGAAACGGTTTTACAGAGAAATACTTAGCTGATGGAATAAATAATAAAAATATTTGTATTAGTTTTAATTTTTATTTACATTATGAAAATATAATGAGAATAATAATAATAATAATAATAGGAATTAAACCCAGTGAAAATTATATTATATATTTGTTAAGCAATAAAATAAAAATAATTATAATATTGAAATAAAAATTATAAATAAAAAAATAAAAAAATTAACTTATTTGAGTGAAAATTATATTATATATTTGTTTAAGCAATAACATTAAAATAATTATAATATTGAAATAAAAATTAAAAAATTAACTTATTTGACTTTCTAAATGAGATAAAATAAAGAAAAATAATAAATAATTATATAGATATATAAATATATGAAAAAATAAAGCATTATAATATATGTTTAAGGAATACAATAAATAAATTATTTACATTCTATTATAAGCCGAGGTTAAACTAAACACATTATATCTAGAATAATATTATTAAAATTGAATAACTAATAGAATTTCGTTGAGAATAATTAGTAAAATCAGTAGATTTTATTAATTTAAAAGTATTTTTTTAAAGTAATATGGTTTATTTATTAAAAAAGGTACTTCAATTGTACTTAGGGCCCAAAAATCTTAAAATTGCTTTAAATTTATTAACAAACACAATAGCCATTTTATTCCCAGAGCATTTTAAAATAGAACATCTTTCCAGCACCACCTACATACAAATAAAAATATTGCACACAGTGCAAATTTGTAAAAGAGTACTATTTAATAAGATTTATTATTTTATTAATATTTTTATTTAATAAAAGGTATAATATTTACCTATATTCATAATAATATATTTGTAATTTATACATTTAATTTTAGATATATAAGTAGTTTAAAATTATGATTTATTGAAAATTTTAATATGAGTCATATATATGATAATAAAAAAAAAGTTAACAAACTCAACTCTAGAATAATTAAAGAATAAAAAATTTCATTCATTCGTTATAAAAAAAATTCATTTTAACCCAAAACGAGATGAAATCATGAAAAGACAAAAGAATATCAAAAAAAATTTAAAGGGGTCAAATCCTGTTAAAGAAGATGGTTTTATGAGAAAAACAAGAGTAAAATTGATAGTTTTGTGAGATAAATTTAGAGTGTTTAACTAAAATTGACACTTAATAAAATCTATAAAAACTTATATACTCTTAAAAATGGTTGATTGAAGATTGAGATATAATTCACTAATACAAAAATAATTTTAAAGATAAGTTTTTCATTCATTTTTTGTCATATATATGTCTAGCACATGATGAAATCATGATTAAATTTTATTTAAAATATATTAAAATTAAATATAAAAACTATTAACATACTATAATATATATATTAATTATTTTTTGAATAATATAATATTATTTTATTATTAAATAATTTTGATAGAATAATATAGTATATTAATGAGGTAAAATTTTCGTTTTAAAGTTTTTTTCTGTTAACATTTTTCATTTACATTGCCTCCATTTTTTCATAGATTTTTTTTGTCACTGATCTTTATCTCCACAGCTAAAAAAGAAAATTACCAAAGAATGAATATATCATTCGTATTGATAGATTATATTGGATTAATCAGGTTTTTAAATTCTTAATTGTTTTTTGAAAAATTACAAAAAAAAAATTTATAATTTATAATAATAAAAATAACACTTTAAAAATATTTTACATAAGATAATATTTAATATTAAATGAATCTAAATTATCGTAATTTAATTTAAACGGTATTTAATTATATAGTATTTAAAGTAAAAATATATATAAATAGCATACTTTTATTATTATAAATTTTACTGATATTATTTTTGTGATTTTTCAAAAAAACAATTCTTAAAAAAATGTACCGAACTGTAAATAAAATATTTCCAAGTGATCTGCTTAACATATATGAAATAAGGTGATATATATATATATATATAATGGAGGCACGATGAATATATATATGGGTCCGAACCGCGGGTATGGGTAAGTGTAAGTGTAAGTGTAAGTGTATGAGGTTAATTGTAATTAATGTAATTAAAACAAACAAGCTGATTGGCAACCTAGAAATTGGTTGGTGTGTTAGCACTTAAGCACAAAAAGAAAGAAAAATTGGTTGGTTGGCAACGAAGTCAATGGTGAAATGCATGCCACTGAAATTAAGCTGAGGCAATTAAAGGGTATGAGGTTTGTTAGGCTTTTTGACTTTTGAGTATATTCAAGGAAAATAAAATAAAATAAAATAAAAAAAGCATCTAGTCACCAAGCGGCAGACAAAGAGGAGACATGGCATTTGAGTCCTGAGTGGATCCCATTTCAATTTATCCTATTGGCCCCCGAACATCGGAAGGTTTTTGGCCCACCTCATCCCTCTAAAATTAAGATTTTAGAAAGAAAAAAAAATATTATCATAATTATTATTATTATTATTAAATAAAATATCTATTATACTATCAATATTAATAATTATATATATTATTATCATTAATAATTTATATTATGATAATATTCTTAAGTGTTTTTATTTATACCTAAGTAATTATATTTAATTATTATTTATCATGAATATGTGAAGCAGCTTTAGGAGATTTTAACATGTATTCGAGTGGTGTATAGAAGACAAAGGTAAATTTCCTATTTGTCAGGTTGGCTAAATCATTACTCTAATTGTCTTAAATTTAATTGATTTTTTTTTAAATAAGTGGGCTCACCATTTCACATCCACATACATGTACATATAATCAATTAATTTACGTAATTTAAATAAACTGTAAAAAAAAAAGTGTTTATATATGTGGTTAATTACTCTATAACATCATTTTAGTTTAATGGTATTTTATTAAAAATATATCAAAAGTACCATGCAAATTAACTAGCTATTTTCCTTTTCATTTTTAATAGGAAATAAAAAAATCAAGGTATTTCTCCCAACAACAAAAAAGAAAAAAAAAACACTCTACTCTGAGTGGCTGTACCATCAAGTCAAACTTACCTATCCTGTTATGAAAACGAAAAAGGCGTACACTCTACTCTGAGTGGCTGTAGTTTAATAATGTCAACAAACAAAAAAATATATTACAAAACATATAAATATAAGGTCATTAATTTGATCCAATATGTGTAAGTTGATAAAAAATAAAATAATAATAATAATAATAATAATACTCTGCTTCATCAAATAGATGGTGGGACTTTGGCGAGTGAAAAGGTCATTAATTTATTAGTTTTTTTATTTGAAAGGGGGTTAATGAGACGCATTATTTTTACTAGGTATGGAGTCACTTTTTTTCTTTAAAATTAATTTATATTTTTAAATATTTATTTAATAAAAATAATATAATTAACATAAATATAAAATTAAAATTAATATCTAAAATATTTCTTATATTACACTTATAGTTTTTTTGTTTGAATTACATGTATAAAGATGTGCATATGTATATATGTAAATGTTTATTGATTGTTTAAATAAATAAAAATAAAATAGCACCAAAATAATTATATGAGTAATATTAAGAAAAAATGTCAACCTAAATCATAATATTTAAAGAGGAGAAAATAAATTTTTAATGAAACATTGAATGTTGTCTATATCTATTTTCTTTTACAAAAAAAAATTGAATATTATATTTTAAAACTAATTTGACTTAAAAATAAAAACAATATTTTATAAATTGATTAAGTTATAAATAATGAAGTCTTTAAACTCAATAATTTAATATACTTAACTAAATGAATGATAGGTGTATTTATTGTAACTATATTTCATGTTAATTCGTAATTATGTAATTTGTTTTATATTTTATATTATATATATATATATATAATTAAATTTAACTTAAGTTTTCTTTATTTGTTTACGTGAGTTACATTATCGCTTAATAAAAATACAAATTTATTTAAATAGTCAATAATTTTAAAAAAATTATTTACATATAATTTAGTTCGTATATGAATCAATACTATCATAAAAAAAATAAAAACGTATAGTAATTAAATATAAGTTTTCATAATATTTTTATTGTTTGTGTGTTTTTCTAATAACACTTCCGATCATAGTGAGATTTAAAATTAAAAATATATATATGCTTTTATATGCATGAATTAAGAGATGTTTGATAAAATAAATATGTGAGTTCTCTTAATGGATAAATTCATACATGTAATATATAATATCACTACTAAAAAAAATGGCTATTTGTACCTTTTTCCTTCCTTTTTTTTACGATATTTGGACTCACAGAGAGATTGTTGCAATCATAATTATAATATTTCAATTTTTAAAGTTGATTTGGATAATATAAATAAAACTCATTTAACACATATTTAATTGTAATTTTTTTTGTATATGGAGTTAGAAAAATGGCATAACTATTGTAAGGACTATGAGTATTGATTATTTTCGTAGACAAAATATTTATATGTAAATTTGTTTTTACACGTGCTATCAAGTCTATAAAAAATCAAACAAATGCTCGAGTTCTACATAATTGTACTTCAAGTATATCTTCTATAACTACGACACATAGAATTACATTTTTGCATTTAATAACACATGTTTATAAATCTAAAATTATTTTTAGTGCTAAAATATGGAATAAGATATGCTAAAATATTAGATAAGATATAATATAAATTATAGCTTAAATCTTTAGCCTAAAAGATAACATAAAATATACTTTAAAAGAACTTTTTTTAAAATATGAATCTTCATGATTAATGAATTTATTTTAAAAGAAATTTTATTTAAATAAGAGTTTTCTTAATTGGTAAGTATTAATAATTCTATTTGTTATAGAAAAGATATTTAAAAATCATATATGAGTCTTTTTATTAATGAGTATTACTAATCCTATTTGTAATAGAAAAAATATTTATCAATTACATAGGATTAATGGTTTTAATTTTTCCTATAAATAAAACTCATCACTCATTGTTTCAATGAATCGTAAAAGAGCATTATTTTATTCTTTTTAATTTCTCTCTCTTGTTTTAAAAATATAAGATAATAATTTTTTAGGTTTCTTTATTTAGTTAATTTATCAAATATTGGTGGTTATATTTGATTGATTAATAAATCTAATTATTTTATGATATTTTGATAATATGTTCTTATGGTTTCTTCTTTATTTTTGTTCTTAAATTATTAGATCCAATAATTGTTTTTATCATATCATAGTTATTTGATTTGGTTATTAATATTTAAAGAAACTATTTTTATTGAACTTATGTTTGATCTTTTGGCTCTAAGATTTACTAGTTAATTTGATTTAAGTGACAAATGTTTTGAATTATTTAGTTAGGATTATTAATTATTAAAATCGTTTTAGAACACACACGTGCACTTGTGTTTTTATGCTAATCATTTTTTAGTTAATTCGGAAACATATCTGATTGGTGGGAAGTTTATTGGAATGTTGGTCTGGAAACCACTTACGCTAATATTGGAAACTATGAAAACAGAACATGTGCTCATAAGTAAGGTATATTGTGGCAGTATCTTAAAGAGGGTAACATAAGATCGAGTTTGTACTTGAAAATTTGTTTTTCATAGTGAAAAGTTAGGTGGTCCGGTGGACTAATGGTTGTCCTTTTAAGTCATGGTTACCACATAAGTTGTTTCCACTTAAAAACATTGTGTGTTATTCTTTTATTTTTACACACGATTGCATGTCTCGTCACTTTGTTTAGGTTATTAAATTATAAATAACATATTCACCCCTCTAGGTTAATTAGATTCATATCTTATAAACTTTCAATTATAAATTCACACTCTAGTAATAAGTGTAGAGTATCACATATAAAAAAATAAAATTTAAGTATTAATATTGTCACAATACAAAATTTAATATTATGATTGTGCCATTTTTTCATTATAAATTGGTGCTTTAATAATCAACATTCTCACATTATAATAAACAATTGAATTTTCTAAGTTAAAAAAATAAGATGATATTATTATAATTATTTTTGTTATTATGATAATAGAAATTATGAATTATTTATTATATCTTTTCAATTAATTATATGTTATTATTAGATAAAATTATTAATAATAAATAATTATTGTATCAATAAAAATTCAAATTATTTCAATATTTTAAAAGGAAAGAAAAAAATATAAGTGTTTAATTTAATATATATTGATAATATATTAATAAATATTGTTTCAAAAGATAATTAATTAAATGTTTAAAAATATTGTAGCAAGTCACTTGGCTCCTACGAGCAACTTAATTCGTGGATCAGACCTTTGTGTGTATAAAATTATATATATAATTGTGTAATTGTTTATTTATAAAAATAAAATGTTAGAAGATTTAGGAAATCAATTTTTTAAAAGCTTTAGTTATTGAAATAAATTTTAGTAATTTTTTCATATATTTACCGCTCATTCAAAAGTGTTAGTTTTATGACTCACTTCAAATATTTATAATTTAATGGATGGAGTTATTGAAATTTAAACACTATGACTTATATCTTTGATATTGTATTAGAAATTTTTAATAAATCAATTATTATAAAAACTTAAATTAGTAGGGAAAAGGCTAATATTTTTTTGTACATTTGACATAATTCATAAGTATTGGCTCTATATACCATATAAATTATGATTAAGCATTAGATTGAAACAAAATGTTTTTTACCATCTAAATCGAGTTTAAATATTTTCAATCTAAATCCTAATTTATAATGTAATCAATTTAAATCAATTTAAATCCAAATATATCATAATTTTTCAAATGAGATAAGGTTATAATAATATTAAAATATATTTATAAATTATTATTATATATAAAATACAATATACACATCATTTAAATTTAAATTTCTTTTATCTTTAACAAGATTTATTATTTATGGTTACAACTAAGAAAATTAAACAAACAATAAATATGCTTTGACAAGTATTAAATTATGATAGAATTTAACATTTATATTTATTTTTTAAACTAAAATAATAATTTAATATAACGATGGTATGTATAATATTTAAATAGAACATATTATAAAATAAAATAAATATTTATTTATAATTTTAATTTGATTGGATCAAATTAAAGATTATATAATATGTTAATTCGAAGCTTAGATCCGAAAAAATTATATACTTTTCAATTCAAATATTAATTCAACTAGAAAATGTATCATTCCAATATGTTATGAATAATGTTGATTTGATCAAATTTTTTAATTTAAATAAATTGGTTAGTTTATTTGCTCACATGTCAAATACTTATAATACAAAAACTGAGATTAATATGATTTTAACACAAAATCTTAAATTTTAATATCATGTTAAAATATGGTGAAAAATTAATTTTTTTTTTAAATTTAAACTATTAAGAAGAATGTTAATAATACTTTTATATATTTACCCTAAAATATACATTAAAGTGTATATAATAATAAAGTTTGATTAATTTAAACTTCTAAAAACTAAAAAATAAATTATTATTATTTTCGAAGAATTTATGAACAAAATTAAACAAATAATTTTTGTTTAAGGTGAACTAAGTAAATTATCTCTATATTTATTTTTTATAATTTAATTTATTTAACTTTTATTTTTTACACTTTAATCTCCTTATTCCTTATAGTTAACCAATTTATTTTTAAGTTTTATAATTGGTTCCTTAAGTTTGTTTTAAATTTTAGACTAATTTTATAAAAATTAATAAATAAAGAAACGAAACTATAAAAAATAAAAATAGTAAATGGATCAAATTATAGAATATAAAATATATAATAACCATTTGTGTATTTCAGCCTTTATGATTTTTAATAAATAAAGTTTTTCATATTTCGAATAGTAATTCATAAATATTATTGATTTTTCTTTTTTTAATTTCTTGATTAATGGGTCAAATTGATGACAAATGTAATTTATTTCGCTATTGCAACTTTAGCACAAGATTAATTAGAGAAATGAAAATTCCAATTAAACTTTACCGTATATGAATATCATTTGGTCGCTTATCTTATGTCCAACAAGCTTAAAAAAGATTCAATTAAAAATTTAAAATATTAATGTTTGTTACTATATTCATGATTTAATATATTATAATATAAAAAGTATTATGATATTATTGAATATATGTATGTTTTTATCATCATTTATTTTTATATAGATGAATATATATCAAATATCTAGGCGATAAATATTTTAATCTTTGTATTAAATTGAGATGTAATGTAAATTATTTTATCTCATCTCTATATCTTATTTAGTGTTTCTAATAGATTTGTCTTATAATATTATCTTATTTAATTTAAATATATTTTTTTTCATTTCATTTAGATTATAACTTTAATTGACTTAACTTTAAACATTTTTTCTTATTAAATTTAAATTATAAATAATCATGTATTATATTTTTTTTATTCTTAATTGTCTTATTTAGACACGTTAGAGTCAAATGAGATATATTAATTAGTATTGTCTTATTACTGACAAATATTGTAATTTCTGTTAATTATCAATTGTTTCATATATTTTTGATTTATTTTTCTCTTTACGAGAATGATTGTATTTGTAAGAAAAATAAAGGAAACAAAACCTAAACATTGTTGTTTGTCACACTTTTATGCTCCATTAACATCCTCCCTCTCGTTATCAGACCTAAGAATCTTAATTTTTTCAGAAAATTGTATCTGAATCATGGTGTGAAACGAGTGAAACATAGAAAATAATTCATCTTTATGTTTTAGAAGGTAAAGTCATGTCATTTATGTACAATTATCAACAAAAATTACAAACCAACGATGACCCGATGACGTAGTGACCGGGGAAGGTCCCCAAACATTAGAATGTACTAAAGCAAATAGACTCATATTTTATGCATGCTCATAGGATAAGATGCCCTATAACTTTTTGCTAAAATACAAGTATCACATTTGAAATCTAAGTGTGTGATATTTGAAAATAGACAAGATAGTAAATGCCTTAAATACCCAAATAATGGATGCCCAAATCAATGATGACATAACCAAATCTGACGCCCCTTGTTACTAACCATGTGTTGTATGTGATTGGCTCTTCCTGAACTGAGGTAATCCACATAGTATAACCCTCCTCTCTTAGTACCACGCCCAATGATCTCCTTGGTGAGAATATCTTGTAGAAGACAAAAGGTAGAATACATTAATACTACAGAGTTAAGATCTGAAGTGACTTGACTTACAGACATTAGTTTGTTTGAAAGAGATGGTACACTTAATGTATTAGATAATGATAATGAAGGAGATAAAGTCACTGTTCCAACCTCTGTAACTGGATAAGTGACCCCATTGGCATTGGCTACACAGCTCCGTCTCGATTGGGTTATATTAGAGAGATCTTTTGGGTCAAATATCATATGATCTGTAGCTCCAGAGTTGAGAATCCAATCCATATTATCACTACGAGTAGAGATATGAAATGCTTTACTTGAAGTACCTGGATCCTAGGAAGATTCGACTTGAGGAATAAAGGAATAATGATGCATTATTGGTAGCCACAACGGCTCTCCCAATGGTTTCCCATTTCTTCCATGCTTGAAGATCATTCCATCACTCTAGATACCCATGTAGTTTGAAGCAATTTTCACGGGTGTGTTTGGAGTTTCCGCAATGGCCACATTTTATGTCAATAGAAGGTGGATTTCATATGGATTTCTTACTACCTAAAAAAAAAGTTCTTAGTTTTGGTGGCATCGGATTATAGTGTCCCTCGATCCTTTTGAAAGACATAACTACTTTGAGAGTCGTATCTGCACCCGTGATCATCACAGTCTGTTTGACCTCTTCCCTACGGACGAATCCATAGGTCTGTTCCACAGTAGGGAATGGTTTGATTTGAAGCACATCACTTCGAGTTTTATCTAGTCTGTCATCAAGTCTATAGAGGAAGGTATACACTCGATCTTCATGTACGATGGAGTTTTATTTTTGTATGTCAGTCTCACACTTCATTGGGTTAGAACGACATAAGTAAATTTCTCGCCATAACCCATGAGGGTCATTGTAGTATTTTTTTAATGGATCCCTCCGCCTGCTTTATACGAGTAAATCAAAGGCGAAGATCATACACTTGAAAATTGTCTGCCTCATCATAGTAGATTATAGCAGTAGAATTCCAAACCTGTTTTAGAGTTGGGAATCAGATAAAATTTGTAATCAACGAGGGGTCCATCGAATTGATCAACCATCCCTTTGACAATGTTATTTTTAGTACGACATCTCCTAAATAAGGGGTCAGTTTCGGCAAGTTAAGGAGTATCCGTATTAATATATCCCAGTTTGTCTTTTCCAGAGATATACATCTTCACCACCTGGGACCACAAGGCATAGTTGGATCCTCCTAACTTTATACTAATGGGGGTAGTCGACGCTTTAGTTAGTGGAGGTTGTGAGGCGGTCTGAGCTCTAGTTAGAACTTCAGTCATTTTTGTAGTCAAATCGTTCAATATAGAATTGGTGGTTAAATCTCTAAATTCTATCATGAAATCAATCAATTCTGTTTTTCCCCTGTACACCATACAAATATATATGAAATATACAAAACCATAACCCTAATTCGTTTTCTCTATTCGCGCAGCCTTCCTATAGAGCGACGTTTTTCTTCTACTATGTTCCACGTTTCTCCAAGCTAGAAGAACAATAGGGCTACCCACGGCGGTGGCTAGAATGGTGCGACTCCAGTCAAACAACCACAATAAACATTGTGAGATTTCGTACCAACCAAATGAACACATGTAAACAATCTGTGACCTTATACACAGATACAAAAAAAAACGTGACCTCAACATCATTTATCGTTGTGATAACCTTAAGTTGGTATGCTCAAGCTCGTGCCTCGCTCAACTTCTAGTATTCCCAATTTCGTTTATCAGGAAATAGGGTTCCAAATTCTTTTCTCTTTCGTAATAACCTTTGCTTAACTGGCAAAGTGAAATTTCTCGCTATACTTGTATGCTCAAGGGTGGTCACACAGATTCTCTAATTTGAGAAGTGATAAGCAAAGAGAAGGTTAGGGCAAATTTATTTTCCTTATTTTCTCGCTCAACTTTTCTACGTATGGGGTTCTCTAGAAAACAAGTATTTTCGATGGATTATGAGGTCAACCCACAACGGCAACTAGAATGGTAAGGCTCTAACGAGCGAGTCACGTTGGACCCAATAAGCTATGGTAGACAAAACTGGAACGTAGAGACTGTGACGACTACAACGAGTAAACCAAAAAGACCACCCACGATCAGTCATACCGGATTGGCCAAACCGGCCAAACTAGCACACCAGATCAGCCGATGTCGAGAAGAATAGAAACCAGCTCAACATGTAGCTATCTTGTTCCATTAGGTAGCAATAACTTGCTCTGATACCATGAAAAATATTACCATTTCTATTAATTATCAATTGTTTCATACATTTTTTTATATGTTTTTCTCTGTACAAGAGTGATTGTATTTGTAAGAAACAGAAAGGAAAGAAAACCTAAACATTGTTGTTCGGCACACTGATATTTTGTTGTTTGCCATACTTTTTTGCTCCAACACACGCCAACAATTACCATCTCATCTCATTAAAAATTGAGATAAGATGAGAGAAACTTTTAAAAGTAATGAATTGTATGATGAATCTCATTAATATCTCTTCTTAATTTACATCTTCATTATTAAACATAAACCACTTTGTTTGTTGTATGGTGAAAAAAAATACATAAATAAAAAATAGGATCGTACGCTAATTATAATAAAAATATATAAAAATTTAATAATTTTTTGGTGTGTCAAGTACATACAAAATATATGATAAAAGTATATAAAAAATTCAATAACTTTTTTGGTAGGACAATATAAGTCTATGAAAAAATACCAAAATTTTAAATTTTAAAAAATGTAATAAATATAACACGTAAATACACATATACATTTTTTTGAATTTTTATATGTTTCTTAAATCAATTATAACTCTTAAAATATGAACAAGTTTGAACTCATTATAATTAATTTAAGAATACATAATAATTAAAAAATACATATTCAAGTATTTTATTTATGATATGTTTTAAAGTTTTAGATTTCTAGTATATTTTTTTATAATTAATGAAATTATAACATCTCAATAAAATTAATAAATTTATATATATTTTTAGTACCGTTCATCTTAAATACAATATAAGTGAACGAAAAATGAAATGGAAAATGTTGATGGGTATATATATATATATATATAGCACTATGAGTAAATGAGATTCAACCACTATTATTTAATCATTACTTTAAAGAGAAAGTGGAAATAACAAATGAAATTTATATGAAACCCACAACAAATGTAATCCCATAAAATACTCTGCTCCAATTAAAATGGAAAAAAAGACTAAGTTGACAAGTTTTAACAATCATGACATTACATTACTTTAAAATTAAATTAAAAAAATCTATCATGAATTCATGACATGCCCAACTTCCACAAAATCGTAACTTTTCTAAAAGTACTGCGGTATCTTTTTGAAAATTTCTTAAACTACATCATGTTCATAAGTAGCAGCTATTGTTAAATGTGTGCTAAATAAAGTTTTAAAAAAAAATTATTAAATTATTAAATAGACACCATATGAAATTTCAATTTTTGCTTGATTAGGAAAAGTTTTGTAAAGTGCAGAACAAGTGAATTAAATAAAACATTCTCGAAAAAGTTACATTTCTTTGTAAGATTATATTATATAGTCTGTTTTATTTGTAAGTTGCTTTAAAAAAAATTATTTTAATAATTTTTATTTTAATCGATTAAAATACAAAACTTCAACAATAATAATTAATTAGATTTTTTTATAAAAAATATTTGTTTTAATATATATTGAGTTACATTATTTTATTTTAATAATTCATAGATTTTAAATTTTAAAAATAAAATAAAATAAAGGAAAGTATTAAGTTTTTGTGTGTATTTAGTTTCTCATATTCAAAAAAAAGTATTTTCTAGTCATCAATTTTGAGAAAATTGATCGATTAAAAATAATAATAATATTTTATTAAAATAAGATTAAAGTTTGATCCTTTAATATTGATAAAATAATAGTTAATATTAAATTATTTTATCAATTATTTATTTTAATATTTAGTTATTATCAATATTTTATTTTAATATTTTTATTTTTATTTTTTTAAAAATAAAAAAAAATATTTAAATAATTTGTTGTTAAAATATTTATTATTATAAGTTTTTTATTAAATAATTTTATACTAAATTTTAATTTTGTCAATGTTAATGGCTCATATTTTATCACCTTTTAATAAATTTATTGTAAAAAATAATATTTTAATAATAAAATCATTAAAATAATATTATTTATTTTTAATTCACTAATTTTTTTAAAATTGAGGGATTAGAAAACACATTTTAAAATATTAAAGCTTTATAATTTGGGGGACATATATTGCCCTCTCTCCGTTTAAAATAATATAATTGAGGGATTAGAAAACACATTTAATGGTTTGATGGGAAAAAATAATGTTTTACAAATACTAAATGAAAAAATAATGTTTTAAAGACGTCGCTACCTACACTATATATACGTCGAGAAATTAATGAGCCATTAAATTGGGTGATACAACTGTTTTATTGTTTCCTGGCCTGTACATTCACTTAACCGACCCTTGAAATAAGTCAAAACACAAAAGTAGCATGAACTTGGTACCAATTTGTTTGATGCAAAGCACTAAACTATTTTCAAAAACCTTTGGAATGTTTTCTTAGATAAGGTCAAATTTGCCTAACTTATTAATTGGTAGGTGACAAGTCTAAACTCTAAAGTGCTTTTCTGTATTTTATATACCTTTTCTTAATTTATCCACTTCTCAATCCTTCCTACCCATCTCACCTTTTGTATGATTAAAGCTAAGTTAGAGTGCATTTGAATGAAAGTATATCTAAAAGCACTTTCTTTTATTTAAAAAATAAAAAATAAAAACACTTCCTTTGTCTTTGCCAATAAAAATTGAAACACTTGTAAAATTATGGTTCACATTTAAACATTCTTTGTTTTGAAGTAAACACTTTTTAAAAGTACAACGGACAATTTTTCCAAAAAAATACCATTTTTTTTGTGAAATATATACTAAATTAATTATTGTACAAATCTAAAACAACTCCTTTTTTTTATCATTCATCGTCCAATATATCCCATAAACCAATTTTTTTTTTTTAATTAGCTTGAGCATGTGTTTTGCATTTAAAAATTAAAAGTATGTTTATGGCTTATTTTGCCGACATGACATTATTAAAGAAATTGTTCCTACTTTAATTTATGCTTTTTCTATGCAATTATCATTAAACATTAATTAATGGTGCTCAAGCTTAATTTGGAAATTACGGTCATTGACATAAACACTCACTTTTTCTAGGTGAGATAAGTCGGCACGTTTTGTGATTCTTTTTCGAAAAGTTCTAATTTCATCACTTATTCCTTTAATTGTTTAAAGTAATCTCTTATTTAAAAAAATTTATTAATTAAATAATATCTATTAAATTAGTGTTAAAACTAACGGTAATTAAAACCCATTTATATACTTGAACCATCTTTTTCGTTACTATTGAAGGTTTTATTTTAATTTTACATGAACAATTAATTATTATTTTTAAATACAACCAATTGATAATCACTCATTTTTAAGTATGGAGAGGGAATTATGATTAGTAAGATTCAATCACACTTTTTTCCTTGTTTATTTTTTTTAGATTACACGATTAATTGAGCTAAGGGAGCATCTGTTAATTTTTTTTAATCAAAAATACAAGCAATATTAAATTTTGAGATAGTGTAAAAATGGAGGTTCTGTGGCTGCTAAAACTTATACCATTATTATTGATAATTTTGGCTATTGCTAAATTATAATTTCATGGCAGTGAAAAACCAAGATTAACCCGCAACAGTAAAAAATGTGTGTAATTAAAATAGAATAAGCTTTTGAATTAATCATATTATTTATAATATAAAAATAAGTGGTTTATTTTCGTTATTTTTTAATTAAATCTAATTGATTTTATAATTTTTAATAAAAAATTAATTTTATTTTAAAATTATATAGAATAAGACTTAAATGGATTTAACAATTTTAGTGCAAAAGAAAATTATAATATCATTTAATCTGCCACTTTTGAATAGGGGATTTTTTTGAACCGTGGAAAAACGGATTCAAGTTTTATGTCGCATATAAATTTGCTTTTCTAATTTTTTTTAATTCATATAACTTAAATTATGAAGTTAACTTTAATTAATTAGGCATATATTTAATAAATATATTTTAATTATGTATAACACATAATTACATAATAATTATAAGATTAAATCGATCTTTTTTCAACTAAAATATACCTTTTTTAAATATATAATTTTTAATTTAAACAATTACACATTTTTTTAATAAATGAATATACATTTGCATGACTCCTAGGTCATGAGAAAATCTAACATGTAATAGAAACGTGGATATGTGATAAAATAGAGTCGTCTTGATTTTTATTTTTTATAAAAAAAAGTTATTAAAAATTAGACAAGATCAACGATTTAATGATTGATATTAATATAAAATATATAATCTATTGTGTATAAAATTTTCTAGATAATTAGACAATTACATTTGTAGTTCGAGATACACCATATACTTAACATATAAATATAAATGTTTGCACGTTCAAATTATTAACATAATATCAAAATACAGAATAAACAAATGTGCAATGTCACTGTACTGGAACTCAAATTACATTCTATTACATACTATAAGATTCTTATGGTAGATTTGAGAACCCAGAGAATATAAGAGAAAATTTAACTCCATTTTTTTTTAAAAATAAATCCCGCTTGTAACAATGATTAATTCAAGGAGAAAAACAAAAAATCCTTAATTTAAAGAATAAAACAAGAAATTCTTAATTCAAGGAATAAAACAAAAAAAATTTAATTCAAGGAATAAAACAAAAAAAATTTAATTCAATGAATAAAACAAAAAATCTTTAATTTAAAGAGTAATTGAATGAGTAAAATTTTTCTTATATATAACTATACAATTATAATGAAAATATAAAAAAAATATAATTTTGAGAAAGCTTGTTTATTTAGAAAAGCCTTGGTATTTATCCTTGTCATTTTCAACATCAATTTTGAACATAAAGATATTCAATTAAATTTTATTATAAAGTAATATGATTAACAAATCAAGTAATATAAAATTAAAATTTATTTTAAAAACATATCATAAATCAAATTCGATAACATATTAATAAATACTTTATGGAAAACTATAAAGTAAAACGAAAATTTTAAAATTATATGGATGATTTATTTTCAAATCAAACAAATACATACCAATTAGAGTGCATCCCAATTGGAAACAACACAATTAGAAATTAAAGCTATGATCATTGCTCTGTGCCTACATTCTAATGGATTTAACATGTTATTAATTAATTTTAAAATAAATGATATATGCTATTTGACTTTTATTATACAAGGAAAAATATAAATTATATGAGACAATTTAAGACTTTAAGTAATAAATTTGGTGAAATTTACTTTTTATCTTTAGTTATTTTATAATACTATCTCCATTTTTCTTAATTTATATGTTATTTCTTAATTTATATATATTTGTTTTTGTTCCACAATAAAAGGTGGAGAGAGTTACCCCAATTTTATAGAGAATACTTTGGATATTGCACATTATTGCTTGCAACCTAAGTACAAAATGGAAAGTGGGAATCTAACGCTCGAACCCACACCCATCTGAATGTAGGCACAGAGCAATGATCATAGCTTTAATTTCTAATTGTGTTGTTTCCAATTGGGATGCACTCTAATCGGTGTGTATTTGCTTCATTTGAAAATAAATCATGTATATAATTTTAAAATTTTCTTTTTACTTTATAGTTTTCCATAAAGTATTTATTAATATGTTATCGAATTCGATTTATGAAAGGTTTTAAAAATAAATTTTAATTTTTTATTACTTGATTTGTTAATCATATTACTTTATAATAAAATTTAATTGAATATTTTTATGTTCAAAATTGGTGTTTAAAACAACAACGACAAAGGTCAAGGCCTAAAGGTCTTTCTAAATAAACAAGTTCTCTCAAAGTTTTATTATTTTTTTTATATTTTTATTACAATTTTATAACTATATATAAAGAAATTTTACCCATTCAATTACTCTTTAAATTAAATATTTATTGATTTACTTATTGAATTAAAGATTTCTTGTTTTATTCATTGAATTAAGAATTCTTTGTTTTATTCCTTAAATTAAGGATTTCTTGTTTTATTTTTTGAATTAAGGATTCCTTGTTTTATTTTTTGAATTAAAGATTCCTTGTTTTTTTTTCCTTGAATTAATCCTTAAATTAACGATGACGAATCTTTGATTTACTTCTTAATTTACTCTTTGAATTAATGTTCTTGATTTATTCCTTGAATTAATGAGTTGACACTCCTTAATTTATTCCTTAAATTACTTCTTAATTTTATCTTCAATACTCCCCCTTAAGCTGGATTCATAAGGTTTACGGATCTAAACTTGCACAGAAGTCGTTGAAATTGATGAGAAGTTAAGACAGCAAAGATAAAACTAACAAAAATGTTAATTACGATAGCAAAAAAAATTGTTGTTAATGTGAGACCTTTCCTTTTACCACAATACTTCCCCTTCATATCGGGCAGATAGGAAATGCAGGATAGATTTAATTCATCATCGCCAAGAGCTTGGTTTCAATGTGAGACCTTTTTTTACCACAATACTCATCCTCCACATCAGGTAGGTAGAAGCTGCATGAGAGATTTAATTCATCATCGCCAAGAGCTTGCACTACTACAAAAAGGAGCATTAAAGTCGGGTTTTAACCGACTTTAAATTAAATGACTTAAAGTGTAAAGTCGGTTCAAGGTGTGAACCGACTTTACGTTTAAAGTCGGTTCACGCGATGAACCGATTTTACGTTTAAAGTCGGTTCACGCGGTGAACCGACTTTAACTTCTTCTTTTTTTAATTTATTCATATTCAACCTGTATTCGAGCAGAAAAAAAAATCAATATCAGTTTAACAAATATTTCAAATAATACAAATATTTGAAAAATAAAATATTAATTAATAACAGAAAAATTACCATGGTTTTGTTCTATTTTATTCAAGATCGTCATATTCTTCTCCTTATGTTATAATAGAAACCTACATATATAATACAACAATTTATACATATAAATAATAACACATAATAACAGAAAAAAAATATGAATAATAGGAGATCTAAAAGATTAGTTAGAGAGGAAGAAAACTCACTAACCGATGTTGAAAATGGTAGTCGTAGGTGGCCGAAAAATGAGAAAGAGTGGAGGAGAAATGGAGGAGGAGGTTTTCGATTTTTTAGAGTTCTGGAACGCTGAAAATAGTTTCTGTCTGGGAAGAAAGAAGAGAAAATATTTATCCACGTAGCGTAGCGTCGGTTGATACCTAGAACCGACGCTACGCCCACGCATAGCGTCGGTTTGACACATCAACCGACGCTACGTCCTACGTGGATAGCGTCGGTTCGACATCGAACCGACTTTAAACTAATTTAAAGTCGGTTTTTGGAAAAAACCGACTTTACGTATCGACTTATATACCCAGTTTTGTAGTAGTGTTGGTTTCAATGTGGGAACTTTCCTTTTACCACAATACTCCTCCTCTACATCAAGTAGGTAGAAACTACATGAGAAATTTAATTCTTCATCACTAAGAAATTTGGTTTAAAAAAAACTAGAACAAGAAATCGCTCTGATAGAGTGTCAAATGCACTTTGAGACATCACATACTCTACTGTCGAAAGCAGAGATAAAATTACAAGAACTACTAGTATATGCTATTTTGGTAGAAGAATAACAATTTTTTTCAAGAAGATCGACTTACTTTGATACCGTGTTGAAAATTTGTGTTGAAAACGTCAAAGTCAAAGGCCAAGGCCTAAAGATCTTTCTAAATAAACAAGCTCTCTCAAAGTTGTATTATGTCTTTCATATTTTCATTACAATTGTATAGCTATATATAAGGAAATTGTACTCCTTCAATTACTCTTTAAATTCAGCATTCCTTGATTTACTCATTGAATTAAGGATTCCTTGTTTTATTCTTTGAATTAATCCTTAAATTAAAAATGACGACTCCTTGATTTACTCCTTAAATTAAGGTTATTGATTTACTTCTTCAATTAATTAGGAATTAACACTCCTTGAATTAAGTAGTTGACCCTCCTTAACTTAATCATTGCATTAAGGAATTGAAAATCATTAATTTACTCTTTAAATTACTTCTTAATTTTATCTCCAATTCTGTATTTACTCATAGTTTATTTTTAATTTATCATAAATATTTGACAAATATATTTACTATATATTTAATTTTTATTTTATCTTTTATATTTTGACCTAAAAATATGATATCAATCCTTATTTAACTTTCTAAATTTTTTCATTTAATATTATTCTAGTTTTATATATTAAGTATATAAGCTACTTACTTAATATATATTTTTTATACTTGACTAAAAAAATATGCTAATTATTTGTATAGTAAACAAACTGAAGTTGAAGTTGAAGTTGATCTAGATTTAGACTAATTTTTTAGAAGTAAAATTAATATTTTATAAAAAATTTATTTTATTTTAACAAAAATAATTAAAAATTATTTTTTATTCACAACTATCCTGTATTCATCTTCTTACGATGACAATCTCAATTATATATTTTTAATATTTAATTTTTTTTATGTAATTATCATTTCAATCCATAAATTAATTATTTTTGAAAAAAATAATTTTTTAAATATTTATTTTCAAATTCCTAAATGCTTATAAGTATCGTGTATTAGTAATTGATAACTTTTTTCCCTTAACAATATTTCTTGAAGAAATATGGTGAGAATTTTTTTAATTAATTATTGACAACAAAAATAAATCGAAGATGACAGCTACATAGGCGATCTATTTTTTTGTCATAGTAAAGGTTTGTCGTTCTTTATAGTTTCCATCGTCGGTCTGATTTTGATGTTAACAATTAAGAAAGATTCTTTTTTTTTTTAAGAAAATGTGTTGTTAATAATTAAAAAATATAAAAATTGACAATTAAATATTTTTCCACCCATTTTTTGTGAAAAAAATTAAATGTCAAATTATTGCTTTTTATTTGAACAAAATTTTGGGTTGTAGTTTTTTTATTTTTTGACAAAAAATAAAGAATTTGTAAAGAGAGACGAAAAAATGTATTAAAATAATAATATAGATACCATTAATATATCTAACACATAACAAATAAATAAGTAATTTTTAAGTTTTTTTATTCTATTTCCTCGTAGTTGTATCCTTATGCATTTTATCTACAACCATTAATTCAAAATTAATAAATAATTCCTCCATCATTAACATAATACAGTAACGCACGTCACCAAAAGAAATTTTCTTAAAAGGAAAGAGAAGCTACTAGTATATAGTTCTGTACCCAATAGTGGCTGATCGATCTAAATGTAAAAGCTACACCTTTGGCTTTTTCAATCACTGATTAAGAATACCACATTGAAACATACATCATAAGAATATTGGTGCAGTGAAATATATATGGTAAGATTGTGAAAGAAGTCAGAATTATTTGGTCAAGATCCTCTTACAAAATGACGACTACCCACTGAGTAAAAAAAAAAAAAAAGTCAATTTGGGAATATTTGTCAAAATTAGACTTAAAAGGAGATTGCAACTTATCACATCACAATGACCCAATCCAGTGCAGTGAAGTCTTTAAATATTTGAGTGCGGAGCCATTTAGTAAAGAGCTTGTACTATTATCATATGGAAAATTCATGTAAGATTATAATCCGTTCAATAAAAAATAAAAATTAATAAAGAAGTGTTGAGAGAATTAATTGGTGACAAAAATGCCCATAAAATTTGAAATTTCTTCCTAAAATTTCTTGGCTCAAATCTCACTTTAATTATCATTGGGTAAAAAATAAAGTGCTGACAGAATTGATTGGTGAGTTATCGAATAAACTGATATGATCCGAATCAATTTATATAATGAATAGATAATACCAATAGTAGGAAAAATTACAAGTTTTTTCCGTCTAATTTTTAAGTTAATATTTTTAAAATTTATAATAATAAAAATAACATATTTTTTATTAAAAATATTTTCACTGGTTAATGAGTTCTTATTTTAAAAAGTTAATCTATTGGATGAATATAATTAATGTTTTTATTTATATTTTATTAGTATGAGATTTTTTACTTTTTACTTTCCAATAATTACCCTCAAATAATACCATTTTGTTTTTTAAGTTCATATTTTAACTCAATCCTATCCAATCCAATTAATTCTTCCTTACCAAATCTCTCTTAAACTTTAACTTTAATCCATCTTAATTATCTAAGATTTTAAAAAACTTTACAAGTTTAATATCTTCTCCCACTTTAATTTTAACACAACTTATTTGTCCAAGGTTTCATAATCCTTTAAACTCAATTTTTAGAACAGCTCACGTTAGATTTATAGAATATCATTTCAAGCTTAACCAACTCACATTTCACCAATCGGTGGCAAAACCATTGAGTATGATTGCATTTATTAAACTTAATAAATTTTATGGGTTTCTATAATACAATAAACTCTCCTCTTATAAAAGTTAATCCATTTAGATGAGTTTTATTCAATGCATTTATAAATTCATACTTTTATCATATCTCAATAATTAATATTATAATATTATTTTTATTTTTATAAATTTTAAGGATGTTATATTTGATATTTTTTCCATCATTTTTCTAACGTGGAGGCTGATTTCAATTTTCAAAGACATAAAGCTAAGAATGCGGCACTTTCATGTAAACGTACCAAAACGTTGTATTCTTTGAATCTAATCTTTTTGTTTTGTGGTTTTACATTTCTTCCAAGTCAGCTTCAAATATCGAACCATATATACCATTATCCCTACGGAATCTTGATATGTGGAATAAAAGCTAAGAAAATCTTTCAAAGTCGCATCACATTTTGATTGCCCTTCATGTCATTGAAACTTGAAAGGCACAAGAATGATGAATAATTGCCAACAAAGAAAGAAATACTGGTTATGAAAATATAGTGATCAATGCTGATCAAGGAAAATAGTAATTAGTAACTAGGATAAAAGTTTAATTTATTAATCAAAAGAGATGCAATTTTCTGGAAGAAAAAATTAAAAAAAAGATGCTCTTTCAATGAGCCCCAAATACTTGGATGGAATTAGCCTCGTGAAATGCTCGAAGAAGTTAGGTCTAACTCCATTTAATGATTTTCCAAATATTATTTGATCAGCATATATATATATAGTGGACATATATACATATGGAGTTTATATATGCTCTATATGTATATGAATATATATTATCTAATTTATAAACACTAAATACTCATGCTGTGCATAGTACAAATGATATATTATTTTAAAACAATTTAATTATATATAACTTGTATATATTGATATTTAAAAGCCGGACTCCATCTCATATATAGAAATTGCTACACTTTATGGACATTGGATAGCCGAAGCACAAACTAGCGGCTCAAACATTCAAACTAGAATTTCACTACATTTATCCAAAGTATTGTATTTTTTTTAGCTTCTTCGTCACAGTAGTTTAACATGTTTTATCCGTATATTCTACACAGCTAACTCTGCATAAGGGGAAAATAACAAGTGAAATCTATATATACCGTAAAGCATATCATGTTTTCTTACAATATTTTGCTATATATGGTTGGATTTTGACGCTTCATTTTGCAGCAGAGCTTGTTTGCTATTTTGGTGGTTCAACTGTGCACGCAGAGTGTTTGGCAAACAAAAATACTCAATAGAGACTTCATGAGTAAAGCAAATGTTCAACTTGTCTGAGCCACTTCTACCATTGTAACAATATAAAACATATAGAATGTTCACCGTGTTAAAGTGAGAAATAAATAATACAGCTAAAGTAAATAGTCATCTTATATCTTATATAGTGTCGAACAGTTTTATAAATCGTATATTTTGATTTGATTTGTATTATTTGAAACCATTTTTCAAATGATCCGATCTGATTATATTAATTTTTAAATTGATTGAATCAGATCGAACCGTCATTAATAATATATTTAAAAGAATTATTTCATTCTCTCTACAATTCTCTTGTTGTGTGTTTTACAACACACAAAAAACGTGCAAGTATACACGATCACAAGTAATAATATGATAAATAAATTATCGTTCCCACAGAGAAATGTTACCAACTCTTGTTAATTACTAAAATTATTTAAACCTAATTTTATTCAAATAATCAATAATTTTATGCAGTTTGACTTAATCAATAATTTTGTTTCTTTTTAACAATTTTTATGAAAATTCTAGGATTGTAGTTTACCCAAATTAATTCGCTTGAATATTTTATTCTCTCTTGATTTTTGCTCTCATTTTTTAAGTTATTAACCACGAACTCCTAATTTATCCATATATCTCTTTCAAGCTCCATACAGACACATCCAGTTAAAATAATTCACTATATTCCTATGAGAATTAATTTCAACCAGATTTATTAATTTCTGAGTTCTCAAAGAGTTACACATACAATAAAAATATATTTCTATCCCTTATGTATATACGTTATTTTATCCCGAGCAACACACAAAAATTCCTTTTTCAATTTTATTTAAGTACCACATATCACTTAATTAATCTTCCGATAATTAAAAACATTTAAAGTAGGTAAAATAAACAACTTAAAACAGTTCCACAAATCATTCAAAAATAATTAATTCAAGTTTTATAATTTACGTAACACTGTAATCCTAGAACAAATAGATTAGTTCATAGCAGAAATTAAAATTACAACACCACAAAAATAAAACATTGCAGAGAAACAAAAATTAAAAGAAAATGAGTTAGGAGAAACTCTTTCACGATTCCTCAATGAAAAATAATCTCTTCCATTTCCTTCTTCTTCGTCAACCTCTTTCTCTGTAATTTCCCTAAGATAATACACAACAAAAATGTCAAAATAAAATGTTCTGCATGTAAAAGAGAAACGCAGAGAGGAAAAATGAAAAATTCTTAAGAGGAAATAATTGAAAAATGAGAGAACTGGAAAATCCTTCAAAAATTTGAGAGAGAACTCTCTGCTCTAAAAAAATGAAAAACAAAGGAAAGAAAATTCTACAAAACCCTAAAACAAAACCAAAACGCGTCAAATGAAAATTTCCGTAACATATATCCCCAACTTTTCAATTATTCCTATTTTTTATATTAGTGGGGGACAAAAATAAATGGGGGAAATAAAAAAAAACATCACGCGTGAAAACAATTCTGCGCGTTTCTAAAAAAAAATTCTTCAACGCATGCCACGTGTCGCCATGTGATTAGCTGCGAGCAATTCAGAGACACGTGGCAGCGTTTCATTGGACGGACAGGTCGGGCTCATGGAGACACGATGTAGTGAAACGCACGCAATTTTGTCGAAGAACGGCTCGGTGCGCGACAACTGGATCCACGTGCTTCAATCTGGACCTTTCAACTGATCCAACGGTGAGCGATGTGCCTCGGGGAAATTCTGCGCAGCCGACATGTGGGTCCCACCCTGCACGCCAGTCTGCGCGGCCAGTGGGCCCCACTCGGGTGCCGAGCCGCGTGAAACAGAATCTGCGCCCACGCGATTTTGTCGGGTGTGATCTGGACGCGCGAATCTCAACCGTTTCTTCTTTGATCGGACGGTCCACGTTTCGCGCGTGGTGTATGGCGTGTGGTTCTTCTCACCTGCGCAGAAAAATATACTTTCTTAATTGCATTTTGACCCATAAATTTATTTCAAATTACATTTTCAACTTTCTTTAATTATAATTTAACCCTTTTCTAATTTAAATTAAAATTTTAAACTTTTAATAATTAAAATTAAGCCCGATTTAAATTTAAATTATATTTTCGACTTTTATAAATTGCAATTAAACACTCTTTTATTTGAAATTATATTTTTGGACACAAATTTGCAATTAAGTACGTTTTCGATACAAATTATTTAATTTTTATTAAAAAATATAAAAAATAGTAAATACTAATTTATTCATCGAAAATTAACTAAAATCATTAAGAACATAACAATTATAATTAATAAAATAGGTGAAAATAACTATATAAAATACAATTATCATTAACCGATTAATCTCTTTGAAACCTTAATACCATATATGCATGGTGAATCATGGGTGATGTGTTACACTTTTTATAAGGAGGTGATGATTCGATTCAAGTCCTATATAATGGATTTCTTAGATCTCTACCTGCAGCAAGTCAAGTCTCACCAACTCGGACTCGAGAGTACAAGATTTTTATTAATGGATTTACTTCTATTTTTTTTTCTTCTTTAAGGAAATTCAATTCAAGCTCAAAGCTATGGAGCTCCAAGGGCTTTGTAGAATCAGCTTCATCCTCTGATAAGTAGCTCTTTTGGAGCTATAACACCAGCAAAACCAAGATCAATGGTTAGGATTAAAATAAGACAAGCAACCTATCTATACAGTATTGTTGAAAGATTATCTGGAGTGTTACTATTGTCATCTCTATTATAATTTTGTTTGGTTCATGAGAAAATATTATTAAATTTGATTTTAGATTGAGTTCTTTTTAATATTATATAATAAATATTCTTCCTTAATAGCCTTTTTAAGCGTTTTCTGAATAACCAAACAGAAGAAAATTAGGTTTATTTTTTTATATGTAAACTTGCATATTCTTTTGTTGGTTTGTTGTAGTTATGGAGAGAGAATTTCAAAGAGAATGAAATCTCTACAAGAGCTGGTTCCCACTTACAACAAGGTAAAACTCTTTTTTCTTTTCTTTTTTTTTTAAATTCAAAAAATATATTTAAATTTTATAATAATAAAAATAACAAGTCAGATCGTTGAAAACCATTAATCAAATCAGACCAAACCATTCGGTTACAACATTTTTAATAGCCAAACGATCCGGTCCGATTTGATTAAAAAAATTACTCAAAATTAGACCAGATCGAACTGTAGACACTTATAATGTCATATAAGAAGGTTATTAGAGAATATAATTATAAAAACCTATATAGGATTGCTTTTGAAAGTCTAAAAAAAACTTATTTATATTTTTTAAAATTCTTTTATGATGGGTACTAATCGTCTTATTTGTTAAGCATAAGCTCGTGTTTTCAATTATTTCCCTATCAGAAACACACATCTTGCAAGTTTTAAACCCTTAAGCGTTCCATTTCTATGTTGTACCCACCAATCGTTATTGTTTCATTCCTCAATCATCGTTGTCCAATCCCATTCCAATAAGTCATTATCTAATCTTTATAGTTTATAATTTTTTCTCTAGCATTCGTAGGAGTAGTTTTAGGGTAGATTTTAGGTTAGTAGTTTTACCTCCATGTAAAAATATAGTAAGAAGACCCTCAAATTATAAAAAATGATTCAAGAATTTGATAAAAGACAATAACAACTAATTCAGATATCTAGAATGGTTTTTATCAATAAAGGGTAATTTTACTGTTATATCTTTTAGTTCTCTTTGTAATCTGTTTGTGAGATTTTAGTATTTGCTTCCAATGATTTAAAGAATAATTTTGTGATTTAAATAAATAAATAAATTATATTTATTTCTTACTCACAAACTTTACATTTTTAATCATAAATTAATGATGAGCTAAGTCTTGATTTATGGTTAAAGAAAATATTTTAGAATAACCATTAGACACATCATATGTGCTGAATTTTGCATAATCATTAAGTGTTTATTTTAATTTTATTGTTTTGTATTGGATTATATTGTTAAATTATAAATTAAAGATAGGTCAAATTTTTATTTACTATTAAAGAATATATCTATATTTGGTTTATTATTTTTTAATCTCAAACCGTAAAAATGAAATTTATCAATTAATTGAAGATTTTTGTGTGTATGTGTGTATATATATATATATTTAATTTATTAATTAATCAATTTCAACTTTTATTAAGTAAGAATTGAATATTATTGAAAACTCACCACGAATATATGGAGTTTTATTTAAAAAGAAATTAAATATGTAAATTTAATTTATTTTTAAATCATTTAATTTGTTCTTTCCATGAAGATTTATGCTTGCTAAAATCTCATATATATTGATCATTCAAGGTTTTATATAGTTTTATTACTTTCATTTATCGCTTTTATTTATATGTTTTTTATTTATTTCCTTTCTTTATATGTTAATTTAATTTAAAATTTACATTTCTGTTCTTTCGAACCATCCAAAAATTTATTAAAATTTTTAGGATTTGTGTCCTTCTTAACAAAATTAGAAAATAATTTAACTTTTTAAAACTATTATAGTTTCCTGATAGACGATCTGGGAAGTATACTTATCGCTTATTACAAATGATTCGTGTACTTGTGAACATTTTATAAAAGTAAAATTTAACTATCAAGTTTTTATGGATTTTTTTTTTGTGCATCAAGTTTTTTTGAACCTATGATTCCAAAGATATAAATTTGCTTAGAAAATGATAAAATGATAAAAAAATTATTTATTTCATTTAAGTGCAAATAAATTACAAAATAATAATGTTCTTCAAGTATTAGTGGTTATACCATAATGTTGAAAAAAGTAAAATTTTATACAACAAATAATGTCAATTTGTACCTTGTCTCACATTGTTATTTTACATCACTTATAAGATATATAAATAGAAAAGCATTGACTATTAGGTTTGGGTCCTAAGGGGCACCCACTTTTGTGGAAGGTGAGAGGACCTAAGAAATGTGATATCGCACGTGCGCTACCGCCACTACCGACTGACCGTGCCGAGTCGAGTCCGGGTATGTGTGTGAGGTGACATTTTTTTTTGGAAATTGTTTTTATTACAATACTTTTCCACTCAAAAAATGGTTTTTACTTTTTTACTCAAAAAATAGTTGTTATTTTTTCTTTACTCAGAAATTTCATTAAATGGCCATTATTCCCCTTTACTCAAAAAATAGTCGTTACTTTTCCTTTCATAAAATGGTTGTTACTCTTTCCCCCCAGACATAGTCGTTATTATCATAATGGTCACACATTTTTTCAACCTTATAAATAGAGGGTCTCAGCTCTAAGTTTCAAAATATCAATTGGAAATATTTTTTACTAAGAAAAAGCTCTTAGAAAGAAAAAGAAGAAGATTCTAAATTATTTTGAGTTTTTCGAGCAACCAAATTTTATAGGTGTAGCATTCAGGTCTTTATCAGTGCAACGAAGTTCCGAGACATAAAATAAAGATTCTAGACTATTTTATCCCAAAGATAATATGGTTGTGTTTGCTTGCATAAATTTGGATAAAGTTGCAAAATATCTTAAAGTGAGCGACCTAATCTGTGACTCAATCCAAATAATACATTTTCTCAACGGCTCTAATACCATGTTTGTATAATGAAAAATATATTTTTTTATTCATCTTTAGTATATATCTGACATGATATATATTAATGACTATTTTGTAAATTCGTAACAGTTAATTCAACATTTTTTTTTCAATTAGTGGTTGGTTATTTGAAAACTTCTTAATTTTTTTAATTTACTTAATTAAAATACATATAGTATTTATAGTTAAAAAAACGTAGAGTTATTATATGATGGTCGCATGATACCTAAATAAGGGTCCTGTTTGTGAGAGATTCATGAGTAGTTTACAATTTTATAGGCATAATATTTTGATTTAATTAATTCAAAGTTACAAGACATTATAAGTCATTTACTTATTTCAATAAAAACAATTTAATCAGTTTATTATTTTTGTAATAGTTTGGTATTTTATTTTTAGAAAAATAAGGGTAAATAACTATTTTTCATTTTGCTTTTATTTTTCTTATATTATTTCAACTATTATTGAAATATTAATTTCATAAATTATCTTTATTAATCGATAATAATGACTACAAATAATAATAAAAAAATTGATTAATCATCTTTTTACTGTTACTTTTTCATAACAAAATCATTCTCTTATAAAAAATAACAAATAAATTAAACTCATGTAATTGATATAACTAAAAGATATTGGGTGCATTTTTCTCTTAATTCAATCATTCGTAAATCGAGTTGCTTCAAATTCAAGAAATCCAAAAGCTAGCATTAATTAGATATTTTTAATGTATTTTAATATTTAAAATACCTAAAAATATATATTTTAGAGTGATTGATGGTTGAATGACGAAATAAATTACAATTAACGCATGTTATCAATACCGGCTCAAACTAGTAAATCAGCAAATACACACCAGTGGCTGTTTTGATTACTTGATTTGTTAAATTAATTCAATAAATAGATATACACACTAGTATACCGAAAAAAAAATTTGCTAGCTACTTTCAACCTGATCGATCGAGACTCATTTCGATCCATCCAAAACCTCCAGTATTGTGTTTGGAATTAAATAGATATTCAATCCTACCTAAACACCAATTAGGCTAAATTAGCTCTACATAAATATCACTTTTATAGTTATGCCTCTCACCCACACAATTTACAAGTACATTAAAAATTGCATGTTTTCAAGCAATTTGTTATGTTTACATTAATGTACTTGTAAATTGTAAATTATGGTAAGTGATATAACGTTTTATTATTAACCTTTATTAATCTAAGTTGTTTTCATATCTTACTTTTTGTGTTTAATTTTAATATGTGATTATATGTATACAGTTGTGAGTGGTTTATTAATTTAGAATTTATAAAATACACATACTAGCTAGCTACTATAGTTCTTCCCAATGCCAATGGACATGAGGCTTTCATCAATGTCACACATGAATTATTTTACAGTCAGGAAAAAAATGTCACCATGAAATACGGAAATACAGAGCTTGAGATCTGAAGAGATGGCAAAGCAAATGGGTGGTCAATCATGTGCATAGGTAAACTCGCACAGCAGCTTCAAGATATGAAGAAATGTTTGCATATATGGATGGAGGAACTTTACTGTGACTTGGGTATTAATTGATGAATCATTTGGGATTGATAACAAAATCCCATGACATTTTTTTGAATTATAATATTTGATGTTCTTTTTTTTTTTTTTGGAATATAGTATTTGATGTTCGATGCTTATCAAAGAAAAAAAACTGATTTTTTTCCAAGTGTTAAACTTATGTTAAATTGCTTTATTAATATACAATTAAGCAAAACGTAAACACATACTACCATTAAGAAAACACTAAATTTTAACACATTGTTACCAAAAATTTATTAATTAAGGACGTATGTGTTAAATTCGATAAGTTTAAGTAATTGTTAAAAAAAAAAAAAAAAGAGAGGGACTAGTTATGTATAAAGCGATCAAAGTTTGATAAGTCAGTGTTAGTCCATTCTTTTAAATTAATGAATGGTTCAATGAAAAAATTACAATTAAGGACAATATAAAGTCCTAATATTAGCCATAGTTCCTCAGCCTTATCTCCCTTTTTACTCAACCATCAGCCCACAAGGTCACCCCGTCATATATATATATATAGCAATGATTGGTGGTGATAATAACGATTGTTGTACATGAAGATATTGAGAGATGGGAGGGAGAGAGTAGGGTTGAAGTTTCAGTGTTCTCTCTTAAAAAATATGAAAAGTAAAATAATTTTATTTGTTTCGGATTGACAAAAATCTTTCATTTATGTTAAATTTTTATTAATTTATAGACACATATTTCGATATTAAATTATGTGATATTCATAAATATTTATGAATTATATAGTTTATTTTTTAAATGATAATGTATGGAGCATACAATTATAACGGAGATACATAAAGTATTTAAAAAAAATTGTACTTTCCAAAAAGTTCATACTGTGAGCTCTTATTTGAATGGCATAAAAGGAATTCGCATGGAGTAACAATATTTTAAGTTATTATTTTTCAAAACAATATGTTTTAAAAAATAAAAAACTGAAAATAACTTGAACATGTTTTCATTGCTTTTAAAAAAATTAAAAAACATGCAGAATATCATTCTATTATGCTAAGTTGTAATTATTATAATCATTAAATTATTATACTTATTATATTAATGAATTAAATAATAATATTATAAAATATATATATATATATATATAACTATTTTTTTTGTTTTCAAAAATAAAATTTTAAAATATTATGCAAACACCTTATTATTTTTCAAAACTATAGAAAATAATTTTTAAGTTATGATTTGAAAACAAATTTTGAGTTAAGCCTCCAAACAATTCCTTAATATTTTTATATACAACCTAAATTTACATAATGTTTTTGACCAAAATAAACTTCATGCTTCTAAAATGAGCTCCTTGTCAACCAATGTAGATAATATTTGATAACAATTTTAATTTCTAATTTCTAATTCTTTAATTTTGGAATTAATTTTCAATTTCAAAATCTTTTTTTTAAAAAATAAAAATTGTTTGATAACCAATTTCTAATTTTAATTTTAAAAATTATCATTTGAAAATTAGATATGATTTGTTTGATAATTAATTCCTAATTTTTAATTTTCAACTTTTCAAAGTCTAAAATTTAATTTTAAAATTATTTTTGATAAATTTTTATTAAATTTGGACTCTTTAATCATTTTGAATAAGGTTCATTATGATTGAGTAGAATTAAATTATTAATTTTTAATATCAATAAATTAAAGAGAATAAAAATTCAATTGCAAAATAGTTTTTTTTTATTTCAACATTTTGTAAAATTTTAGAACTAAATTTCAAAATTTAGAAAATAAAAATTAAAAATGAATTATAAAATGTATCAAACTTTAAAAAAATTAAAATTAAAATAGTTACTCGACAAGCCTAAAATGTTATTAAAAATCATAATTTAAAGGATTAAACACCGTGAGCTAACTTATAACAATTGTGGGCTAATTTAGAAGTACTCAAGTCTGATTTGTGGTATGTTGCTAGCTCTAAGTGCGGTAACCATTCCAATAAGCAATGTCCACTAACTTTGAGTTTCAAGTATTTGGGAGGAACACAAATCTGAAATGGGCTTTACATAAAGAAATACATATGGCATGTTTGTTTGGTACGCGGATAGAAATAAAATGTAAATATTTTTGAAACCACAAGTTATTCTTACGTATCATTCATTTTATAAATTTTAGGAAAAAGATAGTTAAATTCTCATATTCTTTATCTATTAGGCGAAGAAACATAAATCTACTATATTTACAAAAAAGTTCGCAAAAGTTCGTTTTAAAAAAAAAAGATTTGTGTTATCCTACTTTTAAAAAGAAAGTAAAATATATTTATGTGACTTTATTAGAAAAGTAGGACTTGTAAAACATCTATTTTAATTATAATTTTATTGTATAAACCTAGATGTTATAAAGTTGGTAAAAAATTTAATTGTGCATTTACATTATTTATATACAGAGTATCTTGATATGTTTATTTTCAAATATTTTTTTTTTTTAGTTTTGATTGTAAGGGTTTTTGTATTTTTACAAAAAAATTAATATATGCTTCAAAATATGTTAAACATTATAGAAATCTTTGTAATTGATTTTTGTCTTTCAATTAACTAAAAAATCTTTAAATTTTATTATGGGCATTTATATTATGCTATCTATCTTCAATTTTCAATCTTAAATTCTTCATTTTCTATCGAGCAATTACTGTTTTCTTTTCATAAAGTAGAATGCTTTCTTGTAGAATATTAATAAGATCCAAATAACGTTTATTTAATTTATTATGGAAATTTAAAATATCATCTATATAAACTTAACAAATATCTTGTAATTTCTTAAAGATGTTATCTATATATCTTTTAAATATACATAAAACTTGTTTTGATCCAAATGGTACAACAGTCTATTGAAACTATACTTATAGGCAACTAATTGCCGTTAATTTTTAAGATTTTTTATTTGATCTTATTTGCTAAAATCTATTTTTGCAATCAAAGTTCGAAAAGTATTTTTTCCTTTAATAATAATAATAGTTATTCTTTATTTAGAATAAAGTATCTATTGGTGATAGATATATATGCATCCCCAATTCCTCACTTAAATTACTTTCCTTGTGTTTTAACGCAGGGAAAACAAGCCCTAATTTTACTAATGCGACCATGGGAAGAATTGCTCAGGGGGGCCAAATTTTTGGCTGAAGTTGGATATGAGAAGGTCTTTAGACAAACTGTCTAACCCTGCTAAAAAAATTACCAACATGTGAAGGCGAAAAATTTCAAATAAAATATTATTATTGTTCCTTTTTGTAAATTTTGAAATTATTTACAGAATATGAGTAGTAAATTAAAATCTTTCTAAAATATTAGTGAAAAAGGGTATATTACTACTTGTATGTTACCAAACCCTTGTGTCATGTATATAGCTTGAGTTAACGTTTTATATTCATAATATATGGATTAATTTTATAAAAATGTTTAAAATATTTATTTTATTATAATTATACTCACAAGTAATAATAAAAATATGTTTAATATTTAACATGTTTAAAAATATAACTATATTTATAACGTATAAATAACAATAAAAAAATTTCAACTAAACAATAAAACATGCTTAAAATAGAATATTTTTTATCATTACCTATATGTTGTATATATAATTACAACAAAATAAATGTTTTAAATATTTTTGCAAAGTTTAATATACGTTGTGATTATAAAACGTAACTAACACTATAAAATTTAAGTTAAAGTGTACTATCGATATTTAAATTTTAATTAAATCTATATGTAGGTTTTAAAATTTTTAAAATATATAATTTAGAGAAAACATCTCAAGAGTTATTTAATTATTACAAAAAATGATATTTAGATATTTTACTAATTTTTATAACAATTTAATATATTATTATGAAAATTTAACTAAACAATGACAAAGAAAATAGAAAGGAAGTGTGAAACCTTTCTCCACCATCCTCCCGTGTCTTTATTCAATAACCCCGTTTTGTTTTGAGGTATGGAGACAAGTGCAACAATGAACAACCCATCTAATTCAAGTTGTTTAACTAATGAGACAAACTCTCCACCCCATAATTTTACACGTTTTTGATATGCACGAAAAATTACTTTTCAACCATGTTTTTAAAAATAATACAAAATGAAGTACAATGATCTTTGGTTTGTAATGAATAAAGCTAGATAAATCAAGTAAAATCATGAACAATTGGCAAAAAAGTACTTTTCTTTATTAAAGGATAGCAATGGAGAAGTTCATAGGTCCATATACAACAGTTTAAAAGAGTTGCCTACTCTAACATGTACAAAAGTAAATAGAAACCTATGTACTTTTTTAAGTAGACATTCAGTACAAAAAATAACAGTTTTAGACACACATTTATGTGAGATGTCATGAAAAGACATGACTGTTGTATCAAATGAAGGATAACCAAGATGACATTGGTTGTACTCATTAATTCCTTTATCAAGAGAAGCTGAAAACATAGAACCAGATATAGGTAACACGTTTATGCCTTTGGATCCATTGATCACTACTCTATTTAGTTTGTCTAAGCCATTCTCAATACTACATTCAAGAAGTATTTCTTAAGTATTAACATCCTTTATAAAAAATGAATCAATCAAATTGGAACTCAATTAGTGCCTAATTATTTGAACAAAGTTTTTGTACATAAAGCAAATTTGCAAATGCATTAGGAGCAAAAAGCAAACTATTAACTGAAAAGTAATAATAATCACTAAGATCTATGACCTAATTTTTTTCAAAAAAAAATTATTGAAGAAAAAGAGTTGTTATAAACTTATAAATACAGTAGAATAATAGTCTATCCTGGAGGTAAGACTTTAAGTTTTTTAACCACTAATAAAATTATCACTATTGATTGATATAAATGATATTTTAATTAAAAAACTATAATATAAACAATTCATTCATCGTTTTGATTTTTCCTTAAAAGCAGTACAGAAGTAAAACCTACAAACTCCGATTCTAATTGATAGTTATCTAGAAATTATTATTTTTAATTGCTCGATAATTTTAAATATGTTTCCCTTAAATACTCGGTCTTTGTTTGATAGTTTAAGTTAAAAATTACTTTTAAAAGTTATTTTTAAATCTTAACTTAAAAATAATGAAATATTTGATTAATATTTTAAAAATATATTTTTTAAAACAAAAAATATGATTATATCATTGTTTTTTTATAATATGATCATTTAAATAATAAGTATAATAATTTGATAATTATAATAGTTATAACTTGATGAATATTATTAAAAAGCAAAAAAAAAAAGTTAAAAGCTTGAGTGATTATAATAATTAAAATTTTACAAATATTATTAACAAGCAAAAAAAGCTAGAAGTTGTAAAAGTGCATAAAAATTTAAACCAAACTATCAAAGAAAAGAAAAAAAGAGACTATTGTTGTACATATTTTTAATTTTCTTAAAAATAATGAAAACAAGTTAAAGCTATTTTCAATTTTTTATTTTTTAAAATATATTATTTAAAAAAATAATGATCAATACGCTATTATTTTTTTAATTTTTTTTTAAATAATTCGAACAAATAAGCCCTTAATATTCTCAATATTCTGATCACATACAAAGCTAGCGTTGCCCATTCGGATGTAACCCGGTTGTATTTAGTTTGATCACGTGGGCTTTGACGTTTGACGTTTTGTATTGTAGTTAAATATGTACTTTTATTCATTTAGATTAATGATATTAACTTAATTTTTTATTATTACAGTAATAAAATATATAACAAATTATGATTTGATATTATTATTATTAAATTAATTAATAATTAATAATTATGTTATTATATATTAACAACTTAAATTGTGTTTGCCTTTGGTTCAAAAAAACTCTAAGGCACACAATTCCAAAATAGTGTTAAATGATTCCTTCATATTTTAATATATTTTATTTTATTATGTCACCTATTCTTTTTTACTTTTACCATATTCATTTTATTTATTCTATTTGACGAGAGATTTATAAATAATTAAAACTTAAATATCATGTTAAATTTAAAAAAATTATGAATTATTAAATTTAAAAAGTTAATTAAATAAATAAATAGATTAATATTTTTTATAATTTTACTGTGAGTGAGAAGTCTTATAATTTTTATAAAATGAATATTTTTAATTATATTATTTTCACTTAAATTATTTTAGATTTTGATTTTAAAAAAAGATACACATTAAACTTGAAAGTTCAAAATTATGACTTATATACATTTTTTTGGATTAAATTATATATTTTTAAATTAAAAAATTAAAATGACACAATTAAAAATTACAAAAATAAATTATATTATCTTTTATCAATACTTTTGATACAATATCTACCACCTTCATTTAAATAAATAACTTTCTTTATAAAAAAAAAATTAATCGATTAAGTGGCCACCTTGACCCAAAAAAAAAAATAGCCTTGTTGACTATGGAGAGTCTTATGAACGAAAAAGATGCTCTTGTGGTCTATAATGGCTGCTAACCTTGTACATTCGATGGATAAGACACAAAAGTCGTATGATTTGTTCGTGTAATATATTAAAATTATTTCATTTTTTAAATCAATATAAATTCAATTCGATTAGAATAAATTTAAATATTTTTAAATAAAATTTAATCGAATGATATAATAAATTTGAATTAATTTAAATTTAAATATATTTTATTCTTTCAAATTTGATAAAAATATTGATATTAAAATTTATTTATGAATTATTTTTATTTATAAAATATCACATATACAAATTTAAATTTTAAATTTATACTTTAAACAAATATTATTATTTTTAATCATAAATAAAAAAAATATATATGTATGTACAATTATTAAATTATTATAAGCATTTTTATTCATTTTTAAACTATAATAATAATATAATATAATTATATTACGCATGATATTTAAATATAATATAATATAAAATAAAATATGAATTTATTTATAATTTAATAGTAATTTAGTTTTGATCGGATACAGTAGATTATAAAATCTGTTAATCCGAATTCGAACATTATATAAATTAAAATCTGAATTCGATACGATTATAAAATTTATTAATCTAATCCAACAAATTTGATTGAATTTTTTAATTTAAATGGATTAATCATATCATTTGTTCACCTATACGCACTAAATTGATAAACAAAAACTGTAAACAATGTTTAAAAAATCTAGTTATTTTTTTATTTAAAAAACAATATTCAACTTTCAACTTGGGTTATATTACTACTAACAACGATGAATTAGACACAAAAATTGATACCAATAGATTTATAATTAAACTTCATGCATGATACAAAATTATAGTTAAAAAAATTCTGGTTATATTTTTATTTTAAAAATCATATTCAAGTTTCAATTATATTGCTACTAACTATTAGAAAAAAAAAATTAGATTGCTACAAACTAGAACTATTATAAGACGGTTGAAGCTTATATAAAGTTGTAACAATTACATCTAAAACCAATTCATTTTTAGGAAATTGATTAACGAAAATAAAGAGAAGAAAAGCAAGTATATACTCTACTTAGTAGGGGTGTTTATGGTCCGATCTGGTCCGATTTTGCCTAATAAAAATTTAACTAAACCAAACCGTTCATATAGTTAAAATCGGACCATTTGGCTATCTAAAATGTTATAACCGAACGGTTTGTTCCGGTTTGGTTAACGATTTTGAACAATTAATAATACATAAATATGATTCAGTTTAATATGATATAATTTAATAGGATATAATCAAATGTGATCCTCATTTATCATCATACATAGATAGATATTATTGTTAAATGTATAAATACATAAATAAATAAGTAAGATGTTATCAAAATCTAAAATAAAAAAAGATTAGACATGAAGAAATAAATTCCAAATATCTCATTTATACAGAATTTCAGTTTCAATGTCTTCACTCATAGACATAATAAAGTCTGGAAATTGACTTGGTCTAATAAACTCATGTAAATCATCACCTATATATAGAATATAGATTAGTACACATTCTTAATATACTAAAATATTACCTTTTGTACTTAATCAAAAATAATTTCAAAACTAGAATAACTAATTAGAACATAAAGGACAGATTATAATTGTAATTTTTTTCCGTAAAGACTTGATTTTAAAGCATTAACTTTGAAGCTTCAGTAAAAAAAAGCTAGATAATTGCCAAGAAAAAAGCAGAAGCAACCAAGTTGGAAAATATGTGGCTAATTAGGAAAGTGAAGATTAAATCAAACCCATTTAGCAGAAAACATAAAAAAAGCATAAGAAAGCTAACTACTTTCTTAAAGTACACACAAGATAAAAAAAAGTCAAAAAAAGTAAAAGAGTAAAAAATATCTTAAGTACAAAAACAACACAAATCTATTTTGGTTGTTATAAGTTAGATATTATTTTTATAATTACAAAAAAAAGGAACAAATCGGCTCAGACAACACTACTAACTATGTGGACTCTGTTTGGCACCACCAAACGTGAGTGTTTCTCCAATAATGAGTTTCGATTAGGATATAAGTTTCATAATTTGTTAGAGAGAAAAAATTTGAAGCGGATCATGGGCAATAATGAAAGGTTGCTAGTGATCAACGAAGATGAGGTGGTTATTGCTTGTTAAAATAGAGTACCTCACATGGAAACAAATATGATCATTTAGAATAAGACTTGGGAATAGATTCTAAAAAGTGTTAAGACTTCAGACTAACAAAAAAACATGACATACCATTCATATTTTAGAGTTTAGACTTACCATTCAATTTATTTAGAAAAAAAAACATGGGATATGATTAATAAACTCAAGAAAAAACTACTACCTGTAAACCACATACCTATTTCATGATTTTCGTCCATGGTTATCATGACACGATGCGACGCGATGAGAGGTGACTAGTTATTGGTGTAAGCAACACGAGACGAGGTGACTAGCTGCTGGTGAAAGAGACGCGGGGAGATGTGGCTAGCTGGTGGTGGAAGCGTAGACGGCCAGACCCAAAGCTCAAACGACGAACGTAGAGCCGTAGAGGAAATGAGGAATTGTGATTTCTAAGGTTAGGATTAACAGTTGAATGCCTTAACTCGAAAACAAAATATATATACGATCGATTTATATAAAAAAAAATTATTTATTTAATAAAACTGGTCTGATCCGGTCCGGTCTGATCGGTTTATAATTTGTTATAACCGAACCGAATCGTTTTAAAATCGGTTTTACTTAATACAGACTGGACCAGATCGTTTTATTTACAAAACTGTTCGGTTTCGGTTCGATCCAGACCGATTTTTTGGTTTAAATCGACCCAACTCGATTTTTGGACACCCTTACTCCTTAGTGTAATTTAATAAACTTCACGTGGTAAGAGATATTTACTAGCCAATCCAATAGACATCAAATGAGTACATCTTGTTAGATATATGTTAAAATGAATAAATGATCAATAATTACTTGCAAGAGATAATTATAAATAGATAAAGCTTGGTGTTACCCAAAACTCCAAAACTTTTTTAAGCAGATTAAGGTATGTTTTTTTAGCAAACGATATTTGATGATGATTTGTATATGTGATTTAAAATGTAAAAAATGTAACTTTTACCGTTAGACTACTAGGTGAACAATTATTAGAATTTTTTGAAAAATCAATTCTCTTAAAAAATTCAGTTATTTTTTAATTTAAAAAATAATATTCAACTTTCAACTTTCGGTTATATTGCTACCAACAACCATGAATTAGACACAAAAATTGATACTAATAGATTTATAATTAAACTTCCTGCATGATACAAAATTATAGTTAAAAAAATCTGGTTATATTTTTGATTTAAAAATCATATTCAAGTTTCAATTATATTGCTACTAACTATTAGAAGAAGAAAAAATTATATTGCTACTAACTAGAACGTACTATAAGACGGTTGAAGCTGTAATAAAGTTGTAACACGTACATCTAAAACCAATTCATTTTTAGGAAATTGATTAACGAAAATAAAGAGAAGAAAAGCAAGTATATATTCTCCTTAGTTTAATTTAATAAACTTCACGTGGTAAGAGATGGATCAGTAATAGTTAGTAACAATTATTTACTAGCAAATCCAATAGACACCAAATGAGTACATCTAGTTAGATATATGTTAAAAAAATAAATGAGTGGTAATTACCTGCCAGACACAATTATGAATAGATAAAGTTCGGTGTTACAGAGAAGCTTTTACTAACGATAAGATATGTTTTTTTAGCAAACGATATTTGGTGATGATTTATACGTTTGGTTTGAAATGAAAGAAATGTAACTCTTACTATTAGACTACTATGTGAACAATTGTTAGAATTTTTTTTAAAAATTAATTCTCTCAAAAACTTATTAAGGAAATAATTATTAATATTTTTATACATTTATCACTCCTTCACTAGTTTTTTGTCAATATATATCATACAATTCAAATACTTATAAATTAATAATTAAAATTACTCGAATTTAAAGATAGGATGTTCAAAAATTTATTAAAAGTTGTTAAAAAATCAATTCTCTAAAAAGTTTAAGTTATTGAGAAAAAAACACAAATGCTATTATACACTTATTACCACATATGTTAAGGTATAATTGATTTAAAAAATATGTTAAATGTATGTACATAAATTTTTACTCATATGAGTTATAATTTATCACATAGTAGACTTTTCTTAAAAATTAATAATTTTTCAATTTTCCAAATTATTTTGGCTCATGCTATAATAATATAAATAGGGTATACATTTAGCTGTTTTAGTTTTATTAATTTATAGTAAATTGTCTCTTCATTTAAATTAGTTAGGTTTACCTACACTTTATGCTTAATTGCTTGTTTATTAACTAGTGGCTCTCTAAAAGAATGTTAAGAATGGTATTGAGTGGTGGTTTAAGAATATCAAACAAATTATTTCAAGCTAAAGCCAAATTGATCACAAGAAATTAAAAATATTTGTTATTATGAAAACATAAAATACTAAATTGTATAATAAGATTATAATGGTATAATCATATGTGATGAGAATTATAGGTATTGTTATATAATAATAATTACTATTTGTTTTTTTTTTAATAAAAATAGTGCAACTCGATATCTAAGCACACCACAAGTGTCATCTTTGGGATTCATTCTCACCTCAATTAATGTTCGACAAAAACTTAGATGTTTATTGTTTGGTTAAAAAAGTTGTCAAACTGTGCATGTGGTAGATATTAATGATATATCGATAGATGTAATTTTTTTATACTATCAGAGATTGATGTATTTTCTAATAATTATTAAATTTAATGAGATAGTATAATTTTTTTATACATCAGTGTATATATATATTTTTGTATAACATATGAAAAATAATTATTTTATATGTTCAAAAATGTAACGTATAATTTTTTATACATATGTTTTTTAAAAAATTAAAAGTAAAAATATGTAAATAAATTGATAATGTAAAACAAGTGATATTTAAAAAATAATAATAATGAAACCAACATGAGAATACAAATAAAAAATAGGAGAAAAAAAAACTATTCATAATAACAAACTTCTGTAATAAAAGTCAAGTACACCCTTGACGAAGGAGTAAGGAGATTATTTTATATATTGGAGTGAAAGAGGTCACACGGGCCACAACCACCATTTTTGTCCTATTAATCCTTCTTTTTTTTTTTTTTTTTGCTTATTCTAATTTCATGGGGAACATGCCTTATTTAAAGGATCTCGGATGATAATTGTGATTAACTTACTTAAAAAGTCAACTAATTAAGATGAATCTGATTATCAAATTAAAAAACTAAAAAAAATTGTTCTAAACACCCTACTTTTTAAGGAGAGCTTTATTTTTCTTTATATAATTTTAAAATGTATCAACTTACCAAATTAAAGACACAAAAGAATAATACATAAAAGTATTATTCAATAATTTATAAGTGATTGTTTATTTTTTAAAAATATTTAAATAAAAATTATTATCAAAGATGATTATTTAAAAAAATGATAAATAACAAAACCAATTATTTAATCATAAATCAAAAATCAAAAATTAAAATTACTATCAAATAATGACTTAGTTTTTTTCTTTATAAGTAAATTAATAATTTTTCTTTATTAAGAATTTTTTTAAAATTCTATCAAATAATAAAATAAAAAATTATTATAATAAAAATAACATAATTTTCTTAAATTGAGAGTATAAGTTATTATTGTGAATATCGTCTTCGTATAACATGTTTTT
Organism: Hippophae tibetana; assembly: GCA_037013495.1. Taxonomy (NCBI): domain Eukaryota; kingdom Viridiplantae; phylum Streptophyta; class Magnoliopsida; order Rosales; family Elaeagnaceae; genus Hippophae; species Hippophae tibetana. The sequence continues at coordinate 9,272,303 of CM072804.1, forward strand.
CATTTCAATAATTTTTTTTTTCAAACTAACAAAAGTATAATCAAAAAATCATTTTTTCATACATACCAAAATATCTTTATTATATAAATTCAATAAAATAAAAATAAGATTATATCACACGAGACTTTCTGCGATCAACTGAATGTAACATATTATATTAATATGTATCTTTGATGTAATATGTTACTTCCATTATTATTCTAACTATTCATTGGATATAATATGTTACATTCACATGTATTTTCATATATAATATGTTACATTTATCATAATTTATGTGACTTGTTAGATGCAATATGTTATATACATATATATGTATGTATGTAATATGTTACATCAATGTAATTTTGGTGACCCATTGGATTTAACATAATACATCTATCTATATCTTTATATGTATTATATTATATACATTGAAGTTCCAATAGGATTGTCAATGGTGATTATTGAAATTATAGCAAGTTATCGGAACTCCGATAGGATCGTCAAAGATGTGACGAGTGTAATATTGTTTTTATTTTATTAAAGTTATGAAATGAAGATTTTTTTTTAGTGTTTTTATAATGTAATTTGGTATAAAATTTGAGTTTTGGATTAAGTTGTTAATTAGTAAAAATTGATTAATTTATCAAAAATGAAATTATTTAGGCTAAAAACTTGTTTATTATTAAGGTTGTTAGTTTTAGGGATAATATTTGTTATTTTTCAAAAAAATTGGAAAATTATATAATATAATATCCCTAAAACTTATAAAAATAAAAATAACATCTTAATAATATTATACGAAATTCAATTAGATGAAATTTAACATTAAAATAATTTAAATATTTATAGTTTAATTTAAATAATATTTAATATGAAATATTTAGCTAGATTTTTTAAATAAAAATTATAAAAATTGGCATAAAAATATATCAATCTATATCTAAGACCGGTCTAATGTTACAAAAAAAAATTAAAAAATATATTAGTAATTTCATCTTAAATTACCCATTATATATAAATCAAAAACCTACGTACGTTTATTACGTTTATAGCAATATCTTTAATATCAGTTAACAATTTTCTTCTTAAAGTAAAATGTACGTTTCATATCCTCGCTTCACACTTAACATTATTGTTTACCGTACGATTCTTCAATATGCATAAGTATAAATATATAAAATACACAAGTCTTTTTAACTCAAATTCTAGCTGAATACTTGATTATTTTTTTCCAAGGAAAACTTCCCTCAAATTTCTCATCTTAAATATCTTTATATAAAAATATTATTCTACAATAATAATTGAAGGGAGAGACAATGATAAGCTAAAAAAATAAAAATTGTCTGTATTTCCTAATTGTTTAAGTCGGTTAAACAATTATTATTGTTAAGTATCCTTGTCCCACACCGACTAGGAACAAAGCAGCAAAATTACTTATAAACTTGGGCAACCCTTAACTCAATGAGATCTTATTGGGTTAAGTTAGGCCTGAGTTTCTAACATGGTATCAGAGTTGGGTCTAGTCTCTATGTGTTTGGACCTAATTGGGCTCTACCATAATCTCATCGTGGCGTTAATGTCCACCTTTGTCCGCCGTGTGGAGGGGGGCTGTTAAGTATCCTTGTCTCACATCGACTAGGAACAAAGCAGCAAAACTGCTTATAAACTTGGGCAACCCTTAACTCAATTAGATCTTATTAGGTTAAGTTAGGCCTGAGTTTCTAACAATTATATAAAATATTATATTAATTTAATTTTTAAATCAAAATACTAGTAGAACCTACTTAAAATTCTAAAATTTTGAGTTTTAAATGTTTTTTTCATCTTAAATTATAATATTTTTTTATTTTTAAAATATAAAAAATATATTAAAATAAATAAATATTTATAATAAAATTATTTTTGTTGAGAATTGGCTAAGAAACAAACAATGATTCTAGGTGGAAGACACACATGCATAAAATTACAAGAATACACAATAAACACCATGACTTGGTTCTTCTCCGTAGTGTGTGAAGGTTACGTCCATTTAGAATCAACAAATTCCAATCCATCTTTATTAATTAGAACAACAATCATACAACAATATTACATTACTATAACAATGGCTTTTAAGTTGGTTTGATGAACGGAATTAAATTGATAGAATCAATTTAAAATTTAAAGTTGGACTTATGTGTTAATTGACTTAAAATTTAAAATCGATATTACGTGTCAATCGAATTAAAATTATTTAACATCTAAACATATTTTGATTATTTTCTACTAGTTTCCCTGCATATTTTAAATCACATAACTGTAAAAAAGAACCATAATATATTTTAAAAAAAATTAAAAACTAGATATTAATTAATTACTTAAAAATTAACTTATAACAAAAATAATAATTTACATATATTACATATATACAAATTTAACTTAATTACAATATTAATAAACATGATAAGCAAATACACATATGCATGATATATTAGATACAAAATTACACATATATATTATTATATGCAATTTTATAATATAAGTACATAATTATAAGATACCTATACTATTTAATATCATCGTATTTTTCTCGTGACCTTATATTTGAAGCATGTGTTCTATCCAATCTTTTCATAAATCTTCAAAAAATTGTCTATCATAGTCCGTTTTATTCAAATCAAATAATTATATGTATTTAAATTCAAAATAATAATTTAATATCATGAATTCATAAAAAATAACTTATATATATTAAAAGATCGATATTTAGTTATTTAACAAGTATACATGCAGCATTACCTCAATGTTTTCATGGCTTCGAATGAAGAGACTTAAAAAACCAATATAGCTTGCATGCTATATATGTGAAATACTAAATCTAAAGTCTTTAAGGCTAACAAATTTAAAGTATAATTATGAAACAAGTAAGCACATCAAATAACACTTCACAAGTATTACGATTGTAGAAACGTAAATGAACAAAATTTACTTCATAATTGACAACATAAATTTATTAAAAATAACTTATATATTAAAAAAGTATATTAGTAAAAGAGATTATCACATCTTTAATTGGCATATTGATATTTGAGATGATATATCTAATCGGACATGAATTGTATGTAATGAATACGCAAATATATGTATTGTAACAAATAATATAATGATAAAAAATATAATTTTTACGAAGATTATGTTATTAGAAGCTAATTTTTAAAACAAAACAATAAAAATCAATTTTTTTTATATTTTTATATTTTAAGAAAAAAAAATTAAAAGAACTAAAAATAAATGGTAATTTAATTACCTTAGATTTGAAAACTAAGAAGATATATGAGAAAATATTTAAGAATACATAATTTTCTAATTTTTAAACATGTAAATCACTAAAATTCTTCTATTTAATACAATTTTCACAAATCTTTACCATAATATCATATAGGCCTTTCTATGGATTGTCTCAAATGTTGGCTCAAAGATTTCCTTGGAGAGACTTTGAGCAAGTCAAGGCAATTCTTAAAAGTGTTAAAAGTGACAATTTTGTAAGCAATTTTACTGAATTTTCTTCTACTGTTAAATCTCTAATGAAGTAAAATTTTATATTAACGTGATTAATCTTTTCATAAAACATTGAATTTTTATCATATAAATGATATTTTAATTATTATTTATCAATCTTATTATTTCACGATAAATATTCAACATATAACCTTTTCAACCATAAATTATTTTTATAGCTTACCAAGTTATCATACAATATGAATGTATACTCAATAAATGATCTTCTATTCTTAATGCTATTAGTTAAATCTAAATTTATGTATTCTATTATACAACTTGATTGTAAACATTAAGAAACTTTTTTTGTAGTTAGTTAAATATTGATGATGTTTTTGTTAACATTAAGTAACATATTACATATTTAAACAATAATAAAGAAATAATTTGTATTAAAAAAATAACAATTAATATTACAATAATTTAATATTTTATTAACGAGAGTTTTATATAATAATAATAATAGTAGTAATAAAGTTTAATTAATATTAAGAATAAACTATGCATTTTATATATTTTTATTTGGATAATGATAAAGGGAAACACGTGGGAAAATAAGAGTGCGGAGTTGTATGACGTCCGTACCATGACATCACATGTAACGCGTATTGACATTATACTAGTTTCCAGAACTCTCGGTCAATTTACGTGCATAATTAATTTCTCTCTAGATTTATTTATTTATTTATTATTATTATTTTATTTTTTTTTTGTATTTTGCTAAGAAGTTGCTCTCTAGATAGTCTCTGACTCTCTATATATATGGAGTGTACGAACTGACCCATTCCCATAGTCACAGAGTACCCATTAAAGCCCAGATATTAACTTTAGCCTCTGTAGCTTAGTTAATATCCGTAGGCCATCTATTCCTCTGATTCAATCAGTATTCAGTAGTACGACTTTTCAATTTCTTCGATCTACAAATTCAATTTTTGCTATAATTAAGAGTCGCCATAAATTATATAAAATGCAAAATCAGAAGTGTAGTTGGGGATCTCTAAAGAAGATAGAGGAAGAGCTTATTCTGGGCCGTGAATTGGCTACTCAGCTACTTTTAAGCCATGTTGTTGCTCCCAAGACATCATCTTCTAGTTCCAAAGTACTGAATAGTACTTCTTGTTCAGATCACGTGTTTACAGATGATGATGATGATGATGATCTAGTCTTGAAGATTTTTGATTCGTTTGCAAATTGTATTGGCCTACTGAGTACTCCAGATCAATGTCATCAATCTGTCAAATTTGATAATAATTATAATCATAATAAAAAATCAGCTGATTATAATATTATGGGTGTTGATCATCATTTAGTTGATCCAAAATCACCTAAATCTGATGTTGACGATGAACCAAATTCTGAAGAAGAAGGTGTCAAGTACTCAGGTGCTACTACTAGTCCGATTATAGATCAGAATCAGATTACTAGCGGAGTTCACAATAAGCGAAGGTTATAATATTTCTATTTAAATTTTAATTTCATCATCGTATATACATCGTACGTGCTTTCTTTCCTCAATTATAAGTTAGCCTTTTAACTTATCAATAATGTCTACAAAATCAATAAATATTGATATATAAATATATTAAATTAATAAAAAATACATAAAATTTATTTAGTTTAATAATTTGTTTAATTTTATAGAAAATAACATATATTATAAAAATGAGTAATAAATATATAAAATACAGATACAAGTTTATTTGTTAATATTATCTTTCAAATGTTTTATTAAACTCACGAAAAACTATCACAGTTACGAAATATTTTCTCTCTTTTAATTTATCTATTTTGTCTTTGATTTTTTAGATTTTTTTTTTAATTTTTTTATGATTTTGTTGACACTCTCAATATATGTACTCTTTTATATTTATAGATAAAATTAGAACAAAAATTAGTTAACTTTTCGAACCAATCATTCAAAACGTAATTGCTAATTATGTAAGTAAATTAATTAATATTAGTATTCTTCAATCTAGTATTAATGTTTGTTTATTGTTAGATTGATAGATAGATAGATTTAATCCTTAATATGATAGATAAATCTAATCATTAATATCTTTTGGGTCAGCGGTTCAAGTGATAATTAACTTTGTACATGTATTAATTGTTTAATACATGTAATTAAGGAAGTAGTTTAAGAGTGATACATCAGTTTTTAAACATTAATTTAATGTAGGATCCGTTTCTTAACATAGTAGTGTAACATGTACAAATATTTAAAATTTGTTATATTACTCTGAAATACCAGCAGAGATACTATATTCGAATTGGAAATACATAATAAGGACAATTTTGTCAGTAATATTAATGTACAAGAGATGCTGGCCTAGCTCTAATTAAAATTATATTTATTATCATTATTTTTAAGTATTTCCATCAATATCATTTTAGCTAAAAAGAAAACTTCTAACAAATAAATAAACCATATTGAATTTTTTGTATTGTTAATGATTTAATTTATAAGAAACTGATCACAATTAGAATACTCTTTATTGTGATTGGTGTATAAGATTTTTCATAAACTATTTCAAGAACACACCAATTACAGTTTAAATTTCAAAATAATAATAATAATAATAATAATACTCCTTAATTATAATTCCACTAAAAAATGCTGGTTCTTATTTTATAATTTTACTCTCGTAATTAAGTTTTTTAAATATTGACGGTGGTTACTGAATACAGAAAACTGACCACAAGCGTATGGGAAAGAAACAGTTCATTTTTGATTGATGATGGTTATGCTTGGAGGAAGTACGGACAAAAAATGATTCGATATGCCAAGTATTCAAGGTAAATAAAATTCATGTAACGTTTTCTTTAATTATTAATTTAAAACATATAAATGGTTGTTCATTCTATACAAAAAAAAAAAAAAAACTAGTACATATGAATATTTTTGTAATTAGTACTTGAGAGTTAGAGCTAATGTATACTTTTAAAAAATTTATAGTATATATATTTCTAGTATAAATGATTTAATAAATAAAATTTGAATATTGATTTGAGTAGATTTAACCACAAATATACATTTTTATTTGATTTAATTTTTTTATTTATTTTAATAGTTATTTATTAAATTTAAATTTTAAATATAATAACATATATATGATCGATTTAGGTTATCATATGATAAATATGATTTGTTAATATTATTTATTATTTTGATACAATTAAGAATATATAATAAATTTATATATATATTTTAGATAAGTCATAGTGTGTGTTGGAGTGCAGGGATTACTTCAGGTGTAGTAACAAGTACGATCAAGGGTGCAAAGCAACCAAACAAGTTCAGAAAATATCAGATAACCCACAAGTTTATAAGACTATATATCATGGTCACCACACTTGCATTAAGGATCTAATCTCTACATTACCATCAGATTTTGGTACAACTTGTCATAATTATAAAGATGATCGTGATGACTATTCTTCAGGATTTGTTATCAGCTTTGGGAAAACCAATCATCGTAATAAATTACACAAAGAAGAAGATTATCCATTTTTGTCATCTTTCAAATCCACAAAGAATGATCAGCCTAAGGCAGTAGTACTACTTGACGATCATCAAAAAAAGAAGATTGATCAACAACAAGTACAGCAGTCGATTTTCACATCTGATGGTGATGATTTGATAATCAAGGCCGCATCTGAGCCCTCCATGATGCATGTATTGTCACCCTCTCTAAAGTCAAGTCCTTCAGATGTTGATTTTGGAGCTTTTTTCGAATATGACTTTGATTTTACTGATGTATTGCGCCCCTTTGAAATTTGATTTTTTTTAGCTGATATGGAGATATGTTTTTGTTAAATTCGGGAAAATAAATGAGAAATCAAATAAGATTTTTGTTTCCTTCTCTTTTATATATATATTATATTTTTATCGCTTATAAAAAATATATATATAATTAAACACATTAATAACATATATATATTGAGATTATATTATGTAATTATTTTTTGTTTTGATAATTATTTTTATATTTTCTAATGCGTAGAATGGATGGGCATGCTTGGCGGATTGATCAATTTGAGTTTGAAACAAAATCATAACAAAAGTAATTTATACTTTTGAAAATAAATTAATATTATATTTTTTTAAATATTTATGTTATTTGTATATTTATAATTAAAATTTAAAACTTAAATATTATATACTCAAATAAATTTTATATCATTAAATAGTAAATTAATGTTACAGTTGATAAAATGAATAGAGCTATAATGGATTAATAATAAATAAATAAAAAGGGTTGTGTGATTAGAAAGTAGTAATTTACCTAATTTTCATCTTAATAAAATGAATAGAGTTTGGTTAGATTCTTATCATCTTAATTTACCTAATTTTCAATCAAGAATTAAGAAAGGTACATCTGATAACTTATCTTTATATGCTGCCAATTTAATAAGTGATAATAGATTTTGAAATATATATAAATAGATTGACATCAATGTCTGATAATGGTATAATAAGTGAAATTCTGATAATTAATACTTCTATTCATTTTAATGATGTTTGGACTTGGTTGGATAATACCCAAAATAATTTTTCAGTTAAGAGTGACTATCAAAATATTGTTAAAAGTCTTGGAGATGTGACTAATTCAAATATTTGAATTACCAGTTTGGGAAAGATGACAACAAAGGTTGGATCAACTGATTTTAGAAACAAACATTTTATGGATTATGTTAAATTAGTATTGGATCCCCCCATTTCTATGTTAATTCAGAATCATTTTTCAAAACATGGTTTCACTTTAGATGTTTTGCTTGCATGATATTGGGTATGATCTACAAGAAATAAATGATATTTAAGCATGAAGCAATTTCTTTGTAAAAATTGGTTTATACTCTAAAACAACAATTTACACATCATAATCTTTTTCCCCAGAGGATTCTTGTGTTTCTATGAATGTTGACCAATCTAATTGTGAGTACAACGGCACCAGCAGTCAGCTTCTTCCTCCAGCCCAGCCTCCAGCCTGGAAACCCCGCCTTTTCTTTTCTTCTGTCTCTCTCTCTCTCTCTCTCTCTCTGTACAGAGCCCAATAGCATTTCCCTCACGCTTATTGTTCTTCGTTGCTATTGCCCTAGCTTGGTCTGGGTCGTTGTTGTTCATTCAGCACCGTGTCTCGTCCCTCTCCGCTCTTAGCCAGTAAATATATATTCATTACCGCGAAGATTAATCTTATTTGAGTGGCAAGCGTTGCTTTGTTTGATGAAGGCTTGGCCACGCACCGGGTGAGTCCTCAGTCGGCACCTTGTAGCAAATGGTAATCAGTTGCTGAATCTTACATTTCTCTTATCTTTACTTCATACTTGATTAAATTTTGTTTCCATTTGTTTTTTAAAATATTGCCCTAATTTGTGTCTTTCACACTCCTCTCTCTGCTCTTTGTTTGTCATGTTCAATAGGTTTTCATAGCCACATGGTTTTGAGCTCATTTTCTTATGAAAATAGTTGCAGGAATTTCACGTTTTTAATTATCTATTACATTTAATTTTCAATTCTATATTACTCTTGATTGTTAATTAGTCTGTGGGTTCTATTTAATTTTCTCCTAATTAATCTCAACCGCAAGTTGCACCAAATTGCATTTGTGTTTTCCTTCATATTGTGGCAATCTTACCTTCAGCCCTGTCATGTCGACTGCTTTTTCCTAACTTTCGGTCTATGAGCATTGAATTGTTATTTTTCTAGTATATTTTTTCGATGTATTTGTGTAGTATATTATCTTTTCATAGTCTGTAGGATTATTGGTGAGAGGAAAAGAAGAACAAGAAATATGGACTCAAAAGAGGACTGAATTCAAGCCAGAAGGAAATTAAGTAGATGGGTTATTTGAAAGTTGCTATATTAGAAGCTCTTACGCTGTGTCCTTCAGTGCTATTGGAACACCATGAGTTAAAAAATTAAACCCTAGGCTTTTCCTCTCTGTTTTTTTCCCACAAATAAGCTTACTTAATTAACTAGAAACTATTGTAAATCGATAGAGGAAATTAATAACTAATTAAGGATAGGATGTGGTTTATTGTTATTTTGATTGTGAATTCTTTCATGTTCTTGTTGTGATGCTGACTTTTGGACATTTCTTTTCACAAAATCATAAGCCAAAATTGAGTTTTTTTTTTATATAAGAAAATCTACTTTATGGTTAGTATTAATTCTTAAGGATTACTGGAGTTGCTGTTATGACAAACTACTCAACAAGCTGACATTTGACATCAATGTAGAATTAATTTACCACGTAATTCTCCTAGATGATAGAGCAAACATACACCATAATATTTTGAGCAGCTAGAGTATATATACTCAGGTTGGTTTTTTTCTTTTGTTTGCTAAACTATGTAATTGATATTCATTAATGTCATAACATTACTTATGTGTACAACATTTGCTCAATGTTTGATAATTTTCTAGGGGTTTTTGTGGATCGATCTAAAGATATGATCAGCTATAAATATGATCATGATGAAATTAAGCTGTGAAGGGTATACGATGAGGGTGCTCGCTTTCACCAAAAGGCTCACCCAACACAAGGTATAATCTGTGGTAGAATTAACCTTAATTATTGTACATGTTGTAGCATAATATGTGTTTAATTAGATCGATGGTTGGAATTTGTCTAATTTTGAATGAAAACAGAGACATTGAGATCAATGATCTTCTTCAGCAAAGATGGTTGATTTTATGTAAAGAAATTAGAAGTACTTATGTATATTCTAACTGAGTTGGTTCTCTAGCAAGTCCAGTAAATAAATTAGAAGTTATATATATTCAAAGTTTCTAACTGGTTAACAATTTGCATTTAGTTTTCTTGATTATTTCTTTGCAATTGTTTGACTTTATATAATCTCGTGTATAATCCACGTCATTGCAGATTACTATGACATTGAAAATTCATTCCTTAGTTTAGCTCCAAATGTTGAGTTTGTTTTATGTTTGATATTTCAACTGGTTTTAATAATAATGATACTTTTTTTTTTTTTGCATAATTTTGTCTTTTGTGACTTTTTTGCAGTATAAAAGTTGTTTATGTTGTTAATATTACGTAGAGTTGACTTTGTGTATCATGTTAATTATTACGACTTTTATAAATAACTTTTCTCAGGTAATCTGGCTTTAAATTACTGGTGTCATCGTTTTCTTTATTGAAATGCTAAATATTTTTTAGGGGACTTAGCTGTGTACATATGAAGAAGGAAATGGACTTAAAAAATTGATGTAGACGCATAAATAAGGTTTTTTAACTATTACAAAAAAGATATATAAGTCGCTATGTAAAGTCGGTTATCCACGTCAAACACGTCAAACAAAGATATGAATGGATTAAAAATTGGTTTATAATTTTAAATGATTTTCTATTTAAAATTTTCTCATCGGAGAGAATTATATTCCTTTAAAAACTTTATTAAGGAAAAAGTTCTCTACTATTACTTTGTAATAAAAAATATTTTCTTGGTTAAAACTTTTGTTGTGAAAAATATTTTTTTCATTGTCAAGGAATACTTTTCTACAACTGGGGCATTTAGAAGATTAGGTAAAAGCTTATGTTGATAAATTTAGGTGTTCTATTAATAAAGTGATTTATAGTTAAAAATAATTTATATTTTTAGTATATAGAACTGTTATTAATCATTTTAAAAAGTAAATTTATATATCATCTTAAAAAGATGTTTATAATTGTCCTTAATAATCTTTTTTAATAAAATTGTTTATTTTAAATGTTTATTATTTATCTTTTAAAACGGTTAATAATCATCTTAAAAAATCGTATATATAGTAAAGAAAATTACGATTTAAAAAATAATTGTTTTAATAGAGTTTTTCGGAAAATTTGAAGATTTTTATAATAATGAGAATTGAACTTATTTTTTAGAGTTTTTGTCTATACATAAAATTTATTTAAAAATTAAAAAGTTATTAGGTTAAAGTCTGATCTATGGTTGCATGAATTCGGTATTGTATACTTGAAAACAAAAACTCCCATCACTCTCTCCCACTTTGTTTATTTCTTGCTTCCATATTGTTGACCAAAACAATATGGGCATTCCTAGACACAGACTGGTCCAAATAATTTCCTTGATCGTGCTCACTTTACAGAAAAGCAGGGATTGATAATATTGTATACTGGAATCCTTTAGTGCCGTTAGAATCCACGAGCGAAAGTGAGGTGATAGACAGAATAGATGATCTTAATTCATAGTTAATTATATTTTCGAAAGATTATTATAAAATAATGTTTCATTAATAAATAATAATTATAACTTTATTAATTATTATTATTTATCTTATTATTATATAGGTGCATTTTATTTGATTAAAAGTGTTAAAAATATACTTATTAGTTATTTTATTTATAAAAATATATTTATTAGTCTTTTATTTATAAAAATATGTCTATTAATTTTTTTAATTATAAAAAATAATAATTTTATTAATAAAAAATTAAACAGATATTATTATAGGTATTTTTATTATTTATCTCCACCCTAACAAACAAACAAAAATTACAAACATAGCTATTAAAGGGTATTACCGGTTTTTACTCTTACTTTATGACTATATTATCCTTGATAATTTTTATTTTTTAAAATAAATTTAAAACTATTAATTGTCTCTTTTTAACACCATTTTTACAAAACAAAATGATTAAATGTCATGTTTTCAAAGTTAAAAAATAAAATAACATGTTTTATATAAGTAAAATGACTAATGTAATATTCTAACATATTATATATGGTTAGTTTAATCAAGTTAGTTTATCATAAAAATAAGTTTAATTGCATATGCGATATGCTTTCCTCTTACTTTATTCTTTTATTTTAGACAAATCCTATGGCATTATAGGTTTAATTACAATATAAAAAATATTATGTATGATAATTTATGTCGTAGTTTGATTGACTGAATCGAATTCGAATCGTAGAATTCAAATGGAATACAAATTGATTTAATTTTGGTTAAATTTGTGTCAACTTAAATAACACAAAAAAATAAAATTGTATTCGAACCAGATCGTTAGTCCAAAAAAAAAGTTATAATATGTAATAACTTACACTTTAGGTTAAAAAATTAAAATTTAATAAACTTATTTCTTTTTATATGATGTTGTAATTCTTACAAAAAAAACATTTTTTCTTTCAAAATAAAATAAAAGGTCATTATCTCAAAATTAATATGGGTTCTAAATAAATCATAATTTATTCATTTTGTTATGTTCATATTAAGAAATTCAACCATAAATAAAATTGCATAAAGAAACGTAAAAACATAATGCATATTATGGTTTGAAAAATAAGTATTTTAGTAACTATTATATTATAAATTTATATTCTCCAAAGAAAATCTAATTGTCTTACCGTTAGAACAAAAATGTCATATTATACGTGATAAATTTGTATTATATTTTAGTTTTTAATTAATTAATTTGTTTGTGGTTTCAGATTTATTCTTTAACTTACAAATGTGATTCGATTTCAATCAAATAATTAATATAAAGATAAATGAAAATGATATAACTAATGCCATGCAAACATAGAAGAAAGAAATGAAATTGACATTTTTTTTAATTCAAAAAAACAAAAAAAAATATTAAAAAGATTATAAATATAGAGGCTCTTTTTTTTTTGCTTTTCATATTATTCACAATAAAAGCTTAAGTATTATTATTAAATTTGAAAATGAAAAAGATACTTTCATGTTATTATAATAAGTATATTATGAAAGACAAATTATATAAGTTAAATAATTATTAATTAATTATTGTAATATAACACGTGAGTTTAAGGAGTTTATTATCTTAATTAATTTTATTATGTGTGTCAGTTATTTATTTAATATTAATTTACTATTTATTTAAAATATTAGTTGTTTTAATATTATTTTTCTTATTTTTAATGTTTTATGTAATATTATTGAGCTTTTGAAATTTAATTTTAAACATATTTTTTTATTTATAAAAATCAATTAATTAAAAGAATCTAATTAACAATTGAAGTTAATTTGTGTTAGTTTATATCAACGTACTTATATTTATTCGAATTTGAGTTTATTTTTTTAACTCAAATTAAATTTTAATTAAATTAATTTAGATTGAATTAATTTAAATCAGTTTACAACTCGCATCAATTTCGTAAATTGACCCAACTCGAGAGTCGGTGACTTTAATAAGGACGGGTGTCTAGATTTTTACACAGATTCAAAAAGCTTCATTAGCGCCTAAGAAATTCAAAAATGGCTGACAAGATGGGCTTACTGCACATGTTTAGCGGACCCTAGCCTTCCCCACCACGCACCAGATGTATGAAATTAATTGTGGTGGGCCAACCACTGGGCATGTAGCGGACCAGCGATTCTCATTTAGATTTGTGGGGAAAATATCGTGAGGTTTTTTTTTATATATAAAAAACGGATATTTAATATTTTAAATTAAAAATATATATTAAATAAGAATAAAATTTAATTTTTTATTTATCTTTATCTAGTATATTTTTTACTAATAAAATAATTTTTTTATAAATAAAAAATTTAAACAAATCCTTTTTAAATTACAAGATTAAACAATATATTTTGTCTAAATAAACGGACAATTTAATTCTTTGTCCTAAATTTCATGGATGCTTTTATTTTTAAATAAATTTAATTTAATAGTTCATGGATTATTTTATTATATTTTTTAAAAAATAAAAAAATAATATTTTAATTTTCTTTTTTGCTTTCAAATGACATTTTATTAATTCAATTAGCTTGAAAAATTTTAACTTATATTTCCCGTTTGCTTTTTGAAATATATATAATTCTCCGTATAAATAATTTTAATTTTTAAATAAACACAATCATATATACGTGTATTCATAATTATAATTAAGTATTTTTTTAACTTTAAAAATTATTTATTTATTTAATTTTTTATATTTATTAATATTTTAATTCTTTTAAATAATTTTATCCTAAATCTATTATATACATATCCTTAAAATAGAAAGATAGTATCTTCCAACCTTTCGCACACCGACAATGCACGTGAGATAAGAAGAATTATTCAAACGTACTTGATAAAAATGCACATGTCAAAGAAACGACTCGTGCTAAAATCTCATGGCATTGTTGGCTCAAAACTATAGTTTATTTTCTGGTGCTGGTTAAAGAATCTATTTCACTACAGGTTGAAATAACACGCATGATTATTTTATAAAAAATTATAATTACATTTTTATATGTGAACAAAAATAATTAATAATTAATAATTAATAATTAATATTTTTTATTTTTTATTCTTTTATATATATACATATATATGGTAATAATTTATATACGTAATTTTTAAAAAATAAATAAAAATCTGACATACCTAATTAAAAAATAATCAAACCTTTAAAAGAAAAATTATTCTAAAACCTTTATTTGAGTGTTTTCAAATAAATAAATTCTTTTGTCACAGGTGTATTATTATAAAAATATAATCAATTTTTTAATATTTTTATATCATTAAATTTTATAAATTTTATTAAAAAAATATTTAATTTTTTTTATTTCTTTTTATATTATAAAAATATCATCATTTATACTTATAATTTATCATTAAATTCTTTTAATAGATTGGCATTGACAATATTTTTGTAACATCTACTAAATTTAATAATATAAAAATAACAAAAAGAAAATATTTTTTTATAACACTTAAAAAATGTAATAATATATATATATATATATATATATTTAATATCAAATAATAATTAAAAAATACTTCACTTGGGGAGAGTAGGGTTGAGAGTCAGCTGAGACCCCATTGATTCTGCAATTATCAACGTATAAAAATCATCAATCAATAACACTTAAAATAAAATACAAAATTAATAGTAAAACTATTAGTAATTAAAATTTATAATCTTAATATATATATATATATATATTAAAAAAATTAAAAATAATTTTAAATTTGATCGATTTAAAATTTAGATTTTAGATTTTAGATTTTAAAGTTTAAGATTTAGAGTTTAACAACAAATAAATTAAAAATAATTTTAAATTTGATTGGTTTAAAATTTAAGATTTATTATTAGATTTTGAATTTTAAATTTTAAGATTTAAGATTTAGAGTTTAACAACAAATAAAATAATATGATTGATAATTTAATATTTTTTTCCTGTTTAAAATATATTTTCTTATTATTTATACATATTTTTGTATATTTTACTTTTAATCATAAATAAAAATTATATCTATATCCATCAAAAATTACATCATTTGCCAATATATTGGGAATATTTATATGAGATAAAGGTATAAGATGGATTAGGCTATTTAGACTTGATCTAATATCAGCCTAGCCTAGGCCCTAGACCATACATGTGCCTTAATTTGATGGAGTCGGCGTCATCATTTGGCACTTCATTTTTTTTAATATTGGGGTCCGTTTTAAATATAATTAGTAATATCATATTTTTTTATTAATTATATTTTTATATTCAAATTTATTTTAGTTTTTAATATAAGATTTTATCTTTTCATAGTTCATAAAATATATAAAGATTTTTTATTTTTTATATTAATTTTATATATAAAAAATTAATAAATTTTTAGGTTCAATATTTTTAAAATAAAAAAAATCAATAAATAAAGTTAGATTATATTTAATTTTTCATTTATAAATGACTTTAGATAAGAGAATAAATACATTTCTTAGTATATTTTTTTAATAAAAAATTAAAAAAATAAATGTTAAAATAATTTTGTAGATATATTTTTTTATTTACTTTTTTAATTTTAAAATAACTTTGTATTGATATTAAAAAAATAAAGAAATCTTCAATTTATTGAATTTCTTAATAATTTAAATTCTCTCAATTTTTATTAATATGATTTTTCATCTTCTCATAAATGATATTTAAAGGATGATTGTTTTTTTATTTTTTCATAAAAAAAATTAACAAAAAAAGTAATCAATAAATACAAAAAAACGTAAAACAATTTCCTTCTATCATCTTAATTTTTGTTTTATTTTTTGAAGCAGTTAAAGTTTTAAATCAAATATAATATACATTAAAGTTAGTATTTTAAAGATAAAAGATAGCAAAAATTAAAATTAACTTATAAATTGAACTTGGACTAGCAAATAACACTGGGTTAAGTGTGACACACCAATGTAACTAATCATCTTAAAGAAACTTGTGTTTGATTAGGTCATCCTTTTTATACTATTAATATCGCAAACAGAGACTCAGATATAAAATAAAACATAATCTATTTTTATTATTTATGTTTTATTTTTAAATTTAAATTTTAAAAAAATATTTTTATATCTAATAAATGTGATAAATATAAAGATATTCATAAGAAAAATAATATCAGAATCTTAGATTTAATAGGTTTTAACAAAAAAATAAATAAATAACCTTATTGCAATATAGAACAAGGATCCAATTAAAATTTTGAAGATTTTTTTCTTAAATTTTAGTATTTTTATTATCTTTGTAATAAGATAAAAAAAAATGAGTCTAAGCTTACAAGAACTAATGAGTTTGTGGTTAAAAATGTTTATATATGTAAAGGGTTTGTGGTTCTAAACTTAATTATAAATACGTGAGTAGGGTAGTTATTGAAAATTTAAAAAAAAACTTTATGCATTAATTATAACATAATGAATTTTTTTAAACAATTAGGTTAAAATATATAGTTTAAATGAGTTATATATATTAAAAAATGTTAAATAATTAAGATGAAATAAATATTAAGGGTAAAAGGATGGTTCTTTTAAGTCTCAACACATTTAAACATTTTAAAAAATAAAATATATATTTATATATTATTATAATAAAGATAATATAGTTCTAAAAATTAGGCAAATAATAAAAATTCATCTTTTTTTTTATCATGTGTTGTTAAAACAAGGCCCCCCTATTCCAATTTTCATATTAACATGTCTTCAAGAGAAAATTTAATGGTGAGATGAGACGTTAAACACTTAAATTTTATTAAAGGACGAGGAAAAGTTAGGCCATCAATAAAAGCTATTTTTTTAATGATCTCATTCAAGAGTAAAAACCAAACTCACTTATTATTATTATTATTATTATTATTATTATTATTATTATTATTATTATTAATTATATAAGAAAAAAATTATTCTGGCTCCTTTGTACCTATAATATATATTTTTTAATAAACAATTTTTATAAGTAATTACTCATACTTTGTTGGAGTTTATATAAGTAATTAATCATACTTTGAAAAGTTATGCTAATGATTTGTAGTTATGAAGATGGTTTGATTGTGACAAATTTTAAAAGCATATAGTTATATTATTTTTTTAATTAAAGACGTTGGACAATGATCGAATTATTTTAACGATAAAATAAAAAAATTGAAGAGTTTATGATTATTATTGACCAGTGAATCTAATAGTTTATGATTGTTATTGAATAGTGAATTAATTAATGACTATGATTAATTAGTAAAATTCTTCTCTTTCCATCCTTCTTTAATTATTTGTTTTTATTTAAATAAATTTCAATAACTACTGGTGCATATGATAAAGAAAAAGAAGGTAACTTTGCATTTCTAAATTTTTTTAGTGAATTTTTTAGAAAATTAACTTATTTTATATACGAATATTTCTACATATTATAATTATATTAAAAATAATTTAACATATTAATTATGATTTATAACAAGTTTATGATAAATAGAATTTTTTATATATAAAGAAAGATATTGTATTAATAGTATAAATTTTAAAATAGATATTATTTATTCGTTAAATTAAAAAAAATTAATTAAAAAAATCAATAATAAATAATTTTTTTTATTGTTAAGAAATTAAAATGAGAGTCATTAACAATCATAAAAGTGAAATTTATATGAAATTATTTAAGAAAAAATCAATTTTTATAATACTATAACATAAAATTATTTAAATATATATATTTTTAAAAATAAAAATCAATTAAATAGTAACAATCAATAAATAATAAAATAAATATTTTGCATAAAAAAATTATTTTAACTTAACTTTATTGATATTAAATGATTAATTTTTAATATCGTTTTAAATAAAAAATTACTAAAATAAATGTTATTTTTCGTTTTTCAAATTTCCATAAAAACAAATCTTTTAAAATTTGAAGGATAAATACACATTAATATTTAATTTGACAGATTTTAATGATATCTTTCTCTCGTATAAAAATATAAAATTAAATAATTGGATGTACTATGTTTTGTATATCTCTAATGATGATAGTAACATTTCTACTAAAAAAATTTAAAAATAACAAAAAAAATATTTTTAAAATTTATAGTTACAAAAATAATAATTCTTATATAAATATCATATATTTTTACTATTAAAAATAATATGATACATTATTTCATATTAAATTTTGTTTTATATAATGTTATTAAAATAAATTTTAGAATTATTATTTAATAGTGTGATCCATGACAGTCCTCAAAACTTTTTTTTTAGTTACTTATGTTTGAAGCTATTGTCATTGGCATTTAGCAGTATAAGAAAAACAATATAAATGTCAGTTAGAAAAATATGTTAAAAAAATTAAATAATATTTGCACAAATTTTTAATACTGAAATTGAATTCTTGATCTAAAATTTATATATAAGAAGTTTTATTGCAATTGAACATCATGAACTTTTACAGTAGATAATTTGGCATAATTCCAAATAAGTTAAAAATATGTACTACAATACTACCTTGCCATTGTTCGGTATTATTAATATTAATCTGAGGCGTAACCGGTCAGATGCGTAACTTTTGGAAGTGAGATTAAAAACATGTTTTTATTTTAGTTTTAAATAAATAAATACATTTTTAGGAATAATATTAATAAAATAGAATTTTATCACATTTAAAATTTTATTTTTATTTTTTTAATACTCAATAATTTAAATATATTTTTTAATTATAAAATAATTAATATTATTTTTTATTATATATGATCCCCATTTAACGAAAATTCTAGCTAACTCCCCATTTTTGAATTAATTTTTCAAAAACTCAATGCATTTGATCAAATATTAATAAATTATTGTTTCTTAATTCTTATTCACCAGAGCAAATTATGATATCTCCATTGTTAATATAATTTTTTTAGACTCGGAGAAAAATAAATAGATTTATAGAATATCGATTACCATTACTTTTATAAAGTATAATTATGAATTATAATTTAAATGTATTAATTGTAATAAAATGTACTTTGATAAATGATATGATTTACAAATTTTGTGAATTTTTAACATATTATTATATAACTTTAAATAAAATGTAATAAAATTTATATAAAATGAAATAACTTTAACCTATAAATTTATTAATGATATTAAATAAAACATTAGATTAAATTATATAACATCTATAATCATAATTTTTAACTTTTGCAATTAGATTGTATATTGTTGACACCATACTTTCCAGACAAGAGAGATGACGAATTTGAGACTTGGATTCTCTCTTCTGGTTAGCATATATCATCAATTAGTGATTGATCCATATTTTAAAATTATAAGGATTCTATTTAATGTCTTATCTCTAAATTAGCTTATTTTTGTAAAAATACTTATAAATCTAAATTTTTTAAAATGAAATTAATGTCAAACTTCTAGGTGGTAAAAAAAAAGTGACATTTTGGGTGAGGAGATGATAAACAGAGGATCTAGAAAATTTTGGGGGTACTCACTACTCACTACTTGTGTGTTTTCCTAGAAAAATAGGTCGTGGGATTTTAATTTATATTTTTAATAAATTTATGTGTTAAAATTATTATTCAATTTATTTTATATTTGGTGATTATAGTAGATAATTATATTTATTTTTTATATTATTTTAAACCTATTTAATAGAAATAAAACATTACATTATAATTTCGTTATCAATTAAGTGTGGAATATGCTCTTAAAATTCATAAATTATAACTAATGCATCTAAAGTCAAGTTATTCCCAAAAATATTCCGACTTTCGGAAAATAGATGCAGCAAGCAACTAAGAATGCCAGAGTCATGGATTGTGCAGAAAAATACGGTTTGAAATAACCGATATAGGTGACCGAAAAATAAAGAACATAGAAATAAAGCAAAGTACCGAAGAAAACAGGAGACAAGCGGACAAAACAAAAGAAATCAATTAAGTGTTTAATAATTAGAGCGGATAGGATGAGTGACTTCTCCAGTTCTCCTTCTTAACCGTGATTTAAGCTAAATAGAAATATTAATATGACTTATAAATTTATTATTTTAAAGTTTTTAAAAATGATTTATCTTTTTTTAAATAATATTAATGTAAAAATCACCAATTAATATATCCTTAGCATTTCTCTTTCAAGTAAAGCTTGAAGTTTCGTACTCATTTTCCATTCTTCCATTTGGTCTTCTTATTCCACTATAAATTTTAGCTCAGAAGTTCCAACGTATCCCTGAAAACAGACCCATCTTAGCTCTCCCTTTCAATACCCAGCTTAAAGAAAATGGCAATGTCACTTTCACTTTTTCTCTCAGTTATACTCCTTTCCACTACTAGTTTGGCCTTTGCAGTCAGACTCAAGCCTCTTGAAGGTAACATAACACTTCCATTAACTTCTCTTTCAGGACTTCAAATGTAGAATAACATTTCAACTAGATCTACTCTGTCAGCTAGCTAGATCCTTGAGGCTTTCCACTTAAAGTTTGAATTTTTCTTGTTGATTCATGTTTTACTCTACCCTAGCTCTTTCGTTTCCATCGTGACGCACTATGGATATGATAATATTTTTCCAAAAGATTGAATCTTTTATACTTGAGGACATGGTTTGGTGTTCTCTCTATTTTGTTCAAGCTTAACTGTCTGGTTAAATGTTACTCTTGATTTCTAATGTGTTATTTCTCTGCTTATTTCTTCAGGACTTTTGGAAAATGGGAACTTTGAGGAACTGCCGAAGTCAACCAACCTCAAGAAAACAGTGATATTAGGGAAATATTCCCTGCCCAAATGGGAAATAAATGGTTTGGTTGAGTATATCTCTGGTGGTCCTCAACCAGGTGGTATGTTTTTTGAAGTGGCTCATGGGATTCACGCTGTTAGGCTTGGCAATGATGCCTCAATCTCTCAGAAAGTTAAGGTCAAAAAGGGGTTTCTCTATGCACTAACATTTGGGGCCTCAAGAACTTGTGCACAAGATGAGGTTTTAAGGGTTTCAGTTCCTTCTCAGATTGGGGATCTTCCTTTGCAGACTCTGTATAGCAGTAATGGAGGTGATACATATGCTTGGGGATTCATAGCCTCTTCTGATATTGTCACAGTCACATTTCACAATCCTGGTGTTCAGGAAGATCCTGCATGTGGACCTCTTTTGGATGCTGTTGCTATCAAGGAGCTTCATCCACAATTTCCCTCCAGAGGTATTATACTCTTCTAGTTGGATTGTCCATTGTTTCTCTTAAAGTTACAATCCAACATTCTAATTTTCCAATTTTAGAAAATGGGTTTACTGGTCGATTTGATGAGACATTGTAGATTCCGTAGGATGTGTCTTAAGTGTCTAAATGCTTTGATTCTATTAAAAGTGTTTTCAAAAGAAAGGGATTTTAGGGGGAACACACACGCACACACATTATTGTGCTTATGTTAGAAAGCACAAATGTGTATTGGAAAATGCTTGGAAAGATGACTTTTAGAGTTATGTCCGTGCCATGACTCTATGCTCACCCTTGCATCTTGATATGCATATTTATTTTACTTTTTACTTTTTCTGTCATTATTTCAATGGATAGAATATAGTCATGACGATGATCCATAGCATTACTCATGAGCATTTTATGTTTTGTTCATAAGTGCTTCAACAGGGTTTCTTAATAGCTGAACAGTAAGATAACGTCAGTTCAAAATTTTGTTATGTTGCAGAAAACTTGGTCAGAAACTCTGGCTTTGAGGAGGGTCCTCATAGGTTGTTTAACTCTTCCCATGGTGTACTCCTCCCTCCAAAACAAGAAGATCGAACCTCTCCACTACCAGGCTGGATCATTGAGTCCCTTAAAGCTGTGAAGTTCATAGACTCCAAACACTTCAATGTCCCATTCGGACTCTCAGCAATCGAACTTGTTGCAGGAAGAGAGAGTGCAATTTCCCAGATCCTCAGAACTATTCCAAACAAACTCTATATTCTCACATTTACTGTTGGTGATGCAAAGAATGGTTGTCATGGATCGATGATGGTTGAAGCATTTGCTGGCAAAGATACACTCAAAGTTCCCTTTAAATCAATAGGAAAAGGCACACACAAAACTGTTAGTTTCAAATTCAAGGCTCTTACTCCTAGAACCAGGATTACATTCTTCAGCAGTTTCTACCATACCAAAGTTACTGACTATGGAGCATTATGCGGTCCTGTTATTGACGAAGTTCGGGTTGTATCGGTTGCATAGATACTACAATCACTAAGCTACATGTTATCATTTTGCAACGGTCATCAAATCCAACTTTTTGTATACTGAATGATTGCTATTGAGAACCTATGTGTCTATCAAAGTTAAAACAGATATTTACTTTTATAACCAAGTATTTTTCAAGGTAATATACTCTGTAAGTTCTTTAATGTTTGCGGTGTGGTTTTGCATTCAGAGAGTTGTATGAGAATTTTCTGGGTTTGCTAGAACAGTATGGTAGAAAGTCCATCTTTTGTATGTGAACGATTTGTTATCTAAATATGACAATGAATAAACAGGTCTAACCTAAAAGCTAAAACCAGATTATATTTTCATGGCCATCCTGCTGTGCTTCAAACACAGTGATTGCTCATGGAACTAAATAGTAAAATATAACAAATTCATAGGTTTATTAAAATCTTACTTTGTAAGACCTCACAGAATGTGTGATTTTTGACAAAATTTGTGTGCAAAAGATGCTTTAATTTTCTCTCTCAATATAATTCCCGTTTTAACAGTTTCAATAATGGATTGATTTTTCTTAGTTTTTTTTAATTAAAAAAATTATTTTGATACTATAAATATGTTATAAATGGACATGAGTAAGTATTGCACGATGAGCCTGTACCAAATAGAGATAGGGACACGAATAGAGGACAGAGTGTATGATGTGATGGCTTTGTGTTTTTTTTCTCTCCTCTTTTTAGTTTTTTGAACTGCAATCATTGCATCTTTATAGTCAAAGTTTCATTTTTAATTTATCTCCAAACTTAATACAATTTTTTTTATATAATAACATATATAAATATACTAAATATATATATTTTTATAATGCAGAAAACATTGTTTTCTATATGTAAAAATGAAACAATTTGATTAAGTTACATATAAAACAGAAGGTACTTTTTTGCTGCAATGTTATGAAATCTTCTTTATAAAAATAAAAACTCCCAACAGTATGCACGTCAAAATTGTTTTCTGGTTTTACATCCATCTATTTTTGTCCTTTTGAGCTCTATGCATAATGTCAAGACACATAGAAAAAGGAAAAATGCTTTTTATGTGTGTTAACCCACGTGGCAAAATATAAAACTCCTACAAATATTTTAACATCTCATCTCTCCTATTTAACACTCAACATTCAGTCATATACTGATCACTTGATGCATATGCATTACTAATAGAAAAAAACAAATTACAACAATTAAGTCAATGGCAGTGAGGAAATTTGTATTTCACATTATTATTATTTTTTTTGGGTCAAATGACTACTATTTGTTCATTTAAAATACAAGATGGAAGTTACTATGTCACTAGACTCACTATAGCTACTCGAACACATACTGAAAATATTTAAATGTTATAGTGCCATGTATTCGAAATTCAAATGTTAGTTTTCTATGAATTGAATGTGAAGGTTGCCGAATTCATCAGCATTCCATAATCAATAAGCCGAGAACTTCTTATCACTGTTATGTTGCTGTCCAATATCATCCAGGGTACCAACGAGACACTTCTCCAGCATGAACTCAGCATTCACCCAAGCGTGGTATTTATCTAAGCTGTTAAGGAATGCAACAGTTCACAATAATTTCGACAAGAGAAAAATAATACAAATGAAAAGAAAACAAGCTTTTACTTGTGCTTGAA
Organism: Hippophae tibetana; assembly: GCA_037013495.1. Taxonomy (NCBI): domain Eukaryota; kingdom Viridiplantae; phylum Streptophyta; class Magnoliopsida; order Rosales; family Elaeagnaceae; genus Hippophae; species Hippophae tibetana. Next base: position 9,296,895 of record CM072804.1, read on the forward strand.
TCTCGAAGTTGAAATATGACAACCTCCAAACACAACACCAACAGACCATTGACAAAACATAAATATGCTAAACCTCCTAGATATTCTGCCTGACTTGAAGTTGCTAAAACTATCAATGATAACAATTGTCTTATCAGGTGGTGACTTTACTATTTCAGTCTTTGTTCCTTACAGTAGAGGACTAGTGTTTTCAGCAGATTTGAGCATGTCAACTCGATTAGGTAGTCTGCACTCCACAGCCTTCTGGAGTTACCAATAAAATAGAAAGTAAAAGCAGAAAATAAGAACATCATAGTTCTAGTTCAACTCTGATCTAAAACACAACTGGGCACTCTGCGTAAGTTGGTCAACCTGATTGAATTGTCCAAAACCTTCTGGCTTTTCCCATAAAAATGGGGTAAAAAACAGTAAAAAATAAGCAGATCATATCAGCAATATCATAGACTTCATGGTTCTAGATTGAGACCTAAAATTCAAGCTAGGCACTGAACAGTTTGTCGGAACAGAATAGGTGAAGAAAACAACACTAAAGTGTTCATTGTCTCCCAGGGAGAAAAAGTTATCATTCGTCTAACTAATGGACACCCATACAAAAATCCAAGAGAC